>CM060673.1:11700750-13124083 GCA_030686955.1 Odontamblyopus rebecca
TAAATGTAAACTTAGAAATCTATTTCTATTTATAATATTAGATCTGTGCATCATAATAGCATAATCTTAATAAGTATTATCAGTATTGCAACACTTTATACCCACTTTACGAGCCACGTCGGACATTTGAGTGAAGTGTCTTGGTGCATTTCTCTGAGTGGTGTGATGTGAAGAACTTCCACTAGATTCACCAAGGTACGAGGAACCTAAAACACAAACTACAGGATCAGTAACAAAGAACTAAATACTGTTCCACACGCACAGGATATAGTAGTGTATAGTAGTAGTAATGGTGGTAATAGTACTGTAGTAGTATAGTATAGCAGGTGATGGTAGTAGTAGCAGTAGAGTACAGCAGTATTACCTCTTTGTGCAAGTAATCCAGAGCTTCTTGCATGTTTTTCATATAAGTTTCCACAGAATACAACAGCTGTAAACAACAAAAGGAAATAATGGGAGAATAATGGGAGAATAATGGGAATAAAGTCATTGTTTGCCTTAGAAATAACAATTATAATGTATTCAAAGTGCATTTATACTTACAGAGTTTTTGCAGAAGTCGCACAGGTCATTTCCTCCAATAAATACAGTAACAACCTTCCAATCCTCAGTGAAATTGATTTTCTATAAAGAAATGTGATAATCAGTATCATATATAATACATAATAAACAGTGGTGTTGTTACAATACTAAAATTTCCAACTCAATATCAATACTTAGGAATGGACTGATTTCAATACCAAGTATAATACCTGTATTAAAACTAAAGTCACTTTTTCTTTAGACAATAGAGTATGATTTTCAACATTAAATCATAGTCCTTTTTTACATTACCATGTGATTGTTCTAAAACTATTCAGGAAAAGTTCATTTCTGTCCTGTAAATGTGACTTTTAAGAATCAATACCTGCTCAAATGAGTATCTAGTTTCGTATGGATTAGTATGGATTACTATCCTATTTCTGATACTGTAACAGTGCAGAATACATCGGGTTTGGAGAAGGTGCTTGGAAGCTTGTAAGTATGAAAGCATCGTGTATTTGTGGCTTTACCGAGTCATTCTTCATGCGTTGCACCAGAGCTCGAGCCTGTGTCAGCAAATTCCTAAACAAGAGAATTATGTTCTTTACATCCACCTGTGCAATATGTGAATGTGCATATTAGAGATTACAGCCTCCCAGAGCCCATACAAAGCAGTACAACATATGAAAAAACTAAATAAAATAAAATCAGAATAAATAAAAAATAAATAAATCAAAACCATTATAAATAGATGCTGCAATAATGAGATTTTACGGATTAAGAACCTGAATGAAACAGACACTGCTTTAGTAAACATGAGTGTAAATAGGACTGACATGATACTGGCATTAAATATCGGCGCCGATACTGAAACATTTGCTTGATCGAGCACTGGCTTCCAAATATTGTTTCAGCACATAGCCTATTCTGACACTGAAGACTATTTCCTGGTCATAGTCAGTCCAGAAAGTCTCATAATGTTTGAACTTTTATTTAAAACAAAGTTGTTCTGTTTGTTCTTGAGAGATAAATAACAGCTCCATAACATTTTTGGATCAGTTTTGTCTGATTTGATTTTTTGTTTTAGGAAATCAATGCTGTCGGGCTCTATACTAGTATCAGTTATGTGTATCTGCAGATACTTAAAGCTGTAGTACTGTAATTGGTATCAGATTTAAAAAGCTGGATCAGTGCATCCCGAGGTAGGACTGTAATTTCCATGTGTGTTTTAGAGTCTGTATTGTCCAGATAACGATTACGATGATCAAAACTACATTTTTCATGGTTGAATAGTCATGATTTCTTGATTAATCCTTGTAGCCCTAGTGCAGTTTGTGTATATAAAGTGTGGACTCACTGGCTCGTAGCTCCAGCCACAGCCTGGTTCAGGCCGGCCTCAGGACTGGTCTGTTTGCCTGTGCCCAGAGCGAACCCCGTCACATTGGGGTTAAAGTGCCTCAAGATGTCTGCCAGGAGAAACAAGTTGTATTCACTTTTTTCCAATAGTAAATTAATAAGCAGTCCTTCCTCCTTTTTCCTCTCTGCCACTGTCTGCAAATCACCGACTGTCTCCTTTGCCTTTCAACCAGTGCAGTGCAGTCTGTATTTCTTTTACAGCAACGTGTCTCATCCCTACACTGCCCCGACTCCTCCACAGCAGCAGACCCATCACCCCCTCAGCCTCACCATCTTCTCCTCTTCACCATCATTCCCACCCTAAACAGCCCTGGTCTCTGCTGCCTCTTCCTGCCCTGATCTGTAGGTAACTTCCATGGCTCGTGTCTGCTTATGTTTGTAATGGTCGAAATACACAGTAATTCATAATTCACATCTCACTGGGCAAAGTGGTGACATTGGTCAGGTTGTCATCTCCTCCGATGCTGAAAAACAAGTAGAGAAAGTAGCTGATAGAGTTTGTGTTCCAAATAGTACAAGCAATAGTTTATGCTCATTAAACTGGTCCTAACCTCCAGGACAGGCCTCTGTACTGAGTCAGGACATCCAAAATGTTACTTGGACTTGATCCAACACCATTTCCCGCCTGTGAAAATAAAATAATATATAAAAACAATATTGAATAGCCTTATGGACTACTGCTTAAAATGTTTATATTAAGTTTAGACATATTCTTGTATTTCATCAATAGAATTTGTATGTACTTGTTCAAATTTATATTCAATTAATGAATAAAATTTGATGATGTGATGGTTTATGTTTTAAGAAAGTAAAACAAGTTTCTGGAATAACACTTTTGCATTTGGTAATTTCAATATCAAGCTAACATTAAGCAACTTTTCTGCAATTTCAATCATTTAGCCTCATTTTAGTGTAACTCAGTATGCAACATTTGTATTAACTTTTTTCCCTTCATTTTGGTTGTTTATTGCACTGAAAAAACTTGCACCTCCACAAACCTGACCAGATTTATCTGCAGGAGGCATAAAAGTATCTATCTTTATGGAGAATACATTTCCACTGAACAAAAGCAGGAGATGTGCCACATCCAGAAAGTTACATTCCTTATCTTTAATGCCTCTTTCTTAATGCAATATAAAGTGTGACGCTATGATCTAGTAGTGGTATTTGCATTGATAAAGTATTAGCAGATGTCAGAATAAACTTTTATTTCATCCAAGAGAAATACTCACCGTCAGAGAGTCTCCTATAGCAGCCACCACTTTGATATCTCCAGGTCTCAGCTCATGCACTAAATAAGCACAACCAAAATATTTGTTTTATTAGTTAAATTATACTGTATTAGTTAAATTTAGTGTCATCACTAAACAACACTAAAATTTCAAACTCAATTTCAACACTAAGAAATAAGACTCGATACTGACTCCGATACCACAAAGATCATTAAAAAAATGTTTTCTTTAGACACTCGACTAATCCCTCAGTCATCCAGGTATGTTCTGTAGTGCTCCATGATACTTTTGACACCCCTATTACAATTATACACACCCTAAAACAGAATAATCTACACTTTCAAAGTATCTTACCGGTGTTTGGCACTGAAGGCGAGGGGCTCAAGTCCAAACATGGCATCTCTGTCCCTGTAATCTGAACACAAAATATTAACCTTAACGTTACAATCACCACAGACGCCTTTAGATCCACCATCTTAACCCAATATACTCACTGGTTCAACTAGCAGCAGCACATCATTGCTTTCCTTTAAATACGAGTTTGTAAACGTCCTCAAAAAGGGCCGGAGCTTGAGGATAGAGAAAGTACGCGATGAAATACACGCAGGTACTACAAACAGCAGTGAGTAATAGTAGTAGTAGTAACTTAAAGTCATTCTCTATAGCACAAGACGTCCGTTAGGCGAGCGGCTGAGTCCAGTTTCTTACCTCAGAGGGACAGGGCAGAGCAAAGTCCCCTTGTTTTGCTTTGTCGACTGTAGGCTGTAGCTGCAGGACAGACCATACATTGTGTTCATGTGTCATCAGGGAAGACAATGGTGTATATTATGTTCAGAGGAATCGTACACGCTGTCCAAAGAAAACTCACCAGTTGAGTCCACGTTTGAACCAGCAGCTTATCCGTGTGATATGAGTCAGTATGAGAGGCACCGCTCTGATAAAAAACACAGTAGTAACAGCATTGAGAGACAGATAATAGATCAAGCTGTGTTTTGACTAAGCACAAATCTACAGTAGTTATTCTTTGAGGATTTGAGAAAGAGGACATATTATGCTTCCCAAGTATGACACATTGGCATACGTAGTTCATGATTTCACATTTTATATATTCTGTTCACTGTAAAACACAAAACTGATCTAAAACAAAGTAACAATAGAAAAGGATCCACTGACTTCCTGTTCAAAACTGATGGGCCCCACTGGCATTTTACTATGGCAAGAAGCAGATTTTTATTATTTTTATGTTTTTATTTTTATGTTTTTATTGTTCAAAAATGGCTAAAAGGCATTTTTAACCTTTGACATTAGGAATCTACATTTTTCGAATAATTGCAATGAAGTGGGCGGACATAGGGGGTAGGTGAAAACAGACATTTTCTGAGCAGTCAAGCCTTGAATGCAGGAGAATTCAGGATTACTTCGAAAATCAATCAAAATACAACTTTGAGTGAGTTAGTGATAAGGGATCACTGTTTTAACATGGCTAAAAACTCTTAAAAGTCAATTTTCCATAATATATCTCCATTAAGTCTTGTTTATATAGGAGAAAATACAATACTAAATTCAATCAATCAATTAAATACTGTTCCACTTTAACTTGAGGCTTTTGACTGTATGTTTTAATAGTACTTAATTTGTTTATGTTGTTATAAGGTGATCTTGGGTGTCCAGAAAGGCACCCAATAAATAAAATGCATTATTATTATTATTATTATTATTATTATTATTATTATTATTATTATTATTAAAAACTACCCTATGTTAAGAAGTAACTCAAAGCTTTATTAAACTATCTTGGACTTTCTCTAGCATTGGCTAAAAATTTATATTTTTGAGTACAGTAAAACTGGAAATTGCAAATAATAATAATAATAATAATAATAATAATAATAATAATAATAATAATAATAATAATAATAATAATAATGTATTGTTTTAACTGAAAGCACAATTTAATGAATTCTGGCTCCTGCGTCCATATGACATGAGCACATTTCATAAGTTAAATTAGCAATTATGAAATATTACAGTTCATATAATACAAGATACTCTGCGTTTATACAATACAAATAAAAGTTTTTTGTTTTGACTCACAGCAGAAGTTTCTCTGAGCAGCGGTGACTCCTGAAGAACCACAGTGAAGTCCTCTGTGCTTTTGTGAAACCAGTGCTTCCTCTCCAGCAGCTCACGCAGAGATTTCTACAGGTAAAACACACACTTAAGCATCATAATGTACAGTTACAGCTACAAGGAAATCAAATCAACATCATTAAAAATATGACATCAAACCTGCAAAGCAAAAGTCTGCATCGCTCTCACAAGTTTGGCCTCTTCTCTGACAGACCCTGAACACAAACAGTTCCTGTCGACAAAGTTACAATTCAGATTAACTGTCCTTAAAACTCCTCCTGTGGGTTCACCACCTGCAGAGGGGTTCATAGGGGGGTCAGGTGCTATGAGTATTGGGCAGCACGCTGCCCCACGACTCCAGCCGGATTAAGCGGGAGAAGATGGATGGATGGATGTCCTTAAAACATGTTTTTGTAGCCGTAGTAGTTTGCCTGACCTGTTTTGGTGACTGGTTTGTTCTCCATCCCACAATGCAACACTGACAATGGTCTTCTTAAGCTGGATACAAGACATCAGTTGTAAGTTATTTATGGAAATCTCCAATAAAATATATTTTAGAATCGATCATTGAAGATCTATACCTGAGACTGGAGTAACTGTAAAGCTTCATCCACCACTCTGACAGTTTCATCAACTGCAGACAAGAGCTAGACCGACAAAATCACGTGAAATACAGATTATTTTTTTATAATAAGGTGAAGCAAGTTTATTTGTATAGCACAATTCATACACAAAGTAATTCAAAGTGCTTTACAGAACAAGAAATACATTAAAATCACAATACAAACAAATCAAAACATAAATAATCATCATAAAATTTTAGAATAGAGATGGGACATTAAATCAGAGAGAATTAGAGAGAAGATAAATAATAATAATGCATCTTCAGACAGATATTTAAGACTCCATCAGATTACTCCATGTGTTAAACCTTTAAAAACATGCATTCTTTCTATGAGTGGGCTTGCCTCTCCACAGATTTGACCTATAATGCCTGTCATTTGCTTTTGTCTTTGATAATAGGTTTAATGCCATAATGTGGAATATTCCAGGCAAAGCAATACTATCCGGAAACAAGTATTGATGGACTCTAAACCCTAAAAGTTACATAATGTACATTCATATTTCCTATTATTTCTTTATAACCCTTTTTCTCTTTTGCTTTCTTTTCTAAATGAATAAATTCGAGGTTGAAATTTCATTGAGTCTGAACTACCACATCTGGACTGGTTTATTTTTTTAACACTCTGAGGTTTTAGATACCTGTTTCTGCTCGCACGCGCAGAGCTGATCCACCGGAACAAAGAACATCACTAGTTTCCAGGAATCCTGCATGAACGCACGGTGTATGAGAAGCCAAACACAGATATGCATAAAGTACATAAACATGGAGTCATTTACTGGTTTGTCCTGGAGCTGGAGGGACACTTCCTCTGCCTGCTCCATCAGTGAACTGCAAACACAAGCTATAACTCTAGCACTCAGACACAGACCACTAAATGACTGTTTGAACTGCACTTTACCTGTCGGGTAAGGATAGAGGAGGGAGGAGGCTGGGGGGGTCGAAAAATGGACCAAGCAGAGACGGGCTGAACAAACTCATCAGCTCTGAAAGATAGAAGTGTTCGTTAGAAGGGTTAGTGACTGTACTGGGAGTATTTGGGAAGATATGTTATTGCTTTGTATTAATATCGATTTGAAACTACTGGTAGATAGAAGATGAGACAAATATTGATACTAAACAAGTTAGCTTCACAGGACAGAAATGAACCTTTCCTGAGTAGCTTTAGAATGATCTTGAGCTGTATCAGAACAAGTATAAGAGCACAAGAGACTAGTAAACACCCATGGACCACTGTGGAACCTACCTGGACAAGTTTATATAAGGCCACGTGGTAATATAAAAGAAAATACTACAATTTATCGTTGAAAATGGTATTCTGTTGTTTTTATTGTCATCACAGTATCAGAATTACCATTACTTGTATCTGTTGTCTGTTCCCATTGTTGGTATCTTTAAATTTCTTGCCATTGCTGATATCCTCATGTATTATTATTGCAAGAAGATGCTAATTATTATGTTATGTTATGTTATGTTATGTTATGTTATGTTAATTATTATTATGTTATCAAGCTAGAACAGTTATTCACTGTCTGCACTTGTAAATAGTTCCTATAGTTAATGTAAAATGTCTGAAAAATAAAAAAGAAGCTCATTGCATTAGATTAGAAGAGGGGGGTGGGATTAAATAAATTCTCTTCTTCCCGCTCCTTTTTGGGCAAAACATTTTGTTGTTGTTTTTAATGATTTCTCTAATGTTATATGCTCCATTGCAAAAGAAAGTAAATTTCTAAATACATTTCTAAATAAATAATTTTCTAAATAAATAAATTTCTAAATAAATAATGGTACTGATTCTCTTACTAAATATCAAAATCAAGTTGGAAATTTTAGTGTCGTGACAACACTATTGTTTTGTCTGGAAATTTCCGCTGTATGGCCTTAAAATGATCCAGCTCACATTCATTTAAACACAGGTTTTTGTGCTCCAAAAGGCCTTGCTCAGATAATAGCAGAGCTCACCCATAACTTGGCCTGGCAGGATCACTTATCTCTTATGCTTATCTCCGTGAAGACATAAGTTTAATGCCATACAGTGAAACATTCCACCAGAAAAGCTGCATATAGGTTTAATATTTAATTTATTTAAGAGACTTGCATGAAAAACTGGTTAAATAAAACTGAATCTATGATTGCTAGAATTTTTACATTGGATGGAGATACAACCATGTGTATCAATGACTGTCATTCACAACAATATATAGAAATAGTGAACACTTTCTGTTACTATGAGACATTTATTAACAGGTACAGATAATTAAAGCTACTGTCAGAAATACAATTTGTCCAAGCTATAACTGAGTAAATATAGCAATATCCAGCTGGGACAGTAATAATGGATATATTACATGTAAAATGCCTGTATATAGTAACATATACACTGAAAAATTATAATTACTTTGTGGTGTAAATACTTTTACTCTATTAATTTTCTATAAAGGCATTTTCATTTTTGCAGTGTGGTATAAGATTAACTTAACTTCCCTCAATCATGGTTCACTGCTCATAATCTCTATTGTGGAGCCATAAAGATAATGCATGGTAAGTATAAAAGAGATCCTTACCAACGCGCACTTTCCATTTATCTCTGATATTAGTTTTCGTCCATAAACTGTCACGTAATATTGGAAATGTTAAATCCGAGCAACAAGTCTGATTAGAAATTAAAAGGCCATAAAGGTGCATGATTTACCTTGGAGCTTTGATAAGACACTGGAAAGCTCTTGACTGCAGAAAAAGTGATAGAAACGGTCAGTCTCTGTGCTCATGTTTCCAGTTCATGTGAATAATTCAGTTTTATGAGTTTTATACAGTGGTCAGACCTGTTTGAGTCCAGCCCCACAGAGGAGAGCACAGACACATCTGAGGGGCGCACGCTGTCCACTACGATCAAACAAGAGGGTCAGTGATTTACACTTTTTATGCATGCAGTAAAATAATGTTGTATCTTTTATCTATTTATCTTTTTTATTTTTATGTATTCATTTATTACATACGTCAACTCAACTTAACTCAACATAACTTATCAAACGCATGAATAAACATCACCTGTTGCAGGGGGAGACGGAGATTTAAGCATCTGGTCACAAGGAAAGGCAATCACTGAAAAAAAAATTAAAAACAAAAAGATAGAGATAAAAGAGATAAAATTATGAAAAAAAATAGACAAGAATTGGCATTAAAGAAAAAAAAAGTTTTGTTCAGTATATGAAACAAAATATGACCAAAAATGATGATGATATGGAACAAACGTTGTGAAAATTACCCACAATTTTTCAAAACGATCAATTTTTTTCTGTATAATTTAATCAATTTAGAGATCATTTAGATGAATGAATGAATTAGTAATAATAAATAAAATGTGTTAAAATGATAACACATTTCTAAGTGTATTGAATACATTTTATTGAAAAACAGGTACATTTTCTTGTATACTATTCTAATATTTTATGCAGATTCCACAGTGAGTAGTACAGAACAGCACAGTATTAATTCACTATAAACTAATTGTAGCATTGAGGAGTTTTTGCTCTACTTTATATTTATAAAGTTGGCTGCACTGAAACAAGGCAAACAATCAAGGTCTAAGTAGTTCTCTCTGCTTTTATGGCTACAACCAAAGTATGCATTTTTAAAACATATAATTCTGTTACTTAGTCAACAATAACACTTTTCATATTAAGATATGATGATATTGCCACGTTTGTAAGAGATTCTACTGACATTTCTTTAGGCATTTAACCTTGTTCACTTACACGCAACTAATAACATCATGATGAAAAACAGAACAAGCATAAATCAACCAATGACAGATATAAACCTGCAGTGGTCCATGTGAACCCCAGAAGTGAAACCAGAGCCAGGAACCGTCCCCTCCTAATCCCAACCATAGTGCGTCCTTCGGGTGCACCTCCACGGCCCATCTCCTCTCCTCTGTGGTGTCTCTAATGATCTTTGTAAGAGATGATCAGATATACTGTGTGCGCTGCTCAGGTCGTAAACATGCTCAGAGGGAGGGCCTGGCCCATTGTTCAAAGGTGTAACGATAAATCTATTACACTGATAATGAAAGTCTATAATTAATTAATACTGACGTGTTATGTAATCAATATAGCAATGATTAAATAAACATGCCAACAGGTAAAAAAGAAGTTAAAACTCAGCAATAGGGACTCAAGTTGAATTTGTGAACAGTGGATATATTTACATGGCCAGTAAAAATCTAACTAAACTAAAATTGATGAATGAATTTTCGAAGGCAAAGCATAGTTGATTTTAAAATACCTGGTTTTCTTTCATTTTTGTCCTTGCCACATTATCTTGGCTTTTCCATAACTGTCATTGACAAAACCTGCAAAGAAATCATGCATGTAAACAGAGCCAGTGTGGAGTTTGCACGTTCTACCTGTGCCTGGGCCAGTTTACCTCATCAGCCCAAAGCCTGCACAAAAAAAATAATAAGCTATGTCATACTAAATAATACATGCACTGTACTGTTGAGGGTGCTGCCCGAGGTTACCAGTGTGCTCCAGTCCCAGTGGCATAGACAATGGGTCAAATGCAGAGGACATTGCCCAAGAGTAGTAGAAAAGAAGACATGGTTATAAGAGAAATAGAAATAGTGTTAAGCAGGGAAATGTTTTGATGTTGTTATGGAGCTGACGTCCTTCAAATCATTAATAAGTGTCACTAAGCGAGGCTCTGAGGCTGGTCATTTGCTGACACTTGGGTACGTTTATAACACTTTAATAATGACGACACCTTAATAAGTTCAAAGACTGAATTTCTAATTTATAAATGTTTAAGCCTAATAATTCAATAATATTTGTTCATTATGAATTAAGTCTTTGTTTTAAGGCCAATTGTGTGATGTGAGGCAATATTAGTTGTAAACAAAACTTATTACTACAAAACCAGTAAAAAAAGAAATAAAATAAAAAACCCTTTGTGATGGAAAATTTCTGGCCTTGCTAAACTAACAGAATATTTTTATTTTATTTATTTATTTATTTGATAGGGACAATGCACACTAATAAACATATGTTATAAACAAATGTAAATATGCCGGATTATAGCTACAAAGCTTATTTACATCCACAGTCCCTAGGCAGGTAACAAATACAGCACACAATAGAACATTAGTAATACAAGAAAAAGGTTAAGAAAAATAAAAGAACATTTTGACTAATGATCACATGACTGGTTTGATTTTAGCCACAGTTTGAGTTGAGTTATATATTGTTTGCGTTTTGAGTAATATATTGTTTGCGTTTAGATAATTAGTAATAAAAGTGCTAAAGCATCTCTCTTCATGGCCACAGGCAGTGGTGTGATCTGCTGTGTCTGGGCCTCTTCAGGGCAGGTCATTATGTTCAGCTCAGGTCATTATGTTTCCTCAGATTTAAATCTGAGGAAAATAAAACTGGAGAAAAGGTGTCTTCAATCAAAGAGTCTGGATTTATTAAAGCAATTGTGCACACAATTACAAAGAAAATGGAAAGCCAAAACCTGTCTGTCCCTCACAAGAGGTCCTTCTGTCCCTGATGGTACACATCAACACCAAAACAAGCTTCTTATACAGTTTACAAACATCATCAAATCAACATAAAAGAAAACATACAATAGTATTTAGTCTAAACAACTTTCAGAAGGAGACAATCATCTGGATTTAACTGGGACATTGATTAGCTGAACTCACGTATACCAATAATTCTAAATGATGAGAATAAACAGAACAACAACCTATTGTTTTAACCCTGGTAGATACTGGCTGAACATAATGACCTGCCCTGAAGAGGCCCAGACACAGCAGATCACACCACTGCCTGTGACCATGAATAGAGATGCTTTAGCATTTGTGAGTTACTAATTATCTAAACGCAAACAATATATTCTGTTAGTTTAGCAAGGCCAGAAATTTTCCATCACACCCTTAATAGGACATTCACATTTAAAAATATAAACATTGTGTATTTCAGTAAACACACCAAATTATAATTAGTAAATAAATAAGATGTATTTTATGCTTCTAGAAAACACCAACACCTTTAATATGTACATACTACATATTTAACATATCTGTATGTTTATCTGGAAGAGATTACACATGATGGAGAAGATAGTCATATGTAGGGCATTTGAGTCTGTTCAGTCTATGGCTCTTATTTTACATAATAGGACTATACCATAAACTTGCATTATCACTGTTAACTATCTGTTTTCTGATACAGAGGTGAGAGAAGAGGCCGAGGGGGGTAGAAAAACAGTTTTAAAAGCTTAATTTGAGTAATTTAAGGGAAAACCATTATAGCTCATAAATAATTATTTTATTTTGTGTAATATGTCTTAATGTAAGTAATGCTATCAGCTTGATCTTTTAATCATTTTATAACGTTGGCAAATGTTTGTTGTCTTGTGCATGATTAAGTAATTCTGCTTAATAAGGTTGTCTAGGTTTCTATCAACCTTTGTTATAAGCACGTGAAACCAGGGTTAACTCTGCAAATTTAGGAAATGTTTTTATCACAGTGGTAGTCATAGTAGTAGTAGAGCAGTAGTTTTAGCCCAGCTACACTGTCTCTAGTAGGTGAATGCTGCAATTAACATGTGTCTTATTAGTCTTGTCAGAATGCTTTACTTCTCAATGATGCCTTAACTCTTTCAAAGGGAATATGATAAAGAAAATTGTGCACATGTGATATTTTCAGTCGTATTTTGCCTATAAAACTGTGAAGATCGTGAAAAGATGGTAAGAAGTATTTACTGATTGTCCTAAGACTCAGTTTGTTGATTATTATTCCTGTGATACGAGGTTACACTCCTGCCTACTGCTGTGTTATCTTAACCACAAGGACATTAACTCCAGATGAACCCCAATTCATCTTTCTAATCTCTGAACGGGGATTAGCAGCACTGGACAATTTGCTCACCTTTGCCAGTAGAAAACTGTCTTGTCTGGGTCTAGAATTGTTAAAAAATAAGCTTCTTTATCAGTTTTGAATGTCGTAAAAAGAAAAAAAAAGAAAAAGATAAGTAGAGTAACAATTCTTCCTCAAAATGCACAGTGTAGGTCAAATGCAGAAAACACATTTCCTGATATGGGGACGAGATAGTTTACTATAACGTACCTTTATTCCCAAACAACTGAGCACAACATGGTCCCATATGCTGCTGAGGGTCATGTGAGAAGAGATGACTATCTACAAGGACACCAAAAATAATTACCATGTTATTATATTGTATTATCATATCAAGGTTAATTCTAGTATCTAATTAAATCATAAAATTATTTACCTGCCAGCCCCATTATTCAAAGTAATTGTCCATCTTGACTCAACTTTCTCCCAACACTCTAATACTGGATGAAATTTCTAATGTAATACGGATTAAACACAAAATTGATAGTTGTAAGTATACATAATTATCTGTAATATAACGTCATATTTTCAACCGGTCTAAATAAAATAAAACGTGGCCCTTTAGGGAGAGAGCACATTCATTAGAACTACTTCTCGACCTCTAGTGGCCATCTTGTGAAACTACATAAACAATCATAGCACGACCGGAATTACAGTTAAAATCAACCTTTCAAAATAATAGCACTAGCATTTTACTGTATCCAAAAGAAAGACTTAGGATTCACATATGCACCAGAACTTGTTTTTTACATTTTATTTATTGACGTATCTACTGATTGATTCTGTGAAAAGTTTGTAGACAAAGAGCATTAACACATAGATTTGATAACAACATTTATTTTGAAACCATATTACAGGAAATGTTGCACTACACTGCGAAAGCTTGGTTTCTTTTCCTTGGGGCTGAGTTTAACAACAACATCGGAGACAACGCGTCACTCTTTTGCCAAAAGAGACGACAATATCAGTAAAACAGCAATATCCTTGAAGCAAAAAGTCTTTGCTTGTCGTTTATTTTTATCCGGGGACCAGCGAATCGGCGTTGAGGCGAGTCATCTGCTCCACTAAAGGTTGTTTGTTATTGGCCTGTGTGACTGCTAGTTACAGCTAAACAAACATCACATTTCACATGCCTGTAACATAAGAGTTATTTATAATTATTACTCGATACTGAGGCTATAAATGTGTTGTTTGACATGGGGAATACAAGTGTCAATCTAAGAAAATACTATCAATGTAAATGTTTGTCAACCAAAACCGATGTTGTCATGCAAATTAGATAATCTGTTTAGGTCTAGTGACTTGTAAAGTTTCCACCCAACCCCCAGTTTATAACCTCTTGGAGTTATATTAAGCATTTGGTCAGTAGGGTTCAGTATTCTTAAAACAAACAAAAAAGCATGAGATATTCTAGCTTAATACAGGATATTGTTGCTCTTAGGGACAGTCATATCTATAGTGTCTGTCAACATGACCTTATCTTGACTGTTGTTGTTTTTTTCCAGTTCAGCAAAATGGGCCGTATCTTCTTGGACCACATTGGGGGCACACGCCTCTTCTCCTGTGCAAACTGTGACACTATATTGACAAATCGAGCTGAACTCATCTCCACACGCTTCACTGGTGCCACGGGGCGAGCCTTCCTGTTTAACAAGGTATAAGCCACCACCTGTCTTTATGTTTTCTGTCCACTCCTAAGAAGAACAGTCATCTTATGTAATTCCACAGGGAAGAGGTGGGAGATACATTGAAAAATACATTGCAATTGTTGCTCTGGTGATGTGTTCAATTGGGCACTTTTATTTCCCCCATCAACCCAAAACATGCACCATAGGTACAATCCTCCAGCTAAGGTCCTGACCAAGATCATGAAGATGGTTCCCCATCATTTATCTGTTAAAATAACTGGATTGGGTATCACTATCTTAGAGCTGTCCCATTGTCTTGAATGGGCAAACATGTTTAGGCCCCAGAGCTTGGTCTGGGGCATGGGATCCAATACGCCTGAGTATAAAATAAGATGGCATGTGAATTACAGTGTATTGAATGTATTCTATTCTGTCCTTAAACCCCACTGCTATTTTAGTTTTCCTTCTTGCTTTGCTTCCAGGTGGTGAATCTGCAGCACAGCGAGGTACAGGACCGAGTCATGCTCACGGGGAGACACATGGTGCGCGACGTCAGCTGCAAAAACTGCAACAGCAAACTAGGCTGGATGTACGAGTTTGCCACAGAGGAGAGCCAGCGCTACAAGGAGGGCCGTGTCATCCTGGAGAGGGCGCTAGTGAGGGAGAGCGAGGGCTTTGAGCATGTCCCCACTGACAGCTCCTGAGATGCTTGTGACGATGTCAGTTGGTTATAAATAATAGTGTTCAGTCCATGCTTTCGCCACCAGAGGAATGCATGGGCCTATACAGAGTGCTAGGGCTGCACGATATTACAAGTAGTGCAATAATACGAGCTGAATTTGATATTATAGGCGATAAAAGAATTCCACAATTTCCACAAATGGGAAATGCCAATATTGTAATACCAATATGATGGTAATATTTGGATTTACTATTTTCACATAGTAACCCTTAAAGTATCACTTAGGTTAAAGTTGAAATGTAAATCCCTGTATTTACTTTTTGAAATGGAGTCGCACAGACTTAACGTAAATGTGAGCTACAATAATAGTTTTGTCACAAACCAGAAACATCGTTCTAAACATGTACAGTTGCTCAGATGGAGGACCATAACAACATTTTAACTATTCCTTTAGCGCGTTCAGTGCTTGCTGAAATATATTGAGCAGCTCTAGACTACTCCACACTGTTTTACTGCAACAAAATATTACAAGAGACAAACAGTTTCATTGAGGGGTTTAGACCCATTTCTTTTCCAATTTTTTCCAATTTAGTTGAGGCATGTCTGTGTCTAAACTGTACTGTTGAAATGTGGATGGGGGGCACAGTCAAAAGAATAATAACATGTAGCTAGATCCATGTTGTGTTGGCATGAAGAAGAGGAGCACAGCTTGTTGCAGTCAGGAGGCAATGAGTAATTATATATTATAATAACAATTTTCTTTATTATATTGCTGTTCCTGAATTATTCTGTCTTGATTTGTAATTGTACCTAATTTATTTGGGAGGTCTGTCATTTTTATATTGATTATCCTGTTTGCTTGCCTTTACTGTGATAATATTGTGTTTGTGTTCTGGCATAAATAAAGGTTATATAAGTTAAGGGTAAGTGGGATATTTAAACTGGCATACATCACTTATAATAAATAATTTTAAAAAAGATGACCATGATCTACATTTAGTAGTTTTGATTTACATGAATGTGTTCAATATTTTATCTAAAAAAACAAAAGCTATGTCTTGCCTAGTGGGCCTCCCACCCATAGACAGCCATGTTATTTCATGTGTGCTTATGTATAAAGTATTTGATTCCTAATGCTACAAACAAATTTAATGGAATTACAGAAATGTAAATATGCATTTACAATATATGTTAATGGATAAATAGCTGTACAATTAAGCTATTTTATACATAGGCCGCTTCATGTGTGCTTATGAAAAATTTAAATTAATTATTATACATACAAAACTCATTGAAAAGTAATTAATATACAGTTAACAGACTTAGACCAACTTGATTGATCTGTGGATCAATCAAGTTGGTCTAACTCTTTGGACACAGTAGCTCACTCATCACAATATAGTATAATAGCAAGAGTAAAATTTATAAATGATAATAATAAATTCTAAACAAGTAGCAAAAAAGACAGAGAGACTTGTGGCAAATAAAGCATAATTATATAAATGTATATGTACAAGCCAAAACAAAAATAGAAAAGTAAGTAATAAAATCTAAAAATCTCAGCTATATACATGAGTGACAGGACATACGGTTATCTGTTACATATTGTTGTACAGTTGTAGGGAGTATTATCTGTTACATAAAGGTGAGTTGTTGTGCATCTGTGTAGAGTATGGTATGAATGTAGTCCTGTATCTCTCACAAAAACAAGAATCACTTAATAAAATAAAAAAAAAAAGGTAGTGGTTTTCAGGGAAAAAAACGTCAGGAGCTACTGTACCCTGCTGCCCCTCTCTCAGGCGCTCAGGACATGAATAACAAGAGCTCCTCCAGCGGGGCAAAATACGCCCGTACTTTGAATTATTGTATATAGAATTCTAGAATCGGAATTCCACCAATCAGATTGCAGCAACAGAACTTAAAGACACTACAAAGCTGTAATGTGTCAAAGCTGTGTCAAAGACAGCGCCATAATCATAATCAAATAAATAGCTGTACAATGAATGAACTTAATTTGAAGGCCGCCCCATCGCCGGCAGCTGCCTGATTCCTCATCAAACGTACCTTTTGTGCCAGCAGCGGTGCATTGTGGGAGATGTAGTACCTCAAACCGAGAGCTTGATGTAGCTCAATTTACGCTTAGGGTTTCTGGCCAAGTGACATTCTTTTTCAGAACATCATCAAACAGTGTCGATTCAGGACATGCCACTTCTAACCTCCCGTACTTAGGCACACACGTAGAAAACAGCAATAATGGCGGGTGAGTTACTATTTTCGACTCTTCTCATTTTAGCAGATAGCCACATTTTGTCGCTAGCGTAGCCTCTCATTGAACACCAGACCGAAGAATAAATAATAAATTCCTATTAAATTGGACCACTTCTAACTAGCCTAATATTGACCCTATAAAAGTCCGTGCAGTGCAGTTCAATGCAATTTTGTGAAACTGGGATTAAATACAAATTATAACCAAATTAAGGGGTTTTGGCAAATGATAAATTAGATAGATGTATGTCTGTCTGAACAATTGTTAATGTTAATATTTAAAGAAATCTGTTTTGATGATGGCAAAATCTACCTTTTTTTTCTTTTTTCTTTTTTCTTTCTCTTTTTTTTTTTGGACATGTTGATCCTATAATAGTTTTCCATTATTTCTAATAGTTTATTACAACTGTCACTATAAATAATTTTTAGGCTAGAAAATTGTATTTGCTTCATCATTTGTAATAGAGAACCACAGAACAGACAGTTCTACTCTGGAAAATGGCTGCTAATGTTGTTAGATACTTAAAACCATTAGCATTTAATTAGAAATTAGAATATTGAACATGCTCATGACTTATGGATCTATAAATAAGTATGTGTTTTGACAGTCTATTAAATGCTTACAGCTTTTCTAGTTTTACATGGAATATTGTCAATTCAGTAGCTTATTTACTATGTCTATGATAATGGTATTGGGCATGTCACAATGAAAAATTGATAATTGATGTGCGATATATTGTTAAAGTAAATATAGAAGATAAATGATGATAATGAAATCACACTATGAAGCAGAATTATCCTAAAACCTATTCTAAATGTGCAATATGGTTAAAAAAGCCTTGAGCTGCAATAAATAACTAACAAAATGACGCTTTTAAATAATTAGTTGTATCTAAAATAAGTCATAGGTCATAATTCAACTTTCTACAGCTCAACTCTTATAGTAGCACAGAAAAGTAATCAAAATCTGCTAGAACAAAGAAAAAAATGATAAATACTGACTTCATTAGATAATTGTTCCATTTGTCATTTATTGAACAAGAAGCTGGTATAGTATTTATAGTGACAGGCCTGATTTTATTGATATATATTTTGTCTTTTAATAGAAAACGTGAGCGTGGGCTTCAAAGTGTACTGCCTCACAGTGATGACACTAGTGGCAGCTACATACACAGTGGCCCTGCGATACACCAGGACCATTTCAACTGGAGACATGTACTTCTCCACCACAGCAGTGTGCATCACCGAAGTCATCAAACTCATCCTCAGTGTGGGAATGCTCTCCAAGTGAGTGGAATGAACTTCTATCTTTGTACAGCAATGTTTTTTTACGGCAAAGTTGTCAAAGTAAATGAGGAAGTGTATCCCTTTTTCTTTTACTTAACAATGCTGTAAAGCTAGGGCTGTAGATTCTCGAGAAATGCCCGACATGCCCTCTGCATCAGCCAATCAACTAAAAGGGTTTGTGTTGTTGTCAAAAGCTCTAAATTATTAGGTTATTGCAGAAAAGTGACTGTGTATACAAAGAAGTGCATGTAAACTGTCCAGTCACTCCAAAAACTAACTCACTTCATGTACTGGTATTCTTCCGCCTGCTGTGGTCCACATAAATTCTTATTAATATTAGTAAAATAATTAGTCGACTAATAAAGACACCATCAACTGATCAATTGCCCAAACAACTATGGCAATACTTTTTGTTATAATCAAACAGTACTTTATGCAACTACTACTTAGTAAAAGTATTAAAAGTTACTATTTGTCAGGTAAAAGTATAGAAATGATGATGAGTGCAGGATATAAATGATGATGATGAATAATTTATACCACTGATTTTGTTTCTGTTTTAAAAATCAAATGTAATATTTTGCTTTACAGGGAAACGGGGAGTCCCAGTAGGTTAAAAAATGCCATTGTGGAGCACATATTTTTCAGTCCTAAAGAGCTCTTAAAGCTAAGTGTTCCCTCCGTCGTATACGCCATACAGAACAACATGGCCTTTCTGGCTCTCAGTAACCTGGATGCAGCAGTATATCAGGTAAGATAAAGTCAGTGTAAAATTCATGTGGTTTTTTGTCCTCATCCTGGTCAAACCTGTAATTCTGCTCATGTCATCCAGGTGACGTACCAGCTGAAGATCCCGTGTACGGCCTTGTGCACTGTCCTCATGCTCCATCGCTCTCTGGGTCGCCTGCAGTGGGGGTCTGTGTTCATGCTCTGTGTGGGAGTGACTCTGGTGCAGTGGAAACCCGTAGAAGCCACTAAGGTTCAGGTGAGAAGATGGAGCGAAGTGGAATTGAAATGACATGGACATTGCCTCAGAAATTATTATCAGCTTTTCCAAACATTATTTAAAAAACTGGTCAATGTAGAGTACTTTGTTATGTATATTTTGGAGTAGGGGTGGGTAATGTTTACACCATCACACTCAGAAATGTGCAATGTAAATTTTCTTGACATGCTCAATATTTAAATTTAGCATATCTCCAAAACAACAATTGGTATATTATCAATTTTGAAATCTGTCTCCTTATATTATATTTTTTTAACTTCTGTTCTCTTGCTATAATAATGAGATTACCGTAATTGCTTTCTTTGCTTAATATGGTTGTAATGGGATAATTTTATGTTCAGGAACTGCATTAAGCACATTTTTCTCAAAAACAATTATGCAACACATTTAAGATTTTCTGTTTTGCTTTTTTTTTTTGCCTTTTTCAGATTGAACAAAAGCCTTTACTTGGATTCATGGCCATTGCTATTGCTGTCATTTGCTCCGGATTTGCAGGCATGTTTTGAAACACACTTCTACCTTTGTCCAGTTAACTGTGTGATTTCTACTGTCGTTTCATCATTTTGAGCTGGCATCTCATTTCCATGTGTTGAATGCTTTTATGTCAGGGGTGTACTTTGAGAAGGTGCTGAAGAGCTCTGACACCTCTCTTTGGGTGAGGAATATCCAGATGTACTTATCGGGCATCGTGGTCACGCTCATCGGTGTGTACATGAGTGACGGGCAGGAAGTGTTGGAGAAAGGCTTCTTCTTCGGCTACACGCCCTGGGTCTGCTTTGTCGTATGTGAGTATACTCAAGGCGTCTTGCATAAAGCTTTGGCTGGATGTTTTCCAAAGATTGAAAACTGTTTTGGCATTGTCGTAGCAGCTAGGGATTATACATGCATTCATGTTTCAATAAAATGTCCCTGGCATGTTTCCATTATAAATATATCTTTAATGACACTTGACAGTCTCGTATAATGGAATGTTCCAAAGCAAATGACATCTCAGTTGCTGGGTTCCAGATTAGAGTCTAGTCGCTAATAGAAATGGTCAGGTTCAACATTTGTGCATTTATCTTTTGGATATTTCATGGCAAAGTACAATGAAAACATAGGGAAAAAATAGAGAGTATGGCATCATGTTGCATAATTCACAAAACGAATGGACGAATTTGTAGAATAGGATGGAAGCAGAAACTTAGTGTACTCTTAAACGGACTATATTGCACCATATTCTGATCTATGTTATCATCAAAAACATACCTGGAGTTGTATTTTGTTTCATTCACCCCTGTTTCACACACAAACCCTGCCTATATAGACTGAGCTCTTCTCTCTCAGACAGAAAATACTCTGTTCCACCTTGTGATGTGGTAAAACAGGAAGTGCTCCACACATTCACTAAAAATGTAGCTGGTAACTCAAACTTAAACTACCGCTTCACAAGTTGGAACAGAGCATGAGCTTTGGAGATGTAGACAGACTAATAATAAAGAATTACTCAACCTTGAATTTTTTTCCCTTGTATTGCCAATAATAATTCATAGCCTTTGTGCTCTATTATTTTCATTACTTATTTCATTCATAGGAACATATGTGCAGTGTCAGACAGGGATGTAACAATCCCTCAATATGATGTTTTCACGATGCATCTCATGATTCGATATTTATTGCGATATTTTGTGGAGGCTCACAAAACTGAATATGCTACTTTTTCCTTTTTAAAAGCCTTGCAAAAGCCTTGAATGGTACTGTTATAATAGGAAGAATTAAGATTTAAAAGTGCTTAATAACAGTTATTTCTTCATGTGGTCTGCTTTGATAACACCAAAGGATCATGGTCTATGTAGTTCCCTCTGTTTTTGAGCTATTGCTGCACCATTTTAAGTTTATTTGTATTGCACAATTATTCCATACCATAACTATTCATTTAAGCAAAAAGACTTCGATATATTGAGATGGTGATATTGTGATGGTCTACGATATTACTGAGACTTTTGACGATATTATGTGACGATATTTCGGATATTGTTACATCCCTAATGTCAAAACAGCTGCACCACTGTTCTTCCTCTGTCACATTGTCTCTATATTGTACCTGATCTGATCTATGATTTTTTTTGTGTGTGTTTCAGTCCTGGCGAGTGTGGGTGGGCTGTACACATCAGTGGTGGTCAAGTACACAGACAATATCATGAAAGGCTTCTCTGCTGCGGCGGCCATTGTCCTCTCCACTGTGGCCTCCGTGCTTCTGTTTGGACTCCAGATAAGTACGTCAATAGTTCTGGGTTCACAGTATCACACCGTCCTGTAGGCCTGGACTGTTTAATTAAGCGCTTTGTGTTGCATTTTTTGTATGAAAAGCGCTCTATAAAAAAAGGTTGGGTGATTGAATTCAAAGGAAGGCAGGCAAAGTGCTGTTTAATATGCAGATTTCATGTGGGCATTTGAGGGTTTTACTTTTGTATAGTTTTTATCAAAATATTAAACAGCAAAAACATCTGCACAGGTTCTGTCAGTGTGGAAACATAATATTTAAAGCTCTACTGGGTCCATATTATTGTTTCCTCATCAAGAACATACCAGGAGTTTTGTTTGGTTCATTCACACATTTTAACACACAAACCCTGCATGTTTAAGCTGTGCTCTTCTCTAAAACTGAAAACACTCTGTTCCACCTTGTGATGTCATGATGTAGTAATACAGGAAGTGCTCCATTGTGTTTTTACACTCCAGACACATTTATTAGAATCATTTGGATCATTTCAACCCTGGAATTGCCCATCTCTAATGAATAAAAGGTTAAAGGTAGCTGGTAACTTGAAAACTACTTCATGAAAATCACATTTCTTTTTCTGGAATATTCCGCAGCTTGTAATGATATTGTTCTCTATGAAGATAATGAGTCAAACAGAAGATAACATCTGTCTGGACCTGAGCTACAGTACATTTATTAGATAGTAACAGTGTTGTTTTTCTTTTGCAGCTCTCACTTTCTCCACTGGTGCCCTGCTGGTTTGCATTTCCATTTACTTGTACGGACTCCCAAAACAGGACACGACTAAACTGCCCCAACGTGAAGACAAAGAGCTCAAAGAAAAACTTATACCAGTGTAACCTGCAGATCAGGCCACTGCCGAGCCTACACACTGTGGTGCTTCCTGTTTGATGTTACTGAATCCAATCAGAATGGGACTGTATCACACGTCGGAAATAGGAAGGAAGCTTATATTATTTTTTTTGCCAAATGCATTCTGATTCCAGTTTTATTCTAAGTTATTAGGGATCTACATGACCAAGCTCTTTTTAACAACATTGTTCTAAAGAGCTGTTGGAGCTTTTGTAGCCTTCAGCTTAGCATTTATGAAGTAATTTTGGGGAAATGACAATTGAATTTTTTGCACATGTCATTACTTTTGACATTGGGGTTGAATGTAATCACGAGGATGCGTTTTAGGCCTCGTCGATGGTCTTCAATTGTGCTGGAGAGCTGTAAAGAACTGAACTGTGCCTCAGCACTCCTCTGACACAGGATTTCAAATGGTCTCAATCATGTCAGCTCCTTATACTGGATACTCTTAAGTCATGTATTATCTTTTGTGTCTTGTACATATCACTTGATGCACAGGCAGCATGTATTTTTTATTATTTGAATCCAAGCAATTGTTTAAAAATGTCAAATCTCAAGCTGAACCTCTTTTGATGAACCGTAACTTGTCTGTCAAATAATATATAAAAGGCAAAAAGTGCAACAATTTTAATAAAAATGTCTTATTTACACATATTTTCACCTTTTTTTTTTTTTTTTTTTACATTTTTTGCACTGGTGTAATGCCTAATAGCTTCAACCCACTGGCCAACACTGAGCAGGAACCCCTGAAGAGCCGCATTCGTGCCTACAAAAAACAAACAAAATATACACTACCATCACATCAAATGTATGATCCAAGATATAAGGAAAAAAGCAACTCCTATATGTATTTCGACAAAGCAAAGTGTGGCTATTTTAAGGATTTGAAGATAATATATTCTAAAAAAAACAGCTATTTTACTTTTTTTGCTACATAATTTCATATCTTACTTCATATATCTGATCTCTTCTGTATGTATACTAGGATAAAATGTAGAAAAATAAAAACAATAAAAACAAAAACATTGAATGAGAGGTTGTGTGTTCAAGCTGTTGACTGGTAGTATATATAGTTTTGCTTTTAATTGGTAAAAATAGCCACATTATGTAGCAATTCTATCCAAAATTGTACCTCAAAACAGTACAAAAATGTAGTAATACCATTCAGAGTTTAAGAATATACCTGTGCCACTTCTGCTGGACTTCCTTTGACGGGCAGCTCTCTGTGTGCTGAAGCAGTCAAGTGGCTAGGGAAATTTACAGATATATTTTTATGACACAGACCACTGCAAATCTAAAGCACTGCACCAACTTTGCATAAATCCTGAGCTCTTACCACAACTTCAGTAAAAAGTTGACTAGGTGTTTGGGTTGTAGATCCTGAGATGACTGGTGCAGCACTTCGTCGTAGCTAAAATAAATAAGGGTATGATAAAAGTCAATAATGAAACACTTCCGACACTTCTTGCAGGAGATAAAGGTTGGGCACCATGGTTTACCGAAGGAGGTGCTGCACTATGGAGATAGCAGACGGCTCATTCAGGAGGGAAGGGTCAAAATGAGCCGCCTTCAAGTCTTCATTCTTCTGTAGCAAACTGGAAAATGAAAATAAATACACACAAAAAAAAGGATGTTCTAGCATAGTTAAACTGACTTAAATTAAGCAGATCAATTTTAAGATTTTTTTACTTAATGAGTTTTTTTTACTTGTTTCAAGATATTCCATCCTGATATATCTTATCTAGATATTACAACTTATTCTAAGCACTTTTTATATTAAATCAAGCCAGGTTAAGCCTCTTTAACTTCCTTCTCAAACCAATAAGGTGAAAAATCGTGCCATAAATACTTGAAACTAGTGTTTTCTGCTTAGAACAAGATTCGCATTTCGTCTTGTTTTAAGAAAACTTGGTAAGTGAAAATTTCTTATTGCACTGGCAGATAATTTCACTTAAAATAGGGCATTTTTACCTCAAAATTGGTATTTTTTTCTTATTTTTTGATAGGCCTTTTTCCAGTGCAGATGGAGAAGATGTAACCAAGTTCATCACACAGCAGACAATTCTCTAGGACTTGCGTATAAAAGTACATTTCAAATATTTTTCCTGTAAATACATGTTTCCAAAGGCTGTCCTATTTCCACATGTACCAAAATATAAAGTGTGGATTGTATGTAGAATTTTATTGATATAGTTTGTCCTTGTTAACTGGTTTGCCCTGTATCCTCAGTTTTCATGTTTCCCGTCTGCTTAAGGTGTGGCTGCGCAATTACTAATCATATTCCCGAGTATCCGCTTAATACCACTAACATCACGATAATACTGTGTGCTGTTACAATACATTAAATTACCAAGCTTAAATTCCTTGTTAGGGTGCAGTAACAGCTAAAAACAAAGTGGACTACATGGACCATGATGCTTTGCTCCATTTCAGTGCAGACTACATGAAGAAATAAAATAAATGGTCGACAAACCTGCAGAGCCGTGCATGGGTGTACTGGAGGAAGACCCCGGTGTCCCCCTGAGCCTGTAAGATTCTGTCCCAGTCAAAGCTGTAATCTGACTGTAGAGGCCCTTTAAAATCCTAAAAGAAAGAAATCATCATGACAATACTTTTGCCATCAGAACAAACCATCTTAATCCCTCGTATTATTTAGTACTGACAGATGCTCAGGGTGTTATTATCAAATATTTGAAGATTTGAAGATTTGTGCGCCGTTACAAAGCAAATACAGGGCAGGAAAATGTAAGAAGCAGCTGATTGGAGCTCATAAAAAGATGACGCCAGGAAATACCGGACGATACAGAAAATGCTCAAGAATCCATCTCAAAAACTTGAATTCTTATTGTGAGTGGTGAGTGATCTGACCTGTAACTTGACCTTATAGAGTCCTTCCTTTTTGCTCATTTAAAGGGCCCATATTGTGCTATTTTCTTATCATGTTGTAATGTTGTTTCTTCATCAATAACTTATCCGGAGGTGTATTTTGTTTCATTCACACATATTTAACACTCAAACCCTGCATATTTTGGCTGAGTTCTCAAACAGAAAACTCCACACATCTTCACTGGAGTAATTTGAATAATTTCCAGTCTTTACTAAACAAAAGGTAAAAAGGAGCTGTTAACTTGAAAACTACCACTTCATGACATCCCAAGGTGGAACAGAGCATTTTGAGCTTTGGAGATGTAGATGTGTGAATGAAACAAAACACAACCCCATGTTGGTTTTTACTAGTACGTTTAATGACATACTGACACTTTTCTAGAGAAAGCAAAAAATTCTAGACAAAGTAAAAAATAGAAAAGTCGTTAAAGATTACCTGGACTATTAATGCACTTAATCCCACTTTCTCGGCCGTGTCCTCTGGATCTTCGAGTTTTTTTGTAGCTATGAATAAAAAACAAAATTAAATGGCACTACAATGACAAACAATCCCCCCTTACAATCATTTACAGTGGGTTTAATATGTCACTTATATGATTTCTTATGGGACTTTGTTTACTTTTAGACTGGCTCATGTTGTGTAGCATCCTGGTGCGGGCTTCATCCAGGACATCCTCCAGAAAGACCACGTCTCCGGTCCGAGTCTTCATCCCCTTCACCAGACCAAACGGGACATGTCGACAGCTGTAAAAAAAAAAAAAAAAAAAAAGGAGATATATTATTTCAAATCAACCTTTATGAGCTTTTAATCATGTTATGTTTAACCCTCATTATTAGATACTCATTTCCAGGGGAGTTGATAGGCAGGGACAAAGAGGTTTGTTGTCCCGGGCCCCAGGGTCTTAGGGGCCCAGAATTTGAACCTCTGTCTATTAATTAATATTAGAGCGGGTCCAATGTGAGGCTTCTTGCCCTGGGCCCCCAAATTTCTATCGACGGGCCTGCTCATTTCCACTCACTTCTCTGTACTTAGTAGTGATAAAGTTATTACAAAAAGACTCAAGGTCATACATACATATGAAGTTAAAGAATGTATCCCAGCCTCTTTTCAAGAACTTCCAACTGTGAAAAGCCTCTATGAAGAACCAGTTCTGGACTTTTGAACAGGAAGTCAATTAACCAATTTCTAATTATGGCTTATGTTAAGTCTGTGTGGGCGTGTGAGCCTTTATGGATGTTCTATTGACATATAATTAACACGTGTCTATGAAAGCAGCTACTGAAGTTAGGTTCGTTAGTCGTTTACATCACAGAATGGTTTACAGGACAAGTGGAGGGGCAGAAGTCAGAAAAAAGTATCCTGTAGAGGGCATATTTTTTGTCAGAATCCTCCATAAAGCCCCTTTAAACCATCTTAGATCAATATTACGTAAAGACAAATAAAAAGAGAAAAATAGAAAGTTGAATTGAGTCAACAGGACAAAGGGGAAATACAATTAAATACAAGCGATCAATTCAAATACTGTCCAATACATTATTAAATACTAAATATTAATAAAATACACACTAAATACAATGCTAAATATAATCAGTCAATTAAATACTGTCCCACTTTAACTGTACGCTTTTAACTGAATGTTTTAATTGTACTTAATTTGTTTATGTTGCCTAATAAATAAAATGTATTATTATTATTATTATTATTATTATTATTATTATTATCATTATTATTATTATATGGTCTTAGGCTAATACTGGCAAACTAAAAAGCTTCTATGAAACTCATGATTGCTCATCATTAAAGGTGCACTGTGTAATTTCTCTGGTGGAAAGTCTGGCTGCCTCCTTTAATATGTTATAGCTTAAGTTGGAAGGTTCCACATTATGGCATTATCTTATCTATCTACAAAACAAGCAGGTGCCAAAACAGGTAAAGTTACAGGTCAGAGCTCTAGGAAGGCGATCCCACTTAGAGTAATAATTTATGTTTTAAAGCTTTAAAAACATCGGAATAATTGCAACATGGGTAAGTGTAATGTCATACTGTGGAACATTCCAGTTTAAGCTATTACATCTCCATGGAGACAAGCAGGTGGTAGATCCCTTCGAGAAAAGTTACACAGTGCACCTCTAAAGATAATTTGATAAGGATATGACCTTTGGTTTATCGTCTCTCCACTGTCATCACTGAAAGGACAACAAAGTATAAAGTTATTGCAGATAAGCCAGGCCCCACCTTTCAGCCCAGGGAAGTCCCAAACGCGATAAAATCTGGAACAACTGCTGGAAGTGGTTGGCTTGACTTTTATCTGTCTTGATAAAAGAGAAGAGCAAAATGAAGCTATGCAAAATGCTGAGTTTAGTCAAATGAGTAAAAATGTCCAGCACACATTAGTCAAAGTTTGTCTCTCTTCTTCGGTCTTTAAATAAAGTGTATTCTGCAGGTCCCAGGTGGACATGAGAGCAGATGGAGGCAGTTTAAAGCAGGTTATGTAGCACCGCCTCTATGTTGGACTGTTCTGTTTTTGTTTTTTGCTGAAAACCATATGGATGCACAGCTTAGCTGAGAAATACAAATTAGCAAAACTCTTACCACATAAATCATCTCTGTGAACCTGTACCTATGTTTTCGGTCAATGGCAGCAGCGATATCTCTGGAACACAGACAGAAATGAACCTGTTAGGGAGGAAACAGGGAGGCTTTTCATTTTAGCGACAGTGTTACACTGTGTAACAATGGTGTTTTTTAATCTTTTTTGTATTCTTAAATATACACTGTGTAACATTTCTGTTTGCCACCTCCTTGTGTCCATGGAGATGTTACTGTTTTGCCTAGAAGCAAGTTCTTAACTTCCACGTAAAACGCCAATGTGCACACTGAAGAAGCTTAACACCACTTTCTAACGCATCTTACAGCAGCCACGAGTCTAACAAACAAAATGCTCTGCCTGGCTCACTCATTAGTGTCTGGAAAAGTTATAAAACAACATTATAAGCAAAAGACTCGATTGCTGATGTTGTTTCTAGACCCATTTATTTATAAGTGAATTATATTTTTTGGAAAACGCTAAAAAATACATTCCCAAACCATTTTCTTTCAACAACTTTCAGTTTCTCTTCTTCTTCACAGTCAGTAGTCGATCCTCACTTGTTGCTTCTGGCGGCTCGAGCCGTTTGCCACAGCTGGAGTCGGGAATCGAGTCCTTTTCCATGCGCAGTGGGAAATCGAATCGGTAATGCTAAAGCTGCTTATGAAGTTGTTTTATAACATTTCCAGACACTAATGAGTGAGGCCAAGCAGAGCGTTTTGTGTGTTAGACTCGGGGCTGTTGTAAGATGGGTTAGAAAGTGGAGTTAAGCTTCAAATATGCCAGAGTTCCCCTTTAAGTTAGTCCTTACCTAGTGATGTAGAGAGTAGTTCCATCACTGCGAAGTACAGTACACACATTACTCATGTCTCCAGAAGTAGAAAGATCCACCACTCCTGTGCCCTTCCTGGAAAGACAGAGTTACCATTATATTACAGGAGCGATATGCTGCAAATTTGACTTTTTAGAGCTTTTAATTGTGTTATAATTGTTTTCCTTTTTCATTTACCCACTCAAAGTTGTATTTAGAGTGATTAATGCACGTTTGAGTGATCTGTATTCTCTGGCACTAAAGACAACATTGCTCTAAAAAATTCCTGTTTACATTGAAGCCTCCGTATATGTGCACTGCTCATTTGTTATTCTGTTCTGCTTTTTTAAAACACGCTGTTGTGATAGTGTTTATGGTGTCGTACTGTAAAGCATCTTAGGTATTTTCAATCAGCGAACTTATTTCTTTGATTCATTTGTTTAATTTAGGTCAAAATTGTAAATTAAAATGTCCAAAATACAAAACAAAGCTCCACAGATACATTCTGTCATACATTATAACTATAGAACGCAAATGGATGTCTTCTTTAAACCATTAAACCCCCAAAAGTGAATTGTGGTTCACAGTTCATTATAACTTACTCAGCAGTTTTCAACAAGCCTCGACTCTGCAGCTGTTCGACCACCTCCTGAGCCTGGCTTTGGTGAAGGGACTCTCCGGAGTAAACATCAAAATGCACCCCTAAACGCTGAGGTTAAATACGATTATTGAAGGCTTAAGCCATTTTACAGACATTTCAAGTATTAAAGCCATTTAACGTACCTTATATACATGCTGGTACTCTTCCACTGTGATGTCTCTGAAGCGCTGCCATAAACTCTTAGCCTCTGCGTCGTGTTCTTCGAGTTTTCTGAAGAAGTCTCTGGCCTCCTGCATTAAGTTATCATTGTGCTCCACTTCTCTGTTCACTTGTACATAGACCTGAAAGCAGAGATGGGTAGTACTCAGAGCAACTTTTAAAAGAAATTGTACTTTTCCAGCAGCATAGTTTTACTCCTACTTCAGTAATATTTGTATTAAAGTAACAGTATTCTCACTTGAGAATAAAAGTTTTGGTTACTCTTCCCACTATGAGTCAGTTTACAAGTGACAAAAGCTTTATGCTGACAATTTACAATGAATTTAACATCAGTTTCTTGCTGCTTATCATGCAGGTAAACTGGACTCAAATGCAACACAAAGAATAGAGGCAAACGCAAATCGTAGTTCAGTTTAACAGAAAGTGTCCTTCAACAGGTAATGTTAAAAATGGCAAATCGGGCTGATAAAACAACTAAGGAATATATTTCTATATTATGTGAACTAAAACAAGCTGGGTGTAAATGCAGAAACAGGCTCAAACGGGGAATAATTCAGAATTGCACAAATTGCAAACAAAAGATTTCAGATTTAGACCTTGAGTGTCTCTCTAGACTGGTCAACAATCGAGGAAAGACTGACTGAGCAGGAGGAGTAAAAAAAAAAAGGGGGAAGTTGCAAAAGAAGGCTGGAAAATGGAGCTGGACTGGGGATAAACATGTAAAAACAAAAGACAGAACTGTGACTCTGCTCCTTCAGATACAATGCAGTTTTTCAAATTTTTGCATCTACGCATCTACGCTTTAGAGATATACTACTATAAAAACAGTAGCAGGAAGAGAGAGCACATCACACCAGTGCTGAAGTCTCTGCACTGGCTTCCTGTGAGCTTCAGGATAGATTTTAAAGTTCTTTTACTGGTTTATAAAACTCTTAATGGCCTTAGCCCTATTTATTTATCTGACCTGCTTTTATCACATGAGCCTCTCGGACTCTCAGGTCCTCAGGTCGTTATTCTTTTAACGGTCCCAAGAGTCCAAACTAAAACTCACGGCAGCTTTTACGGCCCTCGTTTGTGGAACAGTCGACCTGAGGATCTGAAGTTCGTTGAGTGTTCGTATTTTTAAAAGTAAACCCAAAAGGGGTCTTTTTAATTTAGCTTTTAATTGAAACTTTTACTTGTTTTAAATTAAATTCATATTATTAGTATAGTTGTTTTAAATTAAAATCTTATTTTACTTTGTCTCAATCTAATTTTAGCTCTTCATTTATTTATTTATTTTTAAGTATAACCTTTAGGAGCTTTATGTTTTATGTTTCGCACTAAACTGCTGTATATATGGGAGAAACAGTGGGGTGGGGGTGCTGTTGTTTTAACTCATTGTCATTTTTTCTGTTGCATGTGAAGCTTTTTGTGCTACATATACAGTATATGAAAAGTGCTTTACATATAAAGTTGATTGATGATAGAAATACCAGATTTTGTGCATTAGTTAATATTTTGTCCTTCTAATACAATAACATCAAATCATAAATCAGATGTTACCTCCTGACAGTTACTCTTACTTGAGTAGTAGTTTTCCCAGATACTTTTTAACTCTTACTTGAGTAATTTTCTGAACCACGACTTTGCACTTCTACATGAATAATATTATTTTGAAGTAATGTTACTCTCTTACTTGAGTACAATTTTCAGCTACTCCATCCACCTCTGCCTGTAGGGTGCAAAAATGCAACACCTTATGCAAAATATGCAGAGCTTATCCTAATTTCCTATCACAGTTTCTTCATGGTTGCTTAGTTTACTGAAAAGCCTTTGAGTGACAATGGAAGTCACATGATTCTGAAAGTGAATTGCAACACACAGTGGCAAAACAGGTTTGCAAAATGTGGAAACAAATTAACAATAGTCTTTGGTTGAATGAGAAAAGAATTTCGTCCTCTCACCTCAAACAAATGCTGAAGCGGATTGTCCTTGAGTTTTGAATAGGAGCCAAACTTTGTGAAGCCAGCGCCCAACAAACCTTGTCAGAAAAAGTTAATATTACACAACAATTTGCATAATGGATATCAAAATACTTTTACCTAGACTATTTTCTGATTGGTTAGGACAGTGTAAGACTACAAGTACAAAATTAAAGATACATTACGCCACTTTTCTGATGGAGGATCCGCCCTTTGCTGTGCCTGGTATGCCATTAAACATATCTATCTTTTATTTATTCAACTGCATGTGGTTTTATTGGACAAACAGTATTGTGACCTGCTTGTGTCCATGGAGATAGATCATTTTAATGCCATAGTGTGAAACATTCCAGGCAAAGCAACAACTTCTCAGTGGATCCACCAGAAAATTGTACCATTTGGACAACAGGTTCTATTATTTTTACTATTTTATTACTGCTCCTGCTATTAAAACTGTTTTCATTAGTAGTAATAAAATTGTAAGTCATTAAAGACTATTACTAGGACAGTCCTCACCAAACTGCATGCCCCAGTCTCCCAGATAGTTCATTCGGATAACTTTATTTCCCAAAGCCTGCTTCAGGTTAGCAATGAAGTTCCCTGTTCAGGAAAAATATAGGTCAAGTATGCATTATTTTAAAAAGCAACCCTAGAGCTTCAAATACTCACCAATTATAGTGGAGCGGAGGTGTCCAGCGTGGAACTTTTTGGCAATGTTTGGAGAGCTGGAAAAAAAAAAAAAAAAGAAACAAGAAATATAGATATATATGTAAAGGCTGTATGTACAATACTATGTAGTAATCCATAGTACATGTAGTGATTAGATACACATACCTGTACTCTACCAATGTGGTGCCACGATTAAATGTGTTCAAAAGCTCACTGTTTAAACCAAACGCAGCATTGTCTGATTCAAATGGCTCCAACAATGTCTATAAATGGATAAAGAAAACAATTACAGTGGACAATAAAGCTGGATTTCATAACAGAACTGATTAATAGACGACTGACCTGAATTAGAAGTTTACGGTTAATTGTGAAGTTGATGGCTCCACTTCCTGCAGAAATGTCTTCGATCACATTGTCTGGTTTTAACTAAGACAAAAAAAGTGGTTATGTCTGTGAACAATAATCTTATTGTACTCTCTGACAGACTTAATGTTTGCTACAGCTAAAGAGCAAAATATTCTGTTCAGTAACTTTAAAATGATACAAACTACAGCTGTAGCCCTGATAATGAATGGTGCTCTGTTTCTAAGAAATAAACTACAGAAAGTCCGGGATCTTCCCAGAGTAACTATCAGCTAAAGGAAAACAATTATAATAAATCTGTGATTTTCCCAGACTTATGTATCAACTAAAAAGATAACATTTATAATTATGAAATACAAAGAATTGTTAGACACCTAGAAACTCAGACTCACTCAGACCACCAGAAACCTCGGTTAGATTCTTTAGACCAGGGGTGTCCAAATTTTTTTCACTGAGGGCCACATATTAAAACACAGACCAGAGTGAGAGCCGATCAAGGGTCATAGACTGGTGGCCAAAACAGTGACTAATTCAAATATGTGCAGGCTTAGACCCTCAAAAGGACACGCTACATTTGCTTGATCAAGGTAGACTTCAAAAACATGCAATAGAAAGTACTACTTGTGGCAGTATGTGAATTGGCCATTCACCTGGAAGCCTGAGAGCCAAAACAATTGGTTTGAGGGCCACATTTGGCCCCCGGGCCATAGTTTGAACATGCCTGCTTTAGACTCTGACATATTTTGCCTGTTTGTCACCCTGATACCTTGAATCCTGCTGTAACATCATTAAAGATACTGTAAGGACGATCTCCGTGCCTCTGCGCTGTTGGTTCATTTTTGCTAAGATATAACAGAAGTCAACACGTCACACGTAAAATCTTCTTACATCATAGAGAAAAACATGTCACTGAAGCATACTTTAGGCGCAGGACAGCAAGACAGGCATGTGTGAGAAGAAAAACATGGCTGTGGGGTATTCTTTGTGAAACAGATGTTGAGTTAGTTCTGTAGTGGTGAGTGAATTCACGACATGTTATTACAGTATGAATACCAGCTGTAGGCTAAAGTTAAAGTAAACACAAAAGTAACAGATTACAAATACTCACATTACTGTAATTTAATACATTTTTGGGTTATTATACTTAGTAGCTTTTTAAAACCTTCGTTCTGAATGTGAGTTTTTTAAACATGTAGGTTCCTTTTAAATTGTAGATGAGAACAAGCCACTACAATTTAAAATAACCTACATCAAGTACAATGGTGGCATAAAATCCAGTGCAATGTGTATGTATGAAAAAGAAAACCAAGTTGTTGTGCATAAAAGTGATTATCTCTGTTTGCAATTGATCAATAATTCTGAGTATTGTCTGGAAAAGGGAGCAGATAACATAAGATTAACTCTTCTTTCTGCTCCTTTTCAGTCATTTCTTGTATGTTTAATGACACAATGTCTTTTTCTACTTGAATTGAATGAATGAATGAATTAAACAAACAAACAAAAAACCCCAAAAAACTGTGCTTGTAATTGAGTAAAATTCTAACCATGTGATGTAATTATTAGTTACATTTTAAAACAAGTTAGTTACTGTGTCCCAACTGTGCAATTCATAGTTGTCTCTGCTCCTTTGTATATCCAAAAACACACATAACAGTGCTGCATCTCCTGCTCTGATTAGCCAGAGCTCAGAGAATACACTTTTACATGTCTTGATTGATTGAAGATTTGTATAAAACAATAAAAGCATGATCTAAAATGCTTCTAAAATTGCTTCAAAGTAACATAACTAGTATTCTGAGTAGTACAGTAGTACAATTTCGGTAAAAGTACTCGTATGTGAGAACATTTTAGCCATGTAACTCTTTCCACCAGTGGTTTTCATAGCCCACCAGCTGCTTTTATTACCTGTCTGCTTAGGTCCTCTGTCTGCAACTGTATGTCTCCTGTTGTGGGTAAACTCCCATTCAGCCGTAACACACTCACTGATAGTTTGAAGTCTGGAGTTTCCCTGTGGAGGAAATATACTAAATTATAAAAGTATAAAGGAAAGTCCCGATAAGTCAGTGTAAAAATTCAGTTTATGACATGCTGTGACTGTTCTGAGAGAATGGGGAGTTGGCTTTGACACTGCAATAATCTAACAATGTCTTATTTCCATACAGTAGTGTGTGGAGATATCTGGTTTGCAAATATCAGTTGCAAATATTGGTTTACTCATTATTTAGGAAAATGATTCACTGTTTTCTGAAGACTGGGACAGCAGACAGGGCCGGTAGTAGGAGCTCCTCAGGTTGCTGCAAAGTCCTGCTCAGCTGTAAACCCAAATACACATATTATAACACCTGGGTTAAATAAATATAGCCCATGCACAGGCTCAGGGTCATCCCATGCTTCAGAACATCAGAATATTTATACAGCTCCATGCTAGTTTCAGCTAATTTACCTTGGCAGCAATCGTTCTTCTAAATAAGCAAGCCATGCTCCTTTAATCACAATAAAATTACACTAATATCATAGTTATTCTAAGATTGCAGTACAAGCCATGTTAGTCATAGCACATATCCGCTTCCGCATTGAGCAGCCAATCAGAAACGTCGCTTCCGAAACGCGTCATTTACAGGAGAGGTGCGCTCGTTTTTTATCACGGACCCAACCTGCAGAAACTATGTACTGCTCGAAACACACCTCATGCAACGACATTTTGGTTCGCAATTGGTGTTAACACATCATTACTAACCACAAACGTTACTTTATAAACCAAGCAACTGGACTTTTGAACTTGCAAACATGTGATAACAGATGAACGTCCAGGCAGCGTCTTCATGTCATTTCGAGCTGTTGAAACACCAACTTACTATTTCTAAAGGACCTTCCGACAACTTTAAGAGTTTTAAATAGTGATCACAATTTCTGTATGTCATAAAAGAACATGTGTGTAACTTATTAACATCTGTTAACTACCATGAATTACACTGGTGAAAGAAGTCAGACACAGACATTTAGTAAACGCTTTATTTGTAAGCTTTTCTTGAACCAAAGCCCAATATAACTACAGCAAATAAAATCTTGTTACGTTGAACAAAACTCAAGCAAAGAAAAATAAAAAGTTCAGTGTATACAAACAAAATTGCAGTAACTGCCAGAACAAGTTAAATCGATGCTTGAAAAGCCTGTGCCCAGAGTCCAGTCAAAAGGCTTTCAATCGTCCATTTGCATAAGTCCAATCCCTTTTCAAAATGTACACTACCTCCTCAGAAAAAAAAAAAAAAAAAAAAAAAAAAATCATTCACAAAAAAGAAAACATTGAAAGGCCAAGGGTGCGTGTGGCAGTGAGCCTAATGTGAAGGCATCAGAACAAACCAAAGATATATAGACAGGGCAGTTAAGAGGCCACTAGGAGCATCAGAGGAGCAGAGCCAGCTCCACTGACCCAGGTCCAGACACGGGCGACGTATGGCACAGCGACAATCCCACTGCCACCGAGTCCGGCAGACGCAGCAAGGCTTTCCAACAACCACCTCAAAACTCAGGACACGTCTGACAAAGAGGAGAGAGAAAACTCAAATAAACAAAACACATTCCACAACAAGCAAAAAGTATTTAAAGCAGCATTAACATAAAAGTGTTTGGTCGCTCTTCCCACAGATTATTTTAAACTCCCATGATGGTGGATAACATGGAGGGCGTTTGTAGATGCTTTTAGTATTGTTGCATAAATATAGCTCCATTTATCCATATCTTTACGCATCACAGAACTGCGTTCAGGGCCTAACTAGAGAGTACAGTACAAGTGTAAAGCCAACTGATAAGGGGCTTATGGGTGTAAGCCAACTAGAGATACTTACAGCTGGCCGGCTGCTCTCCAAATCTTCGCATCAGCTGATCATGTGTAAACTTCACAAAGGCATCATATTGTTCTGATAAAAGATAACACAAGTGTTAAAGTTAAAAACTCTTCATGTTTGAATAAAATGCATTCAAGAACACCAAGGTCCATACCTGCAAGTTTGGAGGTGAGGATCTCATCGTACTCCTCACGGATTTTCTCCTCGCGCTCCTTCAGTAGTCTTTCACAGATCATCCCGACCTGTCTGAGCGAGAACAGGGGCTGCTCTTTCCTGGTGGGAGACGATGCTCCTGAGGACATCCCTGTTCACACAAACACAAAAGAGGCACAGACATTAAGCCACTGGAACACACACGCATATACTCAACTAAATAAAAATCACATTCTCATTTAAAAATCACAACTGTTTCTCTTGAACTGTTCTCTTGAAAATTATTACTTTTGTTTGTACAGCATCCATGTTTAAACATTCCAAATTAACACATCTACAGTAGTTAAATATAAACCTTAAATGCAGGAAATGTTCTCAATATGCATTTTGTGTTTTTAATATGGGTCAGATGTGTAGTTCATACATTAAGGACACTCTGTTAAAATTAAAACTACTAAAACACTAGTACTGATAGTAAACATGAGGATGGACAGTTCAGAAGAAAACCCTTAACATTCTGTTTAAGTACCATTCCTGGAGTTTTGTTACACTTAGACCTGTGTTCTCATTTGACCTGGTAGTGCTGCTCCACTGTGAATGTTCTGCAGTTCCACCGGACAGCATCCATCTGCCTGCTGCTGGAAGCCACTGTCCAGGTGCCGCCTCTTTTGCAGACGCTTGTACTCCTGCTTTATATTGTGGAGGATTTGCTCTGGAGAGACAAAACAAGATAAGACAAATCATTAGTGTTCCAGGAAGAGGAAACCTTTTGTTAACACAAAGGTCAATATAAAGAAAAGTCAATTGTTATTAACAGTGACAGTTGGGTCATGCTTTCTTTATTTTGTTAAAGGTTGCAACAACGTTATTATTGGACATAGGCCTGCTGCCTTAACTTCCCACAAGCACATTAAAGCAAGGGACTAAGCAATGGTCGTAAACATATAATTGTATTACATGCAGTAGATGTTTGGAGCAAAACACAACATTAAAACATTACATTATTTTAGGCCTCAAGTAAGACACGTCGACATTACAACCTGGTACAGCAGATAAGAGTTAACTGGACGTGAAAGAACAGCCCTGGTGCAAAGCCTGGATCCGTTTCTCCGTCATATGTGCGTTTTGTTTTGTCATTCAACCATTCTAACAGTACAGGGAGGCCCCTTAATCATAATGACAATACTACAAACATATATTCAAACGTAGGACTATAACATTACCTGTTGTGAGTCTCGACGACACTTCCCCAAAAGGCGAGGGCTCCAAACGGAGGTATTTCTGGGGCGAAGACACCGGAGACACGATCGGGGCGCACCTCCGTCTTTTCGGGGAAGCCTGGTTCATTAAGGGGTCGAAATCCAGACTCCTCTTCAGAGTAGCCCCACAAGCCATTTTAGTAAGTGTTTTGAAAAGCTTTACAGTAGAATCGAGGTTACCCTGTGGGCCCCGGTCTGAGCTGCTAAAGCTAACTAACCTTAGCGGCTAAAGATAGCAGCTTTCCGGGGAGCGAAAATACGCCTTTTTGCTGTATTTAATGAGTTTTGTCGATAAATTCCGTTTCTTGGAAGCAAAAAAAAGCGTCGAGCTAGCAAAGGATCTAAAATCTCTACAGATTAAGCCTGTATTAAATCAGATGATGGTAGATTTAATGCCCGGACATCCAAGGGATTCGTACAACGGCTAAGCGCTTTCAGGCGATCGATTACCGTCTCTGTCTAAGTTGTTCTGCGCATGCCCAGGAGAACACCCAATGCCGGTAGTTGTAGTTTTCGCATCAATTTGGTGTGCTTTAAATCAACATTAAACAAGAGCTCCGCCAGCGGGGCAAAATACGCCCGTACTTTGAATTATTGTATATAGAATTCTAAAATCGGAATTCCACCATTCAGATTGCAGCAACAGAACTTAAAGACACTACAAAGCTTTAATGTGTCAAAGCTCAAAGAAGCAGAGAATGTGGGTTGTTCTCGCTTTCAGCAGCAGAACATTTGAGAAGAGAGTTCAGATCTTTCATGAAGACAAAGCTTCAAAGACTTCAAAGCTTTGAATTGTCCACAGACGGACGGACGGACGGACGGACAGCGCCATACCATAATACGTCCCGTCTTACACAACGGGCGTATAAAAACTACATTTCCCAGAAGTAGTAAAACACCGAGGGATTTTAAATTGTTTGACAACAAACATACCATTTTCAGTGTCGGATTTTATTTACGGGGTGATACTGGAGTGTCTCCGCAAAAATATTCGACATTCCTGACTCAGACCTTTAACATGACCAAATCGTTCAGTTGGAATAAGAAACGGGTTTTATTATTGCCATTGTCAGTAAACAAAATTCTCAAACTGGAACTTTCTTTGGCGATACGGTACAACCATCCATCCATCCATCTTCTCTCGCTTAATCCGGCTGGGTCGCGGGGGCAGCTTGCTGCCCAAATACTCATAGCACCTGACCCCCCCTATACCCCTCTGCAGGTGGTGAGCCCACAGGAGGGACGGTACAACCACAGAACTATAATAAAATCTCCTATTATACATCCATGGATACAACTCATGGATCTATTAAAATAACGTGCAACCATGAGTGCAACATGGAACAATGAATAATAATAGTAAACTAGTAATAGTCTAATATCTATTCTATTATGAATACAATGTATCTCACTGTTGTAATGCTACAAGCATTTTTGGATTAAAAAAAGTTTAAAATATTTCTAAAATCTATCTCATCTAAATATTTGTACAATATTAGCACATAGGTCATAAAGAGGTTTACTTATTTTATTTGTGTAGTTATATTTGAAATGCATGTTATTAATTCAAATGTATGTACTTTCCAACATTTTTGTCACAATAAATAAATTAATAAATGAATGTTTTTTTTTTTAAACGAAGACTTTAGGGTAAATGAACTTTCTCGCAAAATGCATTAGTATGCATTGATCCCACATTACAAAATGCATTAGTATGCATCGATCAGACATCATTACAGCTCGATTAAACATGACCCTTTTGGGGATCAATGGATTCAGAGACCCACTGTTAACAGCCTATGCATTATGAGGAAAAGCTCGCTTGCATCTGTGTCAGCAGATGCTGGGAATCCTCTCCCACATCTTAACACACACATTTGAGGACGTGAGCAGATGTTGCTGTCAACGCCAATTTTAGTGTCTTTACAAGTAGACGTTTGAGGAGTTATATTAGTAGACACAAGGGGGCACTGTTGCTCCATCAATGTGCTTGGCTTGAATGGATCTATGAGCCTGGTCAGCAGGCTAGAGCAGAGTGACGTTGGCTTTATTATATTTATTAGTCAGCCAAATGAAACTGCAGGCGATTTTGACAACCATTTGCAACTTTATTAAAAGTTTGAAAACAGCAATACTAAAAACACTTGTGTTTTTTGTCCTTGTTATGCCACCAATGTACAGAAGCCACTTGACAATTGACAATTTGATCTTCAATACTCACTAATACAGAGGCAGCGAAGCATACTGATACAGCTGTCTGACGACTTTACACCAAGATAAATGTCTACAGGACGATTGTGCTGTGATCTCTAAGGTTTTCAAAGTACTACATTGTTTATTTGTAAAATCACATATTCTCAGATTGTTTTGTAAGACCAGTTGTTGCTTTTCTACATTATGCATACACAAAAGCTTTATTTCAAGTAACCAGCTAATAGAATGACCCCCTTTTTTCAGAAAAAATGAATGTTTAATGTCAGATGGATTTTACTATAGGTCTGTGCATGGTTTAGCCTTTATTTTCCCCACCAGAAAGAGGTCTGCTGCAACAGTATAGCACTAAAAAACAGGTTACTGCAATGATGAAAGGCTCAGGGTGGGTAAATATCACACAATAGCACACGCACAGTAATAGTCAGTCATACAGTCCATGTTAGAGCTCTTCGAACACACATTTGTGACAGTAGTGACCAGCACACTGCGTCCAAACTCTCCAAGGCGTTCAAGCTTTGGCCAGAAGCTTGTGGAGTAGCTGCTGCTAAATGTCTCAAACACTTTCATTGTAACACTGTACAGTTGGTTAGATTTACATTTGAACAAAGACACTCCAAAAGTTTAACAGTTAGAGAGAGGAACTGACCACAGGGACAACTGTCGCTGTCAAGAAAAATGCCATTTGAGATTTATGTGGACAGACCTTATCTTTTATCTCATCTTTGACATGTTTGTGATTTATTTTATTTTTGCATGACATTTTATTCACCTGTTAAGTATTCTAGTATTTGCCACTCACTGAGTGTTGTCATAAGTTAGTTCTTTAAGTACAAAAGACATTTGATGCCAAACAAATAATGATGAGTTATGGTTTATCTTCATAATTGTCCATATGCAGCATGTAGATGAAGCCGGAAGTCAAGGCCTAAGTTTGTTATGGTGCAAGACACACATGACGTCAACATGACACAGTCAAACTGAGTTGAATTAAGAACATCAGTAGCCCCTTATCCCATTGATGAAGTTATTTTGTTTTCAAAACCTGAATTCACAGTATAAAAATAGAATATGCCTTCACTACGTGAGTATCACAAAGTCTATGTCACACTTATGGTACTCCTCTCATTAAAGTAGTGAGTCTATGACCTTGCTTCACCATTTGGCACTTAGGCACACAAACGCCACTACCGCCTCCAGAGCCAGTCTGTGACATGTCAGCTGAGATGGTGCTTTTCTCCTTCATTGTGTTGGATGTTTTGGGTGACATTTACAGGGCTTCTCCAGTGGCAGCCCTACACGGCCTCGGCAGAGGTGTCTGTAGACACAGAGATAGTGACTTTGGCGATTTTCACAGTGGTCTTGACGGCGCTCTCGGCAGCACGGTGTGCAGAGATGTGTCTGTTCTGACAGTCTGACTCCAGACTGTTGTCCAGCTGCTGCCCGCTGCCCCGACACGCGTGGCACGAGCTGAGGAAGGCATGGCGCAGGTCCTTGCTCCTCAGAGCGTAGATGATGGGATTGACTGTGGAGTTGAGCAGACAGAGCATGCTGCAGAAGGCAAACACTGTCTTGATATCGTCATCCATCCTCCAGAACAGGTCGTACACCATGATGGCCAGCACGGGACCCCAACAGATCACCAGAACCACCAGGATCAGCACCAGGGTCTTGGCCAGACGGATGTCCATGCGTGCCTGCTCCGGCCGTGTGGTCTGCACTTTAGTCCCATCAGCAGAGTACACCACTAGGCTCTTCTGAGAGGCACGGCTCAGCATGCGCACGGCGTGGTGGTGCGCCTTCCACAGGATAAAGATGTAGGCGTAGATGATGAAGAGGACCAGCACACTGGTCACTCCAATCCAGAACATCAGGTAGTTCTTATCAATGAGGGGGAAGATGTTAGAGCACACAGAGTTGAGGCGCTTACAGTTCCAGCCAAACAGAGGTAGCACTGCAATGACTATGGATATGGTCCACATCATGCAGAAGGCGATGACAGCCTTGGTGCGTGTCACAATGCGTCTGTAGGCCAAGGGGCGGTGGATGGAGATGTAGCGGTCTATGGCAGTGAGGAACAGACTGCCCACTGACGCAGTGAAGGAGGCGGTGACTCCGCCCAGCTTGAATAGAAACACATTAGGGCTGTCCTTTCTGTGGAAAATGTGAAAGTCCAGGAAACTGTACACAAATATAATGCTGCCCAGGAGATCGGCGATGGCCAGACTGCCGATGAAGTGGTAGGAGGGTCTGCAGCGCAGTGTGCGAGACTGGAGGATGACACATAGTACCACCAGGTTCTCCAGCACAGTGAAGGTGCCCAGGGTCAAAGACAGCACAGCTACTGCCAGCTGCTGGCTCGGGGTCAGGATCATGAAGCACTCCATGTCCATAAAGTTCTCCCCACACTGAATGTTACTGCCATCCTCCCGCAGAGTCCGGTTACTGAACAGGTCTGTGGCATTGGTGGGGAAAAATGGGATGTTTTTTAAAATGAGGTCCTCGTCCACAGGGACTTTGTCTGGAAAAGAGTTACTGCGGAAAGCCGACAGCGGCTTCTGCAGTGAGAATGTGCTCTTAAAGTCCACATTGTTGAGGGGGTCATCATAGTTGGCATCGTTAGAGCCCAGGTACTGCAGCCCGGAGGTGATAGTCCTGAAGGTGGTGTCGGCCACTCCGTCCAGCACTGACTTCATGGCTGCGGCTGTCTGCTCTCACACACCTGACTCCTGCAAAGGATCACAAAACACATGAATTCACCAAGAGCATTTACACAGCATCTGAACACGTTACTGTTGGACCTGCATCCACGCCTTTAGGGTGAAATAATGTGCTAATAAAATGACATAATCCAACCTTCATGTTTGTACATTTAGGCATAAAAATATAAATATTCTCATAATGGACTTCATAATTGGAAATCATTTATCCAAATATTTGTAGATGTAAAACTCTTTTTTTTCTGCACAGCTCCAACAACACCCTGATCTCGTCAGCGCACAAACCATCAATCAATAAGCATCACTTTACAGAGGGACCGAGATGGGACTTTAATTGTTTTAATGGTTTTACAGACGAGGCGCACGCTTTACGTAAATCCAAATCTGCATTTTCACTATGTTTATGGATTTGCCTGAAGTACATGCACACAAGCTCTATTGTAATTTGAATATTATGGTGAAGGGGGAGAGTATTTCTATATTCAAAAATATTTATAATGTGACAATAAAAAACAATTTCTGCTAGTGTTTCAATATTCGCGCACAAAATACTTCTGCACAAGCCAAACTGTACGATAGTACTTACACATAAATTCAAGAAAAAAGAAATATTTAGGCTATCTAAAACATCAGTCAAAAAATCTTACCTTACATAATGCCCAAAGTGCGCAGAATCGCCCTTTATCTCCGCGCGTTAATCCAAGTCAGATGCGCATCACCAAACACCACTGATCTTATGTAAAATCAGATGTCAGGAATGACTGGTACTACATAAAAGCATTCCGCATTTGAACCATAGTTGTTTTTAAGAGTTGCAAAGTTGGAAAAGAGGTGCTTTTGCCTTAGCGTGCTGTTTTTGGGCACTTCTCCGCGCCCTCGGGTCCTGTTGCTGTGCCGCTCCTGCCGCTCCTGCCGCTCGTCTCTCTCCGTGTGCGCTCTCGCTCTTGTCTCTTCACACTTATGAACGCCGCTCCTTCAAGCTCCCTGGTCACGTGTCCTCCTCCCGTTACGGCTTTATCTGCCCAGCCCATGAAAATCTGTCAAGTGTGGCTGGCGCATATATAGGAACCAGGCAGACGACTGTGCAGCGCTGATTAGAAAAAGGAAACTGATTTTTAATTTTTTTCCCCCGCAATCTATAGACTTGCAGGGTTGGAACACGCGCTGGCTTCTTTTGTTACTATGCAGAGATAGGCCGGCCAGTCTAGTTTCTAGATTAGGCTTTATAGACCGTTTCATTTTAAGCAATTTTAAGCAATTTTCCAAAAGTCTTGCGCATATAGTCTAACAAAAAAAAAAAAGAAAAAAAGAAAGAAACATTTTCAGCACCCAAATTGACTGTTTGTTTGTTATTATTTTGGAAGAGTGACTGAGTGTTTATTTATGTATTAATTTATTTATTTGAAACATATTACAAAATGCTAGTCTGGATATAGGCTTATTTGTTGTCCAAAAGTTGTTTAAAGGTGCATTATGTAACTTTTCTGGTGGAGGGTCCGCCATCTGCTTGTCTTTGTGATGATATTATTGCTTTGCCTGCATGGTATGGCACTAAAAATATATATCTTATTCAATTACAGGTGTTTTATTTATCAAAATCACTTCAAAAACATGCATTATTTCTGTGAGCAGGTCCACCTCTCCACAGATCTTACCTGTAACTTGGTCTGGTGATGTGGCCTGCTTGTCTAAATGGAAATAGTAAATTAAATGCCGCACTTTAGAGCATTTCAGTAAAAAACATCAAGTCAAGCAGGTGGCGAACCCTCTCCCAAAAGAGTTACACACTGCACCATTAAAGCCACTAATCAAAACCAAACGTTGTAGATGAAAAATGACATTAAAGTGGCCCTAGATGTCCATATTTGCGCAAACCAATAGCCTCTTTTATGCTACATTTCGTTTGCTGATTGTAATGTTCCTCCGTTTGAACATTTATGCAAAACTGACTCGGACAATAGTGGAATCAGGGGAGAAAGGAGACGAGGCTGGAGAGTTGTTCAAATGTGAATAGACCGTCATCATTGGGCACAGACAGGACATAAAGACAGGTGTAATTAGAGGCGCTCAGCTGTGGCGGCCATTTTGGGCTGGAATGGACAAAATGTACCCCTAAAAATAAGATATGAAAATAGCCTTTTGTCCGTGAATGCCCCTCAGCAAGAAAAATAAAACAAATGGGTGAGACGTGATACGCAGATTAGGCCCAATTTTCATGCAGTTACTGGTGGAGAAGGAGAAGGTGGAAAGGCTGATATATGAGAATTGCTGATATGGAGCTGCTAAGTACTTTTACTTCTTCAATCAAATACCAGTGTGCCCCGGGGCATCTGTGACTACAACAGTATTGTACCACTGCCCAGAATAGTGCGAATGAATAATGACTACACTGGAGAGCAAGGGTAGGAAGTGAAAGGAAGTGCAAGGAATTATTATTAATATTCATACTATATACTCGGACTATTGTGAAAGTACAGATATAGGAGCAAAGTGAAAGAATCAAATCAAATTTATGCAGTTGTGCACAAATTTCTCTGATCTGGCTAAGATTTTTCATCTTTTTTTCAGACTTATTATCTACTTACTAGTTCTGAGGCTGCTTCATTCTAGTCTAGAGGTGGTTTATTTTAAGACATCTTGTGAAGTAAAATTATCCTGCTGCATGGACAGATAATTTCACTATTTTTAAGTCATTTTCTGATAGATTTAAGTGTTTATATCTTAAATTTTGGCCAAGCTTTTTGCAATGTAATGAAGTGAAAATTAGCCACTATAAAATGTATTTCAGTAATGAATTAAAATACAAGTACCGCAAATTTGTATATACATAAGTACAAACAATACTTTTACTTTTGTCCTTTGTTACCTTCCACCACTTTGCTGTTTACCACATTTACTATTGTGTGTGATAAATCTGATGAAATGTGTAGGTCTGGTCTATACTTCTTATAAAAATAGGTGTATATTACTAAATGAATGTATGAATGTAGTACCTTGGAACATTTCTTTAGCTCTTTTCATGGTTAAAATTGCACATTCAGAAAGACAAACAATACACTAAAATCCGAACATATTGTACTCAAAATCCAAAAACTGAAATCCCACCTTTCTTGTTCTTCTTCTCCAGACATTGGCAGGTTTCCAGTGCATACTACTGAGCTTTAAATCTCCTCTCCCTGCTGCCAACCGCATTAATCTTTCACCAACAAAGAGAAAATATCATATTGACAGCCCAGATCCACCGTAGCAGATACAGATCAAATCTAAGCCCCAAGAACGCATTTAAAATCTCGAAAACTGTCTGAGATAAAATCCTTATTTTGAACCGGGCTGTTACAAATGAACTGACAAGACTCTGGTGAAGGAGTAGGAAGAGGTTCAAAGACATGTTGGAAAAGAGGAAACTTCATTTTAACTTCTGAGTTCTGGCTTAAATGAATAATAGCAAAGTCAAGTGCGGACTAGAGGACGTGACTTGATGTGGAGAGCTGATTTTCGATTCATTTTTGATTTATTTTTATTATTAAAGGATTTATACTATGCTATTTTCTGATCTGTTATAATGTTGTTTCTTCATCACAAAGAGACCTGTAGTTGTGTAGTAGTAGTTTTATTCACATATTTAACATACAAATCTTGCATATTTACGTTTTTCCCTCAAACAGAAAACACTCTGTTCCACCTTGTGATTTTCATGTGGCAATACATGTGTTTAAACTCCAAACACCTTCACTAGAATCATTTGGATAATTTCGGTCCTGGAATTGCACATCTCTACTGAATTAAAGCTAAAATGCAGCTCTTATCTTGAAAACTAGAATATTTTGAGCTGTGGAAATGACAGACTGATGATAAATGGTTATTCAAACATGTGTGAATGAAACAAAACACAACTCTGGGTCTGTTTTTGAACAAATAACATTATAACATGGTTTAAAGGTCACAAGAATCAATTTTGTGTAATATAGGACCTTCAATGTGCAATCGCTTTGAGTCGACTTGCATCATACAGAGCAGTTGCTGGAAGATTTCTTATAGAGCACATTACTTTTTTAACTTGGAGGCCAATATATATGCAGAACAGAAATTTAAAATGTCAAGTATACTGTCTACATAAATACTAAAGAAGTTAATATGCCAAAGGAGTGATGCATGTCCACTGCACAATTTCATGGAAATAGAGTTAAAACCACAGTTTGGATATGCTCCATGGAGTTTTTCCACCATAGTCTAGTCTAAGCATCAACATTTCCATGAAAACAAACAGAAAAGAGTCAGGTTTGTGGAGTTGCAAGCTCACAAGTCCTTCAGTGCAAATAAATACACAAAAAATCATGCTTTTATTTTTATTTTTTATTAATTTTACAGTCCATTCACTAGTTGAGAGATATCTGAGCCCTAACAAAGATATTTATATAGCACATTTCAAACAGTTTTTGTCTAAATATATTTACAGCTTTATCGCTGTTTAACCTGTCAAAGCTTTTTGGATAATCTAAGAGTTTGAGTTTGTTATTTTGTGCATTATTCATTTCATACTCGGTGATGTTAATCTATTATTGAAGCCACAGATGCCCTGGGTCAGACTGACAGAAGTGAAGCTGCCGATCTGCTCCATCAGCCCACTGTGGTCGACCTATAGACTTTATAAAGAAGTGAACTAAGGGAGAGTGACGTTACCCATAGCGTTCGACTTCAGTAAAAATAAAGCTCATGGTGCCAACAGTTACGGGTCGAATTTGAAGCCACGGACAAAATAGTGAAGTAAAAACACCTAGATCTTGCAGAGAAGGTTAATACAAACATTTTAAGACCAAACAACAGTACGCTGCACCACTGTGGCGCCTGGTATTCCCTCTGGTCTCCCATCCAAGCACTAACCAGGCACATCCCCTCTTTAGCCCCCGAGATAAGACGAGATGGGGCATTGACAAGGTGGTATGTTCCTTGACTCGTCTCCCTCTCGGTCTCCTCCTGTGTACCTGCTCCTGTGCTGCCTGTTCTTCACACATCTGAGACACACTATTGTATTTATAGAGGTTTGACTGACAGCTGACGGGTTTATATATAACCACTGCATGTGCAGGCTTTCATCTCCTGCCTATAGTGAACTGTACTGCGGTTTGCAGATGAAAAAGAAGTTTGCCACAATTTACCCCGTCGCTGCTGATAATACTGCTGCTACTACCACTTTTGCTACTACCACCCCTACTGTAGTACTGCTTTTAGGCTGTTTAAATAGTTATAAACCAATTTTTTCAGTAAACTTTTATTTTTTTGACATTTACACGTTCGGAACAATTTGACCCTGAAATGTAAATCTGAAATGCTGAATAAACAGTATTTGTATTTGCCAGCATCCAATGGAAAAAGCACCAGATTTAAGTGAATTTAAAGGTTCACTATGTAACCTTTTTGGAGAAGGGTCTATAGAATGCACCACAGTATGACATTTAACGGTCCTATATTACGGAAAACTGACTCTTGTGAGCTGTAAGCCACGTTATAATGTTGTTATCTCCTCAAAACAGACCTGGAGTTTTGTTTGTTTCATTCACACACGTTTAATCAACCTTTTATTATTAGTCTGTCTACTCTCCAAAGCTCAAAATGTTCTGTTCCACCTTGTGAGTCATGAAGAGCTGGTTTTTAAGCAAACTACCTTTTACATTTAGTTAAATAAATAAAGATTGGCATTTAAAAGACCTACAATTATCCAAATAATTATAGTGAAGGTGTTTTGTGTTTGAGAGAAAATTTCAGCCTAAATATGCAGGATTTGTGTGTTAAACATGTGCGAATAAAACAAAACACAACTCCAGGTGTGTTTGTGATGAGAAAACAACATTATAACCTAGATCAGATAATAATACCACATGAACCTTTTAATTTATCTATCACCATAGAGACAGCAGGCTATCCCACCATGTCAAGTTATAGCAATGAGCAATTCAAAACAAGAAAATCACATATATTTAATACTTTGATGCCAAATCCACTTTATACTGACCCAAGATCTGTTATTTGTCGGCATATGGGGACCTCAGGGACTTGGACCACAGTGTCTCATCTCTCAGTGAGTGGTACATAACATTTTGTCCTATAGAGAGGGACAGACAGAGACGGGGAGTAGGTCTGTATAATCAGGCAAATAGGAGCGCTACGCTAGTGGTGATTTGATGAAATGATTGCAGTTTATTACTAAATGTCAAACGCAGCATTAGGTTCTCATGGGTTGCTGTTTGATGTGAGTTCTTTCATCAGATTGTACTTTTGTTGAAGAAAATGTGTTTTATTTTAATGTCTTAGATTTGTATGCCACAATAGGATGCTCTGTTTCAACTTCACCGTAGCAGAAGAAGAAACAGCCCACTCAGACTCGCACTATGTGAAAATGCAGATGTTTTTAGTTGTTTTATGATTAAAAATCTTTGTAGCTATTTAGAGAAGTTACATGAGACAATAAAAACAATAGTGTATAGTCCTTATATCTTCTCTGTCAGCACAAATGAAGGAGAAATTATCCCAAGAAGAGGTGGCATTATTGATGTTTTGCAGCTGGCGTAAGGCTCCGCTCTGTCTGAGATTTTTTTTACTTTTTTAGACTTTAATCTGTGCTTTATTTGAACAAAATCTGACAATAAAGAACTGCAGGAAACACAACAAGTGAGATGATTTGACACCTAAACAGGACCAGTAACGTTTGTGTTGATCACAGTCTCCTGAAAATGTGTGGTTTAAATCCATTCTGTATTTTACTTTTTTTTTCTTTTTGCATTTTCAGACAATCTTTTTTGACAGTGTTTGCTAATATGAGCAATATTGGTCCTGTCAGTACAAAATAAAAACCGGGGCTAAGGTTTAAAGTGTTCTCTGTCTGAATGTGTGGGCTAAAACTTTTATCTACAACTGCTCAAAGATCAACAACTCTTCAGAGCTGGAGCGAATACTTTAAATTTTCATACTTTTTACTTAAATAATTTCCTTTGTGGATCAATAAAGACGTGCCCGTGCCAAATGTAAAGACGGAGGATCAAATCGCGTTTTTCCCATGTGCCATCCTTACCAGATTGTGTTAAAATAAAGATCAGATTAAGTCTACCTTCAGTAACAGAGCCTCTAACAGTGTAGTTCTTCCAGTTAGCAGCAGTAGACAAAACAGCCTCCTCAACCTCTCCATCTGATTTCACTCACACGCATATATGTCGCTTACTTTATTAGTTGTTTTTACCTCATAAAAAGTGGATGACAGCTGCAAAGACGTATCATCCTTGCACATGCAGGGTGGAGAAGTGCATCCTTGCGAAACCTGCAGGAATTATTGCTCAAACTTTAAGGAAAAGGCAGATAAACAAACGCTGATTTGCTTTTTTTTCTTGCTTGCATTGCATAAATTTCCTGCATGAAAGCATTGGGAGATTTCAAGAGAGGTGAGTCTAGGTGAGTCTGACAACTACAGCTATGTTTGCTGAGAAATACTGACGTCGTATTGGAGCTGGTTGTGTTCTGAGATATTGTGGATGTTTTTGTAAGAATGAAAAATGTTCACTCACACTGAAAGCCTGGAAAATATATTGTTTGCCTACAGGACATGATTGAACTTTGAATCATTTGACAATACTTGCAGACAGACACAGGTTAAAGGTGTAACTTTTCTGGTGGTGGGTAGTTGGGGGTCGTGGGGTCCATCACCTGCTTATCTTCATGGAGAAATTCTAGCTTTACGTCAGAGTTTCTTCAGTACGGCATCAAATGAACCACTTTGCGTTTGCATTTTTATGGATAAAAATTGATTTAAAAACATGCATTCATAGAGGGAGCAGTCTTGCCTCTCCAGATTTGATTTATTTATCTGAAAGGGGACAATGCAATTTAATAAAACATATGACAATTCATAAGTTAAAAAAGCCAGAATTAGCCAAAAGGCTCATTTTCATCTGTAGTCCCCTGGCCATGATGTTATAAAAGCAGTAAAATACAGAAATATATGTACAGACACAGTTAGTAGAGACACTAACTAAACAGTACCAGACATACTGAGAGGACAAGACATTGCTGCTAAGAACAATAGAGACAATAGAATAATACACTACAAATATACAGCACAACAGATGTCATTTCTTTAAGTGTTGACAAATGAATGAATCAACAAGACACTTTCTGAAATGTTTAGTGAAAGCCTTGTATGTTGTTAATTGTCTAATTTCATCTGGTAGAGAGTTCCATTCCCTGGCTCCTCTCACAGACCAGGCTGACTGACTAAAGGTGCTCTTAGTGCGCAGAGGATCCAGAGAACTTTATTTATTCTTTATTCAACCAGGAAAGATTTGAAATTTCAACTTCTGGCATCACCTGCTTATCTCTCTGGAGTTTATCGCCATATTGTGAAACATTTCAGGGACAGCATTTCTCAACTTTATTTCTAGAGCACTTTAAAAACAACACAGTCGACCAAAGTGCTGTACACAAACAGATAAACAGTGACAGGTATGGGTAAAATATAATGCAATACAAATAGAGATAAAAAGTCAACCCTCAAACTGTGTTAAAAGCCAAGGGGAAAAAGTGAGTTTTTAGGAGGGACTTAATTCCACAGCTTTAGAGTAGCCATTGCAAATCCCCGATCCCCTCTCGGTTTTCTTCTGGTCTTTGGGACATGGAGGAGAGCCTGATCTGCGGACCTGAGAGCACGAGAGGAAGTGAAAATAGGAAGAAAGCATAGGCACACTTCCAGCTCCAACGATTCCTGCTGCAATTCATTTGAAAAAAACATCACCCTTCTCTGTAAATGCTGCTGTCAGGCTCCTCATTATGGTCTTAAAATATTTGTATTAACCCGCTCTACATAATCCTTGGGTTTTTATTTTTATTTTGTCCATGTCTATTCCTAATATGATACTAGGCTCCATATTTGCCCTATAACTGCTACCTTCTGCGGGCTTCATTTGACTGGATCTGAACGCTATGAGCGACGTCACACTCCCTTAGTTCACCTCTGTTAACAGTCTAGTCTTTCTGTTGTCTAGAAAACACCATAAGGCCCTATAGCTGCATAGAATTAAAATACATGTAGTGATATAAAAGTAGCTAGATCAATACATATTTAACCTGCAAATACTTTTGATTGTCCCTAAAAAGCCACTCCTAATACAGCCTCATCTCTAATATATGATCTCATTTGAGCGAGGCATCAAGGCGTTTTCAGCAAACACTCGCCAATCAATAATAAACAAACCTTGAATTGCGCACAGCGTTCTGCCTTCACCAAAGCTTTTAAAATCAGCACCACGGACAGCACCCCTCCAGTCAACGCAAAGTGCAGGAGGATAATAGTATTTACTCGATTCCATCACACATTGTTCTCTGTCTGGTAACGGCGGTGGGAGGAGTTCGTGTTGGTTGCTATAGCGTTGAGGAAAACTATGATTTGTGGAGATACGCGACGGGGAGAGCAGCTGTTGTTTCATGGAGCTAACACTCGCTGGATCCTGGTCTATTTGTAGAGTAAAAAACAACTCAGATCTCACAGAGGGACGCGCAGAGGTGAAGGGAGTAGACTAAATATGGAGTTTACAAGTCAAACCATAAAGACTCAAAATTGGCTTGTGACACGTCTATTTTCTATCAAGCAACAGTTCTTTAAAAACACAGTAAAAGGGACCAGTTAAATGGGAACTAGGTCACTTTCCCGCTGGGGAGTCTACCACCTTCTACCATCTTGTTTTCACAGAGATGTTATTACTTTGTCTGAGATGTCCCACAGTATGACATTAAACGTATTAATCTTCCTATTGCTCAGTATGTCCGTTCTTACTGTGACTCTTACTGTGAATGGAATAAGTTAAAGGGTCCAAGTTATGCTATTTTCTGATCTGTGTTATTATGTTGTTTCCGCATCACAAACAGACCTGGAGTTGTGTTTTGTTTTATTCCCACATTTGAGTAACCCTTTATTATTAGTCTGTCTACATCTCCAAAGCTCAAAATGCTCCGTTCCACCTTGTGATGTCATAAACCTGTGTCTATATGTAATGTGTATGTGCTTATTGTTGTTTGTTTTTCCATCTAATGTAACTAATGTCAAATGTGTAAAGAGACACTATAATGTACTTGAACCACTGAATATCATCAATTCACTCGCAAGGACCACACCAACAACACATGTGTGAAGCGAAAAGAGTTTATTATATGGAGACAAAGTGGGTCGGCTGGGTTGAGACTCAGGGTGGGGGTTCAGTCTCAATCTTCACATGGCCCAGCAGGAGCGGGACCCCCCCTCATAGGCGTCTTATGTCCGGAAGCGAACAGACAGGGGTTGGGAGGGTGGGGTCAAGTTATTCGGGATAAACGGGTTGCCGGGATAGGCTGTTACAAATGGGCTTCTGGGAAATTGAGGTGTGGTAGAAGTGAGCTGTGATTCACTGGAGAGGAGGCGAGGGCGGCTGAGGCGTGGTCCTGCTCCTGAACCTAAGTTAATCATATTACTACATTTATTGTAAATTGTAGGGTAGGATTAAAATAACCTATGCTTCTTCCTGCTACTATTTTGAACATTGAATTTTTTAACAATTTTGCTCTCTTTATTTTGTTTGTTTCTTTCCTTGTTAAATGATAAAATAAATAAATAAACTCTTAACTCTTAACAGCTACCTTTTACCTTTTGTTCAGTAGAGATTGGCAATTGCAGGGCTAAAACAATCCAAATGATTCTAGTGAAGGTGCATGGAATTTAAAAACACTTCCTTCCAGCCTAAATATGCAGGGTTTGTGTATTAAGCATGTGTGAATGAAACAAAACACAATTGCAGGTATGTTTGTGATGAGGAAAAATCATAGCATAGCCCAGAAAAGAGTGCAATACAGGCCCTGTGATTAAATTATTTTGTTGTTAAAATATGTGGTTCTACTTGTCCTATATTTGTGTGCTGGGGTGACTCACGCTGCGCTCATGTGATGGCCGTAATCGGAGCTTTAGCCTCTTTAGTGAAATCAGGTCCAGGCTCGTGCTGCTGGGGTTTAGAGTTCACACCAGGGAGCAAGTTCAAGTACAGAGCAGATAAAGAAACTTGTAACCTAATACTACAATGTACGGGCTATATTTGGGCAATAGTGAGATTAGCACACGTGTATATATTGTTTACAAATATATGCGAGATTCAGAAATATTTCCGTAACACTATATCATAACTACACCCTCATTAATAATGCATGATGAAAGACATAACTGATAATGGACAAGGCTTAGTAACTACTTAATGAATAATTGATGAAGGCTAATTAAACCTAAGATTTTAATTTTGTATTTGATAAACGTGACCTACGTGTCCCCAGATGTGAGGGAGGTAAATGTAGCTTTTACTGATAACAAAAGGAATGCTGATTTATTCTTAATCATGATGACCAAGTTGTTTATGTTATAATTTTGTTGGTTGTCAAGACACTTATCCAATCAGAAAGCAGCATGAGCCTCATGTGAGTCTTGTTGCCAGTTCTAATGCTGAAATCCAGCTGGTTTGAACCTAAAATGCCTAAAATGGAGGTTCTGAGCTTTCACATGAGGCCTGTCCATGTACGGAGAAGGAGAAAAACATATATGTGTCCTCTATCTGCAGGTTAAGGCTCTGTTAACCCAAGTTCAGTTGCGATTGTACAGTACTACTTTTTAAACAGTAACAGTGCCATCTACACTTTTATGTGGTGAAGTTATTAAAGGGGAACTCCAGCACATTTGAAGCTAAAGTCCATTGCTAGAGGTGGTCGAATACTGTCAGGAGCCAAAAAACGCCACAGATCAGTGTTGCCTTGGCGGAGATCCCACTGTGGTAGTGAGTCTGTCGAGGCAACAAACTAGTGTAGTGATGGGGCAAGTTCTTAGCTTCCACGTAAAACGCCAATTTGCTTCACACTGAAGAAGCTTAACACCACTTTAACCCATCTTACGACAGCCAGGAGTCTAACAAACAAAACTCTCTGCCTGGCTCACTCATTAGTGTCTGGAAACGTTATAAAACAACTTTATAAGCAGCCTTAGCCTTACCTTTGTTGATTTCCCACTGCGTATGTGAAAGCCCAAAAGACTCGACTCCAGTGGCGCCGAGCAACTAGTGAGGATCGACTACTGACTGTGAAGAAGAATAGAAACTGAAAGTAGTTAAAAGAAAATGGGTCGGGAATGTGTTTTTTTTTTAAAATATATAATTCACTCGTAAATAAATTGGATTAGAAACAACATCGGCGATCAAGTTTTTTGGGCTTTCACATGTGCAGTGGGAAATCAACAAAGATAATGCTAAAGCTGCTTAAAAAGTTGTTTTATAACATTTCCAGACACTAATGAGTGAGCCAGGCATAGAGTTTTGTTTGTTAGACTTGTGGCTGTTGTAAGACAGGTTAGAAAGTGGTGTTAAGCTTCTTTACTGTGAAGCAAATTGGCGTTTTATGTGGAAGTTAAGTACTTGCCCAAATTACTACTGTAGTTTGTTGCCTTAACAGACTCACTGCTACAGTGAGATCTCCACCGAGACAACACTGCTCTGTGCCGTTTTTTGTCTCCTTACAGTATTTGACCACCTCTACCAATGTACTTTAGTTTCAACTGTGCTGGAGTTCCCCTTTAAGTGTTAATGTTTCTAGTGCACTTCATGTTTTGTAGTGAAGCAAAACAAACTATTCATGGACCACATTGCCAGCTCACTTGTAAGTGCTTGTTTTGTCCCATAGATACACTAGTGTATGTTTTTGAAATCAGTCCATTAACCACAGTTGAGTGGCTGGAGTGGAAAATAGGAACTGCACAGTGCTCCATTGTTGCAAAAGTACCGGTATAGCTGCTGTATTTTTAGAAGACTGTCCGTGCTGTCAGTATGTGTGAAGCGTATACTGTATTAGAATGTGCTCTGTCTGCCTCGCTGTATTCAGAATGCATTATGAACGCTGAGCGGAGTCCATCTTAGTGAATGTGTAATGTGAAACCTATGAGGCCTGCAGCAGATCACCTATCACGCTTTCAGGAAGATTCAAAATTAGGACTGTTGCCATAGCGCTTACCAAATTAAAACTTTTCAAATGGGAAAAAGCCCTTGAAATGTCCTATTTATCAGCGGAAACCATGAATAGGAGGCAGACGGTGAAAAGTTTTCCATCTAGAAAACCAAGTATACTGCACCAGACGTCCCTATTTACCGGGGACAGTCCCAGTTTTGAGCCCTGTGTCCCCTGCCCCAGCAGATTCTGCTACCTGTCAACAGTAAAGAGAGGCAAAAACTGTCATTTGTTTTGGTAAAATACAGAAAAACTGCTTAAAAATGACCAAAACACGAAGAAAATGCGACTATACTGGCTCGTGTTAGTCGTGAATGTGCCAAGTGCACAGTTTTCCTTAATTATGCAGCAATTTCACAGTTTTATTATTGCCAATCACCCCAAACTGGGCGTGTCCCTGGTTTTGATTTGGAAAAACTGCCCACTTTGTACATGTGTTTGTTGAAATTATACTCGTGGTTGAGTAAGTAAGCACAGACAATTAAACTTGTTCAAAGAAATCGGTGCCAAAACTAATGCTACAACAGCCGGTAAATTTGGCTGTAATAATACTGCTTAACAATGATTGTGTTGTTTTAATACTATAATCTAATGAAGTATTTATGATGCCCAAAGTACATTTATTTGAAGTCTATTTAAGTTTATTTTAGGTCTGTAAAGTTAATCCAAGACCAAGACAAGACTGCACAGTTATTTTATTATTTTATTATTTTATTATTTTATTATTTTATTATTTTATTATTTTATTATTTTATTATTTTATTATTTTATTATTTTTCTTTTTGTTTCTTGTATTTGGAGTTTGCATGTCTGTACATATGATTTTGTGCACTATGTTCAAAATAAACTATAACCATAAGCCACTATTAAAGGTGCACCATGCAACTTTTCTGTTTAAGGGTCCAACACCTGCTTGTCTCCATGGTGATGCTACACTGCAAAAAAGCTTGGCCAAAATTTAAGATATAAACTCTTAAATTCATCAGAAAATGATTTAAAAGTAGAGAAATGATCAAGTTCTGTTAAAATAAACAACCTCTAGACTAGAATGAAGCTGTTTCTGGTCTTGTAAGTAGATAATAAATCTGAAAACAAGATGAATAACCTGATATAAGTTTTAAAATCTTGGCCGGATTAGAGAAATTTGCAGTTTCACAGTCTGTTTAAGTGGAGACAAGGAAGTGACAGGTCAGATCTGTGGAGAGGCAGCACTAGTACAACTTTATTTCCAAAGTCACCTCTCCTGTCTCCATTAGATCCCATTAGGAAAAGTGAGTGAGGGGAACAGCTGGTGTGGACGCCCGCTACTGTCCCCCCGTCAGGATGGATGGACTGAGAACTGACCCAGGACTGAAGCAGGACCGGGCCAGGACTGAACCAGGACTGAACCAGGCCCAGGCCAGGACTGAACCAGGACTAAAGCAGGACCAGGCCAAGACTGAACCAGGATAAACTCAGGAACAAGCCAAGAGTGAACCAAGACAAAACCAAGACCAAGCCAGATCTAACCCAGGACCAACATAGGACAAAGCCAGGACTGAACCAGGACAAACCCAGGACTAACCCAGGACCAAGCCAGGACTGAACCAGGACTAATCCAGAACCAAGACAGGACTGGACCAAGCCAGTACTGAACCAGGACTAACCCAAGAACAAGCCAGTACTGAATCAGGTTTAACTCAGGATCAAGCCAGGATCTATCCAGGATTAAGCCAAGACCAAGACAGGACTGAACTAGGACTAATCCAGGACCAAGACAGGACTGAACCAAGATTAAACCAAAACCAAGCCAGGACTGAACCAGGATTTACCCAGGACCAAGGCAGGACTGAACCAGGACTAACACAGGACCAAGACAGGACTGAACCAGGACTAATACAGGACCAAGCCAGGACTGAACCAGGACTAACTCAGGACTATAGCTCAGAACCAAGCCAGAGCTAACCCAGGACTGAAACAGGACCAACATAGGAGTGAGAACAAGCCAGGACCAGGGACCAAGTCAGGACTAAACCAGGACAAACCCAGGACTAACCCAGGAACAAGCCAGTACTGAACCAGGATTAACTCAGGACTGATATAGGAACAGGCCAGAATTGAACCAAGTTTAACCAAGGACTACGCCAGAACTGAACCAGGACTAACCTAGGCCCGAGCCAGAACTGAACCAGGACTAAGGCAGGACGAAGGCAGGACTGCTCCGATGAGTCCCACCAGAGAGAATGATGTTTCTGTGGGGACGTTACAGCCGAATACATTAGTGATAATTCCACATCAAGGGGCCTCCTAAATAAAGGCTTTAATCCTCGTAATGGATTTTAACATTAAAGGATTTCTTTTTCCAATATTCACAAAACTTTGAAATGGCACAAAGCTTTGGGGACAATCCTTGACACTTTGAGAGAAGTTAAGAGGAATAAAAGTTCATTAGAGTTCATTAATGATATTGGAAAAATCATAATTCTTTTTGTCATTTTTTTGTTTTATGAAACCATCTCTTTGCAAAATGTTCACTGCACCTGAGGAAAGAAATCTCTGACACACTGTTGTATTCGCACCCACCAGTAGATTTCAGCACATATTCTTTCATTTTTTGTGCTTTTCATATAATCCTTATAGTTTCTTTAAATACTTAATACTTATATATGTTATCAGGCTCTTTTTTCAGACCAATAGTTTGTTTTCACACCTACAGTTCGAAATTGTATGAAAACAAACTCTTGGTCTGAAAAAAGAAGCTAATAACATAAATAATCGGAAGACCAAATTAACCTCATTAACCTCATTATAAACAGTAAAAGCAGTCGCCCCTGTGTTGTGTGACCTAAACTATTTTGTTTGCAGATTGGGGGGAAATTGGTTGTGCTCATATGACACCACATTCTGCACGGGCGAAAATAAAAGCATGAATTTTTAGTTTGTTGTGTTTATTGCAGCGAAAAACAGAGAAAAAACAGTAAATCCTTATTGTGATTAGGCCTGCATCTTCTTATTTGGCCTCTCCCTACATATATAAGATGATTACGTGTTTCCATGGAAATGTTACTCCTTTGGTTATAATATGCCACCCTATGGTATAATACTTATCTATCTCCATGGAGAATATTCCAAAATATGGTTTTAACTTTGTTTCCATGGAGTTATGCAGGTGCCACCTCCAGAGAGTCGCATACTGCACCTTTAATGTTTAAGTGTCAAAAAGCAGATAGTTTACCTGGTTTATGTTCTTAATACTGTCAAACTGGGCCTATTCACAAGAAACTAATGAAAAGTTCAACAATCCTTGTTGATAAACACAATTGGAAATACTTTTTACTCTTCACTAGTTTCAGCAAATGATTCCTTCCTGATTTGAAGTGTTTCGTAAGGATCTTTTCCCATTCAAAAGATATAATATTTAATTTGTGTTATTGCCATGACAAATCCTTCAGATCAAGAAGCTTCCTTTACCTGAAACCACGAGTCGCTTCGAAAAGTGCTGCCATTACTCAACCCCTGAAAAGGATTTAAGGTCATGGGATTAAAAAGGCAAGTTTGTGGAGCCAATCTCTAACAAATAAAGATAAGCTTTGACATTTGTGGATCAGAGATTTGGACGTTTATTTAAAAAGCAGTGAATCTCCCACAGGCCCCTGCACTCCATCTGAAATGATTTAATCATCAAATTCTACAGCGCCAACCACATCCTCCTATAATACTTTGCAGCAGATGTGGTGTGAGGTACGCACTGCTCTGTCTGAAGATTTGTTAAACTTTAATCTGAACTTTGCTTTACACAAACTGACCAGAAAGAGTTGGAAATACAACAAAACACGCTCACTCTTACCTTTTTGTTGAAAATCAAACTCCTAAACCGTGAACACTTGTACTGCGTCGTAAGATTCTAATGAAATGTGTTTGCTGATGTGTGCATTGTATCTCCATGGTAACAGCTGAACATTCCACCATAGAGATACATGTACATACGGCACACCTGTGGTCAAACTACAAAAAGGGGAGCATACACAAACTCACTGTGGTGTATAATGATTGCCTAAGGATTTTATTGAAAAGGGCGAAATGGGAAAGTGCAAGTCTCCTGTTTGTGTCGGAGGCATCAGAACTTTTCATGCAAATCTGCGCTGTTTAATGTACAGATTCATCTGTCGCCTTAATGACTGTGAGAACAGCTTTATCATGAGCCTAACGAACGGCGAACTCAGCACCACGAGGTACCAGTCTGAACTGTGCAGGCACTGGTACAGCAGTTTGTTGTGAATATTGTGTTTTGGAGTGTGTGTTTGTTCATTGTATCTATTTAAACTCTGGACCAAGAGTCTGTAATAAAGTTTGATGATGAAGATATGATGATGTAGAACACCCACAGCGCAATGTCACTGCAAAATATCGGTATTTAAAAATGACAAGAGAGAAAATAACGAAATTTTGTCCCACCTCTAACCCATCATCTATTTTCTTTCTCTTTTTTGATATCTTAATCCAGCTAAAATAAACTGGTAGCCGCATCACTCGCTAAAATCCTAAATCTTGCTAATATTACGTCCTCATAAATCACATTAGACGCACAGGTTACAACTTCCACACACATCCTGTAGAGGGCGCTGTCTGGGAACCGGCCCAAAACTGCACAATCCTCTTAAAGGTCCTATATTATGCAAAATTTACTCTTGTGAGCTTTAAAAGGGCATTGTGCAAAGACTTTTCTCCATGGAGATGTTACTGCTTTGTCTGGAATATTTCACAGCACGGCATTAAACCTTTCTATCTTCATGGAGACCAAACCAGACCAAGTTACAGGTCAGATCTGTGGAGAAGAAACCCCGCTCACAATCAGAATGCCTGTTTTTCTAGTTATTTATGAGCAGTAAAACCACCTGCAATTGAATAAATGTAAATCCAGAGCTGTTTAATGTCACACTGTGGAACATTCCAGGCAGAGCTATGACATCTCCATAGAAACAAGCAGGTGACTGACCCCTAACGAAGAAGTTACATAGTGCTTTAAGCTATGTTAATGCCGTTACCTCCTCGAAAACGTACCTGGAGTTGTGTTTTTTTCATTCACACATGTTTGAGTAACCGTTTATTATTAGTCTATCTACATCTCTAATGCTCAAAATGCTCAGTTCCACAATGTGATGTCATGAAGTGGTAGTTGTCAAGCTTGAAACATATAACATATACATAAGAGAAGGGTTTGTGTGTTAGTTAAACATGTGTGAATGAAACAAAACACAACTCCAGGTCTGTTTGTGATGAGGAAACAAAAGTATAACAAAGATCAGAAAATAGGATAAAATGGGCCCTTTAAAACACTGCGCCAATGACTAAACAAAACTAATGATGAAGAGCTATAGAGATGTGAATAATGTGAATAATATCCTGTCCAAACTTAAATCCGTGGGACAATCCATCAGTGGACGGCCTAAGATGATGAATGGGAAAATGTCCGCCCAGGCTGTCCCTTTCTGTCCTTCACAATTGTTTCCGATTACACAGTGCCGAGGCAGGTTGTCATTTAATAAAGACCAAAGGGAGAGGCAGTTTAGGAGTGTCACTCAAACGCAGAGGAGTTTTTCACTTTTTAAACTAAATACTTTATCAGTGGGAGTAAAGGGAGGAATTTAGAGGTCTTGTCTTGTCTTCAGGAATAACTCTTCGTCATGACTGAGGCAACAGCTGTATGTTTATGTTTTTTGTAATCAAACAGAAAGGAAATTTGAGCCACTTCATGATAACTGTACATTAATTAGACAAAGACTCAAGTCATAATGGAGAAATAGCTTATTAAAGGTCCTATATTAAGCAAAATCTACTCTTGCGAGCTTTAAGTCATGTTATAATGTTGTTACTTCATCAAAAACAGACCTGGAGTTGTGTTTTGTTTCATTCACACGTTTCAGTAAACCTTTATTATTAGTCTGTCTACATCTCCAAAGCTTAAAATGCTCTGTTCCACCTTGTGATGTCATGAAGTAGTTTTCAAGTTAACAGCTTCCTTTTGTTCAGTAGAGATTGGAAATTCCAGTGCTGAAATCATCCAAATGATTCTAGTAAAAGTGTATGTAGTTAAAAAAAATCTGTTAAAAAATCCCTTCCTGTGTTACCATATGATGTCACAAGGTGGAACAGAGTGTTTTCAGTTGAAGAAAAGAACCTAAATATGCAAAATGAGCGTGTTAAACATGTGTGAATGAAACACAACACAACTCCAGGTATGTTTGGGATAAGGAAACAACATAAAACATCGTAATATGGGCCCTTTAAGAATGATTCAAATTTAGTAAACCTACTTAAAGGTACAGTATGTAACTTTCACCTGCATGATTTAATGGAAATAAAAAGTTAAAACCATATTTCGGAACATTCTCCATGAAGATAAGACATGTTTTAAGCCATAATGTTGAAGATTATAGCCAAATAAGAGTCAGGTTTGTGGAGATGCAAGCCTGCTCGGAGTAAGAATGTATGTTTGTGTATGTTTGTGCAATAAAAACAACAAAAACAGCTTTAATTAAGGGTTTAGGTGAATAATTGGGTAGTTTATCAGCCTGAATCATTCTTAATCAACTGCTTGTGCATTCATAAGTCTTTCTTCATGCTTCATTAACACTACTAAAAGTCTACTTCTTATAAAGTCTACCCTCTCTTCCTGTTTTCAGAAATAAATCTTCTCCAACGAATGAGAAAACACTCGAAAGCCTTTATTTATTTCAACGGTTTAAACCAAGATTAGAAATACGCAAAATTGCAATAAGAAATTCAATTAAAAACGGGTTCTTTTTAATTTACCAAATCCTCCGTTGACGAGTTGTCCCTACCTGCTCTGTACACACACGTAAGCGTCCGATGACGAAGTTTAACCTTGCATTCAGAAAATAAATCATAAAAATAGTACAACTAATGTTCTAAAAGGTTTACAATATTATTCCAGTCTTTCTTTGCTAACCCAATAAACATCTGGGTTCATATTGTACATATAGCTAAAGTAAAGAGCTGAATAGGACCGGCCTTGGAAGGAGAAAACACTGTTACGTGATAGTTTCAGGAGGACATTTGCAACAGTTTTCTTGACTTTACTCACTGTTGCTATGCACACAGTACCAAGGCCAATGCAGCACTTTTTCTACTCAAAAACACACGCTTAAATTATAGCCTGAAAAGCAAATCAACATGTGATTTTTATAATTGCAGAAAATAACAAATCAGAGCTTGTGTGTGACTGTTTAAAAGCCCAGATTATGCTATTTTCTTAGCACAAACCTACCTGGAGTGTTGTTTTTTTCATTCACACATTTTAACACACAAACCCTCTATATTTCCCTCTATATTTAGGCTGAGTTCTTCCAATCCAGTCCAGTTCACTTTATTTATATAGCACATTTTATAAACAGTTTCCAAAGTGCTGCACAAATACATAGTAATAACAGCAGTAATAATATAATGATAAAATAAACACTCAGATTTAATCATACTAGTCTTAAAACAATAAAAGCCAGTCAAATAAAAGAAGAGAAAAATCACAGAATAGCAATAAATAAATAAACCAATAAAATAAATTAAAAATAAAAAAAACACAGAAACTGGAAGTGGTGCGTTGTGTTTTTAAACTCCACGAACCTTCACTAAAAATATTTGGATGATTTCAGTCCTCGAATTACAAATCTCAACTACTTCACACTACATTACTTCATGACATCACAAGGTGGAACAGAGCATTTTGAGCTTTGGAGATATAGACAGACTAATAATAAAAGTTTACTCAAACATGTGAATGAAACAAAACACAACTCCAGGTACGTTTTTGATGCGGTAACAGCATTTTAACATGGCTAAAAGCTCACAAGAGTCAATTTTGTGTAATATAGGACCTGCTTCTCTATGTAAATGTTCTGTTGTAGGGTCTGCCATCTGCTTGTCTCCATGGATATGCTGTGCTTTGCCTAGATTTTTCCACATTATGGCATTAAAAAGATCAATTTTGTATTTATTTAATTATTTATTGCTAATTAATATCTTGAAAAACCTGTATTCTTACTTTCACCCTTGTAACTTGCCACCTACAGAGTCTCCTGCTTGTCTCTATGTTGATAAGTTTAATGCCATAATGTGGAACATTCCAGGCATGGCAACAATATCTCCATTGCCAGACCAGAAAAGTTACAGAGTGTACTTTTAAACATGTTTTAAAAAGTGCTGGCAAGACGGGTGAAGAGTCTTGATTCCAGGCTTGGCAACAGTACTGATGACAAGCAGGTGGCAGAACCTACACCAGAAAAGTTACAGAGTGCACCTTTACATGAACATGAAGTGCTGGCAAGACGGATGAAGTGTCTGCAACAGCGGGATACCATTTTGGCAGCAGGCATTGGACCATCAACCACGGGAAGAGCATCACAGCTGCAGCGACGTTACTTTACTTTACTCGTGTGCACATGTGCATATGAGACTCGTGCCCATCACAACACCTGCACCTGAACGTCGCACGAACACTCCACTCACCCAGGCTCACTCAGATCTGCTGTTGGCATGACAACCAGCCCAGTCACATGACACATCCAAGGTTGAGCCCAGACAAAGCCTGCGGAGAGAAGAAGAGGACAGTTTCCCTCACCAGCCTCACAGCAGTCACGGTCACGCCACAGAGGGCCCAGATATGAACAGGCGAGGGGGAGCACTTTTGTTTGGATGCACTTTGGGGCCGGGAGTAGTAATGGATTCATAATAGTAGGAGGAGTAATGGGTTCAGTAGTGGCTCAAGAAGTAGCTGGATTAGGTGTGCTCACATTTCGGTTTTAGCAGAAGGGTAGAAGTAGATCCACATTCGATATTAGCGGTTGGCGATCCTTCCCCACATCTTGGCCTGTGTGGTAAACGATAAATAGTCACATTTTTTAAAGCCTTCACCATTTTTTAAAGCCTTCACCTTCCACCTCAAAGCGCTTTACTCATTCACACACACGTTAATACTCTAGTGGACACAGATACTATTAAGGCGACATTCAGACTGCAGCCTGAAGTGACCAAATCCGATTTTTTCACCCCTAAGTGACCTGTATCAGATCTTTTAATGACAGTCTGAACGACGCAGATCCAATTTTTTCAAATGTGACCCAGGCCACTTGGATATGTGCTCCTAAAACCGATACATATCCGATCTTTTGTCGTGTGACTTTAGTCTGAACGGCCAGGTCACATTCATCTGACCTACACCCGACCTACACGTCATCAACAAGCGAGAGTTTGGCTATTGTGCTGTAACAAGCACCTGTTGTGAGCCAATACAGCCCAACGCCGACGTGTTTGCTCACTGAAATAGGCCGAAGACGTGTTTCCTCCCGCAAGAGTGGTACGGCAGCAATTTTAAATCTCCAGGAGCTCAGTGCAGTGTCCATGTTTAGGCGACTTCCGTAAACACTGAGCTCGCTGCAGTGACGTCGTTGTGTCCTCCAATGCTCATGTGGGACACTTGGGGCGTTTAAAGTTCACACTGGAGATCACATACAAGTCGCATTTAATTGGAAATGTGAATGATCGCGCAAAAAACATCGGATTTCACAAAAAAATACGAAATGAGCATTAAGCCCTGCAGTGTGAACGTAGTCTAAGTGTCTTGCCCAAGGACACAACGTTCTCCATGGACCTTCTGAACTGTCTTGAACCTGAAGCGCTCTGGCTCTCTTTGACTCAAGATGTTTTAGCTAAAATGGATCTAAGCAGAGCAGCGCAGTGATGACTGGTTAAAAGAGAACACAACAAGATGACAAAAAGCAGATAAACAGATAATTTCTCACCAAACGCTTACTTGATGTTGTGATAAACCGTAGTTGAGCCGACATGCTTAACAAGATAAAGCTAGCATAATAGCAAAGGCTGTTTCCAATTTATCAATGCACGGCACTTGAGAATGTGAGCGCATAATACATTTTGCAATATTAGCCAAACACAAAGAGGAGGAAAATAAAATACAGAGGCTTACATAGAGGCTTAGAGAAGTGAAAATAAAAATAAATCTAGAAGAAGCTGATGATAAACTGGAAGTAGTTTGGTTTTACGCTAGATTTGGCCTTGTCTCGCAGTGGAATTACTAGACTTTTTTGTGCTTTATGATTAAAAAGTATAATTCAGGTACAAGTTAGGTTTATTGTTATGTTTGGGTGACTGGAGGATTATTCTGTGGTGCATGTTTAATGTTGAAAACAATCAAAGTAAAGGCTCCAGACATGGGTAGAACATGCAAAATCAACTTGAAATATCCCTGAACAGCCTGGCTTTAGGTTCAAACCACAACATATCTTAATATTTCAAACAATCAATCAATCAAACTTGATTTATAGTGCGCTTTTCATACAGAAATGCAACACAAAGCACTTTACGGTAGGGGTGTGCATTGCCTTGAGTCTGACGATACGATACATATCATGATACACACGTCACGATACGATATATAACGACATATCCCAATTCTAAAACTATGGATGATATATTGCAATTTATCAATAATTACTTCTAATAATATTGTCAACTACACCATAAGAAACACCTTCACAAGAAAGTGTATGAAATATAATATCTTACCTTTTTTAAATCATGAGAACAGTGAATGCAAATAATGAATTTTGGTGAAAAATATTATTTAAAATATCAATTCAGATGCATTTTGAATCGATTCGATAATTGTGCAATGAAGTGAATCGATTTTTTCTTCCACCCCAACTTTATGGTGATTAAAAAAGAACAATTTGACATCCCTAAACTATGAAATTACTACTGTAGATGACAAAACTATCTTTCAGAACTTCTTCTCTATATTAACTATAAAAACTAAGAAATCAGTCACATTCACACAGATCTGAGCTGGAATCAAACTACCAACCCCCCAGTTGCAAGTCGACCGCTGCACCTCATGAGCCACTGTCCTCTTTTACATTCTTTCATTACATTTGCCTTTCATCACTTTCCGCGCCCGGGTGAAAAAACAAAGCCGAACAAAAGAGGAAACATTAGTCCAAGGCTGAACCTGGGCGTCATGGTAACCGCCTCCCTCTGAATGGGATGTTGCTGTGTACGGATCACATGCCGTACAACTTGTACTCGGGGGGAGGTGATCATGAGTGGATTAGACTGTGTGGAGGAGAGGGGCTGGTGTTTGGGGAGTGAGCTTTGGTTCGGTACACTCATTCTGAACACTGTCCAGGGAGACGGCGGCTCACAGGCTCCATTAAAGGCAAGACGCTGGACTCCGTGTTTTTCACTTAAGCAGCGTGCTGGCAGAGTGGTTAGTATTAGCATGAGGGCTCGAGTTCAGGACCTCCAGGTACTGCACGTCTGGAGAAGGGAGATGGTCAATGCACCGGACCACTGCTCATGACAAGATGCCGCAGCAGCACTGAAAGATGAAGTAGCAGTAACAGTAGTAGTAGTAGTAGTAGTAGCAGTAGTAATAGTAACAGCAGTAGTAGCAGCAGTAGTAGCAGTAGCTGTAGTAGTAGTAGTAGTAGTAGTAGTAGTAGTAACAGTAGTAGTAGTAGTAGTAGCAGTAGTAATAGTAACAGCAGTAGTAGCAGCAGTAGTAGCAGTAGCAGTAGCTGTAGTAGTAGTAGTAGTAGTAGTAGTAGTAGAAGTAGCAGCAGTAGTAGTAGTAGTAGTAGTAGTAGTAGTAGTAGTAGTAGTAGTAGTAGTAGCAGTAGTAGTAGTAGTAGTAGTAGCAGTAGCAGTAGTAGTAGCAGTAGCAGTAGTAGTAGTAGTAGCAGTAGCAGTAGCAGTAGTAGCAGTAGTAGTAGCAGTAGTAGTAGTAGTAGTAGCAGTAGCAGTAGTAGTAGCAGTAGCAGTCCTCTGCATTTGACCCGTCCTTAAAAACACTCCAGGTCTTGAGCTCGTCTCTATCAGAACTACCTTCACTGGGGGCTGTACTACTGCATGTTTTGGGTTGATGGGGTAAAAACTGCAGTGCCCAACCCACCCAGACACAGAGAGGAAAATGCAAGGCTCAGGTGACCCGGGAGCCGAACCCAGAACCTTCTTGCTGTGAGGTGACAGGGCCAGTCTTTCAGTCTCTTTGCCGTCACCAGTACAGTAGTTGCAGCATTTGCAATTAGTAACAATGCCAATCGAGCAGAGGCAGATGGTAGGATATTTATAGTGTTAAATGTATTCACTGCATTTACATTCAGTTCTAACCTCTACCTAAAAGCAGCGGTGGAAGAAGTATTTGATTTTGTTATTTAAAAAAAGTAAAGCACAGGTCTCAGAGCAAACAAAATACTCAAGCTAAAGTAGGACATAAAAAAAATCGACTTAAGTAAAAGTATTAAAGTACCAAGATGTGTGTAAAGTCCCTCAGTCGTCCAGGTAGAATCCACGGCATTTGTCAACTGGACAAAGTTTATTTAGCTGAATACGTCAGAACTTAAGAAGCAGTCTGGATGAGCCGCGAAACATATTCAACTAAATAAATTTGAACGTGAATTCTCTTCTTTGCTATTAAAGTACCAGTTAAAAATGCATTTAAAGTTAAAACGTTAAAGTATTTCATGCAGATATTGAGATTTTATAAGGCTTCAAATGTAGTGATGTTGGTAAAGATTTATGTCGAATTTCATTAAACAGAAACAACTGAATAATTTTTCCCTAGCTATTTTTATTTGTTTATATGTTTGCTATACAATAATACATTTATTTTTCAGTTCTGTTCAAAGATGTAGTAGAGAAAGTACAAATACCTGCTCTCAGTTGTAGTGACGTCAAAGTAAAAAGTATCCACTGTAAAATGTATTTAAGCAAAGCCGAGATAACTAATATTTTTACTTAAAGAACAGCTCTTTATTGCTTTTACTTTGTTACATTCCACCACTGCCTAAAAGTACAAGTAGTGTGTTTATTGGCACAGAAACAGCACCCTGTTATGTACAAGCAAAAGCCACCCAGACAGACTTCAAATGCAGTAGGCTTCTAACACAAGAAGCTCTGTAGAGAATAGTTTAACGCTATAATCTTTTGTGCTCCCTCTGTGACACATAATTCATCATTTACTTTCCCATTTTAAACTGCACTTACACTTTGTCTAAATCTCAAACCAGATGCCTTCCTCTCTCCCTCCCGCACGGACATAAGCCATTTTTCATCTTGGCACATCTGAAACATTTCCCAGATTGAAGCTCACCTAATGTATCATGTTAAGTTTTAAATATACTCTGTACTTCTGAATTCTTTGTTTAAATGACAGACAAAAGAATTTCCAATTGTCAAACTTATAATAGATGTTAAAGTACTGTAGGTGAAAGAAGTAGTTTCCATTGTAGAAGTTTTTTTTAAGCAGTTTGTGCTCTCTACTTTCTTTCTAGTAGCATTAAGGTAGTAATAGTGTCAGTAAAAGTAGTAGTGGATACTAGCAGCTCTTTTATCAAATGAGACGTCATAGTTTTACTTTTACTTGAGTATTTTTTTCTCTATTAAAGTAACTGAACTCTTACTTGAGTAAACGTTTTGGTTACTCTTCTCACTGCGAGTACGTCTAAAAGTGACAAAAGCTTAGTGATTTCAAGATAGTTTCTTTGACTGCTTCTTTTGATATGATTCTACCCTTTTTTACTCTCTGCAGTGAACTTTGAGAAATACTAGATTGAATTCATTACCAGATTTTGCTCTTTACATTCAACTCAAAGTAAGTTACAGGTACTAATGCTTGAGTAGTATACGCGGCAAAGGAGAGAATTCAATTTTTATTTAGTTGAACACGTATTCAAAATGGGGAGTTTACAACAATAATAACAAAAAGTAATATCAATAAATGGTAATAATACATTCTAAATAAGTAGCAAACATAGCAAGGGGCATGTGTACACAAACAGAATACATTTTTTCCTTTAAACATAAAAAGAAACATAAACAGACTTTTACCCTGCAGCATTGTATCTTATCTTTCCTTTAAGCATCTATGAAAAGACAAATTTTACCCTGCAGAATCTCTTTCCTTTAAACACATGTAAACAAAAACAGTGCATAGTTCTGACATAGATCAAGGTCATTCTTAAAGGCACATTGTGTAACCTGCACTGTGTATTCAACTAAATAAACTTTGTCCATTTGATAAATTGAATTCTCTCCTTTGCCGTGGATTCTACCTGAACTGCGGGATTTTACACACATCTTGAGTAGGACACATGTTTTATTTCCATCTTCTACTTTATACTTGAACTTGAGCAGCACTACTTCTAACTCCTACTTGAGTTTTTTTTTTGTATTAAAGTAAAAGTACCTTAAAAGTTTTGAATACTCTTCTCACTTTGAATAAGTCTATGCCATGACAGTTTCTCTCACATTTACTAATATGTGAGTAGTATTTTCAGCACTTTTAATTTGGTCCACTACTTGAACTTGAGCAGCACTACTTCTAAAGGCACTCCTACTTGAGTAATATATATATTTTTATTAAACTTAAAGTATTCTTGAAAGTTTTGGTTACTCTTCTCACTTTGAGTAAGTCTATGTCATGACAGTTTCTCTTACAGTTACTTTAATTACTTCCACTTGAACATGAGCAATACTGCTTATAAAAGCACTCCTACTTAAGTATTTTGTTTTAATTAGAGTAACAGTAGAGTAACAGTACTTGAGTAAACGTTTCACATCCCATTGTGAAGAAGTATAAGTGAAAAAAGCTTTAAGTTGTCAATATTATCATTATTATTTCAAAATTGTGGTGCTTCAGATATAAAATTTTGCTTTATACTTTGATAAACACCACTGCAGTCCTATGTTATACATTAACTAAGCTGTAATGTCATGGCAGTTTCTTTTTCGACTACTAATACTTGACTAATTAGTACTTTCAACAAATACTATTTTAAATTTGGTCCACAACTATGTGTTTGTACTTGTACATTATTTGCGAAGTTACTATTACTTCAGTTTTTTGCACCTGTTTTCCAATGTCCAATGTTAAGTACAAATCGCAAATAAACTAACCTAAGCAAAGTCCAAATTCTGTTTTCTTTATAAAACCGCACCAGACTATCATAAACCCAAATAACCTTCCCTCCACTTAATTAACCTGCCTCTTCAACTCTAACCACAAAGTGATTCCTTCAAACTCGTATATACGGCCATAATATGGAAGTCCTTATGGTGTGATATGTGTGGAGCTGTAGGGAGCATGTGTGAATCTGGAGCTCACATTTAGATTGGACAGCATGTTCTGATACAAGCATCCTCCTTTTAGCACCTCCACAGCACAGCGTGTTCTGAGAGACATGAGAAACAGACTAGATCAGGTTCAAAAAGAGCCACTGCAAATGAACTGGGTCTTAACATGGAAACGGATCAGTGAGGTTGTGTTTTCAGTGTTGGGTAGTAACTAAATGAACCAAAAATATGAGGGCAGATTACGTAAAGAGGAGGAAGTGTTATGCAAATCGTTTTGTTTTTAGCTTTCTGCAATGTTATAATGTTCTCTCATCAAAAACATGCATGGTTTTAGATATCATCCATGCATGTTTGGGTAATTTATCGATCTCTCCCATCGTATTCACACCCTCCTTAAAGTTAGATGTAAGAGTTTGTCCAATTCTCCACCCGCAAGCCTCCTTCACCTATGCTCCCACACAGCAATTCTCCATAAATATACAAAAGCATGATACGAAACTGTACACAACAACCTGACAAACCTGATACGATGTGCAGGAGTTTTATTAGATTGACGCACTCTGATTGTGTTATGCTCTGAAGGGGGAGTGATTGAGTGCAAGGAGCAAAGGGAGACTCAGTGTGAGACTCAGAACGAAAACTGAAACTCATAAAACACGTTAATATGTTGTTTTTGGTGACTATCGCATTTTCAAAACAATAAAAACCTTTTTTAATATTACATGACTGTATTTCGGTACTGCTACTCTTTCCTCATTAATATGCATTGCAGATATTCCATATTCTTCCCAATACTATATAAATATGTCTATTTTAGTTTAGACATTTTCACATGTTGGAAGTAAATATTTAAAGATGCACAGCCACTTTTCTTCCACTTTCTTTTCTTCAAGGAGCTTTGGCTGGAATCTTCCACTATATACTCTTACATTTGTTCAAATACAATGTTTTTATTCCAAGAAAACACACCTTGAACCAATATTCCAGACAAAGCAATAAAATCTCCATGGAAACAAGTGGCCTCGGATTTGGAGAATCAGCTGTTCCAAATCCGAGGCCATGGTTCTCGACTGAAAAAGGTTGATTGTCCTCTCTGGGTCCCTGCCTCAAGTGGAGGAGTTCAAGTATCTCTGGCTCTTGTTCACAGTGAGGGGAGGATGGAGCATGATGACAGGTGGATCGGTGCAGCGTCGGCAGTGATGCAGTCGCTGTATCCGGACCGTTGTGGTGAAGAAGGAGCTGAGCCGAAAGGCAAAGCTCTCGATTTACCTCAATCTACGTTCCTCCCCTCACCTATGGTCATGAGCTCTGGGGAATGACCGAAAGAACGAAATCGTGGATACAAGCGGCCAAAATGAGTTTCCTCCGCAGAGTGGCCGGGTGCTCCCTTAGAGATAGGGTGAGGAGCTCTGTCACACAGGAGGAGCTCGAAGTAGAGCCACTGCTCCTCCACATCAAGAGAAGCAGCTGAGGTCATCTGTTCCGGATGCCTCCTGGACGCCTCCCTCAGGAGGTGTTCCGGGCATGTCCCACCAGTAGGAGGCCCCGGGGAAGACCCAGGACACAATGGAGGGACTATGTCTCTGGGCTGGTCTGGGAACGCCCCGGGGTCTGTCCGGAGGAGCTGGTGGAAGTGGCTGGGGAGAAGGAAGTCTGGGAGTCCCTGCTTAGACTGCTGCCCCCGCGACCCGGCCCTCGGATAAAGAGAAGAAAATGGCTGGATGGACAAGTGACCTTCCACCAGAAACTCTAGAAATGATAGATTTTCCTTTGGGATATTTGTACTGAAATATACAATAAAATATAGCAAAAAGTCACCCCTACAGAAGCTAAAAACAACCAGTGTGAGTGTCTTGCCCAAGAACACAACAATAACAATATGGGTTTGAATGAGGCTTGAATCAGGATCCTCCAGTTCATGGGCAAATGCTGAACACACTACACCACGGTTGGCCTTAATCATGAATATTTCTGACTACAAAAATAAACAGTGTAGTAATGATGGACTATTTTGCATTGTTTCTTACTATTTCTTGAAAACCACTGTACTAAACTTCATAGACGCAAATTATAGTGACGAAGATGATGGTGATTGATGCTGAAGAGGGGAGGTGGAAAGACGGCTGGTGCTACAAAGGACAACCACACAGACAGCGAACAACAAAGTCAGCAGAAAGACAAGTTTGACACATGTAAACTTCATAGAAAACTGCGTACCCTCGTCACTGGACACTTTATTGACAGCGTCTCAGAAAAAGTGAAATTCTCTTGCTGTAGTTGTGGCACAATTGTGAAGCTGTGGAGCTGTTAATAACTGGCTGCAAAAAGATCAATTTGGGTTGAACAAAAGTGCTTTGTCCAAAAGTCAAAGCCCAAACAAAACTACAGCAGGTGTGCAATATCGCAGAGGCGCCAAGAGTTACACAATGGAGCAGACTATAGGTGAAAAACTGCTGTCGATATTGCAGATGAGTTGGATTTAGTAAAAAAAAAAAAAAAAAAAAGGAATTGTGTTTTGCAATTGGAGTGCTTTGAAAAGTAAAGTTTTGAAGTGGCAGTATTGATTCATATTAGATGTTGTGGCTTATTAACTGACTGGTTGCAAGTTTGAGAAAGAGAGAGAAAATGAAAAATAAAAGGGTTTGATAAATGCATTGTGATAAATAAATACAAAAAAACCCCCAAATAAATAAAATACAACTTAACGGAATAAAAATATGCTTTAAAAATTGAATAAAAAATAAAATTTAAATAAAAAAAGTTTAATAAATTGCACATGAATAGATAAACAGATAAATAAATAAATACAACTACAAATATCTACATTAAAATAATCTGAACAAATTTGCATTAAAAGTAAAAAATAATGACAAATGATGTGTTTGATAAATGCATTGTAAACAAAAATAAATAAAACTAAATATAATTGCATATTTTTTTATTTAACCACCTTTATTTAACCTTTATTTAAGAGATTACTAATCTCTTTGCATGCACACATCACTTTCATACTAGGCAATGTGGGTGAAGTGTCTTGCCTAAGGACACAACGACAGTTTTTGACACTGTGGTCCTGGAATTCCCAGTGGTCTCCCATCCAAGTACTCATATCAGATTTTGACAAACCAGTATGTCCACAAATATTAAGTAAATAAGTAAAACATCTGAATAAATAAAGCACAAATGCTATTCCAGCATGACAGACTGAATATATGGACCATTTCCATATATCGTACATATACGTGTACAGTATACACACGGTCTCTATAGATTCATCTGTATTGACGTTTCTTGCATCTGGCCTCATCAGAGCTGCCTCCCCTCTGCAGGTATAACTACACTTCAAACTGAAATTGATTACCCACAATCCTTTGCAGCCCCTCGCCCTTTCAAACTCTCCAGTCTGCAGGATAATTATGATTTTTACAGCATTTATATAGCTGAATCATCCAAAGGTTAGGGAAGTTAATTATTTGCATTATTGACAATATGGTGGATTGGGTATCATCAACTATTAACGAGAAGTCTAGTCTTATTACAGTAACATAAGGTGTATTTTATATATCCAGATGGCCTTTCCTTAAAAACGTTTTTCTTATCATTTTTCTCAGAATTTGACATCATTTGAACAATAGAAATAATTCTTTTCAGGCTCCCCATGAGCCACATTCAGATCCTCCAGTAGAGAATAACAATATAGTTAATCATAGAGTACGGCAGACAATACAAACTTTGAAAATGGGACAGTCAAGGTTGATCAAATTCAAAACTTTCAGCCAGTCAATCAAGACAAATTATTGTATTATTATCATTATAATCACTTTTTTTATTACAATGATTGAGCCACCCCGGCAGAAACATTATCAGAGAACTTTTTTCCAAAGAGCTATTGTAGTATATCAAACTTATTTTCTATATTAGCAGCACATTGGAAATTTGACCTCGCAAGATCGAGATGCTCTGTCACACCTCATAGACTTTTCATTTAGCCTAATGATCCAAAGAAGATTTTAAGATGCCACATAGTAAACTTTCGTTTGTATTTTTTTGTTGCTAATATCTCTGTAGACATTTGGTACGTCTTGCCTGCAAAGTAAAGTTTTAAACATTTGCAAACGCAACTGGAGCAGGAGAAACATTATAAAATCTGTGTTCATTATAATATATGTTACATTGTACCTATTTTATCAGCTAAAGTGATTATATTTTTAAAGTAATATGTTATAATATCGGATACTATATTATTTGTCACGCCCCTGGTTGTGACGCGAGTCTTCACTGGCTGTTGGTGTGGACATGGAGTCTGCTGGGAGCACCTGCTTGCCATTCACAATCAGCCAACTACAAAGGCCCAGCTCTCCTGCCAGACTCTGCCAGATTGTTGTCATTGACTAGACGGGGATTTAGCAGTCGGCTGTAGTTTTTGATTCTCGCCTTGTTCTATTGTTACTTACCTTCATCTCTTTTGTTCCCAGCTCTGTTTTTTTTGAAGACTCTTGTGTCCAGTTCCAGGCTCCTCTCTACAACCACCATTTCTCCAATATTATTAAACCCTTGTTACTTTTTGCATTTTTTCCTCGCCTCCAGTCTGTTCTTTGGGTCCACCTCTGCGTAACCTAACAGAACAATCTGGCCACAACATGGATCCAACAGACCCACACTCTCTCTCCAAAATGGCTCAAGCAGAACCCAACCCGCTGGCTCAAGCTGTCTCCAATCAAGGTCAATTACTGGGAAGGCATGACAATCAATTAAAAGAAATTGTTGGAAATCAGCAAGCTTTTGCCGCTCAGATGAACCAAATCAAAACCATGCTGGCTAACCTCACTACGGCTTTCACCCAGTTTGCTGCTGCTCCACCACCTCCTGCTCCACCAACCATGGCTCAACGAGAACCTCACATTCCCACTCCGGAGCAATATGCCGGTGATCTTGGCTCCTGTGGTTGATTTCTCCTCCAGTGTTCCCTGGTGTTTGAACAGCAGCCTCACACCTATGCTTCAGATAAGTCACGCATTGCTTTTGTTATAAGTTTATTAACTGGTAAAGCGTCTCTATGGGCTACAGCAGCTTGGGAGAATAACTCAGACATTTTTCAATTCTACTTAGCTTTTTCTAATGAAATGAGAAAACTATTTGATCATCCATTAAGAGGCAAGGAAGCTGCTAAAAGACTGTTAGCACTTAAACAAGGATCCTCCTCAGTTGCTCAGTATGCAATCAGTTTCTGAATCCTAGCAAATGAAAGTGGTTGGGATGACATGGCCCTACAAAGTGTTTTTTTAAGAGGACTCTCAGATAATGTAAAAGATGAGCTCGCTGCCCGCGATGAGACAAACAGTCTGGAGGAGCTAATCTCTTTGGCCATACACCTCGATAACAGACTCAGGGAGAGACGCAGGGAGAAAATTTCACGTCAACCTACTTTTCGCACTCACTATGCTTCCACATCTCCTGCTCCTTCACCTGTACCAACCAATGTTCCACCTCTGCCTTCCAGTAACCCCAAGTCCTCTGATATGGAGGAGCCCATGCAATTGGGTCCGGCCCGACTAACTCCAGCAGAACGGCAATGCCGACTATGGTTTGGGCATTGTTTTTACTGTCGACAAGAGGGACATTACATCAGCGTTTGCCCTTTGCAGCCAAAAGGCCAAAGAGGGATCCTTGTGAGCCATGCTTCCTCTCCGTCACCATTTTCTCCAGACCGGCTTCTTCTTCAGGCCTCCTTGATGTGGTTATGTGAGTCACTCTCATGCCGTAGTTTTGTTGATTCAGGGGCTGACGATAATTTTATTGACTCAATCCTAGTACTCCAAGCTAAAATCCCTACCGAACCATTAGAATTTCCCAGAGAGGTAAATGCACTGAATGGAAACCCCTTGGCCAAAATAACTCACCGCACTGTGCATGTCACCCTCGTTCTTTCTGGCAACCACAGGGAGGAAATCCAGTTATTGGTCATTTCATCTCCTTTAGCTCCAGTGGTTTTGGGTTTACCTTGGTTAAAAATGCACAACCCTCAAATAGACTGGTCAGCAAACAAAGTTAACAGCTGGAGTGTTCACTGTCACTCCCATTGCCTCAAGTCAGCCATTACTGTGAGTAAGGGTTCCAACTCCACTCCATCTAGTCCTCCTGATTTGGCCGCAGTTCCTACCATATATCATGATTTAGCTCAAGTGTTTAGTAAAGAGAAAGCACTGTCTCTCCCTCCTCACCGCCCCTATGATTGTGCAATAGACCTACTTCCTGGAGCTCCTTTGCCCACTAGTTGTTTGTATAAACTTACCTGTCCTGAGAGGGAGACAGTGGAGCAGTACATAAAGGACTCTCTGGCTGCTGGGATAATTCGGCCCTCCTCATCCCCAGTAGGATTGTGGATAAGAAGAATAAAACCCTGCATTGACTACCGTGGTTTAAATGACATTACCATAAAGAATAAATATCCTCTGCCACTCATTGACTCCACATTTGAGCCCCTTCATCAAGCAAACATTTTTTACCAAACTAGACCTCCGCAACGCCTATCATCTGGTCTGTATTTGTCAAGGTGATGAGTGGAAGACAGCTTTTAATACTCCTATTGGACACTTTGAGTATTTAGTCATGCCAATCGGACTCACAAATGCCCCTGCCGTCTTCCAAGGCCTTGTGAATGATGTGCTCAGAGACATGCTCATTAAATTTGTGTTTGTTTACCTGGATGACATTTTGATTTTTTCCAAAGATATTAAAGAACATGTGGAGCATGTGAGGTTGGTTCTTCAAAGACTTCTGGAGAACAAGCTATTTGTAAAAGCAGAGAAATGTGAGTTCCATATTTCCACTGTAAACTTTCTTGGTTTTGTTATTGAGCAGGGGCAACTCAAGCCTGATCCAGCTAAAGTGGAAGCTGTTGCGGAGTGACCGAGACCCGAGACACACAAACAACTTCAGCGTTTTCTGGGATTTGCAAACTTCTACAGGAGGTTCAAGGATTACACTAGACAAGCAGCTCCACTTACCCGTTTGACCTCCACAATAGTCCCTTTCAAGTGGTCTGAGGATGCTGAAATTCTTCCTTCTCCACACTCAAGCAATTATTCATAACTGCTCCTGTTTTATCTCACCCAGATCCGTCCAGACAATTCATTGTGGAATTGGACGCCTCTGACTCCGGAGTGGGTGCGGTTTTGTCCCAGCGTTGCCCCAAAGACCAGAAAATGCACCCTTGTGCTTATTTCTTGCAGTGATAACACCTGCAGAGGCCAACTACGGCATTGGTAACAGGGAGCTCCTGGCAGTAGTATTGGCTCTGCAAGAATGGTGCCACTGGCTGGAAGGCGCTGAGCACTCCTTTATTGTGTGGACTGACCACAAAAATCTTTCCTACCTCTGTTGAAGGTTGAACTCCCGTCAGGCTAGATGGGCCTTGTTTGTAGGAAGATTTAACTTTACACTTACCTACCGTCCTGGATCCCGGAATGTAAAGCCAGATGCCCTGTCTCGCCAGTCCATTTCTGAAGAGGCTGAATCTCAACCTGGTCCTATCCTATGTCCATCTTGCCTGGTTGACAAGCCTGACTCCACTGTCAAGATCTCAATTCCCATTTACCTTCTTGGGGCCGTTGATTGGGAGATTGAGAAGGTAGTCCGGGAGGCCCAACTAACCCAACCTGATCCAGGTACTGGCCCACCTAGTTGTTTGTTTGTTCCAGATTCTGTGCGATCCCAAGTTCTGCAGTGGGGGCACTCTACCAAGCTAACTTGCCATCCTGGTTTTAATCGGACTTTAGCATTTCTCAAACAACGATTTTGGTGGCCCTCTATGTCTTGTGACACCCGAGCCTTTGGTTCTGCTTGTCCTGTGTGTGCTCGTAGCAAATCCAGTCACCTGCCCCCTGCTGGTCTCCATCCTCTGCCAATCCCCAGCCGGCCTTGGTCACATACTGCAGTGGACTTCGTAACTAGTCTCCCCACATCTGAAGGTAATACCACTATTCTCACTATTGTGGATCGTTTTTCAAAGGCTGTGCATTTTGTCCCTCTCCCCAAATTACCTTCATCCTCTGAAACCGCTAAACTCTTGGTACAGCATGTGTATCGTCTACATGGTATTCCCACAGACATTGTGTCGAACCGAGGTCCACAGTTTTCCTCAAAGGTTTGGAAGGCTTTTTGTCAGTCTCTGGGGACTTCAGTCGGCCTTTCTTCAGGATATCACCCACAATCTAATGGACAAACAGAGAGGGCAAACCAGAACCTGGAGTCTGTTCTGCAGTGCGTCACGACCCGTAATCCCACCACTTGGAGCTCATTTTTGCCCTGGGTCGAATACGCCCATAATTTCCTAGTAACTTCTGCTACAGGTATGTCTCTTTTTATGGTGTCATTGGGTTTTCAACCACCTCTATTTCCTGCTCAGGAGACAGAAGTCACAGTCCCTTCAGTCCAGGCCCATCTGCGGTGCTGCCGTAACGTATGGAAGACTGCCAGAGCAACTCTAAGATGCACTAGTGTTCGGAACCAAGAGAGTGCCAATCACCACCGCATACCATCCCCCACCTACCAACCAGGGCAAAAGGTTTGGCTTTCATCTCGAGATCTGCCTCTTCAAGTAGAGTCTCGCAGATTGGCTCCCAAGTTTTTTGGACCGTTCACTATAGAAAAGATAATCAATCCTTCAGTTGTGTGTCTCAAGCTACCTAAATCTATGAATATTCATCCCTCTTTTCATGTGTCCCTATTAAAGCCTGTAGTTTCTAGTCCTCTCACCTCTAGCAATGGACTTTAGCTTCAAACGTGCCGGAGTTTCCCTTTAGGCAGTACTTCTAAATCCTCAAGTGTCTCTGTGTTGCCACAAGTTTGAGACCTCTGCTCTACATGCTACATTGGCAAGACATTTGACCAACCGAACTGAACATTTACTTGCAATGCAGCAATCTCTGCAAAATTTTAAGTCACTGAGCATTTGTGAGTGCTCAGAGAAGATGAGAAGCAAAAAAAAAAAAAACACCTCCAGGTATGTTTTTGGTGAGGGACAATGATATAATATGGTTAAAAGCTAAAAAAAAAGTCATACGGCATTCCCTTTACGTGTCAATTTATTATAGATTTTACACATTAAGTGAAATTTGCTAATTAAGGGGTTGAACAGCAAAAGTCTTAGTTTAGGCACACTTAGAGAAATGACCACCAAGGGTAATGACAGCACTGATCCTCTCGTATAAGACACAGTATATAAGCAGAGACAGCAGGAGCAGAATAAATTACATTAGTGAAGTGGTTTCGACATTTTCCACGAGGAGCAGGGGCAGGAAAGATCAAGTACCGTTGGGTTTCTCACCACATCTCAAGTTGAATTTAAAATCTGAATTTGGAAATGCTGAGCTGGTGGTTTCGGATCATTATGTTTTGGGGAGACAGACTGGTGAGAGATGCAGATAAACAGCACTTGAATGGAGCATATAATGGCATATAAAAACACATCAAGTTTGAAAAATAGACCCGTAAAATATATAGAGGGTTTGGAAGATATCTGCGGAGTGTGGTGAAGAGGAAATGAGGTGGTTGATGGTTCTGCTGCCACGGGTGAAGGTGTATTTACCATGGCTGAAGATGGATTGGTTGAGAGATAGTTCTAACTTTTTTCAATTTTGTTTTTTGTAATTTTTGTCTAACTACTGATTTGTAACCAATACTATTCTGGCACGTTCGAAGCTAAAGTCCGTTGCTAGAGGTGGTCGAATACTGTCAGAAGCCAAAAAATGGTACAGATCAGTGTTTCCTCGACGGAGATCTCGCTATGGCAGTGAGTCTGTCAAGGCAACAAACTAGTGTAGTGATGGGGCCAAGTTCTTAACTTCCACATAAAACGCCAATTTGCACAGAAGAAGCTTAACACGACTTTCTAACCCATCTTACAACAGCCACGAGTCTAACAAACAAAACACTATGCCTGGCTCACTCATTAGTGTCTGGAAACGATATAAAACAACTTTATAAGCAGCCTTAGCTTAACCTTTGTCGATTTCCCACTGCGCATGCAAAAGCCCAAAAAACTCGACTGCCGACTCCAGCGATGGTAAGAGGCTAGAGTCGCTAGAAGCAACAAGTGAGGATCGACTTCTGACTGTGAAGAAGAAGAGAAACCGAAAGTTGCTTTAAAAAATGGTTCGGGAATGTATTTTTTAGCATTTTTCAAAAAATATAATTCACTCGTAAATAAATGGGATTAGAAACTACATTGGCAATCAAGTCTTTTGGACTTTCGCATGCGCAGTGGGAAATCAACAAAGGTAATGCTAAGGCTGCTTATAGAGTTGTTTTATAATGTTTCCAGACACTAATGAATGAGCCAGGCAGAGTGTTTTGTTTGTTAGACTCGTGGCTGTTGTAAGACGGGTTAGAAAGTGGTGTTAAGCTTCTTTAGTGTGAAGTTTTACATGGAAGTTAAGAACTTGTTAGGCGGCACGGTGGCTGACTGGCAACACTCAGGCCTGACAGCAAGAAGGTTGCGGGTTCGATCCCGGGTCGCCCGTGCCTTTCTGTGTGGAGTTTGCAAGTTCCTCCATGTGTCTGGATTGGTTTCCTCCGGGTGCTCCGGATTCCCACATCAACCTAAAACATGCACTCACCCCTATGAACTAACATCAAGGACCATTTTTTCCACCCTCCTGTGGGCTCACCACCTGCAGAGGGGTTCATAGGGGGGTCAGGTGCTATGAGTATTGGGCAGCACGCTGCCCCCGCGACCCAGCCGGATTAAGCGGGAGAAGATGTATGGATGGTTAAGAACTTGCCCAGTTCACTAGGCTAGTTTGTTGACTCACTACCACAGCAAGATCTCTGCCTAGAAAACATTGATCTGTGCCGTTTTTTGGCTTCTGACAGTATTCAACCACCTCTAGCAATCGACTTTAGCTTAGCTTAGACTTTAGCTGTGCCGGAATTCCCACACAACAGACACATTAGCAATTTTGTCGGATTTTGAAATATTACCAAAACCAATAACTCTACCTGCTGTGCACTAACTCTAGACTGCAATATGAACAGTAACCCGAGATAAAACTTTAAAACTGACCATATTCAAAAACACCTCAAGATATATAAGTCTGTGAACCGAAGCCAAGAGTTTAATAATGCATAAAATAGTCCCATCATTATTCCTATATTGTTCCTGACACTCCCGGGGGAGGGGTGTGTCTGGTGGTCTCCTCTGCATATGAGGTGATGGAGGTGTTATAGGAGCTGACAGGAACAAATACACCCTGAATATAAAGCAGACAGATAGGGCCCAAAATCAATAATGTGTCAATATAAGCCTGCAAATCTGCAATAACAAGTGACAGGCGCAGACAGGTGCAGACAGGAATAGAGCCAAGGGAGCTGAGCTGAGGATGAGGAGCGAGGACGATGGATAGGATTAGAATGATTCAGGGATCAGATGGAGATGTTTTGGCAGGTGCAGGAGGGAGAGAGAGAATATGTCATGCTTTTATGGGTCATTTTATCAACTCTTTGGAGAAAGTTACATAAGAATGAACAGGCACCAGGATATGGAGAAGCATACAGACATGAGGCTAAAAAGTCAGTCATGTATCTGTCCCTATCAAATAAACAACAAATAAATAAATAATTCATAATGAACAAATAGTAGCTAAGTGTGAATCAGGCTTTCAGGCACATAATATCTCCATGGAGACTTGAACAGGAAAGGTGGATCCTTAGTTATTTGCGAGTTCACAAACTCATGAGGTCCATTTTAGAGTGCACCCGCTGTTACGGTTAATTGGACAGGCAGAACAATCACAGAGCAGCACCGAGGTTTGTGTAGAAGATGCACTTCAGTATATTTTAGCATCAGTACAGGCTGTCTTGTGGAAAGAACATGCAGAGAGAAGCCTAGATTTACAATGGAATGGTTATTATTTAATAGCCCCCTCCTGTGGGCTCACCACTCACAGAGGGGTTCATGGGGGGGTCAGGTGCATAGTGGACTGGGCGGCGAACAGCTGCCCTTGCGACTCAGCCGGATTAAGCAGGAGAGGATGGATGGATGGATGGATGGATGGAAGGATGGTTATTATTTACATTACTGACATCCCATGATATGTAACTACTGTATAGGACTAATGCCTGTGTTTTGTGAAGCAGGTGCCTTTATAAACACACTTTAGCATGTGTAGATAAGGAAAATATTTGTGCTTTTCTCTCCACTGGATGTAACAAAAGTTAGATTTTTCAGCTTGTTCCACTGTTGTGCCCATAGAGCATATGAGTGGACAAAGTGAGTGTGACGTCACCCACAGCGTTTAGTGTCGCTCAAATGAGGCTTGCGGTTACAGGAGCGAATTTGGAACCAGGCTCAATGTTATGAATAGGGTTTTTTGGACAGACAAAATAGCAAAAAAAGGATAATGTAGAGCAGGTTAATACGAACATTTTAAGACCAAAAAGACGAGGCCACTGCAGCAGTTACAGAGAGAGGAGATCTCAATGTGAATCAATGGAAAAAAGGGAGGGAAGGAGCCGGAAGAGCCTCCTGGAGCACTTCCTGTTTGGCACGTGGCGGCTAACGGGTTAGCTTAGTCCACTTATATATGACGCTTTGATCAGATTCAAATAGTCATCCAAATTTTCTGATTGCTTTTTGTGAGAGCCGTTCCAGATTAATAAAGTGTAGAACTTAATTCAAGGGACACACATATCAATCTGACATGAGCCATGCTAGGAGACAACACCCACTACCTGAAAAGTTACATAGCGCTCCTTTAGACAGTTACTAAGCCTGTATTCAGTATTTATTAAACAGCCCCATAAGAATATTTTCTGATCTATGTTATAATGTGTCATCATCACAAACGCGCCTGGAGTTGTGTTTTGTTTCATTCACACATGTTCAACACACAAACCCTGTTTCAGTAGCAAGGACCACGGCCACAACACATGTGTGAAGCCAAAAACGTTTATTCTATGGAGACGAGACGGGTCGGCTGGGTTGAGACTCAGGGTGGGGGTTCAGTCTCAATCTTCACATGGCCCAGCAGGAACGAGACCCCCCTCGTAGGCGTCTTATGTCTGGAAGATAAACAGATATGGGTTGGGAGAATGGGGTCGAGTTATTCGGGACAAAATAGGTTTCCAGGATAGGCTGCTACAAATTGTCTTCTGGGAAATTGAGGTGTGGTAGAAGTGAGCTGTGATTCACTGAAGAGGAGGCGAGGGTCCTGCTCCTGAACCTAAGTTAATCATATTGAATACATTTACTCTTAGTTCTTCTCTCACACTGAAAACACTGTTCCACCTCGTGATGTCACATGGTAAGACAGGATGTTTGTAAACTCCACACACCACCATTAGATTCACTTGGATAATTTCAGCCCTGGAATTGCTGATCTCTACTGAACTAAAGGTAAAAGGTTGAAAACTTGAAAACTACCACTTCAAGTCAAGGTGGAACTGTGTATTTTGAGCTTTGGAGATGTAGATAGATTAAAAATAAAGGATTACTCAAAAATGTGTGAATGAAACCAAACACCACTGCAGGTACGGAAAACTGGAAGAGGAAGGAAACAACATTATTACACAGATCAGAGAACAGCGTAAAATGAACCTTTAATGAGAGCACCAACTTTTGCAAAGTCACAAATTAACATTCCTTTTTTGTTTCCAGTCTGCAGACTAAATCCCTCTCGACTCTAATCTGTTATCGTCTACATTTCAGAATCACTGCATGGCTAAATATATCAATTACAAGTTTGGATATTGTAATCACTGTCTCGCCAGTCTGATCCAGTCTTTTTCTCCATTCATTTACCGACACAGATTCACGCAGGGGCAAATAATACGCTGTTTCGCTTACACAATAGATTTTTGTGATGAACTGCATTATACACATTTTACATGTTTCTATACGCCCACAGGAAAATTGTGGTGGGACAAAACAGATTTGAAAATGGCACCCTTGCAGCGTTTGTAATTATATATTCTAAAGTGCACTGAAGAGGGATTTGGAAATGATGGTTTGAAAGAAAGCTTTGAAAATAAGAACAGTCTGTCATGATGGTTTTCACGATGACACCAACACACAGTTTAATAACAGTATGTCGCTAGAAGCAACAGGAAGGGCATCTGACAAATTAAAAATGAAAACCTGATCGCATAACAGTAAACTACATAACATCAGTCACGTGTAGTGCTTCCTTGGGCAAGACATTTCCCCCACGCTGCCTGTATGAACGTGATGTGTGAGTATTATTTGTATTATTTGTGTATATTTACTCAGGACAGCCCCCAGTTTTGAACCCGGATTTCCTTATTTTTGACCAATTTGATATCCGTCTGTATAGAAAAGAGGGAGATATAGTGTCATTTACCACCATCGGGTCTGGAGTGAATGAAAAATGCTCTGTTAATAATGCTCTGTAAAGCGTCTTTGGGGACTTTGAAAAGCGCTGTATAAATAAACTTACCTTACCTCATTTGTTAAGCAAAAATACAGAAAACTGTGCTTGAAAATTAGCATAAAGCAGAAAAATGCACCCACAGAAGTCCCTCAGATTATACAGTCACCCACAAGTGAGTGGAAAATGGACAATGTTACACTCTCTTTTCACTATTTTATTTACGCCAACCATCCATCCCAACCCAGGTGTGTCCCAGTTTTGAATTTTGAAAATCTGGTCACCGTAATAATTCACAAAAACGTAAAGCAGCATGGAGCATTTGGAAAAGTGCTGTGTAGGACTAATGCATTTTTATTATTAATTATATTGGCGCATTTTTACACAATTCAGTGTGTAAAACATATGTACTACAACAGACAGCGCTTATATTTCATTAATTTCATCCATTCCCTGTTGCTAGGGGGCTGCCCTAACACACACTCACGGTGTTACTCTAATTATTCATATTCCACTCGCTCTAAAAGGGTAAATTCAAATTGGAGGAAATAATGGATTTCTCCACGTTGTAATTACTGTTTGTCACATTTGAATAAAAAAGACATTTGTCCATCACCATAAATGTGCAGAAGGATTCAGTTTCCTCCAGGCGGTGCCTCCCTGAGCTGAAGGTGAAAGAGAGAGGAAGGAGAAGGAAGAGAGAGAAAAAGAAAGAGAGAAAGAAACAGAGAAGAAGAGAGAGACAGAGAGAGAAAGAGGGAGACAGAGAGATACAGAGAGAGACATAGAGAGCAAATAACTGAGAGACAGTAAGATAGAGAGAAAGCGACAGAGAGAGAGAGGGGAAGAGAGAGACATGGAGAGAGACAGTGAGATAGAGAGAGAGAGACAGAGAGAACAAAACAAAGAGAGACAGAGAGAAAGAGACAGAGAGAGAACGAGAGAGAAAGACAGAGACAGAGAGAGACATAGAGAGCAAATAACAGAGAGAGACAGACAGTGAGAGAGAGGGAGGGAAACAGAAAGGAGAGAGAAAGACAGAGAGAGGGGGAGAAAAAGAGAGGGAGACAGAGAGAGAGACAGAGTGAAAGAGTGAGACAGAGAGATAGAAAGAGGGAGGGAGAGAGAGAGACAGAGAGAGAGAAAGAGACAGAGAGAGAAAGAGGGAGGGAGAGACACAGAGAGAGAAAGAGACAGAGAGAGAAAGAGGGAGGGAGAGAGAGACGGAGAGAAAGAGAGCTGAGACAGAAAGAGAGAAAGAGGGAGGGAGAGAGAGACAGAGAGAAAGAGAGATGAGACAGAAAGAGAGAAAGAGGGAGGGAGAGAGAGAGAGAAAGAGAGAGACGGTGAGACAGAAAGAGAGAAAGAGGGAGGGAGAGAGAGAGAAAAAGAGACAGAGAGAGGGAAAGAGACAGAGAAAGAGAGAGAAAGAGACAGAGAGAGACAGGGAGAAAGGGAGGGAGGGAGAGACAGACAGAGAAAGAGACAGAGAGACACAGAGAGAGAAAGAGACAGAGAGAGAAAGAGAGACAAAGCCACAGAGAGAGACAGACAGAGATGGAGAGAGAGCGAGAAAGAGAGAGGACACAGAGGAGAGACATGGAGAGAGAGACAGAGGGACAGAGACAGACAGAGGGACAGAGATAGAGAGACAGAGACAGGGAGACAGAGAGAAAAAGATGGAGGGAGAGAGAGAAACAGAGGGACAGAGAGAGAAGAAAGAGAGTGTGTGTGTGTGTCAGAGAGAGAGAGAGAGAGAGAGAAAGGAGGTGAACAAATGCATCAATGATCAAAAACACAAATCACTGGTGCCATTTTTCGCTGATAAGACGAAAAATAAAAATGTACATCTAGCAAAAAACTTCAAGAATTTTGGAGGAGTCAAAGTGAAAGTGCTCAGTCTTCACTCGATTCGTTTACGTGTTGTGTGACAGGCCAGCGTGAAGTCAATTAAAATTTAAAAATGGGTAAATGTCCCGTCAGGAAAGAAATTGGCAGAAAATAGGACACGGAAATGTATTAAGAGAAAGTCAGCAGTTGTTTTGAGTCAAACTGTGAAGTCAGATTTCCTCAAGGTGAGCAATAAAGTTGTGTTTTCCACAAGTTTGTAAGGATTTCACTTTTTTGAATAAAGATTTATTTTTTTTATTAATATTCATGAAACCTCTGTATTTCAAAAAGTATAACAAGTAGAAAATGACTTCAAATTACTTGTTTGAAAATGAATCTGAAACTTTTAATCATTTACAATTTGGAGAAACAGAGTACTGGAAATTTAGCAATGTCAAAAAAATTTGAACATTCTTTTTTGTCATTTATTGGGCAACTTTAGTCATTTTAAATATAAAACATGATCTTATTTGTAAATTATTGATGACTTTGATGGATTGTATAAGTGTATAACATGACTTAAAGAAGAAATGTTGTGCTTGAGTCTGTTATATGGACAATGATCACATTTTTATACAGCGCTTTTCCACATTCAAGGCCTTCAGGCGTTTTACATCAGGGAACCACTCACCCATTCACTCACCCATTCACTCACACATTCACACACCAGTGTACGCAGACACTGGGGGTGAGGTGGGTGAAGTGTCTTGCCCAAAAACGCAATGACAACATTCTGGGAGAGGGATTCGAATCGTTAACCTTTGGATCAGTGGACAAACAGTCCAACTGAGCTACTGTCCTCCATATATGTCGCTATATTGTTCATCATCATAAAAGAAAAGTCCACTAACTCCCATGTTCGAAAACTGTGGTGCTAAAAGCGTCATCACAACAAAGAGCGGTGCAGCTGTCATCAGTGGAAAGCTGCACGTCACACTAACAGGGCGCAGATTTGTTTTCATTCGTCCCAAACTGACTCAACGTTACTGAATCCTACACATGTCACTGATTAAGAAAATAATACTGGAGAAAGAGGTAAGTCTAAAGCAGTGGGCGTACACTGGTGACGCTGAAAATGAGCAACAAGATATAAACAGAATCTATGTGAAAATGACTTTAAAGTAGTGAAATTATCGTCCATGCAACAAGATAATTTTACTTGACAAAAAATCTTAAAATAAACAACCTCTAGACTAGAATTAAGCAGCCTCTGGTGAGCATTTATGAGCTGAAAATAAGTTTAAGGGTGCTAAGCTTTAGATAAACATGCTTGAGTATCAAGCAAATCTGTATCACTGAATCTAAAAACAAATGAAGTGTTGCAGGGGAAAATTATGGTGAATGGATTATAGCTTCTTTTAAACATTTATTTATAAGATTTTATTACTAGTTGAGTCATCAAAGAATTAATGTGACAATTTTTAAGATTATACAACCACTGCAGAACTTGTAAGGAGATAATAAATCTGAAAACAAGATGAATAACCTGATATGAGTTTTAAAATCTTGGCCGGATCAGAGAAATTTGCAGTGGGGGTTGATCAGAGCATTAATGTCTTGAATACAGGAGTATAAAGATTACTCAAACATGCATGAATCACTCTATATACAACTTAAAGTGGGTAAAAGAGAAGGAAAAACAACTATAATATGGTCAAAACCTCTAAAAAGATGATTTTGCATAATAGGCCTGTTTAATAGTCCTAAAAATGACACTACGGCATGCAAAAGTGTACAAACATGCTTAAGCAGACTGGTTTTTCTGCAGGCCCTGAAGTCTGCTCACATTGGGAGATCCTGAAGGAAAAAATTATTTATCCGTTTTAGTTTTTGGAATACCGACAAAGGTTTATTCTTGTTACCGCAGATATGGACAGGGCCTAGGACTGCCCCAGAGCATCTCCTTCAGTCTCTGCCCCCTCAGTATCTCCCCAGAGCCTCTGAACTCTGAGTATTTATACAGAAATACAAGTCACATACGTATCAAAGCAGAGCGACTTTTGTTCACAGGTTTGTGCTAATCAACTTAACTTACATTTGAGGACAGCTAAGACGACAAAAGACTTCCTGACTTGGAGACTGAGGCTTTTCACATGTTAATGACGGGTCTGGTCTCAGATATAAATCACATTCATTTACACAAAGACAGACTGAGATAAATTTCTATGACAGGAGCAATGAAAAATGAAATTATCTTTATTGCTCAAAATATACTGGTACATGTCATGATTTTGTCCTATCCCTAGAAAGAAAGAAAGACAGAAGAAGAAAAAATAAATACCTTTTTCAACCATTGCCACATTGATGTATTGTATTGTGTCATTCCCATGGGAAATTCCAGATCTAATTCCCAGCTTGTTTACATAGACTTTCCTACTCCGAGCGTTGCTTTTTCCTATTGTGTCCCTATGTCGGCGAACATGTGCAGACAGGACAAACCATGTCAGAGCCTTGTAACAGACCCAGCCCTGTCCCCCGGGAACCACCTGCCCCGCATCCTCCGCAACCTGGTTACCATCGGCGACCACGAGATGAGAGTCACCATGGCGATGACACTGAGGAGGTTACCGCGGGAACGAGGGGGCGGAGGAGAGAGTGGGGAGAGAGAGTCCGGCTGTGGACCTCTGTGATCTGCTGACCCAGACCAAGCCTGGTCCAGTCTCGTGGTCCCAGGGAATTTGTTTGAATTATTCAGTGTTTGTGTTTCAGCTGGAGGAAAAGGAGACTAAGAAAACAGCGGCTGATAGGAAAACAGGTGGTGTAATTTCAGGGAGCATCTCTCTCTCTAGAGTTCAACACTTTCTGGTTAGAAATAGTAGTAGAAATTTATTTGGTTGGGAAGTTTGAAGAATTGCCAATCTCTACTGAACGAAAGGAGCTGTTCATGACAAGGTGGAACAGAACATTTGGAGTTTTGGAGACGTAAACAGACTAATAATAAAGTGTAACTCAAACATGTGTGAATGAAACAAAACACAACTCCAGGTCTGTTTTTGAGGAGGTAACAATGTTCTAACATGGCTTAAAGCTCACAAGAATCAATTTTGTGTAAAATAGAACCTTTAAATGTAAAGAAGGAAGCAATATTTTTTAAGGAAGCACCAAATTCAAGATTGGTGGTTCAGTTCCAGCTCTCATCATAACTGATACGCTGTAGAACATTCCTGGGAAAACAATAAAATGGACCGAGCAGTGTGGCTAGCCCTCCACCATAGACTGTATCTAAAAATGGACATAGTGAACCCGCTAGCAGTGGCGTTCCAAATAGGAAGTGAACATGGGTGCACATCCGGTTCCATCGACTCTGGCTCCGATTCATTTGTACTGAAATGCTGTCACCCCTCTCTCTATAACTGCTACAGAGAGCCTCATCATTTTGGTCTTAAATTGTTTGTATTAACTTGTGCTACATGATTCTGGTGTTTTTATGTTGCTATTTTGCACGTAAATCAAGATATGACTCAAGTGGAGGAGTTCAAGCATCTCAGGGTCTTGTTCACAGTGAGGGGAGGATAGAGCGTGAGATTGACAGGCGGATTGGTGCAGCGTGGCAGTGATGCGGTCGCTGTATCGGACCATTTTGGTGAAGAGGAAGCTGAGCCTCTCCTCACCCATGGTCATGAGCTCTGGGTAATGACCAAAAGGACGAGATCGCGGATACAAGCGGCCGAAATGGGTTTCCTCCGCAGAGTGGCCGGGCACTCCCTTAGAGATAGAGTGAGGAGCTCGGTCACACGGGAGGAGTTCTGAGTACAGCCGCTGCTCCTCCACGTCAAGAGGAGTAGCTGAGGTCGCGCAGACATCTGCTCCGGATGCCTCATAGAAGATGCCTCCATCAGAAGGTGTTCCGAGCATGTCCCACTGGAAGAAGACCCCGGGGAAGACCCAGGACACACTGGAGGGACTGTGTCTCTGGGCCTGGGAACACCTCGGGGTCCCCCTGGAGGGGCTGGAGGAAGTGTCTGGAGTGAAGGAAGTCTGGGAGTCCCTGCTTAGACTGCTGCCCCCGTGATCCGGCCCCGGATAAACAGAAGAAAATGGATGGATCAAAATATGAACATTGATATCAGATAAATCAGGCACCTAATTTCCCAAAGGTTACTCCTGTTAGTGTTAGTAACAAGTTTAACTCAGCTCCAAATTCACCCCTATAACTCCAAGCCTTGATGAGCTTCATTTGACTGAAGCCAAACACTATGGGTGAGGCCACACTCCCTTAGTCCACTTCTTCCAGCATAAACCATACTAAACTGTACACAGCTTGCTCTTTAATTCTCTGCACAAACTGTTATTTACCAGTCCTTCCAATTTGCATAATTTACTCCGCTTGCTCCATTAACTTTCCAGTGACTGAATACTGCAATCTCAAATAAGCCTTGCTCCATCTCCAAAGATCGGGACTTTTTTTTATTGAATTTCCTTCTTCTCTTCCCTCTGCAGTCACTATAATCAATGCCAAATCTTTCACCGAGAAGTTTTGGGTTCAGGTGGGTGCGTTTTTGCTCCCGTGGGCGACTACAGGATGGAAAGGGAAATGAAAGTGGTGTTTTTATGTAGTCCATTAACTTTGGTGCAGGTGGTAAACAGGGGCAGATTCAAATTCGCTCTGTAAATGTCAAGAGTTTGGCTGGAGGGGTGGAAGATATGAAGGGTGGTATGGGATCGGGTGGCAGTTTTTCAGTGTTGAGTTTGGTTACGGTAGATTTAGAAACTTCAATACATTAAAGGTCCTATATTATAAAAAATTACTTGTGAGTTTTAAGCCATGTTAGAATGTTGTTCCCTCATCAAAAACAGACCTGGATTTGTGTTTTGTTTCATTCACACGTTTGAGTATCGTTCCATTACAAAGCTGTCTAAATCTGCAAAGCTCAAAATACTCTGTTCCACCTTGTGATGTCATGAGGAGTTTTCATGTTAACACCTACCTACCTTTTACTATCCATCCATCCATCCATATTCTGCTGTTTATCCGGGGCTGGGTCGCGGGGGCAGCAGTCTAAGCAGGGACTCCCAGACTTCCTTGACCCCAGACACTTCCTCCAGCTTCTCTGGGGGGATCCCGAGGCGTTCCAAGTCACCTCAGCTGCTTCTCTCGACGTGGAGGAGCAGCAAGCAGCGGCTCTACTCTGAGCTCCCCCCATGTGACTAAGCTCCTCACCCTATCTCTAAGGGAGCACCCGGCTTCTCTGCGGAGGAAACTCATTTCAACCGCTTGTATCCACGATTTCGTTCTTTCGGTCATTACCCAGAGCTCATGACCATAGGTGAGGGGAGGAACGTAGACTGAGGTAAATCAAGAGTTTTGCCTTTCGGCTCAGCTCCCTCTTCACCACAACAGTCCGAATACAGCGACCGCATCACTGCCGACGCTGCCAACTCCTTCACTTGAGGCAGGGACCTTTTACCTTTAGTTCCATATAAAGGGATTATCAGACTATGTCACTTCGTGCTTTACTGTGCATAGGGAGCAGAAAGAGCCGCTGTCCTGCCTGGTATCATGTCAGTGTCTTGTAGGATTCCTGTAGTTTTCAGGCTCTATCTCCAGGGGTGGGGATAGGTGTATTTAACACATAAAGACCATTAAGACGTATCCCGCTCACTAATGATAATTTAGCGTCATAACTTATTTTACACGGTGATAAACTGTTTTAGTGCTGACAACATCGCTGATTAATGTTACAACTTCATATTAACAGCACAGACAGCTGCACTTTCTGCACTGATAAACTAATTATCAGTCTATAGATTTCAAATTCAAGGGCTGAAATTACTGAAATAACTCCAGAAAAAGCCAGTGGGGCACTTCCTGTATTACCACATGGCATCACAAGGGTGTTTTCTGTTTAAGAGAAGAACTCAGCCTAAATATGCAGGGTTTGTGTGTTAGTTAAACATGTGTGAATGAAACAAAACACAACTCCAGGTCTGTTTGTGATGAGAAAGCCCCATTATAACACAGACCAGCAAGTAGCATAATATGAGCAATAGTCTTAAAACGACACTGGGAGATGGAGAAGTTCTAATTAGGGTTTCAAAACACAAAACGATCTTTTGACTCAAGTGGATGTAATTAAAGTTTGATTTTTCAGCTTTTTCCGCTGTTGTGACGCTCCAACCAATCGGATAATAATTATAGTCACCATGACACTTGTGCGTTTTCCGATCTTTTTCAGCGTGAGCCGTTCCAGTTTGATAACGTGTAAAACTCAACTCAGACACACATATCTGTCTGGTGTGAGTCAGGTGAAGGATTCATAACCTCCAGACAAATGTACGGCTTCGATGTGACGGCCAATTACGCTTTTGTCCTGCTGCAGTTCCTCCTAATCTCACACAGACTCGGACTCTATTCTTTCCGCACGTTCACAGCTATTGTACCTGCTCTGGTCTTCACTCACTTGTTGCCTCCCGCCGCCGAAGACTTTCATCATTCACAGGCTGGGGCACTTCACATTAGCATCATCATTAAGCGACACACACACACACAGAGAGAGAGAGAGAGAGAGGGGGAATATGCTGCGCTTCAGTCACTCTCAGACTAAAGAGCTCAGAGGAGAATCACAGTCGATCAAAATGTCAAAGTGACGAATGGTGCGTTTAGTTTTTACTGAGGAAGTCCACTATAAGCTCGTACTTTAAAAAGAAGGGGAAATTTCAATATGTTTCGACCGTCACTATAGTTTCTGCGCACCGTCGATTAATCTATCAATAAATTGTTTTTAAAAATGTCAATAAATCTTATCTGTCAATGTAAAAAGCTTAGTTGAAAATTGAACTTTCTTATGTGCACTACCAGTCAAAAGTTTGGAAACACCATCCCCTTCATTTTTCTTCTTCTTTTTACAACTTTCTACATTTTATACACGTACAGAATACACATACGCATCAAATATATGAAGTAATATATATGAAATTAGGAGGAAAAAAGTAAAATAACTTAAATAAACATATTCCTCCAAGTAGCGACCCTTTGCTTTGTCAAAAAATACATTAAAATGTCTCTTACTTCATATAATTGATGTCTTCTGTAAGTGTGCAAAATGTAGAAAGTATTAAAAATAAAATAAAAACAACATTGAATGAGATGGTGTATCCAAACTTTTAACTGTTTTATTTTCACAAGTTTTCTTTTGTTTTTCTTCTACTTGAGTAATATATCTCATAGTGTAACTGAACATTTGTGTTTCTTGCAATGCTCCTTCAGATATGATTTCGTTTTCCCCATTTTTGTCTATGTTTTATCCTTAAAATGACATTAACTGTAAATAATAAACCTTTTGGATAATTTATTTGAGCACTGAGCACTTTATACTTCTACTTAAGTAACATTATTTAGAAGTAATATCACACAAACAATTATAATCATGATTCTTATGTGTTTTTCTATTATAAAACTGTCCCTTTCCCAATGGAGACAATTAAATAAACATTGTGTAGGATGAACTGGTCATTTTTTCCGGTGGCATTTTGAACAGCAGCTGAATAATGTCCATGTTAGACTCTGGAGGAAACCGCAGCCTTTTCCAGGATATGAATAAATACATGAAATTAGAAATAAAATGAACAACAATGGGACTAAAATAGGAAGTACAGAAAGGCTCATGAGTGCTGGATGTGTGATCACGCCCACAGTACTGCCCCCATGAGAGGGCTGAGGGGGAGGAGGGTGTGGTGCCGTGTAAACCCTGTCATGTGTTTCAGACACAGCCTTTCCTTTCATGGGGAGGAGTACAGGCAAGTCTATGGTCTAATATGGAATTTGAGCATTTTGTGGCCAGTGTATTGTTAAAGTACAGAGCCAGTTTAATGTCGGAGGTTGAAAATGCTCTAAAACCTTCAAATCAGACTAGAAATCTAATAATGGACTCAGCTACATCACATCAATAACATCTGCAGCCTTTTACCATATAAAAACATAGTAAAAATCAAAGGTCTCCTGTCTAAATCAGACCTGGAGAGACTTCTCCATGTGTTTGTCTCCAATAGGTTAGATACTGTAACAGCCTCTCACTGGCCTCTCCAAACGAGCTGTGAGAGCTGCAGAACATCCAGAACATCCAGAACACTGCAGCTCGGGTCCTGACTCCAACCAGGAAGTACGAGCACAAGTCCTGGTCTCAGGTCTCTGTACTGCCCCCTGTGGCTCAGAGATTTTAAAGCAGCTCTGCTTGTGCACAAGTCTCTCTATGGCCGAGCACCAAAGTCCATCTGTGACATGTTAGTGCCACATGAACCATCTGCATCTGAGGAGCTCAGGGTCCGGCCTCCTGCTGGTCCCTGAGTCAGGACTAAACTCGGGGAGTCAGAGTTTCAGATTCATGCAGCTAAATCCTGGAACAGTCTGAACATGTGAGACAGACTCTACTGTGACTCTGATTAAATCCAGGTTAAAAACAGTTCTCTTTATCTGCATATGACTGAAAGGTTTTCATTTTTCATTCTGCACTCGTCTCTCTAATTTAATGTCTCTCTCTTTTTAATGTTATGATTATTTATCTTTTGATTTGTTTGTATTGTGCTTTTAAAAACAGACTGATATTACACTGATAGCTTTGTGTTTGCGTATGTGTCTGAAATGAAGAGGAACTCTCAGTGGAATATTAGCCACACACAAAGTCGATAATAAAACAATATTATATTATTATATTATTTAGTCACTTTTTCTTCGTCGCTACATTTTTGAAAAATATACACTTTTTGCACTTTCTGCTCTGCACCAAATGTGTGATTCAAACAGATGAGCTGATCTCCAGCCTGTGAGCCGTACAAGATGGATTCTGGTGAGATTGAAAAGTCACTCAACTCACTTAACAACAATCCAGACTGCAGCTTTAGGTTACTTCTGAACCTTCTGCAAACACTGCTTCATTTGAACAAGAATGTTGGAGGTGACTGGACTTTAAAAACACAGAGGAGCACTAATGGACTATGAATGAGCAGAATTACAGCACAAAACCACACCTAAGGATACAAAATATGGCAAAAAAGTGATTTAATATACAGGCTCTCGATATGTTTTGCTCTGAAGAGTTGTGGCAGTAGTGTTTCCGAAAACTCTTCCAAAATGTCTCCTTGATACTTCGAACATGAGCACCAGATACTTGAAAGTGAAAGTAGCTGAAGCATGTCCCCGGTCCTGTAGTGGAAAGCCGAAAATAGCAGAAAATCGTGAGTGTGTTTGGTGGCGCCTTCTATCTCCGGCTCAGGGCGGTTTGGAGTCTTCAATAAACTGCATTAGGCCAGAGCTGTGGTTCTGTGTGCAGATCTGCGACACATGAAACACATGAAACACATAAAAAACACATGAAACACCAGACACACCGCTGTGATGTGTACGGCAGCAGGAGGAGGAGGAAGAGAAAGATGAGGAGAAGGAAGAGGATGGTAGAGAAGTAAGAGGTGGTCATTTGTTGCTAGGGACAGAGGCATAATACAATATTCACCACAAAAACAAAACAAAAAGAACCCAATTAGATTTGGATTTGGAGCCGGTAATCAGGTCAGGACCAGAGGAGGAATGCATTATGACTACTGTTTCTTTTTAACCTTTGCTTCAGTGAAAATGGAAACTGAAAAAGTATGCGATTTTAGGGGAAAAAAGGAAAGAACACGCATTATGCAAAATGGACTTTTATGAGCTTTTAATGCTGTCATGGTTTCCCTTCCTTATTCCTTCCTTCTTTAGTTTTAATTTGATTCATGCATGTTTGAGTAATGATCTACTCTCCTGCATTTGAGGTTTGTGCGCTCAGAAAATTACTGTTTTTACCTACCCTCCATCTCTGTCCACAAAAAATAGATACTGGATCATATATGTAGGGTTAAAAACTATTATAATCTACATACGTGTGTTACAGTTTATTACTATTAAGTCAGGGGTGCTATAGGCCTTTACTTTTTAACTTCCAGGTTCAATTTTCACTCAAAACTCATACTATCCCAAGTCCCCCCATTGTCCAGTCCAGTCACTGCAATATTTTGTGTCTATGGTGTATGGTAAATGCAACATAAATGAAAAGCAATATTTGATTTGAACATGTTTTCATCAGATATTGGGAGAAACTATGCTTGTGTTTTATGTTTATTAAATATTGGTCAAACTTTACATAAATAAATAATGTACATGTAGCTTAAAGTTACTGTAGTTGTTTTTACTGTCTTAAACATGTGAAAAACAGATCATTTTAGTTGGTTTGTAATGTTCCACAGTTATTCCTCAATGATCTTATGCATTGCACCACTGTCACCATTCTCCATGATGAGTTTATAAGCACTTTTTTCACACAACATGCTAACAGCAACTATTTTTGGACAGTATAAAGCTTCATAATTAGATATTTATGACCAATTTTGTTATTTAAGTAAAAGTACAGACACCAGAGCAAAGAAATACTCAGGTAAAAATATTCAACTTAAAGGGATAATGTGGGTTTTTTGACATGAATCTGTATGTCCCCTTCAGCAGTGTCGTGCATCAACACTGACTTACCTCCCGACAGCGTCCGGTGAGCCCAGTTCTTCCCCAGTTTCGGTGCTGACTACAGTTGGTCCGGCAAGTTGGCTGGAGTCATGAAAATAAAGCATTTTTCTTCCCAGAACAATATGTGTTCAAAATAATGATACATTTGCGTCACAAAACTTGAACCATGAAATAATCAGACCTCATAATCACTCGGTACTATTTTCTCTCCGTTCATATCACTGCGAGCTGCCGCCAGTCTGTGCCGCCAGGTGAAGGCACAAATCCAACACTTTTTTCAGTAGATCAGTATTGTTTACGTGCTCAGATCATTGCCGTGGCGCGATAGAGCTAACATGAGAGCTACAGCGATAAGTATATAAGCTTGTATAAGAATATATATAAAAAATGGTGTGGACTTGTGATTCTCCAGGCTGGAACAACAAAAATCCAGCTTCAACTTGTCCCACTTCTCGGTTTCTCCTCTCTCTCTCTGCCCGTTCTAACTCCATCTGGTGAATTTGGGCATCAGTATATTCAGACTCATAAAGATCTCCCTTGGCTCTGTGCTAAAGGCCATGTCTTTATCGTCGATAACGTAGTCACAGATGTTGTCGTTAACTTTCCGAGCAATAAACGCAGTGAAACAGCTGCGGCTTCACCTGGCGGCAGTGATATGAACCAAAGAAAATATAGTTCAAGGTCTGACTTTTTCGTGGTTCACGTTTTGTGATGCAAATGTGTCACTCTTTTGAGCACACTTTGTTTTGAGAAGAAAAACGGTTTATTTTCGTGACTCCAGTCAACTTGCCGGACACTTTCGTCAGCAAGAACTGGGCTCACCGGATGCTGTCGGGAGGTAAGTCAGTGTTGATGCACGACACTGCTGACGGGGACATACAGATTCATGGCAAAAACCCCAAACTATCCCTTTAAGTAAAGTACAGACACCAAAATTTCATACTTATGTGCAGTACTACGTTCCACCACTGCCTATAACTTATTCAACCACCAAGTAGCTTTTACGATGAATTTGAACTGCGGAAAGACAATTTTTGCTCAAATACATGAAAAAATATTTTACAAAATCAGGTACAGACTCTGCAAAAGCGCTCATATCTGGATTTACGGTCGGCTTTGAGGAATTTCTCCCTGATGACTGCACTCAGCATCACTCTAAAGTAACATATTATTCAAATGCAGTTCTAATGGAGTTTGTAATGGGCTAGAACACGACCATCTTCTTCCCACTGGAATATTATGGGTCTCGACTCCACGATGTTGCACCTGGACTGGAAAAAAGTGTGCCACCCCCTCCCTCCTCCCCATCCCCACCTACGCTGTTTCATGTTTACATTACCTCACCCTCCCCTCTGCACTCAGGCACACAGGCACCTGGGAAATAAGCTCTTGCGTCGCGAGGTTTGTGTTTACAGCTGGGAGTCCTGTGGCGGAGGAGGAGGAGGAGGCTGCCTCAGAATCATGTAAAAACGTGCGGAAAAAAGGGAAGATTTGGGGAGAATCTCAAATAGGAAACAAGGTTAGACTGTCATTTTTTACACTGGTTGAAGATGTCGTGAGATAGGGAGAGATAAAAATAAATACATGAATAAAAAAATAAAAATACAAGCAAATTAAATAAATACTAAACTAAAAAATAACTGAATAGCCTGCATTATAAATTCAATAGAGGTGTTTAAGTGGTCTCTGGAGTATATGACTTTTGGGAGAAATTAGAAGAAATTGACAAAAATTATGAATACGATTAAGAAATTATTTTAGCATAGCGCAACAACTTTACCAAAAGTTAATAATATTAGGTAACAATGCAAGAATAACAATTATTTTCTCTATACACAAGTGGTTCTCAAATTCTCAAAAGTAATACCAAAGAAAATATTTAAGCTTCCGATCTTTAACAGGACTGTTCCAGACCTAAACTAGGCTTGTACCACAATCTTTAACCTCATTTAAACTGCGTCACTCTCAGTGGGAATCCTTGCGCCCCCTGCTGGTATTTTGTAGTTAGTTAGATAAGAGCTTTCTGGGGTACTTTTGGATGTTTCAGAACAGGAAGTAACATTCTCCAGTGTCTCTTTCCCCGCTGTTCTCTCTGTACAGAGCAAAAGTCCAAAAACGTGTCTGGTGGAAAAAGGTGAGATTGTGTAGTTGTGCGGCTGTGATGTTAAATGTGCGTGTGTGTGTGTGTGTGTGTGTGTGTGTTAGTCCTGTGCAGCAGGGGTGAGAGAGACTTTGATGAGGCCACACTCCTTTTATCCAGAGCACAGCACAAGACCTTCTCTGAGTGTGAGTGTTTGAGTGTATATCTGTGAGTATGTGTGTGTGTGTATGTGTGTATATGTGAGTGTGTTTGTGTATGTATGTGTATATGTGTGTGTGTATATGTGTGAGTATGTGTGTGTGTGTATGTGTGTATATGTGAGTGTGTTTGTGTATGTATGTGTATATGTGTGTGTGTATATGTGTGAGTATGTGTGTGTGTGTATGTGTGTATATGTGAGTGTGTTTGTGTATGTGTGTGTATATGTGTGTGTGTATATGTGTGAGTGTGTGTGTGTATGTGTGTATAGGTGCGTGTTTGTATGTGTATATCTGTGTGTGTATATGTGTATATGTGTGTGTGTGTATAGGTGTGTGTGTGCATGTGCGTGTGTGTGTGTATGTATATGTGTGTGTGTATAGGTGTGTGTGTGTGTGTGTGTATTGTGTATAGGTGTGTGTGGGTGTGTGTGTATTGTGTATAGGTGTGTGTGCGTGTGTATGTGTGTGTGTGTGTGTGTGTGTGTGTGTGTGTGTGTGTGTGTGTGTGCGTGTGTGCGGTGAGAGGAAGTATTGGCTCCAGGCTCCAAACCTCCAGACAGCATCAGAGATCTGATACATGAGGAATATGAGGTTAGACTCTGATATCAACATAACGACTTTAGTGACTATGAATATTCTGCGGTACTTTTGAAAACCGCTTTGAAACTTTATAGACCTGCATGGCAAAATATTTTGTGTATTTTCTCCAAAACCAAGAAAAAAACTAAATAAAAATGATGCATAATAATCCTGCCTGGGATCCAAAAGCACAAACTGTGTTAATCTGTGAGAGAAATGTCACTTTGTCTAAAACGTTGTATGACCAATGTGCTCCTACGTTACACATGCGTCACTGGACACAGATATGGTGAATACGATTGTGGCGTTGCCAGATAACGGATAATGAGCTTTCTCTGGTACAGAACTAGTGCCATATGGCATGAAATCACAGACTGTGGTTTTGCAAATATTCACTCTATTTTTGTCTTATGACCATCAGTTTGATTCACAACCATTTTATTTTTCACACATATTTGACATTTACAGTGTAAATACAGTTGGTGCTAAATACGTCAGATACTGATGCAAACAGACAGAAGAAAATTCAAGATGCTTTTTTCTATATTTTTTACTCTTGCCTCACTTGTTTCTTGTCATCTATTAAACCTCAGACTCAAAGTATATTATCCAAAAATAAAAATGACAGATTTGCTTAAGGTGACCAGATTTTCAAAAGAAAAAAGTGGGACACACCCGGGTTGGGATGGTTGGTATAGATAAAACTGAAAAAAGCATGTAGCATTGTCCATTCTCGACTCACGCGTGGGCCAGTGTATAATCTGACACAAAATACAGAGGCGCAGTCTTCAGGATTTTGGATAAACAAATGCAATTTATCCTCCTCTGGTTCAGACCTGGTTTGGACCTGGTTTAGCCCCAATTTAGACCTGATTTAGCCCTGAAGTAGACCTGGTTTAGTCCTAATTTAGACATGATTTACACTATTTTATTTTATTATATTTTAGCCCTAATTTAGTACTGGTTTTATCCTGGTTTAGACCTGATATAGTCTTAGTTTGGACCTGGTTTAGATCCGATATAGTTCTGTTTTAGTCCCGGTTTAGTCCTGGTTTAGACCTGCTTTAGTCCTGGTTTAGACCTGCTTTAGTCCTAATTTAGACCTGATTAACACTGTTTTATTTTATTCTATTTTAGCCCTAATTTAGTACTGGTTTCATCCTGGTTTAGAACTGGTTTAGACCTGATTTAGACCTGATGTAGACCTTATTTAGTCCTAGTTTGGACCTGGTTTAGATCCAGTATAGTTCTGTTTTAGTCCTGGTTTAGTCCTGGTTTAGTCCTGGTTTACACCTGGTTTACACCTGTTATTGTCCTGGTTTAGCTCAAATTGGCCCAACATGAGGACACCAGGGACATTTCTTGTATAAAACTGGGACAAATCAGTGGTTTTGGACAAATCTGCAGGAACAGGGGACACAGGTCTCAAAACTGGGACTGTCCCGGGTAAATAAGGACGTGTGGTCACCCTGGATTTGCTAAACCTGTGACTCACCAGGGACTAGAATGATCCATACAAAGTCTTAGTTGTTTTATTAAGAAGATAAAAGCCGAATGATGTCTTGAAGTACATCTCCGGCTGAACTTAGCGGGCAACAGAATCAATAGTTGGGACGGTGGAGCCTTTCTGCTTGGCGCTGCATGACTAACCACAGCCTCATGTAAAAACAGATCCAAACTCTAAAAATACTCTGGCACATTTTGACTTGTGCATTATTATTCGCCTCCTGTTGAGTCACCTCAGTTCCCCCACACAATCAACATCTGAACTTAAAAGTCTCTACCTGATATGGTTTTGCGCACATTCACTATTTGTTTTGCCACATTTCAGCTACATTGAAACAGCAGCTTCTGGGGGCAAAATAAAACTGCTGCATCCTTCCTGTTTGCATCTAATTATAAAGCTGTTAGCATGCTAGTTGTTGTTAGCATTGGAGTGACAGCCAAACTTCTCTTTGGCTCTGAAAGTTGTGAAAAGCGTTTATAAACTCACAGTGAAGATGATGCCAAAAATCATTTAAAATCGACTAGTTCTGTTTTTCATATTTTAAGGCAGAAAAAATATCAGGTACATCTTACAAATGGTCTTGTATAAAGTTAAACACTAAAGTTGTAGCGTCTATAGTTTAGTGTGAAGTAGGATTAGCTACAAAATGGCAAAACAAACTGTGACGCTATAATTTATGCAGAAAACTGGAGCTTACATCTTGCCAGCGACGCCGATTGTGACACTTAACACTTGCAAAATATGTGCTCAGACAAAAAAAACACTGAATGTATTTAAGAAACACTAACAAAGATGCAATTAAGCACTTATTATGCAGATGTTATGCGAATATGAGATCACCCGCCCATACAAGTCAGCATTAATGGGCAAAATTGCAGGAATTACAAAGAACTAGTGATTACATTTGTTAAAACTGCAAACATTTACTTTTATACACTCTGATCACGTTGCACACATGGAAATTGGAACTGAGAAAAGAGCGAAATTGAAATGCAACTAAATGTAGCGTACAGTGGGGATGCATAGAGGCTCATTACTGCATTTTTTGTGGTCGAATAGGACGATATAATGACTGGGTACTGAGTGGTTATTTTACTGGAAACAAAACATAAACAACACACTCACCTGAAGTAGATGATGGATGCAGTTTGAACAGAGGCCCATGGAAATACAAGAGGATTCCCACCTGCGCACCTCCCACTGGAGTTTGAATCCTGCTTGTGATGCAATCTTCTATGGAAACTAGTCCAGTCCTACAGCTGTAAAGAAGCAGGAGATTCTGGATGTCTGAGGAAGGAGAATTCTGCTTACAATCAGTATATAGACTTCCACTGGAGGGGGTAGATTAACATTAATGATCATATATTACACAAAATTGACTCTTGTGAGCTTTAAACCATGTTAGGATGCTGTTAGCGGCTCAAAAATGAACTTAGAGTTGTGCTTTCTTTCATTCACACACGTTTGAGTCACATTATTACCATCTTGTCGACACCACAAAATGCTCTGTTCCACGTTGCGATGTCACGAAGCGATAGTTTTCGAGTTCACAGCGAACCTTTTACCTTTTGTTCAGTAGAGATGGGCAATTCCAGGGCTGAAATTATCCAAATGATTCTCGTGAAAGTGTATGGAGTTTAAAAACACAGCGGAGCACTTCCTGTATCACCACAAGACATCGCAGTGTTTTCAGTTTGAGAAGAACTCAGCCTAAATATGCAGAGTTTGTGTGTTAAACATGTGTGAATGAAACAAAACACAACTCCAGGTCTGTTTTTGATGAGGAAACAACATTATAACAAATCAGAAAATAGTATAATATGGACCCTTTATATCTTAAAATCTGTCTAAATCTTCACAGCTGGAGATCTTCTTTCTATGGCTGCACACTCGGGGACTGGAAAAGGAGTAGTTTTGGAAGAACCTAACCTTTTTTTGCCCCATCAAAATGTAAACACATGGGGGAAAAAAACCTAACAAGTTCATTTTTCTGATGTGTGTCTTGTGGCAATTTTGTCTCGTGAGATCGTGTGGCAGCATCTCTGCAGTTTATGCATCAGTACAGTCTTCCCTCTCTCAAGACTTCACTGGAGAATTCGCCCACAAGTTGATGGACTTTATTGAAACCAGAAAAAAACACGCAGCTCCACACAGACGGCTCAAAGCTTCAGGGAATGAAACCTTTGTGTTTTTGCTGGAGGCTAACACCCCTGTGCCAGCGAATGCTACTACCACCAGTGCTGTGGAGATGCTCTTGATTCACTCTAGTGCCTGATAAACAGCTCACAGATGTAGCACTCCTAGCAACAAGACAGAAAAAACAATGTTCCCTGGCAACTAGCACCCCTCCTGGATCTCCATAGAGCAGCACGAACGGCACGAGCAGTAACAAGTATCTGTCAGACGCTCTTCTCTTGAGATTCGCCAAATGCACGACCTCAGCACCAATCACACAGTTCATGGGAATAAGAGGTGACAGTGGATTGTGTGATAAGACAATCGGAAATATTAGCTTTGGGAAGAGACTGAGAATAAAACAGAAATACTCTTAAATCTCAATCTTCTTGGGACGCGACGTAACATTTTTTGGCTGATAAAAACAGTAAATAGAGCAAGAAGAAGGTTGTGAAATAGTGTGCTGACGGAGTGATGAAAATTTTATTCAGAAACGGATTTTGAAGGGCGCCTACTGTCCAATCATTACTAATATTCCTGGCAGGACTGTTCATATTTTTGGGACAATTACTTGTACAGTGTGAGCAGGCCAAAGATAATCTGGATCATGTCAGATTATATCAGCGATTGGAAAACACGGAGCATCACGACGACTGTTTGGATCTGACTGGTCAAAGTGCCACAACAGTGAAACGAGACAAAAAAACAAACTTTACTTACATCCAGTTGAGAGAAAAGCACAGACATCTTCCCTGCCCACAAATGCAAAAACCTTTTAACTTCTGCATGTTTTCACAAACTAAATACCGTATTTTTCGGACTATAAATCGCACCAGCCAAAAATGTATGTAAAAAAAATAACATATATAAGTCGCACTGAACTATAAGTCACACTTTTTTTGGGAAATGTATTTTATAAAATCAGAGACCAAGAACCGACATTTCATCTTGAAAGGCAAATTATGGAAGTTATAGTAATAAAAACAACCGAATAAAGAATCCGTGTATCATTTGTTCATTCATTTTTCCATATAGAACTAAAAAGTAAGAAAACGAAAAAAACAACTCTTTTCTTTATTATTTGTCTCTAAAACCAAAATGAAAAAACAGATAATTTGTTTTTTCATTTTTAATTAATATATACGATTCATATATTTGGTCTATGGGCTGTCAGTGTGAAAAATGTAATATATAAGTCGCACCTGAGAATAAGTTGCAGGAACCACCCAAACCCTGAAAAAAAGTGCAATTTATTGTCCGAAAAATGCGGTAGTCTATATTGGGGTTAAAATAGTCTGAAGTACGTCTGTCAGTGTCTCCATGTTTGTTTGGCTTCATTTGTTTGACCTTTGGCTTCTGCACAAACCTCAAAGCTGCGACATGAACATTCGCCCACCCAATTAACCTTAAAGTGGGTGCACTCCAAGATGGATTCGCCTGCGTTTGTGAACTCACAAATATTATGAGAATCCCTCTTCCTGTGCAAAGTTAGGACAGACGATCAGTCACTCTGTATGTGGGCACACTCCAATTGTGATCTTGGGAATCATTTTGAAGATTTTATCATCGAAAAGAAAAGCACAGAATACATCCAGCAATCAAAACCTCTCCTGCAGTCCCCAGGTTCTCTGAACACAGTACACCAGTAATCGTCTACCTCATTGGCAATATAAAAATATAAAAGGACTGAACAAGCATATTACTCACTACATAATATGCACTTTAGAGCTTTGAAATCCATAATCCTTAGGCCTATTATTGTTATATCCCTTTGACTTCACTTCACAAGGCTAACTCTTCCTCATTCCACTTGGATTAGCCTTTGGTCTCAGCGCACAGACCTTCAAAACTATAAGCAGCTTCTTCTGACTTTATATATAGAGCTATGTGAACCTTATAGAAGAGAGAATTTCCCAAAGGCCATAGTGAAAGAATCCACAGCTGGATTGAATCGACGCCTCAGGACACAATGCATCTTATCTACTTTACACACGTGTTATAAGATTATACGCAAAGCTCGCATTGTTCAACGTAGATCAATGGACAGACCTCCAGTAAGTAACAGCCCATGAAAGAAGAAAGATCTGGGACTGGGGAGGTGCTCAGCTGAAGAAATGTCAGGTTTTCTATTGACAGTGGACCAGGATCTAAGTCTTACATGTTCTCTAATGTTACTGTGTGCGATTGGGTGAGAAATCAAAACGTCAAAACAGACATTAATGATAAATATTAGCGTTAGAAACAGGTTTGATTGACGCTGTCACAAGGTTTCGCCTTGTGGAAACCAGTGGAAGCAGAAAGGGGCTCAAGTGAAACATAATGAAGTGAAAGTAGTAAAGTACTGTACTTAAGTTTGCATTTCAGGTATCTGTGCTTTACTTAAGTGGATTTTAAAGAGGATATTTTTACTTGCACTTCATTTTTTGTCACTTTGTTTTTATTGGTTATATTCAATTTATAATCGTAACAAGAAAAATAAAAACAATGAATTTTTGCTTGTACTTCCCTACATTTGAGAGTAGGTATCTGTACTTTCGAACTGAGAAATAAGTATATTTTATTATTGTTTGAGACCTGCTGAAAAGGCTGAAGAGCGTATTTGTAGTTTGAGCAAACAAAAATATACTAATAATAAAAACTAGGAAAAAACAATTAATTAAACTGTTTCTGCTGAACAAAATTCAACATAAATGTTTATTAAAAACACTAAAGTTGAAGCTTTTTACTCTTTAAGTGTATTTTAAACATGTGCTTTAATACTTTTTCATATGATACTTTTACTTATATCTGTGTGTTTCTTGCTCCGGTATCTGTACTTTTACTTAACAAAATTAAGCACTTCTTCCACCACAGGGAAGGGGTGATTACCTCCAACAACCTCTCCGTTGATTGGATGCACTCGGAAATCCAAATATGGAACTTGGCGTCAAATTAGCCACCGACTGCTAGCCTCAATTAGCTTCAGTTGACTGGATATGAACAGTAAGGCTTCCCTACGTTCACTGCTATATATAACCTATGGCTCAGGAGGGAATTTTATAACCTTTTAAACCTGGTATTGTCCTTTCATGAAGAACAGTCATTCATTCTAGTAAATAGTTATACATTTTGGAACGCTTGTGTTAAAATATTACATCTTAGATTATTCCTGCTGATAGAGAAGTTTTATGTGGATAATATCTGTTCATTACAGGGACAAAACCATGAATATATTTGCCTCAATTTGAACGTGACCTTGGGGTTGTGTCCGTGATCATATTGTCCATAGAAGCTGAGACTTCTAACTTTAAAGGTTTTATATTACGCAAAATCGACGCTTATGAGCTTTACGCCATGTTATAATGTTGTTGCTTCATCAAAAACAGACCTGGAGTTGTGTTTTGTTTCACTCACACGATAGTAACTCTTTATTATTAGTTTGTCTACATCTCCAAAGCTCAGTAGTAGCAGTAGTTTTCAAGTTAACAGCGAATTTTTACCTTTAGTTCAGTAAAGATTGGCATATTCAGGGCTGATATGATCAAAATGACTATAACAAACTTGTTTAGAGTTTAAAAACACAGTATAAATATGCAGGATTTGTGCGTTAAACATGTGTAAATGAATCAAAACACAACTCCAGGTCTGTTTGTGACGAGTAAACAATATTATAACATAGAATAGATCAGAAAATAGCGGATGGACCCTTTAAAATACAAACAAAACTGAAAAGTTACAAGCTGAATAAATGACTTCCTTTTTCACATGTGTCTTTTTTTGGAGCAGTTGTTAAATGACACTGGGCCTGTTGTCATTATAGATAATTGCGGTGTGCTGGATAATTGGTCCTGATTACTTCCTGGCACCTCTGTACATGAGGATGGCACTGCATTCTCAAGGGGAACTACCGGGTGTGGTATTTTTTGACTTCACTGACTGCCATTGAGCTTTGGTTCAGTTCGGGGGTCTTCAAAGTTTAAACAGTAGTTTTATATTCAAGTGCTCTTGTGCTGAGGTTATTGCATACTGTATAGCTTGTCAATGCGTTGAAATGAAAAGGAAAGGAAAGCAGATTAAAGGTTAATTTAAATGCCAATCTCAAACTACACAGACTTGGAGACGTCCGCATCTGAGGTAATGGATTAAATTCTTTTACATCATACTTAAAATGGGCCATTTTAAGTATGATGTAAAAGAATTTAAATATTACGCTATTTTCTGATGTGTTGTAATGTTTTTTCCTCACAAACATGCATGGAGTTGTTTGTCTTATTAAAAAGTTTTGTTTGTGCTGCTTTAGTTTTGGAGAAATTAACGATTCTTTTATAGGTCAAATTGGGGTCAGCCCCCAGGAAGCTTCAAAATGCTCTAGTGTCGATCATTTGCAGTTTGTTTGTGCTGTTTTGTGCTGCAAAAAGTTTCATTTATGAGATTCTGGTTCTTAAGATAGTTGCAGTTTTATTTTTGGCATCATTGACGGCGGCAAAATCTGACGGCGGCAAAATCGGCAAAAACTAGTGTCGATAAACAATCTCAGGCTGTGGAAAAGTCTGTATTATTATATAAAATATGAATTAAAAGCAAATTACTTAAAACTGATACAAACTTTTCCACAGCCTGAGATTATTTATCGCCACTAGTTTTGCGGAGTTTTGCTAAAGTCGCTGCCGTTAGCTGAGCGTAAATGACGTCCTATAATTACCGCAGAAATAATAATGAATAATTTTAGAAATAAACTCGCACAAATGAAAATGGTCATAGCACAAAAGAGCACAAATGAAATACAAACATTTACTATAATTTTCTGTCTGTTTTGAGGCTATTTCACATTTTGAGGGGCTGGATGACATCATTGGCCGAAAATAAAACTGCGAATATCTTAAGAACCAGAATCACACAAACAAAACTTTTTGCAGCACAAAACAGCACAAGCGAAGCACAGACTGACACCATTTTGGACTGTTTAGAGCATTTTGAAGCTTCCTGGCGGCTGACCCCAATTTGACCTATAAAAGAATTGTTAATTTCTCCAAAACTAAAGCAGCACAAACAAAACTTTTTGCAGCACAAACGATTGACAGTTTTTGTGTAGGTTTGCGTTTGATGGAGGGCCAACTTCATAGAGGTGGAATTGCCAGTCTACTAAACAAAAGGTAAAAGGAGCTGTTAACTCAAAAACTACCGCTTCATAACATCACAAGTTGGAACAGAGCATTTTGAGCTCTGCAAATGTAGACAGACTAATAATAAATGATTATTCAAACGTGGGAAAGAAACTAAACACATCTCGGGGTATATTTGCGATGGTTTAGAGTTTACAAGAGTCAATTTTGCGTAATATAAGGCCTTCAAGTGTCTGCCTCTGCTTGATTTCATATCCTGTACTTTATACATCATTAAAGGTGCATCATGTAACTTTTCTGGTGAAGGCTAATTGTCTCCAGGGAGATGTTATTGCTTTGCCCAGCATTAAACGTGGCCAAGTTCCAGCTCGGGGGCTTCATTTACAAAACTTAATGTGGAAACCTTACTAAAAGTGTATGTACAGCAAAACACTGCCTCCAGTTTGCCTCATCTCTGAAAACCCTGAGGCACAACACTCAGTTTTGGGACCTGGCGGCTCATTTCCATGCCAAATTTTCATAAATCACAAACTTAAAAGTCCTATATTACGCAAATTTTACTCTTGTGAGCGTTAAGCCACATTATAATATTGTTACTTCATCAAAAACACACCCTGAGTTGTGCTTTGTTTCATTCACACATGTTTAAATAACCCCTTATTATTACTTTGTCTACATTTCCAAAGCTCAAAATGCTCTGTTCCACCTTGTGATGTCATTTAGTGGTAGTTTTTTACTTTAATGCCGACCCTTTATTTTAGTAGAGACTGACGGTTCCAGGGTTAAAATGAGCCAAATGATTGTAGTGAAGATTAAAAACACAGTGGAGCACTTCCTGTATTACCACACAACATCACAAGGTGGATGTTTTCCATTTGAGAGAAGATCTCAGCTGAAATATGCAGAGTTTGTGTGTTAATTATACATGTGTGAGTGAACATAGATCAGAAAATAGTGTAATATGGGTCTTGTACATAACTTTGGCACACTTTATAAATAAGACCCCAGATCTGTGGAAACATAAAAGTGCACATTTAATGTAGGTTACCCATTTGTGGGGTTCTTTTCCACGTTTGATGCAGGCGGTTCAATGCAATGTTTAGACAAGTACTTCACTGTTCTGAAAACTAAATTCATAATGCATCAAGTGTGCACTCCACTTTGAAACCAAAACTGATAAACTGTTTACGGATTTAAAGGTGCAATGTGTAACTGCTTGCCTCCATGGCGATATTGCTGTTTCGACTTGATTATTACACAGTATGGAAAAAACTTGGTAATCACAAAGGAGATGGGGTGATGGTCAGATCTATGGAGAAGCAAGCCTACAAATGGTAAGAATTCATGTTTATTGAAGGGAACTCCGGCACGTTTGAAGCTAAAGTCCATTGGTAGAGGTGGTCGAATACTGTCAGAAGCCAAAAAAACGGCACAGATCAGTGTTGCCTCGGTGGAGATCTCGCTGTGGTAGTGAGTTTGTCAAGGCAACAAACTAGTGTAGTGAATTGGGCAAGTTCTTAGCTTCCACGTAAAACGCCAATTTGCACAGAAGAGGCTTAACACCACTTTCTAACCCATCTTACAACAGCCACGAGTCTAACAAACAAAACGTGGCTCACTCATTAGTGTCTGGAAACGTTATAAAACAACTTTATAAGCAGCTTTAGCATTAGCTTGTTGATTTCCCACTGCACAGGCCAAAGCCCAAAAGACTCGACCGCCGATGTCGTTTCTAATCCCATTTAATTACGAATGAATTAAATTTTTTTTAAACGCTAAAAAAATACAGTCCCAAACCATTTTCTTTCAACAACTTTCGGTTTCTATTCTTTTTCGCAGTCAGTAGTCGATCCTCACTTGTTGCTTCTGGCGGTGCCGCTGGAGTCGACAATCGAGTCTTTTGGGCTTTCACATGTGCAGTGGGAAATCAACAAAGGTAAGTGTAAGGCTGCTTATAAAGTTGTTTTATAACGTTTCCAGACACTAATGAGTGAGCCAGACAGAGCGTTTTGTTTGTTAGACTCGTGGCTGTTTGTAAGATGGGTCAGAAAGCGGTGTTAAGCCTCTTCTGTGCAAAATGGCGTTTTATGTAGAAGCTAAGAACTTGCCGCATCACTACACTAGTTTGTTGCCTTGACAGACTCACTGCCACAGCGAGATCTCCACCGAGGAAACACTTATCTGTGTCTTTTTTGGCTTCTGACAGTATTCGACCACCTCTAGCAATTGACTTTAGCTTAGAACAGCCGCAGTTCCCCTTTAAGATATTTTTGAGTTGTAAAACATCTCTAACATGAGCTAAAAAATAACTCCATGGGGACAGGCAAGTAGTGGACCCTTCACCTTAGAAGTTACAGAGTGCACTTACGCTCTTAAAGACACCCGAAGCAAATTACATCAAATCATTTTTGTTTCCTTCCATTTAAAACAAATTGGACACTGTGATCACCCCAGTCTTACCAGGAGATGGTGGAACTTTTAGCAGAGAATCTTTTAGTCCAGGACACCAAAGATACGGCTCTGCAGGACTGGGTTTGTTTGTTCAGCAAATCTCTCCGACTTATGCCCCAAAATAGAGGTGCTATGACCCAGCTGTCCTGTCAACCCTGAGAAACAAAGATTTTACATAACTACGAGTCACTTTTTTGTTATTAAAGGTCTGGAATTATACAAAATGGACTTTTGTGAACTTTAAGTCATGTTATAATTCTGTTACCTCTTCAAACACACACCTGGAGTTGTGTTTTGTTTCACTCACACATGCTGGAGTAACTCTTTTATCAGTCTGTCTACATCTCCAAAGCTCAAAATGCGCTGTTCCACCTTAATATAATTTTCAAGTCAAGAGCGCCTTTTATCACATTTCCAGACCTGAAATTATCCAAACGATTCCAGTGAAGGTGGATGGAGTTTAAAAACACAGTGGAATACTCGCAATATTCAGTTTGAGAGAAGAATTCAGCCTAAAAATGCAGGATTTGTGTGTTAAATGTGTGAATGAAACAAAACATGACTCCGCATATGTTTTTGATAAGGAAACAACCTTATAACAAATAGCCTAAAATGGTTCATTTAACATGGATTAAAATATGAATTCATTTTTCTTGGCACAAAAAAATAATTGGTTGAACTTGAATTGCCAGTCGCAGCCAGGAGACATCATTAAATTTTTGCTCAAACTGTAGAAAGCCGAGCGCTGAAATCATGGAGACAAGCAGATAATGGACCCTCCACCAGAAAAGCTACGCAACGGTCGTGTAAAAATGTATAACAGACTGATTTAGTATTGAAGCAACACTGGTTAGAGATGGACACAAACAGCAGCTTGCACTTTATACACGGGTAAATTTGGAATCAATCTTTTGTGTTATGTTAAAATTCACTCAATTTCTGAAAATGTGATCTGAAATCCACACACAGAAATTACAGGTTTTGCCCTTCAATTTAGCTTTTTTTTCTTCAATTCTCGTAAAAATAAAAATCATTGTTCAACCTCCACCTACAGTAACATTTGTGAAATTCTTCATTCTTCACAATTATTGAGAGAAACGAAAATCTCTTGGCTCCGACCAGCTTCAACAATATTTTAAATCACACGGACAGAACCGGGAGGCCTATTGATTTGAATTATTACATTGCCAAAAATACGGGCGATAGAAAAACTCCTCTGAAGAAGAAATCGAGGACACAAAAGGGACAGATTTCAGGTGTGATAAACAGCACTATAAAACCATTTCGACCTTCATAAACCAACCTGGGAGGGCAGATAAATCCTTACAAAAGGCTTTGGTCGAACTTTGAACTACTTTTAAAACATATTCTCATTGAAAACATGAGCTTTCACCATGGCGTTTACTCGATTTCATTACAAACCTTTGACAAAGCATATATCCACATTATTACCTCACAGATGAAATGTATTAGCTCTGACAATAAAAAAGTATAAATAGTAGAAGAAAAAAAACAAAATGTCGCGTCGTTTTGGGGGATTTAATTAAAGCTACAAACAGGTAAAACGAATGACAAGTTGCAGTCTTTGTCGGCGGTGTCGCTAACATGCTAGCATCCAAACATCGTCCAGAAATGGAGGGGCGGGAGGTGGGGCTTCACATTAGAGTGCGCAGACGGGGGTTATTAGGGGATGGCTCTGTTGGGTCTTTTGGGCGGGGGAGGGGGCATGAGGGCGGCGTCGGGGTCGGAGGGGTGTCTCTTGTTCTGGGGGGGACCGCTTTGGGCGCAACACCGGTCCAGGAACTCGAAGAGGATTTCCTTGGTGACGGGCTCCTGGATACTCTTGCACACAGCTGAGGAAAGAGGGGACAAGATTAAGAATGTATAACAATATAAAAATAACAAAATAGTCACTGGCAGCTTAACGGAGCACCACCTTATTACCTTTTCATGAGGTTCTAGTTCCTGTTTATACTGTAGGTGCCATTTTCTGAGACATTTCACCATTAAAAAGATATTTGGCTTGTAATTGTGAATTTGTATGGCGATAATGCAAATTTTTCATCACTCTAACCCTCGAAGATAAATGTGTTTTATATAACCGCGCATAACTTTCTAACCGTAAAAAATAGAAACTTACTTTTTTCCCTCTGAAAGCACAGACATAGCGGTTTCCGTACATAGATGCCTCATTATCCTACGTCACACGCTGCGTGATGACGTGTGCAAAACGAGTGTCCAATAGAAAATATGTTTTCTGCCAAACTCATGAGCTCCGTCCATTTTGATCGGCCAAAACTTTGCCAAAGAGTGAAGTGAGTCAAGATGGTCGACTCCTCTCCACTGTGTTTGCTTTTAGTGACTGAAAAAGATGCTCTAAGTGGAGTTAATTCTCACATAAATGGCAAATTACGCATCCCTTTCTATTTTTATTTGAAAGGTTTATTTACTCAAAATGAACAAATATAAATGTAATAAACACCATGGAAATGCAGAAGTGCTGTGGCTCTGGCCCTGGACTTTACAGGAGCTGTTTCCATGACTGGCACCAGGAAAGTAATGGAGCGATTACACTTTTTTTGTTTTTAGGGCAATAAGGATATTTTACATTTACTTACAGACTTGATATTTTGCATTTTTGTGGCTAAGGCCCTAAATTAAGCATTTTTTCTGTCCAAAAAGTTGTTTATACATGTTTGCTGTATGTTTTGTATAAAAGAGTGGGAATTTTATTTTCTGTTTTTTTTTTCATCTCTATTTCTGGTCCTATAGCTTTTATTACAACCACATGACAGAACTGCAGCAGCAGATTGTGAAATAACAGGCTGTACTGAAAAAACGGATGTAGAACACTTCATTGTAGGGTAAAAGGGGCAGTTTTAAAAGCAAAATTAAGAAAAAAATCCAGGCAAGGAGAAATGTACTAAAATTGCCCTTAGGTCTTCAGGGGCTAAAGGCCGCTACACACTACAGGATTTTTCGGTCTTAAACGATTTTTAAATGTGCGGTACGACAAGACATGAGGAGAATCTTATAAAATTTTAAATCTCTGATCGCAAAGACTGAAGTGGGATATGGCTGCGTAAAACAGGCTACAGTTGTGATCCTGTCTGCAGTTTCCTGTCAAGGGCAAAATGACTCGCACTGGACACTTAAGTGGTAAAAAGATCAGTGCTCTGCACTTCTAGTTTAGATACAAGTCAAAACTGTGTTATTATTATTTGTGAAATGTGGTGCAATACTTCAGATGCCCAGAAAGTTGGAGAGAAAATACACAGGAAGTAGAGTCACTATCGCTAATCTGCAGCTTCACCTAGATTCATGCGCTGTGTGGATGTAAACAGACACACGTGAGTAACTAGTCTCACCTTTTTATTTTTAAAGAACGCTTCAAACTGGATTAATAGCACTGTTTTGTGGACTGGGTGTCATTATTTGCGGAGGACAGATTCTATGGATAGTGTGACTGAGATGCTACAGTTTAACTTTACGACTTTATGAGAGGTGAGTCATAATTATTTTAGCTATTTTTGCTCTGTTTTATCGGCTGTTGACGTAGCGTTGCTGATGTTTGGTTGTTAGGATCTGACAGAGCATCTCAAAAACCCGCACACACAAGGAGACGCAGCGGCTTCAAAATCCCACACGAAGACACAAAGTCGGTTCACGCCCCCCCGAACTCTGAGAGACGCAAATCGCAGCTTAAATCCGGCAAATTCTCTTGTAGCGTGTGGCGGCTTTTACAAACTCATGAATATATAGACAAAAGGTGGGAGTGTTTTGCCCAAAGTATCAAATGCAGTTTCAGTGGATCTTCAGGAATCTAACCTCAAAATCTCTAAAATATCCATGGGGAGTGATAAAACTGTATTGTTGCTGTGGTAAGTAACTAAATTTATTATAAAATATCTCTTGAATGGTGAAATAAAAGTGCTCAGGAAGGCGCCTATGTTTCTTTTTTCTTCTGCGTAACGTAATTTAAGGCGGTTAGGAGTATGGGTCCAGGAAGAGGCATTTCGTTTCTTTTAAATTAATAAAAGAGGGAAAAAAGATGCCACTATGTCCAATTCATGACAGCATTTTCTTTAATTTTGTACTTATTTCTGACATACTTTAAATAAATGAAAAATAGTATTGCGTTTTGTAACCCAAAGTCTGTGGAAAATCACTTGAGCTCCCATGACCTGGTTTCTCCTGGAGGAAAAGGTTGAGTATGTGCATCATATTATGTAGGGTAACACTCATTAGACTAATTGGAAGGATCGTTTCTCAACCTCCTCACGATCAGGTATGCAAAATATAGACCCTATGTTGGATTAAAATATATTATAATTCAGTTCAAAAGTTTCAAACGTTCAAAAACTTTTGCTATTCCTATTACCATAACTTCTAAACAGATTTAATTTCAGATAAATGTAATGTTTAAAGAGTTTACATTGCTCAAAGTTGTTCCTTCATTTAAATATAGCTTCGCTGGATTTGTCTTTTACTCATTCACACATTTAAAGGTCCTATATTATGCAAAATCCAAAAAACAAAGAGCTTTAAGCCATGTTACAATGCTGTTACCTCAGAAAAAACAGAACAGAACAAAGCTGGAGTTGTGTTTTGTTTCATTCACACATGTTTGAGTAATCCTTTATTATTAGTCTCTCGACATCTCCAAAGCTAAAAACGCTCTGTTCCACCTGCTCCGAGTCATGAAGTGTTAGTTTTCAGCTAACTTTTACCTTTAGTTCAGTAGACATCGGCAAATCCAGGGCTAAAGTTATCCAAATGATTCCAGTGAAAGTGTGTGGAGTTTAAAAAGACAGTGGAGCACTTCCTGTATTACCACATGACATCACAGGGTGGAACAAGGTGGAGTATTTTCTGTTTGAGAGAAGAACTAAATATGCAGGATTTGTATAAAACATGTGTGAATGAAACAAAACACAATTACTGTAAATATGTTTGTAATGAGGAAACATAACGTAGATCAGAAAATAGCATAACTGTGGTGGATTCCTCTACCACCACTTCAGTGTCAGTATTTTATTAAGTTTATATTTACATTTTCATTTATACCCCATAGCTTAATTTACTTACACTTGTGTTTTTTCCTTATTTCGGTTTGAATCACCCGGACGGACCAGACCATCGCTGAGCCAAGGGGGGAGCACTATTTAGTTTGTTTTGTTAAGTTAGTTTAGTTAATGTTAATTTATTATTAGCATTTATTTTCTATAGTATAATTATTTGTTCTTGTGTTGCTTTAAACAATTTAGTAGTTTAGTTAATTGTTTAATGTAATTCCCCCCCAGCCCCGTTTTTTTTACTTTAAGTTCCCTCAGTTTGGGCCCAGGTTTTGTTGATGATTTGCTTGTCTTAAATTACTTTGGACTTTATTAAATTTAAATAAATACTTTTTTATACCTTGTCCCTTGTTTTCTCTGTTTGGTCCTTGACAATAACATACAGTAGGACCTTTTAGTAATATTCTTGCTGCGCTCTCACCTCTTATTTAAAGGCGCATTGTGTAACTTTTTGGTTGGGGGACTGTCCCACTGTTCCACAATACAACACTAAACAGCGCTACTTTACGTTTCTTCAATTACAGGTGGTTTTATAGCATAAGAATATCAAGAAAAACAGGTGTTCTGACTGTGAGCAGGGTTGTATGTCCACAGATCTGACCTGCAACTTAGTCTAGTTTTGTTTCCAAGAAGATAGAAAGGTTTAATGCCATACTGCGAAAAATTCCAGACAAACCAAGAACATCTTCATGGAGAAAAACATTTGACGGACCCTCCACCAAAAAACGCACCTTTACCTCTAAAATGGAAATGGCGGCAGTTATATTTTTCTCCTGAGCTGCCATATGAGTACATAAACATGACAGATTTCTCCCGCTGTACGGTAGTAACACTCGGCCTACGCCTTGGCAGAGTCCGCCGTGTGGGCTGGGCTGAGTGGGAAGCATGTCTGTTGTCTGTGGGCGTAGCATAGCGCCAGTTGGTGGAGTGTAGCTTATATAGCACAGAAGCTAACGCAATGTACTTTACCAACCAAATCATTCTGTGCTACTAAAAGACCACCAATAGACATGCAATAATACAGATATTTTCTCTTTATTATCATTTGGGGAGCGGTTATATGTCATGACCTTTAAAAATGCATTCGTACTGAACGATGACTAAATTTAATATTATGTGCAGAAACATGTAAGTCGTTTATATGGATCACTGACTGCCAATTATTTATGCAACCAAGTATTTATTTTTAATTAAAGTTACACAGGGACATGAGGGAAAACATTTCGCTATATAACTATTAATGTGCTGGGACCTTTTTTGCTAATTTGCAGCTCCCATAACTTCTTCTGCAATTTAGAGCAGCTATACCAAAGTTATTCGCTTCCCCAGCACATTCCAGGCATCCTAATTATTCAATGTGCAAAGTGTTTACAAGAAACTTGAGTGGGATTTTGTCTAATTAGCATGCTAACAGTGCACTTTGTGATTCTCAAACAATAGAATGTTTTATAAGTAGATGTAGACAGCACGCAGCGGCCTTATTTTGACCCTAAAAAGGTGCTTATACATTATATACACACTGGGCATGACCTGATTGAATACTATAGTTGTCAAAAGTATAGAAAATCAGATACTAATTGATACTAAAACTAGTACTGAAACTTGATACTCATTTGAGCAGGTATCGATACCAAAAAAGTCACTGAAAAGCGTGACCTTGAGATGTATCAGAAGTATAAAATCACGTACACTAGTAAACGCTCATGAACAACTGAGCGATTACACAGATATAACGCCACATGTTAATATAAAAAAAAACTTCTATTTCATGTTGAAAATGACATTCTATCGTCTAAATAAAGAGTGTTTTTTGTTATTTATGAATCAGTATCAAGTCTGTTGCTTAGTATCAATACTGAGTTTGAAATTTTAGCATCGTGACAACACTATTGACAACTATCGCTACTACTTAGAGCTGGGTGTTTATAAAAAGCTTGATTCACGATTTAATTTGATTCGACCATATAGTGAGCATCCAAAACTTTCACCATGTTGTGAAAACCTCTCTTCTCCACCGAATAAACTGGAAGCATTTCATATGGGACACAGTAGGGATGGGCATTTGATTAAATTTTCTTAGTCGATTGTCGGGAGAATTAATGATCGATCATTGATTAATCATTAACGTTTTTATATTAAAATTATAATCATTATTATTACTATTACTAATCTGCATAAATAAACTCAACTCTACAACATATAAACCATAATTACTGTAGCACCACATCAGCCCGTGTGAGATTAGAATGTGTTTAATGCAGCTTTGGCCCATCTTACAGAAACAAAACTTAAAACACCATGGCTCATTTGTATAAACAGTAAGCGTAAAGAAGCAGCTCTTTCCTTATGCACTGATATGGTCGACTAAAGGACACGACTCAGTGGATTATATTATACTGAACTGAGTAGAGCAATTTGAATAAAACATTGAGCGTTCTTTCTGTGACAGATTTGTTTGTGCTTGTGCCGTTCCCGGGGGAAAGTGAGAAATACGCCCTGCAGGAAGTGACTACGGAAAGCCTATAGAAATGCAAAATGTACGCGCTGTATAAAAAAATATCGATTTTCAGAAAAAACTAATCGATTTGACTTGCCAACTCAATTTTTATTTTCAATCGATTTTTTTGCCCAGGCCTACTACTACTATTATTCCTGTGTTTGCAGCAGTTTTGAAAGATGTTAACCCCTCCAGATCGCACAAGAACTGCAGTTTTGGTTATTGCCCAATGACTCGGCCATCACAATTTAGTCATCCACAAACAGCAGACTTGAAATAAAAAGTCCAATTGGGGCAGTTCACTTTACCACCATTAGCGGATGTAACATTATACCTGATCGACGTATGATACTTAAGCAAACGTGAAGTACTTCCGCTCCAACAAAAGAAGCCTTATTTTTACTACTTTGACTGTGGTCCATAATGATCCAATACACAGAATTCAGTATTTTATCCCCATAACTGCAGTCTAGTGCAAAGTGTGTCTGGGTTTTAGATTTAAGGTGCCATCGGGGCCACACACACAAGACGCGGCGCTCCATTATTCACAGCTATCGTTCGATCTTCTATCAATACAATTCATTTCTCCGATGCTTTTGCTCCTTCGCCTCCGCCGCTTGTTTTTATGGCTTCAATTTGTCCTTTCATTCTGTGTTTTAATGTTGCCGTTTAGGTGAGGCCTGCGCCGATAAGTTCGGTCAACATTAGTTTTTCTTATTTCTATATAGGAGTTCTGAAATGGCTTTGTGGAAAAAAGGATGGTGTGTCTGGGCATTTTTATGAGATTGTAGAAATGGAGGGAACTTATTTATGTTTTTTTAGCAACTACAGCCAAGGACATAACTTATCTAATGTCTTCACATGCAGCTGGTCTTTTTCAGCATATAGTTTCTTGTATTACTTCTGAAACCTATTTAAGAACAGTTTTATACCAATTATGGTATTATAATTTGAGTATTAGTCCATTTGAACCTTTTTTTATTTGAATCTTTCTGTAAGGTAGCACCAGATGTGTTTATTCCAGTTAGCTCATATTAAAAGTGTAAAAAAGCCTGTCACAAGATAATGAATGATGCTAAAAAGGTAAAAGCTGAAATTAATTTGAAATATTTGGAAAATCTACATAGATATCCCACCTAACTTTTATTTGAGGAGATACGAGTAGGATAAGAAGGAGAATAGGCAATAAAGACATAACTAAATGCTAAATGAGCTAAAATAGTTCAAATTACAAAACCCTATAAGCATTAGTCTTGTCACGGTGACACAAAGGACTCAATACTAATTTGATTAACACGATCATGAAAAAGAAAAACACTTTTTAGACAACAGAATCTAATCTGTGTAGTCCTTCAGTCGTCCAAAGTGGTCCATGGTCACGATTCGATTCCGATTCTCAAGATTCAAAATCGATTATCACAATTCAATTCAATCCAATCTGATCTGAGCTGATCTCGATTCGGGTTAGTGTTATTAGAATCATTTTTGAGCTGTTACCTGAGCTGTTACAAGTAGTTCCTGAGGTTGGTTGTATTTCCGCTGTACTTCACCTCCATTTGGCTTTGTAAATTGCTTTGCTTCTGTCAAGAGCATCTTTGTCTTTAGCGTTTCTGAACCCGGAATGGTGCCAGACGGAGCTTTGAGTGTTTCTGGTGTCTTCAAAGCCGGGACTTGGCTAACATTGCCACTAGTGTTAATTGTTTTGATATAGTCAGACCGAATTCAATGATGCGACGAGTGGGGTTAATGTACTAAAAATGAAATCGATCTTTGGACATACGAGTCGATCTTAAGGAATTAATATGCAAATCGATTCAGAATCGGAAAATCGTTGTTTTCAACACAGCCCTAGTCCATGGGGCTATTGGGCTATGTGGTCTTAACATCATTCTAAAGCTGATCAAGAAAGGTTCATTTCTGTCTGTTAATGTGACTTTTTAGTAACGATATTTGATCAAATAAGTAATAATAATAATAATAATGCATTTTATTTATTTGGCGCCTTTCTGGACACCCAAGGTCGCCTTACAACAACAACTATAGCGCTTTTACAGACACAGATCCTCAAAGACGCTTTACAGAGCATTATTAACAGAGCATTGTTCATTCACTCCAGACCTGATGGTAGTAAGATACCACCAACACTCAGGCACAAATCCCATTCACACCTACAGTGCATGTTTTGTGAGTATCTAGTTTTTATACTAGCCTTAGTATCGATTAGTATCAGATTTTTGATAATTTTGACAAGCCTCACTATTACTACAACTACTAGTAATACAACTCCAACATCTAATACATCCATTTGTTCTGCTGGGACCTTCACAGCAGCGGGACTCCACACCCAGAGCCTGTGTGGGGACATTTGGTCAGACTCACCCATGGCTGTGTCGTAGGAGTTGGGGAAGCTCTTGTCCACTCTCTGCCTCATGAACACCCAGCTGTTGTTTTCGAACTTACACTCGATGATCTTGTTGTCGTACAGTTTCAGCTCTTTAGTGGCCTGCAACACACACACGCAGAAAAGAAAGACCATAAATACTTGTACATTACGCTGGAACAACCACGATTTCTTTTTTCTCCTTTGTGAAATGGAGGCCTTGAAAAGCACACAGAGAGTTCAAATCAAGTTCATAGTTGTTATTCCAACCATGTTTTTCTGCAGTGTATTACGCTTCGTGATTAGATGTGAGATCAGAAGAGGCTTATGAGAAAGCTAATAATGCCCTGTTACAAGTGACAAAAACAAAAAGTTAATTCCATGATTTTGTAAGAACGTAGATTATTATTTACAGATGATATATTACAAGACATGTTATAATGTTGTTTCCTCATCAAAAAACATAACCGGAGATGTGTTTTGGAGTTGTTTTCACACATGTTTGAGTGAATAAAACCTACACCTACCTACATCTCCAAAAATAGAAATGCTCTGTTCCACGTTGTGATGTCATGAAGCTGTAGTTTTCAAGTGAACAGCTCCTTTTACTTTTGGTTCATTAGAGAGTGAGTTTGAGAGAAGAACTCAGCCTAAATATGCAGGGTTTGTGTGTTAAACATCCATCCATCTTCTCCCGCTTAATCCGGCTGGGTCGCAGGGGCATTTTGCTGCCCAATACTCATAGCACCTGACCCCCCCCTATGAACCCCTCTGCAGGTGGTGAGCCCACAGGAGGGTGGACATTATGGTCCTTGATGTTAGTTCATAGGGGTGCGGGCATGATTTAGGTTGATGGGGGAAACCGGAGTACATGCAAACTCCACACAGAAAGGCCCGGGCGACCCGGGGATCGAACCCGCAAGCTTCTTGCTGTGAGGCCTGAGTGTTGCCACTCAGCCACCGTGCCGCCTGTGTTAAACATGTGTGAATAAAACAAAACAACTCCAGGTCCATGTTTGTGATGGGCGACACAGGGGCAAAGTGGTTATCGATCTCGCCTCACAGCAAGAAGGTTGAAGTCTGGGGCGGTGCGGGGCCTTGCTCTGTGAAGTTTGCATGTTCTCACTGTGCCTGCGTAGGTTTCCTCCAGGTGCTCCATCTTATTCTACCCTTAAAACATGTACAAAAAGGTTCCCTGTGGGGCCAGGACTGCCCTGAAAAAGATTCATCTCAGCGGGACTATCCTGTTAAAAAAACAGCCATCTACTGTGCTAAGATGGGGTACACTGCACAATTTTGGTCGCTGATTTTCCTCACGGTCAGAAATCTTTGAATTGTGGCTCAAAATTGTAGGTCTCAGAGTGAGACAGGGACAAAAATCTAAATTGCCTGTTTAGAGTCTTGGTCTCAGAGTGGGCCATCTTCTCACTGCGTCTGTGATCAATCTGTGTGGCTATCAGTAAACACAAGAGCTTCTCAGTAACAGCAGAAGAGCTCTGATGTGAAAGGGACCATCTATCCACTTTTCTCTTTCATTTAGTCACTTTTACAAACTCAGAAACAGCATGTAGCGCCAGCCTTAGCCAACGGTACATTACAGAAACATTGCCACACGGAGCCTGGAGTCTGATATTCACTCAGAAAAACAGTGAGAGCCATTGCACATTGAGCATGTGTGCTGTGGTACGACTTAAATTGTTCACTTCGTGTAGTGTGACATCCATCTATCTGTCACTCAGAGCATGACTGTGGGTGACCAGTGAGAGTATGGGGTGGGGAAAATGGTCTGAACATGGAAAAAAATTGCATTTTGTCGCAAAGATCAGATAATTCCATTTTGATAGATGAATTATGCTTCACTGACAACTTATTACTGTATAAAAATGTGCTAATATTGGCTGATGGAAATGAAACAAGAGCTAGTGGCAAAAGAGGCTACGCTATAATGATGAAAAAATATTAAATCTAAATAAACTGAAGATTGTGCTGTAAAAATCAATTGAACTGCACAGTTTATTCGCTATTGCTAAAGGCAAAATCTCGTTTGGTATCGTTTTGTGGAAACTGTGTCTTGTCTCCATTCCCTGATCATCATCTCCAAAAAACAATAGTAGGAAAAAATATAAAAATGATGCTTGCTTGCATGATAGACGAACCAAAGTTTAACACTAGACAGCCAACCCTGAACATTTCACAAAGAAAAAAAACAAAAAGATGTAATTTTCTCAACAACCACCACCACCACCACCACAGGCAGGACTCCAGAGTAGAAGAGGAGAAGGTCAGATGGGCTGATGTTGATCAGGTTGAAACATGGTGTCTCTGTGATGAATGTTCACAAACAGGTCAGTGTGAAGGAGCTGCTTTGCCTTGTGTCCCACGCTGTACACATACTAACTAGCAGCAAACACACTGTCATCCATTTTAATATGCCATCCAAAGGCCACATACAAAACATATCGATTCCACTCTTATTTATTACAAGTGTGCTGTTGTGAATGCAGATTAGGGCAAATTACAAAGAGTTTTTATTTCACTATGCCAGCCGTGTTGAATCTAACAATGTTAAGGAAAGGTTCACATCTTATGCCTGTTCAAAGGGAACCAAACTTAAGGGAGTACAGATCAGATAATGTACCGTATTTTTGGACTATAAGTCGCTTTTCCAGGGTTTGGGTGGCAACTTATACTCAGGTGCGACTTATATATTATAAGTTTCACACCGACAGTCCATCGACCATATATATGAATCATATATATGAATCAAAAATGAAAAAACAAATCATTATTCATTTTTTTCATTTTGGTTTTAGAGACAAATAATAAAGAAATAGTTGTTTCTTATTTTTGATTCAATATTGAAAAACAAATGAACAAATGATACATGGATTCTTCTCTAATGGATTGGATCTATTGGTTCTTGGTCTCTAATTTTATAAAATAAATTTCCCCAAAAACTTATAGTCCGGTGCAACATACTCAAAAAATACGTAAAAGGATAAAAGGAGTTCTGCTTTTTTTCACATAAAGAACACATACTGTGCTTGTGTTTGCTATATTATATACAGTAGTCATAATCTATGACACCCGTGGATCATTGTTATAATTTGGACATTTTAAATCGCAATATTAATTTTATTGATGTCTTGATAAAAGAAACAAGCCTGTGTAACGCTAATTAAAGGCTAGGCAACACTAACTGCGCTAAAGTAGATTAGTGAATACAGAAGATGATGGTTCGTGAAGGAGCCCGAGGTGTAAATGAAGTACAGACCATAAAAATTTGAGTTATTGTATGTATATTGAGTTGAACTTTTTTCCACAAATACACAGTAATAGTCAGGTAATAACCAACCAAGGAAAAAAAAATAACACAAAAACAACTGACAAAGGTCAGCTCTCACTTTTCGGTTTGAATAAAGTCTTTTCCCCTCAAAAAAAAAAAATATTTGCCCTCCTCTTGTTCAGAGTTCAGGGTGAGAGTTAGAATCAGGGTTTAAAAACAAAACCAAAGGGTAAGTAGCATAAGTTGAGTTTTTATGGGTCAAGCAGCGGTGGAAGCGAAAAGCATTGTCCTACCGCTCTGTTTTGGTCTAGCTCGCCATCAGTGTCTGTGGAGATCGGGAGTTGATGAGGTAGTTGGTTCCGCCCATACAAAAAAAACCTGACCTGAGTTTTCCGGGGCTGACACACAAGACTCCGTGCACGGCCGACCGGTGAACATGCACGGAGGCTCTATGAGAGATCTTAATATGCAGTTTGAATAGTGCAAATTTCCAAAGTTTGATCGCTTTGTTTGCTGAAGAGACCATGCCACAGCCACAGCGGAGGGAAGGGGAAGTCAAGTAAGGAAACTTAAAGGAAAGGGAAAGTACGGGCAGCGGCACCGGAAGTGGACCCGCCAAAATAAAAGTATCCGTCTTAAATGCGGGTTACAGGTTCCCCCCCTAAACTCATGTATGGCCTCATACATGGAGATGGCTGGTGACAGAGAGGTGGTTCACAGGAAGTCGTGTTCAAAGGAGTCTCTTCAAGTTGCAGTGCAGAGGCAAATGCAGTACTGAGTCCTTGGAACAGGGATTGGATACTGTGCAGGACTGGGTTACCAAGCCTCGAGTATTGCAGGCGATCAGGAGGCTGGCGTCTTCGAATGGGGCGTCGGGCTAATGGTTCAGACTCTGGGCTAGAGTTTTCCACTTCAGGTTGTGCCTCAGAATCACTAGAGATGCTGACAGGCTCTAGGGGGTGTGAAGAGTCGGGCTGGACGGAGGCACTTTCCTCTGACAGCTCCTGAATCACGGGAGCGTCGAGTTCTTGTACTGGGTCAGCATCCAAATCAACTGGGTCTTGGTCTAAATCAGTGACGACCAGCAGACTCAGCTACAGACTCCATGTCATTCCCCACCGCCACGGATTTCACTTCCTTAACACTCTGTGGTGGCTGGCCAGGCGGAATCACAGGTGCAGCAAGAGGAGCAATTGGAGGCGTGGAGATGCATGGTATATCCATCACCGAGGTGAATTTGACAGGGTAGGAGCTGGAAACAGGTAGGTCAGGTAGGTATGTTTCTGACATATCTTCATCACTTTCTGGCAGGTCTCGAGTTACTGGAGTTGTCCAGGTTACTGAGGTCACTGACTGTTTTGGCTTGTCTGGCTTGGAAGCTGGTGTCAGGTAGCCACAAGGCAGGAGCAGGTCTCTGTGGAGAGTTCGGATGGGGCGGTCTTGCCCCTCTGGCTTGACTGTATAGACGGGAAGAGTGCCGGCTTTCTTCTCAACTATGTATACGTCAGGCTCCCATTTGTCAGCTAGTTTGTGTTTTCCTCGTACTTTGACATTTCTGACCAGAACTCTGTCCCCAACTGACAGTTCTGAGGCCGTAACTTGCTGGTCGAATCTGAGTTTGTTTCTTCCCATTACCTTCTCTGCATTTTGGGTTGCGATCTTGTAGCTTTCTTTGAGATGAGATTTAAGTTTATCAACATACTGTGAATGAGACATGGACTGGTTTTCAGACAGAGGCAGACCAAAAGCTAGGTCAACGGGCAAGCGAGGTTGTCTGCCGAACATTAGTTCATAAGGTGAATAACCGGTGACGTCATTACGTGTACAGTTATAAGCATGTACCAGGGGTTTGACAAAATCTTTCCAGTGTGTCTTATCTTGTTCTTGTAGGGTACCCAACATGCTGAGGAGAGTGCGGTTGAATCGTTCCACCGGGTTGCCACGGGGATGGTAAGGCGTGGTTCTAATTTTGTGGATTCCAGCCATTTGACAGAGCTCCTTAATGGTATGTGATTCAAAATCAGGCCCTTGGTCGCTGTGGAGTCTTTCCGGTATTCCATAATGAATTAGGAAGTTGTCCCACAGGGCTTTGGCAACTGTCTTGGCTCGCTGATTAGGTGTTGGCACTGCCACTGCATATTTTGTGAAATGATCAGTGATGACAAGAACATCTTTTGTGTTGCTTCGATCTGGTTCTATTGACAAAAAATCCATGCAAACGAGTTCAAGTGGTCTTGAAGTTTGATGTTGACGAGTGGTGCAGCTTTCTCAGGAAGTGTTTTTCTCTCTCACATGTTTTGATTTTATTACCGACATCAACGGACATCCGTGGCCAAAAGAACCGAGATCTGACCAGGTCGAGAGTTCTCTCTGTTCCCAGATGGCCCATTTTATCATGCAACTGGTAGAGGACCTCCAGCCGACACTCCTCGGGAAGGACGAGTTGATAAGTAGGCTCTCCATTGACGTTCCTTTTTCTGACGAGAACATTATTGTGGAGCTCCAGACGTGTTAGTTCTCGCAGCAGGAGTGGCAAGTCAGGAGCTGTTCTCGCAGAGAAGGGGGCGGGAGATTCTCCTCTTTCTAATTGGGCAAGAATGTGCTGGATGACTGGATCTGCTCGTTGTTTCTCGGCAATCTCAGCATCAGTAAGGGTGTGCAAGACAGGTGAAGAGAACTGGGAATCATTGATGAAGCTGTCTGGCAGGCTGTCAGCATTAATGGAGAGAGTTTGAACAAAAGCAGTGACTTGATCTTCATGAGGTGAGCTGTACACGAGTTGTCTGTCACATATGGCTTGGACTGAATGCTGGTCAATACAGATACAGGATGGATCTTCAAGATGCTGTTCAGTGAATCTCAATATTCTCTCTCGTTCCTTTTGTGACCGGGCACCTTCAGCTCGCTCTTCATGAGGTCTCGAGAGAGTCCATCAGCATCAGCATTCAACTTTCCAGCTCGGTAGATAATCTTGAATGTGAAGGTTGAGAGAGCAGAGAGCCACCTGTAACTTGTTGCATCCAGTTTTGCAGAGGTCAGCAGGTACGTCAGTGGATTGCTGTCTGTAACCACAGTGAATTCGGATCCATACAGGTAGTCACTAAATTTTTCCGTTACAGCCCATTTCAGTGCCAAGAACTCCAGCTTGTGGGCAGAGTAACGACTCTCACTGCGTGACAGGCCTCTGCTGGCATATGCAACCACTCTGTGTCGTCCATAATGGTCCTGGTACAAGACTGCCCCAAGGCCAGTAGAGCTAGCATCCGTGTGCAAGATGAAAGGTTTCCTCGGATCGGCAAAGGCAAGAACGGGGGCTGTGGCGAGTTTCTGGATTATGTCTTCAAAGGCTTGTTGGCAAGCAGGGGTCCAGCGCTCAGCAAAAGGTTCTTTTGGATGGAAATAGTGTTGAAATGGTTTTACTTGCTTGGACCTTTTATGGCTGGGCGGATATCCAGAAGTTAATTCGGTGAGGGGTCTGACGATTGACGAGTATCCCTGCACAAACCTCCGGTAGTAGCCTGCAAAACCGAGGAATGATCGGAGCTCTTTGAGGGTTTTAGGAACTGGCCAAGATGTTAAGGTGGCAATCTTGTCGGGGTCGGTTTCCACTCCGTTACTAGAGACAATATGCCCGAGGTAGCGGACGGACGTCTGGAAGAAAACACACTTTTCCACTGACAGCTTTAATCCAAACTCCTTCAGACGTTGGAGGACTTTCATGAGCCGTTGTTCATGCTCTTCTAGAGTTGGGGCAAAAACTATCAGGTCGTCGATGAAGACGAGGGCTTCCTTCAGGTTCATGTCACCCATGCAACGCTCCATGAGCCGTTGGAAAGTGCTTGGAGCATTTGTCACCCCTTGAGGCATTCGGTTAAATTCATAGAACCCTAGGGGGCAGACGAATGCGGTCTTGGCTTTGTCTCTCTCCTCCATCTCGATCTGGTAATACCCAGATTTTAGGTCCAACACCGAGAACCATGTAGAGCCAGAGAGCGCTGAAAATGTGTCCTCCAGTTTAGGCAGTGCATAGGCATCCTTGATAGTTTGGACATTCAACTTCCTGTAATCAATGCAGAGTCTTACTGTGCCATTTTTCTTTCTCACAACAACAATAGGGGAGGCAAAGGGTGAATTGGACTCTCGTATGACACCAGATTGTAACAGTTCTTGAATGTGGTTTCGAACAGCATCAACATCTTGAGGATGGATTGGTCTAGGCCGTTGTTTGAAAGCAGATGGATCGGACAGTTTGATTTCATGTTTTACTTTGTCTGTACGACCAAAGTCTAGATCGTGCTTTGCAAACACCTCTGGGATGCTATCGAGCATGGCTGTCACACGCTGCTTCCATTCTGGTGAAAGTGGCGAATCTCCAAAGTTGTACTTCAGTTTAGATGGCTCTGCAGAGTGAGGAGGCTGAGGAACATTTTGCTCTGGTTGAAGAATTGACTGGATGGCACTGAGTTCGGCGATGGATGCTCTGGCAGGTATAACAATGTCATGGTCCGACTCATTGGTAATTACCACTGGCAGACGAGCAGGTTGAATTGGAGGTAGGTCGACAAGGCATGATTTCACCATTAAACCGCCAGGAAGGGAGAATGAGACTGGATGTTGGATAACAACTTCTCTTTCACCTTGCAGAAAAGGAGAAACCGCAAGAGCGTCCAGTACTACGGTTTGGCCTGCAGGGATTGTTTGTGGCATGTTAGATTGCATTCTCAGAACCCCATGATGGTCGTCAGTTGTTAACTTGTGTCTTATTTCCAAAATCTTGAGTACTGCTCTGTATCCAAAAGGCGCTGGTTGGAACTGTGACAGTGACTGGCAGTGCAGGTCATAAACGGCATCCAATGTATTTGTGCCAATGAGAATGGGGGGTTGTGAAGAACGTAGATCAGGGACAATCAATGCCAGAGTGTCAATGTACATCTCTTCTCCTAAGAATTCTGAAGGAAATGTCAAATCCAGCTCCACATATCCTATATAAGGCACACATTGCCCATTAGCCCCCTCCACTTCAAGGAGATTGTTCAATGGCTTGATTTCATGATCCGGCAGGTAGGTATTGTAAAATGACTGGGAAATTGTTGTAACTTGAGAACCAGTGTCAAAGAGGCAAGGGATCTTGGTTTCTTTGATCTTCATCTCTCCAGTGCTTTTGGGCCAACTAACCCCTTGGCAATGAGGAAAGTGAGTGTTTGGTGTGGGGACAAAGACCGGTTGCAGCTTCCACATGTCCCTCTGAAGAAGCTGCTTCTAGTTTAATGGATTTCTGGTTTCCCAAGATTGCTGCTTTTGTCTGAGTTGTTTCCGTTTTTCCTCTACCAGACTGGGATTTGGCTCATCGATACAGTTTGGGGCGATGTGGCCATCTTGTCCGCACTTGAAGCAAAACCATGACTTAGGTTTGCTGGCTGGCTGTCTTTGTTTCTGTTTCTTTTGGTTATGATCAACTTTAGTGGAGCTGGGTGATTTCTTGGACAGCAGGGTGGACATTTGACTCTGAAGTTTCATCATTTGTTTTCTGAGCTCTTCAATTGCACTTGAGTCTGAGTATGTATGTACAGGAGCATGCACTGGCACTCTGAGTTTGTAGTTGAGCGCGGTGCTTGACAGATGGAATGTGTTTTTTCATTAGTGTTTCTTTTGCTGCCTGCCTGTCTTCTTCAGTTCTGAGCGTGAATAGCAAGTCTGCGAAGGAAGGTGGTTGGTCTTTTTTCTGCTCCAGTTGTAACTTGTTTATTACTGCATTGTCCCAGCAACCTCGGCAGAATTGCTTTAGCAGGTGTTTGTCCGTATCAGTTGCTGCAATACCACCACGCTTCACCACTGTGCTGAGAGATAATTGGAGTCTTTGCAGGTAAGAAGATGGTCTCTCTCCATGATCTTGGAAGGTGTTTAAGAACTTTGCAAATAATTCTTCTCCATCTTCAACCGTGGAATAAGCAGAATCAAGAACACGCAGGAATGTTGCAGGCAGGGCATTTGGTCCTAGACTTTTCACCAGATCAGCAGCAGGGGGCAATAGACTTTCAATAATACGTCTGGTGATGTGCAGTGGAGCAAGGCTTGGATCGGCATTCAGTAATTCAATTTGTGACTTCCAAGAATCGTAATCTACTTCATGAGAGGGCTTTGGAAGTTTTCCGGAGAGAATGTGCGTAGTCGCAATGGAGACAGAGACTGAGCGTTAAAATCGTCTTTTCGCACAATATGTTCCACAACAACACGTTGTATCTCAGGTGGGTTCAAATCATGGCCCGAGAGCCGAAATTCGTGGGCCCCGGTTGACAGCTTGTCCTGGCCGGTTAGAGGGTGAAAGGTTGTGAGGACAGGGCACTGGTTGAGGCTGACAGACTGTGGCAGTCGATAGTACATAAGCAGTGTTTTCGTCATCGCCATCTTCATCCTCATTATCCCCATCATCGTCATCCTCCTCTCCTCCAGTGGCTAACAAGCCCAAATGTGCGCTCATTTGATCCATAGCCCCTTTTAATAGTTCTTCAAACGGTCGACCAGTTTGTTGGGAAAGGCGTCTCAGTTCTTGGAGATAGTCAATGGATTGGGAAGTTTCCGCTGTGGCTGTGGCAACTGCGAGTAATTTAACAACATATTCAACGTTTGCAGCTATACGAGAGGTGTACGTGTAAGGCAAAAGTGGTTTTAACTGTGCTAAAGCTGCAGCGTTCACAAACTCGACGGTCAGGTTTTTGTAAAATGGATTTTGCGGGTCGGCAACTGTAAACGACATCCTAATCTCACCGTAACTGCGTAAATGATCAATGATTTCATCTTCTGCATGAGTATTTGTAACACCAGAAACAATTACTGCATTGGCAATAGAAATGCCAGTTTTTACAAAATAATCCATGGTTCAAGTCAACCAAACTTTTTTTTTTTTTTTTTTTGACAAATGTATTGAAAACACAGATATGGACGATAAATCACCCACACGATCAGGCTCCTGGCTAGCTCGCCACTTGTAACGCTAATTAAAGGCTAGGCAACACTAACTGCGCTAAAGTAGATTAGTGGATACAGAAGATGATGGTTCGTGAAGGAGCCCGAGGTGTAAATGAAGTACAGACCATAAAGATTTGAGTTATTGTATGTATATTGAGTTGAACTTTTTTTTCCACAAATACACAGTAATAGTCAGGTAATAACCAACCAAAGGAAAGAAAAAGAATAACACAAAAACAACTGACAAAAGGTCAGCTCTCACTTTTCGGTTTGAATAAAGTCTTTTCCCCAAAAAAAAAATATTTGCCCTCCTCTTGTTCAGAGTTCAGGGTGAGAGTTCGAGAATCAGGGTTTTAAAAAAAACAAATCCAATGGGTAAGTTGCAGAAGTTGAGTTTTTATGGGTCAAGCAGCGGTGGAAACGAAAAGCATTGTCCTACCGCTCTGTTTTGGTCTAGCTCGCCATCAGTGTCTGTGGAGATCGGGAGTTGATGAGGTAGTTGGTTCCACCCATACAAAAAAACCTGACCTGAGTTTTCCGGGGCTGACACACAAGACTCCGTGCACGGCCGACCGGTGAACATGCACGGAGGCTCTATGAGAGATCTTAATATGCAGTTTGAATAGTGCAAATTTCCAAAGTTTGATCGCTTTGTTTGCTGAAGAGACCATGCCACAGCCACAGCGGAGGGAAGGGGAAGTCAAGTAAGGAAACTTAAAGGAAAGGGAAAGTACGGGCAGCGGCACCGGAAGTGGACCCGCCAAAATAAAAGTATCCGTCTTAAATGCGGGTTACACCTGCCTGTACAGACGGTGGTGAAAATGGAGGTTGATAGGAGCAATGATGTCTAGTATATACGAGATTACTCAAGCAGGCCTGAATCACATACAACTTTGAGAGGGTAAATGAGCTAAACAGTTATGTTGTAATTTTGCAATATTGACAATATTTTTGATAAAAATTTAATTAAAGGACCCATATTACGCTATTTCCTGATCTATGTTATAATGTTATTTCCTCATCAGAAACATACCTTGAGTTGTGTTTTGTTTCATTCGCATGTTTAACAAACCACCCCTGCATATTTAGGTTAAGTTCCTTTCTCCGTTCCACCTTGTGATGTCAAGCTGTAATACAGGAAGTGTGTTTTTAAACTCTATAACCCTTCACTAAAATAATTTGGATAATTTCATCCCTGGAATTGCCAACTTCTACTGAACTAAAGGTAGAAGGTAAATCTGAAAACTGGAACAGAGCATTTTGAGCTTTGGAGATGTAGACAGACTAATAATAAATAGTTACTCAGACATGTGTGAATGAAACAAAAACAACCAAGTATGTTTTTTGAGGAGGTAACAACAATATAACACGGCTAAACTGTTGATTTTGTGTAATATAGGACCTTTAAAATGTACTATAGACAATAAATGTACCTAACACAAAATATTAGATGTTTCCTTAGAATCATATGGTCTAACTATAACTGACTTTATTTCTTATAAGTTACATCTTCAGCTGTTACTTCACGGAGCTTCAAACTAAACACACAATTGACTTGGGTATGTAAACCACACTGGCATTTGCTTCTTGGCTTCTTCTTCATGCCTGGATGAGCAGCTTGTAACACCAGCGTAACCCAGGCCTCCTTCTCCACTGCGTCCTGGGACCACCGGCATATTACATCACTCTGGACTATGAACAAACAGAATAGACTGGGAACACACAGGGGGGACGGCACAGGGGAGGTCTTTGAGGAGGAAAAGAGGAGGAGATAGAGGGACAGAAGAGAGAAAGAGGAATAGGAAGAAGAGAAAGGAAGAGGTGAGGGAGAGATGCGTGGAAGAGGACAGGGAGAGAGGGAAAGGGAAGAAAGAAGAGAGGAGGAAGGAGAGGGAGAGGAGATAGAAAGAGGAAAGAGACAGACGGAAGAAGAGAAGGAGAGGAAACAAAGACGAGGGGGGAGGTGGGAGAGAAGAGAGGAAGGAGAAGAGAGGGAGAGGAGAGGGGGAAGAAGAGAGATTAGGAAGAAGAGAAGGGGAGGAAAGGAAAAGGGAGAAGAGGGAACACTGGGACCACACAGAAGGACGAGAGGAGAGGAAGAGACAGAGGGAGAGAGGAGGAGAAGAGCGAAAGAGGAGAGAGGCAGGGGAGGAATAGGGGAGAAGTGGGAGACGAAAAGGAAAGGAAGAGGCGAGGGAGAGACGGAAAGGAAAGAAAGAAGAGAGGAGGAGGTGGGACAGAAGTGAGGAAGGAGAAGAGAGGAGAGAGGAAGAAGAGGAAAGGAAAAGTTTTTGAGGAGAAAAAGAGAAGAGAGGAAGAAAGAGGGAGAGAAGAGAGAAAGGGGAGAGGAGAGGGAGAGGAGGAGGTGAGTGGAAGAGGAGAGGGAGAGAGGGAGAGGAAAGGAAGAATAGAGGGGCAAGTGACAAAGAAAAGACGAAGGAGAAGAGAGGGAGGGAGAGGGGAAGATGAGACAGATGAGGAAGAAGAGAAGGAGAAGAAAGGAAAAGGGAAAAGAGGAATATGAGAGGGACGGTGAAAGGGAACATGAAAGAGGAGAGGAAGAAAGAAGGTGAGAAGAGAGAAAGAGGAGAGGAGGGAGAGGAGAAGGCGAGTGGAAGAGGAGAGGGAGAGAGGGAGAGGAAAGGAAGAAGAAAGGGGGAGGTGGGATAGAAAAGAAGACAGAGAAGAGGGAGAGAGTGAAAGAGGAGACAGATGAGGAAGAAGAGAAGGAGAGGAATGGAAAAGGGAGAAAATGAGAGGGACGGTGAAAGGGAGAGTGAAAGAGGAGAGAGAGGAGGGAGAAAAGGAAAGGGAGAGGAGAGAGGAGGAGAAGAGGAAGAAAATAGAGGGGTGAAGAGAGGGATAGAGGGGGAGAGAGGAGAAAGTAAAGACGGAAAAGCAGGGCAGGAGAAGGAGAGAAGAAGAGGAGAGGCAACAGAAGAGGCAAAGGAGAAAAAGATGAGAGAGAAGAGGAACACGGAAGGAGAGAGAAAAGAGAGGAGAGACAAGGATAGGAGAGAAAAGAAGCGAGAGGAGCGTCCGTGAGTCAAACAAGACATTTGGGCAGCTGTTGTTTGCGTGTGGAGCTCAGAGCTTCTCCAGACTGTGGTAAATGCCAGAGCTGAACATGTCAGGAGAACGATACACTGACACAAGAACCTACACGCTCTGCAGCAAGACTTACACTTCTACTGTTCACACTAATACACAAGGAGCTCTAATACCTCCATGACATACTGATGTTGTGTCCTGGGGCAAGGCACTTCTCTCATCTTGCACATACGAACTTTGGAGGTTGTATTATTGTTTTTAAGTGTAATGAACAGTTCTTTTGGCACCGACATTGGATCTACTTGAAGGTCAAAAAAACAAACATGGCTGCCAGTAATATGAAATAATAATAGTTGGGGGAAAAAAATCTCATTCTTGGCCTGTAGCAGATCTTCCAAGAGCTCCTGAAATCCTGTGGAGAGGAGCATCTGGGCCCACAGTGGGTGCTGACTTCACACAGGAAGTGTTTGAGGAAGAAAGCACAGAGAGAGAGAAGAGACAGGACAAAACTGTACTCAGTCACGCAACATGAAAACACACTTCAGACAGTACTTGGGACGACTGTGAGATGGGGACATAAAATATACGTACATTTTGTCGTTTGCATCACGATCAAACAGTAGAATATATAACAAAGTGCAACATTTGATGCAGTGGAAAAGATTGCGGTGTTATGTAATTCAAGAGAAAGTATATTGACATACATCATAGTCTGACACTCACTTTTTAAGAATGTAAAATACACTGAAAAAGGGACAAATAATGATAGATGCAGCAGAAACTATTTCCCCTTAATGTGGGATTGGTACTGCATGAAATATGTTAATCTGGTAAAGGCAAAGGTTTAATGGTTGTGAGAGAAATTCCTTTTCTGCTTTTCTGTGCTGTACAGAGGGCATTGCACTCTCAGTCCTTGTTATCTTAGCATAGCATTATTCATCAGAGGTATAATGCTCCCTACAATGGAAGCATAGCCAGGACTGATCTGTATTAGACTGTAATGGACAACACTATCACAATGTGTTAAGGGTTCATGTCTCCAGCACTACAATGATGGTCATATCACTGCATCATAATCGGGATAAAAGAAAAAAAAGTGATATTCAGTTATATAACGCTCACCCCTACCACCAGCAATATCTAGAGTTCACAGCTGTAGCCTTTATTTGCTCTATGGCGTACTGTTTGCAAGTCTAAATGAAAGTAGGAAACCATGAGTTACGAGCTAGTCTCTCTCTGTCCTGTTCCACAGTATCAGCTCACACTGTCGCCTGACATTTACAATAATTATTGTGTTTGTGTTGTTGTAGAAATAAAAAAATTTTGTGATTAAAATGTGGTGCATTCAGAGCCTGTGTTGCAAGAAGTGCTCACCTGATTTACTAAAGACTTTAGAATAAAACTAAGATGAAAGTAAGGCCTAACTGAAAAGCATGTGTGCTATAAAACTCCTCAGGGTGGTGCAGGCTGCTGGAGCTGTTCCCCACAGAGACGGGGGAGTTATTGGCTGCCATCCTGCGTCACCATTTGGCGCATAATCCACCAAAATCTGCCTCATTATGGTGGCACACATGTGCCACTGGTTACCAGGGCCCAGAGCTGGCCACTGCATCAGCCAGTGTTTCACTCCAGCCCCACACCAGGGCTCGGCTTTGTGAGCAAGATCTGCCCAGAGCTGCTCTAATCTCATGACCAGGTTAACTTGTGCTGCTCCCAGCCTCCTGGGAGAATACACAAATGTTTGCTCTAATTTTTTAGGCGCTCAGGGTACAAATGGACACATTTACAAAGCAAAGTCACCAGACACATCATTTTAAGTCATTAAAGACTTTCTGTAATAGTTCACTTATTCTCAAGCATTAAGAACATTACATGAAGTCTATAAAAACAATGGACCTCATTCATGAAACATTCTTATGAACAAATTTGTATTTAAGGCCTTCTTATGAACATTTTTGGCATTGACAAACTTTTTCTTAACTGAAAATTTCTTCTGGAAGAACAAATCCTACAAACAGTCAGGACCACTCATAAAAACAAAAAAATCTACCTTTTTGGAATATTACTCTGATAATGCAACCAAAAAAAAAATTCTAATTCCTCCACGATGTTAAGTTATATAATTTCCTACATTATTTCCTATAAATATATTACTACATGATCCAATAACACAGAGCATGTTGTCTACTGGGTTAACAGACTTTCTCCAGGCTGCAATGCGCCTCAGTCTGTCCCAGCCCCAGTGCTCTCCATATGGGCCTCTGTTACGACGTCTTAACTCTCCACCAGAAAAGTCACGCACTGCACCTTTGCTGTAGAATTTCTTGGGGAATAAAAAATGATAACTGAAACTACTACAGGATATAAATTCTTTGAAAAGAATATGTCAACAGCAAAAGGTGACTCCCAGAATAATCACATAACAAAGGCCCAGCTATAAAAACCTAACCTTTTGCAGGACCTATGCAGCACATAAAGTCTACCTGCAGTTATATCATATATGGTCACCCAAGGGGCCGGTTCTATTGCTTTATATTACATGGCATTCCTACACAATATGACAACGAAAGTATGAAAGTTTTTTCCTATATGAGACTTTATATACTCCTATGCTGCTATGTGCTGTGTATATCCTTATTCTTTGTTTTTCAAGACAGAATTAATCAGAAGAGGCCCAAGGGTAAGCCATGCCACAGCACAGGTACATTTTAATAACAACAAGAAGATAAAAAGAGAAGACATAAAAGCCAAGGATACAGTCTGCAGTGGGCAGACTTAGAGAGACATCTTCTACTGTAGTATCTCGGTCTAGTGGTTCTCAAAAGTAAACATGCTGTAAGTTTTTTAAAATGTATTACAGCTACCACTATTGCTATTACAGCTACTACTATTTCAACAACGACTACATTACTATTACTACAAAATGTTAAAGGAACTGTAGGTAACCTGTACTCTTGCTGTTTTCAAAAAAGTAATACTTGTTTAAAGTGCAAGAGTGAGATTAATACCCTTACACACCGTTTTTGGTCTTGTCCAAAAGTGCAACAATTTTGGCAAATGATTGGTCTGTAAATCTGACTAATTATCCTTTATTTTTATTGCCTGGTTTAATTGACCCTACTGTAAAGGACAAAAACAATAAAAAATTGGACGGGATGCTGGCTTTTTGTGCTAGAAAAAGTCTATTAGCAAACTGGATATCTGACCAGGCTCCCTCTAAAGCTCAGTGGCAGAAGATGGTTCTTGGTTTCAATTACCTGATGTGTCGGCTTCATCATAAGGACAATATTTTTAGGAAGACTTGGGAAACTTTTTTATTATGAATAGGGTATTTACATTTTGAAATGGGTGTATCTGCATCTAATATATATATGGGCCAATGTTCGGTTTGTCTTGTATTGTTTTTGTTATTATGTTGTATTGTATTTATGTTGTATTTTGTTTAAACTACATACATAAATATGCAAAAAAAAAAAAAAAAAAAGGTAATACAATCACAACCAAACCTGGGTTGCCAGTGTAGAAACCTGCAGATATAAAACATTAACACATATGTACATGTTTCTCAGTACACGGACAGGCCATGGCTCATATAAAAGCTCACAATTCCCTCACTAAGCTGCATTAATTTGTGATTAGCTGCATGTGCTGGGGTTTAGATAGTGAATATTCAGACCAGAGAGAGTCCTTTTAGGTTTAAGCGAACTGGATTTCAGCACCGAAACTGGCAACTCAAATGAGAAACTCATGTGAGGCTCATTGTGGTTTCTAATTGGATAATCATATTAAAAACACTAATAACAACAAACTGGCCCTCATGTCCAATGTTTTTGTAATTAAGAATAAATCAGCATTACAATTGCTATCAGTAAGAGAGCTGTATGGGATTTGAACAACAAAATCTTGCATACAGTTTCTTTAACTATCACCAATTAGGTATACGGTAATTAAAAGGAAAGCCAAAGTAGAAAAATAGGCTACAACATTAACTGTGTAGCAGAAAATAGCACGTTTTACAAATATACCCCCAAACCATGACCTAGCAAACCTAATATTAGCCACTTCCTGATGCTAGCCGTGTACGTTTAGCTAGCTGCAGTGTAATTACAAAGGCCAGCCGCAGCTGTAAATGCCTCGAAATAACCAAATGAGAGACACACAAATGGAGGAGCAATAATTGTCTTCAGATCCCGTTAGGTGACGTCAGGTCCCTCTGAGGATATGCATAATGCTGTTCATTATCCCACGCATCGTAATCGGCCGCCACATTACAACTGAGCGCAGGAAAATCAGCCAATAAAGTGGGACCGAGGCAAACGGAGCAAAATATGGTGTTAAATCTCAATCTGGCAACGTAATGGAGGAGAGGGGAATGGGATGGCGGTGGTTCATTGGGTTCACCACTGAAGTTAGCATTAGCATTAGCATAGTCAGTGGTAATTTTCTACGAATGAGAGCTGTGTAATATCTGTAATGCGACAGTTGTCTATTCTAGAGTTCTCTCATCTAGTTTTTCATTTTCTTTTCTTATTTTATGTGCTTTGTACATTACTAATATTGTAAGTGAATAGCTTGTGGCTCCACTGCTGAAAATGAAAACCTCTCAGTTGGAGTTGGCGCAATTATCAAATCGCAAAGGCTGTAATTTTTTAGATAATGTAAAAACTAAATATCTTGCATTTATATAGAAATATCTTGTACATCAGCAAATGAAATGCAAGAGTTTCTTATTCATATTTAACTCTTCTCTCAACCGTTAACAATCCTGGAGTTGTTTACGATGTCCACTGAACAAAATCCTACTTTTTAAACATAAAATCTATTATTACTGCTACTGATACTTTGCATCTGATGTCGTCCACATTCTCTGGGTGTGTGATGTTTACTGTAGGCTCTGCTCTGTCTGTTGCTTTATTAAACTTTAATCTGATCTTTATTTTACTACAATCTGACCATACAGAACAAACTCAGGCTGGGACTTAGGGTGACCAGATGTTCAAAATTTCTAAACTGGGACACACCCAGGTTGGTATAAATAAAATTGTGAAAACAGCGTGTAAGATTTTTTTTTTTGCTTTATGGTCATTTGCAAACATGGCTTTCTGTATTTTGGCTAAACAAATGACAATTTATGCTCCTCTTTGCTGTTGCTGCATCAGATTAGTCAAAAAATTGTGATAGTCCTGTTTTAGTCCTGGTTTAGAGTTGATGTAGTCATGGTTTAATCTTAGTTTAGTCCTGGTTTAGATCAAATTGGTCAAAAACAGGGACACCTGGGACATTTCTTGTAAGAAACTGGGACAAATCACTGGTTTTGGATAAATCTGCTGTGAGACCGGACACAGGGCTCAAAACTGGGACTGTCCTGGGTAAATAGGGACATCTGGTCACCCTACTGTAACTACAGACAAGATGATTTGTGCTGTTAAACAAGTCTCGCATACCGAAAATTTGTAAATTTTTGTGTTTTCAGACCATTATAAAATGTTAGTGACAGTGATTGCCAATGGTAACTCCTAAACTTCCCACCATTAGAGGTACATGTTGAACATCCCCAGTATCAATAAAATACATCAGAACAAAAACAGTAGTGCACCTCTGCCACAAAAGTTAGATATCATTTGGTTGTAGTTGCCCACCATGCGCCAATACACGTCTTAAAAGGATGATACTGCCAAATGGGGGCAAGAACCAGATTTACCACTGGATTACACTGTACTTTGCCATGAAATATCCAAAAGTTAAACTCGCGATTGTTGAACCTGATCATTTCTATTACCGACCTGACCCAAGTGTATCAGCATTTTTAGTAATATTCATTTTAGCTGCATCCATCTGTATTAAATATTACTGGCCTATAAAATGTGATGCCATCTGAAACCCAATAGCTTCAGAAGACACCAGATGGACATTTGATATATAAAATATGATTGACTTGAATGATTTAAAAATGATAATCATTTGTGGATCTGCAGCACTGTGATTTGAATCTAAAATATAGCACTATAGTAAATTGATATGCCGGAAATTGATATGCTGTAGCTAAATGGAGCCAAAATGATCCAAATAAACATTTTTTCTGGGCATGACTTCACGCTCAGTGCACAGCCACAAAACTCCATTAAACAAACTTTTAATTGATGGCTCCATTTCGCTACCTGTTATTGGTATAGATTTTCCACCATATTGTGAGCAATACAGAAAATCACATCGGAACTTTTTAATGAATTGCCATACGGTTTAGTCCAAGTTGACATCAGGTGTGGATGAGAATATTTGCTACTTCAATCCTACACAGTCAGGGTTTGTGAGTAATGATCAGAGCAGTGGCCGACTATGTCACTTTTCTGGTGGAAAGCCTGACATCTGTTTATCTTATTATATACATCATCTAAATGTTTGTCATGTTAGCTGTAGTTAAAGCAGGGAAGTGAGTGCGTGCTTAATGAACAAAGTGCTTTAAAAACTAGCTCTTGCATTATATCCTTGAATCAATGGCTGCTTTTTTGAATGAACAATTAAGAATGTTAGCAATGGCACCTTCAGCTGTTATGTTCAAATGCTTTATAATTTTCAGGATTACTAGCTAATTATTAAAATGCCTTATTTAAGGTTATGGTTTAAGTAGATTAATTACTGTGCACAAGTCTATATTGTTCTAAAACTGCACATAACTCAATTTCTGGCTCGAAGTTATAACAACAAACTGTTTTCAAAATACTGAGCCATTACAGTGGATTTGCATGAACATTTGGGCAGTTTTCTAACTATGATGATTCACATGTTTGCAGAAGCTAAATCAATTTTTGTGTGGCCACTCGGATTAACTGGATGAAAATGTTACTGTTCTGGACAGAATGTTCAACAATATGTTCCTGAACTTTTACTTCTGCATGGAGACTAACAGATGACGCCACCAGGCCACCTCCACACGTAGGTATTTTCAATCGATAAAAACAAGCTTAATCATGCGATACTGTGGAACATTCTAGGCAGAGGAGTTAGATATCCACTGAGACATAACCTCCACCAGAAAAATTATATAGTAGGGGGTTTCAGAGGCATTGCAGGAAGGAAGTTCACATAAAAGTCAAGAAAATTATATCATTTTCACATGTATTTCTAAGGATAAAAACACAACTTCTTCTGTACACTTTGCGTCTGGCTGATATATTACAACATTAAAATGAACTTTAAACACAAAGCATTGGTACGACCTCAATAAATGGTTGGAATGGAAATGGGAATATTCTATATTCTCCATTTACAGTTTCAATCATCTATATCTGCCCATTGTTATTACTATTCTGACCCTGATTTTGCAGTAATTCGTAAACTGGGGCAGTATCCTGAGTCTACATTAAGGATAATAAATAGTTATTGGTTCACTAAACCACATTTACAGAAGTATTTACTCTAATACGGTTCACTTATAGAGTTAACAGACAAACAGAACAAGGCATAAACCACAAAAGCCCTAAACTCTTTCCCCCCTTTTGCTCCAGTTTGTTATTGCTTTGAAGCACAACAACAGGTCCAAATATGTGTTGTGTGTCCCCACAGTGATACGGAGCCTCATTAATGTAGATATGAGTAGTTAAGGACATTTGAGCTCTCAGCAGGTGTGAGGAGAGCTCCATCAAAGCCCGAGCAGCCTGATACAGAGCGTCTCTTATCTGCTCTGCTCTGACGATCAGCGCCACAGCCATCACACACTCTGATTAATGATGAGGAGCACAGGCCACACACAGGGCTGAGCCGGGAGATGCCAACGCACAAGCAATACAGAACTCTGCTGCTCAAAGTCTACATTCGAGTTTGGAACGATGTGTCACAGTGGAAAATTAGGGGAATAAGTTAGAAAACTGATAGTGACAGTTTTTACTACTGTGTAATAATTAAGGATGACAAAAGTAGTGGATATTAAAACTAGTAGAGAAACTAGAAACTCATTTGAGCAGGTCTTGGTACTAAAAAAGTAATTCACAAGAGAGAAATGAACCTTTCCTGAACCACTTTAGAAAGATCCTGAGCTGTATCTGAGCACATAGACAAGTATACGCCCACGGACCACTGTGGATCCTACCTGGACGGCTGGAGGATTACAAAGACATAAGACCACATGGTGATATGAAAGAAAGTACCATTATTTAAAATCTTATTCCACTGTCTAAGAAAAATCTGTATTGTGAGTATTGATTTTATTCTATTCAAAATGAAGTTTGAAATTTTTGTATCATGACACCGTGCGTGTCTTGGACCGCGCTTCTTTCTGTGCGCCTCTAAACCCGAACTGACACCAGGACTAAAACCAGGACTAAGCCAGGTCTAAAGCCGGTCTAAAGGTCTAAACCAGGTGTAAACCAGATCTAAAACCAGGACTAAAACCAGGTCTAAACCAGGACTAAAACCAGGTCTAAACCAGGTCTAAACCAGATGTAAACCAGATCTAAAACCAGGACTAAATGAGCATTAAACCAGGACTAAAACCAGATCTAAATCAGGTCTAAACCAGATCTAAAATCAGGTGTAAACCAGATCTACAGTCGTGTGAAAAAGTTTGGGCACCCCTGATCATTTTCAAGATTTTCCTTTATAAAAATCTTTGGTTGTTTGGATCAGCAATTTCAGTTAAATACATCATATAGCAGACAAACACAGTGGTATTTGAGAAGTGAAATGAAGTTTATAGGATTTACAGAAAGTGTGCAATAATTCCTTAAACAAAAGTAGGCATGTGCATAAATTAGGGCACCCTTGTTGTTTTATTGATTTTAATACCTTTAGCACTAATTATTGGAACACAAATTTTTTTTGGTAAGCTCATTGATCCTTGGCCTACATACACAGGTGAAGCCGATCATGAGAAAGGGGATTTAAGGTGGCTAGCTGAAAGTCGTTCTCCTCTTTGCATCTTCTCTGAAGAGTGGCAACATGGGCACCTCAAAACAACTAAGAAATGGCCTGAAAACAAAGACTGTTCAACATCATTTAGGGGAAGGATACAAAAAGCTAGCTCAGAAATTTCAGCTGTCAGTTTCCACTGTGAGGAACACAGTGAGGAAATGGAAGACCACAGGCACAGTTCTAGTTAAGGCCCGGAGTGGCAGGCCAAGAAAAATCTCAGATAAGCAGAGGTGAAGGATGGTGAAAACAGTCAAACTCAACCCACAGACCAGCTCCACAGACGTACAACATGATCTTGCTGCAGATGGTGTCATGGTGCATCGATCAACTATTCAGTGCACTTTGCACAAGGAGATGCTGTATGGGAGAGTAATGAGATAGAAGCCTTTTCTGTGCACATGCCACAAACAGAGTCGCTTGAGGTCTGCTAAAGCACATTTGGACAAGCCAGCTTCATTTTGGAATAAGGTGCTGTGGACTGATGAAATTAAAATTGAGTTATTTGGACATAACAAGGGGTGGCATGCATGGCGAAAGAAAAGCACAGCATTCCAAGACAAACACTTGGTACCTACAGTAAAATTTGGTGGTGGTTCCATCAGGCTGTGGGCCTGTGGCCAGTGCAGGTACTGGAAATCTGGTTAAAGTTGAAGGTCGCATGGATTCCAGTTAGCATCAGCAGATTCTTGCGAACAAGTTCAAGAATCAGTGACAAAGTTGAAGTTGCGCCAGGGCTGGATGCTTCAACAAGACAACAACCATAAACACTGCTCAAATTCTACTAAGGCATTTATGCAGAGGAACGAGTACAATGTTCTGGAATGGCCATCTCAGTCCCCAGACCTGAATATTATTGAAAATCTGTGGTGCGATTTAAAGCGGGCTGTCCATGCTCGTGGCACCATCAAACTTGACTGAACTGGAGATGTTTTGTAAAGAAAAATGGTCAAAAATACCTTCAACCAGAATCTAGACCCTCATTGGAAGCTTTAGGAAGTGTTTAGAGGCTGTTATTTCTGCAAAAGGAGGATCTACTAAATATTGATGTAATTTTTCTGTTGGGGTGCCCAAATTTATGCACATGCCTACTTTTGTTTAAGGAATTATTGCACACTTTCTGTAAATCCTATAAACTTAATTTCACTTCTCAAATATCACTGTGTTTGTCTGCTATATGATATATTTAACTGAAATTGCTGATCGGAACAACCAATGATTTATAAAGGAAAATCTTGAAAATGATCAGGGGTGTCCAAACTTTTTCACACAACTGTAAAACCAGGACTAAACGAGTATTAAACCAGGACTAAAACCAGGTCTAAACCAGGACTAAAACCAGATCTAAACCAGGTTTAAAACCAATAAGAATTTGCAGGAGGTGGTTGCTACATTCATGTAGTTTTAAAAAGCCTGACAATATCAAGTAATCCAAAGTATTCAGATTACGTTACTCCCTTTAAATAATTTAATGGATTACGTTACAAACTACATTTTGGGGAATGTAATCTGTAGGGGAATACATTTTAAAAGTATCTTCCCAACACTGTCAACAGTATTATCAAATGTGTCACAATGAAACTGAATTCAAAACTTCTGAAACGGTAACTCTCTCTCTCTCTCTCTCTCTCTCTCTCTCTCTCTCTCTCTCTCTCTCTCTCTCTCTCTCTCTCTCTCTCTCTCTCTCTCTCTCTCTGTCTCTCTCTCTCTCTCTCTCTCTCTCTCTCTCTCTCTCTCTCTCTCTCTCTCTCTCTCTCTCTCTCTCTCTCTCTCTCTCTCTCTCTCTCTCTCTCTCTCTCTCTCTCTCTCTCTCTCTCTCTCTGTCTCTCTCTCTCTCTCTCTCTCTCTCTCTCTCTCTCTCTCTCTCTCTCTCTCTCTCTCTCTCTCTCTCTCTCTCTCTCTCTCTCTCTCTCTCTCTCTCTCTCTCTCTCTCTCTCTCTCTCTCTCTCTCTCTCTCTCTGTCTCTGTCTCTGTCTCTCTCTCGCTCTCTCTCTCTCTCTCTCTCTCTCTCTCTCTCTCTCTCTCTCTCTCTCTCTCTCTCTCTCTCTCTCTCTCTCTCTCTCTCTCTCTCTCTATATATATATATATATATATATATCGTTGGATGCTGCAAGTTATTTTCGTCTTATTTGCTGGGCTGATGTAGTCATACCAGAACACTCCATCCATCTGCTCCTGATCCGGCCTTTCCATCAAATTTTAGAATCCTTTGTGGCCCTCGAGTGAAAAAGTTTGCCCACCCCTGCTAGTAATAATTTGTATATAGCATCAAAAGAATCATAACAATTAGGGGTTTTGTTATGGTCATTATAGAAAGGTGGTAAATATGGAAATAATAAGTAAATAAAATTAATATTCAGACTCATGACATTTAATAAATAAAGTTGTATTCATCATTTAACACCCCATGCTATATGCTACTTTGTCTATATGCCATTATAAGCGCTTTATTTTGCATTTTTTGTATGAAAAGCGCTTTATAAAAAAAGTTTAATTGATGCCTGATTATCGTATTGTATAAACCATCTAAATGTTTATCACTTTAGCTGTAGTTAAAGCAGGAAAGTAACTGTGTGTTTATCTATTTGAAAAAAGTGCTTTTAAAACTAGCACCTACATTATGTCCTTGAATTTCACTGTTGTCATAGCAATAGTCATTAAAAATGATAATTTCAGGATTAGTAGCTAATAATTAAAACGCCTTCAGATACTTTATTTAATTAGGTGTATGATTAAATACTGTGAACAAGTCCATATTGTTCTGAAGCTGCAGATAAAGAATCAAAACTCTATAGCCGATTCCTGAGGTCCTGGCTCCAGGTTATGACAACAATAAAACTGTTATCCAAATATTAAGCCATTACAACTGAAATAATTATGAAGATTCACGTTTGCCAAAGCTAAATCAATGTTAGTATGGCCTCTGGATACATATGCTTGAGACTTTACTGATCCACAAACTTTATTGATCCACAAGGGAAATTATTGGAAATCTATATTAGCTCCATAGTGACAATACACTTTTGAGGCAACAGAGTTGATCCAGTTGAAATGTCAGAGCAACCAGCAATTACACATGTACCAGCGATATTTACAGCCCAAACATGAGTCACCCAGGAAAGGCGGCGTCTTTATAAGTGTGAAGACATTACAAGAATAGACATGCCATAGTCCTCTGTGCTCCCCACAGACCATAATACAGATGAAGTGATAATTACTGCCATGGCCAAAGCTAATGATCATGAGACAACAGAGTCTCATCATTATTAACTCTGCATGAACTACCAACATAGACTATTGCTCTACTTATACTTGCTTATTGTGAACTTTTTTTGCCCTTGAAACGATACTGTTACTATAATGGCAGTCGTAGAAAAGTGGTGCGAGAGAATACAGCGTTATTTAAGAGGTATGAATCTAAATAACAGAACATAATAGTCTACGTAAAGTCTTAAAGGGAAACTCTGGCACGTTTGAAGCTAAAGTCCATTGCTAAAGGTGGTCAAATACTGTCAGAAGACAAAAAAAACACAGATCAGTGTCACTCATTACTGGTCTGAAATGTTATAAAACAACTTTATAGGCAGCCTTATGCTTACCTTGTTGATTTCCCACCGCGCAAGACTTGATCGTTGATGTCGTTTCTAATCCCATTTATTTACGAGTGAATTATATATTCTGAAAATAAAAATAAAAATTCATTCCCGAACCATTTTCTTTCAAAAATTTTCAGTTTCTATTCTTCTTCACAGTTAGTTGTCGATCCTCACTTGTTGCCTGTCGACAATTGAGTCTTTTGGGCTTTCGCATGCGCAGTGGGAAATCAACGAAGGTAAAGCTAAAGTTGTTTTAAAACGTTTCCAGACGCTAATGAGTGAGTCAGACAGAGCGTTTTGTTTGTTAGACTCGTGGCTTTTGTAAGATGGATTAGAAAGTGGCATTAAGCCTCTTCTGTGCAAATTGGCATTTACGTGGAAGTTAAGAACTTACCCAAATCACTACGCTAGTTTGTTGCCTTGACAGACTCACTGCCACAGCGAGATCTCTGCTGAGGCAACACTGATCTGTGTAATGTTTTTGGCTTTTGACAGTATTCGACCACCTCTAGAAATAGACTTTAGCTTCAAATGTGCCGGAGTTCCCCTTTAAATATGTGAAGATCAGAGCTAGTTGACTTTTAACAGATTGCAGTGATCCAAAGTTATTTCTCACTTACCTTATGCATTCTGACCATCCTAATTACCCACAGCAATGAGTTTCTAAGCTCTTTTCACAACTTTCAGAGACCAGAGCGGAGTTTGCTGTCACAGTAATGCAAGAACATGCTAATGTGCACTTTCTGGTTCACACACGGTAAAACACATTATGCTGTACAAGAGCTGCTTATACAATATATTCGTATTAGAGGAAGACAAATTTTGCTTAAAAACCTGAACAAAAATAAGGTCCTTTAACAAAAAGAAATCGTTACTTACAAATGGAAAAGCACTAAAGAAATTAGAGTGACTTGGTTCAGAGAGTTGCATTATTATTCAAACTCTTTTCCCCAGTGTGTGATAAACTACACTGAAACGTTATGTTTAACTGAAGATTCCCTCACATGGAGCAGATTCAATAAGATGGATCAGCTTGGCATATCTACAGAGATATTAATCCCTGCAGTTAATGAAAGTTTATCTCACCAACTGTCAAAAATGAAACACGGCCTGAATAATGCTGGCCTAATTCATTTACATACTATTTGCATAAAAGGGTTGCTCTTGCTGATGTTGTGATTTATTTGAGTAATTATCTATAATTATGCATAAATGGCTTTGGCCCATTTGTGGCAGAATATGTCAGCTGTTATTGGTGACTCTGCAAGAAATTAATAGTAAATTGACTTCTGCAAATGTGGGTGACTGGTTATAAAAAAATGCCAAAATCAGTGGTGGATACCGAGAGAAAAAAAGGTAAATAGATTCAAAGTGAACAGCGACACAAAGACCGTATCCATCTCTGTCTGGTACAAACTGTACCCATCGGCTTCATGGGTGGATTGGTACACGTCTTTCTCTTTTTTACTTCATATTATTTTTGCAGGTATTTAGTAAGTGTGTGCAGATCATTGTTATATTTTGTTCACTGTAAACTACAAAACTGATCTAAAATGTCTTCTGACTTCCTGTTCTTCATATTAGCATTTCACCATAGCAAGCAGTGGACTTTACTTGTTTCCAGTGTTGAAAAACGTGGCATTTTTAACCCTCAGTGAACGACCTGGAGTCTGAATAGTTTGAATTATTTGAAGTAAGTACAGAGGATACAGAATCACTCAAAGAGGTATGAATGAATCAGTCGAAATCCAACTTTGGGTGCGCTAATGATGAGGGAAAACAAGGTCAAAAGCTCATAAAAGTCTTTTACACAAAATGTCCCCTTCAAATCTTTCATTAGTTTGAGCAACAAGGTATTCAGGGTGATATCCTTTTAGAATTTCCACAGAAAATGTTCTGAAATGACTGACATACACCACAAAAGTTTCACACCTGATGCCCTACCCTACTGGTTTTCATGGCCAAAGCTTTTGAGTATTTAAAACTGGAAAGCCACAAATGAAAGAACCTGAACCAAATAGTCTTGCCTACACCTCAAGGTTTCCATCTGAAGCTTAAGACTTTAGTGGAGTTAAAGGAAGCTCTAACAGCACAGCGGGCAGGAGCTGGCTGACAATGGAATAAATTGAAAAAAACAACAACACATTTACTGTCTCACCTTCATGTTGGCAAAGGGCCTGTCATAGTTGCCGACGTAGAGGAGGCCCACAGTCTGAGGGAGCAGCCTGGAGAGACAGAGACAGATCAGTGTTAACAACTAAAACAAGCTCTCAGTACAAAACCGCATGCCGCAAACGTCCGAGACAGGCTTAAACCCAAGGAGGAACAGGGAGAGGGTGAGATAAACATATACAGCTCAAAGACCTCTGGGAAAAGTACAATACACCCATGTCTCGCAAATCAATTCATTACAAAAGGCAAATCCAAAAGATTATTTAAAGAAGTTTATTACTTTTGCAGTTCATAATTCAATTCAATCTCAAATGTTAATACTCTTGGATGTGTCTAAAATGCAAACTTAGAACACAATTGTAGTATTAAAGCATAAATACCTGTAAAATATGAATTATTCTGTGCTAGTATAGATTCTATATATTGTGTTAACATGTATCTTCATATCAAAAAGTGAAGAAGTGTAATCAAAATCACAATTTTAACGAACTAGAAAGCTAATTGGGGCTAAACAATGTTCAAATAAAAGAAGAACTAAGAACAGATTCTAAACTAAACCAAGACTAAACCAGGACCACACAAAGACCAATCTAAATTTCACCAATATGTTCTTTAGCAAAGGGTTAACCTGGGCTTTTCAGAAATAGATAGATACTTTTTTGATGCTGAAGGTAATAAAATTGTCAGCAGCAGCAATAATGAGTTTGCTCGTTTCTCTTATGCTTAGATTGGTTTTCTCTGGACACTGTGATTTCAATCACAATCCCAATAAACCCAAGACACGCAGTTCTGGAGATGGGTCCCCGGGTACAGCACTACGGCGCCTGCTGCTCCTGACAGGTTGACCCAGCAGCACTGAGGATGGGTCAAGTAGAGGACACACTTCCCTATGGGCACAATAACGCTAAGCAAACTTTACAAAGCACTGTTAGTTTACAGCATTTGTCATTTGTCACACCTGCCTAAAATAATAGCACAGAACTATATCTGTATCCAACAATGGAGCTGCCGTTTTCAAGCTAGTAACAGAGCGATGCAGACGTGAGATAACACCTCCGAGCCGTCTGCCTTTATGCACAGTGTGAACCAACTATATTCAGAGACATGCTATAGACACACTCAGGATTTGTTAGTTTGAGAGCACAAAACAATAAGATGTATCCGTGCGATTTCACTGTGTGTGGGAGAGTGCACTGTGGTTCACCGAACACAGAGACGTGTAAAGCAACAGTGTTTTAGCAAATGTTTGGTGCTCTGCCCTCATGCTGCTGCTGGTTGCTTTGAGCTTCACTACATTAGTAATTGTTTTGTTAACCAGTCACACTTTTTTATTGCTGCTTTTGATTGCAAAAACAGAAGAGGGAACTTTGGATTTGAATATCTGAATGTGTAATAGTGCAATAAAATGTTCCACAGTACAGATTAAACTTACAGTATCTATCACAGTTTAATTGTCCCACTTTAACTGTAGGCTTTTAACTGTATGTTTTAATCGTATTTAATTTCGTACTTAAGTTGTTGTAAGGCGACCTTGGGTGTCCAGAAAGGCGCCTAATAAATAAAATGTATTATTTAATGTCATACCATGGAATATTACAGGCAAAACAATAACATTTCCATGGAGACAAGCAGGCAGGCTGATCCTTCACCGGAAATGTCCTGCAGTGCACCTCTGTATTCAAGAAATGTATCTATTTAATCTTTTACCAAGTACTTTTTGTTAAAGGTGCACTATGTCACATTCCCAGTGAAGGATAACATCTTGCTTGTCTCCACGGAGATGTTAATGTTTGGCTTCGAAACAAAACAACAAGTTGATCTATCGTGCATTTAAATTACAGGTGTTTTAATTGCTCAAAAATCCATAAGAAAACATGGGTTCTTACTGTGAACAATCTCACATGTAACTTGGCTTTGTGGAGTTACAAGCTTTTTTAAATTTATTTAGCAAGTATATAACATAACAATAAAACAAACAAAAAAAAAGGTAAAAAAGTAAGTGCGGGAAGAGGCAAAAAACTCAAAAGGGCTTATATTAAAGCCTCTACCTTATATTATATTATTATATATATATATATATATTTAGCGTGTCCTTTTGAGGGTCTAAGCATGAACAAAGGTCTGAAGGGTCATTCAATCCTGTTATAAATGCACAGATTTGAATTAGTCACTGTTTTGACCACCAGTCTATGAGCCTCAATCGGCCCCGACGCTGGTCTATATTTTAATATGTGGCCCTTGATGAAAAAAGTTTGGACACCCCTGCGTTAGATGACATACATTTGACTCAAACATGGATTAAAACACAATGAAACATCCACAACTGAAAGACTATCAAACATTATCATGAAATACCAAACATTTCAAACCTCAAACTCTTTTTAAGCAACATTTCTGATCTGCCATCATGAACCAGATGTGAAAATGCTTGGGACATGCTTGGCTCCATGGACAAAGTGTGGAACATTTCAGCCAAAGCAATAAAATCTCCATGTAAACAAGCAGGTGGCGAACCTTCAACCAGAAAAATTACATTGTGTGCCTTTAAATAATTTGATAAAACAATATGAGGTGGTTTACAAAATCTGGAGCAGCATTATTGGCAAAGGAGTATTTAGAAAGCCATCATTTTGACACGCTATACTTCATTCTTATTAGCTTATATTAGCGCAAATTTTGAGTATTGACAACAACTTATATTAATCCAAAAGACAGGAGTGTGACAAAATATACTACAAGTTGTCGATTGACCAGTGACCCAGATATTGGACCTGAAGCTGAGGCGGAGCTGTACTAACACTAATGCTAACGCTGGCACAGATGTCTTAATCACAGAGCGCTCCTGACATCCCTCCAATAACCACTCCTCTACTCGCCTGCTGCGCCTGCCACACTCACTCTCTCCCCCTCTCGTCTTCACTCTTCACACCATTACAGCCACTGCCTTAAAGCACTTTACTGAAACATTAGCGCTGGGACAAAAGGACGTTAGTGACCTTAACTGGCACCGAAATAAAGAATACTGGACTGGAGCTTAAATTGGGTGTGTTAAAACTCCTTTAGTGTCTCCGCACACAGCTCTGAGTAATGATAGCTGGAGCAGGAAGGAAGCCGGGGTCCACATTTAGGAGGATGAAGAGGTATTTAATGATGGCAATTGTCCACCGCCAAGACCAGGCATTAAGCTACCAATAAAGGCGGTGTTACTATACAGCTGGTCAAAAGAAGTTATATAACAGACTAAACAAGGACTGAGAAAGTGTCTATAAGTCAAGACCAAATGTTGTTTACTTTTAGGATGGTAGCGAGTTTGATATGGTGCTCAGATATGTGTCTAAATCAAGCAGTAGTTCATGAGTAAATGCTGTTAAAGGTGGACTATGTAACTTTTCTAATGAATGGATAGTATTAAAGGGGAACTCCGGCATGTTTGAAGCTGAAGTCCATTACTAGAGGTGGTCGAATACTGTCAGAAGCCAAAAAATGACCAGATCAGTGTTGCCTCGGCGGAGATCTCACTGTGGCAGTGAATCTGTCAAGGCAAGAAGCTAGCGTAGTGATGGGGGCAAGTTCTTAGCTTCCACGTAAAACGCCAATTTGCACAGAAGAGGCTTAATACCACTTTCTAATCCATCTTACAACAGCCACGAGTCTAACAAACAAAACACTATGCCTGGCTCACTCAGTGTCTGGAAACGATATAAAACAACTTTATAAGCAGCCTTAGCATTAGCTTGTTGATTTTCCACTGCGCATGCGAAAGCCCAACAGACTCGACTGACTATGTCGTTTCTAATCCCAATTATTTACGAGTGAATTATATTTTTTGAAAAACGCTAAAAAATACATTCTCGAACCATTTTCTTTCAACAACTTTCAGTTTCTATTGTTCTTGACTGTTAGTAGTCGATCCTCACTTGTTGCTTCTGGCAGCTACAAGCCGCTCGCCGCCGCTGGAGTCGGCAATCGAGTCTTTTGAGCTATCGCTTGCGCAGTTGGAAATCAACAAGGGTAATGCTAATGTGTTTATAAAATTGAAAATTGTTTTAGAACGTTTCCAGACAAGTAGAGTTGAGTTAGAGTGAGCTAGGCACAACATTTTGTTTGTTAGATTCCTGGCTGTTGTAAGGTGGGTTAGAAAGTGGTGTTAAGCCTCTTCTGGGCAAACTGGCGTTTTATGTGGAAGCTAAGAACTTGCCCAATTCACTACTAGTTTGTTGCCTTGACAAACTCACTACCACAGTGAGATCTCCGCCGAGGCAACACTGATCTGTGCCGTTTTTTGGACTCTGACAAAATTCGACCACCTCTAGCAACGGACTTTAGCTTCAAACGTGCTGGAGTTCCCCTTTAAGCGCATGTCTTATTGCTAAAACACCTTGAAAAATGTGGGATTTAGTGGGGCTGATTGTCTCTCCGCAGATCTGACTTGTAACTTGTCCTTGTCTCCCTGGAGATGTTATTATTGCTTGGCCTAGATGTTGCACAGTATAGCATTTAGTGCATATCAAGTTCATATTGCTAAAATGCCTTGAAAAACATGGATTCTTTAGTGGGACTGAGATTGCTGCTCCACAAATCTGATTTATAACTGCTGATATCACCTGCTTGTTTCCACAGAGATATACAAGTTTAATGCCCTACCGTGAACAATATGGATAAAGCAATAACATCTCCAAGGCAAGAATCTTGTAATAATCTTGTAATAAGGCTGAAAAGTTACACAGGGGTATTTTAAGTATGATTTACAGTTAGTGAGGTCAGAGAGGTTTGCACCAGGAAGGGCATCTGGCGTAATAACAGCTGAACACAAGAGTCAAGTGGTCCATTACAAACCTTTACGGCCATTGTTAGTGTACAGTTATATAAAATACATAAGTGGTGTCTTCTGCTGTGGACCCCGGTGGAGAAGAATCGATAAAGAAATATGAAACGCTAAGATCTATAAAAAACTATTGAAAATTCTCATGCTGAGAGTAAAAGACACTTGAGAGGACGTGATCGATTGTCCGTGAGACATACAGTACTATGAACAAAAACATGACTGTGGCCTATTGATCGCTCTTTAACACTGGACTTTGCAGATAAGTGGGAAGAGAGATTAAGAGACAGGATTTGTAGCCGATATTCAAACTCATAAAGGTAAATAGTTATGGAATATTACAATTAAAATCAACTGACTGTGTGACTATTGTAGAAAAGCTGAGGTATAACAGCTACAACCAATTATTTTTCTTAGCTCAAACTTAATGGTATCCAAATCAAACTAAAAATGATTATTTAAAGGTGCTGTATCAGATTTTTATTACTGTCAGAAGTAGCTCATTTTAAAGTTAATCCTCACTTACCTTAAGCATTCAGAGCTTCCTAATTATTCACGGAAATTAGTTTACAAGTAAACTCACAACTAACATGCTAAACACGCACTTCCTAATTCTTGGACAATATAACGCTTCATAATTAGATCAGACAGTACACAGCTGTTTCTGAAAGGAAATGACCGTGGGCGTGCTCCAGTTTCCATCGACTCTGGCTCCATAAATTTACATTGAAAAATTATGACCCTTCTGTAAATGCTGCAGTGAGCCTCGTCATTTTGGTCTTAAGATGTTTGTATTAACCCACTCTGCATGATCCTGGTATATTTATTTATTTATTATTATTTATTTTATATCTCCAAATTCACCTCTATAACCACTCGCCTCGTGAGCTTCATCTGACTGAAGTCAAACGCTATAGTCACACTTCTATTTCTTTATACAGTCGATGGGCAAGACACATTTCCCTTAAATCTTGACCCACACTCAATGCTGTATAAATCCAAATTAAAATGGAGATTTAAAAGTGCAACAAGTCTCCATCTTGGTAGATGTTAGGGATGCACCGTTAATTCGGCCACCGAAAATATTCGGCCGTATACTGCAAAAAAAAGCCAGTTTCGTCTTTCGTTGGAAATCAGGGCTGAAAGCCAAAAGTGGCGTGTGACGCAGTCTGCATTTTTGATTCACTGCGGGTGGATAATTTAAGTTTGGATTTTTATTTCCTATTAGGAGTAGTCAAATAAAGATTGGGTAATATGTGTTTAATGCAGCTTTGCGCACATTTGTTTCTGTTTAAGAGAAACAAAACTTAAAACCGCATGGCTAATTTGCATAAACTGTGCTGAAAACAGCTCGGTGCTGATGTGTTCAGCTTCTGTCAGACTAAAAGACACGACTCAATGATATATGAGTGTTCTCTCTGTGACAGAGGATGTGCTTCTCATGGTGAGTGTTCTGTGCTTTTGCTGTGTTGGAGATGGTTCATGCTAAACTATTCAGAGATTATACGTCTGCAGTAGCACAGACGGTATATGAATGGACAAATATTCTCTGTAGCATTTCATTGATTTCACACTATAGCCTTTTATACAGAGCAGACAGGTAAAAAATGATCTGCAGTGTTCTTCTCATTTTAGAGTTAAAAGGGTTTTGTGGCTCCGGGTGTTTTCTTTTCTGTGAGAGAGGCTTCAAACGGCTCTTTGAGTATTTAAGGTTGTCGACCCCTGGCCTAACCTAATATGAATGAAAAACTTACTGGTACATTAGTGGAAAGGCTACTGGAATATTTAAAGAATATAAAAATAAACATTTACGTTCCTTTAAAAACATGTCTAAAATTAGTTTCTGGGCTATTTATGCAATATTAAAAACATAGCGAAAAACTTAACCACATTTGTTACTCAGTTTCAGTATTCGGCCAAGCATTTAATTTTTATTCGGTTTCGGCCACAAATTTTCACTTCGGTGCATCCCTAGCAGATGTCAAGTCAAATTTGTCAATCATACCATTACACGTCTGATGTTAAGTAGCAGGTAAGGGGGAATTATCTGAAATAAAATGACTTGACTGATGTAAATCTATGAGAGGTACAAAGCTGTGCGAATGTCCAGCTTAAAGAAGCATATTGGAGCAGACAGACAGAGCTGGTACATTTCACTACACACCAAATGGAGGGTGATGAAAGCTCCGGCATCGCTCCACAACACAGCACTGCAAATGATCCATACTCATGCGATCTATAGCACGGTTTGCAGCCAAGAAGCTCATTTCAAAACAAGAACTGGTGCCCTGGACAAGAGAAGGCCCATTCAGTGATACACATTTCCCAACAAAGAAACATACTGACATACAGGGCTGCGTTAATCAACTTTAAATGGAATTGTTATGTTGGAGGATAATTCTTTGTTGTAAATGGCATTAAGCATGTCTGTTTATGAAGCTCAATATTAACAGCCATATGGTTATCATCGAATTTCCTATTAGAGTATCTAACAAACTAACTCTTTTTTTTAACAATTTCTTCATTTGATAGAGACAGTTAAACTTAAACAGTGTAAATATGCAAAGATGCTCATTTCCATCTGTTGTCCCTAAGCAGTTAACAAAAGACAATTACAAAACATTACAAAAAAGACATCAACAAACAAAACGATTCTGAAAATGCTCATGTTTGTTTAAGGTACGAGGCACACTGTGAGGTCTCTAAAGCATCAGTAGAGACATGGTGGAGCAGCATTTCAACCAGAGGGGAGCGTGTTTCCCTATCACTAAACACATGTAAAACAGCTTCCTTCCAGCATTTTGAATTTGGTTAAAGGAAATGTATGTACGATTTTAACTTTAAACTCCATAAACATGACCTATGTCTATATCTGCCCCAGATATGAGGACAATCAAATTTTTACTGATAACAATGCTGATTTTTTTCTTATTTACAAAAGCATAAGCCGCCATGTTCGGGGAGTCAGCATTTCAGATTCATGCAGCTAAAACCTGGAACAGTCTCCCCGAACATGAGACAGACTCTACTTTGACTCTGTTTAAATCCAGGCTAAAAATGCTGCTGACTGAAAGGTTTTCATTTCTCATTCTGCACTCTTCTCTCTAATTCTCTCTAATTTAATGTCTCTCTCAATTTTTATTTTATTTTATGATGATTATTAATGTTTTGATTTATCTGAATTGTGATTTTAATGTATTTCTTATTCTGTAAAGCACTTCAAATTACTTTGTGTACGAATCTACATTATGCTATACAAATAAACTTGCCTTGCCTTTGTTTTGACATGAACGGACCGTGCCTTTCTTGACCATTAGAAATCAGGATATGGTTCTAGACGCAGCCATGTAAGTATTGCCATGGTGTGTGGTTTTTCAGAGCGCTAAGGCTCAGAACCTGCAGCCAGTCATACACCAGTGCCTCTGGTGCTACAGTATATGCCGTCCATACACTGAGAATCAGAGAAACTATCTGCAGGTTCAGTCACTGGCAATCCCTGTTCGGCTGTGCTTGTAATATCTAACTATAAGAGTGCAGGCTACATACTAGGGGTGTAGGGAAAAATCGATTCAGTGATATATTGTCATACTTCATTGGACAATTCTCAAATCAATTCAAATTGAATCTGAATCGATTTTTAAATATTTTTCACTAAAAGTCATTAGTTGCTTTCAGTTTTCTTATGATTTAAAAAAGGTAATAAATTATATCTCATACAATTTGGTTCTCGTGAAGGTGTAGTTGACAATATTATTAGAAGTAATTATTGATAAATTGCAATATGTCATCCATTGTTTTAGTATTGGGATATATCGTGATATATCGAATTGTGACGTGTATATCATGTATATCGTATCGGACTTAAGGCAATGCACACCCCTAATAGAGAGATATGTGAAGTGAGAGAAACCAGGCATGTAAAAGAAGAATAAAAGGAAAAAAAAGCAAATTGTACATTTGTGATTTGTAACCGTCATCTCTATTTGATTGTCAATATAAAAAAAAACCTTTGAAAAAAAATCTATTAAAAATGTATAAATTATATTTCATACAATTGTGTTCTCTTGAATGTGTAGTTGATGTAACTACTGATAAATCACAATATATCGTCCATTGTTTTAGTATTGTGATATATCGTGATATATTGATTCGTGACGTGCATCTCGTGATATATATCGTATCGTCAGACTCAAGGCAACGCACACCCCTGCTACATACTGTTCCTTTTAAAGAATAAGTAAATAAATTAGTTGGACTATTTTTATTTTTCAACATTAATAATATATTTCCAAAATCAACTGTTTATACGGCAAGAAGTACTGAGAAACTATGTATTTCTATAAACACTTCTATAAAAAACCTGTGAGTCATGAGTTTAATATGCCTTTCAACACATAAATACTACATCTTCAGCTAAGTCACTAACTAACCTCTTTCTGCTGTTGCTCTATATAAATCCTTATACCGTATTTTTCAACTATAAGTCGCACTTTTTTTCTGGGTTTGGGTGGCGACTAATACTCAGGTGCGACTTATATATTAAATTTTTCACACTGACAGTCCATAGACCAAATATATGAATCGTATATATGAATCAAAAATGAAATAAACAAATACTTATGTTTTTTCACTTTGGTTTTAGAGACAAATAATAAAGAGTTTTTTTTCCGTTTTCTTATTTTTGCTATATTGAAAAACGCATGAACAAATTCTACACAGTTTCTTCTTGTTTTTATTACTATAATATATAGTCCGAAAAATACAGTTATCAAAATAATATCAAAATAATGAGTCACCCAATAAATATTTTAGTCAACTAAGACACCAGCAACTGATTAATCAACAAAACGACTACAACCCTAGTGCATGAATCCCACTTACATATAGGTCTTAACTCAGTGTCTGAGAATGACAAGGCAGTACAATAGCAGATACTGTTCGGCTGCAGGAGGGGCCCCACATGCTTTCAGGGATTGCTTCATCTTTTTCCACTTTGTTCTGTTTTAAATTTCACAACATTTTTTTCAAACACACATGGGCCACATCCCGCCTTTGTGCTTTCTTCTCGGAGGAAAGGTAATAAACTTGGAAGTACCACGCGCATCTCCGAGGTCCGCAAATACATGCTGGAGGATTGATCGTGTGGGTTGATGAATAAACAGTTGTTAGCTCCTTTCACGTCTGTCCATCTCTCTCTCTCTCTCTCTCCGTCTTTCTCTCCTCTGCCTTTCAGAGGCTTACAGAGCGTCCAAGGCCTTTTCAAGTGCCAGAAAATTTCATCTTTTTGAAGCGAAAATATCAGAACGTTCTCCGAGTCGTCTGAGTTTCGCCCACGCTGAAGGAGGGGGTGAGGAGGATGAGTGGCGGGAGGGAGGGATGGAGGAGTGGAGAGATGCGGAGTCTTAAGGAGCGCTGGCTGGATCTGCACGGTGTTTTTTGGAGCGCTGCAGTCTGTGGCGGGTGCAGCGGGGTCGGGACAGTCAGCGGGGTGGGCTGGCTCTCGCACGCTACAGGCTGCATGACCGAAATGTTCTCAGTGTAACGAGCGCGGAGAACAGCGGGTGGATTTGAGCACAGATTTAAGGGTGTGTCCAAGCCATTTGTTTGTTTCTACACTGGAGCAAAACTAGATCTCAGTGTAGAATAGTAATAGAAGGCTGGGTTTAGGGCTGCAGCTACATATTTTTGGATTAGTCGACTAGGCATATTATTATTTCTATTGTACGTTGAGACTTTTTAAAGACCTTATGTTCCAAAGGATGAAATATAGTGACTAAATAAAGAATCTTTACAAATAGGGTGTCAAAAGTATCGAAAATCAGAAATAATCATCACTAAAAGTAGTACTGAAAAGTAGATACTGTACTGATACTAAAAAAAAGTCACATTCAGGACAGAAATCAACCTTTCCTGAATAGCTTTAGAATGATCTTGAGTTGTAACAGAACTAGAAGACTACATAAACTAGTATACACCAATGAACAACTATGGAAACTTGCTGGATGACTGAAGGATCACACTGATATATAATCTACATGGCAATATAAAAGAAAATACTGGCACCATTGCTGCACAATACATTAAAAACACAAGCTAATTACAATTCATTAGTCCATAATAATGTGCAGTTTGCAGAACACCAATTGCTACCTATTGGCACAAGGAGTTCTTCGGTAAAAAAGAGCCATATTGTGATTCACCAATGTTTACTGCAGCTCTATGCTCAGAAAAAGACACTTTTCCCCACCCACACCTCCTTGGTCAACCTCTGTCAAACTGTGAGGGATAGGTGGCCAACTGCTATGAAGTGTGAACTATCTACAGAAACAGATGACCGTAGTCACATTTTTAAAGCAATATAAAAGATATAAGTGTACATGAATTGTGATCTGAACACAATGATTTTTTCTTTTTTGGGCAAATCATCCATCCCTACTGTGGTCTGGTTTAGCGAAGGTGAATTTTAGCATGTTCATGAATTTCTAAAACTCTTGCTGTAGAACGTAATTAGTTCAAACACCATCTCCAAATTTGTAAACCTTTTGTGAACTACTCCTACTACTCCTACTACTCCTACGATGGTTTCAAGGCACTCAGGTGGAGGGGCAGACTGCCTGGCATCACTGCTGCATACAGGGAGATGACTGCGCACACCGTGGGGTATTACAGATGGACGAATTATTAAAACACAAAGAGCAAAGTGAGGGCTTGTCAGAAGGTGGTGTTTATAGACAAATACCTTTGGCTGTTTTCGTCCCATGTCGTCAGACTGATTCAGCTGTCACCATTAAAACTTTTAAACCTAAAAGCTGCAATGTGCATAGTCTGCATGGAACAGCTATAAAGGCATTGGCACTAAACACATAAGAGGTTTGGGAATCTATAGATCAAAAATGAAAGGACTGTTTATATTGAGTTTATATTAAGTCCATGACAATATTCAGACAATATTTTAACAAAACATCAGGAACATGCCATAATATGCCTTTAAAGATCACATACAGTGCTTGCGCCTGCTATATAGTTGCGATCACCCCTGGGTGATTATGTTATAACTTTTTAAATTGCAATTGTCATCAGGGCCCGGGGCGCTGTCTAAATAAATCATAACAGTTCTTATGTGGCTCCCTATTTGCCCTGTGTGAAGTGGAGATGTGGATTTACGTACTCGTCTGCACTAAAGGAAAGCAATGAGAGCAAGGTTAAATTCACGTTCAAACAAGCCAACATGTCCGCTGTGCCACTGGGACGATTATAGAAATGATAAGCACTCAAAAGAAACATGGATACAGTGTTTAAAATTAAATATTTGGTTTATTAAAGCTGGATCCTTGCAAGGCACGCCCACATCTCCACAGGCACACCAACACATCCTTAACATCGGCCATTACAGAGATTGACTGTCAACATGGCACCTTGAAGATAAGTGATTAAAGATTCAGATTAAACCAGCACAAACCACTCCAAAGACAACTTCAAGAGGATAAATGAGAAGGGGGAATAGCTGGTTAAAGCTCTGAAAAGTTGATTTTCCATAATATGTACATAATATAAAGGGCCCATATTTTACTATTTTTTTTATCTATTTTTTGATAGATGGTCACACCATCAAGGCGCTCAAAGTGCTTTACAACAAGCACAAGTACAACCACCCACACATTCACACACTGGCGAGGTGGGTTCAGTGTCTTGACCAAGGATGTGGGAGCTGGAATCACACCGCCAACCTGTGGGTCAGTGGATCTGACTGCTCAACCAGTGATGTTTATGCCGAGAGCCAGATTCGAACCGCCAACCTTCGGATCAGTGGACAAATGCTCTTACCAACTGAACTACTGCCGCCCGTTATACTGTTTCTTCAACAAAAACAGACCTGTAGTTGTGTTTTGTTTCATTCACACATGCTTAACACACATGTGGGAATACAAGACATGCTCCAGTGTGTTTTTAAACTCCATACACTTTTACTAAAATCATTTGGATAATTTCAGGCCTGGAAAATGGCTTAAAGCTCATAACTTTGCATAATAAGATAAGATAAGATAAGATATCCTTTATTTGTCCCACAATGGGGAAATTTTAGTGTTGCAACGCACAGTAAAGAGAACAACAAGAAACAGTAGCAGCAATAGAAGTACAGTTAAGTTAAAAATAGACAAACACTATAAAGATCTATAAAGATAAGGATTATAAAATGGACCTTTAACAGTGTTTCCCACAAAACATGAATGAATCATAGAATTAACCACAAAACTGCAGAATTTATGGCCTTGTCTGGAATATTATCTTACATATCTCCAGAAACGGGTTCGATCCCCGGGTCGTCCTGGGCCTTTCTGTGTGGAGTTTGCATGTTCTCCCCGTGTCTGGATGGGTTTCCTCCGGGTACTCCGGTTTCCCCCATCAACCCAAAACATGCCAGCACCCCTATGAACTAACATCAAGGACCATGTTGTCCACCCTCCTGTGGGCTCACCACCCGCAGAGGGGTTCATGGGGGGGTTAGGTGCTATGAGGACTGGCCAGCAAGCTGCCCCCGCGACCCAGCTGGATTAAGCGGGAGAAGCTGGATGGATGGAGGTATCTCCAGAAACACAAAAGGGATATTATTGCGTGATTTATATATTCCACCCTTGTGTTATAACATCAATTATATGAATTTGAAATATTCATATAACACTTTCTAGACCGCTATAGCACTTTAGAATAAAACAAAATGCATACTCATAAATTAGTAGTCTGAATCTTCTCATTAGTTAAATTACTGGTAAGGGTCATTTCATTTCAGAACTTGTTTAAAAGCAGTCCAATGTGCCCCAACGACATCTTGTAGCACACATACATTATCTGCCCTCTTTTGACTTATCAAATACCCTACACTTACATAAGTTTAAGGGGATGGAATGATCAATCTCTGCTAAATAAAAGTCTGGGTTGGGGTGCCCTGTCTGCCCACAGCTCTCATACTTGAAGTTAAGGATAAACATCTGGAGGTGTTTAGCGTATATGTCGTATATACGTAAACGTTCCGGGTTGCGCTCTGTGGAAACCCTGATTATAATGTGCCCTGTGCTTTCCTGTCACGCACACATAGACTTACTGTATGACTGTGTGCATGACAAACGTGCAGCTATCTGATGTTCCTCCAGGTTTTCCACCAGTATATTCACACCATAGTTCATGTCCTATTTGGTGGTTTTTCAGATTTTAGAATTTGATGACGGCAACATGAGGTTAAGAGCCAAATTGTCCCTACTGTAACGCAATTTGCTCTGAAATATCTAAAAGGTAAGCTCACAAATGTTGAACACAATCATTTCTATCAGTGAACAGAACCTACAACTTGCTTTGCCTAGGATCCAAGACACACACTTCAATACTTTACGAAGATGTGAGTCTAGTCAGTCTGGTGAGTCTCCTTGTTTTCGAATGGGTGTGATTGGCAAGTGGATTAGCCAATCAGGGACACGCATGGTTCGCCCATGTTGGAAAAAATAAAGGAAAAACAAAATATCATAGGGGACTGAAAAACATCACGGATTTCTGCAGAATCAATGTCTGTTAATCTGAGGGGAGAGAAACAAGTCTGATTGCACAATCAGGTTTGACCGAGTTTGAGATTCGGCAAAGGGGCTGGAGACTAGACTGACATTGATCTGCATAAAAAAGTTAGAGATAAATCATACTGGATTTCCAGGTAAAGAGCTTGCTATATTACATACACAACATAAATCTGCATTTTAACACTGGAAAAAACAATATCTAGGCAAGTTAAAATTACTTAAATTAAGAACATTTTACTTTATTTGAGCGGATTCATCTTGACAAGTGAAATTATCTGCCAGTGGAATAAACTTTTTTTTTTCTTAATTCAAGCAACATTTGATTTTATTTCTTATTTTAAGTGCAAAAAGTTGTTTTTCTTATTTTAAGTGTAGAAATATGTATTTTCATATTTTAAGTACAAAAATCTTGTGAAAAAAAGTGAAATTTACTCAAATCGTGGTAAAACTTTATTAATCTAAGTCATTTTAGCTTGACTAGATTTTGTTTTTTGCAGTGAATAATACTCACTTTAGCTAGAGCCCCATCTGTGTTGAAAATATTATGACTTATTGAATGTGCAATTTGTCAATACACCTCCAAGTGTTATATGGTGTAGTAAGTTCATTCACTTCACTGAAAAAGCTAAGGTATGATGCTTCTTGTTACTGGATTCTGAAAAGAAAGTTAAAGGTATTCAAATGTAGCACAGAATAAACTAATTCAGCCTGATGCAAATGGTCAGTGTAGCTGAAAGAAACCTTTTACATATGCCAATACGGATTCAAAAACTGCAAATAAGCTCATTAACTTGAATGTGTTTACTACTAGAAGGTAATCACGAAACACAAAATACACAAGAAGACCCCAAATTCATTCTAGATCGGACAACACAGATAGCAGTACAAGCTTTAGTGTCTATAGTCTCTTCCTACAGAGCGTTAATGTGCAGCACAGAAAAGGGGTGGGCACTGGCTGACCTGAATTATTTATGATGGAACGGATGATAAACTGACGGAAAAAGAAATAATAGTGAAGAACAAAAGGAGAAAAAATCAGATTGTGAACACAAGGCGATTATAGGAGGAGGAATGAAGTTGTTCGGCTGCCACACTTGAAGCCTACGCCGAGGATTGAACCTCGAGGCTACGGGGATTGTGGGAGAAGATGGAATAAGGTGGAATGGGAAAGATTAATGTCAAAGAAAGAGCATTTTTCTGAGGCTGACACACCTAGCGTACAGTGAGAGAGCTAATGCTTCAGTGCAGTCAATCAAACAAAAGGCACATTTCAGTCAAAACTCTTTTAATGGCTTATCTTTTTAGAATTACTGGAGCTATAGAAACGAAAACAGTCTGAATTTCAGTGTCTTGCTTGTCAGTCAAAGGTTCACTATGTCACTTTTCTTACAGAAGGTTTGAGACTTTTTTGCTGTGCCTGGGATGTTCCACAGGATGGTATTACATTTATTTTTCTTGCATTTATTCAGTTACAAGTGTTTGTATTGTTCATTCTTCAAACGAAACAGAAAACACGCACCAAAGTTCTTGTAGAGGTGAAAATGCAAGGAACAGCAATTTAACAGTGAAAAAACACATAGCACACTCAGATGGCCTATCCTGTGGCAGCGCATTTGGTAGATTTTTACAGATCTACTAAATGAGCTGCCAGAGGATAGGACATCTGAGTGTGCAAGGCATTGTTTCACTTTTGTATTGCTCATTCTTACCATGAACAGACCTGTAACTTGACATTTCCCTAGTAGCTCCGTTGATGTTTATCCACTGATTTGAAGATTCGGGGCTCTTGACAAACATCATCGGTTGAGCGGTCAGATCCAACGACCCACAGGTTGCACTTCACCGCCCCCAGTGTCTGTGTACACTGGTGTGTGAATGTGTGTGTGAATGGGTGAGTGCTTCCCTGATGTAAAGAGCTCTGAGTGCCTTGAAGGTGGAAAAGCGCTGTATAAAAATGTGACAATTTACCTAATACCATCTGCCAGAAGTAGTTACATACTGGATCTTGGACACTACACTAAGACTGTTTTTTTTGTACCTGTTTTGCACTGATCATTACCTGCACTGTTATATTCTTATATTCTTGTAAATTTTTGTGCTATATTATAGTTTATTGTTTTTCTGGTTTATTTTATTCTATTTTATTTGTTGCATGTTTAGTGTTTATCCACATTCTGCTCCAAGTACTGCAGCAATTTCCTAATGTTGTGACCCTGTTCACTCATATGGCAATAAAACCTTTTTGATTCTGATTTCTGACTGTGTCATATTTGTAGTATTTGTGTATTATACCATGCAGTCTTACAGTAGTTCTGATAAAACTCAAGATGAACCTGTTCAGGAAAGGTCAAATTTGATCCAGTTTCAGTATCGGATACTTGCTTAAATCAGAATTTAAAAATATTTAGATCCGTTACTAGCTTTAGTATCGATTAGTATCTGCATTTCGATACTTTTGACAACCCTATAATGTTGTAATGTTGCTTCAGAAGCTGTTCAGTCTAGAAAGATCCATGTAGCTCTTCAATAAAGAGACTCACCCCTCCCCTCCAACTTTGGTGATCTTCAGCCTGAAGTCCACAGAGTTTAGATTTGGAGGCTTCCACTTGAGGATGTCATCGCAGCGGCCGGCTCTGTACCTCTGTGGGGACACAAAAATACAAGGTTAATAAAACAAGCCTGATGGGTGATGCGTGTTGCCCAAGGACACAACAACAGTATCGAAGAACTTTATTCAGCCCACTTCAGAAATTGGAAAGTTTTCTCATTACAACGTGCACTGCAGCTAAATTCATAATTCAGGCCCTTTAGGCAGCGCAATAGATCCTATGGAAAAGCAGCAAATGAGACGATTTTGTACAATGCCTGAAGTTTAGATGTCAAAATATGTAAGTGGCTAATGCAAGGCCTTTGAAAAATACTTGCAGGCCATATTTGATTAGAAAACTTTTGGTATCATTCAAAAGTTTTAGTAATTAGATTTAGACTGTAAATTTGAACTTTTGGAAATAATCAAGAAAAGAATAATTCACATATTTTCAGGAGAGCCTAAAATTGTTATCTACAACATAATACATTTCTTTTTAGTAGACTATTTTGCCTCAAAAGATAAATAACTGTGGTTCACCATGTTCCCCCTTAGTTTGTCACAATAAAAAAACAAGAAAGTAGTCCCAGAAAATGTTTATATCACAACAAAGGTTAATAATGGTTAAAGAGTGAGTATTATGCAAAATCAATCAATCAAACTTTATTTATAGAGCGTTTTTCATACAAAAAAATGCAACACAAAGCGCAAATCGACTTTTTGGAGTTTTCTACCATGTTATAACATTGTTCCCTCATCAAAAACATGCCTGAAGAGTTTTTTTTATGTCATCCAGGCAAGTTTAAGTAATCTAGCCTCTCTCTTGGGGGCCCTATTCGAACTCTCCTTACGGACACCAGTATGATCCTGTACTAAACTCACAAGTTTGTAACCCATGCTCCTGTAAATTCTGACAATTCTCCATAAATATGCAAAAACAGGATACAAAACTACACACTGCACCTTCACAAACCTGATGCGATGTGCAATAGTTTCATTAGTGGGATGCAGATTGTAATGTGAATGGGGGAGGCACAGGGAGCAGCTGGAAAGGAGACTCAGTGCCAAAAACAGAACTGAAACTAATTTAACATGCTGTAAGTAGGTTGTTTTAGTTGATATTGCATTTTTAAAACAATCAAATGTAACACAGTGATCTAAATATGTGTAATAAATACCTCATAGAAGTGTAATACTGCTGTATAATGTCAGTTCCAAGTTAAATGCAGTAACTGTGTACAGATTCTGAGGATATCATGTTGGCATTGTAATATAAAGCCATATTGCTGACTCATATCTGTTTGCATATTATTTTATGTTGGCCCACAAATCTTGGCAATGTTCCACTTGTTTTCTAAGCAATCCGTTAATTACACTAGGTTTTTTGGGGAGAGATTATTAAATAAATGATAAATTATAAGCTTGTGATGTCTGTATTTACGTCTTTTACGTCTTAATATTAGCGTCTGCACTACACGTCCTCTTCGGCACACGGCTTAACAGCATCTCAATTATACACAGCTTTTCAGTTCATTAGCTGTCACCATTGCTTCAAAATTAAGCTCTTAAATTAGCCCATCACTACGCCTTGTTCACGCTGATGCACTTTCATTTACATTTCCAAACGAGCACTTGCGACTATCAACAACTTCCACCATATGCTTCAAAAAATATGTCAAAATCTATAAATTATTACCATGTCACACAGATTTTTAGACAGTAATGCAAAAATATCAATGCGCTGTTGTTTATGATTGCGACTGCAAAGAAATACGCCTCCACCTACTTGGGTTATTTATGCGTGTGACATTTACTTGGACATGAAATGGAGAAAAACATGACTGGTGTAAAGCTACATGTGGATCAGAAGGGCTGGCAAAGAGGTAAACCATCACATATGTTCACTATAGGGGCGGTTTTGCTATCAGTTATTTATAAACTATAATTTTTTTTACTAATATCTAAAGGCCAATTAAATATGTTATGCAGTACTGTGTCATAATTTTCTATAATGGCTTTGAGTAAGTAAATATGTGTAATGCAAACCAAAATTGCAATTTGAATGGATGCGATTATCAAATGTACAAATACAAAACCTTCCTCCACAAACAGTTCTGTTAAAAACTGCTCATCCTGTAGTTTAGATCTGTGCAAATCTGTGTGATCATATGTAATTCTTTTATTAGTTTGTTAGTTCATAAGTTTTTTTTTTAATACATTTTTCTGTCAACCTTGAACAGAATTTTATTATTAAAACATAAATCACAAGTCTAGTTTCAATTTCGGTGCTTGTCACAAAAATCGCACATTGATATTTTCCCCAAATTGCACGCTAGTCTGAAATATAACTTCAATATGAATACAATACACAATATTGTAATGTTTTTATTAGGTCTGTGTGATAAACAAACTTGCAATATATTTAACAACCTCACATTCAGATAGCAAAAGCCAATTACTTCAAAGTACCTCAGTTTCAGAAGGCTAATGCTCGTTTTCTCAAATTGGTTAAAAGTCCAAGACAGCGAAGAGGATTTAAAGAAGACCTATTATCGACTTTTCCGAGCTTTTAACCCTTCTCATTTACTCTCTCGATGTTGTATTTGGTGTGATTCGTGGAAGTTTGAGTAAACTTTAACCACTTATTTTGAAGATGCCATATTGTCGACCAATCCCCGTTTTTACTACTACCGGCATATGCTCACTACTCCAGTTTTATTTTCTTTATTGTTTCTTTTATTATGCCATTGTAGATGAATATAGTAATTAGGGATGGGCATTCAATTAAATTTTCGATCATCGGGAAAATTAACAATCGATTTTCGATTAATCATTAACATTTTATATTAAAATTATCATCACTATTATTACTATTACTAATCTGCATAAATAAACTCAACTTTACAACATATAAACCATAACCACTATAGAGCCACATCAGCCCGTGTGAGACTAGAATGTGTTTAATGCAGCTTTGCGCACATTTGTTTACGTCTTACAGAAACGAAACTTAAAACTGCATGGCTCATTTGTGTAAACAGTAAGCAAAAAAAGCCGCTCTTTCCTTGTGCGCTGATGTGGTTCAGCTTCTGTTGGACTAAAGAACACGACTCAGTGGATTATGAGTGTTCTTTCTGTGACAGAGGGATGTGCTGAGGCGGGTGACTCTGTTCTCTGTATTGGAGATGCTGCGTATACACGCGAAATCGGGATACTCAAAAAAAAAAGAGATCATGACCGGGATATTGATGTACAGGTAAACACACTCTGAAGGATATAGTGATCCCCAAGGAGCCAGAGCCGAGACGTGGGACTGTGAGGACACAACTCCGGTGTTTGCGCTGTGAGACGCATCCTCGACTCCTTATGCTATGTTACGCACAGCAACCTCCATTCAGTTTGTTGATTAAAGTGAATGCGATCAATGAAATTCTTAATGATCAATTATAATATTATAATAGTAATACAAATGTGCAAATTGTAACTGGAAGATCCACAGGTGTCATACAGTAAACTATACAGCAGACACAAGCACAAAATGTCTTCTTTAAAGCTAGAGAAAAGGCACGAGGGGGAGCAACAGATGAACAGAGTCTAGTACTGTCTCTGTCAGGTATCCCTGGTAACACGTCGTCGCAGAATAAAAGACAGGAGGAGGACTGAAGAGGACCCAGAGCTGTCACAAGCTACAGGTAATGTGATAAGGGCTGATGAGAGAAAAGGATGACAGACAATGCAGAGATTGTATGAATCGTGCAGTGATCATTTCGGTTTCTAAATCAGCCCCCAGAAATAAAAATAAAGCTTGATGTGATTTGAGGAAGCTGGACCCGAACCACCGTTCTTGAAACTAAATGGAAAAAATTATACATGCAGAATTTAAAAAACTAATTAGAATTTTGGATTTGCTTATTTTGATCTAGTCCCCGGTCCAAAACAGATGGACGGAAAAAGAAAACAACTTTGAAAAAGAATGCATTTGTGCCTGGAAAGCCTGAAGGTTGAATGAATATCTGACTTTGGCAATCAGTTGAAATGTTTTGACTGCTTCTTAATTTTGCTCTTAAACACCCAAGCACACAGTTCTTCCAGACAAGCTCAGTGCCCAAAAACTTGGCCAGTGTCTAGGCTCAAAGTTCTAGTTATCTACAATCCATGATTACGGGAATAAAGTATGTTTCACAAAAAGCTCTTTAAGGATGGTCTGAGATTTGTCAATACAGACAATACACTTTTAAAATCCACAGCAACGGCCAATTTTGTTCTTTTTTGCTATTTATCTTGAAGATAATTTATGTTTTCACTCATTAATCTGAAGCACTGAAGACAAATATCTGCTAAATTTTCAATACGGAACCGATATCTGGAGAGATCCTCCGATATTACCGATATCACAATAACTGATACAGGTAAATAATAATTCTTTTCATAACATGCTTTGAAATTAGATGATAAAAACAACATTCTAGGCAGCCTTTTGGTTTGTTGAACACATTTCTATGTAGGGTTGTCAAAAGTATCAAAACCAGATACTATTCCATACTAAAGCTAGTGTCAAAAATAGATACACATTTGATCAAGTATTGATACTGTTCACCGGAAAGAAATGAAACTTTCCTTAATAGTTTTAGAATAATCTTGAAAAGTATAAGAGCACATAGACTAATATACGCACATGAACCACTATGGAACCTACCTGGACCACTGAGGTATACACAGATATAAGGCCACATGGTAATATAAAGAAAATACAATTATTTTATGTTGAAAATGACATTCTATTGTCTAAATAAAGACTGTTTAGTATTATCATGGTAGTATATGAATCTGTATATCACTTATTAGTATGAAAATGTTAGTATTGTGACAACACTTGTGGAAAACGTCCGACAGTAGCCTTGGCCAAGCACTGTGCCAGTCGCCATTGTATGCTAATGCTCTGCCCCTGTGTCGGTATGTAACTTTTAAAATCATTCTGTATTGTGTGAAGGGCTCTTGTTAATGGCTCCTCTTAAATGGCGTCTGATTTTGGTGCTTAAGAGGGAACAGGAGCGACTGTCTGTCCTTCTACTTTATCTGCAGAGTTGGAGCTGAGTGTAGGAGGCGGCCTTCTGATGCCTTTGAAACTACAAAGAGTTATTCAGCGCAGCGAGGTAGAGAGCAGCCCAAGAGGCCATGTCGCGTTTTCAACAACCTTAAGCGAGTACATCTTTTCTGTTGGGACGTGGGAGTGCAGGAACATTCTTCTGCTCAGTGCTGCGAGAAGGCGCCTCTATGGCAATCAACTCTGCTCTTTGACTGATCCATGGTGAGTTTACCACATAGAGACACGGCGCGTGACAGTTAAGGGGCAAATTTGAAACTAGAAAATTAACTTGTGCTTTTTCAGCCTTATTGCAATTTATCATTTTGTGTTTGCGCATTCCTATACCTTTTCTGTCTAAGCATATACTTGGTTTGAACTTTGGCAGTGAGCAACTAAAACAGGAGCAGTTCCTGAACTGTCTAGACAAGAGGTCGCCAAACCTTTTTCCTCTGGTGAATTATCTTTATAAACTGAAAATGTTCAGAGAATTGCGAATATCAGCAGTTGCAAGAAATTGAGTAAATATAAGAGCCATGGCTCAGTTACAGTTAGATGCCCATAAAGCATAAACCATTATCCATTTATGAGTGCATTCATAAGTTACGCATCATTTACAATGGTAATAGCAGACATTTAATTCCTAATTTTTTTGTTATACAGGAATAAAACATATAATTCAGAAAACACTTGGCAAGCTACTTTGAAAGGGCGTTGCTGGTTGCTTCTGAGCTCCAGGTTGGAGATATTGGTCTACAAATCTGACTAGACTAAGAGTTCTCTACGATGTCAATTAGACTTTTTTTTTTCATGGCCATTGCCGATAAGAATTTAGAATCCTGAGCAACTGATGGCCGATAAGTTCTGCTGATATTCTTGTGATGATATTTTTGTGATGATATGTAAGGCCAATTTCAATTATTTTCTCCAAATTGTAATTAAAATTTACTCCAATCTCACCAACAGCCTTTTTAAGTACAAACCTTGAAGAGAACCGTGTAGTCATATTTTGTGCAGTGTCGTCTTTGCACTCACTTGTCCAAATAAAACTTTGCGTATTCTTTAGGCAGGTTTACCAAAACGAATGATCATCCTGTACTGGAGATTTAAGTCCAATAGCAAATACATTAAAAAGTGCAAATATTGGCCCAATTTCTAATGTCAATTTGTATTCTATCAGTAAACATAGAACTAGGACCAGCCAAATTGAGTTTAGAAGTTGAGAAGTGCTTTTCACAACTTTCAGTGACCAGAGTGGAGTTTTGCCATCACGGTAATGCTAAAAACAACTAGCATGCTAATGAGGCACTTCTTGATGCTCATACAGTACAAAATTTGACAGTATATCTGTACTGTAGCAAGATCGAGGACTTTTGTTGTTAAAATAATCTAGCTAAAACACAGTGTCTTCCTTGAACGCCTTCGGAAAAATAAAAAAAAGTTAAAGATTAAACACTAAAGCAGGACTCATATTTACTTATCTCTGACCCATACATGGTAAATATTACACAGTAATCTGACACCATGTTTTCCATCAGATACCTACAGTGGCGTGACAGACAGTTGCACTAATTGGACACATAGATCGCTTCTCCTCACTGTATCACCAGCTTATCCCGCTTAGTGCAGCCTGAAAAATCTCCGTCACCTTTCTGAACGCAAATGATTACAAATGAATGCGAACCAGCAAAACCATGGCAACAACCTGATGAAAACCCAATTAGGCTGCACGCTAAATAAACAGCCGACCTTGGTTTCAACGCTTTTATTATTATTGTTGTCTTGCCAATAAGCCAGCACTTACTTAAAAACAACAGCTTTATTATGGAAAAAGCAACAAGCGACCTTCAAAAACGCAGCACTGCACGTACTTTAAATCCATTTGAAGATAATGGAGTTTCATTGCATATAAATCAGCAACTTTGTGAAGTCGGTGATGTGGTGGCTCCAGAGAGGGCACACAGAAAAGGGGTGAACAGACAAAACAATATGTGACGTTAACTGTTCAAATGGCTCCGATTGAACCCTATTAATGCGCCGATGAGTCTGACCTTGCTTGTCGCCCACACTCTCTTGATGTGAGATATTGAAAACGACAGAAAAGTTCAAGTACGTAACAGTAAATGATACTTGATAAAGGTCAAGTGTCTTTGTAGGTGTTTCATCTTCAGTATTCCCATCACTAGCTTGTCAGTGGTGTTGTGTTTTGCATTTGATAGATAACAAAAAGATCAATGGGGCCTGTCGGTGAGGAGAAAACGACGTGCACTGTAGGCTACGGCTAAGTATTTAAAGATTTTTATTTTATTTGTGCTTGTGTCTGCTATGAAATAATCATCTATAACACTCATGAATCATTATGTTATAATCTGGACATTTAAATCACAATATTCATCTAAAACAATTAATACATTAATAAAAGAGTGGCCAATTGGAGCTGACATTGCTGTAAATTTCATCACAAAAAAAAAGCCATGAAGTTATCAGCACCTCTGATGAATCGCTGCGCATCACTCTAGTAAGTATAAGTACTGTAGTATAAATTACAAAAAAGTACAAAAAAACAGAGCATTGGCCATATACCAACGGTGGTGCAAATGGGAGTAAACTGGCAAAATAAGCAACTAAAGATTGCTCAAACATTCACAAATCACTCCAAATATAGTTTCGGGTGAGTAAATGGTGAGAAGAAACAATTATAACATTGGTAAAGCTCTGAAAAGTCGATTTTGCATTACAGCTCTGATTTAACAAAAGTTTAAAACTGCAAGAAGCTATTATATAAAGCGATTCCCAATAGAACAAGCATAAAACCCAGTCCTGTGAGACCTATTCTGTTATAGACCAACTGCAGATTCATTTGCCACAAGTCTCTGAGGGGCTGTTACCAACACCAACTTGCAAAACTTCAAATGGTGCAGAGTCATTTACACATAAGCAGCTGATTTTTCAGAGGTCCTAAAATACCTACAAAACAAATGCTTAGTCATATACAATAATGACAATAATAATGCAATGGATTTGTATAGCAAGACTTCAAAAGTGCTTCACCTTGCATTTAAGAAGGGGTATTAGCGACCTTTTGGAGATTTCTGCCATCCATCCATCTTCTCCCACTTAATCCTGCTGGGTCACTCATAGCACCTGACCTCCACAGGAGGGTGGATGTCATGGTCCTTGATGTTAGTTCATAGGGGTGCTGGCATGTTTTGGGTTGATGGGGGAAACTGGAGTACCTGGAGGAAACCCATCCAGACACGGGAAGAACATGCAAACTCCACACAGAAAGGCCCGGGCGACCTGGGGCTCGAACCCGCAACCTTCTTGTGCATGAGGCCTGAGTGTTGCCACTCAGCCACCGTGCTGCCAGGAGATTTCTGCCATGTTATAATGTTGTTCCCTCAAGAAAAACATGCCTGAAGAGGTTTTAGATGTCATACATGTATGTTCTGTCCTGTACAATGCTCAGCCCTCGATCCTACATCACCTCCATTTTCCCTTTCATTAAGCATCTCCCGGAAACGTTGCCCTCTTTCCATAAAGTGCTCTGTTTACCACCTGAGAATATTGAAGGTGCATTGTGTACATTTTCTGGTGGAGGCCCCATCAAATGCTTTGTTCCTGCCATAGACGGTATATATGAGTGGGCATAGTTAAAGTGTTAGTGCCAAACAGGAAGTGCTCCAGGAGGCTCTTCTGGTTCTTCTCTCCTTTTTTCCCATTGGGATCTTATTGCCCCTATCTCCGTAACTGCTGCACTGAGCCTCGTCATTTTGGTCTTAAAATGTTCGTATGTAGCCATACCGGCTTGTCAAAGCCTGATCCCGTCAGATCTCAGAAGCTCAGCAGGGCCGGGCCTGGTTAGTACTTGGATGGGAGACCACTGGGAATTCCAGGTGCCACAGTGGGGCGCCAGTGGCAAAAACTCGTAGTGTTCTTAGGCAAGGTACATCACCCACATTGCCTAGTATGAAAGTAGTGTGTGCGTGAATGGTGGTGGTGGTCAGAGGGGCCGATGGCACAGATTGGCAGCCTCGCTTCCGTCAGTCTGCCCCAGGGCAGCTGTGGCTACAATAGTAGTTTACCACCACCGGGTCTGGAGTGAATGAATAATGCTCTGTAAAGCGTCTTTGAGTGTCCTGAAAAGCGCTATATAAAACTGATGCATTATTTATTATTAACCCACTCTACATGATCCTGAGTTTTCTTTTCACTGTTTTGTTCCTAAATCAAGATATGAACATAAATAACAGACCAATCAGACGCCTTCATTCACTGAAGTCACAGCCCCCAAGCGTTAGCAACAGGTTTGATTGACAGCCAGTGTGTTTCACTGTCCCAATCCCACTTTCCTGCCCCGATTCACTATTTTTGAAATAAAATGACAAAATAAGTCAAACAATTACAATAGCTAACGTTACTAGAATCTTAACCAGCATAAAGTAAAGTGAATTTCGTTAAATTGTTGTTTGCACGTAACCGAACATATAACATAAATCAATGACTTAAACTTACTATTTAAAGTTTGATGATAAAAGCTAAAAGTTTCCTTATTATTCTCAAGAATCACCAAAATACAGCGGTCCGTGACACATTTAACAACCCCAATCATGATTGGCTCTTGGAGTTGCTATGATACTCATGGTCAGATTTCCAAATATGGAACCTGGCTCCAAATTCACTCCTGTAACCATGGCATCGGGAGCCTCACTTAGTCCAATATACGGTCTATGGCTCCTGCACAGAAATTGTCTATAGATGCACAAAACCATGATACAAAACAATACACGACAACTTCACAAACTTTAGTGTGGTGAACAAGGGGAGATGAGACTCAGAGCATCAAAAACTAAACTGAAACTTATTAAACATATTAACACGTTGTTTTCGGTGAATATGTAGCATTTTTAAAATGATAAAGAGTAACATGGTGAGCTAAAAATATTATGTGCTAGTAATTAGCACCCCACAAGAAGTATAATACCACCTCTTATAGTTTTGAGTACACTTCATATGAACAAACTAAGGTGAGAGATGTGGTGAGCAGCAGACTTTTTTAACAGTACAGTGTGTAATGAGCGCGCACAGCAGTGTTTGACAGCCTGTCATACAAATGGCTTTTGGGCAGTTATGGCTCAGTTAAACAGCACTCCCTGGTGTTTTTACAAAGAGAACTATGGCCTTCCCTGCAGTCACAATTAGAAAATAAATCAGGAGGACGACAGGAGGAAAGCCAAGTGGCAATGTGACAAGCTATCTCGAGATTTGTGGTTGTTTTAAGTCCATAAATAGCATTCATTTGATCTGATCCATAGTTGATGCTGGAGGAAACAGATTGCTATAACTACTCTTCCTAGCTCAAAACGAGGTAAATAACATGTGACATTTCATTTCACAAAGCTTATATTGGCTTTAAATGCAATTAGTTCAACCTCTAAACAAGTTACGTGAAAAATGCATGCTGTACGGACTGCCAGGTTTTGTGTTAATATTGAGTCATTGCAAGTGCTTTGAAAGAGCCATACATAATTTACAAGAGTGGATTTAATGAAGAATGCCTAATATATGAGAATAAAAGACAGAGGCCGGGGGCTTGGCTTTGAGATAACCCTTTGATTACAATGTTTTTCATATTTCGCGTTTTGCTCGGAGGAGACATGGGTGTTTAAGTGTGCGGGGGATTACAGACAAAAGGCTGGGCTAGTCCAGTAAATCTGCTCTCAGGGGACAGAGCACCATGTCTCAGCTCACACACTTAACGCCAGAGTCACACTGACACTGAGAGGCTGAGAAAGAGAAAGAACAAGAAAGAAAGAGAGATATGCTTTGGATTTGTGTTCTGCGCCAAGAAATAGGAAGGGATTTGACGAATAAGAACATGGAATATAGTAAGATCTGAAAGAGTTTAATCTAATTACGTTTTGGAAAAGTTGAACAAAATGTGAAATCTCATGTTCTGGCAATATTAAGATCTATAGTTTAGTGTAGTTGTAATGTCTCAGAAGCTACTTGGTGAGACATTTATTGTCCTAATTAAGATAAATGAATGAAATAGTATAAAATGGTATTCTAGAGATCGAAATCTACAGACATTCCTTGATCATTTCACTCATATTAAAGGGCCTATATTGCACAATTTTTTTAATGTTATAATGTTATTTCCTCATCATAATCATACATGATGAGTTGTGTTTTGTTTCATTAATTCGTTTCAACACACAGACCCTGCAGATTAAGGCTGTGTTCTTTTCTCAAACAGAAAACACTCTGTTCCAACTTGTAATGGTCAAGTGATAACACAGGAAGTGCCCCACCGTGATTTGTAAACTTCATACACCTTCCCTGGAATCATTTGGATCGTTTCAGCCCTGGAAATGCTAATCTCTACTGACCAAAAGGTAAAAGGTAACTTGAAAACTACCGCTTCATGACATCACAAGGTGGAACAGAGCATTTTGAGCTTTGAAGATATAGAAAGTCTAAAAATAAATTGTTACTCAAACACGTGTGAATGAAACAAAACACAACTCAGGTATGTTTAAGAGGAGGTAACAACATTCCAACATGGTTTAAAGCTCACAAGAATCAGTTCTGTATCCAAATATAGAAGATTTTATCCTCGGTGAACCAGGAAGTGGATAGTGTTAGCCTCTAAAAGTTGTGAAATGCGCTTGTAAACTGAATGGGGTGAATAATTAGGGTGCTGGGAATGCATTAGGAAAGTGAGGACAAGAAACAATTTGAGATTGTGAACGTAAATCCCATTGTTATTCTTTCACCTTGGCAGTGAAAAAAGGTGATACAGAAATTAAAATCACCTGGTTCCAGTTCACATTATTATGAAAATGATAAGAACCGTGCTATACTGGAGTTTTATAGTTTTACTTAAGATTTCATACAGGTGTTGCATATTGTCCGCTTGTATTTCTGTTTTTCACATAATAGTCTTTGTATGAGATCACACCTTTATTGATAAACCATAAAGAGTCTACATGTTTTCCTCTGTAATAATCATTAGGCCCATCTGTATTCCTGTGCCATCTGTGATCAGGCCGTTGTACATTGACAGAACAGCCTCAGATATCACAGTTTTCTCCATGTGTTGGCTGAGATAACATAGCTCTATGCTGATTTAATGGAGGTTCAGAGCAGAGAGACCCAGGGCCAGATTAACCCTGAGACCAGCCTAATCCCAGTCACACATGAAAAGATTAGCATTGCACTGGGCACAAATCAATGACTTTGGAAAGCCATTTGATTACAAAGCAGAGTTACAGCCCAGACTAGAGGCAGTAATGGGACTCTTACCCTGTGAATATACTTTATGTACCTTATTCCATTCGTCATACGGGTTGTATCATTTTGCATGGGGCTGCCAACTAGCAAATAAACTCAATAAGAACTATAAAGATGTTTTAAAGCCTCTCAGAGAATCGATGCAGTGTTGACTTGAACCTACTTTATGTCGTATTTAAAGTGCAAAGTTTTTTTTTCTCAAATTCAACATTGAAATGAATGGGATCCCTGTTTAACTGCCACAACAATAGAAGGATTTAGAGGCAAAAGTGGGCAGGGCAGAATATATTCTATAGACATGCTAAAGCAGACTTGGAGCGACTTATCCAAGCGTTTGTCTCCAGTAGGTTAGATACTGTAACGGCCTCTCACTGGCCTCTCCAAACGAGTTGTAAGAGCTGCAGAACATCCAGAATGCTGCAGCTCCAGTCCTGATTCCAACCAGGAAGTACGAGCACAAGTCCTGTGCTCAGGTCTCTGCACTGCCCCCCTGTGGCCCAGAGACTTTAAAGCAGCTCTGCTTATGTACAAGTCTCTCTATGCCTGAGCACCAAAGTCCATCTGTGACATGTTAGTGCCAAATGAACCATCTGCACTCTGAGGAGCTCAGGGTCCGGCCTCCTGCTGGTCCCAGAGTCAGGACTAAACTCGGGGAGTCAGAGTTTCAGACTCATGCAGCTAAAACCTGGAACAGTCTGAACATGTGAGACAGACTCTACTCTCTACTATCTCTTTAAATCTAGGCTAAAAACGGTTTAGCTGTGCATAAGACTGAAAGGTTTTAATTTTTCATTCCGCACTCTTCTCTTCTCTCTAATTCTCTGTAATTTAATGCTCCATCTCTATTTTAAAATTTTATGATTATTTATGTTTTGATTTGTTTGTATTGTGATTTTAATGCATTTCTTATTCTGTAAAGCACTTTGAATTACTTCGTGTATGAATTGTCCATTACAAATAAACTTGCTTTGTCTTGCCTTGACAGTGAAGGTTGTGGCTTTAATAAAAAGATGTGCATTTTACATGAGAATATGAATGATATACATGGACCAAAATAGGGAGGCTAATGTGTCTTAATGGCTGCTTTAACTGACAAGCAAAGCTGTTCAAAATGGGTCCATTACAGAATGATGGAGCAAACGTAAATTCAGCCTGGAAGACCAAACCCTGACTCCTTCCCTCACCTCCTCCTCATCTTATGTCCAATATAAAACACTAGAACCAGAATTAAATTGACTTAAAAATCGCACCAATAGTGACCAAGCAATTCTTTTTTTCTAATTACTTCAAGACACGAAGCTTGGTCCCTGCAGATTGGGTCAATTCATTTCCTGGGAGTGGAATGAATGTTAAAGATTAAACTACCAATAACAGTACCAGAAGTTTCAGATTTTCAACATGTTTTCACAGTTTTACAGACAATTATCGTCTCTTTTGAAACTTTCACACACATTCTTTTTGTATTCCCAATTCATCTTACAAAAGAACAACACACTAATCTCAGCACTAACATTGTGTGTTTGAAGTTATTTAACAACAAGCTATTATAGTGAAGCCTGGAGCTGAGGACAATTTAAACAAGTGACACAGTGTGAGTCAATAACCCAACGGCAGGAGCTAAAGGTCAGGAGAGTGCATGCATTTTAAGTGGATTAATAATTCAATATACAAAGCCACTGCTTTTTCCACACAAAACACATTTTACTTCAATCACAGCCTTCAAGCTTTCCTTTATCACAGTTGTGGCTGTGTAATCTTTTTGAAGACACCAAACTGAAAATTCAAAGCAGGTATGAGTCACAATTCATACAACAACCATTGACATTTGAGCAAAAAAATGATTCTGTCTATGGTGCCTTAAATGTGTTTGTATCCTTTGCGGTTGTTTAAATTATAATAGCTACATCTTAATTAGCCTTAATAAAACAATGAATGATTCAGGCTTTGTAACTACCGTATTTTTCGGACTATAAGTCGCTCCGGAGTATAAGTCGCAACAGCCAAAAAATGCATAATGAATAAGAAAAAAACATGTATAAGTCACACTTTTTGGGGGAAATGTATTTTATAAAATCAGAGACCAAGAACTGACATTTCATCTTGAAAGGCAAGTTATAGAAGTTATAGTAATTAAAACAACCCAGTAGAGAACAATCCGTGTATCATTCGTTTTTCAATATAGAACCAAAACTATAAGAAAGAAAAAAACAACTCTTTTCTTTATTATTTGTCTCTAAAACCAAAATGAAAAAATGGATATGGATTTGTTTTTTTTATTTTTGATTCATATATAGGATTCATATATTTGGTCTATGGACTGTCAGTGTGAAAAATGTAAAATATAAGTTGCAGGACCACCCAAACCCTGAAAACAGTGCGAATTATAGTCTGAAAAATTTGGTACATAGATATTTGGACTTGTGTATTATAAAATGTAATTCTTTCTTCTAAAGCAACTATGACTGCTTAAAAAAACTAACAAAAAAACATAAATGTAAATTACATAGTGGACACAAAACAACCTTCTAATAATAGGGTTAATATCTGTATACTGAAGTGGACGGAGTGTGATGTCACCCATGGGGCTGCAGCAAAATTAAGCTAACTTATAGTAGCTATCTTGCAACCAAACTCCATATTTGGAACTCCAAGTTTACAATAAGTAAGTGTTTATTTATATAGCGCTTTTCACAGACATATGTCACAAAGATGCTTTACAGAGGATTATTTACAGGGCATCCTTCATTCACTCCAGACCCGGTGGTGGTAAACTACTGTTGTAGCCACAGCTGCCCTGGGACAGACTGACGGAGGCGCGGCTGCCAGGCCAACCACCACCAACACTCACCCACACAACTTTCACACCTACAGTGCATGTTTTGGGTACAAAGAGCCAATCAGGAGGTGTTGAAGGTACTCGTCCCTTCCCTGCACTGCTGGTTTGGCAAGTGCAGTCAAATAAACCTGTTGCTCACGCAGGAGCTTGACTGGTCCTGAATTCATTTCATATATAAGTTATGGACAAAACAGTGAAATAAAAATACCAGGATTTTATGAAAAGCTCCTCACTCACTTCCTATTTGGAATGCAGCGGGCAAGCCATGTCTATCTTTGCATAGTTTATGGGTAATACGCATTAAAAAAGAAAGCTCTACATTAATTACTCTTTTGAATACTCTTTGTGAACCCTGTCCTCTCTCCAACTTTGCCCTGGCTTTGACTGGCACTCTCCAGCAGCATATCCCTTGTTTGTTCCTTTATTGTCTTGTATTTCCATTGGGCCCGTCTAGCCAGAGCACTCAGCCTCATTATGAAACAGTATAATGCCCTCCCCGCCTATATAAAAGAGAAATGCAGAGCTTGTAAATTACACCGCTTTTATTATTCAACATCAGATGGCATCCCATTTGCACCATCATTTAGCTGCGTTAGGCACGCCAGCTCCATCTATCCATGGTGACGTTTACAGACAGGAACCAGATGTTGACGCGTGTGCATTTTGCCGCATTATCCATCACATTAGTTGGATCTGTTGATTATTACGTGTATCATGGAGTTCCTATGTGTAGGGAGACAACAGCCCCAGACGGTAGCGGGTGCCATGATCGGACTTGTATCCAATACTGAGCTGAAAATTGTGTAAAGAGAAGAAATAAATCGCCTGCCAGCCAAAGCGCGTTGAGCTAAATGATGTTCTCTCCTAGCAATCCTTTTTCCTCACTGGAGCATCCAAAAGCAGCAATGGGATCCTGCTTGTTTTCAGTAATCACTTTTACTATGAGGCCAAAAACACATCTTCGGGCCGTGGCGATGGTGCGTTCCTAATCCGAGGATGATGTAGGAGCATCCCTCAGGCGGTTTGACGAATGCTCAGTCCGTCACACGTGGGATCCAAAAACAGCAAGCACCTTTCTTTAGATGGATGTTTACGAAGTGTTTGATCCATTGAATTCACTGAAGAATCAGGGGTTGCAGATGTTAAATCAATGGAAGGTGGTGTTGAATTCAAAGTACAAAATTATTTTTCATTTTATTTTAAGGTTTAGACATAAAAATGGAAAATTCAAACCAAACCATCCTCCTCCTTGTATAATCGTTGTATAATGGACTGAGCAGAAAAAGCTACTTCTTCGTGATGTTTTACCACATAGGATTTAGCTTTCCCAGTACCACAAGATCGAAATCCAGACTGAATTGGGTCTAAATTAGGGTTAAATATGGTCTAAAGGTAGATCCAAAAAAATATGAACCCAAAGGGGGACAAATGCATTATAGATTTGTCTATGAAATAAATACTATAAAACTACTGCACCTTGCATCAGGTTTGTGAAGTTGTATTGTATTGTTTAGACTGGGCTTTGGACAGCATTGTACTGCTAACTGTAAGGAGGGCTCAAAAAGAGCCTAGGAGAGATCGCTAGATTCTTCAAACATGCATGGATGACAGGCAAGTTTTTGATGAAGAGCTCCAAAGCTCATTTTGCATAATACCCCCTCTTTAAGAAGCTACTGAAACATGAATCGAGCAATGCAGAAAAAAAAAGATACAAAAAGAGATCAATGGAAAGACAAATTTGATACTGCATACTGAAGCCAACAAATCATCAAAGTCTCCTCCATGCATCGGGGAGGGCTCTGAGGTGACAGGGAGGTCAGGAAATACAAGCACTTTGAAAATGCAGACATCCATATGCGAATGCTGCAATATTGATCAAGGCCAAACCACATAAACCACAAAGCTACAGAGACACAAGTGTTTGGAAATACATGTGACGCACTGAGCAGTAATCCACTAGCACCATTTTCATGTTGCCTACAAATCCCTCTCCACTGTTAGAGCCTGTACGATAATGACTTCACAAATTACACATAAGAGCCAGTAATGAGTGGTACAGGCAAACAGGGTAAAACAACAAAAACAATATAAATCTCAAAGTTTAATTTACTTTTTTTTGTGCAAGTGCAAAAAACTCTTTTATAATTACTGTAATGTATTTAAAAAGTCTCAATTGACAACAAAAATAATTTATCAGAGTCTGCGGTTAGACACTCAAAATCTGATAAGTAACAGATTTTGGAGCTCCACGACAAACCAAAATCATCTTTCCTGGGTAGTGTTTGCCCTCTTATCTAAAGTTAGATCCACTCACTCACCGACTGCAGCTCCCACAAATAAATACTGTTGTTGTGTCCTTGGGTAAGACATTAAAGCCCCTTCGCCCCCAGTGTCTGCGTATGCTGGTGTATGAGTGTGTGTGTGAATGGTTGAGTGGTTCCTTGATGTAAAGCGCTTTGAGTCCCTTGAAGGTGGAAAAGTCCTATATAAAAATAAAATTTACCATTTATTTCTGTTTGATCACGGTCTGGGCAATAACTAATAAAATTATAGCTAGCTGCAGCACTAAATATTATGGATTATCACTAAGAGTAATCCAGTTCATGCTTCTTGTTATGTCTGTATGAAAACTATAAGAGTTACAGTTTATTGACCTTTCCTTTTGCATTGTTGTATACAAAGGTTATTACAAACAGGCTTGGTTGGGATAAAATCTGTATGACAAGACAAACCAAAACTCCATAGGCGGATTTCATGACACGTCACACATATATGATGAGCACATGCGCGCGCAACTCGGACCCAAAACAAACGTTTTTTATCGCGGTTTGTACGTTCAGGAAGGTGAAATTCGAGCTGTTTGTATTGTACCAAAATGCCATCATGTTGTGCTCTTGATTGTACAAACAGGCAGGTTAAAGGAAACGGATTGATTTTTTATCGGATTCCTAAAGGAAAAGGCGCATTTAAACAGCACCGCCGGCGTCTGTGGATACGAGCCATTAGACGAGAAGACTGGTCCGAGGAATTGATTGACAAGGCTGGTGTTTGCAGTGATCACTTTATATCAGGTATTTATATACTATATGGCTGTCATAACAAATCCCTTGGTCTTATGTGCATCCACCCAGGCCTGGTACAGTCCCGTCTTGTGTCCTTGTGTGGCCTTTGACTTGGTAAAACAAAATTCACTTTAATTTGTTATTTTGTGCATCCTCAAAGGTTGGACATGACCACAATTCACAAAATTATATGCTTCTAAAGACTTATATGTTCTTAAATTCTCCTTCGTCCACGCGCTTGGCAAAATTATGAGATACATATAAATGTCGGGCCATTCAGTTGCCGGTATTTTTGAGATGTCCGCGTCCCACTCATTATCAGCGTACCTGCGTACCTGTACTTAAGGTTAACTTCCTTAAAGAGCCGTCACGATCTGTTGGCTGAAGGGACTTTAAATACGATGACTGATCGCACCTGTCATTATCCGCCATTGTCACGATTGTAAACCCGGGAATGTTTTATGGCCAATGTGTGCGCGCATACCGGAAGCGCGCATAATGTTTACAAACTCTGAAACCGGTCTATACCTCGAGGACATATTAAAACATTTTAGGAGTTGATATACAAAACATTTTCTTACATAATTTAAAAATATATCATCATTTAAAGTCTTATCTGGTGCTACAGATGCTTTACAGTCTGTTAAATTCGAGATTTGAGAGCAGCCCAGCACCAGACTGATCCAGGGGCTTATCCTATGTCCTGGCAGAAACAGCTCACCCCCCATTTCGACAAAGCCCGTCCAATCAGGTCTCTGACAGGGCAATGCCACGCTTATCTGATACGAGACTGGCCTAGACTCACTGCAGAGGTGGATGTGAGGTGAAGCGAGGTTTTAAACACGAATTAGAAACATCATTGCGCAGTGTGGTCTAATGTATTTGGAAATATATCAACAGATATTAGACAAAATACAAATTACTATATTATGTGAAATAAAACTGCATTAGGCCATTCTTCTCCCCAGAGAGTCCCCAAAACAGAAACATGGCAACTGTACAGTCAGCCACAACAACACAGGGAAAACAACTATCACAGGGCAAACACTGGCAAACTGAGTATTTACCAAACAAAGGTGGATATCAGAACAAAACAGAGACAAATGGACACATATTAAAATAAATATAATTAATAGAAATAAAAAGTAGAAAAACAGATGGCTTTAGCGCCTGTAAACTCCAAAAGCATGTGGCCCTTCTGCTGCTGTTGTTGTTGTTTGTAATACCATCATAAAAAGTCCCCAAATGTATCCGATGTATCCTCAAAATGCAGAATAATCAGCATATTTCCAGGAGTTTAAGAATGTGTGTCGGGCTACACTAATGAAATACCAGAAAAGTTTTTATGCCTGTCTAACGCTGCTTAATGCATTTCCCTGTGTGCCTAATCCAGCTGTCAATGACACTCATCGGATCTCTGGAATATTCACCCGTGACCAGATTCACATCTTCGTAAAATATTGAAGAGGTGTGTATTCTGGATACCAGGGAACCAGTTTTCTGAATACACTACACTTTTACAAGACCTTTGTGGACCCCCCTTTTTTTTTTCTTTTTTTTTTTTACACATAAAGCAAGGCAGCTGACATTTAATGAGAAAACGCTGCTTCTGATTGGTCACAATACTTTTAATGTGAAAAGAAAGTGGAGATTAATGCAGCTGATAGTAAAATAACAAGGCCCATTACAGTGACAGCATTATAGCAGTACTTGTAAAAAATATCGCTATTAGTAACGCGATTGTTCTTCTACGGCTGCTACAGAATAAAGCTATAATGTAGTGTTTTGTAGTTATTGTGGTCTGTATTTTCTGGATTAAAGGTTAGATGCAGAGCAGGTGCAGAACCACTTGATTGGAGTGATGGCCTGGAGCCAATGTGTCTCCGAAGATTTGGACGTGAGGACAAGGACAGCAGCCCAGCCGTGTGTTCACAGACTAATGATGGAGGTGAAGACTTTTTCAGCATCATTTACACCTGTCTATGGGACACCGGGGAGATGAATGGACCGCAATGTCAAAGTTAAAGGGGCTATTAAGCCATTTGATCTATGTTATAATGCTGTTTCTTCAACAAAAACATAACCAGTGTTTTGTTTCTGCATATTTAGGTTGAGTTCTTCTCTCAAACAGAAAACATTCTGTTCCACCTGGTGATGTCACGTGGTAATTAGGGCCCGACCGATATGGATTTTGTTGCGGCCGATTTGATACCGATAAAATGGGAGTTGGAGCTGCCGATGGCCGATATAATCGCAATATATTTATGACGTAAAAATTAACTGTAAATCTTAAGACTTAAGTTTGGCTCTATTGGATTTTCAATTGGGTTTAGTTAGGCGACATTTATTGTTATTCTGCCTCTTTAGTCATACTTAAAGACAGTCGGTCGGCCTAATGGCATTTTTGTATAATATTCTAGCCTGTAAAGAAAGATCTGCAAGTAAACCCGCTATTATCCTTTAGCGGTAAATGCGTGTGCGCCGTGGTAATTAATGACATGTTAAATGCCGATAATTCATAATTTTATTCACAGCTCATTTACATATCAATGCGTGTCCAGTAACATATATACGGCCACTATAGCCACTTTACAGTCGCTAATAAAAGAGAAAACAGCCTGTTTATGTGTGCGAGCTACAGCAGCTAATCGGTAACAAATGAGAAAGAACCAAAACGAGCTTCAAACCGACACATTTCCAACACTCAGCCTCACACAGGCTCCTCTCAGATCACAAGTCTGTACGAAGAACTGTCCTTTTAATCCAGACTCAAACTGATCGTCTGTAAAAAGAAAATAATCTCAGTGTTGCGCACATGGATCTACGGCTGTGCACACTGTAAACAAGTGCACATGGCGATGCGTTCAGGGGCAGGATGGACGCAGACAAATGACTCCTCAGATAAATACTGATGCGGTGCCACATATTAAGACATTTATCTGTCTGTAAATTGGATTAAATGGGCACAATATAGAGAGTCTAAGTTTTATAACAAGGTAAAACATGTCCACGTGGAATATCAGCCCATATCGGCAAGATTTTGGCCGATCGCCGATATGTTTCCAAGAGCCCATATCAGCCGATAATATCGACGAACTGATATATCGGTCGGGCCCTAGTGGTAATACAGGAAGTGCTCCACTGTGTTTTTAAACTCCATCTATTTCATAGTTACAGAATCATTTGGATGATTTCAGCTCTGAAATTGCCCATCTCTGAACAAAAGGTAAGAAGCTGTTCACTTGAAAACTGCTTCATGACATGACAAGGTGGAACAGAGCATTTTAATTTTGGGGGATGTAGACAAACTAATAATCCAGGATTACTCAAACAGATTGGTCTGGCTCGCTATGGGGCAGAGGGAGTAGCTAAACTGACCCCAAACATGATCGCGCAATCAGTTTGTTTGTTAAAGAGACGCATGTGAAACAAAGGAGCTCTTATTTGACACCTGCTCCTTATGTGACACCGCTCTCTTGCTATCTTTTTTTAATAATAATAATAATAATACATTTTGTTTATTAGGCACCTTTCTGGACACTCAAGATTGCCTTACAACAACATAAACAAACTAAATACGATTAAAACATACATGTAAAAGCATTCAGTTAAAGTGGGACAGTATTCAATTGTAATTAATTGTTTAATAGACTGTATTTAGTATTGTATTTTAATATTCCTACTACTTATTTAGATTTTATTATTACCATTTATATTTTTTCCTCTTTGTTATTATATTATATTGTGATGTCTGAACTACTGTGTCCAAATAACTTCCCTTGTGGATCAATAAAGTTTGTCAAAGTCTAAGTCTAAGATCATTAGTCACTTATATTTACAAATGAAATCAACCTGAGCTCACCACAGTTTAACATAATAGTTTAGTGCTTTGCTCATTGATTCTGGAGAAATCTGCAATGCTTTTCATTTTTTTCCCCTTTATTTTTTCCTCAAAAGCAGCCATATTTGTTTTTGATACAGACATGTGTTTTCCTTTTTGGCTAATCCACCTGTCAAACACGCTCATCTGAACTGATTCACCTGTGATCAGACTCTTTGTAAAATATTGAACACGAGTGCATCATCGATCTTAGGCAACCAGCTTTCTGAATACACTACATTTCTACATGACCTTTGTGGACCCTTTTCATTACAAACAAAACAAGGCAGTTGACATTTAATGGGAAATAGCTGATCTTTTCATTGTATATAAACACCTACTCCAACTGAAAACCTCTGAGTGATGCTTTTAAAGACTTGTCACTCTGCTCCGAGACTGTAAACGCTTTTGTGTTTTATGTCAATCTAGTGCCTAAGAAAAGCTGAGCCACTACATCTCAGGCTTTATGGGGTGTCATAAATATTTCAATGTTAAAACAAATAAAATACAGAAGAATACTGTGCCGCTGTCAATATTTTCTCAAGACCTCGCCAGCCTGCAGCGCCAAACCCATATCCCCTTTCTGTTTAATATGCTTATCACGGATCTGGCTACACTCCTGCTTCAATTTTACATTTATGGATTGGGCAAAGCATATTCCAGATAGAACCAAGATAGGGGGTGGAAATTTTGTCTCTATGATGCCAGGGGGAAGGATAACATTCCTAAATATAGGTGTTCCAATAGGGTGACAAATTGCAATGATGAAAGGACAATTCACATAGAAAATGGTCTCTCGCTCAAGGTTTAAACTTGTAATGAAATGTAGGTTAGGTTAAATTAAACTATATCAAATTACATTATATAGTAAAAGTGTATTGAGAGTTCTTGTTTGATAGTCCTGATGTATGTTATATTGAAGCTGCCACTCAGATAACCCCAATTTACTTCCTGTTTAGTTTAGATAAAATATATATATGTAGAAAACATATTTTAAGTTATGTCACCACACCTTAGTTAAAGAGAAACTCCGGCACGTTTGAAGCTAAAGTCCATTGCCAGAAGTGGTTGAATACTGTCAGAAGCCAAAAAACAGCACAGATCAGTGTGTTCCAGGCAGAGATCTCGCTGTGGTAGTGAGTCTGTCAAGGCAACAAACTAGTGTAGTGAATTGGGCAAGTTCTTAACTTCCACGAAAAACGTCAATTTGCTTCACACTGAAAGGGTAACACCAATTTCTAACCCATCTTACAACAAAACCACGAGTCTAACAAACAAAACGCTCTGCTTAGCTCACTCATTAGTGCCTGGAAACGTTATAAAACAACTTTATAAGCAGCGTTAGTATTACATTTGTCACCTTTCGCAATGGACTTTCGCTTCAAATGTGCCAGAGTTCCCCTTTAAAGGTGGACATTTTAGGCAGTCAGAGTAATGTTGAAATATTAAAGACTAAAGATGCAGAATGTAACTTTTCTAGGAGGATCCACCACTTTTTCGTGTCCATGGTGATGTTACTGCTTTGCCTGTAATGTTCCACAGAATAGCATTAAATCAGTCTCTATGAAGGCAATACAACCAGGCCAAATTACAGGTCAGATCTGTGGACAGGCAACCCCACTCACGGTAAGAATGTGTTCAAGGTATTTCTGAGCAATAAAAACACCCGTAATGAAATAACTACTACAGAGACACTTTGGATGCCATACTGTGGAAGATTCCTGGAAAAGTAATGACATTTCCATGGAGACAAGCAGGTAATGGACCCTCATCTAGAAAAGCTACATACTACACCTTTAATATTTTCATCATTACTCTGATTATTTAAAGGGCCCATGTTGCACTATTTTCTGATCTATGTTATAATGTTGTTTCCTTATCAAAAACATACCTGGAGTTGTGTTTTCTTTCATCCACGTGTTTAACACACAAACCCTGTATATTTAGGCTGTGCTCCACCTTGTGATGCCATGTTGTAATACAGGAAGTGCTCTGCTGTGTTTTCATGCTTCATATACCTTCACTAGAATCATTTTGATCATTTCAGGCCTGAAATTAACAATCTCTTAACAAAAAGCAAGAGAATTTTGAGCTATGGAGATGTAGACAGCCTAAAAATAAAGAATTACCCAAATATATAAATGTGAATGAAACAAAACACAACTCCAGATACGTTTTTGATGAGATAACAACATTATAACATGGTTTAAAACTCACAGGAGTCAAATTTGTGCAATATAGTACTTTGAAAAGGTTCTTTCAAATATCCACTACGCATGTCGACACTATTTAATTTCACCTGTCTCAAACTTGAGTGCAGTACAGTTTACAGTACGTCTACTTGTCTGCACATTGTCCAGACAGGGATTGGTGGATGTGGGAGTGTGGGCTTGTTGTGCAATAACTGAGGGCTATGTTGATACAGACAGTGACAAACAGTGGGTGGTAGTGACAAGCTGTCCAGTCTTCATGCAGGAGCTCAAATCACGTAAAGACACTAGGGCCATCTAAACTATAAGGCCGTTATAGTGATAGACAAGTACAGACTCACCCCACACGGCTGGAAGATCAGTCCGTCTACTTCGTGGCTGACCTGCGCCGTGAAGCTGCCTTCCAAAAGCTGAAAACAACACAAATAGTGGTTAAGAAAAGAAATAAAGAACAAAATAGATGGTTGTTTTCATAGAACACTCATTTTGTTTTATCCATGTATTTGTTGAGCAGTTATCCCAAAGTGCTGTGAAATGGCAGTGCACACGACACAATGAAGAGTCACAGTTTTTATTGTTGAAAATGTCGCAGATGTTGCAGATAATACACATCCTTGAATTATTATAACAGAGATTATACAATCTCATTAGCTAAAAGGCCTCTGGACCTAGTGTTGCCACAATACTAAAGTTTACAAACTCAATTTCGATGCTCATCCAGCTGTCACCATAAACACATCACTGGTCAGAGAGGATGGAGTGTGATTCCAGCTCCCATAGATGAATAATGCCATTGTGTCCGTGGGCAAGACAATTGCAGACCAGAGTCCATGTACACTGGTGTGTGTTTGTGTGTGTGTGAATGAGTGAGTGGTACCTTAATGTACAGTCATGGCCAAAAGTTTTGAGAATGACACAAATATTAATTTTGGTACCAGAATGTTCTCAGAGAGCAATGTCTCCCAAAAATCCAAGAGCAGTTTGGTGATGAACAAAGCCTTTTCCAGCATGAGGAGCACCTTAACAGAAAGCAAATGTAATAACTAAATGGCTCGGGGAACAAAACAAAGATTTTAGGTCCAGGAAACTCTCCAGATCTTAATCCCATTGAGAACTTGTGGTTAATCCTCAAGAAACGGGTGGACAAAAAAAAAAAAAGACAAATTCTGACAAACTCAAAGCATTGATTATGCAAGAATGGACGGCCTCAGTCAGGATTTGGTCCAGAAGTTCATTGACAGCACCAGGGAGAATCGCAGAGGTCTTGAAAAAGAAGGGTCAGCACTGCAAATATCGACTTGTGGTATGAACTCAGTGTAATTACAATAAAAGCTTTTGATCCTTATGAAATGCTTGTAATTGTGTTTCAGTAAACCATAAAAACAATGAAGCAGCAGACCCTGTGAAAATGTAATATTTGTGTCATTCTCAAAACTTCTGGCCATGACTGTAAAGTGCTTTGAGAGCCCTGAAGGTAGAAAACGCTGTATCAGTGTGATCATTAAATTAAGTAATAGATCAAGACCGTTTTAAGCTTTTCAGAAAACATCAAATTTAGTTTAATTCATGTTATTCTCATCTTTTTATACTAGTTTTATGCTATCACATCACTGGAGAGATCAATAACTGAGTGCTTTCAAAGGGAATAGCTACAAATCATTAAGTTTTGAGAAGTATGAGTGGATTTCATCATTCCCATTAACACCAAATGACGGCACAGCTGTACTGCCATATGAGGTAGAGAAACCCAAGGGACTACACGGAGCTACTGTACGATTAAAGCACATTTTCCACATGAGGAGGAGAGGCAGAAGGCATGGTGACAAGCAGACAGGGGAATATCGTGGAATCTGGAAACTGTTATGTTACAAACAGATGTAAAATGCAGTGTCAAAAAGTCAGCCAAGAAAGAAGCAAAACAAGAAAGCACTGAGCCTTCGAAAATGAGTCTGTGTTGAGATGTCAAAACATTTGCTGAGTGCTTCTTCTGCAGAGCAAAAAGTGACAACAGTTGTGTGGCTTTTCTGAAAATAAGAAGGAAAATTCCAATGACCTTTCTATAGTTGCAATTTACGGACTTTCTTGGATTGTCTCATGCTCAAATATCCAAAATCCTTCAATGGTGACATTTATGATCTAGTGATATAGTAGTTTGATGTTGGTCATAAACTGAAATCATATTTATGAAGTGACAAGAACTGGCAGCAGTGGCTTAGACGTTATTGTGTTCGCCTTCAAAGCTGAAAGTTGGAGGTTAATTTCCAGCTCCAAATTGTGTGTATACTGTTGATGCGACACTTTATTAACCTTGTTTGAATGTGGGGCACAGATTGGCAATAGAAATGGTTTAACATTGATAAATATGGAGTCAAATAATGATCTACATTTTTTTTGATTCCTCCTTGATTTAAAATAGCTGGTCCCATCTACAATATGTTCCAACCACAGCCGCTAATTTGTATTATGTGTCTTTCAAATGCAGAATTTGAAAGACACAAATTCTTTTACCTGAGATAAGTAATCGTTTGGTGCTTTGATTCTGAGAAAATCCATGCAGTTTTTCAGCCCTTTATGTTGCTTTTTCCCCTTTTTTATGTGTATGTCTCCATGTTTGTCTTTGACTCGAACAAAGCATACGTCTCTCTGATTGGTTAATCCGCCTGTCAATGACTCTCTGAAATCAGGGAAAGAGGATACAACTCCAGATCCACTCGTCTTTGTAAAGTTTTGGCAGGTCAAGTAAGTGAATTGGTATTTTTTTCCCACCAGAGGCTGCATATATGATAACTGATCTTATATAGTTACTAGAGAAGGACATACTAGTCATTAATGTGTCATTTTATTCTAATTTCTACTTTAAAAACCAATGAATTATAATATAAACATCAATTTGGTCCTTGAACTCAACACTGATAACTGAAGGTCCAAGTCTGATCCATGGACCAGGCACCACACATCAATGAGTAAAAAAGTGGACTCAAAGTGTATGAAATTTGTAGCATGTGGCCTTTACTATAATAAAACCAGGTCCACAGTCAATAAGAGGGTCTGAATTTGTGTTTAATATTCTGCACCAGCACCTTTAGAGAGCTCTACCGCTGTGACTGAGAAGGAAGGAAATCAATCTAAAAACATCACATCATCATATGCCCCGGAAAGCGTTCACGGTAATGTGATACCAAGCATCAAATCTAATATACGGGGACACATAACTACACTTGCAGGAGTTTGAGGTGAGATTTTCAAAGGAAAGAACTCAAGAAATGTGGAATGAGGAGGTAAAAAGGTGTTTCTAGTATCTATAAATGGGCTTGTATTCAGAAAAAGTTGACATTTGAATGATGAAATGGGGAGTAAGATGTGTGTGCGTCTTTTTATCCTGGAAGCACAGCAAATTTCATTGTACTTTGCATTGAAATGTTTGTACAGTATTTCAATTAGCAGCACTGTGAATATTTATATGAACTATAATAGCACAGTATGGATTTTCTTCTATTGTCGTGCATTGTAGAGTGAAACAAACATGACTTTTATCGATTCTCTTGGTCTTTGTTGATATCACCACAGGAATGTCACTTAGTACAATTATCAACTCTAAGTGGACTGTTCCTATGTCAATGAATATTATACTGCTCAGTTATAGCCTTTCTCTGAGGCGTCTCGTGTGACTGTATAGTGATGTGTTTTGACGTGATGGAAGTAGCTCAAACAACCCACTAAGAAGCACTCCTGTCTGACTGACTTTGTGCTAAATAATAAACTTGCTAATTTTGTTCTTAATTAAAAGTTAAGAGAAAGTTGTTTGAAACAATATTTATATGTGAAGAAATAATCATTTGTAAGTCATGCTTTGTGATTCATGCTTCCAAAAAACTAAATTCATTTCCCCTCTCGTATTTGGAGTGATTCGCGCAGGTCTGAGCCTCTGTAAATAATTTTCATGACTCAAAATTGCAGGAAACTTCACAGCTTTTTCTTGTGATGACATTCAGTTTAAATTTTGACAATGCAACTGCAATAAAAGTGCTTTTGCTTTTTTAGGGTTAAAAGAAACAAAAAAGTCACATTTTGCCTGTGTACTTACAATAGTAGTAATGTAATGCAGCCAGTGCATATTCTATGACCCACTCCTTTTGTAATCATGTATGTCAATAAAGATAACACAAATATAAACCCCTACAGATTGCATCTATCCATTTAAAAGAACCAATACAGTGTATTCGGCTGGTGTAGATATAGTCGAAAAGACAGGAAATTGCCTTGGTCAATGAGCGAGACAGCTAATGCTCTGGGTATCAGGTATCATACACAACCCATCTGCCCTGGCACACACACGGCCGTGCTTTTCAGGGAGGGTGGAAAAACAACATTGAGCTTCGAGTTGCCTTTTAAAATACACTCCTCCATCTCATGCCTGAATGAGAGAAAATGAAATGATGAAAATTTAATTAGCGATGCCAGGGCTGAGGACATTTCAATGGCCATGACTGTTATGCGCCACTGTTTGGAGTCCTGGAACAAACATGTGAATGAAGGGCATCCGAGACAGTCGCTTTTGAGCGAGCTATGCAAATGGCCTTAGAACATGAAATACACAGCCCCTCATATATATAGCAGAGGAAAACACTGAATCACTGGGATGGAAGCTGCTTACAAGAACTATCCAAATGAAGTTATTAGATGTGTTCCTTTGCTTCAACTAATCCAAAAAATGCCTCTGCAAATATCCATATTAGCTGAAGCAAAAGCAACGCTTGTTTTATTTTCAAGGGCTATAGGGCTGGGAAATGTAAGAACAATGCACATCAACGCTATTCTAAAGTCCACATTTTTCAGGAAACAAAAAAAATGTAAACATAGAAAAAGACAGATGAAATAGATAAGAAGATACACTAACATTTATGTCAATCAATTGTGTAACACAAAACACACAATTTTAAACATGACTTTTGCAACTTTTCTGACACGTGACTTAAAAACTTCAGCTGCACTCTTGCCATAGGCCAGTATATTATCAGTATACTCATGATCCTTTAAATATCGTTTTGTTCTATGAAAAAAGTTACTGTGGGAGAGCATCGATATGACATACGGTCAGGGAAGACTCTACCTCACTAGTCATTTTGGGAAGAAAAAACTGCTCTGTGGTGAGTTTTGTCATTTAAAACAAGTACTTATTGATATAATGCAAAGAAATAGCACACCTCATGCCGATACTGTGGCCACATATGTGCACAAAGATAATCTAACCAACCAGGGTGATTCATCATTTGAGAGTTTAGCTCATTTGATTCATCTTTGAAGATCCAGATTCAAGCCCCGAAGGCTGCACTAGCACCGATTTGTAACAGTGTGCAAATGCTGGCGTTTAAGATTCCAATCAGAGTCCATTAGTTGATTTCAGCATTTCTGATTGGATAATTGTCAAACAAATTACCAAAGGATTCAAACAACTGAACTATTATGTGCAATTTTTTTCTAACTACAAATAAATTAGCATTACAAGTTATTACAAATCAGTAACAGCTATATTTGATTTGAACATTTCTACCTCATACCTGGGGGACACACTTAAGTTGTGTTTATGGAATTATAAATAAATAAATAAATACAGTTTTTTAGTTTTAAATAAATACAGTTTTTTAAGAACTTGGCTAATAGGGATATAATTTTCCTCCAATTTAGTGTACCACAGCAGCCCAAATAGTCCTGTTACCTGGTGGCTAACAACTTGTGATGGCACCTTTTATCTTTTGCAAAATGTCTCTTTGAAGTCTTCAGGCATCACAGTACAAGACGCCGGATGTTTCCCCGACAAAATGCAACAGTAATCTACATGCACACAGTGAACAGAGCCAAGAAGCAAAGACCAGAGTGACTTCATAATGTCTTGATGAATAATAAATGGTGGATTGTCAAGAAAAAATATTTGATTAAGCTGTAGACAGACGGAGTTGTCTGTTAACTCGGTGACTGTGCAGTTTCTGTGTATCTAGAAAGTGCAAAAAGTTACAGGTCTTAGAAAGTGTGACATTAATTTAAAGTGACAACAACAATTATACTAGCATATTACAAGATGTGTTCAACCACTGAGTGGAAAATGTAAGTACCAATTGCACCAGGAAAGAGGCGCAAATCAAATTTCAAGACACAAATGAAGTATACGAACAGCGGGTTTCCATCAAAACTTTGAGTGACATTTTATTAAATGGTACAAGGGCAGAAAATGGCTTTGATAGAGCCAGGAGCAAGTCTGTGTACACAAAAAATAATTCCTAATTCCAGTACTATAATGTCACTACTTCACGGTGGAATTATGAAACTTTTGAAAATTCGGATTATAAAAACTTGCTCGCTTTAGAAGTTTTCAACCAGTGAATCTTTTATGTGTCCTGTCCATACAAAATAGACACTTCTTCCTGTTCATCTAAAAATTGGGAAACCTAATTGCAATACTTCCCATTTCTAAGTTAAATGAAATAGAGCAAAACTCCAGAACATAGAACTTTTCCTTTCTCCTTGTGTTCTTCTGTGAATCCCTATATGATGTTGGAAGAGCAAATACGTCATTAGTACATTGAACACTTCCCTTGTGAAAGCATATAGCAAACTCTTGGGTCTGTATCTGTGAGGATGCCAGTGCAACATCAGTGCAGGCGCGATGATGAATGAGTCAGAGCAGATCACACAGGCTTGACAATCTCGCTGACACGGAGAAGGCAAGGAGCCAGCCTCTGAAGAAGAACCGGGGCCTTTGTGGAGGGAATGGTGTGTAGGAGGCTCCATTTCAGTACTGTTGCCATCTGAGCACACCCACCAGCGCATTCAAACAGCACGCCAACAGGGGCCCCGCACGGAGAGAAGAGCAATGACTTCCACTGGCACATCCTCCTACAGTAAGGAAGTTCCTCAGAGCGGTAGCACGGAGGGGCGGACGAGCAGAGACCCGGGCTTTTCTTCTTAAAACCCTCTTTGGTAAAAACGCCAACAGGCTGTGAGGAGTGGTACAGTAGAGTGGTGTGGGCGGAGGGCAACAGCACGGCCCCATTAAGACATCAAGCTGTCACTGTTACACTTCAGGCCATAGACAAAACAGCTTCAGAGGGAGCGAAGATGGATGTGAGATGCTGACAATTAGATGAGGAAGGGAAGGGAAAATGTTATAAAAAGGAGATGCATTAAAAACTTGGCTTCACATATAGTTTAAAGGTGCCTTGTGTAACATTTCTGGTGGAGGGTCCAACAAATTCTCTCTCAGTCGAGTTGTTATTGCTTTGTCTGCAATATGTCAAAACTTTCCATCATGACCAGACCAAACCAGACCAAGATACAGGTCAGATCTGTGGAGAGGCAACCCCGCTCACAGTCAGAATGCCTGTTTTTCTAGGTATTTTTGATCTGTAAAAACACTGTAATTGAATAAATGTAAGGTAGAGCTGTTTAATGTCATAATGTCTGTGGAACAGTCCAGGCAGAGCAATGACATATTCATAGAAACAAGCAGGTGACCCCCAACCAAAAAGTTACATAGTGCACCTTTAAAATCTTTTTACAATCCTCCCAGATGTAGCTACAGCCTTCAGCCAAGACTCAAGCATCGTCCGGTGTTTCCATCTTTTGTCTGTGGGTCTCCACCTGAGGAAGTTGTCCAGGAGGTAAGAATTTGTCAAGCTCAAGTCCTCTTGATGATGCTCTACATCAAACTGCCTCTGAACAAGGGGAAAACAACTGACCCCTTGAGATAGGAAGCTATTTTTGGTCATGGCCCAAAGCCTCTTACCAAAAGTGAAGGGAGGGGATGACAAAAAATGCTATCAGATAGGAATAAAAAAATAGAAAAGTTTTGTTAAAGTGTAACCATTAAGGCTTAAAGCATCTACAGTAGCTTTACCATTTCGGTCAGCTAGAAAAAAAAGAAAATATATTTAACAATACATCTGTAATGGTAACAAAAGAATTTCCGTTAAAGGTATTACATATTTTTTGAAGTATTGTACGTGAATAACTATAATATGGTCATTGTTTTGAACACTCATGCATCAGACTGGAGCATTTGTCCGAGAAGAAAAACAACATTTACTGGTCAAATCAATGAGTAAACACCACCTGCCAGCAAACTGAAAAAATGAATATTTGCCTTCTCTCCACAGTCTTTCCTTCAGAATTATGTTGTTTTGAATGTGACCTTGTCTTTGAATACTAGTTGCTATCGCTGATAATGACAACAGATTGCAGAGGCTGGACGGCTATTACTTGGACGCAAAATACAATTTAACAAAGTCAAAGGCTTGGAATCGCTGGTCCGTGGTTCCATTTCCTCCAGAATAGGTATCATTTATAAAAACTGTTGAGCTGAAGCGCAGTGAATGTAGAGATACGATGTCTTTGTTCAACACTGTGCAATTAGCAAAAGCAAAAATGATGAAGTGCCACCGTCTAAAACAGGTGATGAAAACAGTGCAAGGTGCTAAAGTCTCCCACTGTGACGAAGGAATCCATTTTGGAACATCGACTGCTGATACCGTGATTGGATTTTTTTAGTTGAGTAGATGTGTCCAAAAATAACAATATAATAATCGGGGAGAATGAGGGCAATTAATTTAAAATAAGACATTTTCGTTTAGTCTACTGATATGAGGAAACGTCATGTAAGACTTTATAAAGTGCTTCAAAAAGACATGAACAGTACGTGGTCTGACATCACAGAAATGATCTGCCTGTGTGCGTATGTGCTTCTATTTGTAGAACGCAATCACCATTGATTTATTATTAATTTATTTTCAGCTGATGACTTATACAAGAAATGATTATGAAAAATCTTCTACAGTCTAATGTAATATAACTTATACTGATTGCAGAATAGTGGCACAAGATTGTTCTCCACAAGAGCTATACATGTGGCATTTTGATCTTGCAAAATAATGTTCTTATCCACTCCAAGCAAGGTCTGTGACATAGAGCAATGTGTCAATATAGAGTGCAAGTATATACAATATATTATTCAAACTATGTCATTTCTTATTGTCAATGATATGCTCGGGTCTTTTAAATCAAACGGTCTACAGCCAGTAGTATTTGGAGTTCAGATTAATAATTTTTACAATGTTTCGTGTTAAAAGGCAATGATGAGTGTATTGTTTATATGCAGGAAATGTGTATTGAATGCCATTAAAAAAAATCTAATAAAAAATGTAAATGCTAGTTTAGTTTTTGGCTTATTGTATATGACATTGTGCTGGCAAATTTATAACACAATCTATTTAAATAACAAGTTATTTTTTCCTTCACTGCTTTATATAGAACTCTTTCCTATTGGGTCACTCTGCAGCATCTCAAGCAGGTTTACATGTGGCGGCAGAATCAAAGGAAGATTTGATATTCCGGTCAGACCACAAGCGGAGTGCTGGAGGGCACCTTTCCCTGTGCACTTCCCATTAATCCCAAAACCCACATCAGGCAGAGCGGGCCGGGAGGAGAAGAGAGGACCCATTGGCCTCATGTCAAACCAGGTAACTGCCACTGTTGCAGACAAGTGGAGCATTTCACACAAATCGCCTTTCTATAGATCCGGCTTGTTTTGAAATGAAAGACTGAAGATTATATTTTACGCTATTGATTTGCACAGATGGAGGCAACTACATGGACAAAGACATTTACTCGAGGAAAGGGGCAAAAATCAATAGGGGCAGGAATAGGACAAGCTGAGATAATATGTAATAAGTGAACACAGCGTAAAAGTGAACTGTGTTACAAGAATAGCACTGTGGGCCAGAAAGGACAATTGTCATTTTACACAAACTACAAGAAAATGGACTCACAGGAAAGTATGTGTAATAATATACTTGTGTCACAAGTACCAAGTTTGACGTTTTTCCAATATTTGTATCAAATAAGTCCTATTGTGCTATATAGCAGGTCGAGTATCACAGTTTTAAATAAGAATTTCTGGACAGCGTGGTCACCCACCAAACAACTGTCTGCACTATAAATCACAAATTACATTAAAATGCATGGAGAAGCTATTTGCCTGGAATGTTCCAAACTACAGCATTAAAATATACCCCACTTATTCAATTACGGGTATGTTACTGTTAAAAAATAACTTGAAAAACCTGCATTCTTACTATGAGCGGGGGTTACCTCTCCACAGAACTAACATGTAACTCTAGATTTACAAGTCTAATGCCAGAATATTCTTGGAAATCCAATAAAATTGCCATGAGACAAGCATGTGGCGAACCCTCCATCGGAAAAAATTAATAACATATGATCATTTTCCATCCCTTTAGACAGCAATAGCATATGAATGCACAATAAGTTAATAGAAACCTCCTATTCTCTGGACAGGTACAACACAAGGAGAATAATTGCCAATTTGAGCACAAAAGAGTAAAATAAACACCCAATCACAGAACTTTAAAAAGTTCACACAGTGGCAGTTAAAGCTATGTTTATGTGAAACTGAAATGGATGGTGAAAAAGCAGTTCTTTTGGAGTTGCACTTCCTGTGAAGTCCCTTGTGTTTAAACTTCAGATCTCCCGGGGACAAAGGCCTTAACAGCCCGTCTGTGGACTGGACAAATTGACACTCTGCAGTTTGGAAAGGGCAAACGGAGAAGAGACTACACTCACTGCATATACGTGTGTGAAAGTGGAGTTTATCCATCTCCCTTAGACTGAAACTGAAGAGCCAAAGGATGACATAGCAACAAAGAGAGAGCTTGCATGATGCACGGTAGGGAAAGTTTTTGTAATGATTTACCTCTGCTGAAAGGCCAAAGGATGAGAAAGCGCTGGGTTATAAAGTGTGTGAAACATGAGCCCTTTAGCGGCCTTAGTCACACAGGCCAAATGCATTCAAGTCGTCACATTGATGTAGCATGCACCCACTCCACATTACATCAGAAAAGATATTTACTTTCCTTTGGCTTCTCCCTCCTGAGGCCGCCACTGCAAATCTGTGCCCTGAGTTGCAAAGTGATATGCATATTAAAGGATTTAATCTAGATCCACTTCCTCGGTTCAACATCTCATTTAATACAAGCTTGAAAATAAGACCGACAATGCAGTAGTTATGGGATTAGAGATTCTCCATCTAATCAAATGTGATGCAGACTAGTATACTGACTAGCATACTTTGTTCTTAGGGAGTTCAACGCAGGACAAGCTCCCTATAGACCCCTTCAGTGTTTGTAACAGAGCACCTGTATTCTTAAGGCAGGTTGGAACTTGTTAGAATAAGTGTTAGCCACCAAACATCACAAAGTATATAAAACCTAAACCAGGCAACAGATGACGACCCAACCACAAGGCCACTGCTGCCCCACTGCAGCACCGAGTATTCCCAGCAATCTCCACTGAAGTACAGACAGGTCCATCCCAGCTTATAGCTCCTGAGATCAGACAAAGTGGTACAGTTGTGCTCATAAGTTTACATACCCTGGCAGAATTTATGATTTCTTGGTCCAGAAGATGCACATGGGACGTACTTGGATATTCCAACATGATAATGATCCAAAACACAAAGGCAAGTGGACCTCTGAAGGTTCTGGAGTGGCCGTCTCTGACCTCAGTATCACTGAGCCTCTGGGCAGATCTCAAGCTGCACTTCATACAAGAGCCCAAGAATCTACAGGAACTGGAGCCTTTTGCCAAGAAGAATGGGCAGCTTTACCATCAGAGATAATAACACATACACAACTATCACAAAAGACTCCAAGCTGTCATTGGGTCATTTGTGTAGTTTCTGTGTCATTATGATTTAAAAAGAGGAAACACAGTTGTTTGATAATAAATGGTTTCACCCAAGCACTAACCATGAATGAAAGAAAAGTTTTTGTGTTATCATTCATATTCTCTGAAAGATGGTCAAGAAATCATAAATTCTGTCAGGCTATGGAAATTTATGAGCACAACTGTAAAGCACCATGCTGTAGAGATCGAATGATTTGTTTTTCCTAGCTGTCAATGTCAAAACCGATAGTTTAGAGATCAACCAACAACTGATCAGCTCTACCAACATTTTTGGACCAATTTGAAGGTCCAATTTTGGCAATTATATGATCTGATATTTCTGACTAATCTATAGCATAATGCAAACCCATACTCAGGTGTGTAGCCATCTTTAAGAAGCACAACCTTCACAATAAACTTTAAAGTTCAAAAAATGTCTTTCCTTTAGTCAGGTGGTCTTTACTGGAGATTTAAGGCCAACAGCCAATAAGCCAAATAGTGCAAATATTTCTACCAGGGTGTGTGTGCAAGTATGGAGGCACAAGAACATATACACAAACTTGCACGTTGAATAATCCAAAAATGTTTGATCTCTTCAAGGTCCAAAACTGTATCTGTAAGAGCCAGCGTGTCTACAGGATACATTAGCTTGTACCTCTTTGTAGCTGCATTCCACTACTTCAACCTCACGCAAGCCTTCAAACCAAGAAAATGCCCTGAAGTTTGTTTTTGGAGTGAGCCACGGAAGTCAAATGTGAGATGATATTGAGAAAGACAATCAAATAAACCACGGAAGATGAGGTTATCACCGAGGAGTGGATAAATGTCTTTTCTGAGGCGATATACAAGAGCCAGTCTGGAGACGTCACCGGGCTGTCTCCAGGAGAAAGATGGAGCACCACCCACGCAGGCAGCCTCAGACGGGGAACATGGAGAGGAGCGACCAAGAGGGAGCACAGTCCAGATTCTCCAACACCAGGGCTGGCTCTGGGACAAGGAACAAGGGCACACTTTGGATTTGGAGGTGCTAAAATGTAGAGCGCAGATACCGACAGCTCATCAGGATTTAGCCAGCATCCTTTGTTTTTTCTCAAATGGACCTGACAGATTAACAAGCTTCCTAGGTATAAAGCTTTGCAATAGTTGAACACATTATTCTTGTGGCTTTAATTCCCTTTCAGACATGCTTTTAGTCACCTTGAGATAAGATGATTTCACATTTTAGAACCAAAATAAAGTCTACATTTGGAAACCGTTGCCTTGTTTCCAATCCATTTAGGTGTTGGAGCTCCCTCTACTGTAAGCAATGGTAATGAACAATCGGGGGGGAAAAAAAATCCATTAGGCAACATTATTCTAATGCTCACAGTGTCATGCGCCTGTTGTCCAGTTGGTTAAAAGCTCAATTTGCATAATATGTGTCCCTTAAATTGCATGATTCATATGTAGAAAATTCAGAGCATTGTGTCATGAGAAGTTTCATCATCAAAACAATGTAAAAATATATTTCTTAACTTTCCTCTTCTACCAACCTCTCAAAAACAAGTAAAAAATGTATTCTGCGTAAATTCCACTTTGCATTCTTAAGTCAACTATGATAAAGGCAGAGAAATGAGTAGGAGGACTCTCTCGACACTCAATTCAATTAAGTGAAACTGTACCAACCTTAATAGCACCAACTTCAAGTGCCAAAGAGGCTGATAATGCTGCAAAACATAATTAGAAAAAAGGGAATATCAGAGTACTGGAAAGAGCTCTATACATAGAACAAGCTGCGTGTTACGTAAGACCGCACAGAGTTCATGGCCATTTAGCATCTCCAAGGAGCGTCATCAAATATGCAGCAACTTTTCCATACCTCTGCATCACAGATAATGCAAAAAAAAAAAATAGACCAGACCCAAATGTTTTTTGGGTGTCCTTTTAAAAGTGTGCAGGAAGAAACAGATCATAAACACTTCTGAAGTATCAGATTTTGGATATAATAAACATATAAAATATACATATTTTAAGGAGGTTTTAAAATAAGAACCAGAAATAATTTAAAGACACCATATGTAACATTTTAGTCAAGAAGCTTTCATTTCTCAATTAAACTTTCATTCTTTCATGGCACTGAAAACTTTACTCTGAGCAAGCTTGCATCTCTATGGGGCCTCCTCCTCCTCCTTGTTTCCATGGAAATTCTAGATGAAATATTCCATAATGTGGCTTAAAACCTGTTTGGAAGTATGATTTTAACTCTCTATGTCTCATAAAATCATGCAGGTGACATGCCTCCTCCAGAAAGTTACAAACTGTACCTTGACCTGTTGACAATATTTTCATAACAATATTACTTGTATATTGCTAATAACTACCTTGTAATGTACACATTAATGTAATGTATAAACTGGGTATAGTGTAAGTATGGTATTACTCAAATTCCAGTAGATAAAATTAATATGATAAGTCAAATGTTGAGGAATAATTATTCAGTGTAATTAAAGTGGCTGCACAAAGCTTCAGGCTTATTTAAAGGCAATATGCTAAATGATGATTCAGCCACTTCTGTTATTTGAATAGGTTTGAGACGAGCGCTCTGTCAGCTGTCTAAGAACACCCAGCGCAAAGAGAAAAACGGCAGGAGTGGAGTATGTCATGACATGAACGCCAGTCAGACAAAGGAACAGAGGAACTGCACAAGAATATCTGAGCAAAAAACCAGACACTGAGTGACCTGACCCAGGGCAGCCATCTTTGTTTATTACACCCACTGCAAACCTGAGGGTACAAGCAGAGTAGACCAACCGAACAGAACAGCTGAATATAAAGTAATCACTGAAAACTAGAAAATAAAAAGGGAAAAAAGAAAAACTATTCCACAACATTATCATTTCACTGTGTAATTTGTTTATCAGGAGCTGGTTGTCTGTATAGAAAGTGTATTGCTTTATGTATGGCATTAATCCTACATATCACACGTGTTTCTTTCACATATAATTCCACAAAACACGTTCTGTGAGTGGGTACTAATACAGGAAGTGCTCCACTGCATTTTTAAACTCCATGTTACCTTCACTAGAAACATTTGGATAATAGGTAAAAAGGAGCTGTTAACTTGAAAACTACCACTACCTCACATCACAAGGTGTAACAGAGCATTTTGGTCTTTGGAGACATTGACAGCTCAATAATAAAAGGTTTGTGTGAATGAACCAAAATACAAATCCAGGTATGTTTTTGTTGAGGTAACATTCTAACATGGCTTAAAGCTCATAGGAGTACATTTCGTGTAATACAGGTAAATATATGGTCAATATTAAACCCCTCTTAAATAGTCTAATCATTTTCTTTTTGCAGTTACATTGTCCGTTTCTTGCAATTGTACAACAGGTATCTTGAACAGAATATTGTTTTAACTATTAATATTTTATTTGCTTTCTGCTAGCCTTCGCTTTGCCCTTTTCACTCAGGAGCTGTTGCATAACGTCTTCAAAGCTCGTGCAGAAAACTCAAAAATCAGTCGAGGTAAACAAATGTTAGTCATCGGGGTTGTGTTGAGTCTTACACAACCGCCGCATGTTTGTGTGTGTTTGTGTGTGTTCGTGTGGACTTGAGTGGGAGAGAGGAAGAAGATGCAGGTGATAAAGTGCATGCTGATTTTTGGAACTTTTCAGGGCTGGATGGGAAGCACTCGCTGATTTCACTAATGGCTGAAATATGAAAAATTTCAGACAACTTGTGATTAAAAGGCCTGTACCAGATAAATGCTCTTTACATTTTGCATTGTTTGGTAAAAGCTGCTAAATGAGAGAAAATAGAGACTGTAAATTATAATCTTTTTATTTTTCAATTGAATTTTATCTGTCTAACAAACAGAATCTCTTGAGAGGATCACCTTTTTTGTTGACACTTGATTCTGCATTTTCAAGAATTATAACACACATTTAAAGATCCTTACACAAAATGGATTCTTGTGAGCTTTAAGCAATGTTATAACATTGTTACCTCCTCAAAAACATACCCAGAGTTGTGTTTTGTTTCATGCGATTCCAAGGCTGAAATAACCCAAATTATTCTCTCTGGAGCACTTCCTGCATTATCAGCTGTTACCAACTATTTAGCGTAATATAAGATATTTAAGCATGTTCCTGATTCATGGTTTGAAATCAGGCACAGGCTCTTTAATGCCCCGAAAGGAGGATGGTCTGGGGGCGGTTCTCTCTTTTTTTTCCCTCCTATGTTGCATTGTTTATTCCTATTTCTTCCAGTCCAGTCCACGTCTAGTCTCCTCATGTCATATTGTATTGTGCATTTGTAATGTACAGACGGAGTGACAGGTCCAATTTCTATTCCTTTGTATGTCCAGTACATGTGAAGAAATTGACAATAAAGGCCATTATTCCTACATTGAAATCATTCCCTTACAAGCTATACTAATAAAGTGACTCAATGTTGGTTCAACATTCACTCAAAATTATTGTTATACAGAAAAACAACAGTCTTCACAATGTCAATCAAATCAGACATTTATTTTTAATTGTTCTGTTTCCAAGCCAGTCTGGCATTTGATTATAACCAACTATTCATTAAAAAGTACCATTCCCAGGCTTCAGCTTTCTGTTTTAGACATTTTGATGACTTTTCACCATTCAAAAGATAGGATATGTTGTTTTAAATTGCTAATTATCACGGTCCTAATTTCTTTGGAAGTAGGCATGAGTGTAAATTGGCTCCTCTTGAGAAATCTGCACTCTTTCTTTGCAACTGCTGCTGTCAAGCTTCACCTCACCATAAAATGTTATAATCTGCTTTCCTCGAGTCTGGTGTTTATTTAGCTATTTTGTATGATGAAAAATAATAACAGACCAATCACGTGGAAACCAGTGGTGCAGGTGGGAAGGGGCGTGTACCTTCAACAACCTCGATTCTGATTGGCCCTGAAATGCATCAAAACTCCAAATTAGTCGCTCTATAACTGCTAGTCTCGATTGGCCACTTATATTTACCATCTACACCTTTATCTTACGGTTTGAACTGGAGCAACAGATGTCTTTTCCTCTTTTGTATCTTGCTGGTTTAAACTTCCTGTTTCTGTCGACGTATAGATTTCTGTTGAAATTTTCACCATTCAAAAGATGTTGAAAAGGATGCTGTTTTAAAAGTGCACTATGTTACTTTTTGGTTGTTTCTATAAATATGTCATTGCTCTGCCTGGAATGATCCACAGTATGAAGCTCGACTTCACATTTCTAAATTACAGGTGGTTTTATAGCTGAGTAATACCTAGAAAAACAGGTATGACTCTGTGGGGCTGGCTCTCTACAGATCTGACCTGTAACTTGGTCTGGCTTGGTCTATCCGGGGCGAGCCTGTAGAGACAGTACATGAGTACAAATACCTTGGAGCATTTTTGGATGACCTGTTAAAATTTTCAGTGAACACAGAAGAGCTTCTAAAGAAATGCCATCAGAGGCAGCATCTTCTGAGGAAGTTAAGGTCATTTGATGTCAGTAAAAACTTTATGATGACCTTTTACCACGCATTTACTGAGAGCATTCTGTCTTTTTCATGTATTTGCTGGTTCTACTCTGTCAGTGTTCATAACAGGTCTCAGTTGATCAGAGTGACTAATGTTTGTTCTAAAATAATTGGTCAACCAGTGAGACCTCTTCCTGCTCTGTGTGACGGGCGGCTCTCAAAATTCTCAGGGACCCCTCACATGTCTTACACTCCAGATTTGAATGGCTGCATCAGGACGCAGACTGTGCTGTGTTCGCTGTAGGACTCAGAGGAGGAAATCTACCTTTGTTCCTTCAGTTGTCCAGCTCCTGAATGCTAAGCCGTCCCTTCCTCAGCTCTGCAACATCAGAGCACTTTAAACATGTGCTCATATGTCTGATGAATGTATGTGTGTGGCTTATTTATTATGTGGAATTTTATATTGCTGTACTGTACACTGCAACTCTCTGTGCCTTTTAATTGCCCCTTGGGGATAAATAAAGTGATTATTGATATTGATTGATTGATTGATTAGTCTGCAAATGTTAAAACACTCCAGAGAAAGCAATAACATCTCCATGGAGAAAAGCATTTGACGGACCCTCCGCCAGAAAAGTTAAACAATGCACCTTTAAACTGTCAAGAGCTATGGAAACAGTCCTATTTTTCGTCATTCTGAAAGCGAAAGGTAGCCAATACACAGCCTAATCAAATAAATTAGAAGTGCTCTACATATACAAGTGAAGTTTTAGTACTACATCCTCCATAGAAAGTACATATTGTCATGGGCAAAGTAGCTCTGCAAGTGGTACCCCCAAAGGAAATCAACGCTCATTCAGTTTATTAGCAATGCAAACTGCTTTACTGGTCATTAACCCTCGCAGATATCACTTTCACTGATAAGACTGTGTTGACTCCAAGTGATCTAATAATGTCCCCGCACTAATGAGAGCATATCGAGCCAGAATTAGCACAAAGCTCTGACTCTTCCTCTTTTGTTCGGAGAAGAAAGACCAAAAAGGTGTGGAGAACGTAGAGTTTGTGGCAGATGCGGAAGCAGAGAGGGGCGCCAGGTCAGAGTAACAGGGAAGTGCAGCGCTCACATAATGAGACATGGTGTACAGGGGAGACACTGTAAACCTATTAGGGACAAAAACAGGAATCTGACTCACATGGCAGAGGGAGAAGACGACAAGAGATGGAGAGATGGGGAGAGAGAGAGAGACGGAGGGAGAGACAGAGATAGAGCTAGAGAGGGAGAGAGAGAGGGTGATAAGGAAGTGGAGGGAAGGGCAGACAGATCAAGGGAGAGAAATGGAGACAGAGGGGAGAGAGATGGGGAGAGTAAGAGAGAAAGAGAGACAGAGAGAGACAAAGAGAAAGGGAGAGATGGGAAAGAGAAAGAGAGAGGTAGAGAGCGTGAAATGGAGATAGAGACAAAGAGAAAGGGAGAGATGGGAAAGAGAAAGAGAGAGATAGCGAGAGAGAAAGAGAGATGGGATAGAGAAAGAGATAGAGAAATGGAGATAGAGAAACAAAGAGAAAGAGAGAGATGGGAAAGAGAAAGTGAGAGGTAGAGAAATGGACATAGAGAAACAAAGAGAGAGATGGGAGAGAGAAAGAGAGATAGAGAGACCAAAATGGAGATAGAGAGACAAAGAGAAAGAGACAGACAGAGAAAGAGAGATATGGAGATAGAAAGACAAAGAGAACGAGAGATGGGAGAGACAGAGAGAAATGGAGATAGAGAGACAAGGAGAAAATGAGAGATGGGAAAGAGAAAGAGAGATAGACAGTGAAATGGAGATAGAGAGACAAAAAGAAAGAGATGGGATAGACAAAGAGAGAGAGAGAAATAGAGATAGAGAGACAAGGAGAAAATGAGAGATGGGAAAGAGGAAGAGAGATAGAGAGTGAAATGGAGATAGAGAGACAAAGAGAAAGAGATAGAGAGATATAGAGAGTGAAATGGAGATGAGAGAGATGGGGAGAGAGTAAGAGAGACAGAGAGAGAAATGGAGATAGAGAGACAAAGAGAAAGAGAGGGATGGGAGAGAGAAAGAGAGAGATAGAGAGAGAGAAATGGAGATAGAGAAACAAAGAGAATAGGAGAGATGGGAAGAGAAAGAGAGATAGAGAGACCAAAATGGAGATAGAGACAAAGAGAAAGAGACAGACAGAGAGAGAGACACATGGAGATAGAAACAAAGAGAAAGAGAGAAATGGGAAAGAGAAAGAGAGCAAAACAGAGATAGAGACAGAGAGTAAAAGAGTGGGAGAGAGACGTAGTGAAAGAGGGATAAGGAGACAGAGGGGGAGAGAGACAATGAGAGAGGGAGAAAGAGAAGTAGAGGGAGAGACAGCGAAAGGAAGGCAGAAGGAGAGATGTAGAGAGGGCAAGAGAGAGAAAGAAAGAGAAACTGACATTTTACATCCTTTCAAAAAGCCGTACAAATGAAAGGAATGAGACACAGAGAGACGGAGAAAGAGGGAAAGGGAGGGAGAGAGACTGAGATGGATGAGATGGAAAGAGAGATGGACATTTTATATAAACTCACAGACAGCAGTTGAAATGAAACGAGTCTGGGGACAGTGTTGTATTATTCGTAAAATTTATGAGGAGAAACAGTGTGACAACTAAAATAATGTGAAGTGAATGATAACAATAACAATATCGAACGCACACAGCCACGTTTTGTCAGTATTTATTGTCATATTATGGAGAAGTTCACTGTATTGAGGGAAATATTCCTTTTATCTAAGAATACAGCCTCCATGCACTGCTGGGCGAAATGTTAAATGTTCTCGTATTGATCTATTTTTTATGACATTTTTTACTTCAACAACAAATAAAAAGGCTTTCAATATTGATTTCCTGAACCCACACCAGACAGACTTCAAATCAGTGCCATTTACCACAAAAATATGGGAATGTAATCTTCCAAAGACCAAAATCTGCTCCAAACCACATGCTTTTACTCACAGGATTGGCAGTAGACAACTTTGTTAAAAAGCTACAAGCATATCATTGGCGATTTGAAATGACTGGATCTTGATTTGAGCAAAATTAGACGTAATAAAGTCAACATCTTGCACATAAATTGTTGCCATAAAAAACTTGAAATCATCCAAATGATTCTAGTGAAATGTATGGAGCTTAAAAACTCATTATACAACATTATAACATAAATCAGAAACTCGCGTAAGACAGAACCTTTAATATACAACCTCTCCCCGGTTTCTACCCTAACATCATTACTGAGGACATTGTATTAAATCGATTCGACACACACAGATGGATGATGAAATATGGCGGGTGTCAAGAAAACAATTTATCACCAAGTCCAAAGAAAGTTTCGAACAGAGATCTGCAAGTTGGAAGCAGAATATACAGAGACAAGAATAAATTGAACAATGAATTTGACTATTTCTGTCCGTCTTGTCTTTGGCTTTAAACCGAGCATCAATATTTATAGCTTGTTTGAAAGTGTCTGTCTTGAATCTCCATTACAATGTTCCGGGATGTGGTTTTCATTTGGATAATACTAACCTTTTGAGAGGTAGCAGGTCAGTGCAATTCTGTATGCACCAACAAATGTGATGGAGCGCATTAAGCCGGAAAGTTTTCTCCCCTAATTACACACTGTAAAAGTGGACATAGCTAACCTGCGAGCTACCACGCTTAAAATATTTGCTAGAATCTACTTTCCTTGGTCTTGGTGTTTACTAGGGATGCAACAATATAATATAGAATCGTTCGGCACTGGTGAGACAATTCGATACACGTGTTTGGTCAATATGAACGTGTCCCTCCATGCGTGTTGTCTCGTCATTTATTTTGGTCCAAAAAATAAAAGAGTTGTCCTCCTCAGATGCAACAAGAAAACCGCTCCATAGGGACTTACAGATGACATATTCTAACAGAGGAGGGGTTTAACTTTCAGTCACTTTTTATTTTACGTTGATAGACCCAATTATTAATACTTTAGAATCGCTTTTGGCTTTACATCAGCTTAATCAAAGGCTCTCTTATAAGCACCCACGACACGACTTGCCAATATACTCTGTTTCTTCGACTCCATCTCATAAGCTTTACTCAAAATGGTCTGTTTCCATGTAATCGAACACAGTTTTAATGTTGAGGAAGAAGATGGGAGAGCGCAGTGTGTGTGAAAAGCGCAGGGCAGTGTGTGAGGAGAAACTGTCTGTCTCTGCTGCTGCTGGAGACGAGGAAGAGCAGCCCCGACACAGGAGCCAGTGAGAGGAGAGACACTCAGGAGGAAAAGTGTTTTAAGTGTTTTATTTATATAGCGCTTTTCACAGACATATGTCACAAAGACGCTTTTACAGAGGATTATTCAGAGCATTTTTCATTCACTCCATACCCGGTGGTGGTAAACTACTGTTGTAGCCACAGCTGCCCTGGGGCAGACTGACGGAGGCGCGGCTGCCAAGCCAACCGGCGCCAACGGTCCCTCCGACCACCACCAACACTCAATCACACAACTTTCACACCTACAGTGCATGTTTTGGGTTGATGGGGGAAACCGGAGTACCCGGAGGAAACCCATCCAGACACGGGGAGGAACATGCAAACTCCACACAGAAAGGCCCGGGCGACCCGGGAATCGAACCCGCAACCTTCTTGCTGTGAGGCATGAGTGCTAGCCACTCAGCCACCGTGCCGCCCAAAAGAAAAGAAAAGAAAAGAACTCATCAAATCATCATCAAAAAAGGAAAAGTCTGATAGCATAACTCCCCTAGCAGGCTATATTAAGAGTAGACAGGCTATATTATAAAATATAAAATAGCCTGAGAAAGCTCTTTTCTTATTTTCACTGGATAAAAATTCTGAGCTTTAAATCACTGAACCAAATGAATTAAAACACTTTGCATATAATCTACAACTTTACAGAACTTGTACTGTGATGTATTGTTTCTAGACAGTTTTCAAGTCATAATTCGTACCCATTTAGCAATCGCTGTAGTTATTTTCTTTGCCGTGTGACTCTGCCAAATGGTAGTTTGTAGGATTTGAGGCTTGGCTAGTCTAGTCTGGAGGACACAAATGCATGGATCACCATCTCTAACTCAGTTTTAGAGATCATCATGCGAAGTTTAGATATATTACGCAGCTGAAAAAAGCAGTTTTTAGCGAGCTAATTGGTGTGGTATTATAAAGACATCCCATCATCAAAAAATACTCCTAGATTTCTTAAGTTGTTTTTAGCTAAATTTCCCAGGGCACCTAAGTGTTGTTTAATACTGGGGACAACGCTTTCTGGAGCAACAATAAGAGTCTCAGTTTTATCTGGGTTTAACTGAAGGCTGCTGTCACTGAGCCACTGTCAAACAGATGACAAACAACTAAGTAAGGATGTCAGTTTATGCATTTCCGAGGCCTTAAAGGAGCAGTAGCGTTGAATGTCGTCCGCAAAAAGGTGGTACGTGACATCACTAAACTGCTGCATAACTGAGCCCAGGAGAAGGGACAAAAAAAATTGCGTTATGGATTGCATTAATCTAGTCGCGATTAACGCATTAACGCTGACAGCCCTAATTGTTTAATTAAAATCATGTTATTATATTATACTCACTTGCATAAAAAGAGATTTTTCTTTTTCACGTCTAAAAATGTATCGAATCGATACCGTGACCCCTGTATCGAGATACATATCGAATCGTGGGAAAACTGTATCGTAGCATCCCTAGTGTTTACTTTGGTATTTTGTATGTAAATCAATATATGAACAGCAATAATAGACCAATCAGGTTCCTTCTTTTGAGGTCAGCTCCAGCTAACGATAGCAACAGGCTTGTTTTAGGGCTATTTGAACCAGAGATGCGTCCCTTCAACAACCTCGCTCCTGATTGGTTCTTTCATTGCCATGGAACTTGCATCAGGGCTCCAAATTTGCCATTGTGTCTGCTATCCTCAATGGCCACAGTATATGCAGTTCTTAGCTTCCAGATTGCATTGGAGCAGCAGCCGACTTTGCCTCTTCTGTATTCAGCACCTACTCAAGGCTTAATCTTGCTGGTTGTGATTAGGTAGGAGCTTCCACAGAAAGGCAGCAATCATATGAAAGAATCTACTCAGAGGTCCCTATCCAAATTCAATTTCGCTGAAAAAAAGATGAACTCTGAGGTAAGAAAAGCCAATCTCTCTCACCAGTCTGGCGGTGGTCGGGTCCGATAGTCAAAGGCGGGAGACTCAAGGGTCAAATGATAAGATTCACTTTTTCATGATGAGGTACTTTCTTCTAATGCTGTGATGAATGTGGAGGGAAATTAAAATGTTTTGGAACTGACAGAGAAAAATTAACACAATTTCCTTTTGATAATTGTTACACCAGGGCACTGAGAGTCCATTAAAATGAAAAGGGGTGGGACTCACATATAAATACTGCCTGAGCCAAGATCTTAGCCTTTTTAAAGCATTGGTTTGTTCGTTTCGGAATTAAAACTAGAAATAATTTTGAATGGGTTCTGTAGCATCACGATATATGGTATGTTGTAGGCATCCACTAGGGGGCAGTGTTACAAGTGCTAAGAGTTTTTAGGCCTGAAAGATAGAACAGTATTTTTGGGGCTCAATATTTGACAACTTTTTGGTAGTATATGATCAGGTTTGAGTTATAGAGGGTCAAATAAGTCGATGTAAATACTAATAAACTACTTAGGCATTTCATTCTGCAGTTTATTCTTATGTTTTCCAAATACATGGTTCAATCGTCTTTTCTATCTCCATGGAGACAAGCAGCCGATGCCACTGGGCGGGTTATGGGTCACATCTATGAAAAGGCAAGCCCACCCAAAAATAAGAATGTATGTTTTTTTAAATATATTTTTAAGCAATAAAAACGATGCTATTGAATAAATTTTGGTTCATAAGTTTAATGCTGTACTTTGGCGACCCTAAGCCAAACAAAGTAACATGCAGTAGTGTAACGTCAACCAGAAAAGTTGCACAGTGCCTTTAAAGTAGTTTTAATATTAACGTGTATAATTATATTTTTTTACGCAATATAATGCTTTGTGAAAGTTCAAAAAGAACCTTAATTATATAAGAGATGTACCCCTGAACTAGCTAAACTTATACCACAAAATATATTAATACTATAGTTATTTGCATGTTGGTACTAACAATTTTTCATGGCTGTTCTGCATGGAAATTGGAAAGCAGGATGTTCTGAAAATACAACAGTGAATTTCCGTAATCCCAGATGGAGCAGACTTTCTACAGCTGAAAATGTGAATATTGCCAAGAAATTACAAGCCAGCATCAGTGGTCTGAAAAATGAGCAGAAATCTAATCCTGGTCTTATTATTTCATTCCTTGTGAAAACACTTGTATCCTCTGCCAGTGCACTCTGCACACTACAACCCCATGTATTTCATTGTAAGCATTGTTATATGTGTTAAGGGCATCACTGAAGCTGACAAATAATTATACTGTGATATTTTATATTACGGGCAAACAGACGGCCATGCCATTCCCTCTACTGGCACACACTGTTGAGTTTACAAGAGGTTTATCTGAGAGCCAGGATTGTTGCTTAAAGACGGCTTCAAACAAGAATGGAGACGTGCCCGGCATTTGAATCCTGTTCAGAAATGTGTACAGTTCTGGAGCAGGGAAGGCTCAAATTGGAAGTACTTTGGCCACAAGAGAGTCGCGCAGTGGATCTGTATTCATACTGATACCAGGACAACAGCAGCCGGGAGTCCGCTTTAAGCAGGTCACATCAATCAAACATACACTGCTTACATAGAGATTCATAAGACATACAAGGAATCCGCCTCTGTACTGCAGTGGGAATTTGTGCCAAGTGTTTCTGAACAGTAGTTGTTCATCTATGTTATACTTCTGAGATGTAAAGTGTGATAGGGTAAGAGTATAATCTTTACAGATCATAGATATCATAGAAGCGGCACTGCAGTTTTAAGTCCCTTGAGCACGTCCCGAGTCTAATCTCTCATTCTGCCATAAAAATCAATGTAATTGGAGGTCCAGCAAAGTAATGTTTTGCTAACTTTTCCATATACCTTATATTTTTGTATCAACAGCCACTATGTTTTATAGAGTAGAGCTGATTTGAAATGTTTATGTTAAGAAATACAGCAACACGTTTTACCATATTAAGTACAGCCGCTTTTAAATGATGTTTACTGGAATTATTTTGCATTATTGTCATTGTGTCAGTAGCATTAAGTCGTTTTAATATTATTGTTTATCACAGTGTATCTCTAGTAATAGATAGTGCTTCAAAATGTTTGTGTTTTTCCCCAAATCATGTACCAAAAGTCAGTAATGTATTGTAATAATGTGTTGCAAAATTGTGATTCTGATTCCGTTTCAAATCCAAAGAAACTGATGGACGATTTTTGGGCCATTATACAATGCCAATTTATATTATTTTCCCCAAATTAAATTATTTGGAATGATGTTACAACAAACTGGATACAAGAGCTGTGTAGTTGCGTTTTGTGCAGTGTCCTCTTTGTAGTGAAGTGTTAAAATATAGTGTTATGCATATTTTTAGGCATCTGGTTGCAATAAACAAAATGTTGGCCTCTGATAAAGATTTAAGGCCAATAGCTGATATACTTAAAAGTAAAAATACCAAGCCAATATATTTATTTTATTTAGTAACAAGTAACTACTTAATTAAGGAGTTAGGAGCTATAAGGTTAGGGTATTAAGATGGTTATTACAAAATGATACATAAAATTGTCATGGTTTTATGTTGACAATATAATGCTCTACTAAATAACTTGAGTATGAAATATGTAGCTAGCAAAATGCAAATAGTGAGCTACTCAGTCGGACTTTGGATGTTTGGTTTGCGATGCCAGAAACGCCGACTCTGAGGCCAGAACAGCCACTGTGACAAACACATTGTTAAAATCAATCTGTCACTACTGCGTATGCCAAGTCACTAATAGCTTCCCCCTCGAAATTCAGAATAATCACCTAAATCTATTTTGTCAACCGGGTGTAGGGGAAGTCCAGAAATATAGAGCCGTATTCTCCCATTGTAAGAACGGTTTAATATTGAAAGGGGTTCATTGTGCGATAATGATGGCCATACAGCAAGCTAAAGAATAAATGACCGCTATAGTGGAGGCCAGACCCGTGGTGGCATGAATAGTTAAGTGTTGAAGATGGAAAACAGCAGCTTCAAATACCCCCCAACCGGAGCCTCTGGTTGAGAGGTGATCAAGTGTGCGTTTGTGTGCTTCAGAATTAATAATGCGTCTTTATTCCTCGGATAATGTCGCAGACTACAGGGAAACGACTGTACGGCGATGGACAGGAACAATAGTCCAGTCAGAGCAAAATGACCTCACTTCAAGACCATCCCCAAGCCGACATGGGGGAGAGTGGTAGAGTTCATTTTATTTTCAATGTGCGATAACAAAGCCACTACGAGATATATGCGTTGGCAGAGGAAAATATGTAGCTAAAAAGAGTAGCGTGGTGGACCGTGTAACCTCGAAGCCCTAAGGGAGCTTTGATCAGCGGTGAGAATAAAGGGGCAAGATTGTGTGATCCTGGCTCGAGCTAAAAAAAATAAAATTAAACGTGTGCTGGCCTCGAACCGGCTTGCTGTTAGGGCCAAAGTGCAAAGCTTTGAGGCCTCACGAAAATATAAATCTTCTTTAACTCACTATCACAGTAATATTACAGGGTTCTAACAACTTTTCAACGATCAAATTGAAGCACTTTAAGCACATACTATCACTTTTTACAGCCTCTTAGCCAACTGGACTACACTATATTTTAGCCAACTAACTGAATGCCTTCATCAACCTTGACAAGAGCTATGATTGTGTTAATTTCACAGTCAAATAGTCAATTTTTACCAGCACTAGCAGCTATAATTTTCAATCATTAAAAAAAAAAAAACATACTGACTGAAAAGTTTTAAAGAGAATTTTGGTGGGTGTTCGGCTTCATCCTTGTTTCTGGAAATGTATTGCTTTGACTGATTTGCTCTACGATGTCACATTAAAGGTGTTTTTTCTGCAAGAATACGCCTTGAAAAACATGCATTCGAGCTGTGAGCAGTGCTGCCTCTCTACTGATATGACTGGTAACTTGACTTGGCAGCTGCTTGTCTCCAAAGAGATGGATAAGTTTAATATTGTACTGTAAAAGTTACTTGTTGTACACCTTCACAAAAACATAAAACAACTATTTGTGTAGCAGTGGTTGGCTGTAAACTGAAACCACAACAAACTGAACATTATTCATAATAGATAATAAATGTATGTGTCTCTTCCTCTTTTAATAGTCTATATAGTTTGTAGCATACCTTGTGTAGTGTAGTGATTCAAAACAAACAAAGACGGCTGGAGTAGACTGGCATTCTTATCTTTTGACACTTTTGCCTTCTGGGTAAGACACACTGACTCATCTGTCTTCATGAGTGTCATAATTTGCATATTCATTTATCATTGGGTTTATGCAGGAAGATCCTGAGACCCCCACGGCTTGATTCCAAGGTTGGTAAAGACAAAAATATGATTAAACTCAGGACTTGTCATCTCTTTATGTAGCAACTAGTGAGAAGATTCGAGTTATCTCATCACCTCACTCTGCCCCCACATAATTCGTAAATCAAAACAAACTTTTTTAGGTGGAGGAAGACTTTGCTTTTACTGCAGTGAAAATTCTTACGGTGCAATATGCTACAACATGATGTGTGTACTCATCTGTGAATGTCAACTCTCCCTTCAGCGATATGGAAATGCATGAAGATGGAAATGCTGGCAGCACTCCATTTGAAAAAGTCTTAAAAGTGATTTGTACTCACCAGCCCTTGGCAATAAAGATTAACTGTTTAGTTGCCTAAAAGTTCTACCCAATGTCAAGTTAATCAAACAATACTTAAGGGGGGCATAAAGGGGACTTACCATTTTTTCAGGCATTAAACTTTAACATGTACGACCATAGACTGTAAATGGATTTAGCTCACCCGCTAGTTTCACCACGTTTCAAATAGAAAGTGGCCGCTTTCGGCTCCATCACCTCCAGTTCCAACTGACTTTGAAAAATGACTACAGTGAAAAATTGTCACTCCTCTCTCTGTAACTGCTGTAGCAAACCTCATTTTGGTCTCAAAATTGTTGTATTAAAGGGACAGTTCGGAATTTTGGACATAGGGCCTCATCTCCTAGTGAGCCAGAGTGTTGGAGACATGGAGAAAAAAATATTCCATCCAGTTCATGTATTTGGAGAGTTTGCTGGTGCTAGGCTAGCCCATGTCAACGGGCATAGTTGTCCTGCCACTAAAAACAGTCTTACCCACTCCACAGTGCACCCAAAGCAAATCTATTATTACGCCAGACTATCAATGTAAATGTCTGTGCTGATTGAATAATGTTTGAAATAAAACTAACCTTGCATCGCATGAATCGTCGTATGTTGAGGGACTATTTTCTCATATATCACTCCGCCGCTGCCGAACTTCCTATCAGGAAGTACAACTCGCTGCTGCTGCTCAGACATAAATCCTTCAAATGCAACGTTGGTTTTATTTCTATTCTATTGCACAGACATTCACATGGACAGTCTGGAGTTATAACTGTTTTGCTTCGGGTGCTCTGTGGAGAGGGTAAGACTGTTTTTTAGTGGCAGGACAACTATGGCCATTGGGATATTTAAAAAAGTGTCTCCACACGTCTCTAACACTCTGGCTCATTAGAAATGAGGCCCTATGTCCAAAATTCCAAACTGCCCCTTTAATCTGCTCTACATGATCCTGTGTTTTTTAATTTCACTATTTTGTACGTAAATAAAATCCTATTCCTAATGTGGAACTGGCTCCAACTTTGCTCCAATAACAGCTAGCATCATGAGCTTCATTTGGCTAGTGCCGAACACTATGGGTGACACCACACTCCCCTGGTCCACTTCCTTATTCAGTCCATGTATGATGCATATTTTTCAAATAAGTAGTACTCAAGTCTCAAATACAGGACACTACAGGATTACTCAATGCAATAATCTTTAAAATAATTAACTAACTTTACGTGGCAACAATATAACAATAATTAAAAGCTAATTAAAGTTGATTTTGCATAACAGGTCTTCATTAAATTCTTACTATAAGGGTAAGTATTGATGGCATTACCTTTCTGGACGCGTGGATATCAAAAAATGGCTTTGCTCGGACACTGAACGGCTCCTTTGTTTTGTCGATCTGTCCGGTCTTCATCTTTTCCATCCGAGGTGAAATGATCTCCTTCTCGATGCAAACTAACCGGATGTTGAAGTCACACTGACCAACGGGCTGCCCCTGTGATCACAAGACAAGAAGTTAAGATGCAAAGAAACCAGTTAATCACAAGTCGCATTTACAGGAAAAAAATGAACCTTTCCTGAATAGCTTTAGAATGATCAGAACAAGTATAAGACCACAAAGACTAGAATAACAGTGTTTTGGTTTTGTTGCAGGTTTTAAAGATCCTATATTACACTAAACTGACTCTTGTGAACATTAAACCTTATTATAATGTTGTTACTTCATCAAAATCATACCTGGAGTTGTGTTTTGTTCCATTCAAATATATCTGAATCACCCTTTATTGGTAGTTTGTCTACATTTCCAAAGCTCAAAATGCTCAAAATGCTCTCTTCCACCTTGTCGTGTATAGACTGGCAATTTCAAGTCTGAAATAAACCAAATGTCTAGTGAAGGTGTACGTAGTTCAAAAACACAGTGGCGCACTTCCTGTATTACAACACAACATACATTTTCCGCATGAGAGAACTACTCAGCCTAAATATGCAGGGTTTGTGTGTGAATGGAACAAACCTAAACTCCAGGTATGTTTTTGGTGAAGAAACATCATCATAACATGGATCAGTAGGTAACGTAAAATATGGACCCTTTAAAGACATTTGATATAATCCGTTTCAATATGATCATTATTACAGTCTCTTATAGTTTCTTCTGTCATATATATTCCACTTGTAAACGTGTTTTCGTGACAGGCCTACTGACACTTGTTTGTGGTAACTGCAAGTTGATAAAACATAATTGGTGTTGTAAACCATTTGTCTTTGCTATTTTGGACAGTGATGGATTGAGGTGTGGGCCAAGGCTGCGACTTAGGGACTGTTTTCTGTCCTGGGAGACGAAAACACTTATCTGCTGAAAGATTTCTGTGGAGTGAGGGAAAAATACAGCTTTGCTAAAGTGGGCAAAGAGCTAGATACCATCCTGTGTCCTCTGAAGGTCCTTTGGTGCTGTAAATAAAACTAAAACACACCTCTGTTTGCCTCCAGCTGATAAGAAAACCTCTAGTGATGAATAGTTATTATATTTACTTTGTACTTTATGTCATAGTGAGCTTACTGACTAAAAGAGAGTGAATAAGAAAATAAGGAAAATGTGGTACAATAATTTACCAGAAATTAGAAATGGTTTCATATGGTTTTTTTGAGCCAATACCGATATCCAATATTTGTCTTGCTTTTGTGTCTGACAACCGGTATTTGCAGATACGAATATTAAGTTTTCATCTGAGATATGAAATTTTCACTTTTGAGTCTGTTCAAAAGACAAATCTGATGCACTGAGGACAAGAAAGGAATAAACACATGGGCACACAGACTGAGGCAGTGCAGAAAAAATAACAGTGCCAAATATTGGTTAAATTTTTACTATCAGACCAATATTGATTCGAGGAAATCCTCCAATATCACTAATAACTGATAGCAAATATACCAGGCCTACGAGATGTTTTTATCCTCACAAATAAGCTTTGATGAGTTAATTTCAATGTTTTAAATGAAAAACGTACTTGTCCATTTACTCATTTCCATTTGAACAGTTTGAGACTTATTGGCCAGACATTGGGAACCAATGTACCAAACACCCATCAAACCAAACCCAGTGACACTGATGGACTCATGGAAATGTCTTGGGCAAAAATCAGCTCTTTCATTGCATCGGGTTGGGTTTCTTTTCCAAAAGATTGAAGCAGTAATACTTGAGTCCATTTTGCTGGAGCAACAGCTGGTCTGTCCCACACAGTGTGCTCCATCTGGCCCATGTCTGTGTCATCGGGACAGAACGCCGCGTACGTGTGGGTGATTCAAGGCATGTGCTGGTCAAGTCTGTTTAACGCAAAACACCACAATTACACACCGCATATTACTGTTATTACTACATTTTCCCAGGGAGCTAAGCAGCTAACGCAAATGCTAAATGATCCATGGTGATGAGAACTACTTTGTTTTTGCAACAGAGGCGGCTGTCTCTTGCTCATCAAAGAAATGTTTGCAGCATCAAATCTGTCTATTTCATCAACATTACAGAGGTCTGCAGCAAGACCCAAAAAGAAATAAAACGCATGAGAAAACAGTACTGACTGCAGAAGACTGTTTAATTGGAAAAAGTAGACTTGTTTTTTGTGAATGTAACTGCCCAAGTAACAGTAGTAGACCTTATAGTAATAGTGGTTGTGAATAATTACAGTATATTAGTGGATAGTGTTGAAGTGAAAGGTTTTTTTCTCTCTTCAGTTATTTATTTGGTAGGGAAAGTCCATAATAATGAAGGTCTGTAGTACTTACATTGTAAATATGACATTATAGCAAAGTAGTGTCATCGCGATATTAAAATTAGAAATGTGATTTTGATATTAAGGAATAGACACAATACTCAATACAGATTCTGATGCCATAATAATAAAAAACACTCTTTCTTTCTTTGATTTTCAACATTAAATCATCACTCTTTTATATTAGCATAAGGTCTATTTGTGTCATTTGTCAGTCGTCCAGGTATCTTGTTTTATACTAGGTCTGATACAGCTCAAGATCATTCTAAAACTTTTTGGGAAAGGTTCATTTCTGTCCTATGAATGTGACTTTTTAGTGTTGATACTTATTCAAATTAGTATATAGTTGTGATACTAGTTTAAGTTTTGATACTTCTGACAACCCAATAGCAAAAGAGCTAATTCCCATCTGTTGTCCATAGGCAAGTAGCAGAATTGCAAAACATCACCAACATTGTCTACCTCCATTTTCATTATCCACATTTACACTTTTATAACATTCAAATTTTGAAGTAACAGGATTTTCGGACTCTCTAGTCTAGACCACTTGTGTTTTGAAGCAGAAACCTTGGTAAAAGATGAGAAGAGGAATGCGCGGAGCTTTTGGACACTAGCTGTAGTGCAGATTGCTTCTTCAGTTCCTCTGCTCTTGTACTGACACAATTTCACAAGCTCCATAGAGAGAGACAGAGGCAGCTCACCTTGAACAGATTGACTGCGCATTGATTGAATATTATAACAGCTCCGTGTGGTTCTCTATTACAAGTGTCAATCACAGAGGCTCTCTAGTGAGAAACATGCATCAACCTAACAAATCACGACACATATAAGACACTGCTATTGTAATCAATGTACCCACACTTTAATAGAAACTTCCTGCAATGTAGATGGGTGGTCAGGTCAAAATAACACACTAAAAAATACATTTTCACCATTTCAACAATACATATTTCATATGTGTGCATAATACTCTGGTTGATGCATAATACTCTTGCTTCTGCTGCACTATATGAATGTATCATGGATGTCACTACCTCACTGTCACTATTATCTGTAGTGCTGCCGCGATTATTCGACGTTGTCGACGTAATCGAATATGAAAATGAGTCGACTACAATTTTTTTGGTCGAATATTCGCCTTTATTTATTTTTGGTCTCTGTGACGGAGTAGGTCTGTCCCTGAGAGCACGGTCCCCGGGGGAAAACGTGGGAAGACGCGTGCTCACCTGTTTCCTTGTTTGCTGGGCCCTGCGCTGCGGGCGCTGCGGTGCGGCGTGCAGTGGACTTCGCTTTTGCGTGTTCTCGGCCGCCACTGGGGGTGCGCACTTGGAGGCGCCGGAGCTGTCCTTCAGAGACCCGCGGTGATCGACTTTTACTTGCCCTCGCGCTGCCGCCGCATCCCGGTGCGCACTGACAGCGGCTACATCCGGGGTTGACGCCGAGGTGGCTAACCTCGGCTTCACCAAAGGCTAACAGCAGTGGTATATAATGGCACCGCCAAAGAAAACAAACTTGAGGAAGTATTTGCTGTGCGCACTCTGCTGGCTGGTCTCTCTCTTTCTCTCTTCCCCCTTCCCCCGATTTGAGCATTTGAGAGCGGTATGAAAATGGCAGCGGCCGGTGGGTCAGAGTCGGATCCAAGAACAGTGGCGACTTCTTCTAGACCAAGACCTAAAGCCTCGAAAGTCTGGGAATACTTTCGGACAGATGGTGATAGTGTGGTTTGTACACTCTGTAAGACTTCTTTGGCTTATCACGGGAGCACGACCACGATGCATGAGGTATTGAGAATACCGTTGCAATATGCTGCTCGTGCAAACTCGTTAAATTGTGTGTGCATATCGTTGTTCAACATTGTCGAATGAGCACACACAACAGACATAACAGCAATAACCTTTGCAACTCGCACACACAAGGTCACCTCCGGGAAAATCTAACCGCTTGTTTTTTTTTTTTTTAATTAGTCGTTTAGATTAGTCAGCTAATCGAAAAATTAGTCGAGATTAATCGTTAGAAAATTAGTCGTTAGTGGCAGCACTATTATCTGTGCAATAACCTGCTCCACAACCCACGTGCAATACCATTATGTGCAATATGGACCTCATCTGTGAAATACTCTACCTACACCTTATTTAATCCTACCTGCACCTTCATATATTATATTTTATTAGATTTTTTATATATTATATCTGTATTTAATTATATTTTACTATAATTTTTACTATTTCCCTTGCATTTGCCAACACTTTTTTAACAGTACTATTTATTGCAGACTATTAGTACTTCTTGAATATTAGCGAGTCAACGGTTCTTCTCATCCTAAGCATTTCATTGCACTGTAGATCTTGTGTTGGACCTGCATATGACAAATAAATAATCTTGAATCTTGAATCCGAGTCTGCTAAATGATAAATAGCAGCACCTTCAAGGCACTCTAAGCGCTTTACATTAAGGAATCACTCACCCTAAACTAGTGCAGGCAGGGGTGATGTGATTTAAGTGTCTTGCCCAAGGATACAACGATCTGTGGGAGCTGGAATCACATTGCCAACCTGTGGATCAGTGGATCTGAACGCTCTACTAATGATATTAACGTCAGGCGACCTTGCCAACAGTGAACAATGAAAACAGGGGGTGAATGGTAAAAAGGCCGTCTTAAAATTAAAGATTGCTCAGACATGCAAAAATCACTCCAAAAACAACTTTGAAAAGGTCAAAGAGAAGGGGAAACAACTATAAAGTCGATTTTGCATAATAGGTCTGCTTTAATTGTAGAATCTTAATTTATAAAGCGTTTGCTGACTGCTAATTCGGAGGCAAGGCGGCTGATCATCAAGGTATTTAGACAAATACTGTACCAAACTGCCAAAATATATATACATTACTGCTCTGGTTATACAACATGCCTGCAGAAATCGGACAGGCCCTTAACATAGCATTGCATAACACATTACACAGTATACGTTGTGGATCTATATTTAACTTAAATCTGCATTAAAAGTTAAACAAGAGTGAATGGCTGTAGGTGGCAAAGCTTGAAACCTGAAGGACATTGTCAGAGAAATATGTAAAAATATGCACCACAAAACACTGCAACAATTCAGTGTATGACTATCGCCATGTGACATAAACAACATTAGAATAAGCTTCCCCTAGGACCACAACCAGCCTGTAATCCTATCCTACACAAACATAGCTGTATATACGCTTGAGAAACAGACATTAAATAATAGAAATGTGTTTTTTTGTTGGTCTATTTGATTTATACATGTGTGCAAATATTGGTGTAAAATCCATGTTATTTTTGGTTGATTTTTTTCAAGTTTTTAGTGGAAATAGATGAGCAGTGATGCAAGTAAAAAAAAAGTTTAAATAAAACTTAGTGTAAAATGTGTGGGCCTTGCTGCAGATTTGAAGATACTGATATGGAGAAAATATTGGGGACACAGCGAAAACATATCAGGTATTGGTATTGCAATAGGATCTGTGCAAAGCAGCAAACAAACTAACTCACAATGTTTTTTTATTATTATGCAAAATTATATGCTAGCTCACTATGTATCAAAGACAACAGTCACTTTTTTAAAATAAACAACCTATTCAAATTCTAATTCATTAAAATAATGATTGCAGAATTATTTTTAAATGTAGAATACTTAAATTTGTGGCATTGTTAACTCAAAAATTTCTCTTTCTAAACACAGAAATATCCTCCGCTGTAGTATTCATTTTATTTTATTTGTGCACTTGCTAACATGTTGTCAGTGACATCCACCCACAGCCACAGCTCCCCGTTCAGCGCCTTATATTTAAATATTTATTCGTTTTAGCATGACTGTAAAAACCTCATGGAGATCAACTTGGTGAAAAAGCAGTAATGCTAAAATTGAATTTGCTGGATGCTATAGTGCACAGAGCCTACAGCTTATTATAATGGTCTACATTATCTAAGGATCTTATTCGGTCTAGTGCACATCTTGCAAAACAAAGGGAAAGATTTAAGATTAGGTTAAACTGCAAATACTGGCTATATGTCAAGATTACACTGAAGTTTTCTCTCCAAAGGCAATATATTTAACTTCACATAACAAAGGGACCACATTACTGTCAACACAAACATATATGGAGTTGTGTTTTGTTTCATTCACACATGTTTAACACACAAACTGTATATTTAGGCTGAGTTCTTCTCTCAAACAGAAGACACCATGTTCCACCTTGTGATGTCATGTGGAAATACAGGAAGTGTTTTATGTTTTTTGAACTCCATCCACCTTCACTAGAACAATTTGGATAATTTCAGCCCTGGAATATCCAATATCTACTGAACTAAAGGTGAAAGATACTTGAAAACTGCCACTTCACAAGGAGGAACAAAGCATTTTGAGTCTTGAAGATGTAAACAGACAAAGCACAACTCCAGGTATGTTTTTGATGAGGTAACATTATAACTTATCTAAAAGCTCCCAAAAATCAATTTTGTGTAATATTGGACCTTTAATGAGCTATTATTGATTCATGCTTCATGCAGGAATCCTGTATGGTCCCGCATTCAAGACTTGAGAGCTCATAAAATGACAGTTTTCACCTACCCCCTATCTCCTCCCTCAGCTCTGTATTTACTTGTGATTTTTCAGAAAATTCAAACTCCGAGTCATAGGGCTAAAAAATGAAACATAGCCATTTTTCAACAATAAAACTGAAAAGCCACTAATAATAATAATAAATTTTATTTATAATACACTTTACATTTGATAGCGAATCTCAAAGTGCTACAGTGCAAAAAAGAGACTTTAAAAACAAAGACAATAAAAATCAATATAAAAGCAATAAAACAATATCATGTATTTAGCTGTAGGCCATGGTAAAAAGGTAGGTCTTAAGATCTCTTTTAAAAGCATCCACCGTCTGTGGAGCCCTGAGGTGGTCTGGGAGGGCGTTCCACAGACGGGGAGCAGCCACTGAGAAGGCCCTGTCGCCCATGGTCTTGAGCCGTGTCCTGGGCATGACCAGACGGTGCTGTTGGCCTGACCGGGTCTTAGTGGAGGTGTGTGGCGTGAGCAGTTCAGTGAGGTAAGTGGGGGCCGCACCGTGGAGACAGTGATGGGTGTGCAAGAGGACTTTGTATTGAATACGGAAGTGGATGGGGAGCCAGTGCAGGGAGTGAAGAATGGGCGTGATGTGCTCGTGTTTACGCACCCTCATCAGAAGCAAGGTCAGTTCAAACAGGAAGTAATTTTTTCTTATTTTAGATCAATATTGCAGTTTACAATGAACAAAAGACAATAGATTAATGTGAAATACCCCAAAAGCATAATATGTCTTCTTTAGCCTCAAATCACAATTGTTTCGATGAGTTCTGATTGAAATCACTATGGAAAAGAATAGCTCTACATGATAATACAGGAAGTGCTCCACTGTGTTTTTAAACTCCATACACCTCCACTAGAATCATCTGGCTAATTTCACATGTGGAACTGCTCATCTCTACTAAACAAAAGGTAAAAGGTAGATGTAAACTGAAAACTCTACCACTACATGACATCGCAAGGTGGAACAGAGCATTTTTAGCTTTGGGGATGCACAGACTAATAATAAACGATTACTCAAACATGTGTGAATGAAACAAAACACAGCTGCGGGTATGGTTTTGTGACCTTTACCTACTAAAATAACAATACTGCCGCATCATCTTATTTTTTCCCTATTTTTAGGCAGAGAACTGTGCATTTTTAGTTGTTCCGCCTGCACGCTCTGTAAAAGTAAAACTCCACGTCACAGCCTGCCGACTTCTGCTGACGACACCATTTCTCCGTAACCTTTAAATGCTAAGGTATTGCATCAACGTGATCTGGGCTTAAATGAGGGAAAACGTTGACTAGCAAAAGGTTATTAGTGCATTATGGAGCTGTGGATGCGCTCACGACAGCAGCCGGTGGTGGGAAGAGACAACACAAGAGCTGGAGTGCGTCAGAGAAACTTCAGAGAGAACAAAGTGATGATACTACAGGGACTATTCTTAGAGCGCGTCATCCTCACTGTAACTAGGGGAGCGCGTATGTGTCTGTTTAAAGACTACAGCTGTGAAATGCTCGTAATGATGGCACTTTTGATGAGGTCTATGCTGATGTAGGTAGGTCATGTTGTGTTTTGTACTGTAGTATGAGACTTCTTGACCCTAAGTAAATTCCAGCAGATTTCTTGAGATGACCATTTAGTTTTAGTCTACAGAGTGAAAAATCTGCTAAAAAAAAACTTAATTCGTGCAAGATAAGTAGGGGGGAAACCGTTCTACCAGTCAAAAGTGCGACATACCATCTCATTCGGTGTTTTTTTCTTAATTTTTACTACTTTCAACATTTTATATCCTTATAGACATCAAATATATGAAGTAAGATATGTAGAATTATGTTGCAAAGGGAAAAAAAGAAAAAAATTATATTCAAATTTTCAAAGTATCCATGCTTTGGTGATAAACATTTCCATTTTTTGTCTTTACTGCATTATTCCGTATATCCTGTCTTTTCTATGTATACCAAATGTAGAATATAGTAAAAATAAAGAAAACATTGAGTGAGATACTGTCCAGACTTTACCGGTAGTGTACATAAAGCACACTTTAAATGTATGGATTATTGAACATTTTAGTAGGGCTGGGAGATATAGAAAAGTAATAATTGTGATTTTTGCTTTTTTTTCAATACTAATTTCAAGTCCGACTTAATAAAATAGTCCAATTTATTATTCCAAAATTGGCACTAAGAATATTGACTGTAAACCTCAAGATTCACAAAACCCAATGTCATCATCGACAATCTTTATTCTATACAAAAATGATTTATTGCATAGGCCTAAGAAACCCTGTGAAAAATATTAGACAGGAAAGTGGAGGCTGACATCTAAAGTCAACATAAGCCTGGAGGTTATAATAACAGCTTTGTTTCACATCAAAATTAAGGACATATTCAATTAGCACAATGTCCATCACTGCTGACGGGTCACCCACACAGAGCAGACACTGACTGATGCTGACGGGAGACAGACTTCACCAAGAGCCCCCAAGAACTAAACTTCTAAACTGTCAAAGTACAGCTGATCCATTCCCTCATGTTGGTAAAACAAAACTAATACATCGGGCTGTAATCCTTTTGTTGTTTAGTGATTAATCGCAGTACTGAGTCTTAGTCAGCCAAAGTTATTACTAGTTGACTCATAACTTTATTCAACACTGAGTTAGCTGAAGTTTTGGGAGTGACTACACAATTTAATCTCTTTTCACTAATGAAGCTGCTATGTATTACTTTATTACTTCTCCATATATAGTTGTCTTTGTGTAAGACTTGAACCGTTCTGACAGCTTTTGCCATGGGATGCCCCGCTTTAGTCAACTGATCAACGCACAGGAGATGTCATTAGTTGAATACAGACCTACTAATACCGTATTTCTTGGACTATACTACTATTTTTCAGGGTTTGGGTGTTTCCTGCGACTTATATATGACATTTTTCACAGACAGTCCATAGACCAAATATATGAATCGTATATATGAATCAAAAATGAAAAAAACAAATCGTTATCCATTTTTTCATTTCGGTTTTAGAGATAAATAATAAAGAAAAGAGTTGTTTTATTGTTTTCTTATTTTTGGTTCTATATTGAAAAACATACACAAACACATGGATTGTTCTCTATTGGGTTGTTTTTATTACTATAACTTCTATATCTTGCCTTTCAAGATGAAATGTCAGTTCTTGGTCTCTGATTTTATAAAATAAATTTCCCCCAAAACTATAAGACTATAAGTTGCCATTTTTTTCAGGGTTTGGGTGGTCCTGCGACTTATAGCCTGGTGTTTTTTTCTTCTTCATTAGACCTTCAGTAGACCTTTTTCAAAAACACAGATTGGACTAAATTATGGGTAAAATGAATATATACATATTTTTGGTAGTATTTCTTTTACAATAATCAGAATTAGACGTGCCTTTAAATGTATTAGTCGAGGTCCAAGTACCAGGCAAATGTGAAAGGACTGTAAAATGAAAAGAAATATCAATTTATACTCCAACATAACTATTTTGTGCACTTCTTTTTTTTGGTTCATTGATAGATTTGAAAGATTTTAAATACTGCCCCCCACCACCACCGCCTCTTGTTTTTTTTTACTACTTTTCTTCAACTTTTTTCCACAAAATCCCAGTTAACTGATGTAAAACCTTAAAATATTTACTACAGATACTATCCTACCAGCCTTCTCCATTAAGTGAAATAATTTTACTGCCCAGAGACTCTTCCATAGGACAGAGGTAAGCTGGTGTTGGCGGGTGGTGTCGAGTGGGAGAGCAGAGCAGCACAGATAATGGAGAGGGCCGATACTGTGTGCTGCCTGGATCGATGTGGCAGCGATGGCCCGGGGGGAAGGGGGGCGGGGGCGACGGCTGTACATCGCCAAGATGGTCCCCGCACCACTGGAGGTCTTATCGAGCTACTCGCCTGTGTGATCCTCCCATCAATAAAAAAGGGGAGGCCAGACAAACAGGAATAGGACAAGTGACCACCATGAGCAAAGGATCGTTTAAAATGGACAGCAGGTTTTTCTTGGTTCCTGATTTGTCTTCTATATCAGGCCTTGGAAATGATATGCCTGTTAAGTGTGTAAGAAAATCTATACCAAGATAATGATTTGAAACCTAGTATCAAAGCTAGCCAATTTTGCTGGAATAAACAGGACAAAGATGTATCTCCTGAGTTGTTTTAGAATTTAGAAAAGTTTGGCTCAAAATTAGTGTTACAGAACCTTCATTTTTTGTGTTCTATTGTCTTCATTGTGTTTTTTTCTTTCAGTTGCTGCACGACCGGGGGGGGGAAAAAAAGTATTATAAACTTGTTGAAGAGAACTGACAAAAAGACTGAAATGAATAGTATTCCAAGAAGATGATTGTTGTGGTCTAAACGACATGATTAGCAGATTTAATACGCAGTAAGATTTTAATATTTGTGGAAAAAATAGTGGTAATAGCACTACTTAATCACAGCCTTTGTGATTTACTAATTCTGTCCATTCAAATCGTGATTTTTCCATTGTGATTAGTCTTGCAAGAAAAATCTGTCTGTTATCTGTAGTATTGGCATGAGTCAGTATAAGAAAAATCTAGACACTAGATGCCCCCAGCTGGTGTGAAAGACGACATGTACCATGCAACAAATACGAGGAACTAGCAGCACAGTCAAGTTCTAAAAATCACTTCAATTATGGTAAGTTGTGAACTTCAATTTGCTACAGGATATTAGAATTTGGATTCAGATTGATGTTTTTAATCAAATAAAAGCAAGCAGTTCACGATGTTCTTGTAGACAATGAAAGACGGAGGCTGAAACGTGAAAAAGAATGGTTTTGTGTGTATAATTCGGTGTTCATTTTTAAAGCAGAGCAGCTTTGAGGATTTTGACAGTGGCTATGCTGGAGCGAGCGTGTCCTTTGCGCTCTGCGTGTTGGCCGTTAGCAGCATGCAGATGAGCTGAAGGGAGGAATTCATTTACAGTTTGGAGAAGTGTTAGCAATTAACAGCCTTGTAACGCTGTCCTCAGGCTGTTCCCAAGAAAACGGCCACGTCAAAATAATGCCGACGGTTGGAGCGATTCTGCCACCCACCAACAATATTAAAGCAATTTCACACGCGCAGATGCACAGAGGCAATTATTAGAGGCCTTTCTTATGGTGGGGAAATACAGTAATCGGTTTCGTGTCAAGTCCGCAATGACATCATTGGTAAAGTTCAGTTCATTTTGGGGCTCTCATGATATTAAAAAATGGAAATGAGATCAATATGCTAATGTTTGAGCCTAAGCGAGCTAATCTGGGAGTGTTTTCCTCTTTTTCATTTCTTTTTAAAGAATAACCTCATAAGTAAAATTATATCGCAGTGTATTAAAAAGGGATATTATGCAAAATTTACTTTTCAAAGCTTTCTACCAACATTATTCCCTCATCAAAAACATGTCCAAATGGGTTTTGTCATTTATGCATGTTTGAGTCATCTTGCGATCTCTCCTGAGCGCTATTCGAACCTTATTTAGGGATAGCAGTACGACAACAGCCTACAAACCTGCCAAAAGCAGGATTCAAACTAATACACTACAACTTCACAAACCTGATGTGATGTGAAGCTGTTTTGTTAGCGGGATGCACACCAACTGTAATGTGATAGCACTGATGGGGGAGTAATTTAGCGCTGACCTTAAAGTAATTTAACATAAACACAAAAAAGTAACATGGTGAGATTTAAAAGCTGTTAGCTATGTGAAATAAAATAAAAATGCACCATCAATACTTCAAACAGTATTAAATTAAACAACAAATAATTGTAGATGGGACTGCAGTAGATGGCAGTGGTGACCAGGGCAAAATCATTTCACTAACACACATCCATACCTCTACACACACAAACACACACTTAACATGCTTGAAGACAAGGGCAAGACAGGATCATCCCAATAATCCCATTCCACCTTAGCTTTCGACCGTATAGTGAGCATCCAAAATTAACACCATGTTGTGAAAACCTCTCTTCTCCACTGAATAAATGGTGCACAGTAGGGATGGGCATTTGATTACATTTTCTTAATCAATTGCCGGAAGAATTAACGATCAATTATCAATTAATCATTAACGTTTTTATATTAAAACAATTATCATTATTATTACTATTACTAATCTGCATAAATAAACTCAACTTTACAACATATAAACCATAACCACTATAGATCCCGTTTGAGATGATAATGTGGTTAATGCAGCTTTGGCACATTTGTTTACGTCTTACAGAAACAAAAGTTATTAAAACTGCATGGCTAATTTGCATAAACTGTAGACGCTGGGGAAAAAAAGCAACGCTTTCCTTGTGTGCTGATGGGGTCAGCTTCAGTCGGACTAAAGGACATGACTCAGTGGATTATATGAGCGTTCTTTCTGTGACAAAGATTTGTTTGTGCTTGTGCCGTTCTCGGGGGAAGTGAGAAAGATGCACTGCAGGAAGTGACTACGGAAAGACTATAAGAAGTGTTGGAGAATGCAAAATGTACATGCTGTACAAAAATCTTAAATACCGATTTCCGGAAAAAACAAATCGATTTGACTTGCCAACTTGATTGATTTCTATTTTAAATTGATTTTTTGCCCAGCCATAGAATGTTCTAATATTTTCTTAAAGAATGGTGCATCTGAAAATATTTTATGTGAAGAAGAACTCTCTAATGGCATTAGCTATGTAAACCCTACGCCAAGTTCAGACAACAGTTTGGAGTAGAGCAGATACGTGACATGCTGCAGGGTCAGGGCGAGCAGCAGCCTGACAAAAGCCTGACAAAAGCCTGTCATCACACAGGAGCGCAGAGCTGCCTGAGCTAACCTGAGCGGAGCCCAGGCACCGATTGGATTTTAAGGTCTGAGAGAAATCTAATCCCAGTCCACATCAAGCTCCCCACACACAAAGGACAGCTCAGGGAGGCGAAATGTCGGCTGTCAAACCTAACAAGGAGATTCAATAGAAATATAAAGCTGCATTTAGCTACAGTTACGGCGATGACATTGACCAACATTACTCATTGTGTTATTCTGATATACTACAGCTAATAAAATACAATACAATTCTATAATTAATAAAGCACAGTATTAGCATGTTACTGTATTTTTAGTAGTTTAACTCTATCCAAATCTACATATTTTCTAAAAGCCATCTTCATTTTAAATTAGGCTTTCATTGAGTTTGTGTTTTCCATAGAGACATTAAAAAAAACTTTCCAGCACAGACACAGTGACGTAGTAGCAATCAGAGCCTAATGTGCTATTTCTGTGCCGTGTACAGTTTGGATATTTCTTTTATGGTGTTCGACGGTTGGGATAAAATTGCATACAGTAATAACAGCCATTCACATGCTTTGCAGTTGTGAAAGGGCAGTGGGAGGCTACAGTGGACTAAAGGAGGGTTCAGGCTGAGGGCAAAGTGGGGCAGCTGAGAGGTAAGAATGACAGTAATTCACCAGACTGTTTGGTTGAAAATGTTGAATATCAAAATACATATTGTAAACATATTTATGTAGAGAAATATACGGGTCTGCAGTGAGTTTACAGATAGGGAACATTACCAATCCAAACATTTAAAAGTAGACAGATCACAAGAACAATCGCAAACTACTCTAAGGGTAGATGTAGGATGTAGATGTAGGAGTCCTGCACTTGTTCGGGCACCTGCGGATACCTGACGGGTGACCCGCAAATTTGTATGAAATGGGGGGAAAATGTTGTGCTGTGTCGGATGCGGGTCGGGTCGGACACAGGAGAACGCGGGTCTAATCTGCGCTTTACAAAACATCATATACAAACAAAAATCAGAGCTGTATTTTAGTGAAATGCAAAAATGCCATTGTTTTTACAAGATGAAATGTGAAATCCATGTGTTTTTGCTGCACTCACGCAATCCCAGAAATCTCTGCCACATTCATATTCAAACTGCACATGCAATGTCCTGCAGGTCAAAGTGACTTGCGAGGAGCTAAAAAGAAAATTAGCGAGTGGAGAGTACGGACTGATTTTTTCGGACTGATTTTCATTCAGGTGAGGCTCGGTATTTATAGTGGGTCGGATCGGGTGCGAAATTTTATTTCAATTCTGTCGGAAAACGGGTCGGGTGCGGATTGAGGTATGATGGTATGGGCGGGTGCGGTCAAAATCAGACCCGTGTAGGACTCTGGGATGCAATGTGGTGAAAACTGTGAGTTTGTAATTGATCAGTATTTAGTATAGCACATTAACCTCCATCTAAAAGATCTGGGGATGCTCCAATGGCTTAAACAAGAAAATGGCATTAGAAAGATACCATGGATTCAACTTAAACACGGTAGAATTATTCATCAAGGTTTTTTTTTTCATCATTGAGCACAATTTTATGAACACCCCCAGATTATAACCAAAAAGGCTAATTTCCATCTGTTGCCTCAAAGGGCTGATTGAATTTTGAGTTAAATTTGATGTTGTCTTAATAAAAACAAAATTTAAGAAAGAATATTCGCAAGTAAATCTAAATTTCAGTTTGATAAACGGTGCCATACAGAAAACGGAACTAGTTATTTAGCATGCTAATGCACACTTCCTGATAATCGGACAATAAAATGCTTAATAATTAGATGCAGACAGCACGCAGTAGACCTATTTTGACCTCTAGACCTGCCAATCTACTGGGTTAAGAGAACTTTTGCGCAAATTAATGGCAACATTCTATTGTTTTAATTGGCCAACCTTAATTCAACTGAACTAAACCGAAACTACAGCCATTTTTATATTGTTTCTTTTCCCCTCTTTACCTCTTTACATAGACCACTGACTTTTAGCACTTGTTCCATGCATGATCTCATTTCCAGAGTAGGTCACAGAAAAGATAATGCGATGTGGAAAGGCCAGGATACTCACATTGAATTTGATGATGTCGTAGATCAGGTAGCGAGGCACTGGCTGACCGTTCACCTTGTCAATGATCATTTCCTGCAACATAAACATGAAAGTCGGGTCAAGGCTTCCCAGCGTACAGACGGACGACAGGGCTGGAAATGGACCAGCAAATTGGACCGTAAATCACACACAAATACACCGCAATTATTTTAATGACTGCATTTAGATTGAGTGTAATAAAAAGAATATTGAATGAGATGCTGCTATGGGGTGAACAAAAGACAAAAAATAGTACATTATTTTTCTTTTATCATCTACGTGACGATATTCAGGCAATTTAAAATCATAAATGTGGTAAAACCCTGTCTTGTTTGACGTTGTAGTAGTACAAAAAGTGAAAGGTGAAAGGATAACAGAAAAATTACTGCATGTTTGTTTTATGTTTAATTTGCAAAACTTTTCTTATTAGCATTTTGGGTATCACATGATAAAAATAACATAAATATGTAGTTACAGTTGTAATTATAGCCTTAATATAGCACAAAAATTCAAACAAGATGAACAAATAGTTTATTAAAAATGATCTATCTCCATAAACCTGACTCTTATTTGGTCCCCGTTCTTGTTTGTTTCCATGGAAATGCTTTGTCTATAATATTCCACAGTCTGGCACAAGACCCATTTATCTGAGGGGGAAGGTCCTATTTCCCTGGCATCATGCTGGTAATGTGCCACTTTTAGAAAATGTAATTAATACTTTAACTTTTAACCCCAACTTTACTAAAACTGAATTTTTAATGCACTATTTGTAGGGTTGTAACAATAGCCAAAAAATCGTGATATCGTATCGTCAAAGGTCTCACAATATCGAAACACAATCTCTTTGCTTAAATGAATAGTTATGATGCAGAAATAGCTTAAAAAACAGAGGGAACTACATAGACCATGATCCTTTGCTCCGTTTCAGTGCAGACTACATGAAGAAATACCTGTTCTAAGCACTTTGAAATCTTCATTCTTTGGATTAAGTCTTGTGAAGGCATTTTTAGAGGAAAAAGTATCATATTCACAAAATATTACAATAAATATGGTACTGTAAGATGTATATGGTGAAAATATCGTACAGAGAGATTTGGGTATCGTTCCATCCCTAAAGAAATAAATGTTGTACCAAATGACTGGTCAAAGCATTTTATAATGTTAGTCTTGTTATTCTGTAGAATATCGTAATATCGTGAGCTCTCCCACGATATTGCAATAAATATCGTATCGTGAGGTTCATACCGTGACGATATCACATCATGAGACTTGGATATCATTACACCCCTAAATATTTGTTCATCATGCAAGTTTTTGTCTACGCTTTATTAAGGCTAATCAAGATTCCGTTATTGTAAAGTGGTCCCTAATTTACAAAATTATATATTTTCTTATTTTCCATCTCCAACCTTTTTTTTTCATGATCCATGATTCAATTGATTGGTCATCATAGCATTATCACAAAATCTAACTGTTACACCATGCCGAGGCTCTCATACACCTCTATGCATTGCTAATTCAAAGGCAACCATGTGTAGTGGCTCAGAGGGAGGCGTCTCTCTTGGGGACATACAGTACCGGTACTTTGAAAGATGCCTGCAGCGGTGAGGAGGAGCTGCTGTGAGCATGTGTGACTAGCACAAGCAGAAATAGCAGCACATCTATTATGCAGAGCTCTGGAGTCGAGTCAGGTGCAGCGGCAGACCCATAAAGCATGACTGTTACCAACCGCCAAAGGAAATACTACTAATGACACACAGAAAATAGCCCACACTCTCAATTGATTAGACACTTAGTTGAACAAGATGTTCTTCTATCTTTTCAGAGCATCCATTATTCAGGAGATAGTGAATTGCAGAGAGGCAAAAGTAAGTTTTCAGGTTATAGTGCCATTTTTTTTTCTTATTTTCTTATTTTGAGATATGAGATTTTTAAACTTTAATGCAGTTTTGACTGAACCCAGAACAAAAAAATAGACAATAGCCTTAAGGTAAAATGACCAGAGAGAATTTTACTTTTACCAAACAAGGCTGTGGACAGAATACAGACAAAGCTAATAAGCAATAGTTATGAGCACAAAGAGGTGCACCAGTGAGGTTAAAAAGTCTTTTAACACTGTAAAAGACGTATTTAAAAATTAGATACTATTTGTGGTTTAAAAATTATAAAAGCTCACACACAAGTAAAATTAAATCATTTAGAGAACTTTTAAACATGTGAACAGAGGCACAAATGACTGATTTACCAAAATAGGTTTAATTTGTTTCTCTCACTGCAACAGCAATTGTCTGGTCCATTCCTGTCTGAACATCTGCTTCTTTGCATGAATTTCACTTCCATAATTGGACAATATGGTGTCTTTTTCAATACACATGTTTGAGTTGCCAAAGCCGGGCCACTGGAGAGGGCAGAGCAGACACGACGTACCCACAGGGAGGGGCGTTGCTAATGAAATCAAATTATTATGCATGCATCGAACCACTGCAGACACAGGAAACAGCAAATGAATATATTATTAGGACCAAAGGAGGCCAACAGGAATTTGATCTGCATTTCTCAGGATACCATTGCAATGTGAAGCTCATCAGGCATTGTACTCGAGAGAAGCATGCTGGAACAAAGAGCACGCCTTTGGGCTCAAGATGAAACATATCTGGCAACTCAACATGGCATCTTCGGGGGTCATTTTATGGCTAAGGACCCATTCTGCTAGAAGCACAAACAGATGAATAAACACCAGTCAAAAAAAAGCTGATGGCCATCTTAATGTATATGAGGGAAAAATGCTCCAAAAGTTGTGCTAATAGGCAGCAATTAAGAGTCTAGTCTGTGTGGAAAGAAGCATCACCATATATAGCACATGAGCAGCCAAACACACCTATTTAAAGTGAAGTTCCTTGTGCCGATCTTTGGAAAAGGTCAGAGACACTGCTTAATGATAGGGACTTTTAAAGTTTAAATCAACTGGATGTCAGCATTGAAACTAGTAACCCAAATGAGAAACTTCTGCTTTCTGATAATTATCTTGAGAACCAAAACACCAAAACCTATAACAACAACTTGGCCCTCACGTCCAATGTTTTTTTTTTGTAATTAAGAATAAATTAGAATTAGAATTGTTAAAGCTATATTTGATTTGAACATGTCGACCTCATATCTGGGGACACAGTTTGTTTATGGCATTTAAAATCTAAATCGTATAGTTCAATAAGCTTAGGGGTGTCAACCTCACAGTACGATATTTATATTATGATATTCTACATAATAACAAGTCTCATTTGGTATAACATGCATTGCCATTAGGGATGTAACGCTATCCAAATCTCTCTGTACAATATTTTCACGATATGCATCTCATCAGGCTACGATATTTATTGCAAAAAACATTGAATATGCTACTTTTTCCTCTAAAAATCACAAGAGTTAATCCAAAGAATTAAGATATATTGTGATGGTCCACGATATTATTGTGAGACCTTTGACGATACAATATCACAATATTTTGGTTGTTGTTATTAAGACATCTGTATATTTTGCTAAAGTACTATAGCGTATACATGTGTCCATCCTTACCGTCATCTTTATATTGATTGCATGTTTGTTTCTGCTCTTTATTGTGTATGTGTATCAATAAAGTTCCACCCTGTCAACATTTTACCTGTCTGTGGTCATAGTATTTTGCCTCCTCTCCTCTATGGCCGGTCGTCACTGTCAAAACTATTCTTACCGTAACAACCTTACAGGGCTAAGGAGAACTGAAAAGAATGACAAGTAGCTCATCCGTCATGTGTTGCGAGCACCGGGAGGTAGACAGAGACAATGAGGCTGGCTACAATCTAATCAAGCGCGACTACAAAATGGACAACAGTTTCCCGAATGCTTTTTGAGTCAGGGAGGGTAGGTGACTCATCCGACACCTGCAGGAGGGACCCACGGTGACCTACACTACGGGGATGTGTCAATAAATGTCTGAGCTCGGGTTTTTACAAGGCCATAAGTCTCCAGGTACCACTGCCAAGACACACAACAGGCGGAGCTGCAGAGGGATGGTATTTCAGTGGTGCCATTTCTCCAGGATGCGAGGGAGAACAAGCCAGCTCTGACAGATGGGGGCTAGGAGAGAGGAGAGCATTTGAGATAAGACGAGTTCAATGTCAGCACTCGGGGACATTGGCAGTTTGGCAGAGGCTGCTCTGTTTTAGGGGAGATGGTAACTGTAGGGGGAATAAAAGGTTGTAAAGAGACTAAAACATTAAGTAATTTATAGGTGGTGTTTTTTGTTAGATAAAACAGTAAACAGTAAAAGTTTGGTTGCATTTTTAAACTATGCAGAGAGGCAGTCCTGATAAAGCCAAGAAAAAGAGTATGGAGATGGGACCCCAAGCGCGACACTGCGGTGCTCACTGCTCTTGAAGAGATGCCCCAGAATTGGTCAAATGCAGAGGACAAATTTCCCTATGAGGATAATACCTAAAGTGTACCTTCACCTTAAACTAACTATCTCTGAGAGTAGTGATGGTGCCATAACACATTGGCTCAGTGGTTAAAGCAGTGATCCCCCGACCCGAAGGTCAGAGGATCAATTGCCGCTTGTCCAATGTGTCCATTGTGACAAGACACTTCACCCACATTGTCTAGTAAAACAGGGTAAATGAGCGTAAGTGAACTGAAATATCAGATTAATTGTTGCTGCCATTTAAATGTGTCACTATAGTGTCACAGTGCGTTACAGTTCAACCATAGATAACCTTGAAATGATTGTATTAGTCCTTTCATTAACATACAGCAGTCAAAGATCACATGTACAACATTTAATACAGGAAGCAGCTTGACTTACCCCATCTAGCAGTGTGTTGGAGAGGTGGACCCGAGGATCTTTGCGGTAGGGGAACTCTAAGTTGTCTATGTGGAAGATGCTGTTGTCTCTGTCGATCATGAACACTTGGTTCTTTCCGTTGATAAGCATCATGTACCTGTGAGGGCAGAGCAGCCTTTAATAGGAGGAAGTGAGTTAGGCACATGGCTTCATTAAGATAAACATCAGGACACGAGCCTGGCCAACTGGGCTTGAGGGTGCCTGTGGTTTAATAGCTGCACTTTTAATCGAAATTACCCCAAAAACAAACACACAACAAAAAATCTCTTATTGTTGTTACTATTTGACTATTCCTCAGATTGTAAAAATAGTACTTGACTTTTTGTCATAGTTAACTCAATTGACAATCATGTTTTATAGAGATGGGTGATTTATATTTATGGCACTGCCCCATTGTCTGTGTGGCCATGTCTCAGTCCCAGACTGTCCTCAGGCCACCAGATTTGTCTTTTTGAACAGACTAATGAGTACCAATGGAAATAGAAGAGTGGTACATGACAAAAGTAAAAACTTAATTTGTGATCTTTACGTCAACTCAAGATCATTTTATGGGCCATGCTGTGAAAAGTTAAATAGCGGCATCTGTAAATACCGTTTATCAGCCACAGTAACAGGCCATATTGGTTATCGGCTCATAAAATTCACATCAGCCAATCCCTATATTACACAGGGGAACGAGATCAATTACTAGATTATAATAACATTATGTTAAGACTGCATTTTTAAAATGTAGATGCCATAACTTGTATCCAATGTATCAAACTTCCATTTGCTTCTAAAACATAGAAAGCTTGTGTTAAAATAGGAAATTAGCAATTGTGCGCAGTGTAATCATTGTGCAATCTCATGCTTAGATAAGCAATAGGAAAAAGGTGTGTAGTACCTAGGAAATGAAAATACCAAGAAAACATTACATATTTATCTTAACAGCAAAACAAAAATACTGTCTGGAGACTCATAAACTCTACGAGTGACAATTTACAGCTTTCTTTTCAAATACAACAGGCTTTAATAGGCTTTGAAAAGAAGTAAACAAGCTTCCAATTTCAATGTTTCACCAAAGCAGAAACTTTCCCTTTAATCTAGTTGGGCTCAGTCAGTTATCAGCGTAGACTGTGTAATTACGAGATGAAACACAAAGCACAAAATGTGTCTAGTCATTGCCAGATGGAATTTTTTATTGTCTGAAATATTGAAGTCATGTCTTATAGAGAACTTTCTTGATTTTGCAAACTGGGCCTCATATCTGGAACTGTGGAAATATGTGGAGTACTTAAGCATGGAGAAAACCAATTGTATTTTTCATTACTACCTCCCTTAGCAGCCTTGTCCTGGCTCAAACAGGAAGAAGCTTACTCTATCTTAAAAATGCATAAATCACCAGGGCAAGGAGGTTTGTGGAGAGCCTATAATCCTTTGCTTTGCAGGTAAAAAGAGTACAAATACCCAATATATGCCTCAACATTTAAAATTTCAGAGTAAAGAGCAAGTTCATTTTCAACTGATAATTGTACTGCTAATTAATGTGCTGGAGAATATATAAAACTGCTATAATAAGCAGAACTGTCACAATAACAAATTTTAAAGTGCATACATTGTTGAAGTAAATATAAACTATAAACGGTAAGATTTAAGATAATTTATGACACTGACACAATAACTCAAAAGCAGATTTAAACCACAAAAACTATTCAATATGTATAATTTTGTTTAAATAAACTGAGCTGCAATACATAAACAGCAGAATGAAAGATGTCAGCACTTAGTTTGCATCTGTAATGGGTCATAGTTATTTATTCAACTTTTTATGGCTTAAATCGTATCATATAGCCAAAAAATAACCACAAATTTCCAAGTGGAAAGGAAATATACAGACAATAAAAACTTACCCCCAAACTATATTGTTCCATCAAATATTGAACAGAAGGTCGATATATTAATTCTCGTGGCAGGCCTAATGTGCAGTATCTATTTGAATACCTACTTTAATCTACAATACAATAATACTAGGACCACAGGGTTTAACAGGATTTGCCAGTCTCAGCACCGCAAGTTTGAGTCTTGAGGCTGCAACAAATTGCAAAATCTCTGATACACTTTTCACCCCAATTCGATGTTATTGTTGCATCAAATAAAGCATAGAAACATAAATAAATACATATTATGGTTTGTACGCAGCTTTTGAAGTCAAAATATGTCCACTGTCTGCATGTAATTATAAAGCTTTTTATTGTACAATAATTAGGAAGTGTGTGGTTACCATGCTAGTTGTTAGCATCATGACAGTAAAACTATTAAGCATTTTATTATCTGATACTTAGAAAGTGTGTAGTTAGCATGTTAGTTGTATTTGGCATTACTGTGACAGCAAAACTCTACTCTGCCCTGGAAGGTTGTGAAAAGCCTGTATAAACAAAATCAGGTTGAATAATTAGGATGCAAGGAATAGGAAGTGAGGAAAAACTTTGGACCACTGCAAACTGTTTAAATGAAATAGTTCAGTTTTCACATTTTATACAAATCATGTACAGTACAAAAAGTTATAGCTCAAAAAACATCCCTGAAAAACATCCCTAAACTAAAAGAAATAATCTGGATTTGGTTGCTGAATCCATTCTTTCATCTATTCTTGTCTGGGGGCCACTATTTGCTTCTGGTGACTCAAAGACTCTGGTCTGTCACTAAAGAGGCCACATCCAAGGGAGACTGGCCATTTCAATTTGTTCACAGGAAAATGGAAACAAATGTTTCTGGAGCTGTCCCCCTGCACTATCCTGGAGTGAGGCTCATTACAGTGTGTCCCTGTACGTGATACTTAGTCCTGGCTTCTGTGAAAACCAAACCATGTTAAAGTGGAAAATTGCTTTTCTACCCAGAGGCTCACTCACCTCGAGGGATATTAAAAGTTGAGAGCAGTGACTGTGAGACTGTTGAAAAACCTGTCAAAATAAGTCAAGCTCTAAAGCATGAGTCAGGCTTTAGTTTAATCTAGCTCAAGTTTAATTTAGTTAGGCTAATGACCCATGAGGACCAGCTAACAAGACAATTATGTACCAATGAGAGCTTTTGTTTACTTTAAACTCATTTGAAAATTTGACGTTAATGTTTACAGTGGTCCAAACCTATTCCCCACATTCTTTATGCACTTTATGCATTCTGAACATCCTGATTATTCACAGGGGTGAGTTTATAAGCATGTTACACAGCTTTCAGAAGCTAGAACAGAGTTTTGACATGACTAACAACAAACTATCATGCGATCAGCACACTTGTCACTTCCTGGTTCGCTGCAAAAATGCTTGACAAGATGCAGAGAGGACTTGACTTATTTCAACCCCAAGAGCTGCTTTTACAATATATGAGTACAGGGGCAAAGCTATTTTTACTCATCTGTACATGTGCAAACACTGTGCACAGTTAAATTCTTCATATGAATAAAATTCAACAATTCAACGTAAATTCAACCTTCTGAAAGTTTCTCATGAACTTCTTTTTGAGTGCAGTATTTTGTTCCATGTACAGGTCATATAATGCTGGTCAAAGTTTAGTAGTTACTAATGAGTGTTTTCCTGGAGACACAAAGTCAGACAGGGCAGACAGAGGCATTGATCCTCCTTTAGTTGGCTCTGAACTCAAGACACACCTAAATGCTGCTTCTGTTCTTCCTGTTCAGCACAGTTGAGATTATAACCAACACAAATATATACAGTATATTTAAATTCCTAATCCTATAGAATATGTGGAGACAAATAAGCATTGTGCACAATGAATATCCAATATAGGAACACACAAAAACCTGAAGCACTCACACATTTCCTATGATCTAGCAAACTATACAACTAAAAATCTAAGGTGATACAACAATCTTATAACGTTATTTAAAAGGCCTTTTGTTGTCTGTTTTCCATGTATTTGAGCAAAATGTGTCTTGCCCCATACAGATATAACATATAATAAGCTCTTGAGGTGAAAATTATTCCACTGTGTATCCAATTCCTTTATCCAATTATCCAAATGGTATATTATACAATTTGGAAGTGCACTGTTAGCATGCTAGTGGTTGTTTGCATTACCATGACAACAAAACTCTGGCCTCTAAAAGTTGTGAAATACATTTACAAACTTATCACAGTGAATGATTAGGATGCTAGTTATGCATAAGGTAAAGGAGGACTAATTATGGACCACGGCAAACCATTTAAAATGAACTAGTTCTGTTTTTTACGTCTGTATGACGTAATGAGAACAGGGCTGTCAATCGATTAAAATATTTAATTGCGATTAATTCCATGAATGTCATAGTTTGTGATCACATTTGTGATTAATCACAAATCAATCACACATTTTTATTCCTAATTATTTTAATACTTTTATCAACATAGAAAAGTGGATGGGCTTTCTTTGTGCAAATGTTTTATTTATTGCAACTGGGTCTGCGACAGTGTTTGTCGTGCTTAGTACAGGCACTGTTTGTTTACATGACGTGCAGCAAAGCTAACGCTTTTAATGCAGAAAATAAGTCCAGCGGGAGTAATATCTATTAAATAGTGAGATAAATATAAGACCTGTTGTGATATGCGCTCCTTCATCAGTTTATGGATATAACAACAGCTCAGAGCAGTGGGGACAGCAGGAGGAGGGAAACTGCAAAATGTCTGTCTCTGTCACAGTCCTTATTGAAGGTAAGCGCAGATTCACTGTATGTTTTTGAAGTGGACTTTATTTTGTGTTTTCCTCGTCTCAGCGCACCTGACAGGGCTTCTCAGTTTCGTACAATTTCCTTCCTGTTTACAGCTGGATCCTGTCGTTTTTCTAATGTTACTAGCAGTGGCCGCAAACAAAAAAAAATAGCGGTGTTAAAAAAAATTAGCGCGGTTAAAATCGTTTTGCGTTAACTCGTTAACACAATATTTTTGACAGCACAAAATGAGACCAAATATTTTTAAACACTAGGAAATCCTAAACGTGATTTTGTTTTACTGCTAAATTAATCAATTTGTCCAAATCAAGCAACTGACCTACAAGGAATAGAACAATCTGATGTCATTATGATGATATTACAGTGTGAAAAAGCATCACAATATGTTAAAGGGGCACTAAGAAACTTTTCAGCAGTATTAACTCTCCATGGAGATAAACAGGTAATGCTGTCAGGCCACGGAAGTATTTAAAGAGTTTTGTTGCATTTTTATTATAAGCAATTTATTTCTTCTCATTAATGACATAACGTCTTCTGTATCAATAATTAAACAGTGCCTCTTAGCTATTGCCCATGTGAGCCTCCTGCACCTTTTTGTGCTAATAGAATTTACAGAAATAAATGCACATATTTAGCAATGTGCACTCCTAACAAGTCTGATCCAATTAAGCATTGAACACCAAATACCAACGGTGACGATGCTAATGTCGGGATTCAAAGGTTAAGTATCCTAATCAATGCCACTGAGAGGAGCAGACTAATTAGCATTTTAGCATATTCACTGTAATGTAATGAGTGGTGAGACTTGGTGTAAAGTGAACTTCCACTTTTTGGACAACAAAGGGATAGAAGAAAGTTGGCTGAGCCGCTTTTAGCTTCAACTACCTGCTGTTTTGAATCATTAGAGCGTATGGGATTAGGTGTAATAAAGGAGCTGCAACAACCAGCTGGTTCAAAGTCGGACTTGACAAGCTGCCAAAGAAGAGCGGAATGCTTTACCAGATGACAAAAGAAAAGTATAATGGTGCTTTTCAAACTGGTTATGGTCTCATAAGAGCCATCCATGACAATCTAACATTTAAAAAGTGCACAAGACAACTTCTCTGATGGGAGGTTGACCATCTGCTGGAATGTATCACAGAATAGCTTTATTTTCTTGCTCAAAAAGCACTGGAAAACATACATTGTTATTGTGAGAGGAGTCACCTCTTTGCAAATTGGCCTGGTCACCTACTTGTCTCCATGGATGTAAGTTTATAGTGTAGCACATTTAAATAAATGTTATATGTTAATATAGTCTCAATGTTTGATCAAAATTCGACTTGGGTGCAAAATTCTATGGGTAGATTGAGTTAAAGTATATTGTCTAACTGCAAATAATTCTGAGAGATAGGAAAATAGTACAAAGGCAACACTGGAAACCTTGGGATGAAATGCGAGACAGACATGACCGCTCCTTGCACTGATTATGTAATAAAATTAAATATAACTGTGCTGTAGCTGTGTCAGTGTTCTTTATGTTTATGTTCTGAAGTGTTGGGTTAAATATGCCATCAAACAAACCAATCTGTTTTGTTCTGTTATTTATTGTTATTGTTTATGCCCTTAGCAAATGTTTCAAAAAGTTGAGAAGGTGGTGGATTTTTAATCACTTTTTCCCCAATTTCAATATGTCATATCCTGATGCTGAAGTAAAAGCTATTCACAAAATCTTCTCAAGCTTTCAGGCACCTATGGGCATTTGATTTTTAAGCCCTTTTGTGTCTTTTCCAGACACACTGGATCAAAACACAAGAACACAAGAGGCACTGCTTGAGCTCTTGAGTCTCAAAAGTGAAGTGACGGTTGCAGTCTTAAAGGAGGATGGATGTGAGTGGTTACCAGTGTCAGACCATTTCAAGTACAGTGTCCACTGATACTGGTGTCATTGGCAAATATGAGCTAATTATTATGAAAAATGGTCTTCAATGTTTTTACAATCTAGATCATGTGTGCCAGCCATCATAAAATATTTAAAAAACCTTAATGCCACTGAAAATAAAACAAAATAATTTCATGTACATATGGGTGCCAGAGCTATTGGGAGTTTATGAGAGAGATCGAGGTTATGTCAAAAGAATTTCTGACATTTTTCTTCTTTTAGTTTTGTAAACGTGTTGAAGCCAATTGTTTTTGTATAAAAAAAAACACCATCCACTGCAGTTGCAAGCAATTACACTTTTCAGCAACCCATGTAATAGATACTTTAGAGGCTACAAGTGGTGTGAGATTGGGGTCACACTTGGAGCAGACGAATGCACCTTTGTGGTACTTTTGTTAACTGTACATTCGATGCAATATGTAGGTGGAATTACAATGAACATGTAACCTATAAATGACACTGGCATGTCCCCTATGGGGAGAGAGTATAATGAAGAGGTACAGTGGGGCTTCTTTGTAGCAGAATAGATTAATCAAAGAATAGAAGAATTAAAAGAAAAATAATGACAAAAGGATGGCCCCACAGAATGAGATGAGACTGTACATGTGAAGAGGGCTGTGCGTGAGAGGATCCTGCAAACAGACCAGTGTCACTACAGAGAAGATCTGTCAACCAGAGTAGACACAACAAGCTCTGCACGGAGCGGGAGAGTTTCCCCTGCTGGCTAATTGGCCAGTTAGCTGCGGCTAACGCTGTCAAGTACGTTCTGAAGAAAGCAGGAGGAGCCCATTAGTGCTACACACTATCAGTGGTCCACTGCTTCATCCTTCTGTCCGTCACAAGATATGTTAACACAAGACTATTTGGTTTCATCAGCCGTCCAAAAATATACAAAGCTCCTTCAGTCAAACTAATATGGCTTTGTCCTAGTCTGCCCTGCTTCTCAATGCTGCCGAGAGGCTCAGATCCGAGTCTCATCCAGCCTGTCCTGGGAGCACTTTAGCCCTAATGAGGCACGCGCCGCTCCACTGGTCCTGTCCCACTGCTCCTGTCCCACAGCCTGACTGACAGGCGCTGTGCTGCAGGGATGCTGCACATATAATACTGCTGCTTTGCCCATTATTAGGACTACATCAACAGGAGGGAGCCCAAAGGGGATTCTCATTTAGCCAACAAAGAGAAACATGGTCAATCTTTCTCCAAATCACACAAGTAGCATCTGTCAGTCAGCTACAGGTCAAGTTCATCTGGACAAAGGCATAGTAAATAACTACGCTCTAGGAACTGAAGCAAGAGCTTTGCAAGTGCAAAGCCAAAAGAAGATAACTGTGTTTTTAACCACTATTTATATGTTCAATACTATCAAGCTAAAGTGTGAAACGTATCACACAGCAAAGCTCCACAGCTCAAGCTGATTTGAGGAAAAAGCTTGTGATTTGCTGAGACGTGACAAAGTGATCTCTACACCTCTTCTTGGCCTCGCACAGCCGCAGATACGCCCAGCAAATGAAATCCAAAATTAAAGTCGCTGAGGTGGCACAGAGCTGGGCCTAAGGAGCATCTGCTAAGCCTGTGTTTTACCCATCACGGCTGCACTTAAACACATCACGGCTCTAGGGCAACGGAAACTGTTTTCAACAAGTGTAAAAAAAAAAAAAAAAAAAAACTCTCTACAGTCATGCTGCTTACAACTCCCCCAAACTGTACTTCTGAACATTAAGAGCAAAAAATATCAGGCTAGTTGATCATTTTGGTTCCATTTTGGAGATTCTAATGCAAGTGTTTAAAACAGCAATAAAGCTAATGCCTCAATGAAGCAGATTTGGTCTTTAAGGATGATTTAGGATGGTGATAAGAGTTCATGACTGCCGTCGTTTGGCCTTTCCAGCACTGAAATAGCTTTACAAGTACTTTGTATCTGATGATTATGCAAACTAAGACATTTAATTCATTAGGCCAAATAAATGAGACATTGAGTTGTCAAAAAATTAAAACTAGTATATAAAAAATAATCTAGATTTGAGTAGGTACTGATCTAATATAAGCTCTTGATCCCTTTTAGAAGTAGCCACATGGTAAAATTAAGTATTAGTATTAGTTATTCAGTAGTAATCATAGTACTACATCACTCAGCCTTATATTCATTTTAAATGTTTCCGGTGTTATAGGGATGGGACAATAAATATCATTGTTTATCATGATAAAAAGCAACAATAATCATTCGTGGGATATTTTATTTAATTCTGATAATCGCCAACAAATATATATTGACATTATATCACCAGAATGTGCAGAAAAAAGCAAGTTATCCATCATGCTCTCTTCTACCTCATTGTTGCTTTCAAATCTATAAGGTTTTTTTTATAATAAGGAATCTATTCATAATATTAAAATTATAATTATCTAAATTGAGTATCAAGCATTTTCCTAAACATTGAAATCCATCTTGAAATATGAATATAATACGACACTTTCTCTTCAAGGTTCAAATTGCACAATCTGATTTCAGGTCCCAAGTTGTTTTAGTCAACAATTTTCTTTTGACAGTGCCTTGCTGAGATAATAATACATTTTATTTATTAGGCGCCTTTCTGGACACCCAAGGTCGAGATAGTTGTATGTGAAAGTCTGGTTTTATTATGTGCAGGTGGGGCAGTTGTTTCTAAAGTCAAACCCTATAATTGGCCGCTCTCGTCAATCTTCTCTGGGACTCAGACCAATAGCGAGCTGACAGAAGAGTCGACAACAAGACGATTAAAAAGTCTGTTACCACCTCCCAGGCACAAGACAGAAAGCTGCTCTTGTTGTAAAGATTTTGCCACAGGGACTGTGGGGTATTCCGTTAGTGGAGGTGGCAGGCCAGTATTTAACCACCAAGTGCCTTGCTGACAGGTTTCCGGGCGAGTTAGAGTTGAACTGTCAGGTGTGGTGGCATTTTATTGACCCTTTTTCTGACTCTGTGGTCTTGTTCCAGGAAGCATCCCCAGTGGTCTGCCAGGCACTGTCCACTCTTCTGGGCAAATTAGCCTGCAGCAAAAACAGGCTCACAGAATAGATTTGGGACCAGTCAAACAGTATTCATTTTTCACCCAATTTATATCACTCTTTTTCCTCTTTAGTGTTCTGGCCTGTAGGTTTTATATGACAGGACGGGATGGCAGAAAATTGGGGTAAAGAACGGGGAGAGACATTAAGCAAATTGACAAAGCCGGGAATCAAACTGACAACGCTGAGGCTTTTGAATACCTAAGGTTCATGGCGATAAGTTAACTTTTTTTAATTATATTTTGGTCAAAATCTATATTTGCAATTTGTAAGCTACATGAATGTAAGCTATATGATTGTAATATCAGATAAACTTGGTGAGCTGAAACTAAAATAGATAAAAGATGATACGCTCTGCAATTTTTCCATGTATGTGAACAAAATTCATCTTGACCTTCTTCAAAAATAAGCTCACCATGTGTTATCTGCATCCAAATATAAAGCGTTAGCATGCTAGTTGTTGCATTACTGTGACAATAAAACTCTTCACTGGCTTCTCAAAGTTGTAAAAAATGCATATGCAATCATAGAGTTGTGAATACTTAGGAAGCATAAGTTAAGTGAGGAATAACTTTGGACCATTGCAAACTGAACTAGTTTGGTTTATCACATTTTAGTAAAAATTAGGTACGGCACCTTTAAACAAATAAACACAATGAAATTCCTGCAAAAAACAAACTTCCCTTCATTCATTTGTTGATTATCATAATTATTTGAGAATACAATGTGCACTTTTATGCAAATCTTAAGATCAAAGTAACAACAATAATTTAAAAGTTACAGACCAAAATAAGGATGAATGTGTGTGGACCCCTGACAGATAAATATTCGATAAGAAATCACTTCCAAATCTCAAAAACGCCACAGGCAAAGAGTGGGCCATTTTTAAAGAGACCGGGGTGCTGTGCAAAAAGTGCAAGATAAATTGGGATCACACAGCATGAATGCAATCAGTAAATCTGAGAAAGCACACAAGCTCGGTCTCATCTATTCTTCTGACGCATACTAAGCAACTCGCACAAAAAAAGATAGTTTTACATATTTCATCCTTCAAAAATAGCCCTTTTCATTCAAAATGCTGGGATATAGGTTTTTTCTTTTTGTTTCAGTAGAGGTAGCACCACCACACAGTATAGGAAATTGTTTTATTTGTAGTAGGATTTGTAGTAATAGTAATAGTATTAGTATTTAGTATTTGGGTATTCTTACATATTATTATTATTATTCTTTTTCCCCACATATAATCTCATTTTTGACCCCCTGAACGTTGACGAAAAGTTCCAAAACCGGATATCAGATTGACCGGCGAAAAATTTGATAAATTGGGCATCGCAACATTGCTGAAATATCTATTAGTTATACACTGCATGGCCCTAATTCCATTGATATGTCAGACACAATTATCAGTGCTATAGCGCCACCTATACAAATGTACAAAGTTTACTATGGGGAGAAAAAAAATTACTTTCACGTTAATTCATGAAATTCTGCAGAACATTCACTGACGTGCTCTTGATCATGAAAGGAATTGAGACCTATGCCCTAGAACCTATAGCTTGGGAGCTACCAGTAGCTCTCAACCCCCTTCCAAGTAGCTCACCAAGGGATTTCTAAATTACACGTATTGTGCTGAATAAGTAAAATGTGATAAATTAAATACCTTTTACCACTGTACATGTATCATTGCTCAACATTGTATAATAATAAATGGATGGATGACTTATTATGTCTTAAAGGCATCAAATGGGACCTCATCTAAAGCTCGCCATGGCTCTTATTTAGGCTCATTTTCTTGTAACCGCTAAAACTAGGAGCTCTCTGGCAATTTCATTTTGTAAAAATAGCTCACCAGAGGAAAAAGTTTGGAGACCCCTGCTCTAGAATAATTCATTTTTTAGAATTTTGAAGGAGCACTGTGTAACTTTTCTGGTGGAGGGTCTGTTTTCATGCACACTCTTAGTGTGACAGTGCTCTTGATTATAAAAGTCACATGACCTGTGGCCTAATTTCTATAGTTTGGCTTTAGATCATTCGCATTTTCAAATATTAAAGGTGCATTATGTCATGTCACTGTTGGGAAGAGAGAGTGGCGTGCTGTGTCAAGAAAAGGGTCATCATTGCCACAAGCGGCTTTAATTGTAGTTGTAGTATTTGTTGTAGTAGTAATATCGTTCGTAGTAGTAGCAGTAGCAGCAGTACAAGTAGCAGTATCAGCAGCAGTATCTTTGTTTCCATTCTAGCACTGCTTTTTGGAACTATAAAAGGTGTAACTCGCCAATACGTGACCCTTTTTGTTCACTTGAAAAGTAAACTCAGGGGAAAACATTTTTTAATCTTGTGGCAATCATGTCTTAGGAGGTGACAAATGATTTGTAGTGTTTTGTAGTAGCTGTGATACTTCTTGTAGAGGGTAGTAAGGAGTAACAAATGTGGTACAAGCAGCAGAAGTGGTAGCAGTAGCCGTGGAAGTTGCTTGGTATTGGTTTATTGCATTCTCTCACTCCTAAACACAATTCCACAGCTGGTTGTCTGGTGCGATGCTGTGGTTTTTGTACTAAAATGTGTTGTGTTTTTTAAATTTCCAAAGCAGAGCATAAAACACATGCTGTGATTGCATTCAAACATCAGATGGTTACTTGCTTGTTCGCTGTGCGCCTTGTGGCAACTATTGTGAACACTTGAATGAGAAAAAAAGTCATTTTCCAAACCAATCCTTCGCCAGTTTGTCTACAAAAGAAATGATTGTATTTTTTGGGGTTTACAACAAGTAGGGAGACAAGAATACAGCTTTAGCCACACCACGACAGCACACCTATAGCATCTCGAGGTCTGTTAGAGGTAATTCTGCTAAGCCCTGCACACAGCTATGGAGAAAAACCATAGACAAACTCGCAGTATCAGGGGAGTACAAGCACTACAAAAACACAAGCAAAAAATAACCCCAGTATTTTTATTATAGAATAAGGTGTGCTTCAGAGAGGGAAATAAAGCTCAGAAGCAGCAAATCCAGCAGTGTACCAAGGCACACTCAGGTTATGAATGTCAAGAAAACTTTTTGTAGAGGTAGACAAAAGGGAAGTTGTAGAATATGGTTTACTTTGTCCTTCCATTTGTAGGTTCTTATAAAGTAGAGCTGTAGTCGTATGGTTAATTAGTAGATTAATGTGTTAATGGCAGAGCTGGATAGTTGCTTTATTTGTACATTTCAGTGTACTTTTCTGGCAGCATACTTTTACGCCTACTTGAGCAATATATTGCACTGTGTAAAGGTAATCTTACTTGAGTAAAAATTTGGGTTGCTTTTGGGTTACCCACTGTGAGTAAGCCTACAGAGAAGGTAGGGAGTGAGTTAGCTAAAGATGTGGGAGTGAATCATGAGTTATATCTGCCTTTTACATATAAATACACAGTTACTTTTCTTTTTAAAATCTTGTTTTTGCATGAACTCCTGAGCATTGTGCCTTGTGAGTACAGTTTAGGTCAGATACATAGAGATACTTAATAGTTTAAAGCTTTTGCCACACCCTGTTTTTTAGTTAACTAATTGATCAGCATGGCTTTTTTATTTTTTATTTTATGTTATGAAAGATCTAAGACTGAATACTAGGATTGAAAAATAAAGTTATTTTTCTAATGATATTGCACAAAAAAAGGAATGATTTACTTTTCCAAGGGGTTACAAAATGATTAGTTGCTAAGACATCAATTACTTTAGATACTGCCAAAAAATATATTGGTTATAATAGAGAATTTTACATATTGCAATAAAAACACACAATCAAAGGTCTCGAGTTTCTAATATAAACTGAAGAGTGCTTTTGGCTGCTTCGCTAATGGCTTTTTCAAATGGCCTTTGTAGCAATCAAACAATCCAATTACAGTACAGATAAGAACTGATTAAGTAAGACTCACCTATTAACTGTTTGCCCCACTGACAGAAGTTCTAGCTCCAGGTTTAACAGAAAAAATAGCACATTTTACCAATATTTATGTCTGTGTTTAAAACATATTAGCCCAATGGTGACAAAATATGACTGACTAAGGAAAAACCTTGGCTTCAAATAAGCAGGTGACTTAGATAAACAATGGCAGAAAATAGAAACAAGGATGGCAATACACAGGAGGGCGAATCCACCTTGAATTATAATTAGCCGGAATAAACAAGGCCTTCTTGATTAGTCTTAAGCACAGGGAGTAGGAGCGAGACCAGATTTTAAATTAATCCAATAGGTGTGAGTCAACATGGTGACAAATGATATCAACTCCCCAAGAACCACCAGCCAAATGTTCATAATTAACATCAAATTAACCAAAAACTAGGAAACACGTGAGGGCTAAAAAGCTCAGCAATAGCATAGTACAAAAGTATGCTACAGACACGCACACATAGGTGTTTCAAAATGTTGGGTACATTTGTGATAGCTTCATCATTTATAAAGCAATGTGCCAAAATAGATCTTAACTCTTAGTGTTGCTACATTAACAGATTTGTGCCCAAGAAAGCAATATTCTGCCACTAGAAACAATTCAATAAAAGTTCCCCAAGGCCACTGAAACACAATTAAAAGGGGCTTACAACTTAAAAAGAACAACAGGTTTACAAAAGTAAGTTGCAAATAACACTGCCACTACTCCTCTACCAGCAAAAAAGCTAATGACAATTTAACCCAAAATTATTCTCTCACAAACGGCCCTCCTCAGACACTTGAACATCAGTTACCACAGTATAAGTGCAGAGGTTTCTGGTTTGAGGGGTGGTATTCTGAGTGGACACGTCTTTAAGTATCTGCAGCCTCACGGTCTTGTCCCTGGGGAGGTCTTGTTTTTATGGTCTGTCACACCAGGAGGACGGCCCGCGGTATACGGCTCTGGGATGACCCTTAATACCACAGTATGGGCCTGAAGACATGAAAGAACCCACTGACTTCTTTGTCGATTCAACAGTTCATGAACAATAAAAGATACCATTCCATACTATTTTTATGATAATTTTAGCCATGATCACTAAATGATGGTGGTTTATCAGTATGACATTGAAAAATACAATTCTATCTTGATATTAATAATGCACGTTTTCTGTTTTTGTGACAAAGATTCTGTTTAATTAATTAATTGTGACAAAAGTTAGAACGAACAAACGCTGAAGCATGAAGTGACAATATTGTGCTGTGGTTTATTCAGACTCTCTGGCTCTTGGAGGGGGAGGACGGCATGGGCCCAGGCAGCTCCCTCAGCCACAAAGCGCATTGGTTCACTATACAATCAAGCAATAAAAATTATGGATAAGAAACCTATCCGCTTTCATCACTGTTCTCAATCACATTCTCAATCATTATAATTTATTAAGTTTTGACAGTTTCAGCAATTTATGTTTTCTCAAATTATTTTTCAAATGTTTCCATAATCTGGCTCCAGAACCGCTCAGTTCATTTATACAAAGACCAAACAGCAGCAGGACGACAAGCGGCACCTTAAACTATGACTGTAAAATCTCCAGTGCAGGACGTCATTTAGCCTTTTCTTATAAGAGCTGTAAACGGTGGAACTCCCTGCCCACAGAAATGAAGTCCATCTGCAAGTTGAAACTGTTCACCTTTAAACTTGAATCTTGGCTCAAGATAAACCAACGCTGTACCCATGTGTAAATAGTGTTGGAATGAGTGAATGAATCAGCCGAGTGAGTGAATGAGTGAGTGTCACATGTCTTTGCACTGCTGTATTTATATAGATGAAATTGTATTATTTATATGTACTTTAGATTTTATGTCAGTGTAGAAAAGCTCAACCAGGGACGGGGGTTGAAAATTAGTATTTGCTAAACTCTGTATGCATCACATCAGCTGCAAGCTCTGCTCTGTAACTATGTCCGGTTGCATTGTCCCTGTTAAATAAATAAATAAAATAAAATAAAATAAAATAGGAGAGCATCTTTTTGACATTTTCACTCAGCTCTGATCTTTGTCCTTCTTCACATTCTTCAGCTCCTTCTCTTATGATGTGTACAATTCTATTTGAGGGGCTTCAGGACGTTCATCAATGTGAATTAAAGAAAGTACTTTCTGTCCTGGTCTAGAGGGACAATCTGGACCTGAACTGTGGGCAGGACTTTGTGGGTCAGTTCAACGCTGATCCTTTAAACGGAGGCCTCAGGTTTTATTGGATGGCCTCAGCTTTGTAGTCGAGGAGGGACACTGATTACTCATATGATATAACTGCATATTCATCTGTTTTTGTTTTCCTAACTGGAAAAAAAATCACTTGCATCAAAAGTTGCATGTCATATGTATATTTATTTACCTATGACACCAATCAAATAAAAATATACAATATGATATAAGATATGCAGTAACCGGAAGACTTGACATTACAGGAACCAAGTTAAGGTTTTCTTTCATATTACACCACACTGCAGCACATCTTGAACCCTCTGTCCAAATAATTGTCTTAGAAGCACAGAATGAAAAGTCGAAGTTCACACACTTACTGATCTCTCTCTCAACACCCCACAGAGTCAAGTCTTAGCCCCGATTCCACTCTGCCTGCTAATAACTTCAGCTCTGCCTCTACCATTTTCAAAAACACACAATTCACTCCACAAAGCACAATAGCTGGACAGATGACTCATGGCCCGTTGCAGTGCATCCTCTCAGTGTGAGTTATTTCTACTCTATAGGCTTTTCAAGAATCACCAAGAAACACCAGGGACCTGCCCTAACAAGAGAAAGGCCAAGGAAAGAGCAAGCTATTTCAAGTCAAACTCAGTGGATATATTATTTATACATACGACAGCTGCTACGTACAGTGCAGTGTAGGAAGTTACAGGAAGTTGTCAGTAGAAAGGAGCTGTTCTTAAAGGCGCTGTACCTGATTTTTACGGTCTTAAAAACATTTAAGAACATAGCTAGTTCATTTTAAATAATTTGCAGTGGTCCTAAATCATTTCTTGATTACCTCACGCACTCCGAGCATCCTCACCATGATGAGTTGTGATGATGAGTGTTCTTCACAACTTTCAGATGCAAGAGCAGCAACTTAATGGCCGGCTTTATAATTACATGTATACAGTGCACAGTGGACATATTTTGAAGTTGATTTTTGCATGTGATTCTAGCTCTGGGTACGAAATGTCAAACATGGCAAGGTGAGATGAATGCTTTGGTGGAATTCTGAACCTGAATCACACTTTTGTAACTTTTCCTTTCATATAAATCAGGGCCTCACAGTAGAAGTGGAAAAATGTCATCTAGGTCTATCTTTATGGGAAATTAAAGTAAAAAAAAAAAAATCAAAATCAACTGTGGTCATAAATTATTCACCATCACACTTCACATGTCTGCTGGCAAGAGTGAGATAGCAGCAGACTACACGAATACTAAAAAATGCTTTCCCTCTTCAGACACTTCTGGCATTTGGCGACAAAAAAACCCACCAAAAGTTGTAGAAAATAACAAATTTGCGATGAATGTGACGAGAAAGATGATGAGGTTCAGGGTGTGCAGTTCTCTGGAGGTGAGAATGTAGCCTGTAGCACATTATGCATGGTCACTTCCCCAGCTTCACTGACCCGTCCAGGTTGATTAGCTGAATAAAGATGCTGTAATTAAAAGCTAATGAGTAGCAAAGGCCATGCTTCTATTCAATGGAAAATCTGCAAGCCGCGAAGTATAATGAATTAACTCCTAGGAAGAGCAAATTCCCCACAAAAAACTTCAGCGTCATGAGTGGGAAGGCACACTAATTGGTGCCGTCGGACATAAGCAGTAGTTTCCTCCGTAAAGACAGGAGGTGATAAAGTGGTGGACAGGGAGACTGACCGGGTGCCGTCTGCCTTCCAGCTGACTTTGTACGGGCTCTGCTCCAGGAAGCGAAGGTTCTGGCGGTCCATGGACACGGGCTGAGCTCCGGGGAATCCAGACCTGGAAGAGAAATGATGCATCAGTGTTTAGAATAAGTTAGAAAATCTGATGATGAGAGTGTTAAGTTACTGTTCCAAAGAAAAGAGCAAATGCTCTTCACTGGAGCACTGAGGATAACTGCATTTATTTTAAGATACAGTAGAGAGATATCATTTGTTTCTTTCATTGAGGTTGCTAAATAGCCTTTTGTATATTTATTACACATATTTACCCTACATGGACCATTTATCTAGACACACACAAAAAGTGAAAAAGTGGTAGTTTGTCTCATTTAAATCATCAAACAAACCTTCAAAGTAAGCAAGTAAATCCTGGTATCTTCTTCAACAGTGTATCCCTCCTTGGAATTAAAACTTTTTTGGGGGGGTGGGCGGTAAGAGTTGTGTTATTTTCATATTAAAACTTGAATTAATCAGTAAGAGCACATTTTTTAGGGGTTGTCCAAGAACATTTTGTAAGTCACTAGTGTAAAGTGTAAAGTGTAAATTCTATACTCTACTCTACTCATTTTGATTCCCCTATATAATTTTCTTGCATGGTGGAATTGACAATAAAGTTCACTTTGACTATACCAACTTTTACACATAATTAGCACACGCCTGCCGTACTCTACATTACATTATTGCAACATTAGTACTTTTTTTAAACTACAATTTGATTCAATTTCAGTGTCTAAACCTTCTTAACAGTTTAAATTAGAACCCAGACCACTGAGACTGAATGACATACAGTATCTTACTTTAACTCCCCTTCTTGAAATATACATGACAATTTGTTCTTTAGTTGTAAGATTCAAAGTGGAGCAGAAGGCTCCCTTATCTTAGCCTAAGCCTGCCGTCTTCACACTTTAGTCTCAGAAAATGAATATGTATGTGAAAACAAACACAGCACGACCTTTAGGCAAACAGGGGCTTAGCATTTGGAAAGTGCGGCTCACACAAAATAACACAAACTCATAAATAAAAGTACACATAGTTGCACTGTAACACATGAAATGACCTTTTGCTCACTCCAATTTGTAAAAAACAATACATTTTAAACATATTTAATACACAAATGGGAGTCAATAGTCTGGTGGAGAGTCTGTTGTCTGCTGGTCTCTATGAAGATATTTCTGCTTTGTCTGAAATGTTCCACAGTACTGATCTGTCTTTGTCAATTACAGATGCTGTCATTGTGAACAAAAACAAAAAAATACATTCTTAGTGTGGGTTTGTCATTCCACAGACCTGTAACATGGCCAAGTAGTGCAAACACCTGCTTGTCTAATTTAAGTCACACTGTGAAAAGCAATTGCAGACATCCTCCACCAGAAAAGTTACATAATGCACCTTTAAATAGGATTAATTTGTGTTTTTTATGCTGAAGTCAACCATAAAGCTAAGAAATCAAAAAATCTATAGTTGGATTGTAGCAGCCTAATAAGGGAGACCTGTGGGAAGCAGCAGGTAGTGAAAATAGCTGCATCGAGTGTTGCTCCGCTTTGACAAGAAGACGGGGCAGAGCATTGCTGACGCCATTGAATTTCATTAAAAAAACCTGCAAGCGCGTGTGTTTTTGTCTCTATATATATATAAAAAAACATATCCCTGCCGCTATTGGCTGTCTAAAAGTGTCAAGATGGAAGACTAATGAGTCACTCGATGGCACAATGGCGAACACCCACGGCCCGCACAGTTTGTTCCCATCGTGTTTTGCGCCTTACTTGTCCCACTCGGCCATCTCCTGACACAGGCGCTGGATCTGGCCCAGTTTCGGCTGGTTGGTGATCTGAGTTACGCCCTTCACCGTGATGCCTTCAAGGAACACCGCACCCTAGGACACAAGAGAGACATGTGAGGTTAGAAAGTACAAGAGGCCCATTTGTGATGCGTTTAGAGCCGCCTCCGCCTCCTCAGTGACACCTTAGTCCAAAACAGATGTGGATCCAGATGTGTAGTTAGGCTAAGAATTTTTTTTTTTTTTTTTTTTTTAAGTAGTCATCTTTATTAAAAGCAGCTGTGCTATCCATCACTGCACAGAATTTGACATGTTTTGAGGCGAAATCTTTGTGGAATATCTGTTACATCAGCTTATTCCATGGGGAAGTTGTGGAGAAATAAGTGGGCGAGAAAAGAGCTGTGCTGTATGCTCCACCACCCTATACCTAGGCTAAAGAATTACTCATGTTATGACTAATTTTATATATAGATGTGTGAGGTTTTTGTTGGCCTTTCCATAAGTTTCAGAATGATGAAAATATACCACTTTTGGTACAGCGATGAACAATTCTAAACAAAATTGATCTTTTGAATGAGCAAAAGTCCTCAAAAAGGTCCTATATTCCACAAAATGGATTCTTGTGAGGTTTAAGCCATGTGAGATTGTTGTCACCTCCTCAAAAACATACTCAGAGTGGTGTTGTGTTTGAGTAATATTATTAGTCTCCAAAAGTCAAATTAATCTCCAAAAGTCAAAATGCTCTATTTAACCCCATATAATGGTAGTTTTCAAGTTAACAGCTACTTTTTGAGAGAAGAACTTGGCCTAAATATGCAGGATTTGTGTGTTAAACATGTGTGAAACAAAACAAACTGTTTCTGATGAGGAAACAACATTAACAGATCGGAAAATTGCACAAAATGGGTCATTTAAACAGGAAGTTGAATCTTGACATTGCTGCTACGGTTTTTGATTTCTGTCACCAAGCAATACAAATAACAAACTTTTGCTTTTTTCCCCTCCTCGAACCGCCACCTTAACGTGGTGGAGGGGTTTGAGTACCCGAATGATCCCAGGAGCTATGTTGTCGGGGGCTTCATGCCCCTGGTAGGGTCACCCAAGGCAAACAGGTCCGGGGGGACGGGTCAGACGAAGAGCGGTTCAGAAGCCCCGAATGATGATAAATATACAGAGGCCAGTTACGTCGCCCGGAATGGCGACACCGGGGCCCCACCCTGGAGCCAGGCCTGGGGTGGGTGCACGCCGGCGAGCGCCTGGTGGCCGGGCCTTTCCCCACGGGGCCCGGCCGGGCCCAGCCCGAAGGAGCGACGTGGGGCCGCCCTCTGGTGGGCCCACCACCCGTGAGAGGAGCCATAGGGGTTGGGTGCGGAGAGATCTGGGTGGCGGTCGAAGGCAGGGGCCTCGGCGACCAGATCTCCGGACATGGAGACTAGCTCTGGGGACATGGAATGTCACCTCGCTGGGGGGGAAGGAGCCTGAGCTTGTGCGGGAGGTCGAGCATTACCGGCCAGACATATAGTCGGCCCTCACCTCCACGCACAGCTTGGCTCTGGAACCCAACTCCTTGAGAGGGCTGGACTCTCCATTTCTCTGGCGTTGGCCGCGGAGCGGCGGCGAGCTGGCGTGGGCTTGCTTATAGCCCCACAGCTCAGCCGCTGCGTGTTGGAGCTACTCCCGGTGAACGAGAGGGTCGCGTCCCTGCGCCTTCGGGTCGGGGACAGGTCTCTCACTGTGGTGTCGGGCCTATGGGCCGAACTGGCAGTGCAGAGTACCCGGCCTTCTTGGGAGTCTCTGGGAGGGGTACTGGATAGTGCACCGACCGGGGACCCGTTGTTCTACTGGGGGACTTCAACGCCCACGTGGGCAACGACAGTGACACTTGGAGAGGGGTAATTGGGAGGAACGGCTCTCCTGATCTGAACCCGAGCGGTGTTCTGTTATTGGACTTCTGTGCTAGTCACAGTTTGTCCATAACGAACACCATGTTCAAGCACAGCAAGTCCATCGGTGCACGTGGCACCAGGACTCCTTTAGGCCGGAGGTCGATGATCGACTTTGTTGTCGTGTCATCTGACTGCCGTGTGTGTCTTGGACACTGGGTGAAGAGAGGGGCAGAGCTGTCAACTGATCACCACCTGGTGGTGAGTTGGGTCCGCTGGCGGAGGAGGAAGCCGGAAAGACCTGGCAGGCCCAAGAGTATCGTGAGGGTCTGCTGGGAACGTCTCATGGAACCTTCTGTCAGTGTGGCCTTCAACTCACACCTCCGGGAGAGCTTCTCCCAGATCCCGAGGAGGTTGGGGACATGGAGCCCGAGTGGGCTTCGTTCCTCGGCCTCCATTGTCGATGCGGCCGTTCGTAGCTGTGGCCGTAAGGCCTGCGGTGCCTGTCGCGGCGGCAATCTCCGAACCCGGTGGTGGACACCGAAGTAAGGGATGCCGTCAAGCTGAAGAAGGAGTTCTACCGGGCCTTACTGGCCCGGTGGACTCCTGAGGCAGCTGACGGGTACCTGCCGGCCAAGTGTGCTGCAGCCCGGGCGGTTGCAGAGGCAAAAACTCGGGTCTGGGAGGAGTTCGGGGGGGCCATGGAGGAGGACTATCGGATGGCCCCAAGGAAATTCTGGCAATCCGTCCGGCGCCTCAGGAGGGGAAAGCTGCCCTTCACCAATACTGTTTACAGTGCGGGGGAGAGCTGCTGACCTCGACTGGGGATGTTGTCGGGCGGTGAAGGAATACTTTGGGGATCTCCCTCAATCCCACCGTCACGTCCCCTCCGAAGAGGAGGCCGAGGCTGGGGACCCAGAGGCGGACTCATCCATCACCCTGGCTGAAGTCACTGAGGTGGTCAGAAAGCTCCTCTGTGGCAAGGCCCGGGGGTGGATGAGATCCGTCCTGAGTACCTTAAGTCTCTGGGTGTTGTGGGCTGTCTTGCTGACACGTCTCTACAACATCGCGTGGCGGTCGGGAACAGTACCTCTGGACTGGCAGACCGGTGGTGGTCCTCTGTATAAAAAGGGGGACCGGAGGGTGTGTTCCAACTACAGGGGAATCACACTCCTCAGCCTCCCCGGTAAAGTCTATGCCAGGGTGCTGGAGAGGAGAGTTCGGCCGATAGGTCGAACCTCGGATTCAAGAGGAGCAGTGTGGTTTTCGGCCTGGTCGTGGAACACTGGACCAGCTCTACACCCTCCATCGGGTGCTCGAGGTTCATGGGAGTTTGCCCAACCAGTCCACATGTGTTTTGTGGACTTGGAGAAGGCATTCGACCGTGTCCCTCGTGGTGCCCTGGGGGGGTGCTCCGGGAGTATGGGGTCCGGGGGCCCTTTGCTAAGGGGCTGTCCGGTCCCTGTATGACCGGAGCAGGAGCTGTGTTCGCATTGCCGGCAGTAAGTCAGACTTGTTCCCCGGTGCATGTTGGACTCCGCCAGGGCTGCCCTTTGTCACCGGTTCTGTTCATTGTATTTATGGACAGAATTTCTAGGCGCAGCCAGGGGGCCGGAGGGGGTCCAGTTCGGGGACCACAGGATTTCATCGCTTTTTTGCGGATGATGTTGTCCTGTTGGCTCCATCGAACCAGGACCTGCAGCGTGCACTGGGGCGGTTTGCAGCCGAGTGTGAAGCGGCTGGGATGAGAATCAGCTGTTCCAAATCCGAGGCCATGGTTCTCGACCGGAAAAAGGTGGTTTGCCCTCTCCGGGTGGGTGGGGGAGTCTCTGCCTCAAGTGGAGGAGTTCAAGTATCTCGGGGTCTTGTTCACGAGTGAGGGGAGGATGGAGCGCGAGATTGACAGGCGGATCGGTGCGGCGTCGGCAGTGATGCAGTCGCTGTATCGGACCGTTGTGGTGAAGAGGGAGCTGAGCCGAAAGGCGAAGCTCTCGATTTACCGGTCAATCTACGTTCCTACCCTCACCTATGGTCATGAGCTCTGGGTAATGACCGAAAGAACGAGATCGCGGATACAAGCGGCCGAAATGAGTTTCCTCCGCAGAGTGGCCGGGCGCTCCCTTAGAGATAGGGTGAGGAGCTCGGTCACACGGGAGGAGCTCGGAGTAGAGTCGCTGCTCCACCACGTCGAGAGGAGCCAGCTGAGGTGGTTCGGGCATCTGGTCCGGATGCCTCCTGGACGCCTCCCACGGGAGGTGTTCCGGGCATGTCCCACCGGTAGGAGGCCCCGGGGAAGACCCAGGACACGCTGGAGGGACTATGTCTCTCGGCTGGCCTGGGAACGCCTCGGGGTCCGTCCGGAGGAGCTGGAGGAAGTGGCTGGGGAGAAGGAAGCTTGGGAGCCCCTGCTTAGACTGCTGCCCCCGCGACCCGGCCCCGGATAAGCGGAAGAAGATGGATGGATGGATGGATGGATGCTTTTTTCTATAGCTGTTCATTAGTCATAGCTGATATTTTGGGCTAAGAGAATCTCTCTCAATGTGACCGACCTGTCAGTCCAGGCTGATTCATAACATCCAGTAACATCCATGTTACCAAACAATACGCTCTGTTATTGGAATGACCCGTTATAAAAATATTTCATTTCTTTGACACGCAGGCTTTAAAAAAAAAAAAAAAAAAATTCTTGTGTTTTTGTGTGAGTGTTTTCATTTTTACACCTTCTTTGCTCATAAACTACCAATCAAAAGCTGGAAATAGTGTTTTCTTTATTTCCATGATTATTTGCATTGTAGATTCTCATTGAAACCATCAAAACTACATATTAACACATATGAAATAAAGTTAACAAAAAGATCAACTCAAAGTAACACAAAACTAATTTTAGACTTTTGTAAAAAATAGTTTAATAGTTTAATTTCATCACTGCTTTGACATGGCACACCTGTGAAGTAAAACCATTTCAGGGGGCTTTCAGGGGAAGTTTATTGATAAAATGTCAAAGCCGTGGGTGGCTACTTTGAGCATTTGAATATAAAATATGTCTTAAAAAGTTGAATTACAGATTTTTTTTCTACATAATTCTATATATCTTGCGTCATTTGATATCTTAGTAGTAAAAAGTAGTTAAATAAAGAAAAAAAAACACTGAATGAGAAGGTGTGTCCATACTCTACTGATAGTGTATTTGTCAAATGCATCAAGAATAGTTGTTGCTGACACTGTTTTTGTGACAGCCAAACAAACTCCTACATTGCCTTAGAATCAACAAATGTTTCTTTGTTTTCCCCGACAATAAGCAACTGTATTCAGAGCCCTCTCGACCGCCATCTCCCATTAAAAAGTTTGAAAACATTCTAGTTTGATTTGTTAGTGCTCAGCTCATTTGCTCAAGCACATCTCATCTGACACGTCCTTGCTGCATTCATTCACAATCAAACTGAATGTGGCCAGTATAATATGAAAATGTATAGCAATTAGTCGCAACTGCAGCTGGAGTATGAAAAAGCCTCACCCCAGATCCATTAGTGGCTACATTATTATGAAGAATAGCACAGTAGTGAGATGCTAATCCAAAGTCATAGCTGTATAAATGTATTTTCTGCACACGGGCTGAATATATTAAGGTGCATAACATTGGTGGTTGGTTACAATAAGTGTTGTTGTCACAGTACTAACAGAAACAGAACAGAAATGTCTAACTCGATTCTATGGAAAAAACTCATTATTTAAGGAGGAGGTATTATGCAGAATCAACTTTTTGGAACTTTCCACCATGTTATAACATTGTTCCTTTATTAAAAACATGCCTGAAGTGGTTTTATGTCATCCATGCATGTTTGAGTCTACGTAACCCATTCTTGTGCACTGCAATTTTACCTAACTATACAAAAGGTGTAAAACAAAACAATAAGCTACAACTTCACAAAGATGATGCGATGTGCAGTCATTTATGAATGGTGAAAATGCTAAATAAATGGTGATGGTGTTGTGATAGCGCTCTGAAACGGGGAGTGACTTAGTGCAGGCAGTAAGGGGAGGGGATACTCAGAGAGTCAAAAATGAAACTGAAACAAACTAAACTTTTGCCCTTTGTGTAAATATGTCTTCTTTACTGGGTCAATCACAATATTGTTATCGGAATTATGCACTATATAGGCCTAATGCCATTTCCAATACAAAATAATAATAGGCTATTTACTAATGGTCCAATACTTCTTCTGATAATGACAAAGTCCATTCTATGAACATCTAGAAAAGGTCAAACTTTGGCTTTTCCTGTTTCACTGTCGATACCTGCTCAAATGCCTATGTAGTGTAGAGACTGGAATAGTGTCCTATCCTCGTGCTATAAATCCTATCAAGCCTTTAATAAAGTGCCTTATTATAATGCTCCTAGTTTATAATTATGAAGTGTTCTGACATTTCTTCTCATATCAGCTCCAGTGGAGTATGTCGGCCGCCCAGCAGTCTGACTCCAGTGCAAACCACTCAGGCGATGGAGCGTCTTCTTTAATGACAGGCGAGTAATGGGACTCTGCTCCTGCTGCTCCTGCCTCACCTCTGCTGTATCACGGTCTGTATTAGATTTACTTTAATACAGGTTTCAGTAAGCTATGTGCAATAACGGAGACACCGCCCAGGTGTGATTGATTCTATTTGGTATAAAGGTTTCCCACTTTAGGATTACTTCAGATACTTGGAACCTTAATCTGATAAGGTGTCACAGATACAAGAACACCAAGTTATTTATCTAATCTGATTTTGGGTAGAATTAATGATTCTTTCAGCCTGGTGTTTCTCCTGTCTGACTAAAAGTACCATTAAGTTTATAACTGAAGACAGAATGAACCTTTATCTTATTTTGGACAAATACTAATGATGTGAATTATGTTGTTATGTAAACATGTGGAAGCCACAGCTGAACTATCTCATATCTCCTTCTCGCAATTATGATTGTGATTAGAGTTGTGATTTATGTTTTAATAATAAGCCTGTTCAAAGTCTGTTCAATAAGAATCCAATTTCAGAACATGTTTTACGGATCTAAACTACAGGGTTAGCCATTATTATGCAGAACAAGACAGGATATTTTGTTGTTGTGGAGGAAATTATGGTTCTTTAAACCATGCAGTCTTTGTGATTTGCCAATTTAAACTGCAATTTCGATCCGATTACAATTCATCTTACAGCTTTGGTGGAAGCCTACATTAAGAACTATAAGCCATAAGTAAATGGTTTATTCACCGTGTCAATAAAACCTGATCCTGATCAGGTCCTAATAAAGGGTACTTTTTGAACACTTTTGCAATGCTGTTCTACATCAAATAACTTAAAAACAATGTGTATAAAAATGTACACCTTTGGGGCAATGTGTCATTAATCTTCAGTGAGGACTCTTGATATCGCCATCTACTGGCAGCAAGGGGAAGTGAGGAATGTTGAAATGGTTTTCTAGCAGCACAGCTACTTATTATACAAAATGCTAGAAGCAGACAGATGCGTCAGAGGTGCTCTACTTGACAGTACCACTGCAGTATGCCCTACAAAGGCTGTTTACCCCTTTCAGGACCATGGACAGCGCCAATCATCCTCCCTGCTCCTCTTTGGCTGAGCGACACTGTAGATACATTCTCATTTATTATTCTTGACATGTTTGAGTTTATGAATACGAAGACTGATGCAGTGTAAAATAAATGCAACAAGCTCCTCTTGAGCTTTTATGGGTGACAGTGATGCCTCCATAAATATGTATGTCACTTGAACAAACAGTAAAATTATCTCTGAGTCAGTGTTGGTCTTTGAATTAGCAGATTTAAACACACAATGCAATACAAGGTTATCAAATCCAGATAATTATCTAAGGCATGATTTTGGCATGTGTGACTCATTCAATTGTTTGTACCTTGGTCCGTTTAGTCCCAGTTGGATTCATTTTGAATCTAAGTGTGGGCACTCTGCTCGCTTCTATATTAGACCCTGGTGAGCTTGCCAAATCATGAGATGCATTAACTAAGCTAGAATCACTGCAAATAATACAGTCCTCCACCAAGTCATTACTGTGCAACCCTGCCATTTGTGATAGTAAAATATAAAATTAACATAAAAAGTAAACAGACGTGTACAGAATATAAATAAGTTGAGAATAACACTGTTTTTACCTTCTCCTGTCTTACATTTATTTTGGAATCTATTTTAATTAAATCAATTCCATAATAGTGTTGTCAAATGTATTGATAATTAGACGCTAATCAATACTAAAACTAGAACTGAAGCTAGACATTTATTCAATGGAAAAAAATGAACCTTTCCCTGAAAAAGCATTAGATTTTGAGCTGTATTTTAACAAGTATATACCCCACAGACCAGTATACGCCCATGGACTGTTATGGCACCTACCTAGAGATATTACACAGACATAAGGCCACATGGTAATATTAAAGAAAGTACTATTATTTAATGTTGAAAATCACATTCTGCTGTCTAAAGAATGCATGTTTTTATCATCATCAGGGTATCAGAATCAGTATTGAGCATCAAGACTATTGCTTAGTATTGGAAAAAAAAAAAAAAAGAAATGTTTGTATTGTGACACTATTTCATAAATTCATTTACAACATGCTTTATTCACATGGACCTAATGATCAAAGAGGATAATTATTCATTTCATAGTGCAAAGGGACGTGACCTCAATTCCTGGACCTTGATGTATTTAAGCTTGAGGGGGATTTCTCAGACGCAGACCTTCCCCATAGAACAGACCATACATTACTCAGCCCAAAGCACATCTCCTGCAGCGTGTAACCCATGGACGTGTACTTAACAGTTGCATTGTGGGTCAGCTCTCACCAGTTTGACCTTCTCTTTCCTCCTCTTCCCCGGTGCGGACCCCGACGAGCTGGGACCGGACTCCTGCAGCGCATTTCCATCGTCGTCCGCCTCGGGGTCCTCGTCGTCGAAGCACCAGTCGGGCAGCGCGGGGGCAGGGGGCGCGTCCTCCTCGTCTCCATAGCGACGGAACAGCTCTTTGAGGTACTCTCCCTTGTAGATCCCAGGGGCCCGGGCCTGCGAGAAGGCGGCCACAGCTGCTTCCATGCTGATAAGAGAGACGAGTCAGTAGCAGTCAGGGTGGACGCTATAGTTTAATGGAAAATCTTTAGGTGGTGATGCAAGGTGTGTCTCTGCGCACTTACACTGTACAGACTAAGGCCATATCATTTTACATGTGGTTCAGGCAGAGGCTCCAGGGGTGATAACCAATATTTTCTGTGTGGCTTTATTTGACTTCAGGCTACAATTTTCACCTTATTACATACAGTTGTGCTCATAAGTTTACATAGGCTGGCAGAATTTATGATTTCTTGGCCATGTTTCAAAGAATATAAATGTTAACACAAAAACTTTTCTTTCACTCATGGTTAGTGTTTGGGTGAAGCCATTTATTATCAAACAACTGTGTTTACTCTTTTTTAAATAATAATGATCACAGAAACTACACAAATGACCTCATAAATTCTGCCAGGGTATGTAAACTTATGAGCACAACTGTAGTTTATGCTGTGGATACATTTCATCCAAAATGTCATTCTGGCATCTGATACGATATTTGATCTTGTTAGTAAATAAATAACTTATCAAACTTAAAAACCAAACTGCCTTTTCTACAATGGCAGGCAGTACACTGTGATTTAAAGAATAAACTATTGTGTAGGTTGTTATAATACTGAATTTCAGCTACTGAAATTGCATGCAGTGATAATGCAAAAGGAAATACTGAATCAACAAAGAGACCAATAATATACAGAAAATAAAAACACTCTACTTGAACACCAACGGATTTAACTTCAAATGTATCTGTCACTAAAATACACTATTCTAAGTTATAACAGTATTTGAATAAACTCTAAATCAAAGCCTGCTGCTGTTACTACTTAGTGGGTAGTAGGTGGAAAAACACCACACCCGACATCTGAATTTCCCCACAACAAAAAGAAAAGGGTTTATTGTTCTGTCGAGGAAGTAGTGGGTGGCTGGGATGGGTTTGCAACTCTATATACCTCTCCAGTGGCTTGAGACTTTTCCTCCCCGGGCTAACTCCAGTCCATCGCCTCTCCCTCCTCTGCTATGCGCCTCTTAAATAATGCACTTGGGGTCTGTCCTGAGGTGCCTAGCTGCAGAGCCACCATCCACTCCCTTGATTAGACCTGACAGTTCCCACGGCTGGACCTGCACTAAAGCTGCCCTGACTGAAGCTTTGTGACAGCGAGGGGGAAAGGCATTGAGTAACCAGGCAAGAAACGCGTGCGATGGTGATGATGATGAAGGCAGTGGGTGAGAGGAGACTTTGGAGCTTATGTTACCGGGCGAGGCATGAGTCACACTATGCGGTGATGTGAACTGCATGCAAACCGTGACCTTACCTCCAGTCCATCTTTTCCACCAGGTAAGCACAGATCAGAAAGCCTGTGCGGTTGAAGCCATGCGTGCAGTGAACACCTTCAAGCGGGGGAAAGGAGAGAAAATACAATGTTATGTGCATATGGGTAGAATTTCAAATAGGGATCGCAAAATATAGCTAACTCTGTGGTCACTACACCAATGTGCCAAGACAAGCTACAGTATATATGACAATTAGCGTCAGTTTAAGTACACTGACCCAATGCATTTATTTGCAACTTGCATTTATTTAATTTCTGTGGCATCTCTGTAGGTCTGATCTAACCAGACAGATGTTTAATGCCATTCTGTGGAAAATTTCAAGTAATAGAATAACATTTCCATGGAGATAAGTAGATAGTGTGACCTCCAACAGAAAGGTTACACATTGCACCTTTAAACAAATTAACAAACTGCATAGCAAATCAGTACTAGATGTTATTATAATAAGTATAAGGCTTTGTTTACACTTATGCACAGACCAAATGAAAATTAGGACTAAACCAGGACTAGACCATGAGAAAACCAGGATTAGAGCAGGAAATATTGCACAGTATAACATTAAACTTATCAATTTTGCATTTATTCAATCACAGGTTTTTTTTTACTTCCAAAACATACATTAAATACCTGCATCGCCTCTCCATAGGTCTGGTCAAACAATCTTGTCTCCATAGAGATGGATATGTTTAATACCAAGCAGGTAGAATAAACTTTATGAGAAATGTTGCATAGTGCACATATTGCATTGTAAATTAGTATTGTGTAGAAGGTAACCAATGATTTAAAGTATTATACGGTTGTGTAAGCTCCATTTTTTAGCTTGAAACGTTCCTCAGCATGGCATTTAACAGAACCATCTCCATGGAGACAAGCTGGTTATATCATTACAATTGGGACTAAATTAGAACTAAAGCAGGAGCTAAACCTGGTCTACGAGTAATCCAAGACTGCCACAGGAACAAAGCCTACATCAGGACTAAACCAGGATCAAACCAGGACAAGTGTGACACCAACTAACTCAATACATTGTCCATTTTATAACATTGTACCTCTTATATCAAACAAAGTGCAAAATTAAAGGTGCCGCTTGACCAATATCACCGCTGAACAACGTAGCGTAATGTGTTAGCGCCAACCCAGTGGGTTAGCAAAATCTTATTCAAAGGGTTCACTTCTCGCATCAGTGACATTGGCCCTCACTGAGATGTAGCGGCGCGTGTGACAAGAGACTAGGGCATCACTCACAAATCAAGCGTTCTGAGCCCTGTCTGCTACAATGGGGGTCCTGCATTTACATTCATATATACAAAAACATCTTGCAAAGGGAGAGATGAAACGCCAAGGGAGATGACAAGAAGCCTGCATGAAAATAATAAAGGAGAGAAACAGACGGATAATGTTTGGATGCAAGACTGGTAGAAAAATATCAGATAGGGACAAAAATTGTAGAGTCAATATCTCCCTAATTTTAGAAAAACAAAACAATGTCACGGATGCTTGCTGGTCATAAACTAGAGCAAATAAAAGCATTTGAATCTCATCTTTGCACCGAGGTAGGAAATAGGGGAAAAATTAAATCAGCCTGCTGCAGAGATTAACATTTAGCAAGTATGACTGTGTAACATCACCATCTGGAAAAAAGGAGGACAGCACTGCCTTGACATTCACACATTCTGCGTCAATGATGGCCAAGCTATTTGATTCACAAAGCAAGCAAGTGTTAGTCAACTAAAGGCAATATATACTGTATAAGGTAACAAATAGACAAGAGATAGGTAGAAAAGCACACCCTGACGACTTTTAAATAATGGGGAATGTAACTTCGAAATATTCTAGTTATGGTGCAAAAATGTCCCTTGTTTACGCTACAAGATGTATTAGCAAAACACAGAATACTATACATATTTGGAGAAAAGTTACTATTGGATTTTATTTTATTTTTTGTCAAATGATGCAGCCATGAATCAGTATAAACCAAAAGCAAAAAGCCTAGAGCAATAGACGTCTAAAATGCACTTACACTCTGAAAAAAAAAAAAAAAAACTGAAGAGTGAGGCTGCCCTCTAGTGGATGCAGCAGATAATAGCATGTATATTCTGTCACCATGCAACTTTATATCATGTTTACATACAATAAACATACAAAAAACATACAATCGGAGAACGATTCAGCCAACTATTTCATGTGAATCTGTTCAGAAAATAGTAATAGCATTCAAGCAATACTATAGACAACTTGAATCAAATCCCACAACTTCAAACAGTAGACCATAAAATTGTATAAACAACATTTCCATTTTGTTTTTTTCTTGCCTATTATGACCTTGAGGGATAATGATCAGCAATAAAAGCTACTACACTGAACATACAAAATGGGCTGATACTAAGAGGAATATTTGTCAGAAGTGCTATATTTGTAACTATAATAAATGTAAATTTATTATAATGGTCTTAAATTCTTACCTATGAGTTCTGTAGGATTCTTTTCGATGAAGTGCTCACACAGTCTGATGAACATAGCAGTAGTGTCTTGTGAAGGACATTCCCCATGACTGAAAGTAAATGACAGAGTTGTCATCTCTGACATAGTGCATGGGGTTAATGAGTAACACTGATTATGATGCATACCCTTTACACTGAAGTTTCACATATTTTATGCCTTCTTTTTCAATCTCATTGCGATCATAGAAACGTGTGGTGTTTGTCAAGTCCACAAGCAACCCCATTTTCACCTAATAAAAGAAAAACACCAGTCAGACACATCCTAAAATGAAAAAAGAGGCATACACTCCAGAATGAGACACTTACGTTCATACTCTTTAAGTAGTTAGACAGCATGCCCGGGTGGAACCTGTTCTCTTCAGCAACTTGTTCATCATATCTGGGACCCAACATCGTTTTCATTGGTAGGAATTTTCCTAAGTATAAATTCAAAGTGCAATTTAGTGTAGTCTTGGTATGCTCAGTGAAGCATATTTACATCCATTATAATATCTGCAGATAATGAACATGATCTGTGGCAGACTAAAGAAGCATCCTTGCGCGCCATTGCTGCAGCATCACCATGTACAGTGGTTTGTTTGGACACGTGACCCAGCGGCTGACACACATGATCAAGTTTAATTTTTTTTTTTTAAGACTAAAAGATCTAAGAGGCTTGCCACTGAAGGACGATGGTGTTTTCTTTGCTCATTAAAACTGTGCATTATCTGACAGTGGCATTCTGATGTAAATATCATTCATTCCTTTAATAACACATTGGCAATGCACTCTTAATTTTGTCTCAACTGCTTTGCCTCAATTTATTTATTACAGAAAAATAATTCCATTTTGTTTTTGCCATGTATATGTACTAAATGCATGGCGGTACCAGAAGCCATATGTCGACACTGGTGTTGTTTACAAGTGAGTGTAGCCCCACAGCACATGAGAACTCTGCTCTCCCTTTGCTTTTATTAAAAGACATATGTTTTCTTCTCACCTGCCACAGGCTGTCCTCTGCGGGGACAGTTCCGCCAACGAGGCGGGGGTCCGTTGTGTGACATATTTTAGAGGATCTTATGCCTTTTGGTCCAAAAACAAGGCAAGCTTCGCAGAGCTAGTTAGCTTAGAGCTTACAGCTCCAGCAGGTGGTGTGCAGTGTTCCCGCCTGCACTTAACCCGAGCGCCGCTGATTCAGGGCCCTTTAGCTCCTAGTGCAGGGCAAACATGCAATAACGCAACTCTTATCCTTCTTCTGACCAGCCCCTAAACATGTCCGAGCTCAGCAGGTTTAAGAAACCACGGCGCAAAAACAGTCTGAAACGATATTTTCTTCTGTTTTGTTTCCTTCTGTAGAGCAGTTAGACGTTAGCTGCTAGCATCACATTACCACAGGTCCATTCTCGACAGAGCCACACAGGAGCTAACTGAAGCTAACCCCGTTAGCCCTCTTCTTCTGCAACCACAGGAGTGACACTGACCTACACTGCCCCCTGCAGGATGGGCTGAGGAATGGTTTTACAGCTCAACAAAAACATACTACAGACTTATTTTTAATAGTCAGTGAGCAAGACAAGGGTTTATGCACATGTATTTATACAATATATACAAGGACAGCAAAGCCAACAAGCTATCCCATGCATATAAAAAAAATGACATTAAAATAAATAAACAAATTATTATGTTCTTACCTTCTTGCTGTGAGGCCTGAGTGTTGCAACAATACAAGCAAGATCAATGTATTATTTAATACAGAACAATGCTACATATAGGTTTAGATTTATGTATTGGCCTAAAACACGTTTTACTGATCTCAATCAAATATGTCCAATGACACATATGATGGTGCCCTTTCTTGTGGCCTCAGAGCGAGCCGTTTAACTTTTTTACCATTGTGTGGCACAGGGCTGTTTTCTGCAGTCTGACTTCTGTATGGGTTAAACTGGCTGTTCTCTGTGGTCAGAAGAGACACAGAATCTCTGCTGAAGCACTGTTGTGGTGTTCTTGAAGATAAAAATGGCCTCTCATAGTTTTGAAAAGATGTTGTAGTTTGCTCTTTTTGTTCACTGGTAACTGGAGTTTGCTGCATTTCTTCTGTATAGACGCGTTCACATTGGTTTTCTGATGGAGTAGCGAAAGGTTCAAAGGGAATGATTCTCTGAAAAATAAAATATATGGCATTTTTTCCCGATGTGAATGGCTTATGTGAGTATTCTTCATTAATGTGCAATATTTCACAAATAAGTAACTACAATGTAAAGAAACAATTAATGGTAAATAAAATTAATTAATAAAATATATTATCGCACACAGGTGTACGACCGACAATGATTCTGTCTACATTCATTACAAACATTTGACTCAATTTGCTTTTAAACAAGTTTGTTGATGGAAGAAATTACTTAAAGGTACTAAAAAAAAGTTCATACATTGAATTTACCTTTGAATGTTTGCTTTGTGGCCACAGAGCCAAAGAGCTGAGACCAGGGTTTGGAACAGGCTTTTCATTGAATTTTCTTCAGTGGAACAAATAAGAAAATGAGGGAATTAAAAACAAGTTCAAACAAATCCAAATACTATCCATTTTATAATAAAAACTATATAACTTACTGAACTGCACGAAAAAAAACAATAAACAGTACAAGTAATACGCCCCCGGTGATGCTAATGACTGTGATAAGCTGAGGGTCTAGAAGAATTTGCATTTATTTAATTTCACAAAAGACACATTGTTCATAATACATTAGCATACACTAAAAACTTACCAAATATTTTTGTCTTAAAAAGTCGTTCACTGCTCTCAGAATTCCCACTACGAGCTGTGGCCACAACATGGACACTGTATTGAGTGTTTGGATTCAAGTTCTTCAAATAAAAATCCTGCAATGTGTTTTTTACAGTTGCATCTAGAACAGAAAAAAACACAATTTTTCTTAAAATCATGTCTTTTTTGCTGTATAATTTTTTTTAATAATTACTTAATTGTGGTCCATTCAGAGTCCCATAGAAGATAGTGTATTTCATCACAGCATCACTGCATTTTTCCTGGGATTTCACACTCCAGTTTATATGGGCACTTTTGTCATACGCCTCCAGATATTCGATAGTCACATTTCCAGGATCTACAGATACACATGGCAGATAAAAAAGCTGTATTAGAGAAGCAGTACGCCATTTATTAAAATATTGATATTGATGTAAAACAGAAAATTGAGCACCTGTAAAACCTGAACAAACCCCAGAGGTCAGTGTGGAGGGTCCTGCCTGGCCGCTAATCAGGGGAGTTACTGTAATGTTGTACGGTTTCTTATCTACAAGGCCTGTTAACCACAGAAAGCTGTTAGGAAGCAATCAAGCTCTTTACAACAATGATCATACAGTAGATTTGCATGCAATAGTAGCTACAGTTTATATGCAATTAAAAGCTGGGCCTAATGGTACTCTCTTAGCGGCAAATGCATTAGCTGGAATAACAGAAGATGATGAGGAAAAATACTTTGAGAGAAAATGTTGGTGCATGTTTTTTTTCCTTGTATTTTTTCTTGTGCAAATTAATCATTTTGAAATACAATATACTCCAAATAAAATGTAAGACTACAAGTTGGTTTTGGTTGACTCGGACAGGCCCGTTTATGATTACAAGAAAACAAACATATTTTATAATTTGGCTTCATGCAATGACATTTTTTGTAAGGCAACCTCACTTTTTCGTTGCTTAGTCATAACACACACTCTTACCAGTCTTATCAGCTTGTCTATTTACTGCTTTTTATAAAGAAATACAATTAATATTATGCAGAATCGAGTTAACCATTTTGGCCCGGCCCTCTACAGTATTTTCTGTTTCTCATGTGGCCCCATGGAAAAAATAATTGCACACCCCTGCTTTAGATACTGCACTTTTCACTACTCTTAAACTACTTTAGGTTGGCAGCAACTGTTTAAAGCGCACACCCCGATCACAACAATGACCATTGCCATTGCCGTCAATGCATATATGTGAAGGGTAAGTTACTGATAGTGATTTGAGGTTGAAAAAGTGACAAATATGCTGTTTCTATAGGTGGTTTTTATATTAGACTGTGGCGATGTTATACTTTCAGATGGGATTATTATTATTTTTGAGCAATAGTGAGTGACTCCTTGGAATTCTCACCGTGTAATGTCGTATGGGTGGATGTCGTCCTCTTCCACTCAAAGTCATTTCCATTGTAAGTCCAGTCAATAACATAACCACTGACCGGTTGAGAGGGAGGGGTCCAGGCAACCACAAGACCATTTTCCTCAAGCGTGGTTTCAATACTGTTAACGCGGAAGAGCTCTACCAAGGATAAAATGTTAATAAGATGTTGCCGTACCGTAAAATAATATGAAATACACACACACACACACACAGTACTGGGTGAACATCTAAATCAATAGCACTTACGGACTGACTCATTTTCAACAAAAGATGTGAGATTGACTGAAGCCTCTGCCAGAAAGTCTCCATCATACATAACAGTTAGTTTGATGCTTTGTGCTTCTGGGTTGATGGTAATTTCACACGAGCTATTTGCACATGAAGTCCTGGTGTAATTTCTTTTGGAAGTGATCTCATAGTAGGGAGCTTGGCTGACACTGTAACTCAATGTGCCTGGGCAATTTGAAGGGATTCCCTGTGAAGATAGAAACAAGCATTTAAAGGTGAACTACGTGTGTTTTCTGGTGGTTTCTACTGCATGAAGATGTTATTGATTTTCCTAGAATCTTGTGGGATTAATGTCATCTCCACGTGGACAAGCAGGTGACGTCGCCAGGCCAAGTTACAGGTCTGATATATGGAGAGGCGAGCCCACATACAGCAAGAGTGTATGTGTATCCAGGTATTTCTAGCGATATTAAAACTATATTACGATGAATGGAATAAAGACATAAATGAATGCCTAAAGGGTAAAGCTATAACATCTCCATGGAAACAAGCATTTATTACTTTAGGGCACGTTACCTTCCACATGATAAGAATGTGTTTTTCTTCATGCAGCTTTGACACTTTTCTCCACACATCCAGCTTGACATCGCGCTCTAAAAAGTACAGAATTGCATGTGATTCAGTAAACGTAAAGCATTTTAAAGGGCCCACATCCAGGGTTCCTTTTTCACTGACGGCACCCTACGTGTGTAGAAATTAGCATACTTTTAGGGCTAAATATGAAATGTTAATCCTTTCCACTCACTTTATGGTATAATAGTTTTTTAACACTGAAAATACTGTGGTCTCTTTTAAACAAAAGACCTGCATATGTTCAGAAATAATCACAGTAGCCTAATGATAACTTTACAGAATGCTGTAGTTGTATGAAAGAGATGCTAAAATTTCATGACTTTTCCAAAACTTTCATTGAATTCACAACATTCCATGACTTTACCAGGACTTCCATGACCTGTGTATCCCACTATTTTCTCACTTATGTTATAATGTTTTCTCATCATCATCACACATGTTTAACAGACAAAACCTGCATGTTTAGGCTGAGTTCTTCTTTCAAACATAAAACACTCTCTTCCAATTTGTGAAGTCATGTGACAATACACAAAGTGCTCCACTATGTTTTTAAACTCCAGACACCTTCATTTGAATATTTTGGATGATTTGAAAAGGTAAAATGTAGCTGTTAACCTGAAAACTACCACTTCATGATATCATGAGGTGGAGCAGAACATTAAGATTTGCCAAAGTAGACAGACTAATAATGCAGATTAGAACATGTGTGAATGAAATAAAACACAATTCAATGTATGTTTTTGAGGTGATAACAACATTATAACAAGACTAAAAGCTCAATTTTGCGTAATATAGGAGCTTTAATGAAGACAAACTATATTTATAATGAACTGTCCATTCTTGATTCGGTAACTACTAAATTAATACCCTAACTCCTAACCTTAATCCCACAAAGTGTAGTTATAAAGTGTTAGCAAATATATACATTCATTCATCTATATAAGTTGGTCATATGTGATCATTGTCACTATTCTCAGGAGTCATCTCACTTTTTAGTTGTGTTAGGATTGGCCTCTCTGGGCTCCAGTAGCTCCACGGGGCCTGGGCCAAAGCACAGCGAACGGAAACATTGTAGGTATGGCAGGATTCCACTTTATCCAGAGTCATTTTTCCTTTTACATCAGGAGGCAAAGTTATATTCAGCACCTCCTGGGATAATACAAGCACAAAGATCAATAAATAACAAATCACAGAACGAGAGAGAAAATGGACTAAATCATTACCTGGATTGCTTCTTCATTCTTGAGTAGCAAGGCCATTGCAATAAACAGAAGCAAAAATGAGCAGATTAAAAATATGTGTATGTGTTGTCCTTGCACGGAATAATAATAATAATAATACATATTTTTCTCCTTTTTGTTTTCATATAATATATATATATATATATATATATATATATATATATATATATATACATTTTATATATATATATATATATATATATATATATATATATAAAATGTATATATATATAAAATTTATATATATATATATATATATAAAATGTATATATATATATATATATATATATATATATATATATATATATATATATATATATATATATATATATATATGGTTAGCTCAATGGGTTAGTCACTGGACTTTCCCATGGCGGACCCCCCCCAAGGGCATCAGGAGCAAAAAAAACCAGTGAAGACCCTTTACGCTACTGCCCACCTCATAAAATGATGAGAGGCGATAAAACTTACGAGATGCCGGCTTAGACGTCGCCCGGCCAAACAAGGTCTGCGTCAGGTGTCGAGGAACCAGGACACCTTGATGAGAAATGGGCTACTGGAACAAGACGGAAATGGGCGAGATGCGAGAACCAGGCTCTGTTGGAATGCTACTACTCCAGTAAGCCTAGTCAGAGGGGTTACATGAACAGGATGTGGGAGAAATGGTTACTACGATACCCACAGTCCAAGCTAATGGCCAAACAACTAGTAGCTCAGTGTTCCAACATCCACAAACGGCAACTGCTATCACAACTAGAGATTGACGAGGTACAACACAAATGCTACGGCAAGGGGAGCCAGGAAGCCAGGTCAGAGGGGAGTTAACACTAACTCCCCAACCAGAGATTGGGAAGGAAGCCCCAATAAGTATCACGCTGAGCGAGGCAGCGACTGACCTGAAAGATAAGATCATGGCCTGGATGAACACAAGGCAGTTACAAAGGCTAAGTGAAGTACCATCTGAAAGTCTGCTAGAGGATGTGAATGCAGCACTCAGAGCGATCCCTACCACAACCATCACTGAAACCAATGAGCTGATCTACACTTCAGCAGCAGTGATCCTAGAGGTGTTGGGCTATAAGAGCAACCATGGGAGCCATGAGATACGATACCCACCATGGAAAAGACGGTTAGAGGCTAAAATCAAGGAAGTGCGGCGAGAAGTGAGCCAACTGTCAGAGGCCCAGAAAGGTGCAATGAAAAAGCGAGTACCCAAGAGGTACAGCCAGATGCCCATACCTGAAGCACTCGAAACTGCCAAACAAAGGCTCCAAGCCTTGGCCAGCCGCCTAAAGAGGTACACGAGAGAGAATGAAGCCAGACGAATAAACCGCCTGTTCGCAACACAACCTGCGAAAGTGTACGCTCAATGGCAGGGTAATAACAGCAGAGCAGACCCACCAAGGCTGGAGACTGAGAGGTACTGGAAAGACATATGGGAAAGAGAAGCATCACATAAGACCGATGCACAGTGGCTGGTGGCTCTGAGAGCAGACCACAGCAACCTCGCTGAACAGATTCCAGTTACCATCTCAGTGGCAGACATCCAGGAAAGAGTCTCAGGCATGAAAAGTTGGACAGCCCCAGGCCCTGACATGATCCACGCATACTGGCTAAAGAAGCTCACTGCTCTCCATGAGCGCCTAGCAGCACAAATTAACCAGCTGCTAAGGGATGGGACTCACCCTGAATGGCTAACCCAAGGGCGTACGATCCTGATCCTGAAGGATCCCATAAAAGGGTACAGTCCCATCCAACTATCGGCCAATAACCTGTCTCTCCACAACATGGAAGCTCATATCAGCCATCATTGCAGCTAAGATAAGCGGGCACATGGATCAATACATGAGTGCAGCACAGAAGGGCATCGGCAAAAACACCAGAGGAGCCAAACACCAACTCCTGGTTGACCGAACAGTCGCTCGTGACTGCAGAACCCGTCAGACCAACCTGTGCACTGCCTGGATTGATTACAAGAAAGCCTATGACTCAATGCCACACACATGGATCACTGAGTGCCTGGAGCTGTACAATATCAACAGGACTCTAAGGGCGTTCATTGCAAACTCGATGCGGTTGTGGAAAACCACCCTTGAAGCCAATGGCAAGCCACTTGCACAAGTGACCATCAAATGTGGCATATACCAAGGAGACGCACTGTCCCCACTGCTGTTCTGCATAGGTCTGAACCCCCTCAGCCAAATAATAGACCGCACTGGCTATGGATACCGACTCAGAAACGGGGCCACCATCAGTCACCTCCTCTACATGGATGACATCAAGCTGTACGCTAAGAGCGAGCGAGACATCGACTCACTGATCCACACCACCAGGATCTACAGCACAGACATTGGAATGTCATTCGGGGCTCGAGAAATGTAGTAGGATGGTGACAAAGAGAAGGGAAGGTAGTCCACACAGAGGGGGTCTCACTCCCAGAGGGAACAATAAGAGACATTGAGGACAGCTACAAGTACCTTGGTATCCCACAGGCAAATGGCAACCTTGACGAGGCAACAAGGAAAAGCGGCGACTGCCAAATACCTGCAAAGAGTACGGCAGGTCCTAAGAAGCCAGCTCAATGGCAAGAACAAGGCGCAGGCAATAAACAGCTACGCCCTGCCAGTGATCAGATACCCAGCAGGAATCATAAGTTGGCCAAAGGAGGAGATACAGACCACGGATGTTAAGACACGAAAGCTCCTGACCATGCATGGAGGGTTCCATCCCAAGTCCAGCACCCTGAGACTGTACACGAGCCGGAAGGAAGGAGGCCGAGGACTAGTGAGTGTGGGAACCACTGTCCAGGATGAAACATCCAAGCTCCACAAGTACATCAGTGACAAGGCCCAGACTGATGACATGCTCAGAGAATGTCTCAGACAGTGGGGCACAGAGGAAGAGGTGCTGGAGGGACCATCATGGCAGGACAAACCCCTACATGGGGCGTACCACCGGAACATAACTGAAGTGGCTGATATCAAGAAATCCTACCAATGGCTGGAGAGGGCTGGTCTGAAGGACAGCACGGAGGCACTCATCCTGGCTGCACAGGAGCAGGCCTTGAGCACCCGAGCAATAGAGGCCCAGATCTACCACACCAGACAAGACCCAAGGTGTAGGTTGTGCAAAGAAGTGCCTGAGACAGTCCAGCACATAACTGCAGGGGAAGCGTATATGGAGCGACATAACCAAGTAGCGAGCATATTGTACAGAAACATCTATGCAGAGTATGGGCTGGAAACCCCAGGATCAATGTGAGCAACGCCTCCAAAGGTTGTGGAGAATGAGCGGGCCAAGATCCTGTGGGACTTCCAAATACAGACTGACAGAATGGTGATGGCGAACCAACCAGACATCGTGGTTCTGGATAAGCGAGAGAACAAAGCCGTGGTGGTGGACATTGCAATACCGAGCGATGGCAATGTCAGGAAAAAGGAACACGAGAAACTAGAGAAATACCAGGGGCTCAAAGAAGAGCTGGAGAGAGCCTGGAAGGTGAAAGCATCGGTGGTGCCTGTGGCCGTGACCCCCAAACTGGATGAGTGGTTGCAGCAGATCCCAGGAAGGACAACAGACATCTCAGTCCAGAAAAGTGCAGTACTGGGAACAGCAAAGATACTGCGCAGAACTCTCAAGCTCCCAGGCCTCTGGTAGAGGACCCGAGCTGATGAGGGTGAGAGAGACCAACCACCGTGGAAGGTGAGAAATGCGTTTTTTTTATATATCTATATTTGTATTCTTTACTGTTTACCTATTCTATGTAGCAACAATTCAATTTAATTTATTATTTTTCTACATAAAAATACATAAAAATAATACTTAGATAAAGAACTAGTATAATTTCTAGCATAACATTAAAAGAAAAAATATGGTACCAACCTTTGTGTACTTGTATTTGACTTGACAGCTACCACTGACCCCTAGGTTTGGCATATGGTTCCACTCCACCAATATATGATCCAAACGTGCAGTGAGATTGATTTTACGAGGGGGAATTTTGACTGTAAAATATGAAAATTAACATTATATAAAACAAAAACTATTAATAAAAATAAACACCCCTTTATATAGTCTTCTTCTTGTTGTGTTACTTACAAATTTGTGAAGCTCTAAATGTATAATAGCCGGACTGTGATTCCCAGGCTTCTGTTTTGGCCTTTACATAAATGGTGTTTTTTTGTAAAAACGAAATCTCAGGTACATCGAGTGTTTTTCTGGTGCAGGCCGTCACATTTGAGACACAAATTTCCTTCGAACCACTAGCACAATGCAGATGCTTTAACTTAGAAAGACAGATTGGATACTGATAATATACATAAATAATTCAAAATTCACTGACCTTATTACAGAATACTTAATTTTCAGTGGTTTATGAATATGATGCTCCCAGTTGCATGTGAACAGCTCCGGTAAGCCCGCTTTCATATTGTAGTTTGAATGGAAAATGCAAGACAAGTTGTGAGGTTTTGCTGGAAAAACAAAACACCATTAGAATTATATAATCTGAATATTTAGTAAAAACCTGAAAAACACACTTGACTTTTTCACCATGTAAATCCTATCACAATGAATGTAAAAGCTATACAGTAGGTTTATATAACTCTACGGGAGAGTCACTGGCCCTCATATTGCCATTATACACCTACTGTGAACAAATGATTATGCCTTTGTTTATTTATGCTCTCAGAGAAGAACTGAAAGTATAAATTCAGGAAATTACAGAGATATTAACTATAAACTAGACTGACAAATCTGCAATCTGACAGTTAATGTATCTGAAAAAATAGGGATTCTAAAACATTGTTATGTCATGTGGTCAATCAATCTATCCATCAGCCCAGAATGATGACAAATGAGGGATTAAAAATTCAAAACTAAATGTTGCGTCTTTTGAATGGAAAAAAAATTCACAGTGTTGTTTTTAAGGAAACTGAAACCCATGAACTGTATACTTACTGTATATTCGGATAATGGTCCCTCCTAGAATCTTCTTTTCACTGTGTTCACTGTGGCACTGGACCGTGGCCGTGGGGTGGTCGGGGTCCTGGAGCTCTGAATAGGACAGCAGGAGGACTGTGTGTGTGGAGTTGATCCTGTGTGATAGACTCTCATTCACGCGTCTGTTATTGAGGGTCCAGAAAACTGTCCCAGAGACGCAGGCGCTCACACACGTTATCTCAGTGCTAGAGCCCACCTCAATGTGCTGGTCTTTGGTGAAAACGCCACAGCGCTTGTCATTGCGACCTAAACAAACAAATACATAATTAGAAGAATAAACAGTACTTTTTTGTTTTGTCATAGTGAAAAAGACATTATAAGCATTAATGAATTACCTTCAGGTGTAAAATGTATCTTGCAGCATTATTAAATACGGTACCTACTAAGAGGTGCATTCCTTAGATTTCAACCTAACAATACAAAGTGCATTATGCTACTCTGCACCAGCTTGTCTCCACGGAGATGTTATTGCATTGCCTCAAATGCTCCACAGTATAAAATGAAACATATTTATCTTGCATTTATTCAATGACAAGTGTCTTTATTTCTAAAATAAAACCTGAAAAGCATGCATTACTACTGTGAGATTTGTGTCTGCTTTGACATCATACAGTCTATAACTGAAATAGATAAACGTAATTTAAGTTTGGCATTCTGTGGAACATTTAAGGAAAAGCATAAATCTTAATTTCCATGAAGACAAGCAGTGGCAGACGCCCCACCAGAAAAGTGTCATAGTGAAGTGAGCCTTTAACATTTGAACATCAAGACAAAAATGTTTCATAAACTGTTGTTGATAAGACCTGACATGTCAACAAAGTTAGAAAATAGTATATTGAACTTTGGTATTGCATTGTTAAACATACACTCGACAAAGGGGAAGACAGAGGAACAAAAGAAAAACTGAAACAAAGAGCAAAAAAGACTAAATCTGATTTATCATACCAGGCTGTAGTAACAATACAAGAATACAATCTGTCAAATCTGTCAAAGCAACAATAGTAAAAGTAGTAAGACTTACCATTGCATTTCGTAGAGAGCAAAGCAATGACAAAATTGATTATGAGTAAATACATAGTGGAATCCAGCGTGTCTAATCCAGTAGGACATCACATCTGATCCATAGTGTGAGCTGTTTGGAGTGGTTTACCAACCACTGAAGGCAAGACATTTTCTTCTTTTGTTGTCGGTATCTCAGTCATCTTATGTAACAGGAACTTGTGAAAATCCTGAAATAAACGGGACATCACATTACCCAAGAAACAGCAGCGGAAAAGAGGAAGTCAGGTCACGTTGCAAGAGTCAATCAAGAATCAGGGGGATCGCGAGAGACAAAATACGCACTTTGGAGGGCTATAATCTGTAAAAGTTCTGGTGCTTAAGTATATGCAGGAGCGGGAAAGAGTCACAAACAATATGTGTGATGATCCAGGGATTAAATAAAAAAAAAAGTTAAAATTACTTTACGTACCAGTTAAATCTTGCGCGGTTGAAATATGGCGCATTGGCAACCCCTACTGGAATATTTGTTTATTACAATGCGTTAATAGGCTAATAAAAGCATAGTCTGTTTAGATTTCTTTTCTTTTTTTTTTTTATTCAACTTAATTGTCGTTACACGTGTATAAATACAAGATAACGAAATGTGGTTTAGTGAATATATACAAATAAATAAATATGGCATTACATTACTTTACTCTGCTTACTTTAAAACAGCTATATCTTCTTATTTGAACCAGCATTTTAATTATTTTGTTTAGTTTGTTGGTTCATTCATCGTTTCACGTGAAAGGAAAATAAATAAATAAAATAACAGGTGACATAATGACGCTGCTTAGCCTTCACTTAGCAACAAGCGTGAGTCCCTAGCAACGAAAACTTTGGACGTTTTCACACTTTGCACGGTCGTAATTACCGACACAAACAATTAAGAAGTTATACTGTACAATATTAACTACAAGAGCTCCGCCAGCGGGGCAAAATATGCCCGTACTTTGAATTATTGTATATAGAATTCTAGAATCGGAATTCCACCAATCAGATCGCAGCAACAGAACTTAAAGACAATACAAAACTTTAATGTGTCAAAGCTCAAAGAAGCAGAGAATGTGGGTTGTTCTCGCTTTCAGCAGCAGAACATTTGAGAAGAGAGTTCAGATCTTTCATGAAGACAAAGCTTCAAAGACTTCAAAGCTTTGAAGTGTCCACAGACGGACAGACAGACGGACGGACGGACGGACAGCGCCATACCATAACAGTTCTTACACAACGGGCGTATAAAAATGGGAGACATAAAGGCAAATACTAAACGAGTATTTGTGAATGATGTTGACGTCTTCTCTTCAAAAAACATTGCTAAGGTAAAAAAGCAAACTCTAAAACATGTTGCGCTAGTTAGCATTAGCATAATTTAATGGTACTTTTTATGCTAGTTTTTTGTGACTTTCATTTACGTATAGTTATTTTTCCAGTGTATCTTTTATACATTTGATCCATTTGACCTTTTGCTGTATTCACAGTTTTTGTCCACGTGTCTGATTAAAGAAGATGAGGAGTTAGAAGAAGCTGCTACACCCAGGGGTGAACATGCTTTTCAGATCGTGGGGACAGTGTCATCCTCACCTAAAAATGAAAGGCATAGTGGTGTGACTGAATACTACGTGGTGAGTCAAAGCTTGCTAATGTATTTTATTTTGTTTGGCTATAATTATTATCAATGTTTGTTTTGAATTTGTTGTTTTATACTATTAACAACCATGTTTTAAATGTTTTAAATGTCTTCAAAGTCACCAACTCGTGATGAACTCCTGGGTCACCTCCTTGAGTGCGATGTCATTCTGTACAATATTTCCGAAAATTCCACACAACAAATGATTGATGAAGCTACGTGGGCCGTAACAAGTAAAGTCACATTCTGTTATAAGTTCACATCAGACGTTGTCAGTAATGTTCCACAATATGGCAAAAGAAAAAAACATATCTATCTTGCATTTATACAATCATAGGTGTTATTTATTGCAAAAAATGAATGCCATTCTGTGGAACATTCTTAAGTCAAAGCAATAACTTCTTTAGTTCTTTATTGCTGACATAACATTAACATAAATAGTAAAATTAAGCCCTCTTTGTTGCCATGTTGGGTCTTCTCAACAACAGCTAATTAAAAAAGCATTACTCTTGATTGGTATTGGTATTACATTGTCAAACATACAACTAATCAAAACAAGAGAGAGAGATAGGGAGATATTGATAGAAATATGAACAAGAAATGAAACAAATAGCAAAATATATTATTTTGTTATTCATTTTCTATAATAATAAACTAAAAGCACTAACGTCAAAACTTTTTTATTACAAACAGCTCTTCATGAAGAAATGGAGAACTTCAAGTACAGGAAAGTGTTCATGCTAATCTCTTCAGTGATGACGTGGGCCATGACTAAGCCACAGAATCCTGTAAATGCTTTTATTATCTAATAGTACTTGTGAAAAGAATACAGCTTACTGGATGTGCTCCTTTTCTGTTTAAGGATGAGCCAGAGATTCCAATATCAGAGGAGGAGTTCAGAAGAAGGCGACCACATCCCGCTTTCAGAGCGCACTATGAACTGGAGAAACTTGTGCTGAAGCTTGGTCGAACTGTGGGTACACATAATTAAACTACACCCACAAGCCATATATTTCAGACAGAGCCAATAAAGAAAAAACGTAAAAGTGGAGAGGAGGTGATGAGGTGGGCTCAAAGACAGTTCAAGGCAGTTCATTCATTTCATTTGTAGATTTAGTCAACTAAATTAGCATTACCTTTCAAAAAAGAATAACTTGAGTAAATCTTGACTAAAACTAAAAATAATTTTAATTAAATAATAACTAACTAAAAAAACAAATGAAAAATGAAAATTGCTTGGCAAAATCAGGGCAGTGGAGCATGAAGTCACAATTTTTTGCCCAAAAACTACATTTATGTCTCAGAATTTGCATCATTTAACTAATATTACAACAGCAATCTATGTACACAGTATAGTAGCATTATACTGTTCATTTTGTGTTTAGTCTCATTTTCATTTACACATTGTCAAATCATACATCATATAATCATAAAATACCTTAATTTTTTTTGTGTGTTTCAGAAAAGGACGAGACTTCCAGTTTATGTGGTTTCTAGTGGTCTTCAGTATGGAAAAGGAGAAAACCTGTTTCATTACTTTTTCAAGGTGGGATATAAATGCACAATTATAATATACTTTATATATTTACAGTATATTTTTTTTCTGCCAGGTTTCTTGGTTGATGCGAAGTCTAGAGGTCCCCATGTTTGGCCTGGGAACAAACTACATACCCATGATTCACATAAATGACCTTGGAGGGTAAGAATAATTCAGAGACTACTGTAGAAGCATCTAATTAAAGTAGGAGTTGAACTATATTGGTGAAAAAACTCAATTTGTTTGTTAGATTGATACAAAACATAATCCAGAACAAACCAAAGGCAAAATTCATCCTTGCTGTTGATGACTCTAAAAACACATTGGAGGAAATTGTTCGAGTAAGTCTGATTTCACAATTCATTTTTTCATTTTTATTGTAAAGGAAAATCTTGTGATTTTTATTTTTTTTCTACTTTAGGCAATCAGTACTGCACTTGGCCCTGGAAAAATAAAACAATTCACAGAGGAAGAAGCGATCTCTATGAAGGCATTTCAGGTAAGAGGAAACTACACACGTTGGGTTCAACAGATTGGTTTACTTTCTAGAATTTAATCATGTCGTAATGTCTGATAGTGGACAAGACCCTATATATGGTAGATTCACTGTTTTTGAAAGAAATGGAAGCCCACCGACATTGAATCTTATTATTATCTGTAGGGGATTAGCGCCACAAACTTTTGCAATGCTCTGATGTCTGAAGTCCTCTCAACTTACAACTGTGTGTTTGGCGCTGAATAATAGTACCACTTTCTGGGGCTATAAAAAAAAAAACACTTTTGTTTATTTACACTAATAGAAACAAAATTTGAATTGTAAAAGTCAAAAGTTAGTTTCATTGATAGGCCCAATAATTACAGATATTAAGGTCAACAAATCAGGTCAACAAATCTGCAGTGTGACAGTTAAACTGCAAGTCTTTTCGTTTTTATGAAATTAATTGAAAAAAAAAACACTGCATATTTGATATAATTTAGCCAAAAGAGCTGGATTACCTGAAGATCAACCTTTCCCTGGAAAATGCCCTAATAAAAGAGTTAAACACCCAATGGACCTCTGAAAGTGGGATGGTGGAAAACATAGACAACATTGTGAAAGAATACAAAGTGACCAGAAACCTCCTTGTAAGTTTTAACTCAAACATGTTACCACAGTTAGATGCTGGTATTTGTTAATCCTGGTAAATGTTTTTTTTCTTTCCAACAGCCAGTTAAAATCTTCATGGTTGGGCCTCCTGCAGTGGGCAAGACAACAATTGCTAAGAAGCTATGTGGCTATTACCAACTGCACCACATAAAGATTGAAAATGTCATTGAAGAAAAGATTACGGAATTGGTCAGTTGCTATACATATTTCAAAACAGTTAATTATTTTAAGTTAATTTATTGAAGTACTTTTTTCTCGCTACAGGAGGAGCCAGAGGGTCAAGATGCAGCAAAGCCTAAACAAGAAAAGCTGAGGGAAATCCTAAAAAACTTTGAGAAAGATGGAGGTCTCACAGCTGATGGGAAATTACTTAATATTGTCAATGAAAAACTCAATTCCATGTCATGTTTAAACCACGGCTTTGTGCTGGATGGTTTTCCCCACACTTATAAACAGGCACAGGCACTTTTCTTTGGTGGGTAATGCACAAAAATAACATCTCTTAATGTATTTGATTGCTTTTAGGGAGGCTTCACGCATATAGACACAATGAAAGTTGCTATTACATTATGGTTGAGAGTTATTGACAGTGTTAACAACTAAGAATCGTCATTTAAAACTGACTAGAGCAACAATTATACAAAACATCACATGTCCAAAACCTAATTTAATATAAACTGATAAGTAAGCTGGTAATTGCTGATTGTTTATTTGATTTAAAGGTTCAGTATGTAACTTTCTGAAGGTGGCAAGTCTCCTGCATGATTCCATGGAAATAGAAAGTGAATACCATACTTTGGAACATTCTCTACAGAAATAGATGAGTTTTGTGCTGTACTGTGGAACATTATAGCCAAAGGAACAACATTTCCATGGAAACAAGCAGGATGACGCCCTCTCAGGCTAAATATGAGTCAGGTTTGTGGAAATGCAAGCCCGCGCAGAGTAAAAACACATGCTTTTGAGAGCAATAAACATAACCATAATGAAAAATCATGCTGTTACTTTAGTCTATTTTTTTGGCTTACTGTGGCTTTCATTCAGTAAAATGAATATGTGCTATTACTAAAGTAGACATATTTAGATGCTTTTTTTTTTAATAGAACACATTTTTATTAATCTTTTCTTGATCTTTTGTATTGTTCAGATGCAAATGCAGAAATTCAGGAGTCTACTGCCGCCATCGAGCCAGCGTACAACAAGAAGATCACACCAGGTCACATATTTAGAAGAAGCACCATTCCAACATGTCCCTTTCAAACACTGTAACCGTCTTCTTTCCATCCATTTCATAGTCAACATATTTGTACTGAATGCCTCCGATGAGTTCCTGATAGAAAGAGTCCAGGCGCTCCCACAGAGCGTAGCAGAGAAAATGCACTACACGCAGGAGGCCTTTCTCTCCAGGCTGAGGGGCTACAGAAAGAGCTGTGCTGCTGATGACACACTACTGGACTACTTTGAAGAACTGGAGATTTTTCCCGAAGAAATTGGTACGTACTCTTTGAATTCTAGTTATTTGGCATATCCAACATGTTCAGGCTGATAACTCGCAACAAAAAATAAATGTTGTGTAGAGGCTGTGACTGAAATACAAATCATTAGTAGGGCAAGGAGTACAATGAGAAATGGATGAGAGCAGGGAGAGACATTCGGCAACTGGGCTAACTAAGATCTAAAACACAAATATGTCTTAAAGGAACCATAAATAAGACTTAATTCATTTTAAATTCCATAAACATGACCTAACTGTGTCTCCAGACATGAAGTAAACATGTTCAAATCCAACATAGCTTCAACTGATAGCATTGTAACACTGATTTATTCTGAATTGCAAAAACATTGGACATGATCAGTTATTTATTAAAAATTATTTGTGTTATAATTTGGTGTTTTGGTTCTCAAGATGATTATCAATTCAGAAAGCAGAAAGCAGTTTGGGTTTCCAGTTTCATTGCTCAAATCTTGTTGGTTTAAACTTAAAAGAGCTCTCCATCGCCGCCTGTTCATATACTGAGAATGAGAAAACCTTGTATGTGTCCTCAATCTGCAGGTTTAGGCTCAGATGTACAGCTGTTTTTATCTGTAAGAACACGGGCTACATACTGTTCCTTTCACTAAAGAAATTGCACAAAATGCTTACATTTTAGCTTTAGATTATCACTGTTTAAGTCCAAATTCAGTAGTAGAGATAGACCTTGTTTATAGTTTTTTATGCTAAATATTCTAATCCATTTCCTAGGATCACTGTTTTTATCACAGCCCTTTCCGTTTGTAGATGTAAATGTGGATGATCTGGAGTACACCGCTGCTTTGAAGAAGATCATCGGGATGGTGGGAGAGCCTAAAAACTACGGTCCGAGTCCTGAGGAGCAGGAGGCCCAGAGGCTCAGACAGGAGGAGGAGAGGAGGGAGGGACTGGCCTCTGAGGCTGCAGAGAGGAAACGCAGGAACCAAGCCACACTGGCCGAGATGGCAGCACACTACCAGGAGTGGGTAAGAACAGAGACAAGGGGGTAATAAGGCCTGGTTGTTTTTATGGCAATCCACACACACACAGAGAGGTTTACTTTAATTGGAAAATGGAAAATTAAAGTGGGTTCATTGAACAGTGCTGTACGATACCTGATTTTTATTGTCTTAAAAACGTGAAAAGAACTTGTTCACTTTAAACAATTTGCAGTGTCCCAGAGTTTTTCCTCACCTTATACATTCCAAGCATCCTAATTATTCACCATGTTTCACAACTTTCAGAGGTCAAAGCAGAGTTTTACCATCACAATAATGCACATTGAACAATTAATATGCTACAAGCGCACTTCGCTGACAATAATGAGCTTTATAATGAAATGCAGACAGCACAGAGGTCTCATTTTGACCTCAAAATCGGCTTATGCAGTATATTTCTATCTTGCCATCTGTAGCGCCAGACAATTATTGCCCAAAAAGATGAAAAAAAAGTACTTTAAGTTTTTTGTACCAGAAACACAGTTAAAGCCCTATGTAATATTTTCTGCTCTAATGTTTTCTGCTTGTTTTCCTGGAGATGGCTCCAACTCACATTTATTCTATCACGGGTGTTTTATTGCTCAAAAATACATTGAAAAACATGCTTTCTTACTGTGAGCAGGTCATCTCTCCGTAGATCTAACCTGTAACTTGGCCTTGTCTCCATGGAGATACATGATGACAAGCAGGTGATGGACCCTCCACCAGAAGTGACATAGTTCACCTTTTAACTACCGTTGTTAAAATATAAATTAAAAACTGCTTACAATGGCAAAAACAACACCCTGTACTCGATATAAAGTAAATATACTGGATCAAAAAATGGCCAATAATAACTAATGAACTTTACTTTTAACTATAAACCAAATATATAGAATTCTGCGAATCATTTTGACTGTATGTTACTGTGTTTTGTTTGTTCAGAAGAAGAACCTGTCAGAGCTGGAGCGACAGGAGCAGGAGCGACGGTGTGCCCAGTCCCTGCCTCTGAGAGTGTACCTGATGAAGTATGTGATGCCCTCTCTGTCGGAGGCCATGCTCGAGTGCTCCAAGGCCCGGCCAGACGACCCCGTGGACTTCCTGGTAACTTTCTCACTACGGTTATTATTATTATTATTACAGCTCAAACGTAACACAGGCTCTCTTTACAGGCTGAATATCTCTTAAGGAACAGCATTGAGAACTCACAAAAGGATTAGGCTATTTTACATTCTATTTATTTATTAATAGCTATGCAGAAATCTTGGAAGTCTTATTTTGAAATATTTAAATTATCACTATGCAAAATAACATCACATTTTAGTGAAAAGCAGTGTCCCTTTAAGCCACAAGATGGGGCAAACTCCATGTGAAATGGGTTCAAAGGCCAAGTCCAGTCCTGCTTTAGTCAAATGTTTTGCACTGTTTGTTTGTTTTTTAATATTGTGAACTATATACCGCACATACTAGAATAAATGTTTAGTCTCTGTATTGACAGGTTTGGTCAACTGGATTATTTTGGGGTTGAGTAGTTGTGTGTTGTGTTATGTGATAGGGTCTTGTTTAACAGCTCAAATCATGTTGTAATTCCAACAAAATCAATTCTCTGTGGTCAGGTTAAAGTCAAATTTGAGCTTCAGACAGAGCAGTACCTCTAGTTAGCTTCACCCACCCTGAAAATGTTTATGACGTCAGCTCCAAAGTATGAATTACAGTAAAATGTATTTAAACGGCCTTGCTTGATTGAACATTGGTGAGATTTACTAGTGAGAACATGCAGTAAAAATAAAAGTTCTTATTTTGATTTTTAAGTCATTTCCTTTGACGTGACGACACCATAATACATTTCTCTTTGGGAACATATACGCTAGTTATAACACTGTCGACAGCCCGGCCCACTCCCTTTGAAGAGGGTCTATAAACACCAGTGTTAGTGTGAAATGGACCGGTGCAGGCGGCTCTACATTAGCGAACGGTGTGAATTTGGCAGGACTCCGAACATGCTGCGGATGTGTTCTAAATAGCACTTAGCCCGGACTGGAAACATGAGTCACCGGTCCCAGATGGTACATCCGCCAGTGACATCACAAACTCTCACCTGCCACAAGGAATGATGGGAACACCTTACCAAATTAATACTGTGATGCTCTACCAAATTACAAACAGATTTACAGCCTGGCTACTACAATATGCCACAGTATGTGACTTTAAAATGGACTATTTGGTTTTGTTTATTGCACTAAAAACATAAAATCATTCATGCTTACTGTGAGTGGGCTTGCATTTCCACAACCTTGACTCCTCCAGCTTATATCCATGGAAAAGTTGTTCCTTCGGTTATATTATTCCACAGTATGGCATAAAACGTTCTATTTTCATAGAACCAAGCAGGTGATGTGCCACCTCCTGAAAGTTACATATTGTACCTTTAACTAAAAACTAAATGTTGGAGGAAAGTAGTAAAATACACAATAATGATAATAACATTTATGGTTTCGGCTCCCTGTTATATGCAACATTTTGAGGACTTTTTTCTATTGAAAAGATAAAATATTTACTTTTAAATTGGTAATTGTTATTACAGCGGTCCTGGGTATCAGTTGTTTGATCATTCTGGGGTCCCTTCCTTAAACCCCTGTTAAATATAACACCATAACTTCCAAAGACAGGAACTAGTTTTCTATTAAGTCACTTCTGCCACAGCCCGTATTTATATAAAAATCAGTTTGGTGAATTAACAGAACCATCATTATAGTGTGAAAGTTGAAAGTTAGACTATGCGGATTTTGATAAAACTGTTGAAAACATATTACTTCTCTCATTCAGGTAAGTCAATAAACATTAGGAAAAAACTCCTTCAGTACCAGTAAGAGCACAGGTCAAAGTCAGGTGGACCAAGATGGCCACTGTACAGTGGAAAACCTCTTTAAAACATGTCTCCTTTAATGTCAGCTGCCAGAAATAATGTGAAGAATGGAAGGCCTTCACCTGAACAAGCAAAGAGGAAATGTTTTACTGTGTGGTGAGAGGCGGAGGCTTTAACCATCTCAAGTACATTTATGGTGGAAATATGGTCGTCAAAGCGTTTGGACAGCTTTTACTATTCAAAAACATGCAGTAATTCAGCTTACTGTATACAATGTTGCTTAAGTATGTGCTTTAAAGTAGTGGTACATTTGTATAGTTTTCTGATTGTGTTCAGATTAATGTCTAACTTGAGTAACAGCTTCAGACAGAGCAGTGCCTCTAGTTAGCGTTACCCCCTCAAGCAACGTTGATCACTTGAACGGTATCAATTGCCATCCCTATCTCGCAATGGGACATACTATACTCTCTCTATCCCCTTATCATTCTTATCTTTAAAGGAATTGTATTTAAGATTGTGAATCTTAAAGTTAATAAACTTTAGAGAAATCATGTCTTCAGATACAACACAGAAATATGAGACCAAATACAACTTTTACAGATAATTGCAATGCTGATGTATTCTTAATTTCCATATTTTTCAGGGTTTGGGTGGTCCTGCGACTTATACTCAGGTGCAACTCATATAACATTTTTCACAGACAGCCCATAGACCAAATATATGAATCGTATATATGAATCTAAAATGAAAAAACAAATCATTATCTGTTTTTTCATTTTGGTTTTAGAGACAAATAATAAAGAAGAGTTGTTTTTTCATTTTCTTATTTTTGGTTCTATATTGAATAACAAATGAACGAATGATATACAGATTGTTCTCTATTGGGTTGTTTTTATTACTATAACTTCTATAATTTGCCTTTCAAGATGAAATGTTGGTTCTTGATTTTATAAAATAAATTTTCCCCAAAAGGTGCGACTTATTCATGTTTTTTTTTCTGCAGCAATTTAAAATGCAGTACAAAATGTAGTAATTATGTTAGTGACTCTCTGTTGCTACTATGAGTAATGTGTTCTCTGCATTTGACCCGTTGTGAGGATTAGCTCCAACACTGCACCCATGGGACCCTTCTCTTAATGTTGTGTCAGGATCTGGGTCAGGAGTACCTAACTGGAGCATAGTCTACTGTGCAATTTTTGTTTGTTTTAAGGTGTTTTTTTGGGGGGTTTTATTTGGGTTTTTTTGGACGACCACCTACCCACCCACCCAGCTCCCCATCCCACCCAGGCACAGGGAGAACATGCAAGCACGTGATGTAACAGCCTGTGTCACAAAACTATAAAGTCAAAACCTTAGAAACACCACCACAAATTGTTTAAATCGGTCTAATTTTGGCAAAGTTTGGAAATCAGCTCTCCAGAGCAGCAGTCTGGTGGTCCTATTTGGTCGGACCCAGTGTATTTTCCCTGTCTCCCAGTCTCAATAACCACTCCGCCCTTGTAGTGGTCTCTCTCTCTCCCACATAAAGTAAATAGCCTCTAACCCTCGCACGCCCCTGCTCCCAGTGGTCACTTCACATCTGCTGCAGGACCACACACATACACACCACTAGGTTTTAATGAGCATTTGAAAACATATAGACTCGTAACAGTTTAAATGGTTGGTTATATAAGAACCTATGTCATCATGTGCAAAGTAGAATCTGTCTGCTTTTGAGTATGGACAAATTAAAGGCTAGAATTACTCAAACGAAGCATGAAGGATTTGGACATATAGTTCTCACCACTTCAGTGCAAACAGAATGCCTGAAAGGGGCAGATTTTTTATTTGTCCAAGTATTTGTTTTGTATAAATCTGCTGTGTACTATCTGCATCCGATTATAAACCATATTGTCTGATAATCAGGAAGTGCTCTATTAGCATACTACTTGTTGTTAGTATTACCGTGACGCCACTCCAGCCTCTGAAAGTCAGGAAACGTGCTTATAAACTGAGAATAATTAAGGGAAATTAGGAATAGTTTTGGACCACTGTTCAGTTTTCACATTTATTTAAGCATAAACAAAAACTTCATAACAAACCTGCATGATTTAGGCATTGTAGCTTTTTTATTTTTCAGTGGTTACTAGTGTCAAGAAGGTTCATGGTTCAATTCCCAGACTCAGCGGGGCCTGTCTGTGTGAACATGTTTTCCTTGTTTAGATTTCCTATTAATTGGACATGGGCAATAGGGAGATTGTTTAAAGTGAGTGTATTTTGGATACATCTTGCATAATTTACCATGAGAATATATTCACAAATGTACTATCTAATCCCATTATTACACTGGATTATCATAAATAGTGTCAGCATGTCTTGTATTAGAGTCAGATACACCCTTATATGTCCATGTTGTGGCCACATTTGCACTTTGTGTTTGTTTTCCTCGGCACGCTGACCAGACGTGGACTGGGACTGCGTTTATCAGTGCTTCATGGTTCACCGTGCATGCTGATCACTCACCCACAGAGCATCCACAGAGCACCCATGGGTGACCCCTGTTTACCCCTATGCCTCATACATCAGCATACACCAGGCACCAGGTCACCAAGGTTCAACATTTGTAGCATAGCTTTCAGTTTCATAAGCTCAAGTGGAATTCAGCCAGTGTGAAACTAGTCACAAAATATTCTAAATCAAATAAACCAAATAATGAATGATATTTGAAAAAAAATCTATTTAAATTGTGTCAGGTTGAAAATATTTGTAAAAAAAAAACAAACAAAAAAAAAACCAGAATACAGGATAAATATAGTCCAGACTGTGCTAATCAAGACCGAGACTAAGAATCGAGAAAAGTTCGAGAGTGCAGGGTCCTGAGACCAGGAAAAGACCAAGACCTCTGAGAGTCGAGACCGAGAAAAGACCGAGACCATGGACCATCGAGACCAAATCAAGACCATCTTTGTCATTTTTGACATTTATTTGTATTTTACAGTTAGTTTGGCTCATATAGATCAATATTTTTTTATAAATCTCTGTCCATTTTATTATTCAGTGACAGACCTCGAGACCCAGACAAGACCAAGTCCAAGCACCTTCAAGATCGGGACAAGACCAAGTCCAAGCGCCTTCAAGACTGGAACAAGACCAAGTCCAAGCACCTTCATGACTGAGACAAGACCAAGTCCAAGCACCTTCATGACTGAGACAAGACCAAGTCCAAGCACCTTCATGACTGAGACAAGGCCAAGTCCAAGTGCCTTCAAGACCAGGGACAAGACCAAGTCCAAGCGCCTTCAAGACCTGGACAAGTCCAAGTCCAAGCACCTTCACAACTGAGACAAGACCAAGTCCAAGCACCTTCAAGACTGGAACAAGACCAAGTCCAAGCACTTTCACGACTGGGACAAGACCAAGTCCAAGCTCCTTCAAGACTGGGACAAAACCAAGTCCAAACACCTTCAAGACCAGGACAAAACCAAGTCCAAGCACCTTCAAGACCGGGACAAGACCAAGTCCAAGCACCTCCAAGACTGGGACAAAACCAAGTCCAAGCACCTTCAAGACTGACAAGACCAAGTCCAAGCACCTTCAAGACTGAGACAAAACCAAGTCCAAGCACCTTCAAGACTGAGACAAGACCGAATCCAAACGCAGTCGAGTCCAAGCCGAGACCAAGACTGCAAAAAAACGGTCACAAGGCCAGTCTCGAGACCAAGACCGGTCTCAAATGCTACGACACTATAATACATTGGCTGGGAATGTTCCGCAGTATGGCATGGAACTTATCAGTCTGTGGAGATAAACTGGTCAAATTAGATCAGATCTGCAGAGATGCGATCCATATGTTTTTCAAGGTATTTTTGAGCAATGAAAACAGCTGCCATCGAATAAAAGCAAAATAGGACCCTCTATCAGAAAAGTTACATAATGCAGCTTTCATTTTACTGCTTGAATAACGGCCTAAATGTTGACCTCTTTTGCCAGTTGTGCCAGTACCACTTCATTAAGAACTTGGCTCTTACAAAAATCCACACAGTATCTGGCAACCTTCACCCTTACATCTGGCAACCCTCACCGTTCTAGTGTTTGTATGTTCAGCTAACACTTACCACTTTTACATAAAATTCCGACGATGCAAAACGACCAAATGAGATGTTTTCCTTCTAAATAATTACAGTGATACAACAAGACAAAAGAGAAGAAAAATGACCCACATGAAACGCATTTGGTGCTGTTTCCTTTGCGTCCTCCGAGACCACAAACATGTACTTATACTGTCACTTTAGTGTGAAATGCATGGCTCTTATTACTCACTGTGAACGCTGCCAGACTGTAATAAATGTACAAAGGGCTTGAAAAAACAATATGGGAATACAATACGACATAAAGAGAGTACGGGTAGGGTTTTATTAGGTTTTACGTCAACGTACTCCTTTAATAATATTTTTGCGGTTTGCAGTCATATATTTTTTCAACTTCAAAAATCTTTACAATGGTAAAAATACAGAAATCCTAGTGAAAATAATTGCAAACAGTGACGATAAAAATGTAAAAATAAAGAAAATGCCAGAAAATTTAACAAGAACACATTGATGTTTTTAACCCGTTGTGGAAGAAGTACTCGATTTTGTTGCATAAGAAAAAGTACAGATACCAGAGCAAAAAAATACTAAAGTAAAATAATAAAATAAATAAAAAATAATAATAAAATATAATAAAAAATAAAAAGTAAAATAATAAAGTAAAAGTATCACAAAAGTATTAAAGTACCCCTTTAGGTCTTATAAAACTTCAAATGTGGTGATTTTGATACAGATTTGTGCAGAATTTTGTTCAACAGAAACAATCAAATCAATGTTTTTTATCTGTATAAAAAATGTACTTAAAGATTAAAAAGTAAAAGATTTATCTTTGTTATGTTCCACCATTGTGGTTAATTAAGTAAAATATATGTTATTGGTGGCACTATCAATAACACAGTTTATTTATTTTTATACGCCCGTTGTGTAAGACGGGACGTATTATGGTATGGCGCTGTCTGTCCGTCCGTCCGTCTGTCCGTCCGTCCGTCCATCCGTCTGTCCGTCTGTGGACACTTCAAAGCTTTGAAGTCTTTGAAGCTTTGTCTTCATGAAAGATCTGAACTCTCTTCTCAAATGTTCTGCTGCTGAAAGCGAGAACAACCCACATTCTCTGCTTCTTTGAGCTTTGACACATTAAAGCTTTGTAGTGTCTTTAAGTTCTGTTGCTGCGATCTGATTGGTGGAATTCCGATTCTAGAATTCTATATACAATAATTCAAAGTACGGGCGTATTTTGCCCCGCTGGCGGAGCTCTTGTTTATTTTATTGTAATGCTTGTCACCATGAGATGTTGTTGCTTTTCCTGGAACATGTTCCAGTGTGGCTTTAACTGTATCTATCTGGCATTTATTCAGTTACAGTTACTTATTACTCAAAACACCTTGTAAAACACGCTTTTGAATGTGAGCAGGAACGCCCCTCAGCAGATCTGACCTGTAATTTGGCCTCGTTTAATGTGTAATGTCATACTGTGCATCATTCCTGGCAAAGCTATAACTCCACGGAGACAGATGGGTGGCCCACGCTACACTAGAAAAGTTACGTAATGCTTTTTTAATGATGGGAATAGCACAAATAAACAGTTTGTTCATATACTTTTGAAATTAAAAAGAAAAACATTTACTAAAACAAATTCAAAAGTCTTTAAAGATGCATTTTCCTTTGTCTGGAATGTTTCACAGTACGGCATTAAACCTTTCTATCATCACGGAGACCAAACCAAGTCGGATCTGTGGAGAGGCGCCCCGCTCTCAGTCCGAATTCCTCTTTTTCTTATTATTTTTGAGCATTAAAACTACATGTAATTGAACTGAAGATTGAAGTTAGAGCTGTTTGATGTCATACTGTGGAACATTTGATGAAGAACAATGACATTTCCATAGAAACAAGCACCGAAAAGCTTACACAGTGCACCTTTAAATGAATATGGGTTGGATTTCCTCCACAAAAACAAACAGGTGAGGTATGTGCTCCGGTATAAATCTGTGTGATTGACTGTTGTTTTCAATATAGAGTCACATCCACCAATGATTTCACTTTGCAGAATCAAAGAGGTATTCTGGGCGCGCTCAGGGGCAAACAGGGTTTTATGATCCATCGCAGATAAAAACATCTCCCCAAAGCTAATCACATCCAGGGCTTTCGTGAATACTTGGAAGTTCTTTCAAAAGCAACAAGGCGCCGCTCGTATATCTACTGTCCTTACAAGAGGGTAAATATGACACTGCGAGCGTATATTTAGGATAAAGTACTTCTAAAATGACTGTATTTTTCAGACTATAAGTCACACCAGCCAAAATATGCACAATGAAGAAGGAAAAAACATGTATAAGTCGCACCGGATGATAAGTCGCACTTTTTGGGGGAAATTTATTTGATAAAATCAGAGACTGAGAACAGATGTTTCATCTTGAATGGCAAGTAAAAGTTATAAAAGTAATAAAAACAACTCAATATAGAACAATCCGTGTATCATTTGTTCATTTGTTTTTCAATATAGAACCAAAAATAAGAAAACTAAAAAAACAACTCTTCGAACAACTTTCTTTATTATGTGTCTCTAAAACCAAAATGAATATCAGATAACATATTTATAACATAAATTTGTTTTTTCATTTTTGATTCATATATTACAGTTCATATATATGGTCTATGGACTGTCAGTGTGAAAAATGTAATATATAAGTCGCCAAACCCTAAAAAAAAGTGTGTCCGAAAAATACGGTATGCAATATTTACACAGGTATAGTACTTTCAGTGGAGTACTTTGTGAAGGAATCGTACTGCTGAGACTGGAGATGTTACTCATACTTTTACTCTTACTTGAGTAGTTCCCCAAATATTAAAGGTCCTGTATCACGCAAAATTAACTTGTTACCTTTTTTAATCTTGTTACCTCTTCAAAAACATATCTGGAGTTGTATTTTCATTCATTTACACATGTTTAACACACATCTTCTCTGAAATGGAAAAAACTCTGTTCTACCTTGTGATGTCCTGTGGCAATAAAGGAAGTGCTCCACTGTGTTTTTAAACCGCATATACTTTCCAATATGTACTGAGCAAAAGCTAAAAGGTAAAAGCCTTTAGAGTACAGACAGATTAATAAACCAGGGTTTCTCAAACATGTGTGAATGAAACAAAACTCAACTTTAGCTTCACAACAATTGGCATCCAGCTTTTGATTTTCTTTTCATAATTTGGGTCAGTTTGCAAATTCTGTTACACAATTTGTCCAATCTGCTTTGCCTTTTGCCCCTTTTGTCTCATTTATCTACCGCCATTTTGTTTACACTGTCCCAGCCATGCGGACAGTGGCCCACCATATGGACCGATGGAGGACATACGCAAACAATTACATGGATTTATTGCATTCAATTACATTGTGCACTGCCTGCACCATTACACAATATAGCAAATAGAGTGCAGCACTTCCCATAGGGGCTGTTTATGCTCGAGCTTGGATGTTGTGAAATCCGCCATGCTAATTGTGGCTTTGAGGTGAGCTGGTGGTCCCCGCGGCAATCAGGGATAATGATGGGACGCTGGTAATGTCACTGACTTAATCACACAAACATATCCTACACAGTGCATTCCAGAGTATAGGAAGGTAAAATTCATTACTTAGTGCTTAGAGGGGACAAAATGTATGCAAATAAGAGTACCATTTTTTTTATTATTATTTTTTAACAATAGAACACAATATGTAACAAAATTCAACAATAAATATGAAAAACAAGACAGAGAAACATAAAACAATACCTACAACAAATATAAAACAACAAAACTCCCCACCCCTTCCCCCCAAACTCACACACACACACAAATTTAATCAACTAAAACAAACGTAATGTGGTAGTGCAGCATAACCACACCGCTAGGCTCCCTTATATTTATATTTTGGCTAATTTATCATTTAATTTCCCTTTTTCTCTCTCTTTTTTATAAACACTTTTAGTCACTATACTTAACTAATATTTTCACCACCATCATTTCCTTTCATCAACTTTTTACTACAATCTTAAAAGATAATTAAAAGCCTAAGAGTACGATTTACTTTGAAATAATATTACGTACTCGAGTATATGTGTAAAATAGTGTCCAAGATATTAAGTTAAAGGCACTGTACCAGATTTTTACTGCGATAAAAATGTGAAAAACAAATTAATTTTAAGCAGTTTGCAGTGGTCCAAAGTTTTTCCTCACTTACTTCAGCCATTCTGAACATAATTATTCACCGCAATGACTTTATACGTGATTTTAACAACTCTCAGAGACCAGAGCAGAGTTTTGCTGTGGCGGTAAAGCTAACAACAACTAGCAAGTTTACTTGCACTTTCTGGACAATAAAACTGTTTTTCTAATTATATGCAGACAGTACACAGTGGACTTATTTTGACCTCAAGAGTTGCTTACAGTATATCTGGGTTAAGACAAATTTTACTGAAATACAAGGAAAAAATCGGGTTCACGGCCTTAAAGGGGAACTCCGGCACATTTGAAGCTAAAGTCCATTGCTAGAAGTGGTCAAATACTGTCAGAAGCCAAAAACGGCACAGATCAAGGGCAAGTTCTTAGCTTCCACATAAAATGCCAATTTGCACAGAAGAGGCTCAACACCACTTTCTAACCCATCTTACAACAGCCACGAGTCTAACAAACAAAACGCTCTGCCTGGCTCACACATTAGTGTCTAGAAAAGTTATAGAACAACTTTTTAAGCAGCCTTAGCCTTACCTTTGTCGATTTCCCACTGCACATGTGAAAGCCCAAAAGACTTGACTGTCAACTCCAGTGGCGACCAGAGGCTTGAGCCGCCAGAAGCAACAAGTGAGGATCGACTACTGATGGTGAAGAACAACAGAACCTGAGAGTTGTTGAAAGAAAATGGTTCACGACTGTATTTTTTTTAGCGTTTTCAAAAAATATAATTCACTTGTAAATAAATGGGATTAGAAACGACATCGGCGATCGAGTTTTGTGGGCTTTCACATGCTCAGTGAGAAATCAACAAAGGTAAGTGTAAGGCTGCTTAAAAAGTTGTTTTATAACGTTTCCAGACACTAATGAGTGAGCCAGGCAGAGTGTTTTGTTTGTTAGACTTGTGGCTGTTGTAAGATGGGTTAGAAAGTGGTGTTAAGATTCTTCTGTGCAAACTGGCATTTTACATGGAAGCTAAGAACTTGCCCCCATTACTACACTAGTTTGTTGCCTTGACAGACTCACTACCACAACAAGATCTCGGTCTAGAAAACACTGATCTGTGCTGTTTTTTGGCTTCTGACAGTATTTGACCACCTCTAGCAATGGACTTTAGCTTCAAATGTGCCGGAGTTCCCCTTTAAAGTGTGATTCGGTTCAAAGAGGTTCATGTTTTTCATTCAAGAATGTGTTCAATAAAATGTTCTTTTAAGAAGTACATTTTACACTATTTTCTGGTTACCAAAAAAGTCACACAATGCACCTTTAAATTCTCTCTGCTGTTGTGATCCTTTGGCCAAAACCCAAGTATCTGCCTGAACATAATGTGTATCCATCAGTGCTATCATCAATCTGGAGAATAGGAAGTCACGGGGGTTTAGAAAATATTTAGTCTCAAACCAAGATTTCCTCCATCACATTGGATTAAGTGCAAGAAAAACAAGGGATGACAAGGAAGTTAAATAGCCTGATGATTTTTTTTCTGCCGTGCTTTCCTTTGAAGTACCACAAAAAGTAAAAAATGGAAAATGGAAAAAAATGCAATCTTTTGAAAACCAAATAAAGCACATCACATGATTCTTCCAATAGTGCGGGCTTGGGTTAGGTAAGCTCTAAGAACACCGGTTTACCACTGAGCAGAGTAAATGAAGCTGACCTGAAACAAAACAGCACAAAGAGGAGTCAAAGAGTGCAGTCGCAGAGGGGAGGTGTTATAATAGACACAGGGAGGGCATCCAGGCAGAGTTTAATACAGCCCCTCCCTGAAAACTCTACACCGACCCCCAAGGTTAACCAACGTCCAACATGGGGTCTGCACAAGGTCAGTGCGTGGGAGCAGCCCTCAAAGAGAAATAATAATAATAACAGAGGTATTTTTAGCTTAAACTATAATCTCATGTAATGCGAGTAGTGTAAGCATCACCTTTGTACAAGAAACTCTGCAGAGCTGACTTTTATGTAAGGAAGATGAGTCAATTTTGAGTCCAGTGACAAAGTAAAAGTTCTTAAGTGCTGTACTTTAGTAAAAATTTTAGGTAGTTATCTGTACTTTACTTAAGTTTTAAAGTGGATAATTTTTACTTTTACTTCACAACATTTCAGAGGAGGTATCTGTACTTTCTACTCCACTACATTTTTTAACAAAACTGAAAAATAAAAGTGTTTTTATTATTGTTTGAGACCTACTTAAAAGGCTGAGGGGTTTATTTATATGTTCATAATTTGAGCAAACAAAAATATACATATATATAAGTAAAAACATCTACAAAAAATAACGGATTCAGTTGTTTCTGTTGAACAAAATTCAGCACAAATCTGTATCAAAATCCCACATTTTAAGTTTTTTAAGACCTAAACAGATACTTAAGTAGATTTTTTCATGTGATGCATTTACTTTTACTTGAGTTTTTTCCAGTATCTGTACTTTTACTTCAGTAACAAAATCCAGTACTTCTTCCACCACTGGTTAGTTGTTATTGCGATTAAAATATATTTGCTGATTTTAATGGACATTTAGTTGGACATAAACACTTAAATATTATTATTATTGCTTATTGCTTTGCCTGGAATGTCCCACACTATGGCCTTTAACTTTTCTATCTCCGTGGAGACAAACAGCTGATGCCACCAGGCCAGGTTACAGGTTAGATCTGTGGAGAGGTAAGCCTGCTCACAGACACAGCGTATGTTTTTCGAGATGGTGTTATCTGTTGTGATTAAAGAATATCCCTTGCAGTACATTCTTTTTGCAGAATGGCTCATAAGCCCATTGAGAAGAGTTTTTTCTTGGAGTCAAACATTTCCAAAGCCATTTCAGAAGCCATTTTCAGTTTGATGGTCCTGGTTTGGTGCTGTTACTATAAATCCTACGATCTCAAACCAGAATCATCAAAATAAAAATGTCTTCTGGAACGGACTTCTGAAACCTTCCCTAAAAGTTTTTCAGGATATGGGTTTATTCAATGCAAAATGGATCGGTTTATTGTTACAGGCATAAAACAGAATACCTCCATGAAACAAGCAGATGGCAGAACCTCCACCAGAAAAGTTATATAATGCGCCTAGTAACTCAAAGCAATAAGATGAACAGTGAAGAAAACTTTGAAATACTGAACACGTGAATTAAAATGCATTATTTATGTAATGTATTCCGTTACATGGACCTGTAAGAGTATCATATTTTAAATACTTTTAGTAGATTACCCTTACATTGAGTTGGATTATGTTTTAGTGAAAAAAATACTGTGTGGTATTACACTTTGTTGAAGGAAATTGCACACACATACATTACAAGAGCTGTGTTTTGTTTTTTTCACTAATAACCTGTAGTACAAAGCCAAAATTACATGATAAAGTTTTTCCATTTGTTCCTTTCAGTTCAGAAAGTAACTTTATTTTGAGTGCCACCAAATAAAAGAGTAACTGTACCTGAATACACATACAGAAAGTTTTCAGATTAGGTATTTTAAGAACAAATATTCAGTAACTTCCCAACACTGAAGATGAATGAATACATCTTATAAAGTGTAAAAGCTGGAGAGTGATTTTCATTTTAGAAAAGGTGTTATCGGGCGAAAATATTGATTGATTGTAGAGGTCACACCATGTCAATATTTCTTTCAATCACAATGGAAAGAGAAACTCAAAATATAGCCTATATTTTCTAGTTCAACGCAATGACTTCCAGCTGCAGCTATATTGTACTGCCTGTTACCTAAAGTGACAACCAAATCCTTAAGAAAAACATGTCAGTGTATTTCTATTGCTAAACCGTGCCATATTGTGTTTCTGTGTTATTGCTGAAGACGGGAGACCCCCAAAGAGTGTTAAATACAAGAGTTACGCTATGTTTTGGATCACTAATAAACTGTGAGGACGGTTTCAGTGGAGAGGAGGGGGCAAAGTCTAAGTTAAAGTAGAGAAATCTCCACAGCTGTATGCCATGTGTCCCTGCAGGAACAGTGGCCTATGTCGTTCCAAAAGAAAACCGCGTAGAGACCACCGTCGCGTTAGCACCACTTTCATGTCATAGTCTGGATCATATATTGTTCTTTGGCTGTGCATCAAATAGTATAAATCGTGTCATAAAACCACTATTCAGCACTGGTTTTATCGGTTCATGGTGAGGTTTAAAAATGTATTTGGCATAAATTGTAATCCGTGTCTGGGGATTTCACTTGGGTATATCAAGGGGTAAAATATTTTTATTTTTGACTCATGACTCATAATGATATCTGAAAAAGCAATTATAGGTGTTGTAGAGTAAATAGAAGTAACCAAAGAAGAAAAAGAGAAAAAATGATGTGTATAGTATAGGACCCAGAAACAACCCTGAACCCTCAAAACATTCTGATAGTATTGTCCACTGTTGTAGGGAGTATTATACCTCTGATGTAGGTCTTTTGGTCACTTCATTGTATTTACTGTCACTTTTTCTTGACAAAAAATCCCAAATTTACTTGTGCTACTTATGCAGATCAACCGTTTTGACCAATACAGCGATGACCCCAGACTCAGCACCCAGAAAATCAGTCTGTGCAAGCAATAATAATAATAGTAGTAATACATTTTATTTATTAGGCGCCTTTCTGGACACCCAAGGTCTCCTTACAACAACATAAACAAATTAAGTACGATTTAAAACATACAGGTAAAAGCCTACAGTTAAAGTGGGACAGTATTTAATTGATTGATTGATTAAATAAATAGTCTAGCAAGTACAGCAACAAACTTGTACAACTTAAGTATATTTATCTATGTTATAATGTTGTTTCCTCATCAAAAAACACACCCAGAGTTGTGTTTTGTTTCATTCACATGCGTTAAACACACAAATCCTGCACAGTTAAGTAAGTAATAGTTACGATAACAAGGAATGAGCTGGCAGTGTGTTTTGCTTTTTGTTTTTTCATGTATAAAAACCATTCTATAATTTGACTTCATATATTTGGTAATGGTCACTGGTTTGTACTTTCAATCAAATCTCAAATTTACTGTAGTTACAAAAATCTTAAACAGCCAGGCCCGTCTACACTCTGTTCAGCTCCAGCAGGGTCTGGAAATGGACCTCAGAGCGTGAAAATCCACTGTCCAAGTTTCTAACCACAGCATCACGTGTCTCTGAAATACATCTCTCTGATTGGTTAATCCACCTGTCAATCACACCCTCTGGAATCGGGGGACAGGATCCAGCTCCCGACCCGCTCATCTTTGTAAAGTTCTGTCAAAGTTTGTGGCTCTGGCTGGTCAGATAACATAATTACACATTCAATATATAAAGGCAACTTTGTATTTATGCTGATTCAAAGTATTTTGGATTAGAAGTTGATAAAAGTAATAGGTTGACAGGTTATAAGATGAATAAAAACATCTTATATTAGAAAAGGAGTTGACTGAACATTGGGAAACTGGATACATTCTGTACCATAAAATACAGACATTTGTTCTCATCATCATCATCCCAGATTTAAACCATGTATTTGGGTCAAGACTATCAGCCTGGAAAGATTAGCCCACATTGTGCATGTTTTGGGCTGGTGACACGATGAGAAATGATACAGGGATCGTCTTTACGCTGCCATGGTGAATTGTAAACTCACCCGTTCTGGTCCGTGATTGGCTGAAGTCTCCGGAGGACATTCGTATTACAGTGAGGTCATAGTTAATGGTGTAATTCTCCCCAAAGGACCAGACTTTCTGCTGACTCAAGGAAGTGAAGTCAGCCACGCCAAAAATGTTTATTTATATTCAAGGCTGGGGCTTTGTAATTCAAATATAATTGTGTTTCAGTATATTTACTTAGTGACGAAAGGGCGTTGGGTAGCATACTGGTGCTGCTGTCTCTAACTTTTCATGATTTGGACAATTTACAAAAGATAATGGAGCAGGGAGGTTCAAAAGTGAAACGCAGTGCTCCTCTACAAATCCCGTTGCTATTATGTGGGGTGTGTTTGGCTTGTTTCATATAAAAGACGTGCAAATGACCTCTCATGAGACTCAAAATTACAGCTATTCAAATGGTAAACAAATTATCTTATTAGAGTTATTAATACTTAATCCGAATGCTAAAAAAACATGACACTAATTATGTTTAAAGGCCCCATATTAGGCTATTTTCTGATCTTATAATGTTTTTTCCTCAACAAAAACAGACCTGGAGTTGTGTTTTGTTTCATTCACACATGTTTAACACACAAACCCTGCGTACTGCGGTTTGAGTCAAACAGAAAACACTCTGTTCCACCTGGTGATGTCATGTGGTAATACAGGAAGTGCTCCACTGTGTTTTTAAACTCCTCACACTTTCACTAGAATCATTTGGATAATTTCATCTCTGGAATTGCCAATCTCTACTAAACAAAAGGTAAAAGGAGCTGTTCACTTGAAAACTACTGGGTCATGACATCACAAGGTGGAACAGAGCATTTTGGAGATGTAGACTGAGGGTAAAGAGCTTCTCAAAGATGTGTGAATGAGACAAACCACAACTCCAGGTATGTTTTAGAGGTAACAACATTATATCATGGCTTAAAGCTCATAAGAGTTGATTTTGTGTAATATAGGACCTTTAAGTGCTCATATACTTGTGGATTAAACAAATTATTTCAGATAACTGAGAACTGTTTAATTAATTCAGTTTTGTGTTTATCTACATTTCTACCAACATTGTGTATAAATAACTATGTAGGTCATACTTTATTTTTATTTTGGCAGTGGTCAGCACTCTTTCCACCACTGGCTAATACAAAAACTACATTCATTCAATTCAAACTGTTCATGGATTTTAGCTTCTTGCTATCCGTAACATTTTGAAAACCCATTCAAAAGACACAATCATTTGTTTTAAATGGCTATTCGTTATGGCAAAGGTCTTCATTTTTCATTTTTCTGAAACCCATGGATAAATGAATTTGGATCCCAGCTCCAAAATTTGGCAACTATCCTTACGGAAAACTCTCCAAAAACTAATAGGAAACATGACTGACCTACAACAAATTTATATTAAAGGTGCACTGTGTAACTTCCCAGGCGGAGGGTTGCATGTTGTTGCTTTGCCTGGAATTTTTGACAATATTAAGTTAATCTATTTCCATGGAGAAAAGCACTAGGCCACTTTACAGGTCCGATATGTGACGAGGTGGGTCCGCATACACTAGAATGCCTATTATAGCTGTTCTTGTATTGTAAAAACATCTATCATACATACAAAATACTACATAATAACTAAGTTTAATGCAATACTGTTCTATACATTGCAGGGAAAACAATCTTCCTAACATATGTCCATGGACACAACTGGATACTGGACTACAGGGTGCAACTATAACTGGATTTCTTTCTTCCTTGCACCCTTGTGTCCTTGGTTCCTTGCTTCCTTCCTTCATGTTAGCACTAGATTAAACTTTACAACATGTTGAAGGTGGGTAAACCTGTTGAGCAGATAGAATAATATATGGTTCTCCTGCACTAGCTTCTGTAGACTAGAGCTGGTGGTTTTATGATGCCAGCGGTCGGAGGTGCCGGAGAAGGGGGACATTAGCTAACACCGGCACAGTGGAGACATGAGCTCAGAGCCGCACATTACAGAGGCAGCTGGAAAAATAGACTCAGGTACTGCTTATTTTTCTCTGGGTGGTTGTGTGTGGATGGGACTAGCACCTGGTACCAGAGCGGAGTGAGTCAGCAAGTACGCAGAGAGGTTAGAGTGTGGTCTAGAGACGGTTTTCCTGCTACGATCTGCTACCAACACATAAGAACCTCTTGTTTTTCAACTACCAAATCATATTCTGTGTAAGGTAAGGTCCAAAACATATCATTAGGCCTGATCACGATAACAAATTTTGTGAGTTATATTGCAGTTATTATTGTGATTTATAGACCTAAATACCATTTATTTTAATGGAGAGGAGCTGTTCTGTCACCCACTGTTCAATAACTAAACAAGCAAACGCAAACTTTAGGGATTATATTGTGCCAAATACAAAAATACAGATATGAAAACAAGGAGAAGACTAAAGTAGTACTTCCTTCCTTATGTCCTTGCCTCCATGAATCCTTGGGCCTTCCTTTGCTCACTTCCCTCCTTCCATCCCTGTCTTCCTTGCTTGTGTCCTTGCTCCCTTCCTTGCTTTCTTGTGTCCTTGCTTTCTCGCATCCTTAATTTAATTCCTTTGTCCTTTTGTCCTTGTGTCCTTGCATCCTTCCTTGCGTCCATGTCACCAACACCCCTCTTTTGTCACTGTCTGCTTCAAATTCTATCACAAATCAATTATTTTACTCATAAAATACAGAAAATACTGTATTATACCATAAAACAGAAACTTTATTTATTCAAATCAGTGCCTTACACTTCTATAATATCAAAATATAAACATGTTTTGCAATAAATGGATACTGATGAACTAGTTTTCTCTCTGCTTTTTAGCTTTTCCCGTGACCTTTGTCTTTGAACCTTATAATTTCTTAGTACAGTGCTCACCACAGACCTGACACTGACAAAAAGAGTCCTTCCCAGTCGCTGCATCGAACCAGGCCAAACTAAACGATGACAAAGTGTAATGCGACCAACTTCATCTGTGTTTTTCGTGGGAATATTTTTAATGATCTGAACTGATTATGTGTAGTAAAAATGTTTCAAAACAATAATTAGACTCCAAAAATCCCCCCAGCTCTGGAGACAGTTACAGGACAAAATGAGCCAGTGGTCTGTGCCAGTCCAAACTGCGGTTAGCCGACCCACTCTCTCACATCGCTCACACATATGACTTTAGCAAACACACATCTCGGGGTTTAAGCCCTGTAATCTGCTCTGAGGGGATGTTGCTAAATAAATCTTGCCAGTGTTCGTGCAAATTATATAGGCCCTACTCTAATCTAAACACTATACTAAGTCCAAATTTGCATTGTCTTAAGGGTTTATTTGGTTCTCATTCACGGTGAGCTATTCTGAGTCCATAATATTGTACTAAAATCTATACAAATACATATACAAATATAATAATTTCATCAATCATTTCATCATATTTAGAACACATGACACTTTTTTAAAGAAGGTGTATTTTACTTCTACACTAACACGTAACATATTTATATCAACATGTCGCCTTTTATTGTTTTGCAAATGCCATATTCACCAAAAATAATGTATTAACAAACTTCCGAGTCACCCTCCCTGTGCATCCTTGAGTCTTTGCTTCCTTGCATCCTTGCTTCTCTTCCTTTCCTTGTACCCATGCATCCTTGTCTGCTTGCATTCTTTCCTCCTTGCATCCTTGCTCCCTTCCATCCTTGCCTCCTTGCATCCTTACCTCAAAAGTATGACTGAAGGGCAAATAAACGGAACGAATGCTACAAGTTTAAGACAGGAGTCTCCAGCCTGGAAACTCGGGAGCTACTGGTAGCTCTCCACCCCCTTCCAAGTAGCTCGCCAGGAGATTTCTGAATGACATATATTGTGCTAAATAAGTCAAATTTGATTAATTAAATGCCTTTGATCATTGTACATGTGTCATTTTGATGCCTAATGAATGATGCACTAATAAATGGATAATGGTTTATGTTTTATAGGCACCTAACTAAACCTCATTTAATGCTCGACGTGGCTCTTATATACGCTAAATTTCTTGTGACTGCTAAAACCAGCAGCTCTCTAGCATTTTCGTTTTGTAAAAATAGCTCACCGGAGGAAAAAGGTTGGGGACCCCTGGTTTAAGGCAACTTCAAACTGTTTTCACATAAATACAAATGCAAACTATCCATATGCGTCTGTAATCTGGAGTTGTGTGCACAGAATCTCCTTCCCCAGTTTAGGATGAAAACTGCAGGGTAAAAACCAAACAGCCACTGACTGAGAATTTAATTTGAACTAATTAAATAAAGCCTGGAGTGCCTGGTGTACATTTTGCAATCGTTTTAATATATTATGGTTTAATATTGTACAGTGCGTATTAGCAATGTTAATAAGATACTAAATTGCAGTTTCAGTCCATCTTAATCAATATAAATTGTGAATAAGGAATGCTACAACCTGTACTTTGTTTCTTCTGTCAAATAATCACATGTTTATGATTTTAATTCTTGTGTAACTGTTTTGTTTGCCAGTGTGTCATTTGTTGTTGTTTTGTTTTATTTGTGGACCCCAGGAAGAGTAGCTGGTGTCACTGACGTCAGCTAATGGGGATCTGAATAAAGAATAAGAACATGTAATCACCTCCTGTCATTGTCGCACCACTTCCTCTATTCATATTCATTCATATAAACACAGAACTAGTATATCTCTTCCTCCATCTGAGCAGCAGAACCCTCAACCTCCTCAGCCTCTCCGTCTCTCACCCTTCACCTCCACCGTTATCTGCAGACTGGGGTAGTTGTATCTCTCTGGCTTAACTTTTGCTTTCTCCCATGGGTGCCATATGTGGTCCCTCTTTACATGGCTGGGTCGTGGGTGAGTTTGGGGTCTGTGGCAGTGATTTATGGGCCACATGTTGAAACAGTTTGGGTCGGACTCCAGGAGGTCTTTCCCACTCCTGTCAGAGGAAGAGACACGCAGGGACTGACGCTATAGGGGGAATAAAGCAGCGGAAGGAGCCAAACATATCACATATTATGGAATTTGCTCTCACTTGAATGCCAAAAGTGAAAGAAACTATTATATTTGATCATCAATTAAAAGTCCTGTAATGCATTTTTCCCTATGTAACTGAGCAAAATGTGCCTCGCCCCAGTACAGATATAAGCAACTACCTGATTTGTTAAAATGCAAAACACAGAACTACTTCTTTTTCAACAGTTTCCAGTGCTGCAAAGTTATTCCTCACTTACTTTCTGCAGTCTGAGCATCCAAATTATTCACCACAATGAATTTCTAAGCGCTTTAGAAAACAACTAGCGCACTAACATGCACTTCCTGTTTATCGAACAATAAAATACTACATAAGAACCCAAACAGTAAACAGGAATATATGTGTACTGGAGCAAGGCAGTTTTGTTCAAATACATGGAAAGAAGAAATCAGGTACATTGCATATTTGTGTGATATTACAGCTCGGTCTATACTATCGTTTACTTTCCGTTTGTGTAAAATCTACACTAGTAAATACTCTGATATATGTACAGTGAAGATTCGTGACTTCCCATCGCAATCACAGGAGGCTCGAAGCATTGGATGTGGATGGATTCTCGGATTTGGTTATAAAAATCTCTGACAGCTTATTCAGCTCCAGAAAGCCTGTTAAATTATGATTCAGCACATTTGACCGCAGTCTACACAGCCCGTTTCCCACAATGCATCTGTGTACACTCGTGTCACTTTGAATTTAAACATCTCATTCTTGTATAACGTTTAAGGATGTTATGTAAGACTTCTGTACAGTCACGTATTTTAGTAACACAACCCTTACAAAGAAAACCAAATAGACTTCAGTGCAAACTTAGGTTAATTACAGTCAGTCACATTCTGAAACAAGTTGGGATTTAGAGAGTGGCAGTACACCGCAAAAATCTTACAAGAAGCCCCACATGTGTTTTGAATTAATGACAAAAACACCACTCCCTTTCTTATGGGACAACAATAGCCCTTAGGAGCTAGAGTATAGAGTACAGTAAGTACCACAAGACACTGTTTGACCAAAGCTTTTATTGAAGTTCAATGCAAACCAGTCGCATGTCATGACAACAGTTTTAAAGACGCTTTTCTCTATAGGCGATTACTCTTGAGTCCGTTTTGAGCCGGAGTGATCAGAACTGGAATAGAAACATGTACAAAATCTAAACCAGATGGTAGTGAACTTCACAGAAAAAGCATCCGATGTTATTTCATTAAAGCCTCCTCTCATCAGGCAACAACATGAGTTAAAATGATAGGGCTACTTATTAGTGGTACACATGTAATTATGCAACAGTGTATACAATTTGAGCCACCGTTTTCTTCTGTACTGATCAGCAAAGCCCCAAAGTACTGCACATTTGAAGTGGTTGTAGATGACCTAAACGCTTCTCCATCAGTATATGGTTCCAGTCAAAATGAAATAGCTTAGCTTCCATTTTTCCAGATCTAAGTCTGTCCGATGGTTTTATGCCTGATCTGTCTTTTGGCTGTGAGAAAAATACAAACTCTTCAGGTTTTAAAATTTGAAGAATATTCACAATGTTTCTTACCGACTGATCTACAGTATCAAAACAATCATGCTTCCTCAATCACACACTGTCAGAGAGCCCGCTCTGAAACCTAAAAAGCTAATATACTGCTGGGTTTACACTAACTGCAGGACGGATCTAGCACATACTTTGAGTGAGTTACTTGCAGATTGCCTGTTACACCAACTATGACAACTGTGGTGCATATTTGACCAAGGCAGTGCAATTTCACGTGGGCTCACGCGATAATTCAAGTGTAATGACCTGAAAACCGCTCCAGACCGCTGCAGTGAGTTTTTGATTACTTTTTTCCTCATATGGACCTGCACTTGCCCTCTGCCTGGGTCAATGTGGCAGGGCACAGAGGTCAGAGGTCAGCGTGGCAAAGCGCATTGATTTTAATGAATATTTGAGGCTTATGGGACTCATTCAAGTCCTGAATCACACCACACTTGCAGTCAGTGTGCAACCAGCATAAATCTTTATCCACCCACCATGACAAGACCATACTTAGTGAGCTACATTTAGTGGGGGACAATGTAAACCTAATGTTGTTGGAAGCTTTGAACAAAACTAAACTCACATTTCAACAATCATGACCTCAAGTACATTCAACTTTGACCAAATGCAAAATATACACATGTTTTGTTTTACTACTGATTAAAATGTTAAAAAGCAAGTAAAACAGGGTAGTACCATCAGTTGGATTAAAAGCTAAATGTCTTTGTCCGGTGAAAACGAACAGGGTAGTTTTGCATTAGGTGCAATCTGAAGTTTCTCATACTATTTTAGCTTTTGAAAAAAAAATACTGAAGAAGTCTTCAAAGTTAAAATGTAGATGCTGTGTGTATCATAAAGACGCATCCAAAATGACACTGACCATCACATATCACAAAAGATTCATTTTCACTGGTTCAAGTGTTTTGTGCGAAATGCTTTTGTCCCACTTCATCCCTCAGTGCCTCTTTGTGTCCACTCCTGGAGTCACTGTCTGGATATCTGTCTGATGGTGGTTGTAAGAGGGCATGCCTGGAGCCCCGACGACCCCTGGTGGCCCGGGTGGTCCGACTGGCCCTGGTTTACCCCTAGGTCCCGGTGGACCTGCTGGTCCTCGAGCACCTTCATTTCCAGGATCCCCCTTTTGTCCATCAAGTCCTGGAAGTCCATCGCTGCCACTTTTACCAGCGTCTCCTTTCTCCCCCCTATCACCTTTGGGACCAGGGGGACCCATTGCCCCCTTGTTTCCCTTAAGTCCAGTATTACCTCTTGCACCACTGGTTCCTGGCTCTCCAGGAGGTCCTTTAGGTCCTGGGACGCCCCTCTCTCCCTGAGGTCCACGTCCTCCTGTAGGTCCTCGGTCACCTTTGCCCCCACTTAGTCCAACTGGACCTTTGGCACCAGTGTCCCCTTTAAAGCCTCTGGGTCCTGGAGGTCCTGGAGCACCTGAAGGCATCACAATAAGCCAGTTACATTTTTCTCTCAGGAATTAAGAAGATGCTTGTTTGTGAATTAAAACCAAATATTTAAATTACAAAAAATGATGTCTCTGCTCTGCCATTTCCACACAGCCATCCCAGAAATAAACTTCATAACTCTTGCCTCATGTCTCTTTTTCTAAATCTTTGACGAGTACAATTTATTCTACAAGAGGTCAATGATAATACAGCTGAACTCCATAAAGGCACGGACCTTTGACTATGGTGAAGTTCTTGATGAGTTGTGTGTGGCGAACATCCACAAGCTTCATCTCCTCCATCACCATGGACAGGTTTCGGACATCCACATCCAGACGCACGTTTAGCAGCATGTTCTGTTGTCTCAGGGAGTCCGCCAGGTTCAGCAGCAGCAGTACTGTGGTGTTTAGACTCTGAAAATCATAAACCATAAAGAATGTCAAACTGATGCTAGTTTAAAGGTGCATTTGATAAATTTACATTTCATTATGGCTCACTGATTTTAACACCTAATATGCATTTGTGAAGTATACAGGTTTTACTTACCATTTCTTAAAGTGGCTGTGTGCAATTTTTTGTGTGTAGTTGAACAACAATATTTCTGTTACTTATCACGGTCAATAATAATAATGCTAAGAATGCATAACTGCAACTGCAAACAGTCTAAAACAGGGGTATCCAAACTTTTTTCATCGAGGGCCACAGATTAAAAAACAGACCAGCGTAAGGGCCAATCGAGGGTCATAGACTGGTGGTCAAAACAGAAAGTAATTCAAATATGTGCATTTATAACAGGTTTGAATGACCCACCAGACCTTTGTTCATGCTTAGACCCTCAAAAGACACACAAAATTTGCTTGATCAAGGTAAATTTCAAAAACATGCAGTAAAAAGTGGGCCCAAACTGCTTGCAGTAGTATGGGCCCACTTCACCTGCAAGCCGGAGGGCCAAAACAATTGGTCTGAGGGCACCATTTGGCCCCCAGGCCATTGTTTGGACACCTGGTCTAAAATGTTCTGTTTTTAAATTCAGAATTAGTAGGAAATATAATGTTGAGGTACCTGTAGGTCTTCGGTCTGTCGTCCCAGGCGGCTCTGGCAGGTGGAGCTCTCGATGCTGATGTATTTGTACATGCTCTGCACATGGCTCACGGTGGCATTGATGCTGGACGAGATGGTGTCGATCTCCATCTCTATGGAGTTCAGACGACCGTCCAAGGCAGAGAAGCGCTCCCCAGTACGGTTCTCGTAGTACCTGATAACAAGGGTAGATGTGACTATAGACTTACTAGGGATGGTCAGTTGTACAGAACGTTCTATGGTTTTCTGACTTACTTTGAGTGATAGTGAAGATCGTGCATGTTCTCCTCATGTTCATCCATGAATGAAGTCACATTGTCCAGTTGCATTTGGAGATTCATCACCTAAAAAGAGAAATAACAACACACAGTTTATGATTTTTGGAAGTGTTCTGCAAGAGGTTCTGTCATTGTAGTATCTCATCAGGGTCATGTCCCACAGGACTTCTGACTAACTGCCTGTTAAATCCTTTAGCTATGTAGTCATTGCTCAGTCAATATCTATTTTTCAGGTGAATAAATCATCATAATGACCTTGTTGTTTGTATGTATGAGCACTGCCTTTGTAGTATGTTACAGTTAACCAATGCCATTTCTGAAGGACAAATATGCCTAAAATGTCACTACAAGTGGGAGCTCCAAAGAACTTCTGAGCAAATCTACGATCTTACTCTAGATTTGACTTTTGGACCTAGCATACCTCAATCTTGGATGTGCTTATTTCTATCTACATACAGCTAATCAAACAGTAAGCTAGCAGTGGCTTTCATTCAAGATTTCACAGGACTCTTGGCAGAAAAATACTTGATTCCAGATATGTGATGGAAAATCAAGTAAAGGTTCAAACAAAAGTCAACTTGACTTGAGTGCACAAGAAAAAAGTGCATTTTAAAAGACAGGGAGAGCTCTATGGAAAGAAGATATGACAAAAGCAGAAAAAAGCAAGACTGTTTAACCAGGCCAGACCTGTTGAGTAAGGTCGTAGAAGATCTCAGTGGCCATTGCGATGCGCTGCTGGTCGGCCTGAATACTGTTCTGGAGGAAGCGCATGCTCTGGGTGGTGGTGCTGGTGTTGGACTTGATGGCGCCCAGGACTTTGGTGTAGTTCTGCCAGTCTGTGGTCAGTTTCTGAAGGACCAATGTCTCCTCATCTGCCTTTCTCTGGAGGGCATCGATCCACATGGTACTGCAACGCAATAGAGTATATTTGGTACAAATTTAGGTTGTAGACGACTTCACAATATTCTACGGCCTTATTATAGGGCTGTGCAGTTAGGCACATGATCATCTTGGGGTTTTTTGAAATGTCTAAAGTCAATCCTGTGTCAGTAAAAGCATGTGGTTTAGAGCTAAATTCAGTCTTTGGACTATTTTTGAAGTGAAATGGCAAGGATTAAAAGTTTGTAGTGTTGTCTTTTCCGTAGTTGGTGATTTTAATGGGACAAAAATCGAATAAAATACTGAAAAACATGAATAATTTTAACCCTACTTTATAGTGTTTAAGTGAGATTGTTAATCTGATGATTTTGTGTTTGGAGGCTCCATGTGGGATAATGGACTGTCACCAGATGGTAATTGATCTCACATGGCTGCGGCTGGCAAAGAGCCTTATGTGTGCTTCACCCAAACCACTTTGCCATCATAAAGCACAAAGGACTTTATGACTAATGGGTTCCCACATTGGTGTAAAAACTGAAATGGGACAATCTGACCTAAAACCCAAGTTGAAATATGCAAATCAATAAATATCTGTTTTACTGTTGTGTGCCCTGAAGTAAAAGTACCTTAGTGCCACAGTAGTGTTGACTTGTTCTGCTATAGCTTTCACATCATCCTGATCCTCTGCTAGGGTCTTCATCTTCTCCTCAGTTTCCTCGATCACGTCTCTCCAGCCCTGCACCTGGTTGGAGAACCTCTCTAAGGTCTGGTTCAGGATCTTGATGGCCCTCAGGTGGTTCTGAACATCTCGAGTGAGGCGGGCACTGGCGGCCTGCAGGTTGGCTTGGACTTGAGAGGACTGGTCCAGGAGCTAGAATAGATGGAAGAAATCCATATCATATTTAGGTTTAGGGCTGCAAGATTAATCACACCTGAATTGAATGGACCAACACCTGATGTTTTATGGATATGTCATTGCTCTGTCTCAAACAACTCTATCTTACATTTATTCAGTTACAAGTGGTTTTATAGCTCAAAAACACCAAGAAAAACAGGCATTCTGGCTGTGACTGGGGTTGCCTCACCACAGATCTGAACTGTAACTTGGTCTGGTTGGGTCTCCATGAAGATAAAAAGGTTAAATACCAAATTGTGAAACATTCCAGATAAAGCAATAACATCTCCATGGACAAAAGAATTTAAAAAGTACCATAATTGCTCCAGAAATAACAATAAATCCTGTTCAAAACTGTTAACCACATAGTTTAGTTTAGTTTTTCTGAAAAGTGATTCTTGTATTCATTTGTCAATTCATATTTCAGTCTATTTATAATTTCATCTGGACACTTTCTAAATGTGAACTTTAAACAGAAATTGCAAATCTGATCCCAACTGCAATGCTTGTTAGGAAATCGCAATTATATATCACTCAACCCTAATGAGGTTTAAATATTGTTCTGTTGAGCTTTTTTTTGACTCAAACAGCTCGCCGTACCTGCTCTTGTCCGAGGATCATTCTCTGGATGTCTTCAAACTCTCTTTTCAAGCGGCTGATCTCCTCTGTGTACGTGGTCACATCCAAACATCCGGTGCAATTAGAGGCCACGCTCAAATCTACAAAACATAAATATACTTTGAATCAGTACATAATAACTTGATTGCAGTACTTTGACTTTGCAAATGTTTGGAGAATCCCTAGCAACACAAATACAGTTTCTTTGTTTCTTTGGTGTTTGCGTCACACATTTTGTTATTAAAATAGACTGTTTATTCTCGAGAGCTTAGAGAACTTGCAAAAATAAACTTGCGGTGTGAGTTGCGGTTGTATTTGAAGTACGTACCTTCTAGTCCTTGCTGCACCTTGTTGATCTTATTGTAGTAGATGGTTTCTTCTACAGAGAGGTTCTCCACTTTTCTGAATACTGAAAGAACCAGAAGGAAAAGTTAAGACAAAAACATGGACATTTTTAGACAAAAAATAGACCAAAAATAAAGGCAAGACTTGTTTTTTTGTACTAAAATCTTGCATCCTTTTTTCTAAGAGGGCTTGCATCTCCACAAACTTAACTAATATTCTGCAGTAAGGCTTAAAATATCTCCATGGAGAATGTTCCAAAGAATGATTTTAATTTATTTCTATTTCCATGGGATTATGCAGGTGATGTCTCCTCCAGAAAGTTACATACTGTATCTTTAAGAACAGTGTACGTGTTTATATTTTAAGGTGAGACACTGCAGATGAATAGGAAAAAAATCTTAAATTTAGAGAAAACAATTTGACATTTCTTCTACATACAAAGGGGATTTGGGATATCTTATTCAGTATTTTAGGAAAGTTAATCTCGTTGGAAAAAAATCCTAAAATTCTAATTTCACCAATTTTGTTTTTACAGTTAACTTTAACTTTACACTTTAAAACTTTAATAAATCAGACTTGGAATCAGATATCAACAAATTCTTCCTAGAGTTTATTGAGCCACAAGGAAAATTACTTGGACACAGCAGCTCAAGCGTCACATTATAAAAAAGGGGAATAAACTTCTAAATAAGTAGCAGTAAAAAATAGCAAGAGATTGGTATTAAGAAGACAGAAATATAAATGTGAATGTATGCAGCGCGATTAATCAAAATCTTATTAAGTACAAGTGAATGTACCATATTTTCCAGAATATAAGTCACTCCTGAGTATAAGTCGCACAATGAAGAAGAAAAAAACATATAAGTCGCACTGGACTATAAGTCACATATTTTGGTGGGAAATTTATTTTACAAAAGCAGAGATCAAGAACAAACATTTCAGCACTTCAAACACTCGACCTCAGCTTGGAAATCTACTGCGGTTTTGGGGACATCGTTGTCCAAGCTCTGATGGAGGCGGTTGCGTTGCATGAAGCAGTAACAGCTCTTTTTATTTTCTTCATTGCAGTTCGAGTATCTTCCACTTTTTGCCAGTCCCTCACGAGTTTCTCTCTCACTCTAAACTTTCTTTGTGCTGGTCAATTACTGTTTTTAACTGCATATTTCACTACTTGCAGCTTGTAATCTGCAGAATATGATTTTCTTTTTGGGGGCATTTGTGTTCATTCTTTCTCAGGTGTCTTTATACATCAAAATAACGAACATGTGAAATTATATATTTTAATATATAAGTTGCACTTGAATATAATATATCGCAGGATCACCCGAACCATGAAAAAAAGACTTATAGTCTGAAAAATACGGTAAGTGCGATGATCTTTCCAGGAGAAAAATGCATTTTGATGAAACAGTCCCATGCAGAGTGGACAATTTTGTTATTTCTGCATGAAAGTCTGTAAAAAAAATGATTTGCTTGTAGTATCTCCCCTTAAAGTCATCATAAAACAACTTAATCATTACAAATAAGGAAGCATTGACAGACAAAACATGGTATTTTCTTATCTAAATGCAGCCAAAACACATATACAAGAGTGTACGCAGCTGCTCTATAGAGCACTCTCTATATCTCCCAAGAGAACTGTAAGCAATCAACTATGGGGGGATATGAGTTGTTTGCATACCAGATGGACTGAGAATAAGAATGTATGTTTTAGCCCCTAGTCTTAAACTCTAGGGGCCAATCTGAGTCCAGTGCTGTGTTTGCATAGAGAAGTGTCCCACGTGCACTGTGTACATACCACCTGCTCCTATGTATCCAGCGCTATGGACAGAAGCTGACCCTTTACATTCTTTAACGTTCTGTAAAAACACTCGCCTGAACGGATGGGGTTTTAATTGTTAGAAAAATATGGTTTTGTTATGCACATGTGAGGTAACTTTGTATTGCTGTGTTTTCATTACAAATTAGATTTTTAGATAGCAATATTTGAGTAGGTGTTTTTGTAATAGTATTAGTGGAATGCATTGGCTAAGAGAGGTAGAAACTGAGAACAGCAAGCAAAACACTATTACTGATAAAGTATGTTCAAGCAGCAAAATAGTAGAAGTAGTAACTGTTTGATTTAAAAGGATGGTATAAAAATAAGTTACAATTCACTTATTTTCATACATTATAGCAAAAAGCTCATTTGCAGACCCATATTTGATGTTTTTTTCCCTCATATTGACTAATTATGATTTCAGTTTTATTTTGAAAAACAAATAAAAAAGTATTTCAATATTTATTTCATGAATGTGAAGGATACACACTTTTAATCATAGCATTTAAACAAAAATACACACAAATTTCTTTCTGTAAAGTCTGAAATCTGCTCTAAACCACATGTTTTTATGACCAGAGGCTTGGCTGTAGCTCTCTGTTATAGCTACAATACAGCTGAATTAGCTAAATCTTCATTAAATGCACGGATACTGCATTCATTTACTTAACACTTTATAATGAAAGGCCATTTATTATGTTGGTTTTTATAAGTCTGTTGTTTTCTCATAAAAAATATGCATTGATTTGTGTTTTGTTTCATTCGCACATGTTTAAAACACACAAACTCTGCATATTTAGGCATTTAGGAGTTCTTGTTTCAAACAAAAAACACTCTGCTCCACTTTTTGATGTCATATGGTAATACAGGAAATGCTCCACTGTGTTTTTAAACTCCATACACCTCCAGTACAATCTTTTGGATGATTTCAGCCCTGGAATCGACAAACTCTACTGAACCAAAGGTAAAAAAAGGCCTGTTACCTTGAGTAACCGAGCCTAGTAACACAGGATTACTCAAACATGTGTGAATGAAACAAAACACAACTCCTTTTTTAAGATGTAAAAACATTTTAACATTGCAAAACCTCAATGACCCCAGGAGTCAATTTTGTGTAATATAGAACCTTTAAGTACTAATATAGACTACTAGTATTTGAAGAAGTATTAGATAAACAGTGTTACTTAAGTGCTGAATACTTGTTTATGGGTACTGCACTCAGAGGGAGAATCAGAGGTCACATCGTGTTTCTCTTGTGATCTGGACAGTTTAGATACAGGGCCAAGGACAACATGTTTTTGTGGATCCAGCGTTTGACAGAGACTTGAGTTGTACAGCTGTTCGCAAGGCAATAATATCAACATGAGCTAATAGTCTTTTGCTCCATAAAAACAACAGAGAAACTAACTATGTGATAACATGATTAACAAAACAGATACTTGATACTGAGCTATGGGCTGTAAGTATTGATATTAGTCCCCATGTTTATTGATATAGAAACGCTACATAAAAACGACCATCCCCAAAGAGTAACAGTAATTGTTGTGATACATTCTGTAGACGTTTTGGTGTTATTAGTAGTGAAGGAGGTAGTAATTGTTGTGTTGAAATAGTGATTATAGTAGCCTAGTAGTAGTAGTAGTAGTAGTAGTAGTTGAGGTAGTTTAGTTGTAGTTATTGTTGTAGCCTAGTTGCAATGATAGTTGTATTCTAGTTGTGGTAGTAGTTGTAGTAGATGTTATAGTAGTAGCTTATTTGTGGTAGTTGCAGTATCCTAGTTGTAGTTGTAATAGTAGTAGTAGTAGTAGTAGTAGTAATAGTAACTTGTTGTGGTAGTAGTAGCCTAGTTGTTGTGGTAGTTGTAGTAGCCTATTTGTAGTAGTAGTTGTAGTAGCCTAGTTGTAGTAGTTCTAGTAGTAGTTGTAGTAGTAGTTGCAGTAGCCTAGTTGTTGTGGTAGATGTAGTATTCTATTTGTCGTAGTAGTTGTAGTAGTAGTTGTAGTAGTCTAGTTGTAGTAGTAGTTGCAGTAGCCTAGTTGTTGTGGTAGTTGTAGTATTCTATTTGTCGTAGTAGTTGTAGTAGTCTAGTTGTAGTAGCTTAGGTTGTGGTAGTTATAGTAGTAGTAGTAGTAGTAGTAGTAGTAGTAGTAGTAGCCTAGCATGTTGTAGTAATAGTTTTAGTAGGTGTAGTAGCCTAGTTGTAGTTGTAGTAGTAGTTGTTATAGTAGGTGGTGTAGTAGTGGTAAGCCTAGTTGTAGTAGGAGTAGTGCTATTAGTTGTAGTAGTAGTTGTTTTAGTAGTTATAATAGTAGTAGTAGTAGTAGTAGTAGTAGTAGTAGTTAAATTTTACAGTGATGCAGTAATGGATTAAGTAAGGCCTTACTTATTTTAGTCAAATTTACAATACAGTTAAAATTATATCATTTCTATACGGAAACTACATGTTTTCATTTCTCTCCACCACTGACTGACTTTTAAGAACTGAGGCTAACTACGTCTGCTCCTCCAGGCTCTTTTCAGTAGTAAACTTAAACAAGGAAATGTGTGACAATAAATTAATCCCCGGACGATGGTAAAACAGTATATTTACGGCGTCAGGGCCAGTAAAACGTGCTGCTGATGGGAGGACCAGCTGTGGGGTGGAGCTGTCAGCTAATCAGCAAGATCCCATTCAAAAAGTCTGTTCGGGACTGACCGAGATGGAAGAATTTTAATGGTACGTTTAAACCAGTTCAATTACAGAACGTACTAGAGGTGGTATTGTCCCTGTAGAACTCAAGACAACATGGGAAAATAAACTAAGAGGGATTTTAATATACTTAAAATGCAATGTTGACTTTAGTTTAGTAATAATATGACATCATAGAACAGAGCTACTTTACCTTATTAAAACGAATATATGGAAAAGGTCACAGAAAACATTTAAAGGTTCATTATGTAAATTATCTGATGGAGGATCAGCCAACTGCTTGTCCCATAGAGAATTGTTTTCTGCTTTGACTGTAATGTTCCACAATATGGCATTAAGGACCCCAGATATTCAAGCTTGCCAGCTTTTTTGGGGGGGAGTCCGTGTTTTTTCACAATTAGTACATATCATCATACTTAGTTCATAGTGTAACATATATGTGTGAATGTGTGCCTTTGTGGGATTATAGTTTGAAATTGTGAAAGAATAAAACTGAAACTGATTAAACTTATAATATAATTTAATAACAACTTATCTATAACAATACATTTATTCTGCACTGACCTGGCCTACTGTATCGTTATTCATGTATGGGTTTATAATACCAATAGATTTCTTAATGAGATTTTACACTATTGTTACCATGGAGACACCACAAAAAGTAAATTGATAAATGTGAGATATAAATGTTCAGTGGCATAGAACAACAAGCAAACTCTTCTTCATCTTTCACTAGAAAAGCAGTGCACCTTTATTCAGAATTTGAACTCAAGAACTTCATGTTTTTACGTAATACCTGGAATTACTTTGATAACATGAATTGAAAAATAAACTAACATATTTTTAGCACTTAAATTTGACATTTTGTAGGGTATAACTTACCGAGTGAAGCCAGTACTGCCACGGTGATGATGAGGAAGGCCACAAATCCGTACAGGACTTTGATGGCCAGCTGTAGAGCACTGGTCTGCTGACAGCGCACACAGCCGCTCCTGCTCCGACCTGACAAAAACACACAAACAAACATCATTTCACACCAACATAACATTAAATTTATTCAAAGTTACACAAATTCCTCTGTGTGAACAAGTAGGCGAATGAACACGTGCATCATACAAGACAATAGTTTCTGTTCCTGTGTCTGTATGAGATATGAGAGGCTTGTGAGCTGTGTTTAAATGCATATTGATACTGCAGTGACATCAGGCTGGGGGTGTTCTGCATGTATATCTATGGCGGAATGATCAGCAGATTCAATAGCGACACAATGCACATACTAGTAAACATAGCCAAACTTTTTAAATGTATTTAAACAACGTATTTTAAAGAGCCTGTGATGAAAATGAGTGTTCTTGGTCCCGTTTAGGTGTTTGAGTTCCAACAAAAAAGGTGAGAGTGACTGAAAAAATGGGTGTAATGTTGTTTGAGAGTGACGTATTTAACAGCGCAAATCATCTCACCTGTTGTAGTTCCAGCTAAATCAGCTCTTTCTGGTCAGATTGTGTTCAAATTCAGCTCAGATTAAAGCCTAACAAAGCCACAGACAGCGCAGTGTCTACAGTTAGCATCACACCCCCAGAGAATGTTGATGACGGCTAAAACTATCAATACAATATTTCCTGCTGAGACTCAATAACAGGAGCCCCTTTAAGACTAAACCGTGGGCTGCTCGTGCAATTTGTTCCCTAAAAACAGCAGCAGTAAGTTAGATCCAGTGCATCAGCCATTACAAATGACTGCACAGAGACGGTTTTAATTAAAGTGCTGAGTCTGGACTGTGGGAAGACTTCTTTAAAGTTGGTTTCCCAGTCACTTTGCTCACTTTGTGTTAGCTGTGTGTATTTCTCATGTTGTAAATGTTGTGAAAAGTCAGAGATAAATTATTTGAAATTAGTTTAATATAGCAGAAGTTTAACGATGGCAACAGTTGCAGCTTTTAAGACAAGGTAAGACATTTTATATTGAATTAAAACTGGAAATAAGAGACACCATCGACTGGTTGTTTGTATACTACTGAATAAAGTATTGTATAGGGCTATTTCATACCATATGGGGAGCAAAATCATTGAAGTCAATGGTTAAATTTCTCTTTTGCTCTTGACAAAAGCGGTTGCATTTGTCTCTCCTCTCCTGCCCTTATCTTCAATGCTTCGCTTCTCTTATCTCATCTAGTTTACCGTCTTATACTTTGAGAGATTCTTTCCGCCCTGCTCTTCCAAACCTTAAATCAATCAACTTTGGATTTTATAAATTGGTCTCTAAATGCAACTGACATCTTTTTTTGACGAGGAACGCAGGTTTGGGGGGAACCTGCTCGCCCCAATTCGAGAAGGATGAACATTTACCTATTCGGACCCACGATTGCAGAACTCTTGCTGATTGGATTAAGGCGTGACCCTGTTTTTTTTTTTTTTTTCGGAAAAGTCGGATTACAGGTGCCCGGAAGGACTGGGATGACGGGCATAGCTGCGAGCACTTGTAATCCCTGTAAAGCGCTTTGTGTTGTTGTGTTTTTTGTATTAAAAGCGCTCTATAAATAAAGTTTGATTGATTGATTGATAAAAACGTCTGCTTATTTCAATTAGTCCAACGCAAAATTGTATTTTTCTGTCACAAGACTTGACTTGAAAATGGACAAAGTTGCAAAACCACTTGTTTAAATGTCTTACCTCTAAATGAAGGTATTTCCTCCTCTTCTCCTGTGAAATCTTCATCTGAAACAGTCAAATTAACACCCATCACCACCAACACATTACACTATTACCTAATACTGTTGCCACTGCTCATTTATACAGTTGTAATACCCTGCATGTAACTCAGTACAAACTGGCACATGTTTTGAGACTATTATGCGGCTAATTACCTTTGAAAAGCTGGTTCTCGTATCCTCCATAGTTCTCTGCCAAAGACAAAGACACAAAACAGACCCGCTTTAGTAACACAGCCATTTGTAGTACCTCATATTTCATGTCGTGCGTGAACTCCTGCGCACTCACAGAGTCCCACAGTGGCCCTTGGAGCTCGTGGAGGAGTTATGGAGTGCACATGGTTTAAAGTGAAAAGTAGTCCGAGTACTTTGTCACCACACTGTTTAGCTGGAGAAGAGCTTAACCAGAGACAAAAGCTCAAAACTGACTTGTTGTTTATAGTTTAAATCTGGGATGAGTTTGCACAACAGCGTGTGATTGACCATTAAAATGTTACAGGCGCCAAGTGTTGAAAAAGTTTTGGAGGAAGGAGGAACTAGGGGAAAGGGAATATAAAAGCCACTGGGGAGCTATAGTGTATGACTGTAAAGACTGTAAAGTGCACTATATATGGGCCGGTAGTGGGTCCATCACTTGCCACTTGTGAAAAACCCTAAAAACTTACATATTGCCTTTTTAATTCTATTCATTGTGAAACTTCTGTGAACATCAGGGACTGGAAATCAAACTATAAAGCTTGGAAAACAACTATCCTAACTTGCGGCGCTCCAATTACGGTAAATGATGGGACTTTCAGCTCTTTTATGAGATCTGAATCTTTTAGATCATTCCAAAGACTGGCCCTTTTAGATAGACAGACAGATAAGAAATAATGTATTTCAGGCAGCAAACAATACATAAGACAATGCATAATATAATACATAACATCAACTTTGAATAGCCGTATGGCATGTGGTACAAACGACTTCCAGAGTTTGTCCATGGAGCAAGGCAGGAACCACAGACTGTCCCCAAACGTGCTCTCCTGCCCAGTGATGGTGCTGTATGGGGGTTCTCCAGGATGAACGTGATAAATAATTTGTCATATAAATAGCATATATATATAAATAGCCTGTATTTATAAGACAGAAGCCAATGTGAGAAATCATTTTATCTACAAACTAATCAGAAATGACCAAGAGAAAAAGGGTCAAACGGCGAGTGGGAGTGTGCGTACCCTCTAAATTTTTTCATGATTTTAGAGGGTGTTTTTATTGGTGTTTATTGTGCAGAGTGTGGATGAATGAAATGTGGGACCAGCCTCTCAAATCTGCAAAACAAATTTACCTACGGGTACAAATAAAGCAACCTAAGCTGATCTAAATAAAACGTTTCATTCCAATAATGATAATAATTTAAAAACGTAAGTGTGATTGCAATGTCAAATGTTCTTCGTTTGTTCTGCCTGCTCTGTTTCTGTTCTTATTCTTATTGCTCAGCGTTAATCACTGTGCAAATGCATATAAATTAGAAAGAAAAGGATTTGGTTCTTTTAAAAAACAAGATCCGACTCCAACATTTCACATTAAAGGCCGCTACACACTAGAATTTTCAAACGTGCAACAAAAAGCGCATGCCGCAGACATGAGGAGAAACTTATGAGACTTAAAATCTCTGATCGCAAAAACTACAGCGGGATCTGTCTGCAAAGGCTGCAAAGCTGTGAGCACGATCAAGTCTGCTGTTTCCTTCCTTCAAAATCGCACACAGAGACACAAAGTCGAGTCACGCCTCGCCGAACTTGGGGAGAAGAAATCGCAGCCAAAATCGGGCAAATTCTCCTGTAGTGTGTGGCGGCCTTAAGGAACCCTTCAAAAAGATGACCAGCTCCAATCACAGAGGCTAATTTGCATCACGTGTCTCTCAAAGGCAGAAAACATCTCTAGAAACTTCTCGTATCCTTCAAAACTAAATCTGAAACTCATCTCATTACGTTTAGTATGATTATTGTTTTCTGCGTCATTGTTTCTTTTTCTTTTTCATTAATCCACCTCCTCCATGTTTGTTTTGACACAAATGTTTCTCTGATTATGCCCATCTGAAACCCGACCTCACACGTCTTTGTAAATTTCTGTGAAAACATGTGGTTTTGGTTGGCCAGGCAAACTTCAAAATGCACGTGATTCAGGTTTTACTATATATATTTTTTTCTTTTACTATTACTATATTAGTTTATTTAGTAATATATCTTTAGTGAATATTTATCATAGTTTTATATCAGGCAAGTTGCAGTTTGGGTTAAAATAAAAGGTGAAAATGACAAGAACTCATGATGACTTCTTAAAAGAAATCCCTCTTTGCCTTATTCATACACATAATTCCATCCAAAATGAATTACAAATAACACGCAGCACAAACAAGTGGCACTTTGCAGCCGTCATCAACATTCCCCGGGGATGTGGAGCTAAATTAGACTTTAATCTGAGCTTTGGTTTAGCACAATCTAACCAGAAAGAGCTGACTTAGTTGGAGTTACAATATGTGAGATGATTTGTGCACTTAAACAAGTTTCTCACACATAAAATTACAGTTAGCCAATGGTTTTTCTCAGCTTTTTTGTTAAAAATCAATCAATAAAGTTTTTAGACAATCTCAAAACTTTTTTTTTCATTGATAGATTTTATTCGGCCTTATACAACTTGGTAAGATAAAGAATAAGACAATAGTATCATCTTGACCGAAAAGGTAAAGGCAGAAGTAAAACGTAGTTATGATGCCAAACGTATTTACAAAAAGAAATAATTCACTTTCTCCAAGACAACAACATATTAACAGAATTATTATTATATATATGTACACGCAAATATCCAAAATTTTCATTTTACCTTCAACTAATCAATGTAGACAAATCCTTTTACAAGAGAAAATAAAAAAACAGGAAAAAATGAACAAATAAACAAACCTAAAGTGTACACTAAAAAACAATATACAACAACTCTTTACAGAGCTACATAAATATTAAAAATCATGGTTTTATAGTTATTTTTGAAGGCTACAATTGTCTTGCTTGTTCTACACCTCAAACAGTGATACGGAAACCTTTTTTGTCATTTGTTCTAGCTTTAATTTTTGCTAATGTGTGCGTTGTTTCACCACAGTAATTGCTGAACATTCCACTAATAAACATACATGTAGAAAACCCACAGCACAATGTCACTGCAAAGTATCAAAATCACCCTTAAAATAATAACTGAGTAGTTTTGGTCTTACTGTATTGTTGCAGTTATGACATATTATACCGTATGCCCAGGAAATCTACGGAGTAAATCTGACCTGTCCTATGAACTCTGAACACTGCTTGGTTTTATAAAGTCATGTTGTCCATAATTGTGTTTGACATACCGAACTCCATTGTTTATATGTGGCGATAGGCTCAAGGTAAAATGTGGGACAAATCTTTCACTTAGATTTCATGTCAGGTCAGCACTTTCATATTTCTTTTTTATTTAAAGGGCCCATGTTTTGTTACTTTCTGATCTGTGTTATAATGTTTCCTCATCCCAAACACACCTGGAGTTGTGTTTTGTTGCATTCACACATGTTCAACACGCACATCCTACATCTTTAGGTTGTGTTTTTCTTCTTTTTCACACCGAAAACTCGCTCTTGCACCTTATGATGTCATGTGGTAATACAGGAAGTGCCCCACCGTGCTTTTAAACTTCCTTCCTTACTAGTTTTGTTTTTGGTGTACTACTTCAAAATATAAAAGAAGAACTCTGTATACGTTTAATATTAAGTCTTGCCAAATTTTACTTTCACAAATGTAAAATTCAGAAGTGTCCCAATACCTTTATTTGAACTTTATATGTACAATCTCTGAAATATATGAATAGACCTAAAGCTCAAAAGGTGTAATTCCCTTGGGCGCTACGAACTCAGACTGAATGAACTCTACTCCACTTCCTATCGTCTTTTTTCTTTTCCTAAATGCACTTTTTATGCTGTTTTATTACTATTTACACAGCTACGTTTGTTGTATCACGTTTATGTACCCAATTGTGTGTAATTAATTAAAATAAATGAATAAATAAATGTGTTTTTAAATACCATACAAGGCCAGGCAAGTTTATTTGTATAGCACAAATCATACATAAAGTAATTCAAAGTGCTTTAGAGAAAAAGAAATACATTAAAATCACAATACAAACAAATTAAAACATAAATAATCATCATAACATTTTAAAACAGAGATGGGACATTATATTAGAGAGAATTAGAGAAGAGAAGATACACCTTCACTAGAATCGTTTGGATGATTTCAGTCCAGGAACTGCCGATCTCTACTGAACAAAAGGGAAAAGGAGCTGTTAAAACTAACTACTAACTACTGCTTCATGACATCACAAGGTGGAACAGAGCATTTTGAGCTTTGTTTGCAGACAGACTAATAATAAAGTGTTACTCAAACATGTCCAGGTATGTTTTTGATGAGCTAACAACATTAGAACATGACTAAAACTTCTCATGAGTAAGTTTTGCTTAATATCGGACGTTTAATCTGATTCAGAGTTCGAATTGTTTGGACAGCTTGTCATCGGAGCATTAAGGCGGCACCGAATAGCAGCCACGTCTCTTTAAATTAGCCCAAAGGCAGATACGACTACAGATGTTGCTCCAGACCACCAGAATACACTTGTAAAGTTAATAAATGATTGACTAAAATATTATTGTTTTAGGATCATAGGGCCCCTAAGGCAAGTATTACAATTTTGACCCTGGGGTGACTGTACTCAGCAGATTGATGTAAATTGTCCATAATTCTTGGTTTGGGGAGCTGGTTCTGGCGTTGAACCATGGGAAATTGTAAAAAAAATCCCTGACAAATCCAATACAAAAGATGGAATATTATCATTGCTTTTCATTCACCGCTGACTGGGACTGAATACTTGACAAAGGAATCTGATCCTCCAGCAAGGACAGGGGTTAGTCTGTCACTTTGAATATAACAAAAGCCGGACAAATGTGCTTGGCTGCAGCTTGGAGCTCTGACATGGCCAAACTACAAAATGAGAAGTATTGAAAATATGAGGTACAGACGCCAGAAAACATCACTTGTGGACAGAATAGGGGATTGGATGATTGGAGGGGGTTGTAGAAGCGGTTTACAGTTGGACGAGGCATTTATTTTTACCCTCAAGAAGACCTAACAAAGGCTGAGACATGTTGGTGGACCTTGCACTTTGGAAGAGGGCGTATTTTACTTCTGTGGGGGCATTAACAGCTAACATTTAACACATTTAGATCACCATGTTGCCTTTTATTGTTCTGAAAATGCTAAATTGTCCAAAACCAAGGCATTAACATAAGTTTCACCCTTGACTTGTGAGCGCTTTCACAATCAGCCTGAATCCCAAATCCACTTTATTTATACAGCACATTTTACAAACGGAGCAGTTTCCAAAGTGCTGCACAGAGATAAAACAAAAAGAACGTAAAATTTGGTCATAAAACGATAAAACCTGTCAAATCAAATTAAAGCAACATCATAAAAATCCCAAAATAGCGTTAAAATAACTCAAATAAAATAAATAAAAGACACAGAGGACAGTTTTATATCATGTTTGTATATATATGGAGCATGGATGATGTAGAAATTGGACAGAATCTTAAGATTAACCGTTTCACTAAGGCCAGGGAGAGATCAGTATAAATTAGATAAATTAAAAAGACAGATAAATTACTAAAACCTCTTCATGGTGATCTGACCCCTCAACCAATGATGTTTATGTTAAGAGCTGGATTCGAAGCAACAACCTTCAGATCAGTGGACAAACGCTCTGCCAAATGAGATATTGTCGCCCACATTTGGAAAAAAGAAAGTCATTTTTGCATATGTTAGACGCAGATGATCCATGTACTGAAGATTTTGAAAGGCATATCTCAAAATGTGTACTGCATACATTTAGTTACAGCTGTCCCAGGCTATAGATATATAAGATACACAACTTTGAGATAGTGCTGTAAGCCTAGTTGTTTAGTTGTTTAGTTGTTTACACAGCAAAAAAGGCCTATCAAAATATATGAAAAAACAACTAATTTTGAGGTAAAAATGCCCTATTTTAAGTGAAATTATCTGCCAGTGCAGTAAGAAATTTTCACTTACCAAGTTTTCTTAAAACAAGACGAAATATGGATCTTGTTCTAAGCAGAAAACACTAGTTTCAAGTATTTATGGCAAGATTTTTCACCTTATTGGTTTGAGAAGGAAGTTAAAGAGGCTTAACCTGGACTGATTTAATATAAAAAGTACTTAGAATAAGTTGTAATATCTAGATAAGATAAATCAGGATGGAATATCTTGAAACAAGTTAAAAAAATCATCTTCTTAAGTAAAAAATCTAATCTACTTAATTCAAGTCAGTTTAACTATGCTAGAAAATCCTTTTTTGCAGTGTAGTTGTTGTTTAGTTGTTTAGTTGTTTAGTTGTTCAGCCAGATAATTGTTTCATCGTGTCATGGTGGACCTAAATTTGTATTAGCACTAATTATGGGAAGGATTTTGCTGGGTCACAACAAAGAGAAGACGTGAAACGAGCTGGAAATATCAAAATATCAAATGTTTTACTTTGGATCATGTGTAAAGTTGGATCACAGATCACAACACGACTCCTGCTTATTTTCTGTGCCGCTGTGGTGAGTGTTTAACCTGGACCTGATAAATGGAAATCTCTCCTGTTGTTTGATATTGTTCTCGACTTCCCACACCTACTGCAGCCTCCAGTCTCCACCTCTCCCTCTCTCTGTCTGTCTCTTTCTCTCTCTCTCTCTATTTCTACATGTATCTCTCAACCCTCCATCTGTCTGTTTCTCTCTGTCTCTCTCTCAACCCTTCTTCATTCTTTCTCTCTTTCTCTCCCTCTCTCTCTCACTCTCTTTCTCTCCCTCTCTGCCTCTCTTTCTCTCTTTCCCTCCCCTCTTACTCTCTCCCCTCTCTCTCTCTTTTTTCATCCTCTCAAACTCTGTCACGCTCTTTCTCTCTCATTCTCCCTCACTGCCTTTCTTTGTCTCTCCGTCCCTCTGTCTGTCTCTCTCTTTCTCCTTCTGACTTTCCCTCACTCTTACTCTTTCTCTCTCTCCCTCCCCTCTTACTCTTTCTCTCTCCCCTCTCTCTCTCTTTCTTCATCCTCTCTAACTCTGTCACTCTCTTTCTCATTCTCCCTCACTGTCTTTCTCTCCCTCTCTCTCTCACTCTCTTTCTCTCTCTCTGTCTCTCTTTCTCTCTTTCCCTCCCCTCTTACTCTCTCCCCTCTCTCTCTCTTTTTTCATCCTCTCTAACTCTGTCACGCTCTTTCTCTCTCATTCTTCCTCACTGCCTTTCTCTGTCTCTCCGTCCCTCTGTCTGTCTCTCTCTTTCTCCCTCTGACTTTCCCTCACTCTTACTCTTTCTCTCTCTCCCTCCACTCTTACTCTTTCTCTATCTCTTTCTTCATCCTCTCTAATGCTGTCACTCTCTTTCTCCTTCCTGACTTTCCCTCACTCTTACACTTTCTCTCTCCCCTCTCTCTCTCTTTCTTCATCCTTTCTAACTCTGTCACGCTCTTTCTCTCTCATTCTCCCTCACTGCCTTTCTCTGTCTCTCCGTCCCTCTCTGTGTGTCTCTCTCTTTCTCCCTCTGACTTTCCCTCACTCTTACTCTTTCTCTCCCCTTCCCTCTCTCTTTCTGTCTGCCCCTCCCCTCCTCCCTCCCTCCCTCCCTCCCTCCATCTCCGTCTCTGTCCTTTCCGCTCATGTGATGCCTGCTGTCTGTGCCTGTTGCACCGTGAGGAAGTGGAGGTGTCCAAGACTCACAGACGCTCCCAGATCCTGCCCGTCTCTACCAAAACACAGCTCTGGGGTCGCACAGTTCAGCCGCTATTATTCTCATCCATTTGGGAGACATTTACAGCAATAACCAATCAAGCCCTGTGTATTATGGTTAGTTTGCCCAATGGAAGGAAACGTAATCTCGATCCATCAAAGATCGACCACCTCAAATAGCAGAAGACGAATTGTTGAAATGGACAGAGGGAGATTGGAGTAGCAACAGGTGCCAACAACTCAGAGTTGTTTCCTTTGCGAGTGAACAAAAATATGTTTTTTATTTAAAGAGGGAGTATTATGCACATTTTTTGGAACTTTCTACCATGCTATAACATTCCCTCATCAAAAACATGCCAGATGAGATTTTAGATGTCGTCTATTCGTCTTTGAGTAATTTTATGATCTTTCCCAGGCCCTATTTGAACCCTGCTTATGATTAACTAGCGCATTTTTCAGACTATAAGTCGCTTTTTTCAGGGTTTGGGTGGTTATGGGTGGTCGACTTATACTCAGGTGTGACTTATATATTAGATTTTTCACACTGACAGCCCACAGACCAAATATATGAATTGTATATATGAATCAAAAATGAAAAAACAAATCGTTATCTGGTTTTTCATTTTGATTTTAGAGACAAATAATAAAGAGAAGAGTTTTTATTTCTTATTTTTGGTTCTATATTGAAAAACGAATGAATGAATGATACACGGATTCTTCTCTATTGGGTTTTTATGACTATAACTTCTATAACTTGCCTTTCAAGATGAAATGTCGGTTCTTGGTCTCTGGTTTTATAAAATTCCTCCAAAAACTTATAGTCCAGTGCGACTAATACTTGTTTTTTTCTTCTTCATTATGCATTTTTGCGGCACGGTGGCTGAGTGGCAACACTCAGGCCTCACATCAAGAAGGTTGCGGGTTCGATCCCGGTCGCCCGGCCTTTCTGTGTGGAGTTTGCATGTTCTCCCGTGTCTGGATGGGTTTCCTCCGGGTGCTCTGGTTTCCCATCAACCCAAAACATGCCCGGACCCCTATGAACTAACATCAAGGACCATGTTGTCCACCCTCCTGTGGGCTCACCACCTGCAGAGGGGTTCATAGGGGGGTCAGGTGCTATGAGTATTGGGCAGCACGCTGCCCCGCGACCCAGACGGATTAAGCGGGAGAAGATGGATGGATTATGCATTTTTGGCTGGTGCGACTTATACTCCTGATAAATATAAAGCTCAGCCCACAAACCTACGTCCAATCCTCCATAAATATACAAAAGCGTGAAACAAAACGGTGCTCAAACCTGATGCGATGTGCTAGTGTGTGATAATGCTCTGAAAGGGGAGTGACTTAATGTGGGGAGCAAAGGGAAGGGAGACTCAGACCGTCAAAAACAAAAGTGCAACTTATAAAAGATGTTAATATAGCATTTTCCAAAACAATAAAAGGTACCTAGATGTTTTTAGTATTACAGTGAAAAAATTTGCTCTGGTCTCTGATAAATATGAAACCCACTTGTAAATTCATTATGGTGAATAATTTGGATGCTAGACGTGCATAAGGTAAGTGAGGAGCAACTTTGGACCACTGAAAACCTTGAAAATAAACTTGTTTTTCACATTTGAAGACAGTTAAAATCAGGTGCAGCACCTTTAATAAATGTCTGACAAATGAAATAAATAAAAATAACAGTGAATGAATGGATAAAGTTTGTTAATTGTTCACGTCTTTTCTGGTATTTGCAAGGCTTAGGATATTGGGAAATTCTGAGTTTACAGAAAAGTACTGCCAGAATACAGATTACTTCATATAAGTACTGTCCAAAGTAGAATACCCATTGAAGTAGTGAAGTAGTTTTCCCTTTGGTCTTTGCAAGTGCTCAAGGACAGAGCAGGTGAGATTTATGGTGTTTATGCAGACGCAGAGGCAGACTCAAGCTGGAAAAAACTGATTCACGGTTTGATGTCATTTAGATATTTTGGAAAAAAAACGCAAACTGGTCAAAAACGGACAACAAGAGAAGACTATTGAAGGGCCAACTGTGGAGGAACACTTAGCTTATGCATTTAACCACATTATATTTGATACAATTTCCTCTCTTCTACTTCCTGGTATATGCGTCGCTTGCTGAATTCAGGCTGAGAAACTACTAGCTAATGGTATATACAGGTACATTGGACAGTGAGCAAATTTGACACAGAATCCCTCGTATTTGAACTTTTTGTGGAGTTGTATAAATAAATATCAGCTACACAATATATTTTGGAAGTGGTTTAGATTATTTTTTGGTGTAAGAAAGCAGAAAATGGGCACTTTCAATCAAATTGGTGGAACTCAAATTACTACTACAACTATAACTATAACTGTAACTAACACCACAAATACTACCACTACTACTACTACTACCACTACTTCTACTACTACTACTACTACTACTACTACTACTGCTGCTGCTGCTGCTACTATCATTATCACCAGGACCTCCACTACTATCACTACTACTATTGTACTTCCACCAGTACCAATACTACCACTACTACTACTTCCACCACTACCACCAGTACCAGCACTACTACCACTACTACTAGTTTCAATAATATCACTACTACCACTACTACTACTACTACTTCCACTAACATGACTACCACCAGTACCACCAAAAGCTTGGCCAAAATTTAAGATAAACATTTAAATTTAGCAGAAAATGACTTAAAAGTAGTGAAATTATCTGTCCAAGCAGCAGGATAATTTTCCTTGACAAGTTATCTTAAAATAAACGGCCTCTAGACTAGAATGAAGCCACCTCAGAACTAGAAAGTTGATAATACACTGAAAAAAAATAAAAATCTGAAAACAAGATGAATAACCTGATATAAGTTCTTAGCCAGATCTTGGCCAGATCAGAGAAATTTGCAGTTTACTTCCTCTGCTATTACTTCTTCCACCACTACCACCAGTACCACTACTGCTTCTACAAGCCATAATTTCAGCATTACACTTGTGGCAACATATGTTAATGCGGAACATCTTAAAGTCGATTTTTGCTACTATACGTGTAGTTTCTGTTTATTGTCTACTGTTCCTAATGATTTTTTTGTTTTGTTTTTAATTTAAGTCCAAACTAGGTATATGTGTGTGTGCCTATGCAGCCCCCAGTTGCGTTTGTAATTTCAAGAACTACGTGACATTACACAGGACTACCCTGATAACAGCCAGTAATCGGTCCGGCAGTCAGGGGGAGGTTTTTGGATGCATGGGCGGAGTTTGAAGTGAGGATACCAAGTACACTCCTCATATGTCCACAGCCCGGTCCTTCTGCCCCTAACGCTCTTCCTCCAAGTACTGCCCAGTTCTGCAGCCCTATTTAAAATACAGCTATGGGTGGAGTTTAGATGTTTAATCGTCTTGCATTCAACTCCCGCATGAAAAAAACAACTACTACTCCTGCTCTTGTTTTTTTTGTGAAATCCCCATTGAACCTCAGGCTTAAGTGAAACCAGGCCAGAGCTGAGGGTCCTGACCACAGCCTCATAAAAACCCCCAAACCAGAGCGATTTTCTGTTTACATCCATTTTCTGTCAGGAATGTGCCTCTGAAACGCTAATGTCAGGAATGTATGCCACCACATGGTACAGAGCAGCATAATGTTCATTTGATTTTATTGTGATGTTTTTATTATGGTGGAGTTGCAAAACTAAAAATGTTTAAAGTCATGCCTCATCACGTCTTTAGTGCTTTTGAACCCCTGTTTACACAAGGTATGGCATGGGAAATGTGATATAATATAGTTCAATTCAGTATTTTGGGTTTATTGTGGAAATCTTTTAAAAAATGTGCATTTAGCTCTAGTTCTTAATTTAGTCTTAGTCTTGGTTTGAACTTGCTTACTGTAAAAGACTTAGTTTAATGCTAAATGTTTCAGACCTGATTATAACTTTTAGACTTGACATGGGTTCAGTCTTGAATTGGTCCCGGTTTAGACAGTTTCAGCATCAACATTATTTTATAGGCACAATTTACTTTTTCGCCTTAGTCCACTGTCTGTTAAAGGTTGGTGGGTGAGCCTATGTATACTGCCCTGCCCTAGATTAAACTTGGATTATACTTTATGCACAGATATTTTATTAATTTATATTCTGTGCGGCCGATGCAGTTGCAGGCAGTACACACCAGCTACTAGGGAACCCTGCTCATTTCCATTTGGACCGTCTGCCGACTTAACAAATTTTCTTGAGACGTCAATGCAGAGTCTGAAAAAATGACTAAATTTGGCCTCACAAACACATCAAGCATAAATCAATCTTAAGGTCAGGACTAATCTACAGCTTCAGACTAAAAAAGACTTCTGAATGCCAGATAAAACGTGACACTTTGCCATAATAACTACCTCTGAAACCTTTTCTCTCATGGACCACTCCTGGGTGAAAGAAGGATTACACTGATTGTAACAAAGACTGTGTATGTAATCACCTAAAAATGATAATCAAGTTGCCTTTGAAATTACTAGAATTATTCTGCATCTTTTCATTCAAAAATGCCTCTCAAAATTCCCACTGAGTGACAGAAGTATGAGCAGCATGTGAAATACAGCATGTGTTTCTTTGCTCTTTTTGGCCTAATTTTTGCCCATGGAGCTATTTTTAGCTCAAATTATCTTTGGAAAAATGAATAGTAGACTTTTACATTTGTTATTAAGCTGGAGCAGCCTTTTCACATTTTAGATGTGTGGTTTTGAGCTTTAAGTGAAGGAAATGTCATTACTAGTTGCTACTGACACATAATATTTCTACTTATTCTAAAAATGTGCAATGTTGTGATATCATCTGCATAAGCTCTAGACTTTAGTCTTTTCCTTCTTTACAGTACAGTATAGTAGTAGTACAATAGTAAATTGAGTAATGGACTTTCTGGTGCATATTTCTGGTACAACTCTGATAGGCATGAATGTCAAATAAACAAAACCTGGTCTTAACGTCGTCCTTTTTCCTTCAGATAGATCTCTGTGACTGGGTGTTGAATAAAGCTGTCATTGCTTTAAATAGCCTGTAAACTCCGTAGTCCACCTCCCTTCTCCTGCCTCAATTTTTCCTGAAGTGTGTCCAGCCAGCCATCCACCTGTCTGCCCCCTCTCTCCACCCCTCCTCCCCTTCCGTCTGTGGGACAGTAACCCCCTCTCCTCCTCCCCCGTGTGGGACCCTCCTCTTCCTCCGCTCTGAGAGGAATGTATGAGCCAGCAGCTTTGGTTGAGCTCTGCAGACCACATGGACAAGCCTCCTGCTCTGTCCCTGGTGGTAAGGAGCTGCTTCAACATGGGTAAAACAACAGTCAAGGTATTACAAAATTGCTTTATGGTTTATGAATACAAATTAAAATCATGTAACTAAATGTTTAGCCAAAACAATGCGCAAAAAGTCAAAGCAATAGAACGATTCAGAGTCTTGGGTTTCACAATTAGCAATATTGCCATACCAAAAACAATTGAAAGTGCATGATTTTGAATGGTGAAAAGTGTTCAAAATGGCACCCATAAACAATTAAAAAGCTTAGCAATCAAATGGGTAATAGTTTAATGGAAGATACTTGGAAAAAAAGCACAATGTGTTCTTTAAAACCATGGAGGAGCACCTTTATATAATACAAACAGCCAACAAGAGGTGCTTAATCAAGTCATTATCGTAGTAAAGGGTGCTGTCTTAAAATGTGAAAAACAGAGGTTGCCCAAAGTTATTCCAATAGACTGTATATAAACGGATATAGTCGCCATCGCACTTCTGGTTCCACCGACTCCCGCTCGAATTCACTTTGTATTGTAAAAATGTCACCCTCTCTCTGTAACTGCTGCTGTCAGATGCCTCATTTTCATCTTAAAATGTTCGTATTAACCCCTTCTGCATGACCCTGGTGTTTTTATTTTACTATTTTATCCGTAAATCAATTCTTCTTCCTAATAAGGAACTTGGCTTCAAACTGAGCTTCATTTGACTGCAGCCCAACACTATGGGTGACGTCAAACTCCCTTAGTCCACTTGTTTATACATATTTATAGCCTATAATTATTCTCCACTTATGCATTGCCAGCAACTAGCATGCTAACACACACTTCCTGACAGTAAAATGCGTTCGAATTAGATGCGGGCATACATACTTATACAATATCTGTACAGAACGTGGGAAAAATCAGGTACAGAACCTTTAAAAATAGCAGCATTTGTTTTAAAAGTAGTGCAGATAAAGTTAATACATTCAAACTATGGGATTGCTCCTTCCACCCCTGCGCCCCAACTATGTTATTATTACCATGCTGACACTTCAAAATGCAGATTACTGTAAGTGCGTATAGATTTCTGCCGAGTATTTTTCTGTGTAATGTTCTGCTGCGCCCACACCAGCGAACAGTGGAGCTGACTGATCAAAGTCTCATATCCAACAACAACAGAGCCCAGGCTTTCTGCACACGGCCCAATGAGAAGCACATGGGGCTCTGCTACAGGTGTCCGACTCCATGCCATGGTAAATCACTCCCTCGCTAATGTTCTCCTCAGGAACACTGCATTTGTCAAGGTTTTTATGCCAGATGCCCTTCCGAATGTGTCAGTTTTTGTTTAACCATACAGGGTTTTGACTGGTTGAAATGAGCACATTGTGTTGGGCAATATATTAGATCAAAAATACTATGAAATCACATCACAACAATATTTGACCACTCAGAAACTCCCAGTAATATAAAGGCACTTGTAAAGATGTTAACTAGACTGTTACTTGCAAATATCGCTGAAGATTTGTCATTATTGATTCATATTTAAGGCACATTATGTAACTTTTCTGCTGGAAGGTCGGCCACCTGCTTGTTTCTATGGATGTTATCACTTAACCTGAAATGCTCTACAGTATGGCAACAAACTTCTCTGTCTCCGCTGAGAGAGAGTACTGTATGTGTATTCATTATATTACTAAACCTCCTCATCTTTTTGTTCAGTGATGAATGAAATATTGAAATACGCACAACAAAAATGGTCAAAAATTGATTAAAAAAAACGTGGCTGTCTTCACAAATTGGTAGGTAAACTTCTTGCATGTCAACAATGTGCAACCTTTTTTTTCTTAGGCAAATATCCACTTATAAAACTTGCAGCTGTGCAGAATCACTATTATGAATGAACTATAAGTAAGTTGAAAGCTGCCAGATATTAAAAACAAAAACAACGCACTCCTACCTTTCATGATTGTAGCTCGGATCTGCAAGTACCTGTCCAGTTTGCTTGTGTTGGCAACGGCTGTTTTGACGATAAAATTGCAATCCTGTTCACTTCACTGTAACCTCCAAGTGTGGGGCAAAGACATTTTCATTATTCTCGCGTCTCAATTCTTCCACAAGTCCACAGAATCCCAAATGAGTGAGACTTAATATTTAGCAGTCCATGTGCACGCTTCTACTACGCGGGTTTGCACGAACCTCTCTGGCATCGTCCATCAAAGCGAACTGTAGCTACGCATGCAAAGACCATGTGGGATGGAGAAGAGTTTGGGGAACAAAATTTGGGAACAAGGAGGGAGGGGCTGATTGCTTGAGGAAACAGAGAGAGAGAAGGAGAGAGAGAAGGAAGGAGGAAGCTGGTGTATGTATCATGAAGGTAATTGGTAACAAATGTTTCTCAGAGCGCGTTGGAAATGCGTGCCGTGGCCTTGGTTCTGGTGAGTGTGCACCTCTGTACTCATGTCAACGCCGTAATCCTATTTTGGAAACACGTCGTGGTTTGCAGGACTGGGGTGAAGGAGGAGCAGTGTGTGACAAAAAGCAGGTGGAGAAACCATAGGAATACATGGGGCGTAATTGGGCATAGTGCAGCTGACAAAGCACCTTTATATAGGCCTGTTTTCTGTGCATGTGCAAACTTTATTAGCTAGCCCACATTCTGGAGAGCTTGTGCTTTTATTTACTATGTTTGTTTTGAATATATATCCCATAAATCATCCAGCAACAGGTCTGATTACATTAGAAGCAGACAGGAGAGGCATTCAACTGCATGGGGTAAGAAACAACGAGATACAGATTTGTGTTTGGACGTGTACAGACTCATTTCAAATCAGCAGACAAATCAGCTCCTCCATCGCAGAATAGCGTGTGTTGTTTCATTGTTTTGGTTTGCCACATTAAAAGTGAAATTAAAAACAAATGGAGCTTCAGTGTGTTTATTTCTTCTGCGGAAATCAAATAACTTTCATGACTGAAGATGAAATACTGGACCTAAAAGAGATTATGCTTGGTTATGTTTGCCAAAAGTGTAGCTACATGTATGATGTTAGCTGTTGTTATTTGCGATTACAGCGACGACGTTTAGTGCTAATGCTAAATGACTAGATGTGCCTGAACCTCTCATAGCCCCTGTTTGCACCTATTTGCATCTTTGACATGGATGTAGATTGGAACAAGTGAGGTCTGACATGTTTTAGGGTAAAACACTCATTGAATTTGGCTGGTTAGCACACTCAGCCTTTATCTTTTCCTCTTGACTAGTCTTAATATATATGCACTCTCTTCTCTTTATAAACCTACTAGTTCATCCACAGCCCTTTTCTATACATCTCCACTGTAGCAGCAGAACTATGAGCTCCCTCAGCCGCTCCACCTCCTCCTCTTTACCAGTACCAGTCAAAATGAACCCGCTCTCCTCTTGTTTATCCTGCTACCATCTACCATCTCCACCATAGCAGCAGAACCATCAGCCTCCTCTCCATCTTCTCTTCATCTCCTCATATTATCAATTTCCTTCCATATCTAAACATATTCATGTCCTATTACAGTTCATGTACAATTAGGGTGACCAGATGTCCCTATTTACACGTTTTGAGCCCTGTGGCCCTTGTCCCAGCAGATTTATCAAAAAAAGTCCCAGTTTTGTAAAAGAAATGTCCCAGGGGTCCCTATTTTTGACAAATCTGATCCCTGCCAACAGTAAAAAGCATAAATTGTCATTTGTTTAAGTAAAATCCAGAAGAGCTGCTTAAAAATGACCAAAACACAAGGAAAATGTGACTATACTGACTCATGTTAGACACGAATGTGCCGAATGCAAAACAATTTTCCTTAATCACACACTTGTTTCACAATTTTATTATCCCCAAATCGTGGGTGGCCGTTTTTAATTTTGAAAATCTGTTTATCTTAAGTACAATTTCTCTTCCCCTATCTCCACCCTCTACCGCAGCAGCAGTTTCATCCTCCATTACCATATACCCTAGAGTCAACCAAGAAGAAATACAGTTATATAACCATTTAGAATTTGGTTTTGTGGGTTAAAATCAACATCATCCTCTATTTTGATTATGACACTGTAGCTTTTGAAAGGGAAGGTTCTAATAAAAGCCTTCAAGTCAACATTTACTGAAACCCATGATGCAATTTATAGTATTTTTTTTTTAAATAGCTGCACATTTCAACACTTTTTCCAAGACATAAATGAAATCCGGAGTCATCCATTTTTGAAGTGCTTCCAATCTGATTACCAGGGCCTGTTCGTTTCCACTATTGGCGGCCATTACTGTAGATCTGCTCACAATTACAGTATAGTATGTCGTGTTAGGAGCCAATAGAGCCAGTGTGTGTGTGTGTGTGTGTGTGTGTGTGTGTGTGTGTGTGTTGTGTGGACAGACAGGCATTTATTGCACTGTGGGGATTATCTGAATACACACTCATGGGGACGTGCTTTCCATATGGGGACAAATATCAGGTCCCCATTTTGTAAATTCCTCACTATTAAATCAACAACATGGTTCTAAGTAGGCAAGTGAGTAAGTAACTAAAGCCGGGCGTAAACTGTGCAGATTTTGTCCCTTTTTGAGCCGATTTTGAGCCGAATTTTGGCTTAATCGTGCGTCATGCTGCGTGTAGTAAACATGGGGTAAAGAGAACTGATTAATACCTCACTACCAGCTCTCAATCGGCAATCGTAGGTCGCAAGAATATCAAACCTGTTTGAAATCCAGTCGCTTCTCATGAGGATTTCACTGTTGAAGTAGTTTGTATACTGTGAGAACATGAATCGTGAGCTGCAAACTTTTAAAACCTAAGATTTGGTTGTACAATTTGAGCTGAGGCTGAGTGAAAATATCTAAAATATTTGATTTGATTCAGCCATATACAACTTGGTAAGACAAACAATATGACAATCATCTTGACCGAAAAGGAAAAAGCAGAAGTAAAAGTTACTTATGATGCCAAACCTATTTACAAAAAGAAATAATTAATTTTCTCCAAGACAGCAAACATATATAATAGTAATATCGCACAGTGTATGCACGACTTAAGTAAGTTTTTATTTATATAGTGCTTTTCACAGGCATATGTCACAAAGCCGCTTTACAGATCACTTTTCACTCACTCCATACCTTCTAAGCTCAGGTGTGGGTTAAAGCAGGTTACAGTTGGGGTTTAGGTTAAGTTTAGGCAAGTAGTAACTATAGATAAAGGACCTGTGCCTGATTTTAATTAACCAAGTAAAAATAATTGAGACAGTAAAATATAAATATCAATTAATGTGACATAACATTGTTCTAATAAGTAACAGTAATGACCAACATAGAAGCTACTGGCAGGATCCACATTTTCGACAAATCAGGGACACTGTAATAAAGACTCATGGGAAAACAGCTGCCTGACACTCTCCCAGACACTTGACCAGACATCATGGTGCATATTTCAAGAGTGACAACATAAAAAAATAGTAGACAGAAATTTGAAAGCCATAAGGATACAACTGCACAACACTAACCCAGACAGTTTTTTTCTGTGTCATGGTGAAAGGGACAAAGTGGGTGAGGCTAAAAGATCAAACTGAAACATATTCCTGACTTGAATGAATGTGAGTCAATGTGCTGTCTCCAAAAAGCATGGAAATCTAACTTGTGTTTGTGTGTAAGTGTCTGCGTGTGTGCTGACATCCTCGCCACTGGAGCAGGATTGGAAACAGAGCCGCTGGAGCCAGTTTCAGAGCCGGGGTTAGCCAAGCATTCACTGTAACTGCCTGGATAACATCTGGATACCTGCAAGGGCTGAGAAGACAATAGCAAAACACATTAAGGTCGAAGGAGGTCATGGAACAAATTTAGTCATCACAGTAAAACAAGAACTGAAGGAACAAATAGAATCATTAAAGAAGATTATTTTAACTATGTTATCAAAGTTCAAAGGGAAAATGCTTCAAGTTGGGTTCAGACGGTGCTAAAACAGTCTACAGAGCCTAAAGTGACATTATAATGGGTAGATTTGAAGTTTATGGTCAAATTGGTTGCTAATTGACTGACTATTATCGTGTTGAAAAGAATTAGTTCATTTTAAACTGTTTGCAGAGATCCAAAGTAGGGATGCACCAATACTGATACTGGTATCAAATATCGGCACTGATACTGACAAATGTGCTGAATCGGATCGGTTTAGCTGATATCCTGGTTGTACATATACATTGATGTAATAATGGCAACGGGGAGATTTCAATTTGTCAACTGGACACAAGTTTATTTGCTTGAATACGTTTCGCCGCTCATCCAAGCTGCTTCTTCAGTTCTGGTCAGACGCTGGAGGACACTGCCTTATATCTGCCTGCAAGAGGGAGGAGTTAGATACCCCACTTGCTTAGAAACTAACCCTACTTGTTTACAGTTTCTGTTGTTAGCTCGGCCTATTGAAATAGACTTGGGAGTGGGGTCAAATTAGCAGAATCATACAGGGCCATAATGGGGTTTTCACACCTCTGGACCTGACCTGGCTACACCTATTGTTTTCTTAATTTGTTTTGATATAGGTTTGAGAATGAAGTTATAGATTGGAGACAGATGGTGTCTGAGGCCTCCATTTCTGTTTAAAGACTATTCTCAAGCCCTGTATGATTCTGCTAATTTGACCCCACTCCCAAGTCTATTTCAATAGGCCGAGCTAACAACGGAAACTGTAAACAAGTAGGGTTAGTTTCTAAGCAAGTGGGGTATCTAACTCCTCCCTCTTGCAGGCAGATATAAGGCAGTGTCCTCCAGCGTCTGACCAGAACTGAAGAAGCAGCCTGGATGAGCGGCGAAACATCTTCTATCAAAACTCTTGTCCAGATGACAAATTGAAATCTACCCGTTGGATTCTACCTGGACGAATGAGGGTTTCAACACACATTGATGTAATAAGCCTATTTACTGGTCATTGTCACCCATAAAGTCTCATAGTGGTTGAACCATTAGTTAAACAAATATACTCTGTAGTTACTTAAGAGATAAGTAAAAGCTACATCACACATTTGAATCAGTTTTGTCTTATTTTCTTTTAGTTTAATGGAAATAAATGCGGTTTCTGCACTGGTATCGGCAGAAACGTAAAGCTACAGTACTGGAACTGAAAAAGCTGGATCCCTAATCCTATGTAAACCTCACTTTCCTTATGTATTCTGAGCATCCTAATTATTCACAGAAGTGAGTTTTTAATCTTATCTTTCAGAGGCCAGGGCAGAACAATGCACTAATGTTTGGTTTGGGACAAAACAAATATTTAATAATATAATTAGACGCAGACAACACACTGTATAAATAAGCACTGGTACAAGACTTGGAAACATGGAAACAAAACCAGATACTCATCAGTTGTTTTGACGTAATACATTTGTATATCTAGAATCTATTTATCATAAGAAACATCTACTTACATGAGACAGTGATGCAGCTAAATGGTCACCCATCAAACACAAGGTTGGCAGCATAAATCTTAGGTGAAAAGTAATTGCCCTTGTGTTCCTTGGGGTGACAGTATGCAATTCCATCACTAGAACAGAAAAAGTGATATTTCCTGCTTAGGTATTTCTGATGAGCAGCTGGTGAGAGGACTACTTTAGTTTAACCCCATCCTCACCTCTGCTCTGTGGGAGAAAGGCCACACAGACGCCACGGGTCAAATGCATCCGCCAGTAAACAACATGAGGAGGGCTAAACCAGGTCAAGAATTTGGGGCAAAGGTGGAGGAAAGCATCTTTAAAGCATGACTCCTGCTCCAACTGCTAAACCAGAGCCTTGTAAACCCGAGGGAGGCGAGCAGTGGTAGTAGTAGAGGCTAAATGACTTCAGACTGAACATGGTTCCTCGTTACTTAAGAAATTTGGAGGGGAAAATATCCAGTTAGCAAGAAGTCAAATCTGCACGTGTTTCTATGCTGTTTAGAAGGACAAACGCTATTGCACAATTACACATGTGTTATCCAGAGCACATCTGTGAACTGTTCAATAGTCCAACCAGAATCATTAGAAGCTACAAGTTATATTTCATTTTGAGTTTAAACTGAGAGACCAGATTGTGAAGAATGCAGTGACGCAGATTTTCACAACAATAACAAAACCCAGAGGAAAGATCTGAATGTAAAAGCTTAATTTATGTAGCCACATTCCTTACCAGTGATAGATGTAGGACAGAAATTCTTGTTAAAAAGTATATAGTATATATAAAGTATATATATATAAGCCTCAGGTATTTAGTATTAGACTATTATATACAGTAGACAGATCATTGCTTTACATTTTGTTATTTATAAATGATAAGATTGATTTAAAACATCTTAAAAAACTTTTCATGCAAATCTGCGCTGTTTAATGTACAGATTCATTCAGTCGCCTTAATGACTGTGAGAACAGCTTTATCATGAGCCTAACTAATGGCAAACTCAGTACCACGAGGTACCAGTCCAAACTGTGGAGGCACTGGTACAGCAGTTTGTTGTGAATATTGTGTTTTGGAGTGTGTGTTTGTTCATTGTATCTTTTAAACTCTGGACCAAGAGTCTGTAATAAAGTTTGATGATGAAAAATAGAAACTGGTTCACTGACTTTCTGTTCAAAACTGCAAAATTGAGAAGCCTTTTCAGTGACATTTCACCATAACAAGCAACAGAGGTTCAATTCTGTGTTTTTAATAATTAAAAAATGAATGTTTAGAATAATCACAGGTAAGTACAGAGAAGGGGGTGAAGATAGGGGGTATGGAAATTTCCAATGCAGTCAATCCTCAAATGCAGGACAAAAGAGGATTACTCAAACATACACAAATCAATCAAATATACAGCTCACTTTTAAACTAATGAGGCAACACCTCTTTAAGATGGCTCAAAAGCTCATCCATGGCCTTATGTCATGTCAAAGTCACTCTTCATCTTTGCATTCAGCACTTCTTGTATAGCCTAGATTTAAATTTACTATATTGTATTTTATTCTACTTATACAGATCTGAATAATTGTGCTTTATTTGACTATTTTTGCCTCCATCAGTATATTGTTAGGTGTGAGCTACTATGTTCAAGTGTCAGGGCCAAGGCCATGTTCTGCCCTGCGCCTTCCTAAACATCATGTAATTTAATATTCTTTTTGTCCAAGCCTCATATGCAAAATACTGAAAAGTATAGATCATTATTTTGAAATCAGATTAATATTGATTCATCAGTTGCCATGTATAGTTGTGCTCATAAGTTTACAGACCCTGGCAGAATTGATGATTTCTTGGTCCAGAAGCTGCACATGGGACATACTTTGATATTCCAGCATGATAATGACCCAAAACACAAAGTGGAGCTGTCACTGGCTCCAGCAGAATAAAGTGAAGGTTCTGGAGTGTCCGTCTCTTCTGACCTCAGTATCACTGAGCCTCTGGGCAGATCTCAAGCTGCAGTTCAGACAAGAGCCCAAGAATTTGCAGGAACTGGAGCCTTTTGCCAAGAAGAACGGGCAGATTTGCCATCAGAGAAAATAAAGAGCCTCATCCACAACTATCACAAAAGACTCCAGCTGTCACTGGGTCATTTGTGTAGTTTCTGTGCCATTATGATTTAAAAAGAGGAAACACAGTTGTTTGATAATAAATGGCTTCACCCAAGCACTAACCATGAGTGAAAGAAAAGTTTTTGTGTTATCATTCATATTTTCTGAAACATGGACAATAAATAAATTCTGTCAGGGTCTGTAAACTTATGAGCACAACTGTATACTGAATTTTCAAACAGGCGATTGCTGCCACCCAGTGTTACAGTCTGAAACTGCATTCTAGGAAGAAATGACACTAATTGTGTAGTTGTGCCAGTGTTATGATACAATATCAAGCCAGGGTATTACTGGAGCACCACCCAAACCTGAACAAGTGTTATGTCTTTGCAAAATGAATTTGAATCCAGTGGAGAAATCTAGGAGAGGGCAAAAAAAAAAAAAAAAACTTTGTAAGAAATTTAAATCAAACTCTAACATAACTTCCAAACAAGAGTCCAAGTTTAAAATATTGTGCCGTTTTTATTTTTGTGTAAAAATCACACAGCTGCTAGTCGTCTCTGCAGAGATACAGTACATCCATGCAGTTTTACATCGAGAGCCCACAGCGGAACAGAGGAGCAATTAAATAGAATATTCATCTTTCGCCGTTAGTCAGCAATTAATGCAAATTTACAGGAGTCCAAAAAGTGTGTTTCCATATACAATTTACACCAAAGACCTGGGACCACTCTCCAGTCAAAATCCTAGAGAGACTCGATTGCCTTTTAAGGTTCGGACTGCATGTGCGAGCAAACATATCAACCTTTATCATTTTCAATAGGATTTTCAGTTTTGGTTGGTCCCGGTCTGAGCATTTAACGCACGTAAATTCACACACTCACACACACACACACACAATACACCCTCATACAGCAGAAGAACGGAAGGCGAGTCTTGATACGTCCGAAGAGAAGAAGAGAGCAGTCAAAAATACAGAGGGCACCTGAACGCCGCATTTCTTAAGAGGGGAGTAAGGCTTTCAAGATGGATGCTTCACTGACACAACAGAAGATCCAGACAAAACAGGTTTAAAAAAGAACCAAGATGAGACGATTTAGGCAAAGAGTTAGAAAATAGATAGAGAAAAATGACTAGAAGTGGTTCAATAGGGTGCGTTCATGTAATAACTACAAAACCCCAAAACTGAACTAGAGGACAGGTGATTATGTAGGAGATTTTGCTGTTTAAATTTCAAACTGCAGATTTGTTGAACTGATTTATTGTTAATATCTCTGTCTATTCATTTGAAATAATAATTGCCACAAAGTTCAATGCCTTCTCTGTCAGCATAAATAAACAAAAGTGGAATTATTTTTTCATTACAGATTCGCAAAGTGGTGTTTTTGGAGCCAATCCCTGACAAATAATGATACAGTTCAATATTTGTGGTTTAGAAATTATCTTTCAAAACCATTTAATCTCCCACAGAGCTCTCTTGACCCCAGCCCTGCATTTGAAATTACGAAATCTAATTGTAGGATTTGAACGCAACCGATTGAAAATACATTTCAAAATTGTACGTTTCTTGTACTGAAATTTTGAAGTACTTCGATTTTTAAGTGCAAAAATGTTCCACCGCGATCTAATTTTGTCAAAAGACTTAATCCTAAAGCGTAAATTTAAATATAGAATAAGATGAGAACATGCAGGTTAAAATATCAAAGCAAGGACACAAAAGAAAAGAAAGAAAAAGAAAAGGGCGTAGGGGGAAAAGTTCAAAGTGCAGTGGGGTCATTCAGGTCTCCCCTTTACATTGACTAGCCTCTTTCGATAAGCTTCATCTACAACCGTTATGGGGTCGTATCTTGCCTATTGGGTTAAAACTGCCCTGATAACCAACACTGATTAAAAGAGGTACTTCCTGTTTGGGGCAGGAAGCCACAGCAACAAAGGCAAGACGACGCAGAGATCGACAATATAGTGATGCGTTAGTGGAAGAGCAGAAATACAAAATTTCACAGAGATGCTACGATGAGCCAGCGGATTGGTCTACGGAGAGCGCTCGCCTTTGCATAGAGCCGGACTGGAAATGGCTATATCAAAAACCATTTACAAGTTGGTAATACGGGTAACACAACATTTCATACCTACCAAGCATAACGTAATATAGGCGATATGGTAAAAATTATGATAGAATTTTCCACTTCTACCATTTTTAATTGGCCTTACACACTAACAAAGACTGAAGTCATAATGAACAAACAGTTTATTAGGAATGATTCAGGCTTAGGGACTCCTTATATTACACAATATTGACTCGTAAGATTTAAGCCATGTTAGAATGTTGTTATCACCTCAAAAATACCTGGAGATGTGTTTTGGTTCATTCACGTTTGAGTAATACTGCATTATTCCACCTTGTGATGCCATGAAGTGGTAGTTTTCTCCTTTATTCTGTAAAGTTTGGCAAATCCAGGACTGAAATGACAAAAATTATTCTAAAGGAGTTTAAACACACAGTGGAGCTCTTCCTGTATTATTACATAACATCACAGTGTCGTGTTTTCAGTTTAAGAGAAGACTAAATATGCAGGGTTTGTGTGTTAAACATGCATGAATGAAACTCAGGAAGCATAGATCAGAAAATAATGCAATATAGGCCCTTTAACAAATGGTTAGAAGTTACTAAGCCTGAATCGTTTTTAATAAATTATGTGTTCATTATGATGTAAAACTTTGCTTTATTAAGGCTACTTAATGTCTGTTTTCATAAAATTTTGCCCAGTTTTCTTGCTTTGTGTCTTGGTTAATTTCAATTTGATCTTGTATACTTAGTAGCTTCTATTACTTTCAACATTTAATTAACTTATCTGCTTATTGAGACGGTTCAGACCTCAACTCTTATTGGTTAAACTCGCCTGTCACTCACTCAGAACAAGACAGAAGAAATATTAGAAATATTGAAGAAATATTGAATCAAAACACAGTTACGTCTTCATATCACCACCATCTCGCTACCTACGTTATGCCTGATTGGTCAAACCTCCTTCGCTTAAAATAAAATGTTGAAATACTTTTAGCATGTTGAATCCGAACTGCTCCAGACCTATAAGAGAAGAAATGGCAGGGGGAAAAAAACACAGTCGGCGTAGAGGCGAGAGTGAAAAGTTCAGTCATTTGGCATTTAGTGAAGATTCAGTCACTACTTCTGTATCTCCAGATGTGGTTAAGACGGCACAGATCCGACCATCATACAAACACTGACTCCAAAAAGGCATTTCAATGGTGGGCCGAAATCTGACATGTATATTCTACCTATTTCAGACTGATCGACGAGTTTTGAATTAATATAAGCTACCGGTCCCATCTAGCGGTTTTCATTTCAAAATATACTGTACTTTCTGTGATTGAAATAGCTAATCTTTGCAATGTGGAAATGTGATCTGGCTAAAATACTGTAAACGCAAAACTGGAATTATGAAGACATTGCAGTAATAAGATGAGATGATCCACGGTTGTTTGTAGCATGTAGCTTTTAACCAGAAATGTACCAATCATTTTGAGATAGATTGTGATAAAATTTTGTGTGCCTAACTTGTATCACCATTTATGCTACTATAATCTACAGACATGGTTTTGATTGTTAAAATGTTATTGTTTCGTTCGTGTAGCCTCTGTCTTTTTTAGGTCATTCAGGCTTTAAGTAACCAGTTCATTCGCAGCTAGGACTTTTGCTTTCTCTATTCCTTCACCTCTCCTCTTGTGAGAAGCCAGAAAGTGCCAGTTTTCGTCTCGTCTGCAAAATCCCCAATTTCCCAAGGCGTCCCCATCGGCGGTGCGACTGTGCTGCCGGGTCCTTTGGGTTGATGATTGAAGAAGTGCGTGATTGAGTTCAATGGAGGGGACGTGTATCGTACGGCCCGGGAGGACAGCAGGGACGGATTTTTTTTCAAGGGGAATCACGACAAGGGTCTTTTGTTTTGGATAGACTACGGCGGTCGCAGCCTCACAGCAGTTAAAGGTGAGAGAAGGGTCTGAGCTGCTCCAACTGCACCTCCAGAGATATCCGCTCCTCCAGCAGGTCCTGAAAGAAGCGGTGTGTAAGAAAAAGCAAAGGGAGGAATGGTATAGCGCTGTTGGGACGTTCTGTACCTTTAGCTGTTGTTGAAGTTCACTGTTGAGCCTGGCCAGCACTGTATTCGTCTCCTTGTTTCTTCTGATTGATGCCTGGATTGCTTTTTTGTCTTTTCCAATGGACCTGAAGTCACACAGATATATGCAGTGATAATAACTAGAGGGGTTTTACATTCAAATAATTACTTAACACTTGGTACAGAGAACTCACTAAAATAAAACTGACATCAGAGTCCTGCACAGGTTCAGGTAGGGAGGCAAATTTGACTGAAACAAGAGCGCGGGTCTAATCTGCGGTTTACTAAACATCATGTGTGAACAAAAACCAGGGCTGTATTTTAGTGAAATGCAAAAATGCCATCGTTTTTACAAGATGGTTAAATGTAAAATCCATATGTTTTTGTTGCACGCATTCCCAGAAATCTCTGCCGCTTTCATTTTCAAACCGCACATGCGACGTCCTGCAGTTCAAAGTGACTCGCGAGGAGCTTTTAACCAGGACAAGAAAATTAGCAAGTGGAGAGTATAAAGTTGTGGCTCTTTTTTGGCTCTCGGACTGATTTTCATTCGGGTGCGATTCCAGTGTCAGTATGTATTTATAGCGAGTCGGATCAGGTGCAGAATTTTATTTTAATTCTGTCGGAAAAACAGGTCGGGTGTGGGTTGAGATATGACGGGTACGGGCGGGTGCGGTTTGTCAAAATTAGACCCGTGCATGACTCTAATTGACAGATGCAACTGCAACTTATTATGGACTATAACCTAGAAATGGGAAATATGACAAAAATAACCTTCATCAATTGCCATCTTCAGTTCCATTTTACTTTGTATTATTTAAAGCTTTTAAAAATGACTTTCAGTATTCATTCTCTGACCGTGTGTGTGTGCCTGTGTGTCTATAATATCTGTATATATATAGACCTAATAATTGCAGATTCACGCAGGAAAATAGTCTAATTTCTTCCTCCAACCAAATGCTTGTATTGACAGAATTAGATGTGGACCTCTCAGTTAAACACACCCAATAATTGACAATTAAAAAGTGACACCTCCTTCCTTTAGCATCATGGAACAAATAATACATTCTGTAGTAATTATCACAGTGAGTTTGAGAAGAGAAAACCCCTGTGAAGTCACGGCCTATAAAGTCCAGCAGATCCAGTGTTGTACCTGGGGATGGAGGGCTGCGTGGCTAAGACTGCAGCTATGACGTTAGCCTTCTGTGGGCCGTGCTGCTCGTCCTCTGGTCTGAGCTCGTCTTCTGACTTTAACCTCCTGCGCACCGGTTTGGGAGGAGGCGCTATAGGACCAGACACACCTTTGGCCTGGGACAACACAGAAATGCACAATGAATTAAATGCAAAGTGAAATGTAACCTTATTTAAATGAAAACCAGGGAGTGGCAGCGTATTGTGGCTTTGGTATTGTAGCTCATCACGAACATTCATTCATGTTTCAATTTAAGTTTGAATTATTATATCACAGGTAGAAAAATACACTTTTAAGTCCATAAAATATTGCTAGACTACAAATAGCTCTCATTGAAACTGAGAGCTTATATTAACAAGTTGGCCATGTTGCTTAAATTGATGTTTTCTTTTTTTTGGTTCATTCCAATTTCTTCCAGTAGATGGCGTGCCAACCTCAAAATTTAGCACAGAGAGCGTTGCTGAGGTACTGATGAAACTTTCAATACAAAAGCATTATTTTAAGTTAAGATAACACATAAAAATACATAAAAGGCCAAAGAGAGAGTACTCCTAGGTATGTTTATAGGTTAATAACACGAAAAATCATGCAGAACATGTGTACATTAACAGAGTACAGTAGCTTACAGAGTTCACAGTGGCAGATGTCCTCTCGTCTGGAGGACCATCACTTTTAACTGTTCTCAACGGACCAGCTCCTTCTATCGTTTTATCCACCTGGAGATATTCAAAGGACAAATAGGACATCATATCATCATGTTTTACCAGGGGAGCGACCGCTAATGAGAGCAGATCACTGACCGGTCCGGGCTCAGCGTGCTTGTCCACCTCTGGTAAACTGGACGGCTGTTCTGACGCGGCAAAGGCTTGGAACTGGCTGAAGTCTGCGAAGTTTGGCTGCTGTGGGATCTGCTGAGGGGACGTGGTGGTGAGGGAAGCCCCGCCCGAGTCTGCGTCGCCACGATGACCAGTGTGTGGGACTGAGGACTGAGGAGAAGACAGAAAGGAAGGTCGTTACTTGGAAAATACAATAGGACTGTCGACTTTGTTTACTTCTGGGGCCAGTGGAATTCCAGCCTCATTCACTATAAAATCATTCTGGCTGATTTTAGTAATATTTTGGTCTTATTACATCAAATTTTTACCATTTTAATTCCAGGCTTTACATGCTTTATTTCCCTCAGGAGCAATAAAATATCTCTCCCTCCCTTTAACAATCAATAATGTGGGAAAGATAAGTGCACCCACACACCCACTTTTGCGTGAAACGTCTTCTATCCCAGTGTTTTACAGCATAATGGATTTCATATGAGTAAATCGTGAAAGCTTCAGCCATTATTTTAACTATTTAAAATGTTACTACAGTATGCATATGAATATGTTTAGCTCATAAATTTGAAATACTTAAACAGAAGAGAGCTGAAGCCTCAATGTTTAGACAGACAAAAATAAATAATGTAACCCATATAATTTGAATTAAATTATGCATTAAGTAGTGGCAAACTGTTCTGTAGTACTAAAAAAGTTACATTATGTGCAAAAATTGGGAACTGAATTTGTGAAAAAAATGTGAAAAGTATGTAACAATGCTTTTTTTGTGTATAAAACTCAACCTGTGATACGTCCGTTCAAGTCTAATCATGCTTCCATTGTAGGGAGTATTATACCTCCAATGATGTAGGCTAGATAACAAGGACTGAGCCAGAGATGTCCTTGGTGCAGCAGTGAAATTTCCTACTCAGTCCTTACCAGTGAAAAAGCTCTTCACTAAAAGTCACTCTGCAGCCTCTGTACCTGTGTGGGCAGGGGTCTGGGAGGCACGGCGGGGGGGAAAGCTGTAGCGTTGGCCTGCTGCTGTCCCGGGGCGGAGGCAGCGGCGAAAGTGCGGTTCATGTCCAGAGACGAGGAGCGCGAGTGTGAGGCGTGAGGCCGAGGGGGTGGGGGGGGAGGGGCCACCACCTTCAGCGCTTCTGGGGAGTTACCCGACTGAGACCTACACACAGGGTCAAAGGTTAAGGTTGGTATGTTGTTGATAATGCGGATGAATCTTCGCTCTAGTTCATTTCAGTGTGAACAGTTTTTCTACCAACCTTTGCCTTGTGATTGGCTCCTGGTCTGACGTAAAGGAATCAGAGCTGCTATAACCATCGCCTGAAAAATACAAAAATAATTTACAACGAAAACTTATAAGAATAAAACATAAAAATATTGTTAAAAGGCTGTTCTTAAAATAATAAGCATCTTAACTCACCCACGGCGTTGGCTGCTACAAACTTCATAGATGCAGTTAATTTGGTTTCTTCATTCAGTTCAGGAGGTTTGGCCAAAAGTGGACTGGTGGGGTGGTTGTGATCTGAAAAAAAAATATATATATATATGTATACATTTTTATATTAGTAGTGTCAGAGATAACCCTAATCTTGCCTGTGTGTATGCTAAAACAATTCAAATCTACTTTAATGTCAAGAGGCTCGCTCTGCTCGAGTGTGACCCAGACCAATGTGGAGGCCTGTCCCAGCTGCATTAGATGTTAATTACATCCATAATTACATAAGGCCCAAAGCAGCAACAGTCACAGGAAGCAGCCGCGACCTTTTACTCATTTACCAGCATCTGAACAACCACCCACACAAATCTACACTGCAGAAAGATTCTATGACCTTTTATGTGTGATCTGAGCAGTCTACTCAAGTTAAAATTGTGTACTAAACCACCACGCCTGTGATTATTACAAAACTGAACACATTTTTAGTCCAAGTTTTGCAAGTCCTGACAGTCTGAGTCACTTAGTACTAGTTTAAGCCACGACAAAGACAAGTCCCGTTACTAACGATACATATACTCGTACTTCGATCCTGGACTTGATGTAAACCTCTGTGATATATCCAAGTCAAAGTCTGATTCCTTTAGCTTCAAGTCAAGTCATTGTCCCCTAAATAACACAAGTCAGAGTCTAGTCCAAAGTTACCGCCCATTGCCAGAAGTAAAATGTGTCAAGTCTAAGACAGGAGCACTACATCTGTAGTACTTACCGCTGCCCGTTCTCTTCAGCTCCATCTCCTGCATGTGGATTTTACTGGGGGTCATTCGGATAGGGACAGGGTGGACTATGGCTGTGTCCTGGTACAACAGATTTTGAATGAGATACACATCGATAATGCTCAAAATGGATACAGATTATAATTCACCAGTATATTTTGGATTTCAAGTATTCATATGAGTAAATAATGATAACTTCAGCCTTTATTTTAACTATTTAAAATGTTACTACAGTATACATATGAATATGTTTAGGTAATAAATTTGAAATTCTTCCATTTTAGAGCTGTAGCTTAAATGTTTAGATCAATATAATAATATGAATCATATCATTTGAATTAAGTTATGCATCAAGTAGTGGGAAACTGTTCTGTAGTACTAAAAAAGTAAAATTTTGAGGAAAAAATTGGGAAAAGAATAAGGTTCTGTAATACTTTTGTAGTAACCAAAGTGTCATGCGCAGAGTAAACAGGAGAGAAATGGCCCAGAGCTGGTTAATATATTTGTATTAATAGTGAAACCATGCAGGCGATGTGATTGACTTACAGGGTCAGCTGGTGCAATATTAGAGTCAAATTGGGTCAGAGTTTGTGAGCTGGAGGAGCGCTCGCTAAACGTCTCCCACTGCTGCAGGAGACACACACAGACAGCGAGAGAAAACAGGTCAGTGAGCCAGGGCAGTGACACCACACAATGACAATATCAGCACGAGCCACGGGTCCGACATGTGACGACGTCAGCGGATGCCGAGTAACGTCACAATATCAACGGATACAAAAATCGGTGACAATTTTGCACACCGACTGATCATATTAAAGTGGAAAATAAAATGCTGAATTAAAGTTAAAAATGAAGATGGGTAGATATCAAGAGATGTTCAGCAATTAATTTAAGATGAATCGATCGAGATTACAGCAAAAAGCAAGGCAAGAATATGGTTTCTGTGTCTGTGTAAAGGTAAAAATGGTGAACCTCATTGCTCTGGTTCATCTCGGGCCAGGCCTGGTTGAGAGAAGGCATCGATGGAGACTTGTTGGGGGTCACCTCAACTGGAGAAGTTGAGTATACAACATCTGTGGTCGGCTCTGGGACCTCTGTGGGTAGCAATCACAAATTATGGTTATTTTATGGTTAGATATAATCCGTAACAATGGGCTGTATATTATTATGTTATATGAAAAACAGAACTAGTTCATTTTAAAAGCATGTAACTTTTCTGGTCAAATGCTTTTCGCCTCAGAGATGTTATTCCTTTGTCTGGAATGTTTCACAGTATGTTATTAAACCTTCCAATCTGCATGCAACACAAACCAGACCAAGTTACAGGTCAGATCTGTGAAGAGGCAACCCTGCTCACAGTCAGAATGCCTGTTTTTTTGTTTGTTTTGTAGGTGTTTTGTAGGTATTTTTGAGCAGTAAAAACTCCTGTAATTGAATAAATGTAAGGTAGAACTGTTTAATGTCATACTCTGGAACAGCCCAAGCAGGTGACGGACTCTCCACCAGAAAAGTTACACAATGCAACTTTAAGTTTTATGCAGCAGTCCAAGCATAGACCGTATATATGAGTGGCCTAAGTGAGTAGTGTTCAGCACTGCTCAAATAAGGCTCACGATGCCATGGTTACAGGAGCGATGTTGAGTAAGGTCGTTAAATGTGCCCAACTCAGAGCAGCAATACTCTGCACCATTCTGCACGGACCGCTGTATTTCAGTGACTCTTTTGAATAATAAGGAAACTTTTAGCTTTTATCATCAAACATTAAATAGTTAAGTTTAAGTCAATCAATGTTATATGTTCTGTTATGTACGAACAACAACTAGCTGTCAATCAAACCTGTTGCTAACGCTGGCGGCTGCGATCTCGTGGAATGAAGTCGTCTGATCGGTCAGTTATTTATGTACATATCTTGATTTAGGAACAAGATAGCAAAATGAAAAATTCAGGATCATGTAGAGAGGGTTCATACAAACATTTTAAGACCAAAATGACAAGGCTAAGTGCAGCAGTTACAGAAAGAGGGACGTAAGATCTCAATGAAAGTCAATGGGGAAAATGGGAGAGAAGGAGCCGGAAGAGCCTCCTGGAGCACTTCCTGTTTGGCACGTGGTGGCTAATGGGTTGGCCATGTCCACTCATATATACGGCCTATGGGTCCAAGGTTATTCCTCACTTTGTTAATGCATTTAAGGTGTCTTAATTATTCACTGCAATGAGTCTATAAGCACATTTAACAACTGTCTAGACATGTCATTTTAAACAACGATTCACAACTACTGAGATGAATGTTCAGTGTTGCGTTAAAGAGTTTGCATCCATCTAATGAAAACAATAAATAAGTGAACTTTGTAGAAAAATACCAAAAATGGTGTCATGCTAAAATATAAAAACGCCCAGTCTAATGTTTCTCTATATATCCTGTAACTATGAAGTAAACAAAGATAAATAGCAGGTGAGGACACTTTTACACGGTTGGCACAAATCTGAGTTAACCATCTCTCAGATTTGAGTCTAAATCTGCTGGTTTTGCAGTTTCTGTGGGGCTTCTGCGTGAGGGGGGAGCGGGATTGTACCTGCTGAGTCATCCAGGTCTATGAGCTTTGGCATCAGGCTCTCAGGCAGTTTCTCGGGGAGGTCGTATCCGTTCTTTCTGGCCACGACGAGGTGGAAGGCTGCGCAAAACTCATCCAAGGTTAACGCTCCGTCTTTATCAAAGTCTGACAGCTCCCTGGAAAGGCACAACCAAGCGGAACTCATTCAAAATGTATGGGCACAGTTTTAATTTGACCTTCCTGTTGCCATCATTAAAACTTGACTTAAATACTTTAGACAACAACAACTATAGCTATGATGATGAATACACAAAAGGTATTTCAGTCCATATTACAACTTCAAAGATTATGGAGATACACTGACCAGAGGACTCCTACAGTAATGGGAGTTTACTACTGTGTAAAAGATGCACTATGTAACTTTCCGTATGGAGGGTCTACCAGCTGCTTGTCTACACAGAGATTATTGCTTTTCCTGGAATGTTCCGCAGTATGGCAATAAACAATCTCTGAAGTTGCAGGTCTGATCCGTTCAGAGACGCACCCCCACTCACAATAACAATGTATGTTTTTCCAAATTTTTATTTAGCAAGTGAATAAATGAATAAAAGCAAGATGGATGTTAAATACCATATTGAGGAACATTCCAGGCAAACTAATTGCATCTCAGTGGAGTCAAACGTGCAGTGGAACCCCCACAAGAATGTTAACATGGTGCAGATTACACACACGCACGCACACATGCACATGCACGCGCACGCGCACACACACACACACACACACACACACACACGCACACAAATAACAAAAAATTACATTTGAACAATTATAGATCATTCAAGATCAAGAGTTTCCAATTTGTAGCTCAGGAACTACCAGTAGCTCTACACCCCTTTCTACATATCTTACCAAGGGATTTCTGAATTATATGTATTGTGCTGAATAACTAAAATTGAACTGATTAAAAGGTTATTACCATTGTAAATGTATCATTTTGATTACTAATGTTCTGTTAATGTGCACTAAATAAACATATAAACAAGTTGTTTATGTTGTTGTAAGGCGACCTTGAGTGTCCGGAAAGGCGCCAAATAAATAAAATCTATCCATCCATCTTCTCCTGCTTAATCCAGCTGGGTCGGGGGGGCGTCTTGCTGCCCAATCCTCATATGAGGATGACCCCCCCAATGAACCCCTCTGCGGGTGGTGAGCCCACAGGATGGTGGACGTCATGGTCCTTGATGTTAGTTCATAGGGTTACTCATGTTTTGAGTTGATGGGGGAAACCGGAGCCCGAAGGAAACCCATCCAGACACGGGAAGAACATGCAAACTCCACATAGAAAGGCCCGGGTGACTCGAAGATCGAACCCACAACTTTCTTGCTGTGAGGCATGAGTGTTGCCACTCAGCCACTGTGCCGCCTAAATAAAATCTATTATTATTATTGGTATTATTATTATTATCATCTCACTGTGACCCATCCAAGGCCGTGGCTCTTACAAAATTTCTTGTGACCGCCAAAATGAGGAGCACTTTGGCAGTTTCATTATGTAAAAGTAGCTCACTGGAGGAAAAGGGTTGGAGACCCCTGATCTAATTAATATATGTGTGAAAGACATTTTATCCATGGCCGATAACATTTCTACTTTAAATAATGGCTTACCAAATGTGTGACAGCTCTAAAATGGGTAGTTTGGATTTGGTGAAAAACTCTTTTGCGGCTGAACCTACAAACGTAAAGAAATAGAGTGCATTGTTTTATTAACACATCCAAAACAACATTATTATAGTTTGTATAAAAAAATGCTTGTGTGTTTGTCTACCTGGTATGAATCCCGTTAGATCAGGCTGAATGGTTTTGAACTGGTTGATATAATACTGTCTCTGCTCCTCTGTGATTTTCCAGGGGTCGTCATAGGCACTGGACTGTCGCTGGATTTCATTGGTCGTTGCTGCTGAGGCCACTGTGCGTATCGTTGTGCTTTCCTACGGTGCAACGAGAGACAGGGAAAGATTAGATGCAAACAAATGCAAAAAACCAATATCAATTCAACCATATATGACATTTTTTCTTTAAACTTAGGTTGTCATCACATTTACAATCCCCATCATGTGACTGGCAGCTGTTGGCCAAACGGTTGCATAACCACTAGTCCTTTGTATTTAGAAATTTGACACTATGAAACCAGAGACTGCCACCACCAGACACACAACCCAAATAAGAACTGTATTTGTCCCCTCTCGTGATATTGTTTTGTCACATATGCCAGTATTATAAACAAACCAGAACTCTTGTTATAAGTCCCATATTACACAACCCTTGTCCGATTTTAGTCATGTTAGAATGTTGTTAAAGGGGAACTCCGGCACATTTGAAGCTAAATTCCATTGCTAGAGGTGGTCGAATACTGGTAGAAGACAAAAAACGGCACAGATCAGTGTTTTTCTAGGCGGAGATCTCGCTGTGGTAGTGAGTCTGTCAAAGTAACAAGCTAGTGCAGTGAACTGGGCAAGTTCTTAGCTTCCACGTAAAACGCCAATTTACACAGAAGAGGCTTAACACCACTTTCTAACACATCTCTAACTCATCTGATGTTTATTGCTTTTTATCTCATTTTTATTGTTGTACAGCACTTTGTTCGGCTTTGGCTGTTGGAAGTTTGATTTGATTTGATCTTACAACAGCCACGAGTCTAACAAACAAAACGCTATGCCTGGCTCACTCATTAGTGTTTAGAAACATTATAAAACAACTTTATAAGCAGCCTTAGGCCTTACCTTTGTTGATTTCCCACTGCGCATGTGAAAGCCCAAAAGACTCAACTCAATGTAATTTCTAAGCCCATTTATTTACGAGTGAATTATATTTTTTGAAAATGCTAAAAAATACATTCCCGAACCATTTTTTTTAACAACTTTCAGTTTCTATTCTTCTTCACAGTCAGTAGTCGATCCTCACTAGCCGCTCGCCGCTGCTGGAGTCGGCAATAGAGTCTTTTGGACTTTCGCATGCGCAGTGGGAAATCAACGAGCTAATACTGAGGCTGCTTATAAAGTTATTTTATAACGTGTCCAGACCATGATAATGAGTGAGCCAGGCATAGTGTTTTATTTATTAGACTCATGGCTGTTGTAAGATGGGTTAGAAAGTGGCACTAAGCCTCATCTGTGCAAATTGGCGTTTTACATGGAAGTTAAGAGCTTGCCCCAACACTACACTAGTTTGTTGCCTTGACAGACTCACTACAACGGCGAGATCTCCACCAAGGCAACACTGATCTGTGCCGTTTTTGGCTTATGACAGTATTCAACCACCTCTAGCAATGGACTTTAGCTTAAAACATGCCAGAGTTTCCCTTCAACACCTCAAAAAACCTGAGTTGTGCTTTGTTTCTTTCACATGTTTTGAGTAACCCTATAGTTTTAATGCTAACAAAAAATTTTAGCCTCAGTTTTGATGTTTTATCTTTGTGTTTGCTTGTTTTTAAATCTGTATTCAGCTGAGATTGCTACAGAAAGTCTCTTCTGGTGCACGAAGGAGTGAAGCAGTGAACAAAAAAAAAAATGATAGCTGTAGCTCCAAATTATTCCTCCACACAGCCTAAATGAGCTTTTGATGACTAAACAACATTACAGCATAGATAAGAAATTGTGTACTATAGGTCCTTTAATATCGAACATGTGCTTTGGCCGTACCTGGACTGACGAGGGGTGGATGGCAGGCATGGTGCTGGAGGGGGGGGTGTCTGCGGTGAAACTAACCCAGCTCTCCTGACTGGGAAGTGGGGGAGAGTGGGATGACCAGATGCCATCTCCAGGGACTGGACCCGTGACCGGCACTGAAATAACAGAACCAGGGGAGGGGAGTCAGTTACTCACTTAATAAACACATTTCAAGAGCATATGAAAGGTTATACAACTCGTTGAGTTTACAATTTTACTTCCTAGTTGGACATGAGCAGAAAAGATGACATACGTAGGTGTAATTCCAAAACTTAACAAAAACATTCATCCTGTAAACAAAAGAAAATAAATAATTTACAATCTATTGTAAACTAAAACAAATAGATAATGACACCTTTATTTTATTAATTGAAGGTTTAACAGAAAAATCTGTTCCTTGCATGTAAATTGTCCCTATATATTGGATGGCATTTCTGGTGTTGATGATGTAGATATAGAGGTATTTAATTTTTTCACAAACTGACACTTAACTGATGTAAAACTATGATAAATGATGAGCTTTATCAAACTAAAGACTGAGTAGGATGGGTACGGAGGGCCACCTTTGAACAGACAAAGGGATTAATTATCGGACCATAACAAAAAGTCCAGATCTGTCATTCAAACTAAACCGTAAACTGTCAATGAAGAAAAAACAAGTGAACACTTTTAATCTGGCCTTTTACTGTTTTGTGTTATGTCTCTTTGTTGCTGTTTTGTATTTTGTATTGTTCTGTGTCACATGCGTAGGGACAATAGATGGAAATTAGCACTATACATACACGCTATAATTATATCTACACTGAAATTACAGATGTTCATCAATATGCACTGTGCCTGTAAAATAAATAAATAAAATCAATATTTACCACTGGTACTATGTCACCAAACCAAATAATAATTAGAAAGACATGAAAACTTGTCATATGCGTTTTAAACAAAAATTTAAATCCAGTTCCACCATGAAGGTCTTTACAGTTTTACCTGACTGTGGCTCTCTGAACTGTGTCCACACGGCTCCTGCTGCTGTGGGCACTGCCTGCTGTCTGTCTATATTGCCCCCGCTGTGCTGTCGCTTGTGTTTCCTCCAGGACAGAGGCGAGGTGGGGGGAGACTGGTGGGGGGAGACCACCGGGGACGTCGCTTCAGGCTGAAGACAGGTTAAACATACAGAAAACAAGTTAAACACAGAAACCAATAAGGCTAGTTCAAATGCATTCAAGAACTGCTTTTAGCGAGTACAGCCACAGGATATGTAGGGTTTGTCAACACCGAAATACTACTTTCTAACAGAGAAGTTGTGAAGTTGTTGTGTAGAGTTGGGTGTCACGCTTTTGTGTATTAGAGGATTGTCGTGTGGGAGCATGGGTGACACAGGCTTGTGGGCTGAGCATTCGACAGAACAGCTAAACGCAATGAGGTTTCACATGGGTAACACTAAAACTTCTTCAGGCACATTTTTGATGAGTGAACATTATACCGTGGTAGAAAGCTCAAAATAATTGATTTTGCATAATACCACCTTATGAACTCTTAACTCCTCTACAGTGCTCTTTTACATTTTAAACACTACTAACAATTATATACTAAGCAGAATACAGACAAATGTTTGATTGAATGTTTTAAAGGTTAACTGTCATCACTAAAATAATGAATGAGAAAGTCCATATAACAGGAAATGAAAGAGACGTTTTGGGTTATAAATACTTAAGGCACAATTATTGTCAGAGATTTATTTTTAGAAAATGACATACTTCTGTGCGGTTTGAGGATGATGATAATCATTTATGACAAGGGTTATCAAATTTAATTAAAATCAGCTCTGCTTTAGCCACCACCACAAAGACCCTATTTTCATCTGTATTCCATGTGCATTTTTCATGTGTTATAAATATACCTGCGTCTCTAAGGAGGACGGCCCGTGGGGTTGAATGACTTCGTGAACGGGCAGAGAGGTGGAGGTTGGGGGTCCTTTCTTGTTTGGGTGCCCCCTGGCTGGAGGTCGTGGTATTACAGACGTGGCAGAGCCGGGGTACAGGCCCTGACCATCAGTGTCCTGGTACAGAGCAGCATGTCTCGCCTCGGCCTCGTTCTTACCAACGACAAACCGTGGCAATGGGAGGTCCTTTACTGCACATAGAGGAGGAAGTTCAGACAATGGACTTAATCTTTTTTATAGCAAAGTTAGCAATATAAAAGAGGAGACAGCCAAGTCCAAAGTTTTATATCGTAGGCCAGGGCATGCCTTTTTTAACTGACATGTCCAACAGATTTGAACTTTTTTTAAACATTAAATGTAAAAAATGTGAAACTCCAAGAGAAGTCTGATTTAAGAAAGAATGGGACTCAATCCTTTCAGGTCTTGGCAACGCGAAATGTATTTGTGTTTACAATAGGCCTGGCCAATTAATCAAATTAATTTGATCAATTCAGGTCTTTAATAATTAAGATAAATCGAGACACAGGACAGTTAATTGCAATTGCAACAATTGCAAAAAAATCTATATTTTATTTCCATATCGCCGAACCCCAGTTTTATAATCAACAGGCCCAGCTCTGTTGGCTTACCTGAAGTAAATGTGTCCAGTTGAGCCACTGTACAAACAGTAAGTTTGTTATCTGAATGTACATGTGTGAACTAAGAGCTGTGTCCAATCCATCTGTCAGGCCTTCAGCTCATTTTTGTTCTTAACCAACCAGGAATGGGTGATTTCTAATGTGTCTTGGACACATGTCTTGGAGAGCATATTTCCTATAGGCCTACTTGTTGCTATTATGATGCTTAACAATACTGTGAGCTGGGATAATATTTCTAAGAGGAACTAACACATTTGTTTCCCTTTTACACTTAATTATGAAATGGTTGTGAAACTTTTGCAATGTCATGCCTCCAACACTATTTTTTATATCACTACAGACAATGTACACTATTTAAATCTAACAGTTAAAACTAGAGGCTATAAACTATATTTACCCAAGACCAGCCACATAAACAAACAAGGCTCCCATGCTGCTACACACTCATTACTATTTACTAAAGAGGATGTAAATACAATCATAAGGCAGCAACAAGGATATTTAAAGTAATAATAAAATACCCTACTATGCTATGTGGAATTCTAAACTTACAGATAAAACTGTTAAGATGTTTAAGGAATCATTCACTCACTGTGGCATTTTATTTCTTATGGCTCAATGGCTCAAGATCCAGTACTACAGTTCTACTATAGAGTGATAAGAGATCGATGCTCTCTATATTACATTGTTAGTTCTAAAAAAAGACTGACACAAACAATTAGCATCCACAAAGATGAAGAGCAGACATGGCCTATAAGAGCTGCACTGACCCGAGTTGAGGCTCTCCACCCTGAGGGGGAGGCCTGACTGTGCAATGGCGATTAGCTTCAGAGCGATGTAGAACTGGCTCCGGCCGAAGTGCCCCAGTCGAGTGGCTCCACACAGCTCCGTGATCTGCACAAGGGCAAGAGGAAAAAATACTGTTGCCTTAGATGTGGTTATAACAAATGTTTAAGATAGTATTGCATTCAGACAAGCTGACTAAATCAACAGATCTTAATGAAGAACGGAACAACTAGTAAGGCTTTAGGATTACGCAAGTCATTGACTAGTCAGCTATTATTTTCATTAGTTAATATAGTCATTAGAGAAAACAACTATTTCTATTGTATTTTAATTTAAAGGGTAGAAATATAGTGACTAAAAGTTTATAGATAGAGAATACGTATGATTAAAGCTCATTATTGTGGTTTATTCCTTTATACATTTAATTTAAAAATGCCACTGTCTTTGTTATAAAAGATCTTCTGGCATGTGTAGAGTCTGTATAGTCCACAATTTAATCAAAATACAATTACAGTTATTTTAAAAGTTGACTAGTCAAAATTATTCTGATTAATCAATATTGATTTGTACTCAATATGTACATTTTATGCAGTATTATCAATTAGAGATCATGCCTAAATTTCATAAATTGCACAATGAGCATACCTACAATTGGAATTCCATCACAATTTTAGACAATTTTGTTATATAATGTAATTCTACTCCTCCAGCCACATCTGTAGAGCACCACTTTAGTTTTCCTATTCTTAGACATGACCATAAACAAATTATCCTTACCCTTTAGTAACATTCAGTATGTCTACACTTTGAATTACTTTATGCATTTTGCCTTTTATGAGTAATTTGTTAAACTAAGCTACCATGACCAAGTAATTTCCCTTGTGGATCAGTCTGTCTGAGCCTGATAACGAGTCTATTTCTTGTTATGCTATTGTTACGCTTTGCCTGATCACCAAACAATATAGGAACTGGTGTGTTCTTATTATAGAAAGTACCCAAAAATACCCAGAAATATGACCATTGCCACACTCAAATGAGCTATGAGTCCAGATGCCTGCTACAGCTGACTGGGCTCTGTTCTGCTTACTCTGACTAAGCGTATGTATACACAAAGCCTAGGACAGTAGAGTAGAGCCTGCCTCGACATGACACACAGGCAGTACGCGTTAGAAAATCACAGCGCAGTTCTATCAGTTATAACAGTCCTTTATTATACTCCCTTTATAACACACGGCCGCCTTGTTGACCTTGAAAGAGATGCTGACTCACAAACTGCAAATATTAGCCTGCTGAAAGATGTAGAGACTTGAGAACGGGCCGCTGTGCACAAGTGGATATTATTAGTTTAAACAATACAGGAACTGACTGAACACTTATCACACAAAGTACAAAAACAACAGGCTTACTGGATTACAACTGCAAAGCTTAGCCATTTATCCCTGGTCTGCAATGAGATTATAAAATATTAAAAAGCATTATTAAATCAGGACTATACCAGACTAAACGAGGACTTATTAACTTTTAAAATAACAACGAATGGAGTTGAGTAGCATTTGAAAATGTATTAATCGAACTTTCACTGGCTGTAATCATACCACAGAATCAGAGCGTTCTAACTGTGCACAGGAAATAGTAGTAGAGCATAGCCTTTGTAATTTATAACAAGAAAAAGCTTAATGAAGGCTATGCAATTAATCAAATATGTTCTGTGTTTGAAAACATTGATGTATTGTTTAATGTTATGCTCTATTTATTTGTTATTCAAGTGCCTAACCCTAACCTCATTGTGCAATTATATAAACCCAAATGAATCCAGGGACAAGAAAGATTATGCCTGTAGTGGGAGAGGACAGAAAAGAGTAGGTAGCAGCATGTTTTCTGCACAATTACAGCCTTGCATTGCTTTCCACTGGCTATCAATCTATCCAGCAAATCCTAATCGTGCTGCATATATTCTAGACACTTGTAGGGCATGCTAAACGTGTTTCATGTAGTTAAATCAGTCCTATTGCAGATATGTATTCAAATGGATCCAAAACAAAATATTGCTTGTGTCAATGTGAGTAGTGAAAACTGGCTGCTAACCCTACTATCTTTCTGTATCTAACCTTAATCAGCCCAACGCCCTTGACACGCTGATTTATGTTGTGATAAAGCCAGAATTCGCTCTAATAGACAAGATATTTAAATTATCTTGATACTTTTTGACTAAAGCTGAGCAGAAGAGGTGTGTCTCTTGCTGCGCAGTAATGCTAATCATCAAAGCTAACCCCATAGCTGTACGTGTTGACAGCTCAGCCCTGACAGCCAAACAAGTTGATCGCGTATCAGTAAAAAGCAGCTTTAGTTGCACGGTTCAACGGGATATAAGCATTGGTGCATAAACTGTGACATGTTAGGAGTAGTTTACCTGCAGGACAACTTCACTGGGAAGCTGGGCCGCCCGGAAAAGGTCAAGAACTCTCCCGTTTGAAGCCACTTTTTTGGTGTTGTCCGTGTCGCAATAGACGAACAGATCCGAGTAATACTTCTGCTCAACATCACTCAGGGTTAGGCTTTCCATTGTAGTACCAAACGAGCTCCAAAACCTGCGGATTTCCCTGTTGATTAGCCCTTAGCCAGTGGCCGGGGCAGTATCCAAAAATGGGCGAGACTTCACAACTTAGCTAGCCTTGAGTTGACTAGCTAAGGTTCGCGTTGGACAAAAGTATTGACTTCTTGTCCAAGGACGCCACTGTATCCTTTAATAAAGACAGCGATCCACCTCATAGGCATGCAAATAAGGGATGCCCCGGTGCGGTGGATCACTTGTGAACTTGTAGGTGGACTGGTGGTGGCTAGTGGAGCAGCAGCGAGGAGCTAAAGCTACCTTGAATCAAAGTCAGCTGCTCCAGAATGAGCTAACTGTGGGTCGGAAAGTGCGCCCGCTCCTCCACTGCGGATGTCGGCTGGGTTTGGTGAAGAAAAGCACTTGTTCCCCCCGGTTCCCGCAGTAGGATGGCCGCCCAGCGTTTCGGTTCAACCAAATTCCTGTGCGGGGCCGCTTGAAGTAAAGTTTCAGGGTCTGTAGTCGCTTCCTACAGTGATCACAGCCGCCATTCCTACAACCGAAGTGAAGCCGAGCAGAGTCACAGCGGCGCTTCCGGTCAGGCCCTTCAAAATAAAAGAAAGCAGAATGCTAACGCTAATAATAATAATAATAATAATAATAATAATAATAATAATAATAATAATAATAATAATAATAATAATAATAATAATAATAATAATAATAATAATAATAATAATTGCTGTTGTTGTTATAATTATTAATATCTCTCAAACAACATACCGTATTCCTTATATAATGGATAACCTTATGTCCTGTCAATCATTGCATCATCATCTACCTCTTGTATATAGCTGAGATTTTATATTTTATTACTTATTTTTCTATTTTATTTTGACTTGTGCATTTACATTAATATAATTATGCCTTATTTAACACCTGTCTCTTGCTATCTTTTTTGCTACTTACTTAGAATTAATGATTACCATTTATATGTTTTACTCTTTGTTTATATTATATTGTGATGAGTGAGCTACTGTGTCCAAATAATATATCTATATTATAAGTCTATAATAAAAATAATAATTATCATCATAATCATCATTATCATCATCATCATAAATCTGCACATTTAAAATTGTTAGTGTGAGCAAGGGACAGAGTAAAATTGAAATCCTGACGTTTCCAATAAAGATTTAATAAGTATCCCTTAAAGCGCGACACATTTTAACCACGTAAGGAAGATGGTTGTGGAGGTTGTTAAAATTATTATTTGTACATTAATTTGACCACACTTCCGGCATGTTCACTGCAGATTATTGTTAATTTTACATCTTATCATGTCACTAGGCTCCGATCCGAGTCAGCGTTTACAGGGACCCGGATGAGTGAGTTCAAAACAAAAGCTGGAAAATGATTTTGACTCCCACGTTGCATCCACAAGGACACACTTTAACATAGGGTCGTTCTGTCATTATAAGAGACTCAAAAACAAATGATTAATTAAGGAGCAAATTAGACAGAAAATCTGGTAGTCATTAATAGGCCTACTTAATATTTATTGTTAATATTTTTAGTTTGTTAAAGATAAGAAATACACTTGGAATGAACAACATTTGGTAGGCCTACAGTACTGCTCACTTCAAAGGGACTCCCAGAATCAAACAATCCCCCTCCAAAACAGCTGTACAGCTGTGATTTTGGCTTATACTCATCTTGGGTCTATTTGCTATTTATCAAAACTTCCATAACAATTAGGAAATTCATTCCAAAATTCATTTGTCTGCAACTTAAGGTAAGGTGCACCTCATTATCTCCATAGGGATGTTTTTCCTGCATTTGCTCCATCCTTCAATGCTGCTGGGACATCTCTTGAGGAGCATTGGGCCCCACAGAGCTGTGCCCGGGGACCCATCATGAACTTGAGTCAGGCTTGGTGCAGGACTACCTGAGCTGGACCATTCTATCTATGTTTTGAGATGAATGGGAAAACTGGAGTACCAGGGGGAAACACACGAGACATAGGGTGAAACATGTAAACTCCTCACAGAAAGGCATAGGCAAACCAGGAATCAAACCCAAAACCTTGTTGCTGTGAGTGTTAGCCACATATCATATGAAGAGGTGGGGAAGAGTGAGGTTTTGGCTGAATACCCCATACTATATTACCACTCTTAAACCAGTTGAAGATGCATGTGCCAACCCCAAGAGCTTTTAGCCTGTTGTATACTGAAGCAATAAAATGGTTGTGTTCTCCTCACTCAAGAATATGGCCCTCGCTGAATTGTCCTAAAAGCCAGTACTTTTACTGCATGTTTAGGTAGTCCTACATAACCACAATTAATGTGATGAGCCTTATTGGTACAGTGACTGCCAAAGCTGTGTTAAATGCACCTCTCTGAATGACTCATTTTATTCACCGCTGATCTGTGGCCCTCTGCCTCACTTATTTCATGCAGCCCTCAGTGAAGAAAAGCCTGAAACCTACCGAGGGAAGCGGTACAGCAGTAGCTTTTAACTACAGTAAATAAGACGTGGGTTTGCAGTTTTGCAACTTTGCACGTTATCAACTATGCATGTGTATGCTCCAAACGCAATTTCGTTATTCTTTTTGTAACAATTACAATAAATACTTGAATCTTGAGCCTTGAAACTGTAAAGTGTCATCTTTGAATGTCTGGAACATTTCACAAACCTTTCACCCTGGGCCTCCTACATAGTTTGCTTGCCAAGTACCACCAGGGCTAATCAAACGCAACTGAAGAGATCTGAAATGGGGCTAAAATGAAATATAAACAAGGACTAAATCACTGGTTCCCAAACTTTATCTGCCAGCAACCCTTTTTTCCGTAAATATCTTGGCGACTGTAATATCCTTCTTCTACCTGTGATGTTGCTGCCTTGTAAGGAAAAATAGCAATATTTTCTGGTTAATACTGATAATGAAATACTTTATAGATAAAATTAACAGTCTAGTTTGGCCCTTTTTAGAGAACACCCTGAGACTCTTAGGGTACCCAAACTTGAGTCCCAAACCCCAGGTTGGGAATGATTGGACTCAGTAATGCTTAACCTATGAGTAAACAGATTCAAAACCATATGTTATTCAAGCTTTAGAAGTACATATGAATAAAGTACATCGTCTTTGGTCTGTTTTAATGCCATTCCACCTTCTCTTCCCCTTTGTTTGTACAATGGAGGGGTTATGTTGCTGCAGAGAGCAAATGCACTTGTCCATATATGGGCCAGTGTGTCACAATGAAGTCAGATGTGTTTTAATGCTGCATTCACTTGTTTCCGAAATCAACTACTCCGAGACAATTTTGGACAATCTGCTTAAGATAAATCACACAGATATTCACAGTCCCATGATAATTTATTTTGTGGTTACGTTCAAAATAAGCACAGTGCCCTCTAATATTCAAATTGGCCTAATAATGCCACATATATAACGTTGAGTTGCACTTTCGGGGTAAAAGTTTTCGATTTTCCTATTCCATTTGAACGCCCAGCCTCATTCGCCGGTGGTGTTCTTCTTCCAGTCGCTCTTTTGCTGAACCATCAACTCATCTTTTATTTTTTCTAAAGAACCGAAAACACAGAGAGTAAGTCAAACAGATGTGTTCATGTGTGCATTCAATCATCTGGCTTTTCGTAGATATGGACGATGTGTTTGTTTAATTTAAGATATTGGACAACTCGGTGCCGCTTAATTGTTTCAAATGGGAAGCTAGCATCGGTGTTTTATGCGTATTATAAGAGGTTTTGGCATGGGAAACCCCGTGAAAAATAAACCTATAATTAAATCAAAGTTCCGTTATGCTGACGAGTTTTTAAATCTGATGTAAAGTTGGTTCAGATTGAGAATTTAAAGGCTAAAAGCTAGCAGGGAGCGTCTATTTCCGCGTTCATGATAATGAAGTGCATGTTGGAGCTTGTGCAGGAAATGCGGCACTGGTGTATGCTGGATCGCTATGAAGGTTTTATGTCAAAATAAATATTATTCCTGGGTCATAAGATTGAGTTTAAGATATTCAGAAATGTGTCTTTTCTTAAGTATGCATTTTTGCAATGACTTCAACAGAAACAAGATGTTTCTACAACAGCAGGAGAGGTCCCCCACTACTACTATAACTCTGATACAGTTTTATTAACAGTAACTCCAAATATTTTCCCAATAAAAACTGATTATTTTATTTTCCCAAATAAAAATACTCCACGCTGCTACATAAATGTTATCCCATTATAAAAATTTACTCAATGTCTAGAAGAAAACTTAGTAGTGTGCCTTTTGGGTTTTTGACCTTTTGGGTTTTTGGCCTCATCACAAGACCTTCAACAGTAGTGTCTAATAAAAGACTGCATCATGCTATTCATGTTTTATATATTTAAACATTATGATGTAAATTCTCTTTGTTTCAGGAAATAATGAATGTAGACCATGAAGTGAAGCTTCTGGTGGAGGAAATCCAGAGACTTGGCCAAACAAGTGAGTCAGCCCACAACCTGATACTGTCTTATTATCCAACATGCTCCAGAGAAAGAAGCACTGAGAAACCACACTGGGTATAATGTAGTCTAATGTTTTCAGGCTTGAAAGTACGCCTGGGTGATATGTCAAAAAATTAATCAACATTCTTTCCCTCACATTGATAAATTTTGCCTCTACGATTCAAATTTTTTTTTCTTCTAAAGACAAAGTCAACTTTCAATATTCCCTGAACATAAATAACAGACTTTCAGTGCCATGTAGCACACAAAAATGTAATATCTAGAGTTTTCTTTATATAATAATAGCAAAAGTTAGCTTGAAATGTAACTAGCATCATAACACTAATGCATTGTGTATATTGCATATGCTAAATGCTGTCTGTTTTCAGATGCTAATGGCCAGATGTCTGTGAAGTTTGGAGTTCTGTTCAGTGACGACCGATGTGCTAATATCTTCGAGGCTCTGGTGGGCACCCTGAAAGCAGCCAAGAAGAGAAAAGTGGTCAGTTATGAAAGCGAATTGCTTCTTCAGGGCGTTCATGACAATGTGGAAATTATCCTGCTGCAAGCGTGATGACCACTTTGGGTTTTCCTAATTGTACCATCTAACCAATTTTAGTCCTACCCCTTTAAAATCATTAATTGACATAGATACAGTTTTAAACAAATACTTTAATGCTACTCTGAGTTCTGCTGTTGTTGGTCAAGCACTGTTCACATACTAACACATACTAACCTGTGCAGGGCTGCGGTGCAGGGCGCTCTGTGGTGTGCAGATGCCGTTTAGTTCTCCACTTATTTTAGACATTTTTATTACAAGTTACAAAAATACAGCACCTAAATATTGCCAGTGTGAAAACTATGGTAGATAGGCTTTTGAATAAATAAATGAGCAAAGAACGGTGACTTCAAGCTAATTAAAAAAAGGATTTTTTCCTAACTTGAATATCTTCTAATTGAGGTTACTCAGGTAAATGCTCTTCTTGTTGAGCAACAAATCCTTTTTAAATGTATCTGTCCCGTTACTAAAACAAGTGATTTGTTCTTTCTCAAAGTTAGTGTCTAGTATTTGTATAGAACCAGAGCTTAATGAATTATTTGTCCATTTCAACTAAGTGGCAGTATTTATTTCTCATGCTTGACAAAATGGCTGCAAAGTACTGTATGTTTTTATCTGATTTACAATAATACACAGATGAATGTAGTACTTTTTGTAATACATTTTAAACTACTTGGGCTATATCACAACCAACTGCCTTTTTTCTTATAAACCAGGACAAGCTGAGTAATTTTTAAGATCCACATTGTAAAAACGGTATGAAGCACAATCACTATCAACAGTGCCTCCAGTACTTTGTTGTATTCATGTTTTGCTTAAAAATACAATATATCTGGAATCACCTGCCTTTTACAGGGATTTTCCTACCTCATGACTTGGACCTGTTTGCTAGTAAATTTAGATCTAATTAGGATAATGCTAAAGATTTAATATTTCTTTACTCTGTGGTCAGTGGCTTTCTTATGATTGTTGCGTATACTCTGCACTGACCTAGTTTTTTAGACCAGATTAGTGTAATTTTTCTTCTCAAATACAGGGTGCCAAATAATCTCAGGACCAAAATGTTATGACCAAATATTTAAAGCTTATACAAATATTTTCAATTTTAAAGGTGCCATATGTTCCTTTTTAATGTTTCAATTTACCCAGAAGTATGCTGGCATCTTGCTTTTTTTGCTGTCTATATATGTCAGCATTTTTTGAAATCCCTGTACCAAAAGGTAATGCATCAAACTGTAAATAGTGAACAAATCATGCATCAATGCTATTAACACTGGAAAAGTGTCTATGCGGTACTTTATTGACCAGAAATTCAAATTGTTCATTTATGTGTGTTTTTCTACTCCTGTAATGTACAACTGGGACTGCTGTGTTGCTAACTGCTAATGTGCATGCATGCTTAAATGACAAAAATGGGGATATGAAATAATTTAACAGAAATTGCTTATGATGCTCACTGTTGTATATGTGGGGACAAAGAAACCTCAATGTTTTTCCTGAACCTTTCAAAGTGCACCATTACTGTCAGTCCTATAAATATAGCAAATGATTGTAAGAACTCCAAGGAATAAAACACTCCACTTGGGTAAAATTGAAGACTCAGTGTCATTTATTAAAAACGTTTTGTCAATTTCTTACGTTTTAGTCTATTGGTCTAGTGCTGCGTTTATGTACAATGGAAAGTGACTGCAAATTATCAAATCAAAAGGCATTGTAATAACTTGATCACTGCTGTCTTGAATCACGTAGTAGATATAGATTAAAATTTGAAGTTCCGTTTGATTCTAGGAAATACTTGACCCTCTCCAGTTAAAGAACAGTTTTATTTAATAAATAGTAAAAATGAAAAAGTACATTTATAAAGTTTATTCTGAAAGAAGCTGAAATTCTCATGACTTCCTGAAAGCAGCTCATTGGGGGCGTGTCGTGTGACGTCAGGGGGTGGAAGAAAACAGCAGGAATCAAAACAAGAGACGGACACGCCTTCAATCTTAAAGGTTATTGCAGCTTAATTCTTCAAAGTGCCGATGCACAGAACGCTACCTGGGGTCCACGCAAAGCCCTAAACTCCGACAACCCCCTGCAACAGCCCGCAGCAGTCGACAAGGACACAAGCCTGCAGGGATCCGAGGCAGCTCTGCAGGAATGGACTCCACACTCATGTCAGGCGCTGACAGCAGCTCATAGAGGTCGAAAATAACATTGACACCCGAATAGCGTAAAATGCCCAACCAAAAGACCAGCAAAGGCAAGAAAAGCAAGCGCACCAACAGCAGCGGGGATGAGCAGGAGAACGGAGCGTGTGCGGCCGCAACAGGAGGCGCGACGGCGGCTGCTGCGCCCACGAACGAGCGCTCCAGCGGTAAGACGACACAGACAGGACGGATGGAGAAGTTTGGTGATGCTGTCTTCCTGCCACGGGGAGCTTTTGTGTTATCTGTGTTACTGTAGTGCGTACAACACTGCTGTCTGTCTCTCGCCTCTCTCCAGTCCGCCTCAAAGTTCATTTAGAAACTATCAAAGCATTAGCTTCCGTTTGGAGCGCACAGCTTAAGGCAGTGGAGAGTTTACCTAGTGGCTGTTATGAGCATTCTGTTAGACGAGCCTTTTATGGCCTAACCCAAACTGTGCAGACTAGAGTAGTCCACAGTGATTTGCATGCGCCAGCTCCTTCGCGTGTTTTGGTGCGACAGCACGTTGTGCACACATAGCTTTAGTTAGATGTGTTTGGGGTTTACAAAAATGTAAAGCCGCTGGTACCGATTATAACATGCTCACTCACTTCCTCAAGGCATTTGTGATTAGCCCATTGGGGAAAAGTGGTGCGTCGTGTTCTTCCTGTTAGCTTACCTGTAGCAGGCATTTTACAACGCATGTGCATAATCCTGTTGGCAATAATTGTCCCCAAAAATATAAACACAGTTTGCTTAGAAGTGACGAGTATCGTGCACACACGGTTTGTTTCTTTTGTGCAACACTCTGCACAAGTTCATAATCTTTGTCAGTGGTGCCCTCATAACTCATTTGTCATTATGTGCATTGTTATGCGGGTGCGGCTGCGTTTGCCTGACGTACATTTTATGCACACCTTGACCATTTCTTCTGCTGGGCCAGGATTTCCTCTGAAGCCCTATCAAATTTAACAGCATTCAATTATCCTGCAAAGATGGTGGTGTGAGGAGTGTGACCTTAAGTCAAAACTAGATTTTGAATACAGCTAATTAATGATAATGTTTCAATAAGTTTATAGGTTGTGATGTTGTCCTGGCAAGGGAAGTTACCACTAAGTTCTAACTTCATTGTTACTAATATTGCTACTACCAAATATGTTGTTATTACCCCTGTTAGTAGCATTACATTACAGGTGGGGTCATACATATGGGGGACTTTGGGGGAATTCAAGTCACTGACAAGCAGTGAAAATTCCTGTTGCATCACTTTTTTGTTTTCATTCATAGAGGCGTGTGCGACCCCCCTGGGCTGCAGTCTGGGACGCCCCATAGACATGGACAAGGACGATTACCAGCGTGTCCTGTGCAACAACGAGCTGTGTCCCCATGGAAACTGGATGCACCTGCAGTGTTTCTACGAGTGGGAGAGCTCCATCCTGGTCCAGTTCAACTGCATCGGCCGAGCGCGCTCCTGGAACGAGAAACAGTGCAGGCAAAACATGTGGACCAAAAAGGGCTATGACCTGGCATTTCGTTTCTGCTCCTGCCGCTGTGGACAGGGCCATCTGAAGAAGGACACGGACTGGTACCAGGTCAAGCGCATGCAGGATGTTCACAAAAAGAAGCCATCAGAGAGGAGTTTTGGCAGGATGGGGGCAGCTGCTGGGTCAGGTGAGGGGGGCATGGATGACAGCAAGAAAGCTAAGTTACCAATCACAGGGAAAGTTCCTCAAAGAAGTCAGGAAATGCCTCGTAGACAATCCATGGAGAGACAGAACTCTACAGAGAAAGGGGCAGTCGGGGGTCAGGCAGTAGGTGGCGCACTTCCAAAATCCCCATGTGAATCTTCCCCAGGACAGTCTCCTCCGACGGGGTTCTGCTTTTCCCCGACCTCAGCATTGGCACAGGGGGCAGGTGCGAGAGGGCCGCGACAGTTTGGGGAGTTCCTGAGATCAGCAGTGCAGCATTCGGACAGCCAGAGGAGGCACCCGCTGGTATCGCTGGGGCGGGGAGGGGGGCATTTGGACGCAGCGTCTGTGCTGCCCATCCCCATGTCCCTGGCCCTCCCGCTGCACCACAGGCTGGGCTCCGGGGGTGATGTTGGGCATGGTGGACACCCCGTGCAGTTCCTGAGGCGGCTGGACCTGTCGGAGCTGATCGCACACATTCCCCGGCACAAGCTCAACACCTACCACGTCCGAATGGAGGACGACGCACAGGCGGGGCAGGGCGAGGAGCTGCGCAGGTGGGACCACTCACCCATAAGACAAGCACTAAATGCCATTCATTAGATACAGTGCCAAATGCCCATCATTAACTTTGAGATTTTATTTGACTTTTAAAATGGCAGTGGCGTAGGAATCTGTGCCTGTATGAATATGTGTGCCCGAGTGTGTGGTGGTGATCGGAGGGGCCAGTGGCACAGATTGGCCGCCTTGCTACTGTCAGTCTACCCTAGGACAGCTTTGACAACAATAGTTTGCTGTTGTTTTGACATTTACTTCAAACTAACTAAAGTGATCCCCCAAAATTAAATAAAAGATATTTGGCTACTGGGACCATAATCCTGACAAGACAGACTCTGCACTGATTCATAACACTTTTTCTTTAAATTTTATAGAATTTAAAGGTGCACTGCGTAGCTTTTCCGATGGTGGGTGAGTTACCAACTTCATTGAGATGTTATTGCCTTGCCTGGGAACCTCCACAGTATGGCATTACATTTGTATATCTAACATTTATTGAATTTATTTAATTATTGCTTGAAAAATCCTTGAAAAACACACCCTCTTACTGTGCCTCTCCACAGATCTGACTTGGCCTGGTGGTGTCACTTGCTTATCCATACTGTAGAGTGTGGAGGACCCTCTAGTGGAAAGGTTACACAGAGCACCTTTAAACTGGAGTATTTTAAATGCAGTTTCAGTCTTGGAGCACTTGTAGAAACATTTTTTGTGGTGTGGTATTATTTGTGAATGATGCAGAATTTCAATTTTTTTATATGGACAAATAATTACACAACAAAATCAACAATTCTGAGTGTATTTTTGATCTTCTTTGCTCTGGTCTTGCGCCTTGTAGGTTCATCCTGTCAGCCCTGAGTGCGTGTCAGAGGAACATGGTGCACTGTGCCCTTTGCCTGCGCTCTCTGCCTGTGTTCGAACAGTTCCCCCTGGTGGACGGGACTCTCTTTCTCAGCCCGTCCCGACACGAGGAGATCGAGTACGACGTGCCCTGTCACCTACAAGGTCAGTCTGGGGGGCTCATTCAGAAATATTCACAACAGTAGTGTGAGAAAATTTAGATGTGTTCAAAAACCAGAGGTAGAAATGAGCTACACCAAATTCACAGCCTTAAAATGAAGGCCTCTCACGCCACAATAATTACGATATCAGTATTATTTTAGTCGACTTAAGTAATTTGATCCAGTCCAACCCAGCTTTACAGTATTTGTATGGCACATTTTACCAACACAAAGTATCCAAAGTGCTGCATAGAGTAGCCACAATATAAATTAACACATTAACACAAATAAAATAAAGCATAAAATAAATAAATAAGTCAATAAAAAGAATACTAAAATTAGCAAATAGAAAAATAGCAAATAAAATCAATAAAAGACAGTCAGAGGACCACACAATTCTCACGCCATGTTAAAATCCGGTGAGTAAAAGTGTGTTAAACGATTCTTAAAAGAATCGACAGGTCTTAATGTGACGGGGGAGACTGTTCCAAAGTCTGGGGCCACAGAAAAGGCCCAGTCACCCCGACTTTTGAGTCTCGTTTTTGGATCGACAAGTTGGAGCCCTCAGACCTCAGAGCGTGCAAAGGAGTGTAGGGAACAACGAGGTCTGAAATGTACATTGGGGCCATGAAGTGCTTTAAAAACAAACAATACATTTTTTTTAAATCAACTCTAAAATGAATGGGGAGCCAGTGCAATGATGATAAAGGTGTAATGTGTAAATTGTAAATTCTTAGTAGTTATGTATCACTCTGTGTTTGACCTCTGACCCAAACTACTGCAAGGGAATTCGTGGAAAAACAACTATTTATGCAGAAAGAAAACAGTACGAGGGAACAAAGTATTTATATGAAGACAGATTTAAAGTTTAATCTGCCTTTAACTAGGTTGTCATGATAACAACTATATCAACTCATTGTTAAATATGTAGTAAAAGGTGGGGCCAGTATTAATTGTGTGTGCATTTTCTTTGCACTACTGGAAAATATTTGGTTATTTTTTGTCTACACAATAAGATTTAAGCCATACAAGTTTGAATTAATAGCCTAAATTTTCTGCACTTTAGTGAGTCTACAACATAGGTGCGGGTGTTTGGACCTAGTTGTGCTGGAGTCCCCTCGGGTGATTTGGGAAACCTCAGTGCTTTTTCTAAACTTGAGATTGTAGGCCTTGGTTTTCAGATGGATCCTCCACTTAAACTTGATAGCCAAATATGTTGTGTTGTAAGGACCAGCTTTTTCCACCTTAGGCAGCTGGCTAAACTTAAGCACCTTTTGGCACGTCAGCACATTGAAACAGTGATTCACCTCTGTAACGCACTTTATTTTGGTGTGAGTCAGTCCTCTATTTCCCAACTGCATTTCATCCAAATTGCGGCTGCACGTCCTTTAACTGGCACTCGAAAATATGAGCACATCACCCCCATTTTATCCTTTCCTTCACTGGCTGCCGTGCACTTTAGGAACCATTTTAAACTGCTTGTATTTGTCTTTTAAGTGTTTGAATGTCTCTGAGCCCTCCATATGCTCCTGTGCGGTCCCCCAGGTCTGATTGTACCACCAGCCGAAGCTCAGAGGGGACAGAGCCTTTGCGGTGGCACCAAAACTGTGAAATGAGCTGCCTTTGCACATTTGACAGGCCTCTTCTGTACCTGTTTTTAAATCTCTTCTTAAAACGCACTTATTCGCTTTGGCCATCGACACAGTTTGAGAGATGTTGACATTGCACTACATTCGAATCGATTCTGTTTTCATACACACAGCTCTGGAAAAAAATAAGAGACCACTGCAAAATTATGAGTTCTCTGATTTTACTACTTATAGGTTTGTGTTTGAGTTTTTGTTTCATTCTATAAACTACTAACAACATGTCTCCCAAATTCCAAGTAAAAATATTGTCATTTAGAGCAGTTATTTGCAGAAAATGACCTCAAATAATGCGAAGAAAACAAGATCATATTAATTTTAAAACAATACTAATGTTTTAACTTGAGAAGTGTTCAGAAATCAATATTTGGTGAAATAATAATAATGATGAATGCAGCAGTGTTTTTTTTTAATACTTTTCTTCCTTAAATCACCTCATCAGTGCCCCATGAAGCAGAATGAGGTGTATTTGTGTTGGAATTCAACAGATGCTATGGTTAAAACAGCTGTCTGTTCAGAAAAAAAAAGATCTCTTATTTTTTTTTCCAGAGCTGTATGTTGTTTTATTGTTTTTAATTATGTTCTGGCCAACCTGTGATGTTTTTTAAAGTGTGTTATTTAACATATAAATACAAAAAAACCTAAAACCAACTGTTAAGCTAATATGGTCCAATGTGGTTCATTTAGAAAAGGGTTTCATACTATGCTGGGGCCAGTGGCAATGTGTAAAACAGTTGTTGTCATGTTTTTTTCCCCCTCCAGGTTGTAGAATATAATGACGCTACTTTCTCAAATGGGTCTGGAGACAATTGTTATCCTTTCTTATTATTAGATCCAAATATGTAACACGTGAAAACTGTTAATCCGTTATTTTGTCATGTGTGGATATACGCACGTGTGTCTGGTCTCTGTAGCTGTAAGATGTGGACGCACGCAGCTTTTTGATCTTGACCTTATCCTTTGATATGTACAGTAAGGTCCTTGATATTCAGCACAAGTACATTATTGATGCATGCTTTTGCTGTGTCTAGCTGACTTTAATACTGAACATTTCAAAGCCAAAACACCTGAAGAAACTTGGGATTTAGGTGATTTAGGTAAAGATTGTTGTCAAATTCCACAAGGCACTGATAGCCACTGTGATCTATGATAAAATGTTAAGCAATATGTTTCAGTTTTCTACTTTTCAACAAACAAAATGTAAAACAGACACATTCTTGGAAACATGAGGTGAAAAGCCAAAACTAAATGAATGTTTTTGTGTTTCTCGCATGCAGGGAGGCTTATGCATCTCTATGCCATCTGTGTGGACTGTTTAGAAGGAGTCCATAAGATCGTCTGTATCAAATGCAAGTCACGCTGGGATGGAAGCTGGCACCAACTGGGCACCATGTACACCTACGACATACTGGCAGCCTCTCCGTGTTGTCAGGTACACTAGAATTACATTAAGAGTCACTATTTGAAAGGTCAATCCACAATTAATGAAACTGATCATTGACATCGTTCACTGGTCATGTGTTTTACCCTATGTTCAGACTGTGAATCAATGCTTTCAAGATGCAAAATCGATTTCTTTTTACTTTCTACCATATTATAACACGGTATAACAGGTTTTAGATATCATCCCTGCATGTTTTATATTTTAGTGATCTCTCCAGGCCCTTTTCGAATCCTCCTTATGGTTACAGTATGATTTTACCCAATGTTTACCCCACAAGCCTACATCATCCAAACTCCCACAAGACAATTCTCCATAAATATACAAAAACATGATACAAAAAAGAACACAGCAACTTAACGAACCTAATGTGATGTACAGTGGTGTCATTAACAGAATGCAGGCTGGTTGTGTTGTGATGGCGCTCTGAAACAGTGAAACTTTTAATACATACATTGTTTTTGGCAAATAGAGCATTTTCAAAGCAGTAAAAGGTAATGATGATAATGATGATCTAAATATGTTATATCTAAGCGGTTCATACCCCATAGAAGTAAAATATCCCCTTTTAACACCAAATTTACTCAGATGTCTAGACTCTTGTGCATTACTTTTAATTAATTGCACACAACAAACCTGACAAAAAAATGACACAGATGGACAGTATGTTAGGTTAGGTTGCTTTATTTGTACCCGTAGGTAAATTTGCTTTGCAGATATGTTGTCTACAAGGTATAAAATAACTGTTTTGAAAATATGCAAAATCAAAAAATCATGCACTATAGGCACCTCCTGCTTCTGTCAGGTCGATCTAAGGCACCGGTTGTAGCATGGGTCCAATTTTTATACCAGGAGAATAGTGTAGAAATACAACATGTACTTTTACTGTGTTATACAATAAACAAACTGAGAAAGTACATATTTATTTATTTATAATTGTCACCGTTTCTTAACCAACTCAAAAATATTACCTCACTCTCTGTAAGTTTTGTTTTGGAAATGAGAAGTTCTAGGTCATACTATCATTATAAGATTGTATAAGCAATACTTTTTAGTAATTACTCTGTTTTCCCATTTTGTTTTCATCTTTAGGCCCGTCTCAATTGTAAACACTGCGGGAAGCCCGTGGTGGATGTACGAGTGGGAATGCAGTATTTTTCAGAGTACAGCAATGTTCAGCAGTGTCCTCATTGTGGAAACTTAGACTATCACTTTGTCAAACCTTTCTCCTCTTACAAAGTTCTCGAGGCTTATTGACACATGTTGTTCTTGCATGCTAGTTATCAATATGCTGCTTCTGTTACTGTTTTTCTAACACAATCTAGGAATAAATTTTATTTTTGGGCCTCATGGCGGTTATCGGAGTATATTTTTGGCACTTGGATTAAGACAGTATTCTTTGCTGATTGAGAGAGGACTGGATAAAGTGTTGACTTGACATTTAACAAGTCGTAAAGACACATTTATCCGTGACAAGTGAATGTAACTGTATGCCAAATTTGCTTTATTTTGTACCAAAACAGTGATATCTTGAAAATAAAGCAAAGACACATCTATGCTGCTTTTTGTGTTATTTTTTACAATGTTATTAAGACACATCATTTAGCATACCAATATAGTTTTGAGCTGAAATCAAAAAATGCCGTGTCAGTACTTTTATGGAATACCAAGGCACAGCAGCAAGTTTAGGCAGAAAATCAACACAATTTGTAATTACATTAGATACATTTTTGGATGTTTTCACTGTGTACAAATACAACTTTTCAACTTCCACCTCTTTACCTGTTTGTCTCCATGAGGCTGTTATTGCTTTGCTTTGGGCATTAAACTTTTCTTCATTCAATTATCGTTCTTAATGCTGAAAAATACACTGAATACTATAACAATACGACCAGTACGTTGACCCTAGTACTCGTCTCCATGGTGATCGGTAAGTTGAATTCATATCACGGAACATTCCAGGCGAAACAACATCTCCATGGAGACAAGCAGGTGGTAGACCTGGCATAGAAAAAGACTTCAGTTCACTCCTCGATTTCGATCCTCGTGAGATTGTAAAATTTGTTTTTATTTAGCCATTTTAATAATCTGTGAAAAGAAAAAAAAACATCTTTGCTTTTATGCTCAAATTCAAAATGTATTCAGTACATTTATATTCACCATTCTTCCAAGTAAACCTACACCACCATTTCATGATTACACCAATCTTCAAAACGTTTTCCTTGTTACAAAATACAAATAAGTGCATTTAATTTTAAACCAGTGTCCCTTGTAACTTTCCTAATTCTCCAAGTGCAGTTTGTAAATTGTCTAATATTCTCCACACAGTATTCAATCTAGGGATGATCCAAAAGTCCCTATTGGATCATTAAATTTAAAAAAAAATTGTCCTTATTTTTTGCAGATGCCGATATCTGGCTTGCAGTTGTGACCAATATTTGCTGGTACTGATATTTTAAATTTTATACTTTAAAATCCATAGCAAGGACCAAATGTATGTTAAATTATAGTGAAATTTACAAATGAATGAATTGTTCACTTTTGTATATAGGATACAGATTCACAAATCAGTCTGTTCAAAAAGACAAATCGGCACAATTTTCAATACAGACCGATAACGATATCTACCAAAATCCTCTTCATCCCTAATTCACCCCCATAGTGTCACTGCTGTACAGAACTCTCGCTTGTGTCCTTTGAGCCGTCTGCTGAAGTGCTAGCAGATTCTGTGCTGGCAGATTCTGTGCTAGACTCTGTGGTTGGCTTTTTCTTGGGTTTCTGAGCGAGTTCTTTGGCTGAAGGAGGCCTGAGGGTGCACGTCGCCGTCTTACCATCTCGGGTCACTGTCGGCTTCGACACGTATCCAAAATCAACCTCTATTTGTTGCACTAAGTTCTCCAAATGAGAATCCTACTGGAGAGAGATAAAAAATAAGTAAAGCGTGATGTGTGTAACAGAATTTGAATTGTCTGTTGTTCCTCACCGCCTTGCCGGTAGAATTGCGATGGGGTCGAAGGGTTATTTTGACATGGTGTTTCTTCTCCAACCAACTCTCCACTTGTTTGAATTTGGTCGCAAGGTCATGAGTTGCGATGCTAGAAGAGAAAGTGAGCTCCTTTACTTGGATAGGTGCTGTAGGAACAGTCAAAATGGTCCAGAGTTTAGTCAATTTCAAAGCAACATTGATTCAGTATCTCTGATCTGAGCAGGATCATCTGACCCAAACATCACTAACAAGACGCAATAATGCCTACGTATTAGGGATGGTACAAGATCGTGCACACAAGAGAAATCTTATCTCGTGAGACCTTTTTCCCCAAGTGTTTAGATTTGGATTGGACAAAAAAGGATTATGTGTTGGTGAGTATCTCTTACAGTTCCAAAAAGCAGTACTAGAATGGAAACAAAAATGTCTTTCTCGTGGACCCAATTTCATATCTCGTCTTGTGAAAATTGTGCGCTCGTTTATTTATATAGAGAGGTACTAGTTTTACATATTGTATAAAGGGTAGATTAGGTCCTAAACTTTCAGTCCAACTCAGTTTTTTGCAATATATTCTATGTATATTCTAAGCTATATATTTGCAGGTTACTATTCAAGCTTAGGCTACACATTTTAAACATGTCCAGGATCTAAAATATTGATTGCAATTGTTCATACAGCCCAAAGAAGCTCCTTGTCTTCTTTGGTAGATTTCAACACCAAGCCACATAATTTACTTGATAATAAATTGTGTTGTTTTTAAGCCAACATGTAAAAATAAAAGTATATTTATTCATGCTCCACTGTTGCCTACGCATTTCTCAATTATGAATTATGTATGATTTCACCAGCCCAACATTGCAACCCCATTTAGATCAGAAGTGTGGCGTAAACTAATGGAATAACAAACACACTCCATTCAGGTACAAGTCCAGTCTGTTCCACTTTACTGAATGACCTGACCTGGCTTCGCTTTCTGCTTCTCCCTGAGCCTGAGCTGCTCCTCGTGAATCTGCTTTCCGCTCATCAGCCTGTACACGGGGGGGTCCTGTTTCTCGCTCAGCAGCACCAGCTTCAGCCCCTGCTCATCCATCATTTGGAGGACACTGGACCGGTGCATCGTCCCCATGTTGTCACCGCTCTCTCCTATAACCTGTATAAGACGATGGGGGATCTTCCTGCCAACGTTGCTTATGAAGGCATCGCTGTGTCCACTACTCTTCTTTTTCTTCTTAGGTGTGGGGGTGTCTTGAGGGTCCTCTGCTATTGTGCAAAATTTAGATCGACTCGAGACGGTTGTAAAGACGTTGGGTTTGTCTGTGCATGTGGTACTTCTCGCTAAGGAATATGGAAAAACTAGGCTGCTACTTCTTATCACTTGGGTTGAAAAGTTGAACAGCCACCTGGCACGACCCGCAGACATGTCCTAAACAAAAAGACATGGTTAAAAATACACAGTTCGTAATACAGACAGAAAAGTAATGTTGATAGTTAAATGATCTTGGCAAGGATGTCGGTCTCTTAATGTCAAATATAGGTATAAAAAGTATTGTAACAGAAGAACATTGCTAATTTAAAAGCTTGTCAATCATTGATAACATGAACATAAATAAACTACAATAATGATTAATACAGTTTACATCTTTAAACATGCATTGTGTAGGGTCCACAACCCGTTGGTGTCCATGGAAATGTTAATGGTTTAAATTGCCCATAATATGGTATTAAACAAATCTGTTAGGGGTGTAACAATATCCAAGTCTCATGATACGATATCGTCACGGTATGAACCTCACGATACGATATTTATTGTAATATTGTGGGAAAGCTCATGATATGGTGGGGAAGCTCACAATATTACGATATTCTACATAATACCAAGACTGACATTATAAAATGCTTTGACCAGGAATTTAGTACAACATTTATTGTCATGAGGGATGTAACGATATCCAAATCTCTCTGTACGATATTTTCACCATAAACATCTCACGGTACAATATTTAGTGCGATATTTTGTTGAGGCTCACAAAACTGTGAATATGCTACTTTTTCCTCTAAAAATGCCTTCACGAGACTCAATCCAAAGAATGAAGATTTAAAAGTGCTTAGAACAGTTATTTCTTCATGTAGTCTGCACTGAAACAGAGCAAAGCATCATGGTCTATGTAGTTCCCTCTGTTTTTTTGTTTTTTTTAGCTATTTCTACATCATAACTATTCATTTAAGCAAAGAGACTTGTGATTTTACAATATTATAAGAGACCTTTGACGATACAATATCACAATATTTCGGTTATTGTTACATCCCTAAAATCTGTCTTGCATTTATTGAACTACAGGTGTTATTTATTACTCAAAAATATCTTAAAAACATTCATTCTTACTGTGTTTATTTTATTATTTATTTTTCCTTGTACATATACATTTATATAATTATGCCTTATTCGACACCTGTCTCTTGCTATCTTTTTTGCTACTTATCTAGAATTTATTATTACCATTTATATTTTGCTTCTCTTTGTTATTATTATATTATATTGTCATGAGTGAGCTACTGTGTCCAAATAATTTCCCTTGTGGATCAATAGTTTGTCTACGTCTATTTCATTGTCACAGTGAGTGGGATCACCTCTCCACAAATCTAACCTGTAATTTGACTTACAAGACTCCACAGACATTAAGTTTGTGGCCATACTGTGGAATATTCTAGCCACATCTCCATGGAGACAAGCAGGTGATGGACCTTCCACTGGACAAGTTACACCTTTAAATAACGTTCAACCTATTTAACTTGAAATTTACAAATATTTTTTTCAGATTCAGAAATGGCTTTATTGTCATTGGCTGCTACATGCACACCAAAAGTACAAGCCAATTTCTGGACTTCTAGGATTGTTTAACAAAAAAATTTTAGGCAAGGATGAGTAAAATCATTTCTTATGTGTTTTCCAAAGTGTATAAATACCTACCAGACATGCGTTCAATGATTCTGACAGCTGTGGGTAAAACTATTGATTTGACTTGGAAAAAAAAAGTGTATATGCAACAGAGGGTTCAATAATGGCTAACATTTTAGTTGGGAGAGGTCAGAGCAAAAACAATTAAAAAAAAAATGGCCTGGAATCGTAAGGAGTTTAAGTGACATTTGATGTGAGAAACCAGAGGGACCGTGTTTAGACAGATCATTACTATTATTTATTTATTTTTAATCATAAATAATAGTTTAGAAAAAATAAAAATGGGCAAGTGAATATGTAATTGTGTGCCTGTAAATAAATAAATAAATAAATAAAATAAAAAAAAATTTTTATTGTATATTATTGTAAGAAATGTGAAGTTTGTAGAGTCAGAGGGCCGAGATAGAATCAAACTGGATATTCCTCTAGTCTCTTACTCTTAATCAGTCCGTCCTTTGCAAAAAACGTCCGTGCACTCGTGATTTTAAGGGTAATAGCAAATATTGTTTTTATTACTCACTGTTTTTGTCAATGTCGTTAGTTCATGCTTTCATCAGGCTGAGGGTAAATGGATACTTCCGGTTTGTGTTTCTTCTACTTTATTTAGCGAGGAGTCCTAGAGAAAACGTCTATTACCGCCCCCAAGTGGACACTTTAGGGAGTTCACTAGTTAAAAAGTGCGTTTGCATCGTTGCTTGTTTGACCAACCTAAACTATAAAACGCAGGTAATTATACAGTCAGTGGTAAGAATACTAATCAAATTAATCAGTTAAATCTAGATCAATTAAAGGTGCTATATTACACGATATTATATTGTGTTAGTTTCATTCCCACGTTTGAGTTATCCTGGATTATTACCCTATTTTTAACCTCATTTGAACTGATTTACTCTTCAATACTCATTACTAAAGGTGCATTGTGTAACTTTTCTGGTGGAGGATCCGTGCCACCTTCTTGTTTCTGCCATTGCTCTGGCCAGAATGTTCAACAGTATGGCATTAAACTTTTTTTTTTTTTAGCCCTGGGTCCCCTGCCCCAGCAGATTTATACAAAACCAGTGATTTGTCCCAGTTTTATACAAGAAATCTTCCAGGTGTTCCTATTTTTGACCAAGTTGATACCTGCCGACAGTAAAGAGAGGCTTAAATTGTGACTTGTTACATAAAATACAGAAAAGCTGCTTAAAAATTAAAATGTGACTGTAATGACTCACATGTTAGTTGTGAATAAGTCATGAATGGAGCAAGTGCAGAACAATTTTCCTTAATTACGCACTTGTTTTCACAATTTTATTATTACCAACCACTTCAAACCAGGGATGTCCTAGTTTTTGAAACTCTGGTGCTACATTAAAGAGCTCTACCTTAGATTTATTTAATTACAGGTGGTTTACAGGTCAAAAATATTTATCTCCACAGATCTGACCTGTAACTTGGTCTGGTTTGGTCTCCATGAAGAAAGGTTTAATACCATACTGTGAAACATCCGAGACAAACCAATAACCACCAGAAAGGTTACAGGCTAAAACAGTAGCTCTAACTTCAAAGTTTGGCAAACCCAGGACTGAAATGATCAAAATGTTTCAAGGTATATGCAGTGTAAAAACGCAGTGGAGCATTTCCTGCGTCTCCAGAGTTGTCTGCTTGAGCGAACTCAGCCTAACTCTTCAGGGTTGAGTGAATTAAACATGAGCGAATGAATCAACTCAACACAACTCCAAGTATGTTTCTGATGAGGAAATAACATATAACAGAGAACAGAAGATAGTGTAATATTGGCTTTTTAGATAAATACATCCTCAATATATTTAATTCAAGTACTAGTTTTATCACTTTTTTTCATAGTAATAAAACAAATACTAAAACGATATTGCAATATTAAACGGTAATTCCAAGTAACTTTTCTCTTTGTTCTCTAATCAACATCTTGTTTTCATGTGGTGCAGGTTTACAGAAATATATTTGCAAGACAAACTTTGGGCTCAGGGCAGCTACATGCAAAACAGATGGGCTGATATGAGGGAGTTTTTTTTAATAATCCAGCTCTGTTCTGTGCTTCGTGAGTTTGTAAGGTTCTTTCACACGGTAACATATGACTAATATTTAGGAACAAGGACATGCTTGAGGAAAACTGAAAGATGGCACTCAACGACGGGATGATTTGGATTATGTCTGTATGTCTACTGTGGAGTTTAGGTAAGAAAAACCTTTTTGTAAGTTTTGTAAGTAAATGAACGCTTATTTAAGTTTTAAGTTGTAGCCACAATTGGTGAAAATGACAGTGTCAAGTTTTGTTTTTCAGTTTTTACTTGATTTTTACTGCTGTGTCAAACCTTTAAAACTGTAAACCTCACTTTATGAAAAAAATATAATAATAATATACAGTAATATTAATTTTAATTCATTAGATTCACGACCTTGTGTTACTACAGACTGGATAAGAGAGCAGTTTAGTCATGTTTTGTGTGTTCAGATGAAGCTTTATACATTCTTGTAGGCAGTTGGTTGGCCTAAATAAAATTTCGGCCTCTGCTGCAGAATTAAGGCCAATTGCCAATTCACAAAAAAGTCTAAATATTGACCCGATATATTGTCCAACCAATATATCAGTCTATCTCTAGGCTTAACCATAGACTATGGGTTTAGCATGTGGTAACATCCATTTCATTTCTATACTGTAGACATTTTTAAGTGAGATGATTTATTATTATTATTAACATTTGTGGCCATACCGGCTTGTCAAAGCCTGATCCCGTCAGATCTCAGAAGCTCAGCAGGGCCGGGCCTGGTTAGTACTTGGATGGGAGACCACTGAGAATTCCAGGTGCCACAGGGGGGCCAGTGGCAAAAACTGTCGTAGTGTCCTTAGGCAAGACACTTCACCCACATTGCCTAGTATGAAAGTGGTGTGTGTGTTGGAGGGGCCGATGGCGCAGATTGGAGCCTCGCTTCCGTCAGTCTGCCCCAGAGCAGCTGTGGCTAAAATAGTAGTTTACCACCACCGGGTCTGGAGTGAATGAATAATGCTCTGTAAAAGCGTCTTTGAGTGTCCTGAAAAGCGCTATATAAAACTGATGCAGCATTATTATTAACATTTATTAATAAACAAAACACTCAAAGAAGAAAAAAATGTGAGCTAGAGCATAAATAACAACACTTTACACAGTTCAGGCCTCTGTTGTGTTTTGTTAATGAATTTGTTTTTATGTAAAAATAAAGCAGATGTTGAGAAGTTGATGAAGTAGCTTTTTAATAGAACAAGAAAATAACTCACTCATCCACAGTACAAACATCACTCTCAAAGCTCACAAATCTAGTCATTCTATGTTTTTCCTTTGATCAACATTTAACATTTTTACACTTATAGATATTGACATAATGTTTCATCTTCTACATTTGAAAAAGAAATGCTACATTTTTCCATCTGCAAGCTGTGAAAGGGCAAAAAATGATATACCGTTTTGTTCACATCCACAGTCACAGCTATCAAACGGTGTCCTGAGGATGGTACGTAACTTTGTGTTTTTACATTAACTGTATCAACATTTATTTTATTAATTTATTTATTTCAATGTCAGTATCATGTTCAGGTATATCATAAGAAAATACATTTCTTTTTTATATAACAGGAAGTGGCAGCAATGACAATTTTTAAAAAATACTTTAAACTGAAGTCTTTTTGTATTGTTCTTTATCTATAGTTTATCTATAGCAATTTTGAAAAAAAAAATCAGCAAATGATCCTTTCTCCATGCATTAATTTCATTGGCTTCACATAATGCGCCATGTCAGATATTGTCCCTCATAATTATTTCAGAAGCGACAAATACTGAAATATACTTCAGCTCTACTACTACAACTACTGTTGCTTCTAAAATTACTACTTTTGGGATGACTGCAATGTGGATACAAGAGTCATTTTTTATAGGCTTTATATAATCTGCCATTTAAATTCTATATTCTAGATATTTTCAAATGAGATGATTTATTATTATTATTATATTAGCTAGAGCATAAAATAACATAGAAACACTTTACACATTTCAATCCTTTTTTTCCTCATCTTTCTAATATTTTAGTAAACTGCAGCCTTGATAGCTCGTATCTTGTGAAGGTGAATGACACAAACCTATTCATCACAAACGACTCCACCATAGCCTTTAGCAATGGCAGTGGTAAGTTCAGTTCACTTTTTCCTTTGAATTTCCTAAACTTGGACATTTTATTTATCTCTGAGCTGTAATTTTAGGCAAACAGCCGTAGCAAACAAAACACAAGATAATGAACAGGGACATGAGAATAATAAAAACACAGAAAATAATAAAACATACTGTAAAGCACTTTGGGTGTCACGAAAAGTGCCTTATAAAGCCATAATTATTATCGTTTTGAATTTTTTGGGAACTCATTTGATAAGCCATGGCAGTAATCTGCACCTGTTTCTATGGTTATGTCATTGTTCTGCCTGGAATGTTCCACAGTATAGCATTAAACACACTGCAAAAAATGATATTCTAGCATAGTTAAACTGACTTGAATTAAGCAGTTTCATCTTAAAATATACATTTTAAGATTTTTTACTTGTTAAGATGATTTTTTTTTTACTTGTTTCAAGATATTCCATGCTGATATATTTTATCTTACAACTTATTCTAAGCACGTTTTATATTAAATCAAGCCAGGTTAAGCCTCTTTAACTTCCTCTCAAACCAATAAGGTGAAAAATCTTGCCACAAATACTTGAAACTAGTGTTTTCTGCTTAGAAAAAGATTCGTATTTCATCTTGTTTTAAGAAAACTTGGTAAGTGAAAATTTCTTACTGCACTGGTAGATAATTTCACTTAAAATATGGCATTTTTACCTCAAAATTGGTATTTTTTTCTTATTTTTGATAGGCCTTTTTTGCTGTGCAGCTCATTTACGAATTACAGGTGGCTTTACAGCTCAAAAATACCTAGAAAAACTGGCATACTGACTGTGAGCGGGGTCACCTCTCCACAGATCAGACCTGTAATTATCAGGTTTGGTCTCCATGAAGATAGAAAGGTTTAAAGCCGTACTGCGAAACATTCCAGACAAAGCAAAACATTTCCATGGAGAAGAGCGCTTAACAGACCCTCCATCAGAAAAGTTACAGGACGCACCCTTAAAATGATTGAATAGTTCTGTAATGTTTGATGTTTGATAGCAAATAAGGTTATATAAATACATTTTAAATATAAAAATCATGTTATGTAAATCATGTATATAAAGTACTGGCCACAGTGAATTAGTGCTGGATTTGTTGATAAAAGTGCTCTAAACTTTCAGGACTAGCATCAACAATATCCATCCATTATGAAAAACTCTCCAAGAAGCGTGAGTATCACAGTAAAATACAAATACATAAACTGTACATCGTGTATTGGTTCTGTGGCTTCATCTAATGTTGATCTGGCAGTGAAATGGAAAATGCCTAAAGTTTGTGCCGACGGCTCTCTGCTTCTGACAAAATGGCTCATCCGCAAAAATTTGACTGTCAACTATCTGAGCGGACAGAACTGCAGCGAGATTATCAATCAAACCCTTGGTAAGGTGTCAACATTTATGTACAATATGTCTTCAATTATGTAGGGAAAAAATGTTGACGGAAAAAACGTGATACACCAACACTACTGTTTCGCTGTTATTTTGTCATATATTTTCCTCAGCTCAGCCATTCAATTAGTCAGTTTGGTAAAAATCAAATTATGAATTCACAGATTTTCTAGTCAGGAACTGTGTATAATAAATGTTAAAAGGTACAGGTATACACACATCACTACACAAGGCTGCTACAGTGAACATATAAAGTGAGACAAAGCCTACACACTTACTCCCTCAATCAGGAGTGTCCAAACTTTTTTCATCAAGGGCCACATATTAAAACACAGACCAGCATGAGGGCCGATCGAGGGTCATAGACTGATGGTCAAAACAGTGACTAATTCAAATCTGTGCTTTTATAACAGGTCTGAAGGACACACTACATTTGTTTGATCAAGGTAGATTTCAAAAACATGCAGAAAAAGTACTACTTGTGGAACTATGGGCCAATTCACCTGGAAGCCTGAGGGCCAAAACGGTCTGAGGGCCACATTTGGCCCCCGCATTATAGTTTGGACACACCTGCTCTAAATGCAGTGTGGGAGTAAGTGTGCAGGCCTTGTGTCACTTTCCAGGAACTGTATGTAACCTGCGGTCTTACAGTATTACAGTCACAAGTGAACCTGGATTGCCGGTGTCTAAACCTGCATATACAGGACACACACCTCAATGTGTGAAAGCTCAGAGCCTCCAGAAGTCCCTCACTGAGCTGCAGAGGCTGCACTAGCACTGATTCATGATGGCTGCTGGGGTTTAGGTAGTGACCGATCAGATCAGAGAAAACCCTTGTAGGTTTAAACCAACGGGATTTCAGCACTGAATAGTCTTGAGAACCAAAACACCAAATTATAACATAAACAATCTGTCCATCATATTCAATACCTTTGTAATTAAGATTAAACCAGCACTACAATGATTATCAGAGCACAGATGTGTTTGATTTCAACCTCTACTGATGTTTATGAAATTTATAATCAACATCTTCCATATGGTTCTAATACAATATGTGAACAAATAAAAAAAATCATATATAATCATATATTATAAAGTAATGTTAATTTTCTGTAAATGTTAATAGTAATTTCTGCAATATTGATCTTGTTCAGAACATTACTGTCCTAATTCAACTGAGAAATGCACAATACGGAGATTTAACACAAGTGAAGTATGTGAAGACGCCCACTACAATGCCAGCCAATGTGAAAGTCGATGTAAGTTCATCAATATCATTTCTCATTTCTCACCATGTCTCAATAATTTAATTTAGTTTTAATTTGATGCAAAACTGTTATCTATGCAGGCTTTAGAAATGTGAAAATGGATATTGCAAATAGTATAAAAAGTTTTGAATGATTCTGATTTCTTTTTTAGTTCCATGCGTCGATGACTCTTTAAGTGTGAATGTGAGGGAATCTAAATGGAGTTGTTTGAATTGCAACAAGCCAATAAAAGAACCTGAGGCAGTGATGAATTTGGATTTGAGCGTGACCCCACCGACTGAAGCTGACAAACCACTGGACACTGAAGTAGCTAAGTAAGTCCACAGAATACATGTGTGTGTATTGTAATATGTTATTATTTGTGGGTTACAAATGAGTAGTTGTAGCCAGCCAGGTACAGTTGTGCTCATAAGTTTACATACCCTGGCAGAATTTATGATTTCTTGGTCCAGAAGCTGCACATGAGACATACTTGGATATTCCAACATGATAATGATCCAAAACACAAAGGTAAGTGGAGCTGTCACTGGCTCCAGCAGAATAAAGTGAAGGTTCTGGAGTGTTCGTCTCTTCTGACCTCAGTATCACTGAGCCTCTGGGCAGATTCAAGCTGCAGTTCAGACAAGAGCCCAAGAATTTACAGGAACTGGAGCCTTTTGCCAAGAAGAATGGGCAGATTTACCATCAGAGAAAATAAAGAGCCTCATCCACAACTATCACAAAAGACTCCAGGCTTCATTGGGTCATTTGTGTAGTTTCTGTGTCATTATGATTTAAAAAGAGGAAACACAGTTGTTTGATAATAAACGGCTTCACCCAAGCACTAACCATGAATGAAAGAGTTTTTGTGTTATCATTCATATTCTCTGAAAGATGGACACGAAATCAATCAAATTCTGTCAGCGTCTGTAAACTTATGAGCACAACTGTAGTTTTTATTTACCATTGTTTCCATTGTCCAATTGTTACCATTTTTCCTGAATTTAAAACCAGGCTAGTATTGTGTGGCATGTGTACATTTATCTAAACTATAATTTTTTTAAGGTACAGTAGGCCTATGTAACTTTCTGGAGTTAGCAAATGGACAGTTAAAACAATACTTCAGGACTTTCTCTATGGAGATAGATAAGTTTTATGTTATACAGTGGAAGATTATAGCCAAAGGGGCAACATTTCCATGGAGGAGTTCGTGAGGATGCAAGCCCGCAATAAGGATACATGTTTTTTATATGCGTTTCAGAGTAACAAAAACACAACCACAATGAAAACAAAAACATACCATTTTAAAAAAGTGTTGCTTTAATCCCTGGGAGCAATTATAATTTCATCAATACATCACAGGGAATAATTAGGATGCTTGGAATGAACTTTGGACCACTGCATCCCGTCTAAAACAAATGAGTTCTCATGTTTTTAAGACGGTACCTATCCCTGTCTTATTAGAACACATTTGTAAAGGTTGGCGGTATTAAAAGTGGGGAAAAACTGGACACACACAGGACACTTAACTTATGAAATTAGCATCACTTTTAAACATTTTTCAACAGTGAGGTGATGAATACATTCAACGCTGATTTCGTGAATAACATCAACGATTCGACTGTTGCTTTGACGATGGGCCCGAGCATCACCGGAGTTTTAATGAAGCAGGTGGACCCCACGGACATGGAGGAGGTTTCCTTCGGCTACACCAGAATCAATGAGAGCTTCAATGTGAGTCCAAGTATTTTTCAGAGATAGCTTTGAATAGTAATTTTTGTTTTAATAAATTACAAAAATATGGACGCTTGTTCTGCTCCCACAAAACCTCGACCAAATCTGTATTCAGTATAGACACTTTTAGGGCGGAAGTGATCAGAAAAAAATAATAAAAAGCTGCGCACGCATTTTGGCAACGGACGTGGCATTGTTCCCCATTCATTCCGATTCATTCAGACTGAACAGGGACAGAAGAAGAACACTAAAAGGGTCTATAGTTAACTGTTTTAAGTTTATAGTCGGGTTTGGATAACTGAAAGACTAAACCTTGTTGTTTCTTGTATAGGGAAACATATCAAAAAGATTTTATTGGTACTATTAATGCCCCCCTGTGGTTGCAGAAAAGCATTGCAGCACTATCCCGCAATGAACAGTATTTAAAGTCCACAGCCATCGATTATATCGGTTCATTGTACTTGCTAAATCAACATGTACAGTACAAAACTGTTACATCTAGTACAGAAATAATAAGTAAATGTAGTTAAGGTTATTAGAAGTTGTTAGATTTACCCAAAAAACTGCAAAACGTTTTCTTTTTTTTCTAATTGTTACTTGGTTTGATGGCATAGTGTGGTGAATATTTATCATACTTTTTACAGTTTTTACCCAACAGCACCATTATTTCACTAAATGGGGCCACTAAAGCATAGTTTTTATATTTATGAATGTGGAAGTGTGTGGTTGGACATGTTTGCATGTGTGAGGTTTTTATGCACGTTTTATGTACTGTACATAGTGTCTCTATATTTGTATTTTTTTTACTATTTCCTATTTTATTACCTTTGAACAGAACAAGGAATTTCATTGTATTTGTTACAATGGCAAATAAAGATATTCTTCATACATCTGTTGTGGTGGAAACAAGTTGAGAAGAATAAAAAGTCCATCCAAAATGCAAAGGAGCAATTTACTTGTAAAGAAAGACATTTTGCTAACAGTTTAAACCCTTATTTAACAGAACTAGTCAAGATGTTGTGTAAAATCTTATATATAATCACTCTAACTATGTTCTAGTGGCACGAGGAGTCAAATCTGTCTTATGCCTAATACTTTTAACAAGTATCTCCTTATTTCAGATCCTAGAAGACAGAAACGTTCTCTCTATATTTTCTCGATCTATAACTGTGTCTAAGGAAGCTTTTGAGAAGGCCATGAGTTTGAATATAAGTGAACCATTTGTTGCAGTTTTCCGCTTTCTTAATATTTCCAAGGTAAGAAAAATACTAAACTCGAAAATATTATTATTAGACCAGCAGTGGTGGAAGTACAAAAGCAAATGTACGTTACTTAAATACATTCTTTTGGTATCTGTGCATTACTTAAGTACATTTTACAGTGGATACTTTTTACCACATTTTTGATCTGGACTTTTAACTCACATTTAACTTGAGTTAGCGTCCCACCTTTGAGCAACCCAAATACACAAAAGCAACTAAAAAGATTTAGAAATCAGTTCAATCACTTAAATTCTGCTAAATCAAAATCACTACATTTGATGCTTTAATTGTTCTAAATAAATTTCTGCAAAATAAATGTACTTTTTACTCTTAAAGGGACATTGCACAACTTTTCTGGTGGAGGATCCGTCACCTGCTTGTCTCCATGGAGATGTTATCGCTTTGTCTAGATAGAATATTCCACAGTAGAGCTTAAGTCTATATATCTCAAGACTACATTACAGGTCCGATCTGTGGAGATGCAGCCCTCTTCACAGAGACAATTGTATTTTTGAGCAATAAAAACACCTCTAATGAGTAAATGTTAGATAGATGTGTTTAAAGTCATACTGTGGAACATTTCAGGCAAAGCAATAACTTCTGGAGATAATAAAGTGACGGATCCTCCACCAGAAGAGTTGACAATGCATCTTTAAAGCACATTTTTAAACAGGTTCTTCCATAGTTTCACTTAAATAGATTTTTTCATGTATACTTTTGCCCCTGCTGATTACTGATTCATTCTGATTACTGATTACAGATTATTTCATTCATTCACTGATTCTAATAATCCCCTTTTTAGGATGAGCATAACAGCACTGTCTTGGGCGACGAAGTCATAGCACTCGAGATGGGAGCTTTGATCCAAAACCTGACAGACACGATAAACATCAACTTTAAGAATTTGGACTACGTAGGTTTTGGAAAGTAAAATGGAATAAAACGTGTTGGATTTTCATAATGTTATGACGTTTATGTTTTATGCTCACAGAAAGGAATACCGTCATGTCACTCTTGGAACGGCAATGGTACTATTTAAAGGGATTTTAATTTATTCTTGTGAAGATAAACGCTCTGTACATCACACATTTTATAGTTAAGGCTACTAGAGAAGAACACAAATTGAGATAGTACAATATAATCTGATATTTTTGTCGTCCTTGTTGGTAAGAAACAACTCCCTGACACTATTCCAGACACTTCATTCTCTGTCATGGCGTAATATAAGAGTAACAGAAGTGAGCAGGGCTAAAAAAAAGAAAAAAAAAGAGCTAAAAAAGACCGAACCTTAATATAGACCCTACAGTCAGTGCCATTGTGTTGGGGGATTTCTACATGTATGTCTAATGGTGGTATGTTTAAGACTTACCGTGGTGACACAATGCACACATTACCGATCACTGTCAAACTCAAGAAGAAAAACACAAAATTTAAGATTTAAACACACAACACAGAGCTTCAGACAGAGCAGAGCCTACAGTTAGCATCACACCCTCAGGGAATATCGATGACATCAGCTGCAAACTTTCAATATGTCTTTTGTTTTTGTAGGAAATCTGCCAAATTGGACGAATGATGGCTGCGAGACAATCATGGCAGGCATTAATATAACGTGCAGGTGTACTCACATGACCTTTTTCGCTGTCTTACTGGTAGGTATTTTAATGATATCACAATTTTAGTATTTTCTGCTTAATTTATTTCATTTTATTTTATCCATATTTTAGACAGATATGAATAAATATGCCCTTAAATGGTGTACTTTAATCCGTACTAATAACTCACTCCTCCTCTTTGGTCTCTCTCCAGTACATGGCAAAAAATGGAGTGTTAAAAATGACTCTCACAGAATCAATTTTAACATTTTCTCAGAGTTTATACGAGTCAAATTTATTCTGGAGTTAATTTAACATTTTTGGAAATGTTAATTAAGTAACACTGGACCAAAGTTCCTGTTTAACCCCAAAATCAAGAGTTATATTAATGTTTTGAGAGTAAAAGGATAACACTTTGTAGGGTTATCCTGATTTAGCCAAACAACACACAGAGGCATTTTATTTTTACACTTTATTTGAGTTAATTTAAGATGAAATTATGTACAAAACTTGTTCAAACTGGCCTTCTCTCAATGGAGTTTGAGGTGGTGGGTGGTGAGTGCTAAATTAACACTAAGAGAAGTTGAATGAACACTAGAGGATGTTGAATTAACTTCTTCCATATCAACTCTGGCACATAACCCCAACTCGAACCTTCATTTAACTTTCAAATAGTTAAAATAACACTTTTTGTATTAAAAACAACTCTGAAATATTTTAACCCTCCAGTTTTTGCTGTGTACTTCTTCCAATAATCAAACCTTTTTTTGTCTCTGTTAATTTGTTTTGTTTATTTATTTATGCATTTTTATTCATTTTTCCCTAAATTATTATGTTACTGTTATGTCCAGTGTCTTCCCTATTGTCTGTTTAATACACTATATATATAAAAGAACTCAAAGGAACTGAAATGGTTTTAACTAGTTTTGTTTCCAAGTACACTAGTTTAAATTATATCTTCATCTCCGCTACCTTGTGCTCTGTCTCCTCTTCTCAGTTGCCCGACCGTCGAACCTTTAACCATTTTATCACCGGACATTTCCTCCACCTTTGTAAAATAACCTTTGTGTTTTCAGACGCCCCTCAATGAAACCATCAGCAGCTCCGACCTGAACACTCTGACCATCATCACCCGCGTGGGCTGTGGCATCTCCATGTTCTTTCTGGGCATCGTTCTCTTCATGCACTTCATCATGAGGTTGCTGCACAAACACATGTTCACAAACGGGTTCAGGGGTCAGCGGTGCTCTAGTAATGCTATGGTTACTTTAAAGCCACAGTATGTAACTTTGGGCCTGAAAATAGACTAAAATGAAAGCATGTTAAATCCATTTTGGTTGTGTTTCTTGCACTGAAAACTAAACCTGACTCTTATTTGACCAGGAGGAGGGCTTGACCTGCTTGTTTCCATGGAATCATAATCTTCCAAAATGTTACATACTGTGCCTTTTTAATATAGTATAATTTCACAACTGTATGTAAAAGTAGGCTATTTATGTTTGATTTGGTGCTACAAAAAAACTACTAATGTCACTTATTAATTGCAAGTTTAAATTAAATTCATATTTCACTTTTGGATGCATTATGAAAGACTAGAACAAACCCAACCCAAAACATGCACAGCAGGTGTGAAAGTGTATGGATAAGGAGTGAATGAAGAATACTCTGTTAATAATGCTCTGTAAAGCGTCTTTGAGGACATGTGTCTGTGAAAAGCACTATAGCTGTTGCTGTAAGGCGACTTTGGGTGTCCAGAAAAGTGCCAAATAAATAAAATGTATAATAATAATAATAGAACAAACAAGAATGCAACAATTAAATCATTTCTCTATGGCTATATAATACTTTCTTTGGCACATTTACACACAAAAAGTCTACTTTGGTATATTTGCCAACAATGTGAATGACACATTGTCACTTTAAATTATTTATAACTTTCTGTTACGTATGGAGTAAAGGTCAAACTAAATTTTAAGTGTCACGCATATTGTGACGCTTATAAATTTATTTACCACTCGAGATTGTGAGGTTAAATATTTATTCTTCATTCTAGTCAAGACAATGTAAGATAATGAATCAACACTAATTTATGAAAAAGCAGAGCCTGTGCTCATCAATGTAAATATAAACTCAAGAACAATCTGCCAGTTACGGCTTTAGGAAAATTAAAGATTTGCATAAAAGCTTTAAGTTACCCTTTGAGCAGAGCATAGAATGTTCTGGTCACCAATAAAAGGTCAATGCAAATGGACTACAGCTAACTTCCCCTTTTGTACAACACGGGCCTATTCTGTGCTGTGCTGTTTTGCATTCTGGACTTTCGTAATGTTTTTCGGGTTTTAGTTTTCAGCATTTGCTATTATTAGTGTTATTCGTGCAAGCTTTAAGCCATGTTATAATGTTTTTACCTCCTCTAAAACATACCTGTGTTTTGTTTCATTCGCACATGTTTGAGTAACTCTTTATTATTAATCTGTCTACATATCCAAACCTCAAAATGCGGTATTAACACATGACATCATGGGGTGGAACCGGGTGTTTTCTGTTTGCGAGAAGAACTCATCTTAAATATGTAGGGTTTGTGTGTTAAACATTTGTGAATGAATCAAAACACAGCTCCAGGTGTGTTTTTGATGAAGAAACAACATTATAACATTGCTCAAAATAGCCTATTTAATGTGATGTGTGAGCTACTGTGTCCAAATAATTTCCCTTGTGGATCAATAAAGATTTTTTAAGTCTAAGTCCATGTTTTTTTCACAGGAAGGGCAGGTCAAGCAACTCTACTCACATCCTGATCCACCTGGTGATCGCCATGTTCCTGCTCGTCTTCTCTTTCCTCGTGAATGACTTCGTGGCAAAAACCAAAAATGCCGCTGGCTGTACGATTATGGCCGCTTCCATGCATTATTTCATGCTCACCACTTTTACCTGGTTCGGGGCACATGCCTTCCACCTCTGCCTGCAGCTCTACTCCCGGGGGAGAATACACATCCAACGCTACGTACTTAAAGTCGCCGTTATCAGCTGGGGTGAGTTTGAATATTGGTCATTATGGAATCTGTGCATTTATGAATCAAGTCCGTTTTGGCTTCATAGTTGTAATGATTTCAGTTTGTTTGACAATAGACAAAATGCGATTATGTTTATCAGTATTACATCAATGTAGTTGCACATCAGATTACATATTAGCCAGATGATTATTACAGGTCCAAAACAAGGTAAAGTTCAAGGTTATTAGGCAAAATTGACTCTTTCTGAGCTTTAAGCCATGTTTTAATGCTGTTACCTCATCAAAAACATGCCTGGAGATGTGTTTTGTTTCATTCACACGTTTGCGTAACCCTTTATTATTAGTCTGTCTACAAAATGCTCTGTTCCACCTTGTGACGTCATGTAGTGGTAGTTTTCAACGTTTGTTCAGTAGAGATTGGCAATACCAGAGCTGAAATTATCCAAACGATTCTAGTGAAGGTGCATGGAGTTTAAAAACACAATGGAGCACTTCCTGTTTTACCACATGACATCACAAGGTGGAACAGAGTTGGTCCATTTGAGCGAAAAACTCAGCCTAAATATGCCAGATGTGTGTGTTAAACATGTGAATGAAACAAAACACAACTCCAGGTGTGTTTGTGATGAGGAAACAACTTTGTAACAGACCAGAAAGCAGCAGAATATGGACCCTTTAACCATTTATAAATAATATTAGAGAAGTAGTCATGATTTTTGTCTTTTTTTTCCTTTTCAGTGATGCCCAGTATAATCATAATCGTCCTATTGGGTCTTGGAAAATACGGAATAATGACGATCAACACTGAAAATCCTGCAACAAGTGTGTCCATGTAAGTTGGGGCCTATATATCACTTTTCTGCATATCCGTATGTTATCAATTTTCCATGTGCCCACCACAGGGTTAAAGTAACGCAAAGTGAGTTCTGCACAAACTGCTCTTAAAAGTGCACTGCATAACTTTTCATGTTGAGAGATTCTATTGCTTTGCCTGTAATGTTCCACAAAATGGCATTAAACTTATATAAGATGCATTTATTTACCGTAATTATGGGCGTTTTACTGCTCAAAAATGCCTTTAAAACATGCATTCCTACTGTGATTGGGGTCAAAGCTTCACAGATCTCACCTGAAAATTGGCCTGGTAGCGTTTCCTGTTTGTCTCTATGGAGATTGAGAAGTTTAATGCCATACTGTGGACCATTGCAGGCAAAGTAATAACCTCTCCATGGACATAAGGAGGTAATGGGTCTTCAGGAAAGTTACACAATGGTTTGCAGTGAAATTGGGCTGTGGATGTCTAGATTTAATTACTATAAAAAATATTGCAGTAAATCGGCCGTCAGATACTAGTCTATTTCTCATTTCAGTCTACTTCAGCTTTGATTTAATTATTAAAGCTTTAGCAAGTAATAAGACTGCTGTTTCATTCACACATTTAATACATAACCCCTGCCTGTGTTCTTCTCTCAAACCAAAAACTCTCTGGTAATACAGGAAGTGCTCCATTGTGTTTTTAAACTCCATACACCTTCACTAGAATCGTTTGGATAATTTCAGCCCTGGAATTGCCAATCTGTACTGAACTAAAGGTAAAAGGAGCTGCTAACTTATTTAAAAGAGTTTCTGATTCCATTTAGATCAGCAAATAATTTACGTCACACTGAACAACTATTCTTTGTTGTTCCGACTATTAAAAAAGAAATTGACTCCAAAGCCCCAAATGAACAACTCGCCCTCCTCAATTCGATCAGTTACATCACTCCACCCATTTAAGGCGTCAGTCTTCAGATACAAACATCCTGCTCCTGTTTTCAATAATACATTTTTTGTTTGATGTAGTTTCTGATGTACGTAGAGTTGCTTTTCTTCAATCATTTGCAAATATATGTGTGGGGATGGTAAATTCAGAGAAAACTATGTATTTCTTAGGATCTTGTATTGAATAGTGTGAATGTTGACTGTGTATTATGTTTGTCTTTTGTTTCTTTCTATTTTTCTTTTCTGTAAATGCATTTTGTTGATGTATTTAGGACCCCTTCGCAAACAAGATGTTACACCAATAAATAAATAAAACTTAAAAAACTATCACTACACAACATCACAACTGAGCATTTTGAGCTTTAGAGATGTAGACAGAGAAATAAATCAGGATTACTCAAGCTTGTGTGAATGAAACAAAACACAACTCAGGATATGTTTCTGAGGTGGTAACACTGGAATATGGCTAAAAGCTCATAAGAATACATTCTGTGCAGTATAGGACCTTTATACCATATGGAAAATGGAACAATTGCTGTATTTTAAATGTTTTATGTAAACTATTTCACTTCCTCCTTCTCTGTAGGTGTTGGATCCTTGACAATAACGTCCACTACTTCGTCAACATTGGCTACTATGGTTTGGTGTTCCTCTTCACCTTCTGTACCTTGATCCTCATGCTGACCTGGCTGTGCTACATGAGGCAGAACAATAAAGCAGCTGCCCAGGAGAAAAGTGGCTCCAGTTGCCAGAAGATCAGCACCTTCATGGGCTTGTGCTGTATTCTGGGCGTGACCTGGAGCTGTGCCTTCTTTGCCTATGGGGTCTTCCGTGTTCCTGCTTACTACTGCTTCACAATATTTAATTCATTGCAAGGTATTTGCGTGGGGCTGGGTGATCATACAGCGTACAATATTACATTTAAATTGGAGGAAATTGAATTTTGACATTTAAAGCGCCCATATTACACTATTTTCTGAAATCCAACATATTTCAGAGCAGACATGATTCAGTATAAAATGCCTTTTTTGCAGGTTTTTGTCTGTTTATCTACTACTACAAGACCAGCCGCATTGTGCAGAGTAATGAGGACCCCAGCAGTGCCAACAGCAGCACTCTCAAGACTAACCTGGATGAAATCTTCAACCCTTATGACAACTATGGCGTTAAACCCAAGCCAGAGTGATCTTAGAGTCTATTAGGGCTACAACTACAAATTATTTTAGTAAACTTTTTGTTTTTTGGCATTTTAAAATATTTTTTTTTATCTAATGCAGGCTGAAAAATGGTGACTGAAGGCTAGTTAAAGAATATTTACAGATAAATATTTATTGATATGAATTACAAATAGTTCATTCCATTTTTATTTAATAATTATTGATGCACCGATATGATACTGGTATTGGATATCCCTGCCAATATTGAGATTTTTGATGGATTGGATATTGATTTAAAGATATCAATTCAGTCGATATCTCACCATTAATATAAAAAGACAATTTACTGGTCGACGTTGGCCCAAAACACCTTGTACTATTGAACTGGCTGTTTTTCCAAAGCTGTTCTGTAAATGTTTCAAAACACATCTAGGTAATAATTAACCATACGCCATTCGTGTTCCAAGAAAATAAATATTAGTCTTTGCCCTAGGATAAGTTGATATTGGGTATTGAAACAGAAAAAGCTCGATCGGTGCATCCATATTAATAATGCTACTTTCTTTGTTATGAAAGGTGTGTGTTTTAGACTCTGTATAGTTCAGATAACGATAATCAAAATATTCTGATTAATTGTTGCAGCCCTAGTAGCTTTGACCTTTTTTTCATGTAAATATGTGTACTATTTAGTGTGTCTGTATGCAACTTATACTATGTTATTATCATATGAAAGTTTATTATTAAGTTTAGATCCAAGTTAAGCTTACACCCTTAAATTCACCATCCCTTCTCTTACAAAATCTTACATCAAACATAAGCAGTCTCCTCCTTCATAATATACATTCATTTAAAGTTCTCAAAAGAAGGGGTACAAAATGTTTATTACAACAATTTTAAAAACACACACACATTACATTTTTTTTCTCTACAAAAGCAGTGCCTCTGCCTCATTAAAGGCCTTTTCCAGATCAGCAGCCTCCAAAGCAAAGCTCTCCCTCTCCTGCCTCATCTGCTCCTGCGCTTCTGTGAGCTCAGACAATGTTGACTGAATTTCCTAAAGAACAATAGACACATATATTTAATTATGTAACGCTTATTAGGGGTACATTTTTGTTTTGATTTTTTGTTTTACCTGTAATCGGCTAGATTGCTCTGTTGCAATATCAGCAAATGTCTTCAGTTCGTTAAGGAGTTCTGTTGAGACCGTCTAAATTAACAGAGAAATGTGGTCAAAAATATATTTTAGTTTTTTGCATAAATTGTAGGTTTATAGATTATATTTTAGATGTGTTTATGGTTATTATTAGTTCAATGGAAATTCCATTCTCTGAAATATTATATTTTTGTTTTGGTTCATGATTAATGTTAATAATGATTAGAATATATAACAAATATATTAATACTTAAGTCCACTGTACAAATTAAGTGAAGGGCTCTTTTAAAGGTTTGTAGTGAAACTGGGCAGTGGATGTTTAAAAATCATACTTTATATTTTCTACTTTTATTATACCATTTTTGTTAGAGCTGTGCAGTGTGTAGTAGACTGTAATTGTGTTGGAAATTATAATTATATATTCAAAAATAGATCTTATTGCCCATCAACTGTTCTGGACTTTAAATATGTTACAGTGGGAAAGGGGGAAATCAGGCATTCTTGCTTGCTCTGCTTGCTCCTAGGGCCGACAAAGAAGGTTTGTTAGTGTAGTAGAGATGGAACAAAATCTTTGACTACAAACTCTCAAATACAAAATTGCGCACACTTAAATGGATTGGACACAAAAGTGGTTAAGTGGTGGTGTGTTACATTTCTTGAGAAGCTTTAGATGCTGAAATCAGTGCTACAATGACAGCAAAATTAACATTAAACAACATTAAAGTAAAGAAAAATTGGTGAAATCAAAAATGTAAAAAAAAATGTTGCAATCTCATCTTGTCTCATTTTGTAGAAATGATCTCTTCTCCCACCACTATAGTACAGGTTAAATTTAGTCTTGATCAGAGGATCTTGCCATTAGGGGTATATTAACAAATATATTGAATATGTTGATGTTCTTTGAAGTGATCCAATCTAACAAAAAACCTTACCTTTTATAAAATAAACAATAAAATCTGGCAGACTTTTCCTAGAGGACACTTGGCATCCCATACAATGCCCGGATTATCAACTTTGTCTCTAAGATATAAATATCGGAATTTGCAATAAAAAAACCTGTATCAGTCGATCTCTAAAAAAAAAAGACATTGTGGGTGAAACTTGACAATTGCTTGCAAAATCTACAAATTTACTGATTAAATGAACAGGATGTGCTATATTACTGTAGACCGAATGAACTGAAAGAAAATGTTTGTTATAATTTTCAAGTACACAGTTTGATATTTAAGTAGTATTTATAGATATTGCCAGTAGATTTTATGTATACACCTTAAATAAAAATAAATATCTACCATTACTTCCTTTCTTTGCTCTTCATTTTCATGTGCGGCTTCTCCAACTCTTTCTCCCAACACTACACACAAACAGAAATTCTGTCAACAAAGAAATCCATAGAAAGGAAAAATAAAAACATATTGTTCGATATAACATTAGATATTATTACCTGGATCAATTTTCGCTGAAACTAAAAGTGCATGACAGTCCTTCAGATGTTTCTCAGTCTCCAGTTTTTCCTTTTCAAGATCGCTGCATTGCTGCTGTAGTTCTGTGACTTTTTGCTGCAAGAATCATACATATATTGCTCAATTTAAAATATTAATCATAAAATACTAATAGATTAACATATGCAGTAGAGATCTTGTACTTGTGTCTGAGTTAGGTTTTTCTGCAGGTCATCATTTGCAACACGTAGATTCTGGTTCTGTTCCCTTAGCTCAGCTTCCTGCCCATACCTTGTGGATATGCTACAAGTGACAAGAATTGTACTGTTGTTTACTTTTTTTACTATGGAACTGACAAAACTTTATACAATTGAGACTTACCCTTTGACCGTTTTAGAGACAGCATTCTTTCTGCTACTTAGATGCCAAAACAGTGAAATAAATTGTCACTATTGTGTCAAAAATACATATTTATTTCTCCTTTTATTTCCTTCCATACCTTGGTATGTTTTCCTTATGGTGTTCATCATCTGGTTTACGTCCAGTTTTCTTCTCAGGAGGGAAACCTACAGACAGGACCAGATTCTCGTTTCATAACCCATTACTAACCCTGTAAAATGTTTAAAATATTATGGGAATTGACTACCTCTTGGGATTTTTGACATCTTTGACAGCACGCAACAATCTCCCTGGGTTTCTGTAAATAAATGTAACTTTTAAAACAGGTGATGAGGTGGGTTTATTTAGAAAGAAGTTAAGTAATTTATGAATAGACACACACTGCAAATTTCTCTGATCTGGCCAAGATTTTAAAACTTATATCAGGTTGTTCATCTTGTTTTCATATTTATTATCTACTTACTAGTTCTGAATTGGTTGTATAATCTTAAAATTTGTCACATTTCCACACTTCCATGACCCAACTAGCCAGAAAATCTTAAATTTAGGCAATAAATGTTTAAAAGAAGGTATAATCCATTTCCCACAGTTTTCCTCTGCAACACTTAACGTGTTTTTAGATTCAGTGATACAGATTTGCTTGATACAAGACTGACTGCATTTTTATAGCTAGCTTTTATCTTTGAATGTATTATCAGGCTATAAACACTAATCATAAACTGGTTTTAAGTACTGGTATGTTTATCTAAAACTTAGCACCCATAAATTTCCAGCCCACAAACACTTACCAGAAACTGCTTAATTCTCGTCTAGAGGTAGTTTATTTTAAGATAACTTGTGAAGTAAAATTATCTTGCTCCATGGACAAATAATGTCAGTACTTTTAATTCATTTTCTGATAGATTAAATTGTTTATATCGTAAGTTTAGGCCAAGCTATTTTTTAGTGTAGGTCTAGTTATACAAGCAAGCACGAAAAATAGTAGAGATCACTCTCAAAAGGCTTTGTTCACTTACTGATTAATAAAAAAGGTTTGTGAATGCATTGCAAAATACATGTAGTCATATATTGGATAGTCTTACCTTGCTGAAATAAGTAAGTTTGAGATTTTTTTCCAAAACCGAAAAGAGCCACACCGATTTTGAAACTACCCGCCCTCCCTGACGTCACTTCCGCGTTTGTCGTTAACTACTTCCGCTGTAAACAAAACCTTCTAAATACTTTTAAACGCTGTTGTTGCAGTTATAAGTTATAAAGTTGTAATAAATCAAGCGTTTATGTATATTGGTACGTGATATTGCTCAACAATATGCTTAACAGTGACAATTTAGCGCTAAAATAGTAAATACTTGACTAAATGATACTGCGCATGCGTGAGGGCGGCCAAATTCAAACCTCGAGACGTTAGCATCTAGCGTCGTCTGATAGCTTCTCTTTCACTCTGTTTACAGCTGAAACAGGAATGAAAATCACAGAATCATAATAGTAGATTTGCACGAACTTGGACGGAGTTACACGCACCAGGTATGCACGAAAAGTCACTTGTTGTGGCATTTATTGTGTTTCCTATGTTGTCGAGACAGGGCCGACGTTAGCACCATAGACTGTATGCTAATACTTTACTGCAAATCCTCTTACATTGCAAATTTTAACATTTTGGAGATTGAATGCAAAGAGAAAAAAAGCTAAATATTTAATAGTGTGCGTTCATGTTCTAGAATTTGATAATATTATAGCGTCTTAATTATAAATAGGGCTGTGTAGTTTCCTGTTCTTGAATGGAATGTCCAAACATCTGATCCACAAGCGGTGGACTTTATCATTATTTGTTAGAGATTGGCTCCACAAAGTTTCCATATTAATCTTATGGCTGAAATGGCAAAGATCACTTTTTTAGCGTGGAATAATGGCATCACTTTCAAAGCTTTTGTGCACATATTTTACTTTTGTTTGTCTTTGTTGACACTGAAGACAATTAACTTTCTGTCATTTTTGTTACACGTGGATAAGTTTAGTAATAACAGATATTAACCATAAAACAACAAATGCAAGCTGTTCCAATCTGACATTTCCACTATAAAATACTCAAAGATAATTGTGACAGCTCAAATGGCATTTAAATTTAGTAACTCATCACTATTCAAAGTGTTGCCAAGCCTGGGTACATCAGACATTTGAAAATAAAAACACACACAAAAAAACAAGGCTAAATCTTGCTTTGATAAATTTATCCATTAACTCAACTGGATCTATTTAAATTTCAGATAAAGATGGACCCCTTTGATCCTGTCAGGAATGAGTAAGTAAAACTGTTTTGTTGCATCTGTCATCTGATCCTCAAAACAAAATAATTTCATGTTTGTTTTTCTGCAGGGAGAGCAGTGGCTATTCCAAGCGGCGCACCTCCGTCAGTACTGTTCTATTTTACCATCATGATAAGTGTTTATTTAGTTCTTTTAAAACAAGTTTTACAAAGTGCTCTACAAGCTGAAAAAACAATTTAAAAAAAGCATAAAAATAGCATACGAACACATACAAAATCAGACAATGATGCAAATAATTTATTTAATTATCATAAATAAAACATGTATATACCATTGATTTGAAGTTATGTCTGATTTTGTATTTAGCAACTTATATCTTTCTGTGTGCTATTCCCAGATTTTAAAGATGCCACGGAAATCCATATCTGTGGAAGTGGAGCAACAGGAAAATGTGGTCGGTCAATACTAATTTATAGTATAGTATATAGTATTTTTATAATTTGTATCTGATTAACAGGGGTAATTCTCAACATGTCTTTGTTCCTTTCAAAGGTGGAGTGTGCAAAGTCTTCAGATAAGAGGATTTCAAGAAGAGTTAGTTTTGCCCCAGCCAATGATGTGCTTTTATTCTCCAAGTAAAACACACATTTTACCATAGCATTTTAAGTGTTCAATTGAGAACCTTTAATAGCCAATTTAACATTATATATTATTTTTTACAGAGAGGCCAAAAATCCCTCACCTTTGCAGTTGTCTGGTAAAATCTTTTTTTTCTACACGTTTTAAAAACTGTATTTCTTGAATTTTTTATTGATTTTTATTTTTATTTTACAGCAGGCAGTGCCACACAAAATAGGTGAGATCATTTAGGGTACACCAGAGATTTCACACTTGTTAAGAATTGTTGATTGTTAATGTTAATTTCTTTGTCATTTTCTTAATATAAAATTATTTTCTACTAAACAAGGGACCAGATGAAAGTCACTGAAGATCAACAGTTTACTGGTAAATAACAAACTTTATTGCAAAAATACATCCTTTGTTGTTTTTGCAGGATTCTGTTTAAACATTTTATTTCTTGTAGGAACTCTTTTAAAGGCCCAGAAACAGATACTACAACAAAAAGATATGGTAAATATGCCCAAAACACAGAGTCATTTCATTATTGATACTTTACAATTCGCCTGTCATATTTGCTGGGGGTGTGATGCTAGCTGTAGGCACTGTTCTGTCTGAAGCTCTTTTACTCAAATTAGGCTGACTTGCTGGTGAGTTGATTTTGTACTGTTAAATGAATCCCTTATACATCAAATTACAGTCACAAGATAGTTAGCATTAACCAACAGTTTTTTCCAGTTATTGACATGTTTTTTGTTGAAAATCAACCCTAACAGGACTAGGAACGCTTGTCTTGATCACAGGCTCCTGAAAATGTGTTGTCAATTTGAAACTTCCGATGTAGATGTTAAAACTGTTTTGTCATTGTTTGCGTGTAAAGTATCAATCAAGGCTGTTACGGTATTTAAACTCATTTGAACTCCTTTGTCTTTACAGCCCAGCATCTACAGTGAGATGAACTATGGGGAGAAAACCATGATCTTTTCCGCTGACGATCTGAACATGACCCAGTGTCACACCGTCAGAATCACAAATGACGCAGAGTTTCTGGACACGTCCCACGGCCTTCTGCATGGACACGGAGACAGGACTGTGATGTTTGACCGATCCATGGACATGACTCTGAGCCAAACTTTAAACATGATCTGTGACCAAGATCTGTCATTCTCAAGTAAACCAACAACCCCAAGAGCATTTCCTTTTACTTCTCAGATGACCCCTGTTGCACAGGTCTTTTCTTATAACACTGATAAAGAAAATCATGTACCAAAGTTGAGCAAATCTATAATTAAAAAGATGGGCGAGAGTAATGTTAGTTTTAAAGATGATATGGGCATGCCTGAAGACAATCCACTCCAGTGTTTATTCCCACAAGAAATCTATGCCCAACCTGAAAAACAGAAATTTCAAACCACCTCCACAGGTATAAAATTATTCCTCCTGTTTCATTCTTATTTTTGTTTGGTTTTACAGTTTTTTTTTCTCCACCTTGCAGACAGGAAATTAACCAGTGAACCTACTGAAAATGATTCCAAGCAAAGATTAACCGTGAGTTACAATGCACCAATGCATTTTATAATATTCTGCCAAATGAAAGCCCAAATTTATTTTAGCTATTAATTGTTTTAGGACAACTTTAACTCCAAAAACAATGTCAGGAATGAGAAAACCATTGTGTTCTCTGATGGTGGGTTCATGGACATCACTCAGAATTACACCAGTAACATTGTAGTGGCTTCGTCGGCCTCCTCTGCTCTGGGCCCGACTGGCTTAAAAGAAAGAAAAAGGATCACCCCTGGCCTCTCTGCACTGGCTTCAGAAGGATGCGACGAGCCTCTTCAGTGTCGGTTTCCTTTACAACAGGGAGCTCTACACAAGGACAGCAAACTCCACCGAGAATCGAGCCATAAAGGTAAATACATCAAGCAATACAACAACAAATACAACAATTAAACGTACTCATCGTTGAATCTTCCATACAATCGTTTGCAGTTTATCCAGCCTAGTCTTTTGTTTTCTTATTTTCTGTTCTTTCTTCATTTGATATAAAAAACAAAAAAGCAAAAACAATGTCAGTGAAGTAAAACCGAACAATATTCTTTTTTTTTCTCATTGAGCAATTGTTATTATTATTTTTGGTATATTTAATTTAATTGATTGCACACTCCTACAAGCAAGTTAAGTTTATTAAATATGATTTATTGAGGGCTCCAATTAATGACAGATTCAAATGTACATACCATATATACATCAATGAAAGGGCTTTTCAAAAATAGTTGGTATGAAAAATTGTTGACTAATTGGTGTTTCATCTGTTTGGTTTGTTTAAAAAAAACAACGACAATTGTATTATTTTTGAAAATTGAGGTTGCAATTGTGGCAAAACACTCTTCTAAAACCATGTCTATGTTTGTCTTTTTAATAAAGGCCTGGAGACAACTTTGAAAACTTTGAATATGCCAGGACATCAGGTAAATGATACTACACTATCCTTCTGTTATTTATGTTAGCTGAATCTCTGTGTTAATACAAATACTGACAAATTTTCTATTTTTGCTCCAGATAATGATTGGGTCAGAAGAAGAGAGTCAAGAGAAAACTGTGCGGTTCTCCACAGACAAAGCGTGTATGGATGTGACCAGGAGCCACACGATCAGGATCTCCTCTGACCTCCACCTGCAGAGAGAGCTGGAGAGTTTTCCTCTGGGTGGAGAAAAGACCGTACGATTCTCTACACACGATGCAGGGATGGACATGACTCAGTGTCTGACTGTTAATATCGCCAGAGATCTCCTTCCCAATTCAACTTCAGGGCCAAAACAAGAGGCAGTCACGGCTCTGCCTGCCCAAAGTGTTGATTTAGAATTTGAAAACTTTTTTGCATCCCTTTCCGGGCAAAATCCAAAAGAGAAAATGCAAAATAATGCATCACTGATTGCCTCTGAAATCACTCGAACACCATTTGAAAACGTTTGTACAGGTGCAGACGACACTGTAAACATGGACATTACCGAAGCTCAAACTGGACGCATATCTGGGGATGAAAACCTTTATCATAATGTGGTTCAAACAGGAAAAAAACATCAACCCCAAAGGCGTGTACTTGGAACACTTCCCATTAAAGGTTAGCTATACTGTTGTATTAATTGATTAATACAATATTTCAATTAAAAGTATTCTATCTCATATCTCTCATTTGTACTCCTTGTTTAGGAACTGAAAGCTCTCAGAAGTCTCAAATACAAAGGCATTTGGTAAGCACTATTTTATATCTCTTTATCCTACCATCAACTACTTACAATTTTTTAACCAGTGACAAAACTTTTTAAATACATTAATATACTGATGAAGATGATTAATAAATGAAATTATGAGTTTGTTTTTTTGGTGCATATCTGGTAGTCATGTAACTCCTCAAATATAAACTTGAGTTTCTGAATGTTGTCATTATCACAGTCACAGTCCTGACCTTTAATCGTGACTTGATTGCAGGTGGCTTTTGATGTTGAAGAGCCCTGCAGAGAGAGAACAGTGCGCTTCGCAGCAGATGAGGCTCTTATGGATGTGACCAGCTGTCACACAGTTCACATTTCTACAGACTTCAAACCAGATCCACCATGTTCAGAGAAGACCATTCGCTTTGATGTGAATGATGCAGCAATGGACGTAACCCAGTGCCACACAGTCAACATTGCAAAAGATTTTGACCCATCTCTTCATGATGACAATTTGGGTCTTTTACCTAAGTATGGAGAGAAAACTGTTCGGTCCAGCGCTGACATTGCCACAATGGACATGACAAGAAGCCAGACCGTGAATATTGGCTTAGAACCAAATGAAAGTTTTAACAATTTCCCTAAATATGGAGAGAAAACTGTTCAGTTCAACGCTGACGATGCCACTATGGACATGACAAGAAGCCAGACCGTGAATATTGGCTTTGAGCCCAATGAAAGATTTAAGAATTTACCTAAATATGGAGAGAAAACTGTTCAGTTCAATGCTGACGATGCCACTATGGACATGACAAGAAGTCAGACCGTGAATATTGGCTTTGAGCCTAATGAAAGTTTTACGAATTTACCTAAATATGGAGAGAAAACTGTTCAGTTCAACGCTGACGATGCCACTATGGACATGACAAGAAGTCAGACCGTGAATATTGGCTTTGAGCCTAATGAAAGTTTTAAGAATTTACCTAAATATGGAGAGAAAACTGTTCAGTGCTACGCTGATGATGCCACTATGGACATGACAAGAAGCCAGACCGTGAATATTGGCTTTGAGCCCAATGAAAGATTTAAGAATTTACCTAAATATGGGGAGAAAACCGAGAGAATTAATACTGCTATGGATGAAACCCAGTGTCTCACAGTAAACATCGCCACAGAAATGAGACCAAAACCAAAATCCTGTTTGAGTGTTACACAGATGTGTGCGGCTGACTCCGAGCCCCGGGCGGATCAGAACAGTTCCCCCACATCAGGAGAAAAGACTCTGAGGTTCAGTGTTGATGATGCAAACACGGATGTGACCAAATCTCACACCATGGTGATGGATGTGGTACCACAGGTGATCCAAGGCTGGGACACACTGGCCCAGAATGAGGAGAGGACTGTGCAGTTCAGCTCAGATGAGGGTGGGATTGAGGTCACACAATGTCTTACTTCAAATATTGGAGTTGAAACTGAGGCATCCTGTTCAAATTTAAGCCCTGTACCCTCCAGCATCACCACCGACGCCCCCCCTGCTCTGAAGAAGAGGGAGCCTATTATTTACAGTAATCGGAGGTGCAAATCTTTGAACAGACAAGGTTTAAACTTAGCCCTCAACGCAAGGAGAAGTGTCCCCTGGAGCTATCCTCTTAGTGAAGCAACTCCTACTTCTGGAACTGATGATGAGGACTTTGTTAAACCCACAAAAACTGGTGCTCACAATGGAAACATAGGTGTTCTGTCAATGATTGAGGAGAAGTCTGTAGCTGAAGTTTCACTAAAGCAAAAATGTTTAGATAACAGTATGGAAATTAACATGACAGAAGCGCTACCAGTTCAAATACAGAGAAACAGCATCTTAGAATCACCTCTAAAAGATCTGGCCCCTAGTGCAGAGGAGCAGACCACTGAAGATCCTGTTTCAAAGTGTGAATTGGAGTTAAAAATCCACCCTGGTTCCCCTCAAAGAAATATGAAAAATGATCATGAGCAAGAAGTTGAAGGTAAATCAGACTGCTCTCCCACATCTATGGAAAAAGATAAAGAAACAAACAGTTCACGCAAAAGCCGCAGAATGAGTTTAGCTGACATCCACTCCAAAATAAGACGTATCAGTCAAAAGTTAAACGCACCTTCTGAGGACGACGTTGTAGACAACGTCAACATTCCCACGCCATTCACAGATCCCCAACCCAAACTGGAAGCTGATCAACCCACACTCCTGCAGGCTGATGAGCCAGACGTTGATTTGGTGAAGAACGAAAATAAGTCTGATGCCCTGGATGAACCATTTTGTGCGCCAACCACTCCATTCAAACTGGAGACTAAACAGCTCATGTCCAGGTTGTCCGTGGTAGGGTTCAAACCAAAACTCACCAAGAGAAGCAAAAGTGAGGAGATTAAAACAGACGATGGCAGTGTTATCCAGCCTGCAGGCAAATGTACCAAGACGCAAAATATTCAAACAGGCAACTTTGATCTAAATGTTAGCGATATTAACGATGAAGAGCTCGGGAGTTATGAAGACGTGTCAGAAAGTCTGGACAAAGAGTCGGAAATTGCGACTTCGTTTCATGAGTTTGAGCTGGACCAGGAACTGCAAGATGAAGTGTTCGAAGAGGAGTTTACCCTTGTCAATGAAAAGAAGCGCCCGTTACCTGATGAAGAGTGTATCACAGAGGATGAGAAGAGACTGAAGAGATCCAATGACACAGTAATACTGGTAGGCAAAGTTGACTATTGTGCGTTTTAAGCCATGTTAGAATGTTGTTATCTTCTCAAAAACATACACAGTTGTATTTTGTTGCATTCACGCGTATTTGAGTAACCCTTTATTATTAGTTTGTCTACATCTCTCAAGCTCAAAAGGCTCTGGGTCCACCTTGTGATGTCATGAAGCTGTAGTTTTCAAGTTGACAGCTCCTTTTAAACTTTTGTTCATCGGAGATTGGCATGTCCAGGGCTTAAATCGTCCAAATGATTCTCGTGAATGTGTACGGAGTTTGAAAAGTGAAAAGAGGAGCTCTTCCTGTATTCACACATGACATCACAGGGTGGAACAGTGTTTTCAGTTTGAGAGCCTAAATATGCAGCATTTGTGTGTTAAACGTGTGAATTAAAAGAAAACACAACTCCAGGTATGTTTTTGATAAGGAAACATTATAACATCAGAAAATTGTGTAATACTGGCCCTTTAATGCCCAATTATTAGTTGAATTTGTGTTTTTATTTTTTATCCCTCTTTCTCCAGGATTCCCAGACCAGTACTTTGGAATGTGACGATAACGTTACTACTGCGGCAAGCACACAAACTACAAATTCTTCTAGTTCCAGTCACACAGCCAACCTTAAATATGATTCCACATTTGAGTCAAGTGAGTTTTGGTAGTGTGCCATGTTTATTCCTAAAGTGTTCTTATAATGTTTCATAATTTTCTTCTTTGCTTTTCAGCTTCCAAACAAAGCCTTTACGAATCTCAGCTTGAGGACTATACCAATAGCATTCAGAGGGTACTTGTATACGCTAACTAACCCATATACCTTTTTTAAGTAAAAAGTGTTGTCACAATACTAACATTTTAAAATCTATTTCAATACTAAGGATTAAGGAATAGACTTGATTCTAAAACCGATTCTTATACCCCAATGATACTTCAAAACACTTTCTTTTTACAATAGAATATCAACGTTAAATCCATTGCATTACATAGTATATTTTTTTATATTACCTTGCAGTCTTGTATCTGTATAATCCCTCAGTTTTCCTGTTCTCCATGAGCGTACATTAGGCTGTGTGGACTTATACGTGTTGGGATACAGCTCATCCTATACTGTAGTTATTTTGGAAAGTTTCGTCTATCTTGTGCCTTGTGACTATTTTTATATCCATGCCTGCTCAAATAGATAAATAAAAATGGGTATCTAGTTTCGATACTAGTTTTAGTATTTATTAATATCTGATTATCAATGCTTTTGTTTTCAAGCTGAAACCTTTTTTGTTTTGCAGAAATATGACGAGGGCACTCTCACCATGATGGATTTTTTAAAACTTTTTCACATAGACTTCGTCATTCATAATTCCAGACAGAGTGTCGCTCCTGGGAGAGTAAGTGCCTCTTCAGTTTTAACTTCAAATCCAATTATAATAGTTACAAAATGAACTCTTTGATTCCCAGGTTTCGTCGGACGCAGAGAGCACCCTGGTGGATTTGTCCTATGACAGACACATTAGTTTACCCAAACAGCTGGTGTACGAGGCGAATGTGCGCAACTTGACGGAGCAGGTGGAAGGGTATGTTATATCAATATAGTAATGGGAATCAGTGGAGTCGCTCTAAAGTGTTTGTATGAACATTTAACATTTTGGCATCACATTAATCAGTATTTTTCTTTCCAAAAGACTCAAAGTTCGAATGCAAGACTTGGAAAAACCACTGATGCTGGTTAATAAGACTCTATGGGAAGAGATTGAACACTTTACAGAGCCAGAGGTAAATAAAGAAAACTCATTACACGCCTCTTATCTAACATTATTTTTTAGGTTATTTTCCGTAGGGCAAATATTGTGATGTAAAATTTATGGGCTGCTGTATCAATATAACAAAACGTATTTATTTATTATTTTCATGTGAGAGGACACTTGTCTATGCTATATGTTTGACATATTCACCATTTTGATGCTTTTAAGATTAGTGTATTTCATATTATTGTGTAGGTAGTAGCTTAGCAAAGAAATACTATAGTTCAAATGTATTCATAAAAATAGTGATGTGTAGAAGAATATAATAAATAGATTCTCACATGTATTGAAAAACTATATCGTATTATGAGCCATGTTTTGTGTATTTAGTCGTTATTCCCTTCCCAAATATTCCTCCAAACCTACTAATGTCTTGTCTTTTACCATACTGATAAATCTCTTGTTTCCCTCCTGTTTAATGTTCTACCCACTTATAACTATTACCTGTTTCTCCACAGTTGAAATCTTTTGGCGCCAAACTCAAAGAAAGACACAACTTCTACAGAAAGATGAGCAAGGCAAAGTCACATGAAATGAAGGAGGCCCTGTACGCCGCTCTAATACAGGCCAATGTGGTAAGTTTAGTGCACAAAATACTTTAATAAATTTGGTATTTTGGGGGGAAACATTTTCCATTTTGTGCTGTTTTCCAGGAGGAGCAAAAGAAGCTGAGCGGATCGATTGAGAAAGCAGATGCTATGCTCAAAAGCCTCGATGACTGTATTGCAGATCTAGAAGCAGGTACTGTGTATTGATCTTGCATTTCCAGTTTATTATGAATTATGTCTTTTAAAGTTTGTTTTTTGTTTATTAACAGATCTGGCAACCACCGAAAGCGACGTCAAATCTCATCAAGAAGGTAAGTCTGTTTTTTGTTCACAATCTACCCTCCTAAAACGTTAAAATGGCGGCTGAAGTGACCACATTGTTTTTATAGAACTGAATAACGTCAAAGAGGCCACGAGTAACAATGAAAGGCAAGTATATTTAAACAGTAGATTAATTTTTTTTATTTTTTTTTTTATCTTATGTCATTTTAACCCGTGTTCTTCCATAGATCTTTATCAGAGTTGGAAATCCAGAAAAAACAGAGCCTAAACAAATTGAAAAGAGTGAAAAATGAGACCAAGAACCTGGACAGGCACCTCGCCATGCTGCACACGTAGGGCTAAATACTTTGGTTTAATTCCATGTGACATCTGCTCATACTGTAGTTTTATTACTAATGATTCTGGGTTTTTGATTTATGTTTTTGTTCTCACAGCATAAATGAATGGAAACTGGTAGAAATCACAACCAAGAACTCTGTCTACACTTTTCTCTATGGAACTTTGCACTTGGAGTTGGTCTTTGAAGAGTTAGAAGGTAAATTTTCCTCCTTTTTTTGCATAGAAAGATTTACTGGCAGTGACATTTTTATAGTGATACCATTATTGCTCCAATCAATTACGAAAAAGCTGTTCTGAAAGCCACTTGTCTATCTGTAGTCACGTTTAAAGAATAAATAGCTAAAAACGTATATATAATTTGAAAGTACATGCACATTTTTTAATTATAATGATTTTAATTATAATGATTTCAATTGTGACCAAAATAATTGCTCCAATCAATTACAAATAAACAAAATCTGGAATATGGAGTCCTCCTCTCTACAGTCACTTTTTAAAGTAATTGTTTAGTTTAAAAAAAAATATAGAAATTTTAATTATTGGTACACAGATTTCAATTATGACCCAAATTATAGCTTGAGTTAATTACAAAAAAACTTATGAGTGACCAAATGAATGCCAAAGTTCTCTTCTCTGTCTACAGTCACTTTTAGATGAATTGTTAATAAAAAAAGCAACAGCAGCAGTAATAAGCAGCATTGAAAGTACATACATATTTTTAATTATATAGATTCAATCATGATTTCTCTTTTTTTTCCCCCCATTATCAAGCAGTCTTAGCATTTAAGCTTGTAGCCTGAATTTCTTACTGTTTTCTGTAGGAAACGATGAAGACAGAAAGATAGTTGACATCTCATTTAAACATTTGCTCGGTAAGACAAATTAATACACATATCCAAGTTGTATCTGCATGGAAATAATATTAAACATGATTATTATTGTTGTTTTATTGTCATTTTACCATTTTGTTTTGCAGATGAGAACTCACAGTGTCATGCCCGCCTTGTTCACACTCTGATCGCTCAGTTCACACAAGATAAGAGTCTGACAAAGAATTACCCCACCAGCAAACACGTCCCCGAGGCAAGTATACCGTGAATGACTGTGGTGATTGTAACGGACTTCTTCACAGTGCAAATAGCTTCATTGGCGCTAACGTTAGAGCATGTGTGTGTCATCAGCTGCTCCATGATGTTAGCCTGGTGGTGAGTCGCTGTCGGCAGCTGGGAGAGGAGCTGCGGAGACTTCGAGCCTGGGGCAGTCTGCGCTTGGACATCCTGGACATCCACTGTTTGCACTCTGAGTAAGGAGGCAGCCCCGGGCTATACCCAGGGGCTCATTTAGTTCAGTTTGGCTCTTTAAAGGTTTTGATATTGATGTCGGCTGCTTACTCCAAATTACAATGAACCAAGAATGCACCAAGAAATGTTGATGTTGATATTATTGTAGGGGTGTCAAAAGTATCAAAAATTAATACTAAAATAACTATCAAAACTAGATACTCATTTGAGCAGGTATCAATACTAAAAAGTAACATTTACAGGACTGAAATGAACCTCTTCTGAGTAGCTTTAGAATGATCTTGAGCTGATATAAGAGCACATAGACTCGCATATGCCCATGGACCACTGTGGAACCTTCCTGGACGACTGAGGGATTACACAGATATAAAACCACATCATAATATAAAAGAAAATACTGATATTTAATGTTTAAAATCACATTCTCGTGTCTACAGAAACTCTGGTATTGGAATCGTTATTGAGAGAGATACTTTATTGATTCCTGAGGAAATTCATGTTTTGCTGCAGCAGACTGTTGCAATTTTGCAGCAACATTTCCATTTCTTTGCGTCTCAGTGGCCTTTGTGTCTCAGTCAAAGACACAAAGGGCTGGTCAGGTAGGGTCAGCAGATCTGTGACAGGGCAGTTTGATGAGAGGAAAAGCCAAAAGTGTCTGAGTATCGAGTCTATTCCTTAGTGTCGAAATTGAGTTTGAAATTTTACTATCATGACAACACTACTGTATTGCATTTAAAGTTATTCACACATCTATTTTGAATATATTCAGGACTTTCATTTCTCATCAGTAAACATATGAATGAGGGTTGCCGCAATTAATTGATAGTTCACTATTAAAATAATCATAATAAAATTTTGATAATCTTTATCTGGACTCTACAGACTCTAAAACACATGCCTAAAGACACTTTATAAGAACGACATTAAATCATAATAGAAACTTTCAGGACTATATTTGAACTTTTATTTGGTTAAAAATGTATGGAGCAAATCTTAGTGTATAATATAAATAGTTGGAGCAGCAGTCTTAATTTGAACTGTAATGAAAAAAGGGCAAATGGGTAAAAAGTCACAGCATTACAAAAGTAGATGCCCTCTATAAAAAGAATTGGTTTGGACCTATTGCTTTGATAGCTTGTACGTTTGTGTCTTTTAATAAAGTCTCATATTAATTTATTTACCTGCCTCTTTTCAGAATCTACATTACCTTCAGCAGTCTCAGGAGATTCAGAAAGTTTGAGGTGGTTTTCTCCGTCGGCCTGAACAACAAACATTGTGCACTTCAGCTGAAGAGTTTCAAAAACATAATCGGAGACACAACGTAAGTATTATCCATCATACAACATCTTTAATACCGTAATTATCTTCTCCCAAAAAGCAGAAGGAAACCTGACCTTTTTATTTTATTTTGACAGGTCTCAGAACATTGAAGAAATTGTTGCTTCTTTCACTCCAGGACAGAAATACCTGACAGGGATTATCAAAACCATCCACTGTAGTTTGCTTTGTTAATGAATGGGGAAAAAGTCTTTAAAAACGCCTCAATATCAGCCTGTAAATGTTGCAACTATACTTGCACTACCCTATGCGTTCTCTAGGTGGTGCCCTTGAACTGACTTTTGTATTGTATATCAGCTCTGCCCATTACCCCATGTCTTCAAGTCTTACCTTGAGGCTGTGCTTTTTACACACAGCTCTGTACATGTATGTATTTAAGTGTTTATTCTGTCTGTTTTGTAAATCTACTTTTAGTAAAATAATTGTGTTTTGATATAATGGACTGATAAAAAAAATAAATCAATGTTTCTAACTGGTTTCTTAATTTTAAAGTTATAATGCTGTTAACTCCATACAGCTTTACTAGATTCATTTAGGTGACTCAGCTCTTTACTTGCTTATCTTTACAGAACTAGATGTAAAAGGTAGTTGTTAACTTGAAACTGAGCAGAGCATTTTGAGCTTTGGAGACTCCAGGTTTGTTTTTGAGGAGGTAATAATGTTAATAACATGATTTAAAGCTCACAAGGATCCTTTTTGTGTAATACAGGAGCTTTAAGTCGCTAATTGAATAACATTGACTTGACAGTTTACCCTCTGTTGTTACATGACCCCACAAATGACAGGCTTGTTGTTTCTTAGGGTCATTTGTCACATCAACTGGCCGGAGACAAACCAAAGGGGTCAGCGCGTCCTCTGTCTACTTTGGAAAACCTTGACGTAAAAAGGTCAAAGGTCATGTTCCAACTGTCCACTCTGGAGTGAGTGAGCCATCAGGAGAGACGAGCCCCCACACGCACACGCAGGCGGCGTTTGGCTTTCCCAGGCAGGCAAGGGTTAAGTTTGGCTCGAGTGGCCCTTGGATCCTGTGACCTCAGAGTTCAAATTAAGCTTGATTTATGTCAAATATTGCTCTATTCTCTAGGATACAATACTGTACTACTATATTATGCATGTTTTCAAATTCAAAACAGACAAAAATTATCAATATATGAATGAATTAATATTTATTCGGACAGCAATGCACAGAACATGTGTACTTATAATGTAACTACATGGATACGGCGCAAAAAACAAATGCTTCATAACTATAACAATAAACAAAAATAAATGTCACACAGATTTTACTGATGTCCAAAAAGACTATAAGACTTAAAAGAGTGCTTTGATGGAGACCTGTGTCAGCCAGTTAAATTTCACATTTTGTAAAATTAATCCCAACTGCACTATACGATACAGTACAATTCAATACTATAATACTATATGTAAATAGTTCTGCCATCTTGTATATTATTCTATATGGTTTGTTAATAGGGTTTAGGCAAAATAAGTATCAAACTTCAGCCTTAACCCCTTCGGTCTGTAGAATAACTTTGTGTTATGCAGAATTTCTGTGTTAAATCATTGTAATATGGTTAATGATGATGTTAATTGACCGAAGAAAATAAATTAACTAATACATTATATATACTTTCATATTCAAAACTAAAAAAACCTTTGGATACCTGCTTCAGTCAAGTAAATTTCACATTTTATAAGATTAATTCCAGTTATTTCGTCTCCAATATAATAAAAACTGCAGTACATTCACTCTTCTATACTGCTTTTACTTTTGTCAAAATGAATACTATTACATAGGTCTCTAGGCAGAATAGCTGATAGCTAATGTAGGTCAATTAAAAACAATCAATCATTTAAAATACTTTTAACTGTGTGTTTTAATAGTATTTAATTTATTTATGTTCTTGTAAGGTGACCTTGAGTGTCCAGAAAGGCCTCTAATAAATAAACTTTATTATTATTGATTATTATTAACCTTCTTAGTAAGTTGTTTTGTAACATAATCACTCTGGTAGCACTGGTAGTAGCCAAGTACTCGTTTTACAGACTAAAATTTTAATACTTGTGTTTTTTTCCCCTTTAATTCACTAAACCACTAATCCAATCCAATCTAGTGCATTTTATAAACATACAAAAGTACTACATAATATTTAACACAATATTCTCTATTCAGCTCCACTAGTCAGTCATTATTAGGAGGAAAAGAAACAGTAAACCCCTGCCAGACCAAGCTACAGGTCAGATCTGTTGAGAGGCAAGCCCATTCACAGTAAGAATATAATTTTTACAGTATTTTTGAGCAATAAAATAACAGTATTCATAGAAATGCAAGATTAGTTTAATTCCATAATATTATGCCAGGTAAAGCAATAAGATCATGGATGCAAATAAGTGGCAGACCCTCCACCAAAGGAAGAACTTAGAGCACCTTTAACCCACATATTAGACTTATTATATTTGCTACATTCCTCCCAAAATGGCGTCTGGTCCAGTTTAACCCTTAAATCTTTATTTCAGACCGAAGTGGATTGTGGGAGTGTGAATGTGCCCTGGCTGTGTCCTCCTGCTGTCTTCTCCAGGACAATGATGAGGTTAGTGAGGTGAGATACAGCTGCTATAATGTCCATGTAACCAGGTTTAAACAGGCTGCTCCGGTCCCATGGAGACACGTGATGCGATTTAACCAATAATCAAACACCATTTTGTCAATTTGAAATCGCACACGTATCACTTAGTATTGTCCCTACATTACACTGTTCTTAAGAGCATTTTTTATGTAAGTGCCACCCAGATAATTTGCTTTGAGATAGATTTTCTAAATACAATTAATTTTTTATCATTTTTACTTAAGATATCCTAAAAATATCGCAGTTACGATAGCAGGGCTACACTTTACGGGACCATTAAATTACCAGTTATGTAAAAAATATGAAGGTTGAAAGTGCCGTTTCATACTGTTGTTGTGTCTTTGGGTTTGATTGTTTAAAGATGCACTTTGTAACTTTTTCTAGCATAAGGTCCACCACCTGCTTGTCTCCATGGAGATTTTATTTAGATTTTTTTTTTAATGCCATAGTGTGGATTGGTTTAATACAATTGGTTCATAGTGCAGCATCTGGCTAATCTTTGAGCAATATAACATAATATGAAATTTACTAAGTGCCTGAGAGCTTGGTTTAATGCTATATTGTGGAACATTCCAGATAACGCCATAATACATCTGTAGAGATTAAAAAGGTGGTAAATCTTCCATTAGAAAAGTTACATACCGCACCTTTAAATTATGAGTTAATTCTAATGCACTACTATAATATCAGTCTGAGCCATTATCATCATTAACATCTATGCAAGAGTAATTCAACTACCAACCTCGTAATCAGATGTGGACCCACAATATCCCCTAGGGGTGTGATGCTAACTGTGAGCACTGCTCTGTCTGAGACTTGTTAGACTTTTTGACACGTCTGATAATCCAAAACCTAAACAGGACCATGATCACTCGTATGTATCAATGAAAATGTTGTTTAACTCCATTTTGTGTGTGTTCTTGAGGTTTCTGACTATCTTAAAACGTTTTTGACAGAGCGCCATGTCCCTGCAAAGTATCAATAGTAACACAAAGCAGCATCCAAAAGAGGCAAGCCCCTTCTCTGACCCCACAGTTATATGAATGTAACTGTGTGCCAGCTGACGTATGCCCCTGAGAGAGGTTAGCGCAGAAAAGACAATACACTCATTCTTCACTTGTTCTCAGTACCAGGATTCTGACAAAAGGTGGAGGAAGATGTGGTGACAGAATATGGCTCTGATGGGAACACTTAGTAGGGATTGAATAAATGTGTTGAATGACATCAGTATAAACTATTTGTAATTATTTTGTTTTAGTAGCAGAGCAGTTTTATAGTATTTTTAATTTTTTTGGCCTTCCTTTTTGTTCAAGTCCTCTCCATTTCATTCTCGAAACTAATTTCAATAATCCACCTCTAATTATAACGTTAAAATCAAAGTATAATAAGTTAAACATGAATTAGTCTAATCATAATTACATCTCTAAGTCCTTGCCTGAGAGACTAATGCTAAAGTTAACGAGAACAATGTTACTTCTCTTCTAGACCTGAGCAATTAATCAAAGCAATTTGATTAATTTGGGTTTTTAATAATGGAGATTTTGACAAATTAAATTGTGAAATTGAGGATTATTATGAAACAAGTTTACGCCTGACTCTCTTACTTGCAAAGCCGGGTTATTATGTACTTACAGAGCATATAAAATGTCAGCTTTTTATCAGTTTTTATCAGTTTTCTCCATTCATCATTTTCTACCGAGGCATTAGAAGAGATGTGTGAATGATCAAGCCTGATGCCCTCTCATTGCCTTTACTTTACTACAGTTGCCTGAAGTCTGTGCTCGTTCTGGGAAAAGGCAATGGGACTGTCCTGTTAAAATAGTCCTGTCCCAGCAGGAGACGGAGGAGACAGAGGACACAGCTGTCCTTCCCTATCACTGGTCCTCAAGACTCCATACCTTTACCGCCACAAGAATAGACAACTGTCCTTACTGTCTTTCCATTTTATATTCACTTTTTTACTCCATAAACTGATTTATTGATTTTTTTTACACTGTGCCTACATAGAAGAAAGTACACCCACCCCCAACAACCCACTGTGCAATGTTTACCACAAATACACAAATACAAATACTGAAAAACACCTTTAAGCATTCAGTATTGGCTAAATTTTACTACCGTATTTTCGGACTATAAGTCGCTCCAGAGTATAAGTCGCACCAGCTAAAAAATGCATAATGAAGAAGAAAAAAATATGTATAAGTCACACTGGACTATAAGTTTTTGGGGGGAATTTATTTTATAAAATCAGAGACTAAGAACCAACATTTCATCTTGAAAGGCAAGTTATAGAAGTTATAGCAATAAAAACAACCCAACAGAGAACAATCCATGTATCATTTGTTCATTCGTTTTTCAATATAGAACCAAAAATAAGAAAAACAAAAAAACTCTTTTCTTAATTATTTGTGTCTAAAACCAAAATGAAAAAACAGATAACGATTTGTTTTTTCATTTTAAATTATATATATACAATTCATGTATATGGTCTATCTGCTGTGAAGTGTGAAAAATGTAATATACAAGTCGCTCCTGAGTATAAGTCGCACCCAAACCCTAAAAAAAGTCTTATAGTCCGAAAAATACGGTACTACTATAATTAGTACTATTTCAATTATTGCTGCATCTGGTCACACATGCACGCATTATATACTACTACTACTTGACCTACTACTATTACTACTACCAGACCTACTATTAATGCTACTACTTCTGCTATTACTACTAGACTGTCTCTAACATTTGTATAGATAAATACAATAGTCCCCCAGACACTGAGCCATTGAGCTGAAGATGTCTTTTCCTCCATCATTGTGTCTGCGCTACCAGAACTGAACTTTTGACCTTTTGGGAAAACACGTCACCAACTTTGAACAACAACAATAGCCTTACTAAAAATATTGGAGAGACGTGTTGGCTGTCTTGGAGAGAAGGAAAGATAACAGATCCAGAATCCAGTTATTCAAGGACTGGCATTGAAAACAAATGAGATACTAATTTAGCTGTCTCACCCAAGATGACATTTTTAGCATTGTAATAGAAGCCAGTGTTATAAAAGCATCTGAAAGCAGCTTTTTCTTTCGTTCTTTCTTTATTATATAACATTTTATTCATTGTTATAAATGCAAATTTGTGAGTTTGAGAGAAAACCAAAATATAGGTATGAAGTATGATACTATTGTTAAGGCCATGGTATATAACTTTTCAGCCATAAAATTGAAATAAAAGCTTTTTTTTTTAATTTATGTTGCACTGAAAAACACTCACATCTCCACAAACCTGGCCCTCCTCCAGCTTGTCTTTAAGAAAATTATGTTAATTTTGCTGTAATATTCCAGAGTATGGCATAAAAGTTATCGATCTTCGTGAAGAATGTTCCAAAGTATGTAGTTACCTTTAAGCAGTTGTCATTAACAATCAAATGTCTTCACAAATCTATACGCTATAAAAATGTGCCATTCATTTTAAGCCAGATGCCCTTCCTGATAAATAGCTGGACACTTTGGCTTCATGTGGAGGAACATCTAATCTTTACACGTGCAGAGTTTATCTTACAAAACTTCTCATATACTTTCGTAAAGCACGGCGACCTGTCAGTGTCTCCCTCACCACCTCCTCCCTGTCACCCTCCTGTCACTCACCGTCCACACTTAGATCCAACACGAGACCCCCCTGACGCCCCCTCGGTCTTATCACATGACCCTGTGACACCCGGAGCTATTTTAAAAAGCCTCGCCCGTGTGTGGGGATTTGGGTGCGTCTCCCGAACAAGGTGAGGGGCGACTTCATGTCCAGACGTTGGGCCAGGGAGTCGAGAGCGGCCATTTTGTCCCTCACCAGTTGATCGCGAACAGAGGTGAGAGGTGTAGCCGCCGCCTGAGCTAAGTGCATTCCCCAGATCAAGGCCCAAATCCCTTCTTGACCCACGCTGATAAACTGTCGGCTATATAGGCCGCAGAAGACGCCTCAGCTCTACGGAGTTTAAAGCTCTCGTGACAAGATAAATTACTTAAGACAGATTTTATTGAGCACAGGGAAATTACTTGGTCATGGTATAACTTAGTAACCCTAAAACCTAAAATACAAAGATTCTTCTAAATACTATAAATAATTAAATACTATATGAAAAAATCCAACCAAACCAAAGCACAATCTCTTGAACTAAAAACCGTCTAAAGCAGTGGTTCCCAACCCAATTTAAACGTTGTCTCACTCTGAATATTTCCTATCCCGTATTGGTATTTCTTAAATAATTACAAATCTAATAATCCAATAACTCGCCAGTTACAGCTATTATATTCTTATATTTAATGGTACTCAAGCTAAAATTATCTTACAGAAACACTGAAATTTTATGCAAAGAATTCAACATTTCTTTTAAATCTGAAATCAAGTTATCAAATGGCAAATGCTTGCGTACGCCCAGGAGCTCCCCTGCTTGAGAAAAATTGCTTTACAGTACAAATGCACAAAAACATTTACACATTGTCCACATTAACAATAAACACTGATATATGATGCCTTAAAAACAGCACATAAAGCTAGCTCTCCTGTCAGTTTGACCTGTGGCCTCAGAGCTTCACGACTTTAGCAGGGTCTTTAGCAGCGTCTTTGGCAGGCTCCAGCCCAGTGTGGAGCTGAGTGTGAGGAGCCTGTTCTCCATCAGCCCCGTGCACATGGTAATGGGTGCTGACTGGGAGAGCGCAGCACCCGCATGTTCGTGGAAGGAGAGGATTAACACGAGGTGGGTGCCCCCCGGAGCAGGCCACAGCTGATAAGAGGGTTTAGCAGGCACTTTATGGGCAAGCTTCCAATGAGGCCCAGGAGAGGAGACAATGGGGCAGGAGTTAAAGAAGACACATGCTTGATCAACTTTTTTTTAAGTTTTTCAACCCTGGTGTAATGTGTGCATATACAAATTTCAGATTTCAGCATTTAAATATTGTAGTGAGGTTGTATCTTCCATAATCTGAACTATTGTAAATGCATAGTTTCAGTTTTTTAAGCTTGAAATCAGTCTTTCTATGTTCATTCAGTGACCTAAATTACTTAATACAAACCACTACGCCAAATGTCATGTTGACATCAGCCATGCTGCTAATTTGGCGCTTCAAAATTTCTCATTCCCTTTGGTTTCCAACAGAGGACATCAGACACCCAACCCAATATTTGAAACAGAATTCTTTTAGAGCTTGTTTTTCATACTAAAGACATATTTTTGAATGAGCTTTGTGATAGCCAACAAGTCCACAGTATTATTCACTCGGTTTACTTGTTTGAACTGCATATGAGTATATACAGTATATCTGAATGCTATAGTTTAACATTGTGCTCTCAGACTGACTGTGCATGACAAACTAATACCATTTTTAAACTTCTTGTAATCCCCCCTTTTATACAACTTGCGCTCTATATTCCCTTCAATCATTCTTCTCCCTTGTTCCTTTGTGTCCACTCCCTTGCTTCTTATCGGGCAGCGCAGCTTGGCCGGACCTGCTCCCATATGCCTTGGACTTGCCTGTTCCTCTTGTGGGTCCATGCATTGTTTGGTCTATGCCTGTATTTATTTAGATGTAAATCAGCTCACAGAAGTCCTTGGGCTGGTTTGCGGGAGGAAGTTAACACCGTCGAGATTGTAGCCGCTCAGATTGTTCCCCATTATGGAGCTGTTATTGATGTGATGGCTGGGTGACATCATGTAGCCTCACCCATTCAAGGCAGCATGGGTGAGAAAAGCACCCACACCCTGATTTTATTCATTAGTCAGCATGGTGAAGACTAAAGGGGAAAAAAAAGACTTCCTTATCGTAGTACATCTAATAGGTGTTCAGGGCATGTTAAGGTGACATCCATTACATCGATTGAACAAGCTACGGATATAGTCAGGAAAACCATTGTGCTGTTTTAAGTAAAGGCAGGAAGTTCATTTGTTGACTTTAAAGCAGTCACAAAATCCATTTTAGTGAAGGCAAGTACTGGTAATGGTTTTAAGTCTTCAAATTATATAAAAATGGTTGGTACTTACCAAATATTACTTCTCAACTTGTCTTATTCTCGACCATTATGAGTACAAAAATGGACATTGTTGTAAAATAAATAGTAGTAGCCCGAAAGTTGAGAAGAGGCATGACGCTGGAGTTTTAATGGAGGAGAAGTGAAACTGTGATAGTGTTGTCTATTTCAGTCTAGTGCAGAACAAATCTGGCTGTGCTTTTGTTGTAGGGAGTATTATGCCTCACGTACGTCACAGTCCCAGTTTTGAGCCCTGTGCCCCCTGTCCCGGCAGATTTATACAAAACCAGTGATTTGTCCCAGTTTTATACAAGAAATGTCCCAGGAGTCCCTATTTTTAACTAATTTGATCTAAACCAGGACTATATTAAGACTAAACCAGGACTATCACAATTTTTACTAATCTGATCCCCACCAACAGTAAAGAGGAGCATGAATTGTAATTTGTTTTACCAAAATACAGAAATCCGTTTTTGCAATGATCATAAACCAAAAAAAAATAAAAAATGTCGTGACAGAAGTCCCTTAGACTGACATGAGAATGCATAATGTTACACGCTTTTTTCACAATTTTAATACACCAACCATCCCAGTTTAATAATAATAATAATAATAATAATAATAATAATAATAATAATAATAATAATAATTGTGACTGTGCCATCCCTTTTAGAAAACGACTTTTGGGCAGATGGGCTTCTGTGTGAGAGCTGCTCACTCATGGAACAGTGTCCCAGCCAATATTAGTTATAATAGTTATAATAATAATGCTGCATCAGTTTTATATAGCGCTTTTTCTGGACACTCAAAGACGCTTTACAGAGCATTATTCATTCACTCCAGACCCGGTGGTGGTGGTGCTACTATTCTAGCCACAGCTGCCTTGGGACAGACTGACCGAAGCGAGGCTGCCAATCTGCACCATCGGCCCCTCCGACCTCCACCATCACTCACGCACACACACCACTTTCATACTAGGCAATGTGGGTGATGTCCCTTGCCTAAGGACACAACGGCAGTTTTTGCCACTGGCCCCACTGTGGCACCTGGAATTCCCAGTGTCTCCCATCCAAGTACTAACCAGGCCCGCCCGGCCCTGCTTAGCTTCTGAGATCTGGCGGGATCAGGCTGTGACAAGCCGGTATGGCCACACAACACTTAGAACCTTCTCTAGGTCAGTCATACTCTGGATCCTGGAAAATCAAAGCTGCAGTCAGAGTGTGTAGCTTCTTACATGTGCTTCAGTGTCTCTGTGCCATTTTCCTGTGTGTGCTCTCTTTTATATGCAATGCTGTACTAACTGCTTGTACTGTTGCTTTTACTAATGTTACTAATTTTTCAATTGTCTCTGGCTTTTAATTGTGACTAACTCAACCTGCCATGGGACTACAGATGAAAATTAGCCTTTTAGGTTAAATCCGGCATATTTACATGGATCATGTTGATTAATATACACTGTCCCATTTTAAATAATTAAATAATACAACATAACATTTGTATAGCGCTTTTAAGATACTCAAAGACGCTTTACATGAAGAGAAAAGGGCAAACAAAAAAACTGATAGTTAATGAAAACGGAGTGTGGATGAGTCTCTGATGTGTTTGGTTCTGGTTCTGGTGACCCTATGCATGGACATACTGCCTCTGCCAGCTTGGTTCTACCCCAGTTCATGGATGTGTTTTTGTCTCATTCAGTGCCTCAAATTGACTTTCACTTCCACTTTTTACATTATGACTGAAAGGACTTCTCTGTTTTGTCCTCGGCGGGCTTCCGTACGCATTCCTTCACTGTCAGTGCGGTGACAGCAGAGCAGCAGCAACAGCAGCATCCGTGCGCCACCGATCCTTCACCATCCCGCACCCAGCTCAGAGCCATGGAGGAGATCAACAACATCCAGGTGGTCCCGTGCACAGACTCCGACTACCTGAAGCCTCTCACGGTGCACTACAACCAGGTTTGTCCAGATTTTACCCGCGCCACGCAAACACTAGACGGGAGATGCTGCTGGCTGGAGGATGCTAGCCCAACCCCCATTCATTTAGCGCCTTGGCTGCTAACACAACGTGAAGGCTGAGCTGACCTTACGCGCACACTTCAACCCATGGCATTGTCACGTTTTCCAGTCCGCAGTGCTGTGTTTAGAGGCTAATTGTTGATGATTTCCGTAGCGGTGCGGTTGATTTGGAGGTAGCCTGTTAGCGGTAGCATGCTAACCTTAGCTAATGCAGAGATGACAGGAGAAAGAGCATCTCCAAAACAGCACATGCTTCAGGTTAGAGGGACACCGGGGATAGTGTGAGAGCAGACACATTTTTAGTATTAACTCAATAATCACTTCAGTCACAATAGTAATGCGTAAGGACAGGTGCCACGGTTCAACTACGGGTCTAATGTATAAAACGCATGCACTTTGTTATTATCCTGTTATAATCCAGCTATTGTGAATGCTAGTCACTTATAAGATCGGATAAATGCAGTACTCTTGCAGTAAGAACCATGCACACAGTTGTCAGCTTGATATCCAAGCTGTTAATGGGTTTCAGCATTCTATAATATCAGACAATAATATTAGGAGCAACTAAAATGAATATTGTTAATGCTGATATTTGTTGTAATATAACATGTCAGTATGACCAGTTACTTAGTATTTATAAACTATTCATTCATTATAAACTAATGCCACTCAAAAGATGAATAAGGAGATGTTCTGTTAATATGACACAATGGGTAGATTGTAGATTTATATTGTATGACAGGAGACAGGTCATGTGAAGACTGATTATAGTATGATTATACATTGTTAGAGAAGACTCCGTTGCTCAGAACATTGAATTGTGTTCTTTTCTCAACAAAAATAGATCTGAGCTGCTCACGCCTGCCTCTTTTCTGAAGGAGTCAAGTCTTTGTGGAGTATAAATACTTCAAACAATATTATGCAACTTTTTATCCTAAAATATCCCCTGATCCAAAGGTTGGTGGTTCAAATCACTGACAAGTTGGTTGAGCAGTCAGACTCACTGACCCAAAACTCACTATTATTGTGTCCTTGTGCAATACATCAGACCTGCTTCACCTCCAGTGCCATGCATACTCTGGTGTCCGAGCGCGTGTGTGAATGGGTGTGTGGTTCATTGATGTAAACTGATTTGTGTGCTCATAGTGGAAGAAAAGTACTCTATAAATCTGACCATTTAACAACCATTTTATTTGTTGTTTATAGTTTTCCTGCATTTAAGAGTCTCTTCTAATTATATTGCACTTGCGAGTTTTCTAAATCACTTTTACAGACTTAAAGTGGCTTTTCCTCCAACTGCGTGTCCTGATGGTCACTGCAGAAGTGTGATATCCTTCTCTCACCAAACAGCGGCTTGTGTCCAGAATGCTCTTATTTTTAGCTGTTTAATTATTTGTCCAGCTCACTGTAATTTAGTGTGTTACATCTGCCCCTGGACAGATAAGGCCTGGGCACTGGGTTCACCTTTTCCAGATACTTTTTCTATTTTGTGAGTGTTTCTTTTTCTGTGAGCAGATAAAGAAAGGGATTGGTCAATACTTAACAGATGGACAACATGAGGCATTTGATTTCTTGTCTATTTTCCACACTGCTAACTGCCGTCTAGAGTGCACTGATTTGCATTTTGTTTTTTATGCCTCTCCTCGAGTTTATTGAATATGGTGCTCTTATAAAATTAAAAACGTATAACATATCTTCTTTTCATAAAAGGCTCATATTATGCTATTTTATGATCTCTTTTATAATGTTGTTTCCTCATCAAAATCTTGCCACAAATTCTGCACATTTATATATTCTCTCAGGTGAAAAACGTGTTGTTCCACCTTGTGTTATGTGGTAATACAGTAAATGCTATCATTGTGTTCACATCACAAGGTGGAACAGAGCATTTTGAGCTTTGGAGGTGGACAATCTCATCACAAAAGGTTTACTCAAACATGTGTTAATGAAACAAAACACAATTTCAGGTTTGTTTTTGATGAGGTAACTCCATTATAACATTGCATAATATATGACCTCTAACACAAATGTGCTATAATATGAAGTATTATTCCAGCACATCAGAACAGTTTGTTCTCAAAGTTATCTTTAATGTGCTAAATGTAGTATTACACATATTACACAGTTGGAACCACTGTAATTGAATGAGTAAGCCTATCCAGTCAAAGACAATCATGTCTATTATGGCATAATATAGTTAAAAGGCTTTTATTAAATGATTTGACATTAAAATGGAGCAAATCAGCAGATGGCCAATTGAACTCCTGTTGATCGAAGAGATTGTACTTGAAACTGTACTTGTCGACGCTACTCTCTCCATTTTATCTTGCACATTGAAATCATTATTTTCCTACTCCCATTTGTCCAGAATTGACCGAGTTTTTTTTTTTTTGTTTTTTTTTACACCTGTGCCCAGAAAAAGAAGTCGGGATTAAGCCTAAGTCTGCTCGATACAGCAGCAGATGGGTGACAATAGAGGCTGAGTTTGTCCCGTGCAGCTCAGGAGGGTCTTTCACTTTCACTCTGGAGAATCTTACCCTAAACCCTTTTATTTTTGGGCACATCTGGTCCTCACTACGAGCCCTGTGTCCTGAGTGGATAAGGAGAGTGTGGAGAGTTTGGTTTGGCTGCTGACCACTTCTCATTGACTCCCTGGATGCCCTCTCCACTTTGTTACCAGTTGCAGTGCTTAATTTTGGTCTAAAGTGGGCAAATTGACCTGCTTTAATACATGAGAAATATTGATCTTTTCTGGTGGCTGCAAATAGGCACTTTTAACTGTTAGCTGTAGTTCACAACTTTCAGCACTCAAGTGTCAGTGTTACAGTAAACTTGGGCTTAGATTTAGGCAGACTTTATTGATCCACAGCTGGCACACCAGTTGCTACTTCTCGGTTTGAGATAAACTATAAGGCAAAACATTTACTGTCAAACTAACATCACATTTTATAAATTGTTCAACTTTAATTTTAACAAAAACATATGATGTGTTCTTTATACTCACTGGCATTAAATACTAGCATGCCCTAAAATTCAACCTAAATTCAACAATATACACTTCATTAACCACTTTTGTTAAGGTTTATTTGGCCCAAAAAGTTAGAATAACACGTACTTTCTCTTCCCCATCAAATCTAAGTCCACAGGAGTCCATGTTAAATGTTGAAGCTGTATTTCTTGGCAGTGGCTTTTAAAACCCAGGGAGGAAACCAGTACGTTCTCTGATATCACAGGCAGGGTATACAAGAGCTGATTTGCCTGAGAAGAACAGACCCAGGGCATTAGTATTTTATCAGGCCTGTTTCTGAATGGCCCTCTGTAGCTCGCATAGAGTTTAAAAATTAAAAGCAGCAGGGATTTAAGTCTCCAGTTCATAAATATGGCACAGAGAGAATCAGGCATCCTGGTAGAACATACAGTCATGTCTCATCTCACATAGAAAACATGGCCACTGTGATTTTAGTGAAGATTTGTGCTTTATCATTAGTCATGCAAATAGTCTCTGGCTCGAGGGTATGGGGAGGGCAATGCCGTTAAGCACCTTCACAAGGATCAATCATAGGATATTGATTAGTAACCAGGGCTTCATAATATATCACCATCTTGTTATTCCAGTATTGGGTAATGCATTCAGTGCTAAAAAGAAAACATAATAAATAATCTGACAGCTATACACCGCGCAATTGGGCTTAAAATATTCAAAAAGTTAAAATATTCAGGCTACACTTTTAATTTGCTAGTAAAGGGAATTTACATTTTTTTTTGTATTTAATTAACTGTGTCCAAATTGCATATTGAACAATTTTAAAAGTCTAGATATAGCAATTTCCAATATAGTTATTATATATTGATTTGTTTTTCCTAATACTTACTCTAAATATAGCCCTACTGTATAGTGCCTACTGCTTATTTTCTTTTTGCTCAATGAAATACTCCAATACCACAGCCTGAAAAATGGAGGGAATTGCATCGGGAAGGGCATCAGGTGTAAAACTTGTGCTAAACTAATATTTGCAAATGACTGGCCAATACAAAGCTTATTATTTTATATATATTAAAATGGACACAATGCAGTAAATAACATCATATATTGTTGTGTCTTGTCACGTGCAGTGGTTTGTGGTTTAGAAAGTTGAATTCCAGTTGTGAGTAATTTTGTTTGCCTGTCTCATTTTGTATTTAGCTCACAACCACACTTATAATTTTCCAATTTAACAAAATGTCTGCAATTGTCTAGTTAGTATAGTCTCAATGATACACAAAGACTAAAGGATTAAAACAGCATACTGGGGATATAAAGAGTGCTTTTGTGCTTGTTCTCGCCTTTTCTCTTCTCCTCTGCAGCTGCTGCTCCAGCTCAGGAGGTGTGAACCCGATGTGATGGTTATTAGACTTTAAACACCGAAAAAGATCAATGCAGGACATGGCTCTCACAATGGCTATTCACAGCGGGGATGGTCCCAATGCCAGAGGGACAGAATTAAACTCAAGGTCCTCTCCTCTTGTCCCCCTTTTCCTCTTTTCCTCCCTTTGGGCTAATCACTCACTGGTAATCCATGTCGGCCATGATTGTCTCCACTCCTCCTCCCTCCTCCTCCTCCTACCCCCCTCACAGCAAGTGTCCTGAGTAATGAGCGGGACCCCCACCACCATCTGCAGCCCCGATCAATGTTCCACTTCTGGACATCACCTCATGGGCCCTGAGCTGAAAAGCATATGCTGTTTTGGCACATATATGATTTGTTTTATTATTTAATACCATATGTGAATGTAACTAAATCTCTATAGGCTTTTATGGCTTGTGGGACAGTTTTATCATGTTAATCCCCCTGTATTAACACTATTATTGTCCCAACAGAGTCATTTGTTGTGATACACTGGGACCAAAATTCTGTCTAAAGCCTCCTGTGCAAGTTCATAGTTACAAGCAAACTCAGTGCTTTCTAATAATCAAACCTGTGACTTTCTGGTTGTGAGGTAACAAAGCAAACCCCTGTGCCACTGTGGGAATAAGAACATTTTCAATTTGCCCTTTTGGAAATGTTTACAAACTGTTCTAATCTTCCATGTGCCATTAAAGTTGGACTTTTTATTTCTAGTGGTGGGTCTGCCACCTTTTGTTTCCATGGAGATGCTATTTCAATCAATCACTCAATCAATCAATCAATCACTCAAAGGTTATTTATAGAGCGCTTTTCATACAAAAAATGCAACATAAAGCACTTTATAGTGATTAAAAAAAAGAACAATCCCACATTTCCTACAAGAACAATCCCAAATTTCCCACACATTTCTTTGCCAGGAATGTTCCACACTATGGTATTAAATATCTATCTCCATGGAGACAAGCCTGTGATGATACTAGGTCAAGTCAAACGTCAGATCTGTGGAAAGGATGACCTTGCTCACAGTAAGAAGTTTTTTTTCAAGAAGTTTTTTTTTAGCAGTAAAACATGTAACTTAACAAATGCAATATATAAGTTTAATGCAATACAGTGAAACATTCCAGGTAAAGCATAACATCTCCATGGAGATGAGCAGGAGGCGGACACCCCACTAGAAAGGTTACATAGCACACCTTTATTTTGCTAGAGTTGGCTAATGGGCTGCGTCATTCAACGATGAGCTTATAGTGAAGGACATCGTTGGCCAGTTTGACACATTCTGACAGTTGTCGCTTTATCCGCCATGTTAAATAAGTAAACCAGTTTATCAATCAATCAGTAAATAACAAATAATAATAACAGTAATAAATATTCAAAGTGTAATCTCCTCCCCAACCAAAACCAAAGGCGATGTAATTGTTTTACTTTGCATACAGCGAAGCAAGTCAAGCATACAGATCTACCACGGCTTCACTTGAATTTGTCTTTTGAAAGGCTTAGCGACAGGAAAAGTACTTAAGCTCACCATCCAAAAAGGTGCATCCCCAGTTTAGTCACGAGAGATGATTTATCATAGCATACTGCTTACAATACTCTTTGCTTTGAGGAGAAGAGAGGGGCGTGGTGGGCACGCCGGAGGAATAAAATGTACAAGACAAACTCACTTTTCATAATAATTACAGCCATAGACGTCTGAGGAGGCTACATGACTGAACAAATTTCCCTATTGCCAAAATGAAATGAATAGGTAGGTTTGATGACGGTTCAGGGGGATCACGGTACAATTTACTGTGGAAATCCCAATAAATCCTTCTGTTTACAAAAGAGACATGTTTTGTAAATGAAAATAATGGATCCTAAAGTATGTTTACAGGAACCAACCACTGACGTTTGAACATCATCCCGTGCTGTTATCCGCCCTGTACTTGGGTGGAATCGGTAATTTAGTCAGACTTCAAATTGTGGGTTAAATTTGTGGTATCGCTGTTGCACAATACGTTGCACGAGACGGAGAAATGTATGTCATGGTTGGGCTATCACGCATGGCTTTTGGAAAAGTTTCTGTATATTTATTGGTGTTATTATATAGTGACACGATGGTCAGTGATACTAAATTTGGAGATATAAATTCGTTATCGTAGGCTGCTGTTTTTGGCATATTTCACAGAATTATTTTTTGACAGTGCTACAATTTTGATCTTTGTTCAGAGAAAGGAAACGTTTTTATGCAATACACTTGATATATGGATACCTGGAGTGTTTTGTTTCATTCTCACATGGTTAACACACAAACCCTGCATATTTAGGCTGTTTCTCTCAAATGAAAAACACTCTGTTCCACCTTGTGATGTCATGTGATAATACAGTAAGTGGTCCATTGTGTTTTTAAACTCTATACTCCTTCATTAGAATAATTTGTATGATTTCAGCCCTGGAATTGCCAACCTCTACTGAAGAAAAGGTAAAAGGTAGCTGTTATCTTGAAAACTACCACCACATGACACCACAAGGTGGATTTTGAGTATTTTGAGCTTTAGAGATGTAGACAGACTAATAATAAAGGAATACTCTAGCATGTGTGATGGAAACAAAACACAACACCATGTTTATTTTTGAGGAGGTACCAATATTCTAACATAGCTTAAAATTCACAAGATTTTTTTGTATAATATAGGACCTTTAACAAAGACATACTGTTGCTAAAATGTATTTGGTTCTTAAAAATAGTGATATATTGCATAATATCATGTGCAGTATATCGATTATAGCATGTATTGCAATATAGTATATCGTATTGCGTGAGAGACCCTGCGATTCCTAGCCCTACAATGCACCCAGTTGCCTTAAGGAATGTGGTGCCTGATTGCCGATGGTTGAAGAGGAGCTAGTCTAGCGCTTTAAGAAGTCTGCCAATTTTGTTTAATTATAAGTGCCAAAGGGTATTAAATCACTGCGGTGGTTGGTTTAAGCCCAAAAATGCTTTATTTGATGAGAATTTATCGTGACACAAAGCTTGGCATAGATAATTGGGTGCGCCAGTCACTTCCCAGTTGCTCGTGTGAATGTGATTGGTGGTGGTGGTGGTTGGGCGTAAAATTACATCCCCCTATCTGTCAGACAGCCCCGGGGCAGCTGTGGCTATAGACATGATCTAGGAATGAGCAAGAATAGACGATATGGATGCACCGATACCGATACTGGTCCGATACTTCCTTTGTGTACTCGTAAAACATTTGCCGATACCACGCACCGATACCACTATTACACACTAAATATCACTCATCACTTTCAGGATGCCAGTTGTTGTTCTACCTAACTTTAGTGTCTAGGCGGACAAGACATGGCTAGTAACCATAGACCGTATGCTAGTTAACAAGCGCAAATGATGGTCTGTCAGGTCTTCGTCAGCAGTTTGGCAATATTTAAGTATTAGGGAGGATGACGAGACTAAGGCGGATTGCAAATTATGTAGTACCAAGGTGTCGAGGGTGGAAAGGAAAACACCTCATTTAATACGAGCATCATAAAGCATCGGTATCGGCAAGTACAGAAATAATTGTACTCGTACTTTTATCGGTTGACAAAAAAGTGGTATCGGTGCACCACTAATAGACAAATCTGGTATTGACTTCACCTTAAAACTCACTGAGAGAAGGCCAATTGTTTGCAGCTCTGTCGACAAAGCAAAGGGTGGGTACTTTGAGCATTTATACCTAAAATGCATTTGAAAAAGTTGTTATTTCACTTTGTTTCTTTACTACATAATTCTGTATCTTGAGTATGTATTGAAAAAGTAGAAAGTAGTAAACATACAGAAAATAAACATTGAATGAATTGGTGTGTCCAAATCATAGACTATATAAATGAACATATCTAGCCGGTGCATTCCACATAGTAGCATAGTGAGCATGGGGTCACTTCCGGCTCCATCAGCTTTGGCTTAAATTTACATTGAAAAATTGTCAGCCCGCACTCTGTAACTGCTGTAGTGAGCCTCGTCATTTTGGTCTTAAAATGATTGTATTAACCTGCTCTACAGGATCCTGCTCTTTTTTTATTTATCTATTTGATCCATTAATGAATTCCTATTCCTTATATGCAGCAAATTTTCCTTGGTGAGCTTCATTTGACTGGAGCCGAACACTATGCATGACATCCTTTAGTTCACTTCTTTCTACAGTCTATGAAGCATATTTAAATTTCCTGACCTTACAAAAATGAGCCAACACAACAAATAACTCATTTGAGGGAGGCAATATTGTCACAATCACTTCAGATGTCCGTCCTGAGTTTTTTTGACCCCCTTATGGCCTACACATTCCTGCATAAAAGCGTATTAAAGGTGTTAAAATCACATTGGCGCTGGAACATGACTAACTTCTTGTGTAAACCCAGATCAAAATGGGCTTTGGATTCAGTCGCACAAAACAAACATGAATTTAAGTACTCAAAACCACTGCCAACATCCATCACTGTTGCCATTACACTGTCACTTTTTCCATCTTTACAAATTGCTCCCGTGGTGAGTTGACTTGTTCTTGATACAGATCTGAAAGTTACAGTTTTGAGTATGTCTCTGGCACCGCAACGCAGGCCCCGCTCACATCGGTGTTGCCATAACAGGAGCGTTAATATGCTTGATGTTATCGTAGCAATTAGCCCGATGTGTCACCCCCTCCGCTTCCCCCCTTGTGTTTCTGGGTGGTACTGGAGGCATGGACAGCAGCAGAAAAGAAAGAATACAGCTAAAGATGTCTGGAGCTGTGGTGGGAGGAGAGGGAGGAGGTGTAGACGAAATGGGAATCAAGGACACAAGTCCTCAGGCGTGAGATATGTAGGCCGACTTCATCCCATTATAAGACATATGCGAGGGGATTGGTTAAATATGGACTTGTTTAATGCATAGGGTAACTACTGCTTATTGACCAGGGTAATGATTTTTCTCACTTGTGTACCCATAACAATGTTTTATTGCTCTCCATCTCGCTAGTTGGGTTTAATGAGCTAAAATCTACTACTAGCTACTTTGTGCCAGTGCCAAGCAGATCAACTAACCTATTTTATTTACATTTTTTGTCAGAAATACTTGTTTAGTGCTCACAAAGATTTAAAGGCACAATATATAACTTTCTGGAGTCCATGGAAATACAAAGGTAAAACCATACTTAAGAACATTCTCTTCATATAGACCAGGCATGTCCAAACTATGGCCCTCAGACCAATTGTTTTGGCCCTCAGGCTTCTGGGTGAATTGGCTCATACTGCCTCAAGTAATACTTTTTACTGCATGTTTTTTTAAATCTACCTTGATCAAGCAAATTTAGCGTGTCCTTTTGAGCGATTAAGCATGAACAAAGGTCTGGTGAGTCATTCAATCCTGTTATAAATGCGCATATTTGAATTACTCACTGTTTTGACCACCAGTCTATGGTCCTCGATCGGCCCTCACACTGGTTTGTGTTTTAATATGTGGCCCTTGATGAAAAAAGTTTGGACACTCCTGATGTAGACAGTTCGAATGCATGTCAAACTGTGGAGGATTATTGCCAAAAGAACAACATTTCCAGGCCAAATAAAAGTCAGGGTTGTGGCGATGCAAGTCTAAAGGGACACACGCTTTCCAGAGCAATACAAACTTTCAAAATGAATAAGTCATGTTTTTATTTTAGTTTATTTTTGTTACATACTGTTGCTTTAAGTATGGGATTTGTGAAGTTTGGTAGATGATGCAGGTTAAGCATAGCTGCCTTAGATGAACTACTTTAGCCGCTGCATTTCCGGCGGTGCGATGTGGCTTATTATATATGGAACACCATCTGAATATCATGAAACTTTTATCAATATCACTCTTCGTTACTTCATAGAGGTTTAATGTAGTCTGGAGCTTGTCGACGATCACAGTGCAGGAAGGGTGGAGTGGAGGTAATTCTGGGACATCTCCAACTTTCGCAACATTATACAATATACATACCGGTAATATACAATGTGGAGTCCGTATCAGATCACAGTTTTACTTGTATTGTATTGTAAAAGTCGGAAGTGAGTACCACCCATGACATGTCTCTCCTCACCTGTTACTCTATGCCATCCCTATAAAACAACGCAACTGAATTTCTTTTGTCCAATTCGAGAGGGACAAGTTCAGCCTACAGTTGATACGATATGGGCTAACTTTGAAAGCATTTTAGATTTAGATTAGCACATTTTGGGGTGGTCGTCGTGACAACCTGCAATAACACCCAGAGACAAAGCGATCTTATGTTGTGTTGAATGCCCATATCTGCATTTGTGCATCAGGCCATGAATGGTTATGGAAACTGGGTTGGTTTAGTGTTGCACCAAACTCAATGCCTGTCATATTTACTTGCTCGGAGGCCTTTGTTTTGCAGATGTTTTCTCTGGGTGGGGTGGAGATATCCATTCAAACACGTTCCAACATGAGCAGCTTGTGAAGAAGCTAATTGGATCCTCCGTTTCTCCATTATAGAAATCAAATGTGATTTCACACCTACGTGGATCTGATGGATGTTAGAGGAAATGCTATGCAACCTGCTTTATTTTGTCTAAAAGCCCTGCATAGCAACTACATATGCAGGTTTTTAAATGGTAATGCTGCAGCTAAAATTGTAACATTTTGACTCCCACTGTATAACTTTCAACTTTATACTTGATGAAGCCATTTTAGATTACCTAAAAATAAAATGCATATTTATTTGATTTAGATAAAAATATATTATATTAAGAACAAATTTCACAACTTTAAATCTGATATTATATACAAATAATTATTTATTTTTTTGTAGAACAGCACATATTAATGAACATTATGCATGTACCGGTAATGATGTACGTTTATAGCCAATGAGGCCAAGTTCTCTCTTCAATAGTCTTCAACTTCAGTCTCTTAACTTGGTCTCTTAAGGTGTCAAAATATCTCTTTGACAGGGGAAAGAGCAGCAACAATCACACAAAGGCAAATGTAACACACCAGCACCTATTATACATAAAAATAGTTTATTTGAAGTTAGACCAACAGCCCCTCAATACAAAAAGATAATTTTGTTACACATGGTGACATATTTTACCCTCCAAGAACCATTTCTTAGAGCGAATGCTGCCTGTGTTGACAGTCCTCTCTTATGAGCAGGCACTGCATTCTGCTATATTTATCCACTACTCCAAAAAGTGGCATATTTCACATGGACATTTTACCTTCTTTTGTCTCTTTTAGGACGTTGTGATGACATCTTTAGCCAGCCAAAACTTGTCTGCAGAGGTTTTATATTTCATCCATGCATAATAATCTAATCTAGCGAATCCTCCTTACAGTTAGCAGTACAATTCTGTCCAATGCTCAGCCCACAAGCCTACGTCATCCACGCTCCCACACAACTATTTTCCATAAGAATATAATACAATACAACAAACATCATTTCACAAACCTGACGCAGTGTGCTGAAGGGGGGTGACTTAGCATGGGGAGCAAGGGGAGAAAAAAGAAAGTGAAACGTATTAAACAAACAAATAGCTTTTTCAAAACAATAAAGGGTAACATGGTGATGTAAATATGTTATGTGTTAGCAGTTAATACCCCATAGAAGTAAAATATCCCCTCTTTAACATTAGTATAGCTGAAAATTCAGATTTTCTGCAACGACACAACACTGAGCTCTATAATATCAGGCTAAGATGTTATGATGCCTTATGAAGTAGCCATTAACTTTGAAATACTTACCGCTTTTATACTGAACGCTGTTTTCTTGTCTTTTCCAGAATGGGACAAAGAAATCCTGGGACTACATGCGGACCCACGACAGGTAAACCCACTCACTACTACTACTACTACTACTACTACTACTATAATACACCTCCTTTTCCTGTAAATGCTTTAGCCTCCAGTGTGGGTGTTGTAGGACACATCTCGCACTTGAGTGTCAAAAACTACCTCTCCCCTCATTTACCCAGGAGTCTCCTGTCATTCAGGCCCTCTTTCCTCTTGCTCTGACCCAGACCGGGCACCCAGTGAAAAATAGTCCCACCGAGACAAAAGCAGTAAACCCCATGCATGGGTCTTTAACGCAGGACTCCTCACGGGAATGTCCTCAAGGCAACCAGTGTTATGCCACATCTGCCTGCATTGAACAGAGCCCCAGCTTTGTTTTGCATTTCTGTTCAAGTGCCCATAACATTTTCTTCTCAGCGGGTTTTATTTGGACGCCCCGGGCTTGTCACGTTTCGGAAGCAAAGGGGTAAAAATGTAAAAGACAGATGAGGTGAGAGGAAATAACAATTTTGGATGTAATAATGGATTCTGTAAATACCGGGATAAGTATTGGGCTGCCTTGTTGTACCAGACAAAGACCATGTTTTGTTAGTGTATAGACAAATTAGTATTATCATTTTAACTTTCGTCTTTCTCATGCAGGCTTGTGGCAATAAAACACATTAAAGGCTCTGTACTTTATTTTTACTGTCTTCAAAATGTGAAAAACAGTATTACCGATAGTTTGGTTTAAACGGTTTGCACTAGTCCAGTTATTATTTATTTACCTTATGCATTTCTAGCATCCAAATTATTCAGTGTGATGAGTTTATAAGTGCTTTTCACAACTTTCAGAGGTCATTGTGGTCATGCTAACAACAACTAGCATGCTAACAGCACCCTTTTGGATTCTGGAAGGACAAAATGCTTTATATTTAGGTGCAGACAGCTCACAGCGGCCACATTTCTTAAAGCTTAATTTTGTAACGTTTCTGGTGGGCCGTCTGTCAAATGCTTTTCTTCATGGAGATGGTTTTGCTTTGTCTGGAATGTTTCACAGTATGGCATTAATCCTTTCTATCATCATGGAGACAAAACCAGGCCAAGTTACTGGTCAGATCTGTGTAGAGGCGACACAGCCAGTTTTTCTAGGTAAATTCCAGGCAAAACAGTGATAAATCCATAGAAAAAAGGAGGTGACGGACCCCCAATCAAAAAGCTACATAGTACAAGGGTAAATAGCACATTGGTACACAAAAAATATATATTTATTAACAGGATTTTACAACTGTTATGCTTTAAGTTAGAATGAGGGTTATGGTAAAATTAAAATTATTATAGAATGGTAGTCTGTAAACATTGATTTATTTAGCGTAATATTATGAAAAGACCACATATCAATTATATTATGCATTTAATTAAAACTACAGTTGTGCCTCCATTTCCTAATAAACGGGTTGTGTATGTGCCTTTTCAGTTGAAGAAAATATAATCTCACTTGCTAATTTAGTGTCTTTAAATTAACCCTGGACCGAATGACATTTGTAACCCAGATTTCCCCGTATTGGTGGAGGACCCCACTGGCAGAGGAGCAGGTTAAACGGCGCGTGAAGGGTCCGTGAAGGGTCCTGGAGGGTCCTGGATGTGCGCTTAGCTTCTTGGTTTAAGCATTAGAGGCGTTTACAGCAGGAGGCAGTAATGGTGTGGAACAGGCAGAGACCGCCTCAGGGGAGCGCCATTACCTCCAGGCCAGACTCTGTCCCATTTCACTGTTCCACTGCTCTGTATGTATCTCACGATCTCATCAATACTGTTGTTTCGTGACTATTTAAAGGTCTAATGTCAGTGGGACAAAGTAATGAGGAAATGAGGGGCTAAAGTTGTTATTTATTTCTGCAATTAAAAGTTTTGTATTGTTAAAGATTAAAGGTGCAGTGTACAACTTTTCTGGTTCTTTTGTCCATGCAAACACGATTGCTTTGTCTGGAATGTTTCACAGAATGGACTTAAACCTTAGACCCAAGTTACTGGTCAGATCTGTGGAGAGGCAACCCTGCTCACACTCACTTTTCCTGTTTTGCTAGGTATTTTTGAGCTATAAAATCATCTATAACTGAATAAATGTAAGGTAGAACTGTTTAATGTCATATTGTGGATCATCCAGGCAGAGCAATGACATCTCCAAACAAGCAAGTGACCGATCCTCCACCAGAAAAGTTACACAATGCAGCTTTAACAGCTAACACATATTGTATTTAGGTCACCACGTTACCTTTAGCTGTTTTGAAAATGTTATAAACAGCATATTAACATGTTCAGTTTCATTTTTGATCCTCTGAGTCCCCTCTTCCCTCGCTCTTCACACTTTCACATTAGTATCATTGTGCACTCCGCTAATGAAATTACAGCACATCGCATTAGGTTTGTGAAGTTGTTTTGTATCCTTCTTTTTGTACATTTGTGGGAAATTGCCTTGTCATGGGTGATGTAAGCTTGTGGGCTGAGCATTAGATAGGATCGCACTGCAAACCGCAAAGAGGGTTCGAGTGGTGCCCGGGGAGAGATTTCTAGATCCAACATGGTTGAAAGCTCCAAACAGTCCACTTTGCTTAATACCCCCTCTTTAACCATTTAGTTTTTGTTCCAGTTACTACTGAATCACGCTAATTTAGTGTCATTTCTGAAGCACACTGAGCCTCACACAATGTATCAACAAATAATATTGTATTATGAGTTAAATACTGTGACTATAGTAAACCACAATATTTTTACATACTTTCCCAATGAATCATCACCACTGACGCTATAACTACAGAATGCTCAATAATACAGTAGGCTTAAATACTCCAGCTAGGTGGTCCTGACCAAGCCTTACTCCAAATATGGATCCGGATCCGATGGAAACGGGTCCAGGCAATGCACCCAAATGCACTGAAGGACACATGCAGCATACAAACTATAATTAACCTTTACAGCAGGCAAGGTCAAGGTGGGCGTGTGCCAAATAAATCACATCAGGATTTTTTTGAGCCTATAAATCACCATTTTTACCATTTTTAAAACTCCCACGTTACACTATTTTCTGATCTATGTTATAATGTTGTTTGGAGTTGTGTTTTGTTTCATTCACACATGTTTCTAAACTCCACGCACCTTCACTAGAATAATTTGGATGATTTCAGCCCTGATACGGTCTCTCTCCTAAACAGAATGTAAAAGGGAGCTGTTAAATTGAAAACGTGGTGAAACAGAGCATTTTGAGCTTTGGAGATGTAGACCGGCTAATAATTACTACTCAGGATTACTCAAACATGTGTGAATAAAACAAAATACAACTCCAAGTATGTTTTTAATGAGGTAGCAACATTATAACATGACTTAAAGCTCACAAGTCAGTTTTGCATAAGACGATTTATGCAGTTCTTGCCATTGCCTTTGTCTCGGGATCAGATCACAATGTGCTTTATTTACCGTCATATCGCTCAGCCAAGGCTAAAGGTAATATTTGTTTATCAGCTAATTTTGTACTTAAAAATCAGTCTCATTCAACTACAACCAGACACTTCCCACAACAATAAGAACACAGTGTACACACATAGCAATTGATTATAATGAGTTTACATGCAGAAGAGGTTGATTAGCCATGGACTCCTGATAAAATAAACAATCGAAATGATAAAACCGCCGCTGTCACTTGAGAATACCTATTGTACTGTAAATATCTAAAGTGGCAGTAGTTATCAGCGCGTAGGCTCCGCATTGGTAATGTGCACTTCCTGGTTCCCTGTGAGCATGGGAAAGCCGGGCTGGGCTTCCTGCCGCCTCAGACACTTCCTCTTTCCCAACAAGTCCCCACGAGCATACAGCCACACAGCACATGGACTACCTGTGGGCCAGGCTTAGGGGCTGCTTTTCACTATTTTAACATTAGCATTTAATCATTTTAGGAATGGTAAGACTAACTAAGCATCACAAATATTGATCCTATTGGTACCTACCTTTATAATAACAAAGAATAATGAAGAAATAGTTCATTAAGCTTGCTAACTACCCAAATAAAGGGTTAGGGGTGGGGTTCTTGTAGTTGTAGTATTGTATTAGTCCAAAAGTTGAAAGAAGAGGCATGACATTGGAGTTTTAACTAGGGTTAGCGCGTTAACGCATGCGATTAATCACAAAAAATATCGCACAAATGTTTTTTTTAACGCAGATTAATCGCACAATTTATTTTGATCGCACATGCTCCTCTATCGAAAGTGCGGATGGTGACCTGAAAGGCGGCGCAGGTTATTAGGTCAGTGATCAGGTCTTTTTATACACGACTTTGGATAAAACTAAGGTAGTTTGCATTTATTGCAGCGATGAACTCTCTTTCCACAGAAGCACAAGTTTAAAATACCATCTTAAAGCAAAACACGGGTTTGATTTAGCTGCAGCAACGACGCTACTTGTACCAACAACAAGCCGAGCATGACAAACAACGGCAATGTTGTCAACAAAACTACCAGTGATAGAAAAATGTCAATAATATCACTTTTTGATAATAAATAGCATTTTTGTCAAAAATATTTTGGTCTATTTTTGAACAATAATTAACTGTGATTAATCATGATTGATCAAAATTCTAAAGTGTGATTAATCTCATTTAAAAAATTAATCGTTTGACAGCACTAGTTTTAACACACGAGAAGTTTGTCATTGGTACAGGACTCTGCACCCTGGACATGAACCCTTAAGACATTGCCTTAGTATTGTTGTAGGGAGTATTATACCTCTGATGATACAGGTCAAGATAGCAAGGACAGCGCTGGAAGTGAATGTTACAAATCATTTTTGGTAAACTATTTATTAATTATGGTTTTTCTTTGTTCATGGTTTTTGAAGGCTAAATCAGGTGTAGCACTAAGAAGTGTTACACACATGTTAGAATCTCAAAAAGTAACAATGTCAAATTTATACGTAAAATATACAGAAAAGTAATTCATCAAATAACAGTTCTAATTTACAATCACAGTTTTGACATTAATTTACAGAAAATTACATTTAAAATCATTGAAAAAATATCTTTCCAAAATGTATGTTGTATTCACTTCACACCAGCTACTCCAACTCTCCCCATTCATGTGTGTTTTTATTCTTCTCTTTTCAGTGTATCAGTGCTGATCTTCAACACCACCTCACACTGTTTTGTCCTCGTCAAACAATTTCGCCCAGGTAGGTTTCTCTGTCTATGTTAACATCTAGTATTTAACTTGAAATTAAATTCAAGTTTGGGATTTGAGGGCAATTTTTTCACCATTTTTATATTCTACACAAACAACCTCCGTGAAGTTGCCCCCCATCAAACTCAAACCTACACAAAAACTATGTAAATCGTTTGTGCTTCATTTGTGCTGTTTTGTACTGCAAAAAGTTTCATTTGTGCTGCTTTAGTTTTTGAGAACGATTCTTTTATAGGTCAAATTGGGGTCAGCCAGCCCCCAGGAAGCTTCAAAATGCTCTAAAACATCCAAAATGGTGTCAATCGTTTGTGCTTTGTGCTGCAAAAAGTTTCATTTGTGCGATTCTGGTTCTTAAGATATTTGCAGTTTTATTTTCGGCCGATGACGACATCCAGCCCCTCAAAATGTGAAATAGCCTCAAAACAGGAAGAAAATTATAGAAATATGCATTTGTGCTGTGACAATTTTCATTTGTGCGAGTGTATTTCTAAAATTATTCATCATTATTTCTGCGATATTATATGATGTCATTTCCGCTCAGCTGACGGCAGCGACATTAGCAAAACTCCACAAAACTAGTGAAGATAAATTATCTCAGGCTGCGTAAAAGTATATAACAGTCTTTAGTAATTTGCTTTTGATTCATATTTTATATAATAATACAGACTTTTCCATAGCCTGAGATCGTTTATCGCCACTAGTTTTATGGAGTTTGCCACCGTCAGCTAAGCATAAATGACGTCCTATAATTACCTTAGAAATAATAATGAATTATTTTAGAAATATACTCGCACAAATGAAAATTGTCACGGCACAAAACAGCACAAATGAAATACAAATGTTTTCTATATTTTTCTGCTTGTTTTGAGGCTATTTCACATTTTAAGGGGCTGGATGACATCATCGGCCGAAAATAAAACTCCTAATATCTTAAGAACCACAAATGAAACTTTTTGCAGCACAGAACAGCACAAACGATTGACATAGTTTTTGTGTAGGTTTGCGTTTGATGAGGGGCCAACTTCAAGCAGGTACACAAACATCCTTCTACTTTTCCAAGAAACTAAACCTTGCATAACTTCTTGAATTTATTATTTTGATGGGTCAAGTAGGAATGATTTGACGTTGCTTGATTCGCAACGTAAACATTTCAAGTTTCAATCATGTGTTATATTTCTGCTCCATGAAACTCCCTGTTTTTATGGCTGTCTAATGTTCAGTGTCACCAATGGCTTTCGCAGGAAGGGCTATGCATTCTTTCACATATCCTATAAATGCCATTGTTTTCCATGTCTATTTTTTAACTTAAAGAAATGTTCATTATCAACAGCAAAGAGAAAAGAGCTGGGAAAATGTGTATCAATAGCCAGACTTCCTTGTATTTAGCTGAGAGTGACGTGGTGCAGTCCCTGGCGTCTCCTAACAAAAGAGGTTAGCCTGTTATGTGAAGTTCATCCATTTCTCTCGTACTCTATTTCTGAGGCTGCATTGTTGCATTGGAATAAACAGCATTGTAAAGTTGTAAGGACATTTGTAGTCTACATGCCCTCAAGCTGTCTATTTAGATCCAGATTGCCATGATAACAGAAAATTAATTGGACTCTACTTTTAGTGAATGGAAATTGAGGTTGGAATTTTAAGGTCGTATATTACAATATTTTCTGATGTATGTTATAATGCTGTTTCCTCATCACAAACATACCCGGAGTTATGTTTTGTTTACTTCATTCACACAAGTTTAACACACAAATCCTGCATATTTAGGCTGAGCTCTTCTCTTAATCCAACAAACACTCTCTTCCACCTTGTGATGTCATGTGGTATTACAGGAAGTGCTCCACTGTGTTTTCAAACTCCATGCATTTCCACTGGAATCATTTGGATAATTTCAACCCTGGAATTGCACATTTCTCCTAAATAAAAAGTAAAAGGAGCTGTTGACTTGAAGATTACGACACCATGACATCACAAGGTGGAACAGAGCACTTTGAGCTTTTGAGACTAATAATAACGAATTACTCCGACATGTGTGAATGAAACAAAAAACAACTTGGGGTACGCTTTTGAGGAGGTAATAGCTTTGGGCTAGGGTAATATGGCTTAAAATCAGTTTTGTTTAATATGGGCTCTTAAACACTGTGGGCGTATACAGTAAATTAAGCAGCTTTACAACTGTAATAAAAGGCACAGTAGACATTGGTTGGCTTAATGTTTGTAAGTAGGACTGACATCACACCCAGACAAGTTATACCTCTTCTGAATGTTATTTTGTTTTTACAGGCACAGTGACACAATGACACACCAAGCTACATCTAGCAATTACATTTGCCAGTATAATGAAAAAATGGGAAAGTTGCCATAGCAATTAATAATTGTAATCGTGCTGATATTGTAACATTTGCCTGTGTAAGTGCATAAGATGGCCTTCAAAACAGAAAGCCCAATCCATGAAAGGTATAACCCCAAAACTGTATGTGCTATGATGTGTTGGAAAATTCTCATTTTAATTGTTAACAAGATTTTTGACTTCATTGCAATTCATTTTAATTTACTACTTTACTACTTGCTTTTTAGATTTCCAGTCCATTTCGCCCTTTTAGGTTCTAAGACTTCCTGGTGTAAATGCTGCTGCCCCAGTCGTAGTGTCAGCCAAAGTTATTAACACTCATTCAGCATTAAAATCCCTCTTTTCCCCCTTCAGCTGTGTACATGTGCGAGTGGGAAAGAGGCAAGTCCCAGTCGGCCAAAGCAGCAGCAGCCGCAGCAGCAGAGAAGAAAGAGGAGGGGTCGGCTGAGGCATCTGAAGCCCAGGAGGGGGCTTCCAGTGCTGGGGAGGGCAGCTCTGAGTGGCCCCCTGCCTGTGCGGGGGTCACCTATGAGCTGTGTGCAGGCCTGGTGGACAAACCCGACCTGTCCCTGGAGGAGATCGCCCGACAGGAGGTCCTGGAGGAGTGTGGCTATGATATTCCTGCATCCAAACTCAAGAAGATCACTTCTTACAGGTGGGGCTACCAAAAGGATGGACCTTGTCTGGACACTGAAATTTGTTGTTTAATTTGAGAAGTGCTACTACCTATTACACAGTCACACCAGCACATTCACAAAGGCAAGCTGAGTGAATTGTATTGCCCACTGGCACAACGGCAGAGTCGATAATGAGGATTAAAGCACCATTTTTTTTGTTCAGTCTCTACCAACATTCCCAAAAATTACAAATTAGGATACTCTCTTTACTATAGATGGGTTTCAGAGTGATGGAAAATAGTATCACAGCTGTTTTGGCAATTAACAATTCAAAGCAAAATACTAATACTGCCTTTTAAGTGGTGAAAAGTGCTCAGAATGGTGCATTTAAACCGGAATAGTCAAACTATCAACAATTTATATCTGTTCTGGATAGAATGAGGTTGTTAATCAAGTAATCTTAATTATGAGTTCCCCCTCAGCTCAAATATTGTGCTAAGGTTAGGATATCTTGCAGATATATATGAAAAAAAATAATTTCTTGCATGTTGGGATGGAAATGCTGACAAAAGATTATGAAATACACATTGAGGAGGTCATCTGACATAAAACACCCTTGTCTTGAACGTAATCGATAAAAACAAACTGATCATGATAGAATTATTCACAAGCTACTATAATTATTCCATCTCAATCTTGACTTTTTTACAATTTGACAAGTCTTCTCTTAGTCCATGTCACCTTAAGGCGTTCTCCGCAGACCAGAGAGGAGGGGTTATATAAAGGCACTCTTGGGGACCATCCATCTTTGTCAGCATATTATTACCTGCCATAGACACAGCACTGGGTTACATAGTGTCTGCCCCCATTGAACCTGAATCCCACCTGGACAGATGCAAGAGTGATGGACTTCCGTGGGCTGCTTTGATTTGACTCCCTCGCCTCCTCCTCTTGTGTTGGTGTTGTCTTGGATGGCTGCTATGTGCGGGAACATGTCGTTTAATAGCAGTATCGTTTTAACCCATATGCCCCCTATGAGCTGTGAGGCAAGACCGGAGCAGAGGAGCAGGCAGGTCGCAACACTTTCTATTGGAGAACTGTAGCAACGTGTGTGTGGAGATGTACTTTTACTGCCTCATTTGTAGTATTTATCAGTATCATTTCCTAGTGTATTCAAGGTTCAAGCTTTGTTTTCTCTTTTATGTCATATCTGGCAGGTACAGACAATAGTGTTTATATGTTTTTTTAATTTATTTTGATGGTGATTCAGCACTTAGTACCGTATTTTCTATAAGTCGCTTTGGAGTATAAGTCACATTTTTGAGGGGAAATTTATTTGATCAAATCATAGACCAGGAACAGACAAAGGCAAGTTATAGTAATAACAACAGAACAGAGAAGAACAGGCTGAACATGTGTCTGGTGTGTTCACGTTACATATGAACAGTTATTCAGATAAACTAGAGCAGAAACAACAGAACAAGTTTACCAAACTCTTCATCTCACTCCAAATCACTAAATCCAATGATTTCTTCATCCTCAGTGTCACTTCTGAGCAACTCCAGCTAAATCTCACTTTTAGCTTGCAATTAACTTTTGTTTTCTTCATTGCGGTTTGAGTTTCCTCTGCTTTTCTCCAGTCAAAAACAAGCTTCTCGCTCACTCCAAAATTTCTTTCTGCTGCATGTGAAATTATATCTTGCTGTTCGAAATGCGTTGGCGTCAGTCAGTGCCTCGGGTTTGTACCTTGCTCATGTTTACATTTACGTTTAGATGTGAACTGATATATTTTATATATAAGTCGTACCTGAGTATAAGTCGGAGGAACCAAACTATGAAAAAAGTGTGACTTATAGTTTGAAAAATACGGTACTAATGCATATAGGATACAGGGCTGTGCAATTTATTAAAAACGCAACAAAATTAACAACAAAAAAAACATTACTGTTCATCTGGCCTCTCCGACCACCAATCTCTCACTCACATACCACATTCATATGTAGGCAAGGTAGGTGAAGTGTCATGCCCACTGACACAATGAGATTTTACCACTGAACTAAAGCCCTTCACATTATCTTTATACTTTGATTTAATATACAAAACAATGAACTACCATATTTTCTGGAAGTCACTCCGGAATATAGGTTGCACCAGCCAAAAAATGCACAATGAAGAAGAAAAAAAACATGTATAAGTCGCATTTTATAAAATCAGAGATCAAGAACAGACATTTCAACACTTCAAACTGTCGACCTCGGCTTGGAAATCTGCTGGCAGCTTTTGTCATTGTTTGCAACTGTTTCTATCAGAGCAGTTGCCTTGCAGAAAGCAGTAACAGCTTTTTTAGTTTTCTTTGTTGCAGTTAGAATTTCCTCCACTTTTCACTAGTCTCTTCCAAGTTTCTCACTCATTCCACACTTTTTCTGCTCCTCGATCACCGTTTTTAGCTGCATATTTCACCACTTGCAGCTTGTAATCTCCAGAATATAATTTTCTGTTTAGGGGCATTTGTGGTCAGTCTTTCTCACTTTATCAGTTGATGTTTAAGCTTTAAATTTTGAGTAGTACCGGAGTAATAGGAGAAGATACTGCACACAAGCCTAGAGCGCCCCCTCATGGCTGTCAGTGTGAAAATAACCAACATGTGATGCTATATATTTTATATAAGTTGCACCTGAGTATAAGTCGCAGACCACCCAAACCATGAAAAAATGTGGTAATTTCCTTCTGTTTCTTATTCACTCTCACACAACACTCTCTCATTCATACGCCTGCACATGTTGGGTGTCTTGCCCAAGGACACAACAACAGTTTGTACTACAGCCTCTGCTCCTCCACTATGGCACCTTGTATTCCGCATGGTCTCCCATCCAAGTGCTAACCAAGCCCAACCCTGCTTAGCCCCTCAGATCTGGCGAGTTTGGGTATTCTAGGAAGTGGTATCAAAATATGATCCCAGTTCCCACAGACAAATACTGCTGTTGTGTCCTTGGGCAAGACATTTAACCCACCTCTTCCCCTGAATATCTGCGAATATGTGTGGGAATGAGTGAACAGTTCCTTGGTGTAAAGCACCTTGAATGCCTCTTACATGCCTTTTAACATACTGCAAGATGCAGATAATAAAGCATAACAGCGCTAACCTTGAGTTGTCTTCCTTTAGGTCGGGCGTGGGCGTAACTGGCTCCAAACAGACCATGTTTTACGCTGAAGTGTCCGATGATAACCGTGTGAGCGCCGGAGGAGGGGAGCCTAAAGAGGGAGAGCTGATCGAGGTGGTCAAAATCCCCCTACACGAAGCCATGACATTCGCCTACAACGAGCGTATACCCAAGACCATGGGCGTCATCTTTAGTTTTATGTGGTTCCACAATAACATGGCCCCCAGGTATAAGATCTCCACCAACGTCTAACAGTATTTATTCTGTCCATCTTTATACTGTTTTATGAATCAATGAATCGATGAAGAGCCAATCACTGGTTTAGCACATATATGTCCCTTTCACCACACTTTGTACTGTAAAGCTTTTTAATACAGTTTACATCAGTAGAATACAGCGATTTTTTAATGTTTATTTTTATTTTGGTGATGACAGCTTAAAGGTAATAACTAAAACTCTACGGAGACACAAAAGACACTGGTTTTACTATATCAGTGTAATAGAATCTAGAGCAGCCAATGACAATATTAATAGTGTTTATAGTGCTCTAGGATTGTTAAAAATACCGAAAAACTAAGCACATATCAAAACTAGATAGACTCATTTGAGCAAATATTAATGCTGTAAAAAATCAGGACAAATTTGAGCTTTCCTGAACAGTTTTAGTAAGATTTTAAGCTTCATCAGAGCTCATGCTAAGATAAAGAAAGCACTATTCATTTATATATGAAAATTACATTCTGTTACTAATAATGGAGCATGTTTTATCTTCATTGTGGTATCGGTATAGCGTATTGAGTGAATTGCTTAGTATCTAAATCCATCCATCCATCCATCTTCTCCCGCTTAATCCGGCTGGGTCGCGGGGGCAGCTTGCTGCCCAATACTCATAGCACCTGACCCCCCCTATGAACCCCGAGTATCTAAATCAAGCTTGAAATTTCTGTAGTGTGGGAAGTAAATTGCTCTACATACGATCAGTAAAATAGGGAATATTGAAATGAATTTATGTGTCCAACAAAAGCTTTATATCTTTCTATTTATTGACCTTGGCTGGAGATTTAAGGCTGATAGCTGTCTACCGATATATTAAAAAGTGTAAATTAATATTCAGAATTCAGAAATGTTCAGAAAGTACAATTAAATTTGACCAACGGACCTGATTTTCCAATTGTAATTTACTGATGTTTACTTATCTATAAAGGCTACAGTATGAAGTGTGGTGCAGGCGCCTATTTCCTCTCACACATCTTTGTTCTGTCTTTTATGTCATATGACTATTGCCATAGCTTGTGTTAATTTTATTTGCTTAACTGAATAAGCCATTTGTATTTATTTGTAACTTGAAGGAAACTGGACTGGTCAGCTGTTTTTCCCTTATCTGGGTTTGGGGCTAGCACAAAGTCAAAATCCTGGCTCTTGTGGCTAGATTTTAGGTTATACAAAGCAACTAGCTGAAGTGATTCTTTTTAAAATGTAAAACCAGCAATGCAAAAACCACAAACAAAAAAAAAGTTTAATTTTAAGTCCATATTGCACAAAGCTCCCATAGTATTATCAACATCCTACGATTCAAGTACTCTCCCATCGACGACCATCTATCTACTTTATAATGGCCTTTCTTTTGAGATTACTAACTAAACTAAGATTTTTCTCAGGTCCAAACACATAGTCCACGTTCAGGCTGCATTTCTGAATGTGATGTGAACCAGCTGTAGGCAATCCTGTGCTGTCATTGTATCTACTAAGGGCTTGTAGTTTCTATAATCATAACATAACATACATTAAGTTCCTTAGTGTAGATGGCATTGGAAATATGTAGGGGTGTAACGATATCCAAGTCTCACAATACGATATCGTCACGGTATTAACCTCATGACCATATTTGTTGCGATGTCGTGGGAAAGACTGAAATTATAAATTTGACCTGTCATTTGGTACATTTATTGTCAGTAGGGATGTAACGATATCCAAATCTCTCTGTACGATATTTTCACCATAAACATCTCACAGTACCATATTTATTGTAATATTTTGTGGAGGCTCACAAAACTGTGTATATGCTACTTTTTCCTCTAAAAATGCCTTCACAAGACTTAATCCAAAGAATAAAGATGTAAAAGTGCTTAGAACAGTTATTTTTTCATGTCGTCTGCACTGAAACGGAGCAAAGGATCATGGTCTATGTAGTTCCCTCTGTTTTTTAGCTATTTCTGCATCAGAACTATTCATTTAAACAAAGAGACTTGTGATTTGATATATTGTGATGGTCCACGATATTATTGTGAGACCTTTGACGATACGATACCACGATATTTCGGTTATTGTTACACCCCTAGAAATATGCAACCGAGAAACAGCAAATTCATTTTGGCTACTATTTAGTAAAAGAACTACATTTAGTATTCACTCTAGAGTAGTAATCATTTTGTGTGGGCATTCTTGTAAAAATTGTAGTAAAAATATGTGTCCATTAGTCTGTATTTAGTTAAAGGTGCACTGCGGAACTTTTCAGGTGACTGGTTGCTTTGCCTGGAATGTTCCATGGTATGACTTTAAACATTTCCATCTAGCATTTATTCATTATGGGTGATTCTACTGGTCAAAAACACTATAGTTCCTTCTGTGAATACGGGCGACTCTCCACAGATCTGAATTGTAATGTAGAGTAGTGCTGTAGTTTAATCTGTACTGTGGAGCATTCTAGACAAAGCATTTCCATGGAAACGGCGGCTCCTTCACTAGAAATGTTACACAGTGCACCTTTATGTTAGCAAGCAATCAATTTGACAATCAAAACCCCGAAAATATGTTGGACTCTTGCCCAAAATAGGAAAAAAAGAAAATAAAAAACTTAGGATTTTCATTTTCATTCAACATTTATAGATTTTTTAAATTTGACTAATGTTGTATGATGTTGTACTTTTTATTTTGGCCTAGATCTGAAGCGAAATCACGTAAGCATCCTGCATTGCTAAAGCTAGTTGCAAACACTAACGTTGCTTGAATCAAACTCAACTTATCCATTTATATAGAATAGTACTTTTAGATTTTAAATACGACACCAGCTACTGTTCAACATCAGCTGCGAATTATAGAAAACGCACAAATTTATTCTAAACCTATTGCGCCATTGCTAACTGTGTTTTTAGGGCCTTGGACGAAGCACATAATATGAAATAGTGCAATAATTATGCATGGAATGAACTACTATGCTCCCGCTTAAATCTATTATTAAAATCCTGTATAAAATAAAACTCAGAAAGTTATCATGAAAACACTTGTAGCTTGTAATCTATAGTACCAATATTTTAAAACGGTATAATCGAACCTATACATTGATATATGGTCTGGAAGTGGTGCTCATGTGAAGGTATTAGGAATTAACATGGAAATACTTGATTATATTTTGCTTTTTGTGCCACTTTTTTCTCTGAATAGAGGTATAGTCTTATGTATTTTTCCCAGTTATATGTTTAGGAACTCATAATATAATATTGTTGTCTATGGCTACGTTCAGTCTGCAGCCTGAAGTGACCCAACGCCGATTTTTTTCACCTCTATGTGACCTGTATCTGATCTTTTAATCTTTTAATGAAAGTCTGAACAGTCAAGTCGCATTCATCCGACCTGCACGTCATCAGCAAGTGAGAGTGTTGCGTTTCTTGTTGCGAGCCAATACATCCCAATGCCAACGTGTTTACTCACTGAAACAGCAACTTTAAAATCACCAGGAGCTCAATGCAGTGTCCATGTTTTGGCGACTTCCGTAAACTCTGAACTCGCTCGCTGTGTGTGACGTCGTCGTGTCCTCCAGTGCTCACACGAGATCACATACAACTCGCATTTAATTGGAAATGTGAACGACCTCGCAAAAAACTTCACAAAAAAATCAGAATTGAGCATTAAGCCCTGCAGTCTGAACGTAGCCAAAAAGTATCAAAAATCGGGTACTAATCAATACTAAAACAAGTATAGAAAGTACATATTTGAGCAGGTCTCGATACTAAAAAAGTCACATTCACTGGACAGAAATGAATCTTTTCTGAGTAGCTTTAGAATGATTTTGAGCTGTATCAGAACAAATATAAGACCACAGAGACGAGTATACGCCCATGGACCACTGAGGAACCTCTCTGGACAACTGAGGGATCACACAATCATAAGACCACATGATATTATAAAAAAGTACTGCAATTTAATGTGAAAAGTCACATTCTGTTATCTAAATTGAGTGTTTTTTGTTATCATTGTGGTACCAGAATCAGTATCAGTAGCAAGTCTATTCTTTAATATCGAAATCAAGTTAAAAATCAAGAAATTTTACTATTGTGACAACACAATTATAACAAATTAATCATTCAAAGGGCCAGTGTTTAACTTAATGCGCCAGCTACAGAGAAATGCCACGTTCTGATTTACTGAAAATGATTTTGTTCTCCAGTAGTTATAGCCAGTTTTCAGTTGCGTAATTTTCCACTATTGAACTGCCAGTAGGTATAATAGTCTAAAATGACAGTTTGCAGTGGCTGTACGCGTGGCTCAGAGGAGTAACGCATGTCTGGCACTTGTAGAACAGGCTGGATCTGGGCCAGACGATCACAGACTGTCAAACGAAATCAACACCACTGTAGTCATTCAGGTTAGGCTACTTTTAACTTTTACTTATTGTTCGGTGGCGCTAAATGACTGAACAAGAGTAGGTTTGGTTGTACAACATGTCATTAGGATTTGCTGTTGTTGCATTTTACACAAACACACACACGCACAAGATTTAGCTACAATGCAATTTCCAAAATCTGCACTATTTCCATAGCGAATAACAATTCAAGATAAAATATTTGAACTTTTGAATGGTAAAAGTACTCAAAACTGTGCCTATAAACTAAACAGGAAGCTGAAATCCATGAGCAGCATCCATAGACTGTATATATAAATGGACATGGCTAACCCACTAGCCGTCACGTTCCAAATAGGAAGTGAGTATGGGCGCCCTTCCGGCTCCATCAACTCGGTTTCCAATTGTTTTACACTGAAAAATTGTCACTGTAACTGATGCCTCGTCTGTTTGGTTTTAAATGCTCGTATTAACCCGCTCTACGTGATCCTGGTGTTTTTATTTCTCTTTTTTCTCCGTGAATAAATTCTTTTTCCTAATATGGACCTGGCTCCGAATTCGCTCTAATAACAGCAACCTCAGTGAGCTTCATTTGACTGGAGTCGAGCGCTATGGGTGACGTCACACTCCCGTAATCCACTTCTTTATACGGTCTATGGTAGCATCACTAGCAGCATTATAAGACTTTGCTTAGGGTGACCAGATTTTCCAAAGTCTAAACTGGGACATACCTCAGTAGAGATGGTTGGTATAAATAAAACTGTGAAAAAAACGTGTAACATTTTTAGTTTTATGGCAATATTCAAACACAATTTGCCGTATTTTGGCTAAACAAATGACAATTTATGCTCCTCTTTACTGTTTGCGGGGATCAGATTAGTCAAAAATTGTGATAGTCCTGTTTTAGTTTTGGTTTAGACCTGATCTAATCCTGGTTTTGTCTTAGTTTAGTTCTGGTTTAGATTAAACTGCTTAAAAATAGGGACACCAGGGAGATTTCTTGTATAAAACTGGGCTAAATCGCTCAAAACTGGGCTAAATCGCTCAAAACTGGGACTGTCCTGGGTAAATAGGGACATCTGATCACCCTAACATGAATTAAAACAGGTTGTCATTTCTATCTACATTAAACATGGGCCATAAACTCTCTTTTGAAAGGTACTCAAAATGGCGCCTATAAACAGGAAGCTGAACCTGTGAATAGCAACATTAGCTAGTTACTTGAGTATATAGCTGAACGTATGCTATGTAATCAAACAGATTATTATTATTTTCTACATAAACCTTAATTTTTTACACACTTAACTTTTGAATAGTGAAAAATCCTCAAAATGTGGACCCCAAGACCTATCATTTTTGAATACATATCTTAGCTAAAATGTATTGGTCAAACTACTGTCGTTTATATTGATTTGTAGTTTGGTTGTGCCACGATAAAAAGCCATACCCCCCTTATGTTAATACAGGAGAAATGTCCATGTTTAAGCCTTTATCGTTGTTGTCCTCACTGATGATGATGCTGAGCCCAGTTTGGACACTGCTACCTCCATCTCTCAGGCACATAAACACACACAATTGTCCATTTTTCGCATTAAAAAACTCAAAAATAAACCTTCGTGGCCATGCTGTAGAGACTTCTTTTGTGCCCAGTTTATGACATATCTCTATTCAAGGTGTAGTTATGTGTAGACTTCTAAAAATGTGCTGTTTGAGATTGAACCGCGTACTTTAAGCTTTGAGTCAGAGTTGCTTTTATATCTCCAAGGTTGAAATTCTTTTCGTTATAGCGTGTAGTCAACCGGCGGAGCAATTAAAGCTTCCAAAATAAAGTGTAAATCAAATATCAGTATCAGTAAATATATAATGCTTTTTCTTTTTTATCAACTAAACTTACATTATTAAGTCATAAATTACCAATATACCACATTCATACAAAACAACTGACAATTAATTGACAAAATAATTTGAAAAAATTAATAAATTAATCAAATCTGAAAAATAAAATGTGTTTGGCTCAACAGAATAGTCTAATAGGATTTCTACACATAATACCTGAAAAAAAAAATACTGTAAAAGCATTAATATGTTTGTGATTTAATTTATTTGTGTCTTATGCTGCTTTTATTTTTGATTTTTTTTTTTTACTTTTTGAAATCTTTGCGAAATTGTTTTAAATTTGTGTAAACCGATTGTGGGCAGTGTTTTCGTATCGTCTGTTATTTATTTATTACATGTCAACATTCGACTTTCAGTCATGACAAACACATCCGCAGTAGTTCCATATGATAATTTGCATGTGCACTGTTCTGTGTTGGATTAAACTACATTACGTTTCAATAAAAAGGGGTCCAAAGCCCAAAATGAAAACCCGATTTCTGTTTTTATTCTTGTGTAACTGGATTCTACGTTAGTTTATATAACAGTTTGCAGATAACAGATGACCTAGATAAGTGGTCATGGGTGGTTATTCAGCTCTTTAATATTTATTTACATGAACAGTAACTAAGTGTATTGCTAAATTAAATGTTTGATGGTGCTATACCTGATTTTTATAGTTTTAAAAATGTGAAAAAACAGTTTGCAGTGGTCCAAAGTTATTCCTCACTTAGCTTACGCATTCCTAATATCCCAATTATTCACTACGAGGAGTTTATAATTGCTTTTCACAACTTTCAGAGCAGAGTTTTGCCTTCCCTCTAATCACAACTAGCATGCTAACTGCGCGCTTCCTCGTCAGACAATAAAACGCTTCATAATTAGTTGCAGACAGTACTCCGTGAACTTACTTTGACCTCAAGAGCGGCTTACACATTATAGACACTTGATACACAAAGACTGTTTAAACAATGCAAACAAAGAGGTCATAATTATGTGTTTTTCTCATAGGCAATAATATCTTCGCCCTATTTTGTTTTGTTTTTACACCAGATGCCCTTCCTTCGCTCCACAATGGGCCACAACAGCAGTATATATCTACAGTAGGTGGGCTTGAAGCTGCAAAATCTTGATTACGAGGCGACGGCTAAAGCTTTAGACTAACACTAATTCAAAAGAACTAATTCAACCTGGATATACCGATGACAAAGAGAGCTACTGGGTGTTACCTGTTATGAAATGTGCTCACTGCTGTTTTTGTTGGCACGGTACTGCATAAAAGTGTATTTTTTGCTTGTTTTCCATCTGCGTACTTTTCTGATCAAGTACACGTACGAGATCTGGGTCCTGGGGCGCTGCATTGTGCCCATTTTTTTTGACAAATTTCATTACATTTTCTGCTTATGTGCTTGCAGATTTCATTGTTTACTTTAAATGTTCCACTTTAAGTAAGGCGTTAAACTTACAGATTTGCAGTAAGGCAAGCAGGCGATGCCACTAGGCCAGATCTGTGCAGAGGCAAGCCTGGTCACAGTAAGAATACATGTTTTTCAGGTGCTTTTGAGGAATAAAAATACATGCAGTTGAATAAAAGCTTGACAGATAAGTTTACGCTATACCGCTGGACATTCTAGACAAAGCAAGGTCACTGTGGAGACTTGCATATATGAGATAAGTTACACAATGCGCCTTTAACTGTATTCATTTGAGTCTAATTACAAAGTGCTTCGTGCATTGGAGCTCCTTCGAACCTCCCACATCAACTTTGTGAATGGCTTCTTTTGTTTTGATTCTGCAGGATTATCCTCATTCCACTATTGTACCGCACAAACACTCGCCTTTACTTATTATCAGACCAGTTCTGCCAACTTGTGCATAAAAGATGACTCACTCACTACTGTTATTTATGCCTTCAAGATCACTACCATTACTACTATTTGCAGTTCAGTGCGTGAGTGAATGGGGTTTGTGTTTGCCAATGTTACCTCTCTTCTCTTCTTTCTTTTGTTTGAAGGTTCTACACAAAATGGACTCTCGTGAACTTTAAACCGTGTTACAAAGTTGTTACCTCCTCAAAAACATACCTGGAGATGTCACATGTTTGAGTAAATCTGCGTAAAATGCTCTGTTCCACCTTGTGTTCCATCTTTTTTTCAGTAAAGATTGGCAATTCTAGGTCTGAAATCCTCCACATGATTCTAGTGAAGATGTATGTAGTTTAAAAACACAGTGGAGCACTTCCTGTATTCCCACATGACACCACAACATAGTTTTTTCTGTTTGAGAGAAGAGCTCAGCCAAAATACACAGGGTTTTTTGTGTTAAGTATGTGTGAATGAAACAAAATACAACTCCGGGTGTTTTTGGTGAGGAAAATAATGTATTAAAGGCCCATTAAATAAACCTACCAGTGGTTTTGAAGATACCTGCCCCTCTGTTGGAAAAACAAAAGTTGAGACACGTAAAGATAAGGCTGCGGATCAGGAAATGTTGACACGCTCCAACAGTGAATCCTCAAGAAGATAAGAGGCATGAATGTAAACTCTGCTAATCCCGATCCCTATCTTCTTCTCAGAAACAGAGCTGGTTTTCTCCGCTGTCCAAAGGAGGAGGAAGTGGATCTGGCTCAATGAAAAGTGAAATCTATTAAATTTATCTAAAGTGATTCCAAGGTATGTGTGAATGAGGAAACCAACATGGGCTTCTTAAAGTGAGATGCTTTTTTCTTTTTTGGGAACATTGTAAACTTGAAATGTGTTTTTTTTCACTTTCTTCTATCTTTTATAAACAATATTTTGGAGGTTTGTATAGAAGGATTTATTGAAGCTTAAAACATGAATTCCTAGATAAACTTATTGAAACGGTAGCTCCAGAAATGTATTGTGAAAAAAATGTGTAGTATTTTGCATTCTCGTTTCAGTCATAATTTGAGGATCTTCTGTTGCTGCATTTTTTTTCAAACGGTTTTCTATATTTTGGCTAAACAAATGACAATTTATGCTCCTCTTTACTGTGGCCGGGGATCAGATTAGTCAAAAACTGTGATAGTCCTGTTTTAGTCCTGGTTTAGACCTGATGTAGTCCTGGTTTTGTCTTAGTTTAGTCCTGGTTTAGATTAAACTGGTCAAAAATAGGGACACCTGGGACATTTCTTGTATAAAACTGGGACAAATCCCTCAAAACAGTTTTTTTAAATTATTATTTAATTCTTTTCCCATTTCTATTCACCTATAATGTCTTGCCTTGTCTTTTACTTGCAATTTTTGGTAAATTTAAGCATTCTTCTGACCTAACTTTCAAGTGTAGCTGAGTAACCTGTGATAATATAACCAGACTTATAGAAACCGTGGACCTTGGTCAGGAGCACCTAATTAGCTCACCGTGTTTCAAGTGGATGAAACTGGAGCTTGTGGAGGAAACCTGTCTAGGTAGAACATAAACTCCTTGAGCTGTTTGGTCTGGAGCACCTCGCTGGAGAATTAACCTATTGTGCATATTTTAGGTCAATGGAGAAACCAGAGCCCCCCGATGATAACCTACCCACACATGGGGAGAACATGCAAACTTCAAGGTCACCACACCTGGGAATCAAACCTGTAGGATCTTCTTGGTGTGAGGAAATAGTATTGGTTCCACATTTTTGACACAATTTTAATTTAAAGGGCCCATGTTATGCAATTTTCTGATATCTGTTATAATATTTCCTCATCATAAACGTACCTGGAGTTGTGTTTTACTTCATTCACACATATTTAACACACAAACCTGCAGATTTAGGCTGAGTTCTTCTCTCAGACTGAAAAAACATGGTAATACATAAGTGTTTTTAAACTCCATACACCTTCACTATAATGATTTGAATGATTTTAGCCCATCTATACAGAACTAAAGGTAATCACTCAACTTTAAAACTGCCACTAGATGATATTACCATACTTTAGAAGGCAGATGAGAGACAGATGATTTACTGAAGAGGAAGAAAAAACAAAAGAAAGAAGGATATTATGACTTTAATGGATGAAGACAATAGGCTGATTAGCACATTTTAGCATGTGGCCAGATAAGCTCCGAACAGCTGTGGGCTGCTCAGAGCTTCCATCTGCTGAAGAGAGAGGACTTACAGACAACATGGGGTTTTCTGTCATTTCAGCACAGACAGTTTTACATAACTGACAAACGGACTCTTTAATTAGATGAGAAGGGAAATTAAACCTTCACTGGGAAAAAAACGATATCTAGGTAAGTTAAAATGATTTAAATTAAGAAGATTTTACTTTATTGGAGTAGATTCATCTTGACAAGTGAAATTATCTGTAAGTTGTTTTTTTTTCTTAATTCAAGCAACGTTTGATTTTATTTCTTATTTTAAGTGCAAAAAGTTGTTTTTCTTATTTTAAGTCTAGTAAGATGTATTTTCCTATTTTAAGCAAAAAAATCTTACTGCTCTGGCACATAATTTTACTTGTCACGTGAAATTTACTCAAATATTAATCCAAGTCATTTTAGCTTGACTAGATTTTGTTTTTCGCCGTGTTGCAGGATGTGAGCTATGAATTTTTTATGTCATGAAGTGTTTTTTCTGTAGATGGAACGTTGAGAAAAACATGCAGACTTGGACCAAACTGACTTGACATAAAATTGTTTTAAAAGTCCTAAATTGCACAAAACGGAAGCTCTTTATGAGCTTCTAGCCATGTTATACTGTTGTTACCTCCATAAAAACATACTTGAAGTTGTGTTTTGTTTTGTTCACACGTTTGAATAATATTTTATTTTTAGTCTGTTTATATCACCAAAGGTCAAAATGCTCTGTCCCACCAGTTTTCGAGTTTACATCTAACGTTTACCTTTAGTTCAGTACAGATGGGCAATTCCAGGACTGAAATTATCCAAATGATTCCAGTGAAGGAGTGTGGAGTTTAAAAAAAACATAGGAGCACTTCCTGTATTACCACGTGACATCACAAGGTGGAACAGAATGTTTTCTTTTTCAGAGAAGAAGTCAAATCACATATGCAGGATTTGTGTGTTAAACATGAATGAAACAAAACACAAATCCAGGTTTGTTTGTGATGAGGAAAAATCATAACATACCAGAAAATACCAGTAATTTTGGCCCTTTAAATCATTAATCACTATGGCAACTGCTAAAACTTAATTAATTCTTGGAAACCCTTTTTACTTAGAAAAAGACATCCTTGGGAACCAGTGCACTTCCTGGTTAGGTAACGTAGCCGTGCAGCATTAGCGCTTTGCCCATAAATGCCTAATATTAGCGGCATAAATAAAACATGTATAATCTCGGGTTGCCTGGTGAGGGGTCCCGTTGCTTTCATGTTGTAACTGGACACTTGAGTCTCCAGTGCACATATGGGAGCCGGGCGGCAGATGGATTACCACTGGCCCATTCATTCACAGGTGGAGGGGGGCGGGGGACGCACAGGTGGGGGAGGGCGGGGGTAGATTCCAGCGCAGGGCACCCCCCACCTGTATGGAAATGAGACCAGCCGAGAGGTGCCTGCATGTTGGGGTTTAGCCTAAAGTCTGTGCTGAGGGTGATAAGATGTGGATATGGGTGATAAGATTTAAAAAGCAACACTGAACTCTTTATTTAAACCATTAAGATTGCAGATAATGGGGAAGATTGTGGTAAAGACATATCTTTTTCTTTAATCTACATTCAAATCTTTTGATTATGGTAAACTCAAACTAATCCCGACCAACATCTTCACTGATACACTGACAGGATAAAATGTACCACTTTATAACAACTACACTATAATTAGCCCTAATAAAGCATGAACCAAACCTATTTCATACTGTACAAATAGTAGCCTATTTTATTACGTAGCCTAGTAGCTATGTAATTATGGATAGTTATATTTATATAAGTTAGGGTATTAATTAAAGGTGTAGTTTCAACTTTTTTGATATGGGTTGTGCCCATGGAGATATGCCAGGGAGATGATGTACCTGGAATGCAACACAGTATGGCATTAAACTTGCTTATTATTTAATTATATGTGGGGTTTTTTGGGTGGAGAGTCCCTGCCTCAAGTGGAGGAGTTCAAGTATCTCAGGGTCTTATTCACAGTGAGGGGATGATGGAGCATGAGATTGACAGGTGGACCGGTGCAGCGTCGGCAGTGATGCGGTCACTGTATCGGACGTTTGGTGAAGAGGAGCTGAGCCGAAAGGTGAATCTCTCGATTTACCTCAGTCACATTCCTCTCCTCATCTATGGTCATGAGCTCTGGGGAATGACCGAAAGGACGAGATCGCAGCTACAAGTGGCGGAAATGAGTTTCCTCCGCAGAGTGGTGGGGCGCTGCCTTAGAGATAAGGTGAGGAGCTCAGAGTAGAGCTGCTGCTCCTTCATGGAGGAGCCAGCTGAAGGGAGGGCATCTGTTCCGGATGTCTCCTTCCTCGGGAGATGTTCTGGGCATGTCCCACCAGGGGCCCCGGGGAAGACCCAGGACACACTGGAGGGACTGTGTCTCTGGGCCTGGGAATGCCTCAGGGTCCCCCCGGAGGAGCTGGAGGAAGCGTCTGGAGCGAGGGAAGTCTTACATTGCTATGTGAAGCACTTTGAATCAGTGAACAAAAATAGTAAAATCAATAAATAAAGGCAGTACTAAAAAAGATATAAAAACAATAGATAAATAAAATAAATAAAAGACACAGAAGGCCACACATCTCCTGCAGTAATAAAAGTCAGAGAATATTTAATAGCTTCTGGCATACACCAGGAGTGAGTCAATGGTCGTTGTGAAAGTTGTTAAAATTAGAGCCAAACAAAGTAGAGACAGGAAAGTCAAGCGGTGTACCAAGCACCCCGGCTCCATCTTGGCGCCATCCTCATAAAAAAGCTTCTTTTTTTTTTTAATAATATAGCCCATTTTCAAATGAATCCTGACCAACATTTTGACCTACTGTGACATAATGAAATGGCCATCCCGGCAAAGCCTGATCCCATCAGATCTCAGAAGCTCAGCCGGGCCTGGTTAGTACTTGGATGGGAGACCACTGGGAATTCCAGGTGCTACAGGGATGCGCCAGTCACAAAAACTGTTGTTGTGTCCTTAGGCAAGACACTCCACCCACATTGCCTAGTATGAAAGTGATGTGAGCATGGCAGGGCTCCCTTGAAAAAGAGATTAGTAATCTCAATGGGACTTTCCTGGTTAAATAAAGGCTAAATAAAATAATAATAATAAAAATAATTTGAATACTTTGAAAACATTTGCTTTAGTGCTTTAGTGTTGGTGCTATTTTTTTCTCCATTTTATTCAATGTTGAGGTTCAACTTATGATTTCAGTGTTGTTAATGTCATGACAGTGTAAACATTTACTATTATCCCCCACTATTATCACTATATTTCTACTGTTAATACCATAACTCCCATAACTCCCTATTATAAATCGTTTTGGTCATTTTAAGGACATCATGAGGTAATGCTAAGACTAGAGAAATCTGACTTAAACCCTTGTCGTACCCCTTCGCTTCTTTGCACATACAATACTACATCTTCTCTAATGACTTCAACATGTGGTGCTCCGGCTCTGGTCTTAACCTTCTGAAGATACTCGGCTTTGAGGAAGAGCAGGGGCCGTCTTTACTGATAAACCGAGGGCCCAGATAGGAACAAGGCTAGATCTGAGTTTGAAAATGAACCACAAGAAGATATTATGCGTTTTATTGCGTTATACAGAGTCCTTCTTAAAGTGATCGTGCTAGAATGTAGTCTCCCATTGATGTTAAAGCCAACTTCTTACATCATTGCTTTAATAACAAAAGAATGAGTAAGTTATTGCCTGACCTAGAATGTTCCACACTTTTAACTAATCTTTTGTTTTTTTTTATCCATTGGAAGAGTTTTTATTGTATTTGAAATAATGTGTGTCCTTTCTGTGATAGTTTATTTTTCTTCAGTCAATTAACAGTCATTAATCATGTTACAATGATTTAACACAGGAATTCTACAAGATGGCAGAACTATTTACAGAAAAAAACAAAAAACAAAACTCTTTTATGAGTGTAGGAAAGAATACGTACTTGGTTTATATATACACACATACACAGATCCATGTACACGTTATTAATCATGTCTGTATATAAATACACAGACACTTCATATAATTGATGGTTATAGTTAATCTGTAGGTTCCATAAGATAAACTACATGATTTCTCTGGTCTTATAGATTTTTTTAAAATGTGTAAATTGTTTTAGAGCCTTTTAATGTTTCGTCCAGATTAACACCTCTAATGGAGACGCATCGACTTTTCGGGCTGGTCCTCACATTATCCATCCATCCATTTTCTTCCGCTTATCTGAGGCCGGGTTGCAGGGGCAGTGGTCTAAGCAGGGACTCCCAGACTCCCTCACCCCAGACACTTCCTCCAGCTCCTCTGGGGGGAACCCGAGGTCCCAGGCCCAGAAACACGTCCCTCCAGCGTGTCCTGGGTCTTCCCCAGGGCCTCCTTCAGGTCGGACATGCCCAGAACACCTCCCGATGGAGGCATCTAGGAGGCCCGAGCCACCTCAGCTGTTCTTCTCGACGTGGAGGAGCAGAGGCTCTACTCCGACCTCCTCACCCTATCTCTAAGGGAGTGCCCGGCCACTCTGCAGAGGAAACTCATTTTGGCCGTTTGTATCCACGATCTCGTCCTTTCGGTCATTCCCCAGAGCTCATGACCATAGGTGAGGGGAGGAACGTAGATTGAGGTAAATCGAGAGCTTTGCCTTTTGGCTCAGCTCCTTCTTCACCACAACGGTCTGAATACAGCGGCCATCCTCACATCCTCTTCCATCATGTAGACTGGACTTACCTCTCCGTAGATCTGACTTGTAACTTACACCAGTACACTTTGCCATGCGTTTGACCTATCCATCAGTGCTTTAGCAAGTTGGATGAAGTGTCTTGCCCGTGGACACAACAACAGCCATAGGATAGAACTGCTAACTTTGTGATCGGTGGGCAAATGCTGTACCTATGAACCACCCCACTGGCCTATTAAACATAACAAATAAACCCACCCAGATACAAGCTTAAAACTGTAATTCCCTTTTGCCCCACGTTGTCTGGGAATTGAACCAGGAACCTTATAGTTACTGAGGTAAAACCACACACAACCACTATGTTTTCTTTTTTCCTCATTTAAGAACCAAAGCGTTTATGAAATCCATTGTGGAAACAGATTGGGCCGGTAGATTAGCGAACAATCCGTCTTCTATTACGAGGTCAAACGGGGACACGCGCTAAAATCTGTTCCAAATCTGGAGCAGGAAGATCTGGAAGTGTGGGCCATGTGAACTTGTTCGTCCTGTTACCTACAGTTGGATCCGTTGTAAACCAGAATAGTAATGCTGTCGTAAATCTATGCCAGCACTAAAAAGGCTTAGGTACACTGTGTAATTAGATTCTGAATGACACTGGTGCGTAGTACTCGCTAAACTGTGGCTTACATGGAGCCTCACGTCCGCTAACGCCAATGGTGCTGTTGTCCTTGAGTAGGTTTTCTATTAAGTTAGCCACATAGAAAATGAAATTGCACTATATGAAGTTATTTATTCTAAGTTGTAAGTTGGCAATGCAGTAACTATGAGCATCCATCGGGTTCAGAATGATGGAAAACTAAGATCGTTGCCATAGTGACAATTTAATGCAATCCATCCATTTTCTTCTGCTTATCCGGGGCATCAACAAAATATCATATGTTTAAAAACTATATATATTATAATGTATTACTTTATATTTGAAATGAATACTTGCAGTAAGTATGGGCAAGCATCCATGGGTTTCAGAATGATAGGACCATCGCCGTAGCGATTGACAATTTAACAAAATATTGTATCTTTTAAAGGAAATTAAATCATATTTGTTTGTTTACTTCTAAGTTGTAAGTTTGCAATGCAGTAATTGGGCAAGCATCTGTCGGTTTCAAATTGATTAATTGAAATAGGACCATTGCCATAGCAATTGACAATTACAATGAAATATTGTATTTTTTGAAGATGAAATTATGTAATTAAGTAATAATTATTATATGAAACGATGCTTTTCTAAGTTGTACGCTGGCAATACAGTATTTACAATTAATGGGGAAGTATCAGTGGGTTTCAGAATGATGGAAAATGACGACCGTTGCCATAGCGACTGACAATTAAAAACAAAATACTGTATCTTTTGAAGAAAATTAAGCTATATTACATCTTATATGAAACACTTTGAAGATGTACGCTGGCAATTCAGTATTTATGATCAATGAGGAAGTATCAGTGGGTTTCAGAATGATGGGCAAATGACGACCGTTGCCATAGCAATTGACAATTAAAACCAAAATATTACTTATATACAATTATTACTTTGAAGTCGTAAGTTGGCAATGCAGTATTTATGGTCAGTGGGCAAGTTGAGCAAGTATCCATTGGTTTCAGAATGATAAAACAGAACTGTTGCCATAGCGATTGACAATTAAACCCAAAATACATTTTTTTTAAAAAAGAAAATTAAACTATATTACATATTATATTATGAAATTACTACTTTGAAGTTGTAACCTGGCAATGCATGACAATGGGGAAGTGTCCAAGGGTTTCAGTGTAAAGGCAAATTTGCACCGTTGCCGTAGCGATTAACAATTAAATAGGAAAAAGTCCTTTAAAATATCACCAATAACAGGAAGCAAGCATGTTTTCAGATAGTAGGACACACACACAGACTACACTACATTAAAACCTGGTACTAAACTGGAACGATTTTAGGACTAAACCTGGACTAGATCTGGACTAAACCCATGGGACTTAAACTCGCAACCTCTCTGCAATAACCCCCACTGCCTTTAACTGCATTTTCATTTAGTGTCGTTGTCTGGATCGTGTTGCAGGTTAAACCGTTTGTGCTGACTTTGCACTTTGAACACACTAATGTTTCGACCAATCAGACGGAAGCGTGTGGCGCTCATTCACGTCGTGCACTGTAGTACGATTCACTACGGGAGCCGAAGAGCCGGAAGAGCCGCATTCCATCGGACCAGTCTTGGTACAAAGCAGGACTTGGATTGTGCCAGTGTTTCCTTTATTAAACTTACATTTTATCTTGTAGCCTGTTAAAACTCATACACAGGTAGTTCTGTTGTAGAGTCGTCCCTTAAAACCGCACTATGTAACTTTTCTAAATAAGGGGTACACCAAATATGATGTTTGTCTCCGTGGAGATGTTATTGCATTGCCTGGCATGTTCCACAGTATGCTATTAAACCTATTTATCTCCATGGAGACGAGCACCAGCCCAAAATGTAGGTCAGTGTAGTGGATTTGCAAGCACACGCAATATAAGAAGGCATGTTTTAAGGTATTTTTGAGCAATGTTTTTAATCATTTGAACAAAGGCAACATACCACTGTTAAAGATGCAGTATGTAACCTTTCTTCTGCTTTTTTTGCTTGTTTCCATGGAGATATTATTGCTTCCACAGTATGGCATGGTCCTATATCGCATTAATTTGACTTTTGTGAGGTTATTATGCTTGTTATGTTATCTCGTCAAAAACATACCTGGAGTGGACTTTTGTTTCTTTCACGCTTGTTTGTCTACATCTCCAAAGCTCAAAACGCTCTGTTCCACCTTGTGATGTCATAAAGCGGTAGTTTTCAAGTTAACATCTACCTTTTACCTTTAGTTCAGTAGAGCCGGGCAATTCCAAGGCTGAAATTGTCCAAATAATAGAGTTAAAAACACAGTGGAGCACTTCCTGTATTACCACATGACATCACAAGGTGGAACAGAGTGTTTTCAGTTTGAGAGAAGAACTTATGGATGAATATATGGATGAAATTAAACACAACTCCAGGTATGTTTGCTTTGAGGAAATTATAACGTATATAGATCAGAAAATAGTGTAATATGGGCCCTTTAATGAACATATACCTTAAACTGTGGCATAGTTTGGGAATATTCAGTTTTCTAAATAAACAATTTGCTATAACATTTCTAAAAATACTTTGAGATCCAATAGAAGAAAAGTCTTGACACATCATTATCCACATTTGCTAAGAGCACCACTATAAGTTAACTTCACTGTTTTCATTGGGTCTTTGAAGTGCGCCATGTACACACTGTGAAATAAATCCTCCGGAGCAGATTCTCCTCTAGATCAGATGGGGTTAGCCTTGGCGCGCGATCAAGGCTTTTCAAACCTGTAACTAAAACACATGAAAACAAATGGTAACTTATAAACACACAGTACACAAAGCTGCTGGGTCTGAAGACGGGCCCAATGCTGACTAAGGACCGAGGAACGAAAGCACTGAAATTACTCCAAGTGCTTACACAATTAGAACTCATTTGAACATAAATTTTGATATTATGCTCAATTACATTTTATTATACTTTATTGTGTTTTATTATAGGGAGCGAGGGGATTACCGCACTGTTGGTAGTCCTCCAGTTATGGGTTTTCGTGGTTTGGGTTAGGTTTAGAAAGTGTTGAAATGTCTGTTCTTGGTCTCTTATTTTATCAAAATAATTGTTTAAAAAGCGACTTATAGATTGACTTATTGATTTTTTCTTTTTCATTCTGCATTTTTTGGGTGGTGCAACTTATACAGTATATTTATTAAGTATGTTTAATGCTGCAATAACAATAATACTGCATTTAAAAAAAAAAAGTTTAGTTAATGGTGCACTATGTTACTGTTCTGGAAGGTCTGCTACTTGCTTATCTCCATGGAGGTATTATTCCTTTGCCTGGAATGTTCCACAGTAGGGCATTAAACATACAGTACATCTTACATTTATATATAAGCACTGTCTTCTCCAGATATGACCTGGAACTTGAAGAATATTAAAGAATAGTAATATCATGAAACAATCCAGGCAAAGAAACAGCATCTTCTTGGACCAGAAAGGTTACGCAGTGCACCTTTAAATCAAGACAAAATGTAGAGTAATTTGTGAATAAAATAAGGGTTTTACCAAAGATTTTACACACAAGTACATACCTAACTGTGGCCATATTGCAATATTTACTTTTTGTGTTGCCGACAATGCATTGACCATTATTGAGATATTGAAAATTTTGAGATAATTTGCAGCTCTACCTCCATGAACCGTGCTCAGAATCTGGAAAACTATAAGTAAATAAAAACTATGTGTTCCTACATTACACAAAATGGACTCTTGTGAGATTTTAGTCATGTTAAAATGTTGTTACCTCCTCAAAACCATATCTGAAGTAGCGTTTTAACTCTCAGATAATGTCTTCATCGTTTCTCTGGTACCAGTAGGTTTTACGCAGACGGTCACTTAAATTTTCCCCTGTGTATAAGAAAGTAGAGTCATAAAAAGTGAGTGATGGTCAAGACAGGTTCAGTCTATAATGGTGATGCTAGAGACCCTCATTTCCTTATTATGAATTATTTAAGCACTTTTAAAAGACATTTGAGTTTGTACGGGGAAAGGAACAAAACAGCTTAACCATAACATACCATAACTTTAACATTTGGATATAGACTTTGCACAATCTAATATTTTAATGTCTTTACTTTTAATGACTTCAATGATCTTCCAAAATATCTGTTATTTTACACCAGATGCACTCCCAGATATAACCTGTTGTCTTGGGTTTGGGGATTGATGGTGCGATGCTATATTCTGGTACTAGTTTAGTCCTGATATAGACTTGGTTCTGGTCCTATGCCATGGTCTAGTCCTGGCTTAGTTCTGAGTTTAGTCTCAAGTAGGAATGTAGCCATAACCTGTTCCATTAAACATCCAAAATTCAAACATTAAAGGTGCATTGTGCAACTTTTCTGGGTCCGTGAAATGTTTTTCTCCACGGAGACATGATTTCTTTGTCTGGAATGTTGCACAATCTGGTATTAAACATTTATGTATCATGGAGATCAAACCAGACCAAGTTACAGGTCAGATCTGTGGAGAGGCAGCTTCAGCTTTAGGTATTTATGAGCAATAAAACCACCTGTAATTGAATAAATATAAGGTACAGCAGTTTAATAACGTACTGTGGAACATTCCCGGCAGGGCAATGACATTTCCATAGAAACAAGGTGGTTTTGGTTTTTAAAACATAAAAAACAGAACTAGTTCATTTTAAACTGTTTGCAGTGGTCCAAAGTTATTACTCACTTACCTTAAGCATTCTGAATATTTTACAACTTTCAGAGACCATGGTAACGACAACTAGCATGCTGACCACGCACTTCCTGATTCTCCACCAAAAACACACTTTATAATTAGATGCAACAGATATATTTTTTGTTCCAGAGCTGCTTTTAGAATATATCTATGGGGCAAATTTTGCTCGAATACATGGGGAAAAAGGCAACCAATTAAAACACCCCGATTACCATACATCTGACAACTGAAACGTGAACGCATAAAAACCAGCTTGCCACATCCTTGACCCTCACCGGCGCTGTGACCATCCGCCAAACGCCCCCAAAAAGACGCTCAGAGGAGATAAAAGAGAATATGGAGGAGCCCGGTGCGTGTACAGAGACCCGAGATCTGAAAGCAGAAATGCCATGAAAAATGGATGAGATCGGCACCCCCATGGAGGCTCCTCTCCTAATCCCCTCTCCTTCTGTACGCTCGGACAGAATGCAAACAGCAGCTCTCCACCCGGGGCCCACGTACTGATTTTAGTATTCAGCGCACCCCACCCGCCCCACTCGCTGTCTCTCTGCCTGCTGGAGCTGGTATTGGATGTGATGGTGATTCATAAAATACATGTCTGAAATATGAATATGGTTTAAACACTAAATGGGATAAAGTTAAAGGGCTCGCATTGTGCTATTTTCCTCATCAAAAACATAGCTGGAGTTGTGTTTCATTTCATTCACACACGTTTAACACACAAAGCCTGCGTATTTAGGTTCTCTCAAACAGAAAACACCCTGTGAAATGGTAATACAGGAAGTTCTCCAGTGTTTATAAACTCCGTACACCTTCACTACAATCATCGGATTATTTCAGATCTGGAATTGCCCATCTCGACTCAACAAAAGTCAACAAAAATCTACCAGCATGTTGGGGTTTGAAAACATAGAAAGCTCAATAATAAAGGATTACTCCAACATGTGTGAATGAAACAAAACACAACTCCAGGTATGATTTTGAGAAGGTTTTTATTTATTACATTTTAAGACGGCTCACAAAAGTCAACTGTATGTAATATAGGAGGCTTAACAGTCATTTTAGCATTGAGTAGGGTGACCAGACGTCCCTATTTACTCGGGACAGTCCCAGTTTGGAGCCCTGTGTCCCCTATCTGAGCAAATTTATCCAAAACCACTGATTTATCCCAGTTTTATACAAGAAATGTCCCAGGTGTCCCTGTTTTTGACCCATTTGATACCTGCCAACAGTAAAGAGAGGCATAAATTGTCGCTTGTTTAGGTAAAATCCAAAAAAAGCTTAAAAATGACAAAAAACACAAAGAAAATGTGACTATATTGACACACATGTTCGTGATGAATGGTCTCTGCATATCATTTTCCTTAATTACGCACTCGTTTCACAATTTTATTAATACCAACCACCAAAAAAACGGAGATGTCCCAGTTTTTTACTTTGAAAATCTGGTCCCGCTAGTATTGAGACCCCAACTCCCCAAACAGACAAAAATACTGCATCAAATAAAAATATTAACCATAATAAACATGCATTTTTACTTTAATTTTATTTTATCTGAGTTTTTATGCCCTTATAGAAACAAGACACATAAATAACACAATTAAGCTGGAACAGACGACCGTCCTGCTCTAGTCTTGCCTTCAAATTACTGTAGATTAATGGGCAAGTTCAATTCATGTATTCTTAATAATGTGGATGCAAGTTAAGTGTCCTGCCAGATGACACAATGGCAGCTTGTTGACTGTGAAAAAAGAATCATTAGACTTCTAGTTAGTGGGCAAAGTCTTAAGTATTGTATTTTTCGCACAATAAGTCGCACCAGCCAAAAAATGCATAATGAAGAAGAAAAAAACATGTATAAGTTGCACGATAAGTCACACTTTTTGGGGGAAATTTACTTTAGAAAATCAGAGACCAAGAACCGACATTTCATCTTGAAAGGCAAGTTATAGAAGTTATAGTAATAAAAATAACCAAATAGAGAACAATCCGTGTATCATTCGTTCATTTGTTTTTCAATACAGAACCAAAAATAAGAAAATGAAAAAACAACTCTTTTCTTTACTATTTGTCTCTAAAACCAAAATGAAAAAACAGATAACGATTTGTTTTTTTCATTTTTGATTCATATATACGATTCATATATTTGGTCTATGGACTGTCAGTGTGAAAAATGTCATATATAAGTCGCACCTGAGTATAAGTGCAGGACCACCCAAACCCTGAAAAAAGTGCGAGTTATAGTCCGAAAAACACAGTAGTTGGTTTTGCAATGTAATACAACTTTCATTACTAGTTCACAGATATGAAAAACCTTGAGCTTTTCAGAGGACAAATGACCGTATGGAGACAAGTGTAATCTTAAACTTAATCTTATTCTAGTGGTGGTAAAAAAGAGAAAACAGAAAGTCTGGGGAGGGAACACAATCCTGAAATTATCAGTGCTTTTAGCTTTATCTATAAACACACATTTGTATCACCACCTACATAGTTACGGTTTCCATGCGGCCTCTTACAGTATATACTTAGATACAGTAATCATGGTTACAGATTTTAGCCTAAGCGGAGGCCCTCTGTGTGTGAAATAATGTTCCAGTCACACGAGCAGCGCTAGAGGATCGCACTATCACCACTGCCCCTGCGCCTATCTGCTGCCGTCGCCGTGGTGATGAGTGGACGACAGCACGGATGAAGGTGGCACTATGAATGGCATGTGACCCTGGATCTGTTCTGTGCTACATGTGAGTATGTTGTGAAAATGATTTGTGTTTGTACTGGCACTGTACATGTCAAAGATTATCTGAATTGGGAGCTATCTTAGCCTGACTTAGACTTAGACAAACTTTATTGATCCATAACGGAAATTATTTGGACACAGTAGCTCACGCATCATAATATAATATAATAACAAATAGTAAAAAATATAATTGGTAATAATAAATTCTGTATAAGTAGCAAAAAAGATAGAAAGAGACAGGCGTCAAATAAGATATAATTATATAAATGTGTATGTACAAGTCAAAATAATAAGAAAAATAGTAATAAAATGTAAAATCTCAACTATGTACAAGACATGAGACTTTTTTCTTTAACATATTAGTGATAAAGCTGCACTATGTAACTTTTCAACTGCATGTGCCCTTGGAGATGCTATTCTTTTGCTTGGAATGCTCCACAGTATGGCATTAAAACTATATATCTCCATGAAGACAAGGAGAATATGGCGCCAAGTCAAGTTACAAGTCAGATCAGTGGAGAGGCGACCCCGCTCACTGTAAGAATTTATGTTTTTCAAGGAACTATTATAACAACAAAACATCTGTAATTGCATAAATACAAGATAGATAAGTTTAATGCCATTCTGTAGAAGATGGCAAACCCCCACCTGAAAAGTTACATAATGCACCTTTAAATTTGTATTTTATGGATAAATGCATGTCTTTCGTCAGAATTCAAAATAAAGTTTGTATTATTTCAAAAAAATTAAGTTTCTTTTAGCATCCCAGGTTATCATGGCCCATTTTCATTATCAATAAAAGGCTAAATTGAGCAAACTTGAGTAGTTCCAAAATCAAATAACTTTATACTTTTAACTTTTAACTTAAATGAAAATATGAAACCTCATGAACACAAGTCTTAAGTTAAAAGCAGTTTCTATCTGTTTTTCCTTTTCCATTTACACCATTTTACAAAAGACTAATAAAACCAATTACCCATCAAGGTCAACTTGATCTGCAAACTCCATAGAAACAGCGATTCAGAAAACCTCTAAGCACGTCTTTGTAGTAATACGGCTGAAGGGAGGACATGTATTTAAATATGAAAAAGCCCACCAGTTGTTCCTACCTGCCATCTGTCTGTCTAAGCCTCACCTGAGCTCACCTCTGTCAGCTGATCTATGCAAATGAACTGGGCATAAGACCTTGGTTTTACATGCAACATCTTTACGGAATCTAAAATATGTGGATAAAAAAGGGTGAATAAATAAAATGTTTTAATGGCGAAGAGTGCAACGTTTTTGGTAGGGCGACTGCTACTAATCTCCACGAAAATGTTGTTGCTTTGTCTGGAATATTGCACAGTATGGCATTAAACATATCTGTCATCATGGAGACAAGTAGGTGGCATGACAAAGTTGGCAAAGTTACAGGTCAGATCTGTAGAGAGGCGAGCCCGCTAACAATACATGTTTTTCAAGATAACAAGAAAACAACTGTAATCGAATGAATAAATACAAGACTTTTGATTTAGGTGGTGGATCCTTCGTTAGAAAAGTTACATCGTGCACCTTTGTAATGCATAGTGTCACAATTGTAATTTTATCCAAGTAATTACTGTACTTCAACAATTTACATTTCATTTACAAATTGCGTAGACGTATTTTTACATCACATTTACCTTACTTAATTTGCACCCAGAGAACATTCTAACTATTGCAAGGCGCAGGGTTTTGCATACACTCGCACGCAGGTGTTGGCCAGGCGGTAGAGGGCGCGCTAAGCTTCTGCAAAAACCAGGGTTGAAATAAGGAGAGCCCCATGCTGAGCTGCTGCTGCTTTACGGGTGCCTAATGTTACTGGAAAGTGTTAAACAGAAGGGACTATGTTTTTTTTACCACACGCAAAAGCACAGAGTAGAATAAAACACGCAAGGAAACAGCTTTACGATAATGCAGGAAAAATAATTCAAAGTTTACCTAAAAGCAAAGCGTGAGGTTTACAATATGGACAGCGATAGAATGATTTTTGAGTGAACGCTACATAGAAATAACACGATATAATTAGTTATGCAGATAAAATAATATGTAAATGTAAAAAAGAACAAAACTAGTTCGCACTTAACCTACAAATACATTACGCTTCGGCGCGCGTAAAGATCTAAATCATTTGGCGCACGCTTTTACGCAGTGGATTTACGTTTTAAATACTATGAAATTCTCACTAGAAATGCTGTCATATTGAAGTTTTTTGTAGGCTGAGGTGCAGAAGGAGGTAGGTGTATGTATGTATGTGTGTGCGAGGCGCTGAGACCAGAGAGAGAGGGAGAGGGAACGCGCGCAAGAGAGAGAGGTCCTCGGCGCTGGTGGTTGGTTGGCTGGCTCGCTGGCTGGTGGGGGTTATTATACTATTGTCCGCCCCTTAATCCGGTTGGCTCAGAGACTGCCCGCAGGCCAATTTGTAAGTGGTTTGCGCAGCTGCCAATCAAAGCAGACATCCTCTCCTCAGGCCGTGGCATACGAGAACATCTCAGTTGCTGTGTGGAGAGAGATTTGACCGAGGGACACTCCTGTAGTACATGGACCTGCATCAGTGCCGCTGCAATTCGCCGATAGACCGCTGCCACCGCCGCCGCTCCTCGCACACCCACACCGACACCGGGACTGCTCCGCCGCGGTGGAACCAGACGACGAGCGCCCGGCTGAACCCCTGCCTCTCTCCGCGCGTTTGCATGTCAGCGCCAGCCGAGAGAGGAGGCTCGTGGTCCCTTATGTCACTCTAATTGATCGGCGGCATGGGGAAACGCACCGGGATTAGGAACTGCTCCCTCCCGATAGTGTGCCTGCTACTGTTGACGTTATGGACGGAGGTAAGCGCAAGCGGGGGAGCGTGCAAGCCAGCAATCCCGCAATAAAACAAAATTACGAACAAATATCGCAAAAGTTAGTGGGCGTGGGCGCGCGTTTATTGACTCTACGTTGCATTTTAATCGATTAATTGAATTACGTCAGTTGTGGGGAGCATGTGATCGTGTTACCGTGACAAGATACAAGTGTTAGGAATTGAAACAGGGTTCATACTGGTGGGCTGCTGTCCCATTTAGCTCGCTTTAAAACCAAAGGGGTTTTTAATGAGGGGAAACGGGCCTGGTGGAGTGAGAAGTTGCGTGAATTGGCCTCTGCAGCAGGTTAGTCCAGAGGTACGCATGAAAACCAATGCACCTTGTTCACGTGTTCCATTCATGATGCAGGGAATTAACAAGCGCTTCCACTCAAAATAGCGTTTAACCCCCTCAAAGCAAGTCAAATATTATAAAACTGGATAACTTTGTGCATATTATAACGTTTGGCAAATATTTTCACATGCAACTTACTACATCGTGGTCATTAAGTGTAATGATTTAGGTTGGGTTTTGTTGATTCACTGTCTTGAGTGGAATAGATTGCATGTTTAGGGGACAAATCTACCTGCTCCAAACCAAATTTAGGATATGGGAAGACCCATTCGTGCACAATAAGTAAAATAGTATATGTAAAAATAAGCCTAAGATTATATTATGACTGACTGGTCCTGTTTCATATTTGTTATTAAAGGTTAAATTTTAGAAATAGACTATATGGTAATACAAGGGCTAACTTCTTACAGTCTTATTTGCAGTTTTTTGTAGTTTTTTATAATACCCAGGGATGTCACCTTCTCAAAATGTACATAACATAGTGCTAAATGTATTTACTATTATGTGACTACTACTACTACTGCTGCCACCAATTGTGTCCTAACCAAACTCTTGTTATCCCACAGTTGTCCCAGTCCACGGGCCACTTTGAACTTCAGCTGATTTCAGTGGAGAACCTAAACGGCGAACTATCTGATGGAGAGTGTTGCGATGGGCCCAGAAACCACCAGGACCTACAGTGTACAAGGGACGAGTGTGACACCTATTTCAAAGTCTGCCTAAAGGAGTACCAAACTGAAGTGACCACTACGGGGCAATGCACGTTCGGATCGGCCACGACTCAAGTACTCGGTGGAAATATGTTTTCTTTTCAAGGCACTAAGAATAATCCAAACAAAATCGATGAAGCTGGGAAGATTTTGATTGCTTTTCAGTTCGCTTGGCTGGTAAGTTACAATTTTTCACTATTTTTCTGTGATGCAAGATGTCGACATGTTTCTACTATTGGTAACACAAGCTCAGTTGACACTTTATGTAGGCTGAGAGCTTGATCACTTTTACTGGTGATGCGTGCTGCTGTTGCTGTGCACTTAGGCAAGACACCTTACCTCCACTGTGTGTGTGCAATGGTGCATGAATCTGCAAGTTATCCAAGACTTCACTGTTTGCTGTATGGCCCAGTGACAAAAAGTTAAAAGAAAACAATGCATTGTTAAATAGTAGTTGATGTAGAAGTTCATATTTCTTGGTAATTTATTGGATTAATCCTGGTTTAGTCCTGCTTCAGTCCAGGTTTAGTCCTGTTTCTGTCCCGGTTTAGTCCTGCTTCAGTTCTGGTGCAGTGTTGGCTCAGCAAGTTTGGTTCTACTTTAACTCAGATCCAAAACTTGAACTTATAATCTTGTCGCAACTGGTCCGAAAAGTTGATCCATCACTGGTTTCAAACCCCTACAATATCCAAGTGGACACATCTACCTCAAACTTTTCTGAATTTTCGCAGAATTGTCCCTTAACCTGTCCTTTCTCCACACTAACTCATTAAGTTGTTGCGTGGTGGACATGCGGGGCTCCTCAGTTCTGACACACACCGTGGCTAAACGATTGCATGCTTGCCTTGGATCAGGTTGCTGCTACAGTGCTTGGCCGTGTCATCTTGGTCATCTTTTAAAGTTGCCCTGATATATTGGCTTGGCCTTGTTCCAAACAGACCCGCTCACACCTGCCAGTCCCCATGAATGCATAATTAGACTGGGGCAAATGCTTTTTCATGGACCCAGAGCCTAAAGAGCGAAGCACCTTACCTTCCCTTTACTGTTTTTTTTGATTTGCTGTGAAGTATTTTGGAAGAATTTGACATTTGAAGTTGCGGTACTTGGCGAAACTTTCGATTATAGGATTTTGCAAAACTCAAACACGCAAAGGGAGCTTTAAAGGTGTATTGCATAACTTTTTGAGTGGCGGATGCATCTCCTGCTTGTCTCCATGGAGATGTTATTGTTTTGCTTGGATTGTTCCAGAGTATGGCATTCAACTTGTCCATGTCCAAGCAGGTGAGGCTGCATGTCAGATCTGTGGAGGGGTGTCCATGCTCCTAGTAAGAATGCATGTTTTTCAGGGTACTTTGTAACAGTTAAAACATTTATCATTTGATAATACAAGAATGCAGGATAAGTTTAATGCCACACTAAGGAACATTCCAGGCGAAACAATAAAATCTCTACGAACAAGCAGCTAACAAACCTCAGAAAAGTTACGCACTGCACCTTTCCAATACTTGTCATATTTAGCAATGTTGTAACTTCTATTAACGTGTTTTTGAAGACGAAAAACAATATTGACAACATGAAAACCCAAATAACTATTGCAAAAGTATTATCCCAATAGCAAGACAAAAAATATTGTACACTCTCGTAACCAAAACCAGTAAATCAGTAGCTTCCTCCAGCTCACCACCTGCTCGCGTCTTGCCCCATTTACTTCTACCTTTTATTCTGACGTGTGAAGTATGCTCGCTCTGACATATGCGTTGCCTTTGGGCACAAGGTTTTTTCTTCTTCTCTTCTGGTGCTTATTTGACACCTCTCCTCTTTTTCCTCTTCCCCCGCTCTTGCCGCACCCCTCTCCTGCTCTGGGTGCCAGGTGGGCCCCTAGTGGTCCCTGCAGGCTATTGGGCATGTCTGACTTTAGTATGACTGATGGCTAATGAAGTCGGCACGCGAATGGGGTGTGTGCATGTTATAACGCTATGCTATTTTGGAGTTGCTAGGTTTTTTTGTTGTTTTTGATCGCTTTAGGGGTTGAATTCAATACTTTTATAGACGAATGACTGCTGGTTATAAGGGGGTGGAGTTGAAATGGGGGAGGAATTGGTTTGTGTTAAAGAATTTCATCATTTTATAACCTCAGGTGGAAGTATTTTTCTTAGCGGTTTTACCTTTTAATATTTAAATCGATTGTAAAATGAGTTTTACTATTAGCAACATACAATTTTAATCACATTTTTGTAATGTGCATCAAACTCGCAAATCACAAAGGCTGAAATTTTTGAAGTACCATGATTTCCTCCACACACAACAAAATATTCTGCATGAAAACTGCTAAAACTAGTTAAGATCTGCACAAACATGTTCTAAAATGCAATTCTCGTAATAGTTCTTCTCTGGACAAGTTTCAAATATGAACTTCTTTCTTATCGCAATCTTAATGCTTGTCAAAAAAACAAAACAACGCAATTCGATATTTTTCCCTAATTGTTCTGCCTAATGTGTTGTGAAATTCAAGCTATATGGGTCCCTTTGTGTAAATAGCATAGAGCCATACCAAGGCGTTGTATTTTCAGTCGCAATCAAAAAGAAATGGTTGACACGACAATGTTCTAGTTTATTTCGAGGCAGATGATTGGCTGCAGGCTGGAGCCAAGAGGAAATAGGACCAAATTACATTGTAAACTTAACTTTACTCTGCAATTTGCATTTACCATCTGTGTAAGTTGACTTCTCAGATGCTAATGTGGCTAATCTTCTTTATGGGGATCTTCAGTTAGCCACATGTCTTTTGATTACATTTCCTGCAGCTCTTTATTGCTGACTAATGCTTCGGGACCCCGGGGTGCTATAACAGGATTGCTTTTGTTTGGAGTCAGGTGGGCTCTGAGTCAGGAGCAAATTCACACCTGAATAGTTATACTTTTTGGCTCCTGATTACTAGCTGTACCTTGGAGCTATATCTGTTTCAATGCTTTAAATGCCTCGCCTAAAATCAGTTGTTTTCAAGCTGTGGTCCTGCTTCTGCATTTCTTTCAGCATTTCAGCACACCCTTCTCTTGATAATCTAGTACTAACTTGTAGTCCTTGTTTAGTCTTGAATTAAATGTCCTAAATTGCGCAAAATTGACACTTGTTTGAGTAACCCTTTATTATTCGTCTGTTTACAACTCCAAAGCTCAAAATCCTCTGTTCCACCTTGTGCGTGACTTTTAGTTCAGTAGAGATGGGCGAATCCAAGGCTGAAATTATCCACATGATTCAAGTGAAGATTTATTGAGTTTAAAAAGCACTTTCTGTATTACCACATGACATCACAAGGTGGAACGGAGCCTAAATATGCAGGATTTGTGTGTTAAACATGTGTGAAAGAAACAAAACACAACTCCGGGTACGTTTTTGACGCGGAAACATTATAACATCAGAAAATAGCATAACATGGGCTCTTTAATTCTGGCTTGGTAAGTTTAGTGTTAGTTCTGCCCGACTTTAACCTATTTTTTTCCTTTTTTATATAACAACTTTTTATGACTTCCTGGTTTCATTTGTCCCATTTTAGATACTGCTTGGTCATCACTGCCAGTACTTTGAAACCTATCTGAATCCTTCTATTCTTTCCTTACACTATCTTCTTGTGTTTACTCTGCGTGTTCTCAGAAGTTGGGCATCCCCTGATAACAGAGCGCTATAGCTGTGGCAGATGTCACTACAAACCCGCCTTTGGCCCACACAAACAAAGATGCAGTGTGTGCTATTGGCTGGTGTCATCTGGACAGCTGTTCATTTCAGCACTCATTGAATTACAACTGGGACTGTCTTAACTGCTGGGATAATCCTGTAAAAGTCATGCAAAAAAGTTCCTCAGTTGTGGTTGGATTGTGAGAAGAAAAGGATTGATCAATACTTTCGCCAAGTTACAAAGAAATGGCAGATTTGAAGGTGCATTGTGAAACTTTTTTGGGTGGAGGATGCATCAAATGCTATATTCCATAGTTACTGCTTTCACAGTGTGGCCTTAAACATTTCTTTACGGACCAAGACCAAGTTACAGGACAGGTCTGTGGAGAGGCAACCCTGGTAACTCAGTGAATGCATGTTTTATACGTATTTTTGAGGTATAAAACCACTTATAATTCAATAAATGTAAGGTAGAGCTGTTTAATGACATACTGTGGAACATTCCAGGCAGACCAATGGCGTATCCATAGAAACAACCTACCAAAAAGTTACACAATGCACCTTTAAAGTAATCTTTTGCATTAGGAATAAGTTTGTGTTACAGTTCTATCATTACCTTACAAATCAGGATTCAGTTCACAATGCTTTTAATGGTTTCAATTTCATCTAAAAACATTAAAGCTGCACTGTGTGACTTTTTATTTGGAATATTACACCACCTGCTTGTCTCTGGTGATTTTACCTGCAATAGAAAAGCTGCACAGCACTCCTTTAACATTTGAGAGCATTTCAGAGCATGTTTATAGCAGTCAATAGTGCAGAATTAGCAGGGATTTCAAATAAGACAAGATATTTTGTTGTTTGGAGTGATGATTCCTTTACAATTTTGATAATTACGACCATTCAAATTGCAATTATTCAGCTGCTAATAAGTGTGCAGCCTTAAAATCAAAATAAACACTTATTTTTCGTAACTTTCAATGTAAGAATCATCACTGCATCCGAGATAACTGAATAACTACAGGTTACACAGAGCATTCCCTGGTTTGCGTGGTAGCCAATTTACTCGTATTATGTGCTTTTGTTGCTTTGTACTTGTCCCAAAAGCGCGTGAGTGGTTGATATTTGATTTCTCCTCCTCCTGCGTGAATAGAGAGGTGTATTTGTTTGGAAGGAGTCCAGTGGTTCCCCTGTATTGGCTGCCTTACACAGAGCACAGTGATAGTGATGCTGGGCCTACGCTCGTGGGTTTTTCCGTGGGCAGGGACTCACCCAGGCTGCTCTGCTTTCACTGGCCAGATACTGTTCCTTTTAGATTTCAGAGAAGACAATATCTGAATAATGGATTCTTATTATTTTATGTTCAAATTATCCATTGGTTTTGGTGAACATCTCGCGTTTTTTTCAGTTTAAAGATTCTCTGTCATCTTTCTCGTGAAGGAGCTGCCACCTGCTTATTGTGCTGCTTGGAATGTTCGTCAAAATGGCATTAAACTTATCTTCAAGAAGACAAGCCGGTTTATTTCTTCCATTGACATTCGTGAGGCAAGGCAGGTGGAGTGTCTTGCCTGAGGACGCCACTAAATAATGGGGTTCGGACCACCAACCTTGCAGTTTAAATCCGGCCATAAGGAGTCGTTATCCAGCTTAAGACCAGCACAATGACTAAACTGGTATTGTCTCACGAAGGGCATCTAATATAAAAGAAAAATCAATATTCCGCAGTGGTTAGGAGAATGATAATTGACTCAAATGCGACAGAAAGTGATGTCAAAATACAGATACTTAACACACTTTTTGCTTGTATATTGGTCCATTACTTTACAGTAGTTGTCTCCATAGCATTGTCTTAACCTGAGGACCAGAGGGCTGCATTTGTGTGTCTGATTAGGTTTCCTGTTTGCTCAGCAGTGGGGAGAGAGCGCGGGACATGTCTTATTTCCATTTGATCACTAATGAAATTGCCGGTGGAATTTTTTTTAACTCCCCCGCTCCTCCTCCTCTTCTTCTTCTACTCCTCTCTTTGCCTACATCAGGCCATCGGACGCCCATTTGACGCATCTGCATTCTCAGCTCAGATGTGTGAAGTTGTCTGTATGTACGGATGTAGGTTAGATTCAGGGATATGGATAAAAAAGAAACATTGCATTTAATAATATTGTATTTTTCAATACCAGGATTGTAAGGATAGAGGATGTGGCTCTCTTTATGTACTCTGTTTGCATATTGTATTCAAAATCTTATTTTGTCATGCCAAAATGCCGTGTTTTTGTTTTTTTGTTTTATTTACATTTCTAAAAAATCATGCATTTGATATAGTAATAGTTGTCGGGGTACTAAATACTCAATGCTTAATACAAATTTAATAAACCACTTTTGACGAAATTTTACCATGTTCTAACAATTTAGGAAAGGTACAATGTCCCGTCTTATTTTTTCTCATTATCAACCAGTACTTCAAATGAGTACCTTGTTTCAGTACTAGTTTTGAGTATTGACTTTTATTTATACATGCAATCCAAGTATTACTAAATAATCATACAGTTTATCAAGGCTTGGCACTGAAACAATGAGTGAAATAATATGTAATATGTTGTCCAGCTTTAGCATACGTTGCCATATAAGCCAAATAATTCACTTTTGAAACATCATATTAACCAAGTCAAAAATAAGAGAGGTTTTTGTATGCTATTTTAACATTTTCTGCATTTTCCTCTTCCTCTCGTCCATCATCCCATAAGCACCGCTTGTCGATGGTCTAGCTCCATTTAAACCATGTTAATCTGTTCAGACCTGCTCTCTCCCTCACTCAGATTTTGTTTTTCCTGGAGCTAAACCAAAGTATTTGCATAGCTCTGGTTGACTGCGTCTAGAAGTGCAAACGGTGGTTCTCTACTGTAAAACCTCATGTTAGCATCTGTCATTCAGATACATGCTTGGCCCTAGTTCAAACAAGCGAATAAATCACATGCTAATTACGCTAATCACGGAATTGATTTATCCCAAAGGCCGCCGATGCTAACTGTTTTTAGATGTTTACGTGATTTACATCCTCTACTGGAGCGCTCTTGCAATTATTCACTGTAGATGTAATTTTTCTAACGGTTAGTCTGCTACCTGTTCGTGTCTACATGTTTGGAGATGTTGCTTTGCTTAAAATGTTCCGCTGTTTGGCATTAAGCTTATCTATCTCCATGGAGACAAAACAAATGCACCACCAGGCTACTGTATGTTGAAGGGTAGATGAGCGGAGAGGTGAACCTGCTCATAGTAAAGTAATAGAATAAATTCCAGCTATGTTTAATGTTATAGTTTCGACAGGGTTCCCACGGTCATGGAAATCCTGGAAAAGTCATGGAAATTCAAATAGTCATTTTCCAGGCCGGAAGAAGTCATGGGATTTTAGTATCTTTTCGCGCAACTACAGCATTCTGTTCAGTTCTCTTTAGGTTGTTATGATTATTTCTGATTATTTTCATGTCTCTTTGCTTTATTTTATTTTATTTTATTTAGCCTTTATTTAATTAGGTAAAGACCCACTGAGATCCAGCAGCACACGTCAAGAGCAGAAAACAACAATCACTTTAGATAAATTATGAAAGTAAGGCGCAAAGAATGTAGAAAATATTTCAAAAGTGCAGTACAGTAGCAGTCTATGAAGATAAAGTGCGGTAGGTGTGGACAATAGATGATAAAATGCGATAAAATCTGTTACAAAGAGCACTTTTTACAGCGACATCTTAAAAACAAGGGCACTGATGAATGGACACTTTTTGCCTATTACATAACCAAGAACCAAAAGCTTTAAATGAGACAAGTTCAGATATTTTCAATTCAGTTTGGAGGGTATTTCAAGCTGAAGGAGCAGAGAAGCTACAGGCCTGTTTCGCCAGCTCAGTCCGAACATGAGGAACTCTGTCTCTGATACCGACGACCCACCTTGACTAACGAATGTTCTGCGGGAAACACTGCAAGACACAATAAGGTCTGACAGTATTTTAAATGTTAAAAACTATAATATCGTACCATAAGCTGAGTGAAAAGGGTTAACATTTCATATTTAGCCCTAAAAGTCTGCTTAATTGTACATGTAGGGTGCCGTAAAGTCATGGAAAATTCACTTTAGTTTATGAAAAAGTTGTGAAATTTTGTCTTTCCAGGCAAAGGGTTGATATTTTCAAGCAGGTTGCTGACCAAAAAAGTAGTGCACCTTTTAATCCACAGAAACATAGGAAGAACATGCACATAGACAAATGTCAACTGTTAATCAGGGCTAACTACTCTCCCACTATGCTCTCCCATATCCATTACTATTATTAAAGAGGCTGCTTACTAATATATTTTGTATCCTTTTACAGTTGGCTTCTTGCTTTTTGGTTCTTAACACTTTCAAGTGAGAAAAAAAAATCTATTAACTCCCTGTGCCGAAGATCTGGGACATTGTAATTGTAGCTAAATTAATATTAGAAATAGGACAGTAGCTTTTAACACCAAGGACTGCTTCAGTTATGTGGCTTTTTAAAGTACCATCTACACTGTGACATGTATATCTATGTAAATCTGCACTTGCGCTGAAGGATGTAGGGCCAAAAAATATGAAATTGTGAGATTTTTGAGCAGCTTTGTGATTTGTGTTTTCAATAAAAGGATTCGGTTCAAAGTAAAAAAAAAAAAAAAAAAGTTCAGAAGAATTGACAAAAAGACCAAAACATGAGCTGATGATCTAAACTAAGATCACATTTCAGAACATGTTTATACAGCTCTAAAATACAGGGTTAGCCATTTTTGTACCGAATAAGACTGGATATCTTTTTTGTGAAGGAAATTATGGTGCTTGTAATTGCAGCCTTTGCCATTGCGATCAAACTTGTGAGTAATTTTGCAACCTCAATAAGATGGGTCATATGTAAAGAATACATTTACTGGGACAAAAGTATAATAGTATAGCGAAATATTGTAAATTCAGTGACATAACCTGATCTCTTGATTAAATATTTGCAGGGTATACCTGATCTGATTTGATGCATTTTATGATTATAGGCTGCTCCTTTTCGCCACACCTGATCCTGGGCTGTTGCCTGGTGACCGCTGCATAGACCGCTAGTAAACAATCCTCCTCCTCCCCTCCTGGTGCTCCTTCCCCCTCCCTCTATCCCTCTATCCCTCCATCTCTCCCGCCCTCCACTCCCTTCCTCTGTCCTTGTTTGGTCCCAGGGCTGCACCACTCACCTGCGATTCAGTCCCACTCAATATTGATTATGCAATTACCTTTCGCCATATAAATCAAAGCCGCAGTGAGACATCAACTTGGGTCGCTTGGTGCGTGAACATAAGGTTCAAATTGGCTTTTAGGGAATGAAAATATGTTTTAGAGCAGCATAATAAATCACGCAAATATAGTTACCGCAAGAAAAATGTGTATATTGCACCTAAGGAATGTTTTCGATTTGTCAGTAATTAATTTAACTGAATTTGAATTTGATTTTGCTTTAAGTGTGCTTTGGGCTTTGTTTTAGACTAGTAAACTGGAGGTGTACATGTTTGGTTTACTAATATGTCTTGATTATTTTTGTATCATTTTGTTTATATTTTGTGCCAGTGTTTTGTTTGGAACAATATAAGAGCCAATTAATAATAACCTAGAACGAATCTGCAGCAAATTCTTTAAAGGACCTGTATTATGCTATTTTCTGAGTTGGTGGTGTTGCTTCATGACATCACAAGGTGGAACAGAGCATTTTGAGCTTTACATAGACAGATAAATAATAAAGGATTACTCAAACATGTGTGAAGGAAACAAAACACAACTCCAGGTATGTTTTTGAGGAGGCAACAGCTTTATAACGTGGCTTAAAGCTCACAAGATTCAGTTTTGCGCAACATAGTTTTAGTAATTTTTTAGATATTCCTTCTGTCGAAGTCAAATAATTACACAACATTTGGGTTACATCATGTCTGGGATTGTTTGTACAGGCATATAGAACACTGTCTTTTAATGAGACTCTAAATGTGTGCTAGCTCGTTTTTTTATGCCCCTCTGCAGACCCGCTCCCCGAGTCCCTAATCAATAACAGTAAAGCAGGAGGAAGTGTTGGAGGGGTTGCTAACGCTGTAATGAGTTGGAGGGTCTGGGTGCTATACATTTTAATTGTGTGATGTGGAAATTGCGGTTTAGAACATTACAATTCCCAAATGTGGAAGAACATAATAGAATTCTAAAGAGAAATGCATGTTTAGAAAATATTTGTATTTTAATGTATGGTGTTACATGTGATTTTTTTTTTTTTATATTTGCAGTAGTTTTGCGGATTTTTTCTAATATTAGAGTGATGGGAGAAGTCAGCAGACGAATACATTAAATTGTTATTTGGTTGTTTGCTTTAAGGGATTAGAGTGCGAGTGGTGCAGGAGGTTGAGTGAGGGCAGGTTGTAACTTTGCACACTCAAATTACAAATACATACTTGAAGCAGACGGAGCATCCGATGCCAAGTCACTTTGCTATTGCTTCGCTATTGCAACTACATTCACTAAGCCCAAAGTGACAAGTAAGGTTGTCAAAAGTGTCAAATTAGGTACTAATCCATACTGAAAGTAGATACTCCATTTAAGCAGGTATCGATACTAAAAAAGTCACATTCAGAGGACAAAAATAAACCTTTTCTGAGTAGCTTTAGAATGATTTTGAGCTGTATCAGAACAAGTATAAGAGCACATAGACTAGTATACGCCCATGGACCACTATGGACCAACCTGGATGACTGAGGGATTACAGATAGATCCACATGGTAATCTAAAAGAAAGTACTATTATTGAATGTTGAAAATCACATACTTTTGTGGTATTGGAATTTGTATCGAGTTAAGGCTGAACTTTACTATTGAAATCGTGTTTGATAATTTTTTTGACACTAAAAGATAGGGGTGTAACGATATCCAAGTCTCACGATACGATATTGTCACGGTATGAACCTCACGGTTTGATATTTATTGCAATATCGTGGGAAAGTTCACAATATGGTGGGGAGGCTCATTATATTACTGACTGACATTATAAAATACTTTGACCAGTCATTTGTTACAACATTTATTGTCTTTAGGGATGTAACGATATCCAAATCTCTCTGTACAATATTTTCATGATATACATCTCATGATACGATATTTTTTGTAATATTTTGTGGAGGCTCACAGAACTGTGAATATGCTACGTTTTCCTCTAAAAACGCCTTCACAAGACTTAATCCAAAGAATGAAGATTTCAAAGTGCTTAGAACAGTTATTTCTTCATGTAGTCTGCACTGAAACGGAGCAAAGGATCATGGTCTGTGTTTTTCTTATGTTCTTTTTAGCTATTTCTGCATCATAACTATTCATTTAAGCAAAGAGACTTGTGATTCGATATATTGTGATGTTCCACGATATTATTGTGAGACCTTTGACGATATGATATCACAATACTTATTGTTACTTCCATAGTAAAAGATATTGTTGTTTCTCTAAGTCACCACTTTTTTGCTTTGCCTTTATGTATTTTTGTTGTGTATTTGTGTTTAGAAAGTTCACCTTTTACTCAGTACATGTATTTTGGTGCTTCCAGTACTCATAAGATATACTTGTAGTTTTGGCGGTAAACCAGCTTCTGTGCGACACCTTTTACTAGTAACACTTCATCCAATTAAAACCATTAACGGGAACTATGTCTCACTAGTAAACAATCAATATCTGGTTTTAGGTCACTTTCACACTCTTAAAACCTTGCTGCGTATTGGACATTAAACATAAGAAGTTTATCCAATTGGAATTTCTCAAATAAACATCAAAATTGGGAAAAATGACAAAATATTACTACTCACCTTGCAACCTCACCTGCAATTTTAAACCATCTTCCTCGCAGCTTGTGAACACTCATCGATGCATCATGGTGGAAATTACTGCTTGTTACCATTAAACATCTGTGTCGCACAACTACGGCGTTTCCTGGCATTGTTTTCTACCACTTACCCTAAAGCTAATTCCGCCGCTAAGCTTCGTGGGTAATCGCCTGTGTCATGCAATAGCCATTAGCACTGCCTGCTCCGTATGCTGCAGGTGTTAATGCAGATGAGTGCTGCTAATGTTTCTGCTTGTGCATATTTCCGTTGTCCACCTCCCCACCAGCTAAAACCACAGCATTTTCTTGGTTAATATAAATGAGCTAGCGGTGTGCAGGTGCTGGGGGGTTGCTAGCTAGCGGGGGGCGGGTGAGGCTTGTCATTACATGGGCAGTTAAATTGTCACTGTACTGTTGGACCTGTTTGAAATGATAATGGGGCTCTGTTGGGGGCCCCGGTCCGCAGTGCCATCGTGTCGGGAGTCGGACCCCTAATGTCCCCTGAAGAGCGGCTATTGTGGAAGACGGTGAAAGCCCGAGAAAGGAATTTAGGAGAATGTAGTTAAGTAGTTATAATTTCTTTCTTTATTTTTTTTGGTAGTACAAAAATGAAAATGTAAATGTTGAATGCAATATAGGCATGTAACGAATGACAGGTCTTACTAAATGAAATGTTAACATAACTCTGTATAACATTATAACATTAAGTTTTTAATAGGGTTGTCAAAAATATATAGAATATCGGAAACTAATTGAACTAGTATTCAAACTGGATACTCATTTAAGCACGTATCGATACTGAAAAGGAAAAAAATCACGATATGGGATAATAAAAAATCGATTTGCATATTAATTCCTTAAGATCAATTTGTATGTCCAAAGATCGATTTAATTTTTAATACATTTTCCTCTGGTGAACCCCACTCATCACGTCATTGAATTCGCACAAGCGCGTGCAGTCTGACTATATCTAAACAATTAACACGGTGTCGGACACTGGTGGCAACATTAGTGGCAAAGTCCCGGCTTTGAAGACGCCAGAAACACTCAAAGCTCCATCTGGTACCATTGCGGGTTCGGAAACGATAAAGACAAAGATGCGCTTGACAGAAGCAAAGTGATTTGCATGACCAAATGGAGGTGAAGTACAGCGGAAATACAACCAACCTCAGGAACCACTTGTAACAGCTCAGGCAACAGCTCAAAAATGGTTCTAATAACACTAACCCAAATCGAGATCGGATCAGATCGAATCATGATAATACCCAAACCTGCTGGATAAAATGTGACCTTTCCTGAACAATTTATTCTTGATATTGTAAGACCACATGGTTTTTCTATACCATAATAGACCATACCATTTTTACTTAGTGTTGAAAATTACAATATTGTCTAAAAAAAAGCCTTTTTAATATCATCATTTGGGTATCAAATTCAGAAATGAGAATCAAGTCTATTCTTTTGTATGGAAATAGTTTCAAATGTTAGTATTGTGACAACACTACGTCTTAATTGTGTCCTTTTGCTGCATTTGCATTCTTAAGAAGCAGATGAAACTACGTAAACTATGATCCTTTGTCAGTGTAGCCAACACCAAGAAAGAGTCTTGTCTGACTTCTCTATAAGACGATGAAGAGTTATAGAAAGGCATTGGATTGATAGATCTGTACCATAATGAAACTACCATAACATTTAATATTGCTCAATCCATTCTTCACGCAAATCGTATTTAGTTTACCTTGTTACCTGCAAGTCTTCCTGTTTAGTTTATTCCATATTTACTGAAAATTAAGGTTAGATGATGGTTTAAGAAGGTCAACTGAGGGCACCCAAATCTGAATATTTCAAAGCTGGTAAAAGAATAAGACTTCTCTCAAAAACTATTTCCATTCAAATGTCTACCCTGTTCCTACTCTTACTCCATCCCGTACCAATCTGTTGACATTTTGCCTAAACGTTAACCAACCGCTCCGTCACAACTCCTTCATTTGCATCCAAAAACCCAATTTGTGTAAAAACGTGCCTTCTGCTGGGGGCCTGACATGTCGCATAGTGTGGCATGGCGCTGGTTAATTAGCAGCAGCAGGGGAGGGGTTTGTTGTATTGGGAGTGCATGGCTAATGACCCTGTTGGCATAGTAGCAGCGGCGTGTTCAATGGTCCGTGTGTTTGTGTGTGTGCGTGTTCATGTCTGTGTGTGGGAGGGAGAGTGTAGCCGGGCCTCAGCCAAATGCCCCTGTCCTGAAGAAAGGCATCTCCTCCATTGGCACGCGACTCCTGGCAAGGCCCCATCACCTCTCCTATAAACCCTGCCAGTTTATTCTTGTCGATTTGGAAAAAGAAAAGGACTTGTTTGGATGCGCTACCTTTTTTGTTCCATGTCGCCATGGAACTGTTAGTGCTATGCCCGGAATGTTCCACAATATAATCTTAAAGGTGCACTGTGTAACTTTCTGGCTGGGTGTCCGTTACCTGCTTGTTTCTATGGATATGTCATTGCTCGGCCTAGAATGTTCCACAGTATGACATTAAACAGCTCTACCTTACATTTATTCAATTAGGGATAGTACTATAGATCAATAATAATTAGAAAAACAGGGATGCCTTTCTATAGATATGACCTGTAACTTGGCGTGGCTTGATCTCCATGGAGATAGAAAAGCTTTAATGCCACACTGTGAAATATTCCAAACAAATCAATAACCTCTCCCTACAAAAAACCCCGGAAAATACGCAATACGAAACAAAATAAACTATCTACTGTAAAATGCCAAATAAGAGCTGGGCTCCAGTTGACCGCTGTTTCCCCTTTAAACACCAGGTGCAGGTGTATATTTTGATAAATAACCGCCGGTTCCAATTAAACGGCAAGTCTAATGTACGCCGTGCCCACTACAACAGGACGCAGGACTGATGCTCGTGTCGTCTCTACAGAAACAAAACTTAAAATGACATGACGCATTTGCATAAACGCTTTCAAATGTGCGAAACTCCCCGCTCTGTAGATATTTTATTGCAACATTTCAAATTAACTTGCCTATATCTGTATAGAAAGTCACCTAAATGATAGTTATACTGGTTAAAAGAATTTGAGTGCAATATTGTCCCAGATTTTTGTGAGGAAGGAATTAATCGCCTGTCCGAAATTGCCGCCTGGTCTCAAATAAACGCCTGATCTGTTAAGTGATTGAAACAAATAAACGCCCGGCTCTTATTTGTTTTTTTATGGCGATCTAACTCTATTTAGACAAGCAGGGGACACCGCCAAGGCAAGTTACAGTAAGAATAGCTACTGTAAATGTAAAAACATGTCCATCTATGGAGACAAGCAGGTCCCTGGATGGTCCCCTCATCAGAAAAGTTACCAATAACATAAAGCTGTACTGTGTAATAGTTGTAATATACACTCCTGCTGGTTTAATTCAATACATAACTGAACTAAATATGCAAGGACACATCGTATTACAGTGAGCCTATTTGGGTTTATGGCAAGTTATAGTATCTGACAACCCAAAGTGAGGACACCTAAGGTCAACGCACGCAAGACCGTAAGAAATTTTCCACAGCAGTACAATTTTTTTTTACCAGTTCATTCGATCCTTGAATATATTTGCTTCATCTAAGAACAAGGAATAAAAAATGAATTGAAAATCACTGGTATTAACACTGCATCTGTCCATATAACCAAAGCAAATTGTGTGACATTTGTTGTACTTAATATCACAAATAGTAGAGCTTCTCAGAATGATTTGAATGATGAACAATGAAACAAATGTCCGAGGGCATCCCCTGTTTTTACACCCTCCCACCCGACACCACAGAAACTTGACAAAATCTCCAGTGTCAATGAGGACGCTGGCTCTTCTACCACAATTAGTTTAGTTCTTAGTTTAGAGAGGGTTTTGGTGAGGACATTTCAAGTATTTGTTATAATATGTGGGGAAATACAGCTGCGGAGATAAGATGGCTGGAACTTTCTTCCCCGTACACCGTCTGGGCATGTTAAAAATGACAAGATCTGTCATAGCATGCTCATTTTGGCTGTGGTTTTGTACTTGAGTGGATGAAATGCTATCACAACAACTTAACCTTATTAAATGGTTATTATATTATTAAGTGTGTACAATGTCTTTCAATTGGGGTTTTAAAATTGGATGTCTGATTCAGAGACATTCAGAAAGAGTTGAAAAGGTGGATTTGTATTCTATGATTCTGCTGTTCCCTGGGGTTATCAAAAGAAGTTTTTCTAGGAAGATGCACTATGTAGTTTTGTTGTTGGAGGGTCCGCTAGTCTGCATGGTGACTTAATACTATATTGGTAATGTTCCTCTGTGTAATTTTTCTTTTTATTTGTTATTTTTTCTATTCAAAAATACTTATACAAAACCACTGAATGCTTTTGAGCCAAGTTAAAGGTCAGATCTGTGGATTTAAATGGCATTTATTTAGTAATACAAAACCTGTAAGTATTCTGTAATTGAATAAACATAAAAATGGATCAGTTTAATGCTATACTGTGTAGCATTCGAGACAAAGTAATTACGTCTCCATGTAGACAAGCAGGTGATTGACCCTCCATGGAAAACAAATTGCATCATGCACATTTCAAAACCTTTTTACTGCAAAATGAAAAGTAGCTGTGGATGTTATCAGTTTCGTAATGACTCCTAAAAGGCCTAATAAAGCTCAAACGTTTGAACTTTATTAGGCCTGCAGGACCATTAATTAAAATCATGCAATACTGTTCATAATTCCACAATTTTGGGTGTTGCAAGGCAGTGCAAATCGAGCAGCAGTAAAAGGGGCAGGCACTTCATCATGATCATTTAAACCGGCGTCATAAACCATTTTTGATGATGACAAGTACAAAGCTGCATCTGAAAGTCATCCAGAAAACAGTCCACAGACACCTGCACAAAACTAATGTTGCAATCCCATATTCAACAACCGTGCGTTCCTCTCTCTTATGAATTTACGATCAGGGATTTATTCGAGCAGTCGATGGCAACACTAAGAAACTCCTGGCATGATTTCACGCACAGTTTGGCCCAACATCGGTAGCATTGCGCCGCTCGGTCCAGTACTGTAGCCCAGCCCAGTAAAATCAAAAGCTGGGATTGACATCTCAGATTAATGAAGATTACATGCGGCGATTACAGCCCGCTGGATGCATCGCGATGAATGCCCCCGTGTCCCATCACAAGGCAATAAATCAGGAGACGTCAGCGTGGACCTCCTCGTAGACCTGGGAACGGGTGAGCTGGACATTCGGATGACCCTTCAACGCCATGGCAACCCGAAATAGCCCCAAGGTTAAAGAGTGGTAATTCAAGTCATTAGGCCACCTCATTGTTTGAAGAGCTCCACTTTTGGGGGGATAGCTTGATCTAACCCAACTGCCGCTAAGTCAATCAAAACCTTAGATCTTCCCCGTCCATTGATACTGAATTGTTGGCTGACCGGGGATCTTTGGCATGGGATTACTCAGCAAGCCTGGCTCTCACATTCTTAGTATTCTTCGAATGCAAACACACGCAGCAGCCACATGCAGAGCGCTGACCCCTGCCTTTAAAGCGGTGCGTGGAGATCCCATGCTTAGTGACCCCAGCCTGCCCCGTGGCTTCCCCTTCCCACTGCCACCTCTGCCTGCTCCCCGGGATCCATTTAAACGGCCACCTTCCTCCTGCACAGTCCACATTTAGCGTGGGAACCTTCACCTGTGGCTCTACCCATGCCCCATCTGCGAGGATATAAAAAGCCCTATCTGTAACATGACAAAGCCCTTACCTTAACTGCATGTGTGTACACAAGGATTAAACATTTTGAGAACGATTTGCCGATTTGGAGTGGGCATACAGTACAGTTATCTCTTGATTTGAGCACAGCCCCCTTCTTGAGTTGAAACGTCGGATTTCTCAAAGTAAATCCTCTTATCCATTAGGGGACGGGCAGGGCAGGGTTTGGGACATGGGACTTGCACCAGCATGAAACCTACAAAGATGGCCGTTCATGGAGAATCTACGGGGAGCAGGTGATTACATTGAGGGCCATATACAGATTGTGAGCAGGGAGGGGGTATCCAGTCATTTGGACGTGACTGCTTCTCTGGACTCCACACACACACACACACACACACACAGACACACACACACACACACACACACTGCTGACGCTACTTCTGCCTCTGCTGACTTGTGTCCTTTTCACGTGCCACGGTTTTGATTGGGATTGCGTTGCGTTACGGTGTTGGGACAAGGCTCTTTGTTTAGGATCCTGCCCCCTTCCCTTCCCTCCCCCACCCCGCCTCCCCTTTATCCCCCCTCTGCCCATCCATCTATCTTGTTCGACCATTTGGGCAGCTGTCACTTAATCCAGCTAATCACAGCCCTGCAGTGGCCTGTGGGAAACCAGTCTAGTCCGTGGCTTTGCCCAGGAGACTATTTACCTAAAATGTTTACTGCGTGTGGCCGTCCCAAAAGGTGCAGGTCAGTCCTGAGCCACCTGTTTGGGCTTTTTCAACACGGATCTTTCGTAGTTGTTTGTCTGCATTTTGAGCTCGAGTGGTCTTATAAGCGAGGCATTATCCGCTGTCACTAATAAATTCATTGGCACTCATAGTTTCCCTTTACGCACTGGCATACACACCCACCTACCCACCCACCCACATGCTCAGACTGGGGAGGGAGGGGAGGGGGGCTGGAAAGGTCAGAAGCCGAGCTATGTGTCGTGGGATGATCCTCGTTCATGTCAAATAATCCATCTTTGAGGCTGCATCTGTTGTGCGTCTGCGGCCGGCGGGTTAGCACGGCTTCCGGTAGCGTTAGCATGGGACCCCCCCCCCTCCACCCACCCATCCAACCCCAGTCGAGACCCTCTCCGAGCAATCATCTCCACGACGCGCCGTCACAGCAATCCGGCGTCTTTTAATGATTAGCTTTACGCGGCTAGCACCCGAACTGGCCTTAGCTCATCCCCGGTTGGTCCCATGCGCTCGTCTCCCATGCGCTCCACAATAACAGTCCCCTCCCCTTCCTCCCAGCGCCAGACAAGCTCCTTAATCCCACCGGCCATCAAGCAGCCTGTTGGTCCCCCAGATCAACAACACCACCACGCGCTACAACTGTCTCCTCTCTCCCTCTCCTCCCCTCATCACTCCAACTCTCATTCAGACCCAGTTTTCGGTTTTCGCCCCACCCCGCCCCTGCCCTGACCCCCCTCCTCTCCACCTCCCGTCTATCTGTGACTTTACAGTAGAGGTCAGGGGCAGTGGCTACTACGAAATGCGACTGGCGGTGACGTAACGCATGCTATTTAGGTCAGCTGGTTGCCTAGCAGTGTGCCCCGCAGCAGCAGCTAGATTACCGCGGTGATGCTGGTTAGCTTGGTTAGTTTCCATGTGTCATGTTTACTCAGACCAGGCTCACTCAGGCAGAACAGTCAATTAGCGGCCACTGTGTGTTTTTGGGTCTCCGATGTGCGGCTAATGATATGATTACTGTTGTGAATGTATATCATGTAGCGTATGGCAACACTAGTCATGTGTGGGCGGTGAAAAGTTCAGGAAGTTCAGTTGGTTTTGTTTTGTTATTGATGGTTCATTCACAATTTAGGTTCTAAGTGTGCAGAAAACATGGGAAATTTTACTGTACAGTGGCTATTGAGCTCCCATGAAATGAAATGGTTATAGTTATAGTACTGGTAAACAATTTTACTTTGAAGATTTTAGTTTTTAGTTTAAGAGAATATAAAAGTGCATTATAACACTTTTATAAACAACTATTTATATTGGATTACTCTATCCCAGTTACATTTTATAAGCAAAATAAAATTCAAATACACCTTCACAATATATTGCAATCTCAATCTAAATTGCAGTGTGTATAGGTGGATTATCAGATCTCAAAGATAACTTATTTAGGTCACAGAATGGCCACAGAATATGTCATTGAAAAGTACAATTGCTCACCCTGTAGTTTAGACATGCAAACATGTTCCAGAAGTGCATATTCCAGTCTTTCCTCAAATGTCAGCTAAATCAGAATATTTTTTATATACCGTATTTTTTGGACTATAATTCGCAGTTTCTTCAGGAACTTTTATAATTTGCCTTTCAAGATGAAATGTTGGTTCTTGGTCTCTGATTTTATAAAATAAATTTCCCCCAAAAAGTGCGACTTATATATGTTTTTTTCTTCTTCGTTGTGCATTTTCTGGCTGGTGCGACTTATGCTCTGGAGTGACTTATAGTCCAAAAAAATACGGTACATACATTGAAAAATACTTACTTACTTCCATATTTACAGCCTATGAAATAACTTGACATATTTACCTGCTAGTTACTACAAACCAGCTGTCTTTGTAGCACAATGGGCAGATGCCTCCCATTGAGCCCTGGGCTGTGTGTGCTTCTGGCTCTAAGTATAGGCGAGTGGTGCTGAGTGGTGCATGATATCTTCACTGCTGGTCAAGTGTAAAGCATAACTTGGTGTGAAGTGTGAAACCAGATAATCCCCTTAGCTGCTGATTTACCTCACTGTCTGACAACCAAGGACAAAGCCAGGCCACCGCTTCTCCCTCGGCTAATATGGGCAAAGGCACCTTGTCTGGAGACATCGTACCTGTCCAGTGGCCAGCCATATTGTCTCAAGTGTGCAGTTGACATCATCAGGGTAAAACCAGTTACTGCACCTTTTAACTTGTAAGAAATTGCACTGTAACTTTTTGGTTGGGGGCCCATCACCTGCTTGTTTTCTATGCCTGGAATGTTCCACAGCTCTACTTTAAATTTATGCAATTACAGGTGGTTTTATAGCTCAGAAATGCCTCTAAAAACTGGCATTCTGACTTGGCTAGGTTTGGTCTCCATGAAGATAGAAACGTTTAATATCATACTGTGAAACATTCAATGGAGAAAACAATTTGTCTGAAAGCTCAAGCAGAAAAGTTACACAATGCACCTTTTAATATGACTTATTTTGCAGGTTGGAGTATTTGAGCTACCTTATGGTTTAGATACTAAATCACCAACTGAGAATCATGCGTTGAAAATTAGGTGGGCACCTGTTTCATTGGTTGGCCTTAGTACCCTTAGTTTTCTCATTGGTTGGATTTATGTCTACAGTTACTGTCAGACATGGTTTCTTTGATATTTTTATTCTATTCAGCTTTTGTGGCCAAATTGTCCTGCATGATATGAGAAAACCAAACTATATAGGTAATAATCTTGGGTATAGATTCCCAACTTCAGTACCAAATCAGAACCTAATCTGGATTTTTATAGATCTTTTATGGAAACTATCATTAGAAAATTAGAAAAGAATTAGAAAACATGATAAATTTGTCTTCCAATTATTCAGTACTGCTTCTAATAGCCATTTAATTTGTTTATTACTGCATAATGTGCTTGTAAATGTGACCACACAGCTCTTTTTCCAGAGATCTCAGTTGCTTGGTGATGCTGAAATAAGGTTGTCTTGAGTTAATTTATGATCTAAATAGCAAAGGGCTTCCTATGTTTTACATTAACTTCCATCTTCCCACCTCTAACTAATCTACCTACTACCTTTTTATTATCTTGAATGCTTTCCTGGCTACTTCGAAGCATCTTACCGAATTCCACCATGGAGGTTGTAAGGAAAGTTGGTAGATCCTCTCCCATCTCCATCTCCTATTTTGGCATCTTCCCACCCTCGTACTTTACCTTATCTCCCTGCAGTCTTTGGGTTTCATTGTAACTCAAGCGCGCCTCGGAGTAATGGGACCACACTGCCTATGAGACTCTGTAGTAGCAAGAAAATCGATTTTTGCTTCAACTATGTGTGGGTGTGTATTGAGTAGTGCTTGAGAGCAGAGAGAGTACAAGGAGAAGTTTGGAAGAATACTGCAAAATAATTGACTTCTTAAGATATTAGATGCTACTGGTAGACTTCCTTTACTGTTGTTGCCTTCCTTTACCACCAGGACTTTTTACTTCTTACCTGTTAACAAAAATGTAAGGGGAATAATACTAACAATAATACAATACTACAACAATACTAACATATAAAATAATATGTTGTTAAAATATATAGTAAAAAATACATTCCATATTATATGCACTGTCCACAGAAAATCCATACTTTTTAATGAACTTTGTGGACTAATTTGGTTGCCTTGTATATTTTTTTGTATTTTCTTTCTTTTTAACAATGGACCAATAATATTTGTGTCTGTGACTACAAATAAATAAATAAAATGCATAAAAATCTACTCGGTATTGTAGTTTTTTCCAATTAAAGTGCATACAGATCCAATTTTCCCCACTATTTTTTGTGAATTGTATGAGAAAAGATTTTTTCAATTTTCACAAAACTTCATAAGAAAAACATTTTCAGGTGCAACAAGTTGCTTTTAACATACATCATTACTTGCAAAGACTTGAATATTATCACTACACAATTCTAAATATTGCTTTGTTTTTTTTTTTATTTCTAGAGGACCTTCTCATTGATCGTAGAAGCCTGGGACTGGGACAACGGCACGCGCCACAGCAGTAAGTCCACTTCCTAAATATAGGTCATCTTCATTCATTACACTATTTTTAACCTGGCAGGAAATTGTCCATGTACATTGTAAACTACTGTGCAAGCTTCCAAATACAGTTACGCCTGATGCAGTTGTGTAATTGGTTAACTTGTAGCTGGTGATACTACTACTGTTGTATTGAATTATTTTCCATTGCGTTCTGGGTCGTAGCTTTGAACCGTTACTTTTAGACTAGAGTAAAAACATGTTGGCAAGCTTTATTTAGTCTTGTGTACGTCTGAGCTGTCATCTAAACTTGTTATGAGATGGGCAATAAGATACTGTTTGCATTATATTTTTATCTCCCTAGAGAGTTATATTATGATGTTGCTTAGTCGAATTAATCTGTAAATTTTTTGTCAACAAATTATTTTAATGTGGTTATAAAGATTGACCTATAAAACCACTTGCAATTGACTAAATGTAAATTAGAATTGTTTAATGTCATACTGTGGGACATTCAAAGCAGAGAAATTACATTTTCATAGAAACAAGCAGGCAACGGACCCCTTACCAAAAAGTTACATAGTGCACTTTTAATGTATAATTTAATATAACTTCTGTATAATATTTTGTATATGAACTCTCTTGCGGTTGCTTGAGCAGATGGAAATGTATTTGGTCAGATCATAGAGAGAGATTTGACACCGTCTGCAATCCAAGAATTGATTTGACGGCAGCCCAAGTATTTGAAGTCATCTTGAGGACTTAAGTGCAGTATTTGGCTACTGCACCCACCTTTACCCCTTATACACCCCTACCTACTTAGAAACTGTCATGTTGTCTCAAATCAAACCCGCGTCTTGGGTTCATACAGTTATTTTGGCATGGACCAGCTGTATCCTGTTTTGCCTGAGTTATGTCCGCTGGGTGGACTCTCTAACCAGTAGCACAATCTGTAAGGAAAGGGGCCCAGTGAGTGAGGGTTCAAAGACTGAATGTGTCAGATTAGCTTTTATGGGGCAAAATTTGGCTTTTTATGTTGTCTTATCAATGTTTACTGTAGTAAATTGTTAGAACAGTTCAAAAAAAGTTATGAACTAAAAAATTTGTATAAATGAGCAAATATTTTACCAGGAAAGTCCATTTGAAGGCCTTTGTATCAACCCAAAAAACATCTATTAGGGATGGGATAAGCCCTTATCCCACAAGATCTCAAGAAATAAAATTGCCACAAGATTGTCCACACATGAGAAAAATGAATTTTTGAGATTTCTTGTCTGTGTTTTTATGTTTGGATTGAATAAAAAATGTAGTTAGGAACTAGTGGGTTACATTTTTTAAAGAAGTTGTAATCCCAAAAAGCAACAGTGACAACAGAAATAATAAATAAGGTAAATCAAAAATGGTGAAGCCAAAATTGGGAACTGGATTGCACAATGTATTTATTTTATATAATGTCAAAATCTTGTTTTGTCCCGTTCTCATAAACCCAGTGTTGTGTCTCATCTTGTTGAAATTGTATCTCGTCCCACCTCTATTATCTATCAGTGTTGAAAATTACATATGAAAACTGAACCTGTATTTTGTGCGCGTTTTATTTTTCCTCAAGGGTTGCCACCACAATGTTTTTAAGATGAATGTTTTCCCTGCTGCAATTAGTCATAAAATATTGGTATGAGTAACGTGTCGTGCTCAGGAACAGAACAATATGTTTTTGGGTTTGAGGATTGAACTGACCAAGAGCTTGTTGAAAGGCAAACACTGATTGACTGTGCCACCACCTCAATAATACATAGATCCATTTCCAAATGTATTACTCCTCTTGGCTCACGTTCAAGTACTTTATATTTATACCCGCAAGTAGTATTGGCTCCGATTCTACTACCAGTGTTGAAATAGGTCATTAAATAAGACTTACATTTCTTGAAAGCATTTTACATCCCAGCATTTTTCACACCTTACATTAGCATAGCGCTGAAGGCTATATGAAGTCTTGGCATCCTGTTTTGTCTGATACTTCAAAGCCCGTCCACCGGTGAGGACAATAGAGGAGGAATGAGTCTGGACACTAGGGCCCTGTGATTAGATTGTGTTTGTGTGCGTGTGTGTGTGTCCGTTCTTTTCATACATTTTCTGTCAGAACTTTTGATGTTTGCACTGGTTAATAGCTTCCTGTCACTTGTTGAACATTAAGTACGGAGAAAGCCAAACTGCATAAATTCTTTTCGCTCTTCCAAGGATTTCCTCTTCGGTTCTGTAGAGGAACAATGATGGAAAGTTACTCACAGGACATACCAAAGAACCTTTTTTTTATTATTATGTTGTTGAATCTTATCCTCAGTTTCACAGGGATACTTGTTAGTTATAACACGGGTGACGGCAGCTCGGTTGGTTGAGCGTTTGTCCACTGATCCGAACGTTGACAGTTCGATTTCTGCTCTTACCAGAAACATGAGCGGTCCAGAGTTTGGCTGGTGTGATTCCAGCTTCGACAGATAAATGCTGTTGTTGTGCACTTGGGCAAGACACTTAACCCCCCTTGCCGAGTGTCTATGAGTGAGTGGTTTCTTGATTCCTAGAAGGTGGAAAAGTGCTATATTAAAATGTGACCATATAATTGGGTTGCAGAATCGGTACAATTTATTTGTAGAAATAGATTTTTTTTGGAGTAAACTTCAACAACTTTCAATTAACACATTTTCTGATGACCATTGATTTAAGAATTGCAATTTATGTTTTAATGGTAGGATTATTTTCATTGCACATTTTAAACTCATCCAGGAGTGTTAACACTTGAAAGAAAACTGAAAAATGAACTATTCCAGTTACATCCCAGGCATTTCAAAACCTGTTTGTAGCAGTCTGAACTTGGGTGCTTAGCAGATTTTAAGCATAGGAGATGGACTGTTTAGTTGTATGCAAAACACTTTAATTTGTTTGGAAACATCTTGTGCAAAGAGACACCATTCACATTCAAATTTTGATTCAACTGCGATATTTTTTCAGACCTAATATGCAGGTTTTTTGTGCATTGACTCTTTCATTCATTAATATTGACCATTTACATCTCAATTTCAACTTTACTGCTATCGATTTTGGTGCTAATCCCATTATCCCTCATATATAAAAAAACATTGCTTACAATTCTACAGTTAAATACATGAGGTTTTGTGCATATCTCTTGTGTTATTCAAAAGGTGAAGGGTTATTCCTGTGGTCAAATATCAGCTGAGTTCCACCATTGACTTAAATCCTCCTACATATTTCATAATAATGGAAAATCAGGTCATTCATAACCATGTCTCCGTGAGGTATGAGTTTCCTAATATATGTTCTTAGTTCAATAGTGATACATGACTTGACTCGGGCCTCTTTGATTCCTCCTTTCGTCGTTTGTAATCATTTTTCATTGCTGTAATGTGACTCAACATGCTCGGAAATGAGGACTCCTGTTCTGAAGTCTAATTTGAAATCATTGTAAAGGGCTGTGCACTAAATTGCTCCCAGATTATGCAATTGCAGGGTGCTTAGTGAAAGAACGCTGTGTGGGAAGTGAGATCCATGCATCTTCTTTATGTACTGTGTAAGTGTGGAGGTATGCCCACTGCTGTACCGGGACTGAACATAACTAACGCTTGTGTTATGATTTAATAGCTTTTTTTGTTTTGAAAGACTCATTTCTAGTACTTTTAATTACAAGAATTACTTTACTATGTAGATCTAGTGGTATTGATCCAGGCGTTTGCTTTTGTCAACACTGGCTTAGTGTTGCAAGATGAAACTGATCATGAAAGCTCCAATTTATACTTTTATTTTTTTTTTTCTTCCAGTATCGATACTAACTCAAATGAGGTATCTAGTTTTAATACTAGTTTTTGTATTGAATAGAATCTGATTTTTGATACTTTTGACAACCCTACGCTGGTTCCTATGCTATGAGATTGTTTTTGAGGTACTAGTGAATTTGGATTGGCATTTTCAACTTAAAACCTGCATTCTATGTCAGCAGATAAACGTGTTGTAGTTTCACCTGCTTTTCTGCCCTGAATCAGCACAGCTTCATGTCTTGCCCTATGCTCTCTCACAATGGGGCTGTTTGCACAGGGCAGGTTGCTCAGATTGGCCTGTGATGGGGCAGGTTGCTCAGATTGGCCTGTGATGGGGCAGGTTGCTCAGATTGGCCTGTGATGGGGCAGGTTGCTTGGGTTGGTTTGTGATGGGGCAGGTTGCTTGGGTTGGTCAGTGATGGGGCAGGTTCCTCATATTGGCCTGTGATGGGGCATGTTGCTCTGGTAGGTCTGTGATGGGGCAGGTTGCTCATATTGGCCTGTGATTGGGCAGGTTGCTCAGATTGGCCTGTGGTGTGGCAGATTGGCCTGTGATGGGGCAGGTTGCTCAGATTGGCCTGTGGTGTGGCAGATTGGCCTGTGATGGGGCAGGTTGCTCAGATTGGCCTGTGATGGGGCAGGTTGTTAGATTGCCCTGTGTCGGGGTTGGTTGCTCATAGATTCCTTGTCCCCAGCGTCACATCCGCCCCCCGCCCTGTGCAGGAAAGGCAGCCGGCTGTTTTCCTTGTGTTTATCGAGCAGGAAGTGGAGGCCTGGGCGCCCAGCTCACTGTTTAGACACCAAGTGACCGGCTCGGCTCGGGCCCGGAGCCCATTGTTCTCTATCTGGCAACTGCCGGGGTTTATTTCTGTTATTGTTGCTTAATTCAGTCTGACATTGTGTCAGTCCCCAGCAGAGGAAGGTGTGTGTGTATATATGCGTGTGTATGTGTGTGTACATGTGTGTATATGTGTGTGGAGCGCTGCAGCCCAAAGCCATGGAGCAGAGGAAATCACAGACCCCTATTTCCACACAATTGTTTGTCCGCGTTGATCCCACTGTGATAAAGATGGCTTTCTTTCTTCAGCAGCAAGCCTCACAAAGAAAAACAATGTTTAATGTGAGTGCTGGCATGTCGGGCTAAGGGAGCAACTCCCAGCTCTCTGTGACAATGGCTCCATGTGAAGTATGGGGGCATGTTGTTGTCTTTGACTTTTAAATCTAACTACTGGAACCATGAAACATATACTGTTTCCACCTCTTACTGTTAAGTGTGGCATTTCTCATGGTATCATCATCCGTTTTCCCAAACTCGTTTTCTGTGAGGTTATTGGAGTAGACTGGGCTGAGGGACGGTGCGCTGTCACTGTGTGTGTGGAGTCTAAGTAACACACTTGTGACTATGACAGATCACCTCTCAATAAACTGTCTGTGATTACACTTGGAGCTCTTAGTCACTGTGAGATCATCTTAAACTCTGTCTTATTGGAATTTCAGTCTTGGATATTAAAAGATATACGATAAAGTGATGTGATTTTTATTTCACATTATTCATTCCATATAGTTGGAGCTAGGGCAATGTATAGTTTGGTCGATACACTCACCACATAAAGCTTTATTTGAACACACACAAAAGTCTTATAGATTTGTGATTTTCAAACTTAAATTCCATTACATAAATTGGATAATCAAAGTATCTGCCCAAAAATATCAGCAAACCTTATTGGCCATTGGATTCTCTCTGAATTCTGAACAGTCGGTATCTGCATTGGCCTTGAAAAATATCACTTGATCTTTACATACTACAATTATTACATACGACCAGGTGTAAAAAAGCTGTGTAGTTTTTTTATTTTATTGCTTAGCTTTTCACCATTGACTGTATAAAGAAGCGGCTTGGCTTCACTCAAATGAAGCCAATGGAGCTAATTCCATATTTAGGACAAAACAGCAAAATAAAAACACCAGGATCATGTAGAGCAGGTTAATACAATCATTTTAACACCAAAATGACAAGACTCACTGTGGCAGTTAGAGGGGTGACGATTTTTCAGTGTAACATCAATTGGAGCCAAAGTCATTGGAGCCGGAAATGGGCCCGTGCTCACTTCCTAATATCCATTTACAGTTACAGTCTATGCTTTTGCTTTTAACACACATTTTAAACGTACCCTGGCATCTCCACTGTAGCTAAAATCTCTTGTACCCTCGTTCCAGATGACGATGAGCTCCTGATCGAGCGGGGCACCCACACCGGCATGATCAACCCGGGCGACAGCTGGCAGACCATCACCATCGACGGCACCACGGCGCGCATCGTCTACCGCATCCGGGTCCGCTGTGACGAGAATTACTACGGCAGCAAGTGCAACAAGCTCTGTGTGCCCCGCGACGACTACTTCGGACACTACCGCTGTGAGCCATCGGGGGCGCAGGTCTGCCTGGACGGGTGGATGGGCCACGACTGCAAGACAGGTGAGGCCCAAATGGAGACGGGGAGCGGGGGTGATGGGGGCACTCAGTCACTGTCCGTGGGGTGGTCCTCGATACAATGTCCCGCTGGGAGACTGCTCGTGCATCAATGACACGGGACCATAGATGTAGGACAGTAACAGCAGGGGACTCGGGTTTACGGTTAGTCTGGTTAGCTATTACTGTATGTGGTGGTGGGTGTGTAGTGCTGCTTGTATAAAGACAAACAAAACAAAAAAAAGCAGGCAGATTGCACGGATTAACTGCTTAACTTGATAGATTTGAGTTTAATAGGATTTTCTTTACAAGTTGCTCAATAATTGCACAGTATCCAAAGGCACCATTTTGAATTTCAATAGCTAAAGGTGTTGTAGCTGATTTTTACGGTCTTAAAAATGAGAAAAACGGGGCTAGTTCATTTTAAACGGGTCGCAGTGGTCCAGTGGCATTCTGAGCATCCTAATTATTCACCAGGATGACTTTATAAGCTTGTTTCACACGTTTTTAGAGGCCAGATTGTCAGTATTTGTCAGTGAAATGCTTTATAATTAGATGCATACAGTACTCAAGAGCTGCTTACACAATATATCTGTACTGGGGCAAGACATATTTGACCCTTTTAACATTAATTTTAAATATCACAAACACATTTTATAGTTGAATTTGTATCAGTTAGAAGCGGGAGATGTATTGTTTCCAAAATGATAATACAAAAACAATCAAACGGAAACAGAAAAATTAAATGTAAAACTTGCAACGTAATCTTCCCAACATGAGATACTTGAACCACAACCAAGGCATTTACAGGTACGTTTTGTCACATTAAAGGACCGTAACACATTATCTCATTATCTTTGTCTAGCTAATTCTTTAAAAATTACTAGTATTAATTTTTGTCACCATCGCAAACCCGTAAACTCAACATTTATCCCGCCCTAGTTTGATTGTTCCAACACATGTCTTTGCTCCAGATCCCTGTGTATACGAACAAGGCTGTTGAAATGCAGTACGCGTCGCCCGCTGATGTAAAAACGTCGTAGGGTAACGGAGGAGCTGGTGGGAGGGGCCGTGAGGGTGGGGGGCTGCCATAAATCACCCTGCTGACCTTAGAGGAGCATAGGTGAAAAGAGGAGGGGAGGGGAGGAGGGTCCTGCTTGTTTTTAAGAGGGGGGGTGGTATGGTACATGCAGGCTATAAAGTTGCCCCTGGGTCACTCGCCTCACTGTCCCAAAGCAGCCTTGTTAGAAAGAACCAGCCCGTGTCTTATTCAGGTATAAACAAAATATTGCTAATTTATTAATGCAAAATGGAATATTCCTTATAGTGTAGGAAAATATCTAATTATCTAGGAAACTATCTAATTATCTGCCACGCTTTTTCATTTCCGATACCGATTTCTGCCTATTATCTGATATCAGAACAGAGACTGAAATCAGCATTTACCTCCTTTAAACTAAAATAAAATCAGATGAAACTGCTCCCAATGTGTGTAGCTGTTATTTATCGCTCATGGAACAACTTTGTATAAATAAAAGTTCAAACATTAGGAGACTTTTTGGGCAAACTACAGCCAGAAAATAGTCCTATTACATCGATTCATATGTCCAGCTAGGATATCAACTGAACAGAAATTTGGAAACCAATATTTGGTGCCAATATCCTGATGTGGATTCAGAAATTGTCAACATTATTCTGTCTGTGTCTTTATTTGAACATACATGAGATTAGAATTTGTTATATATATTTTTTTTTGCATTCATGGACTGTCAAACTCAAAAGTTTTGGGTTTTTTTTTTAGATTTATTTTTGTGTTATATTTTTATTTTCTGCCCAAATAAAATATTTAAAAGTATACTACTATTATTACAAGCCATAAATGTGAGTACTGTATTCTTATCTGATGACCCTTAGTACACCAGTGTATTACCCAGGTCTAAACCAGGTCTAAACCAGGTCTAAACCAGGTCTAAACCAGGTCTAAACCAGGTCTAAACCAGGTCTAAACCAGGGCTAAACCAAGGTTAAACCAGGGCTAAACCAGGGTTAAACCAGGGTTAAACCAGGGCTAAACCAGGGCGAAAACCAGGTCTAATCCAGGGCGAAAACCAGGTCTAAACCAGGGCGAAAACCAGGTCTAAACCAGGTCTAAACCAGGGCGAAAACCAGGGCGAAAACCAGGTCTAAACCAGGGCTAAACCAGGGCTACACCAGGGCTACACCAGGGCTACACCAGGGCTACACCAGGATGAAAACCAGGGCGAAAACCGGGTCTAAAACCGGGTCTAAAACCGGGTCTAAAACCGGGTCTAAACCGGGGCTAAACCGGGGCTAAACCGGGGCTAAACCGGGGCTAAACCGGGGCTAAACCGGGGCTAAACCGGGGCTAAATCACGGCTAAATCACGGCTAAATCACGGCTAAATCACGGCTAAATCACGGCTAAACCAGGTCTACCCCAGGTCTACCCCAGGTCTACCCCAGGTCTACCCCAGGGCTACACCAGGGCTAAACCAGGGCTAAACCAGCATCCTCTTAATACGTCTCCAGTCTGTATCTGATGTAGCTGTAATATCTTGTTCTAGTCCATAAGAATCCACTTACGGTACATTATGTGGGAGAAGAAATGTAACTGTAAAGTGTTTCCTGCTGGGATTTGAATCTCACCTTTTCTAATGCTTTTATTTCTCTCTCTTTCAGCGATCTGCAAACAGGGATGCAACCTGTTATATGGCAGCTGCTCCGTCCCAGGGGAATGCAAGTAAGCTAGCTACACACCTGTTTTAGCCTTGATGTCACACATTTGTTTCTCGGTACATCTTTTATCATATTATTCAGTGTGTTTCTTGTTGTTTGGGGTGCAGAGTTAAGTTTTAGTGTCTTATATCTTATCTTTAAAGAAGGGGTATTGCACTTCTTTGGGGTATGTATTATTCTTTACACATGATATATTTAGAGTACCATGATTTATTGTCTTGAAAATGTTTTGTTTGCCAAAATTGACATGTTTAATAAGATTGGTTTAGTTTTTAATGTGAGAAACCCCATAGATTACTCAAATGTGCATGTTTTTTGATGAGGAAACAATGTTGAAAGAAGGAAAAAAAAGACAATGTGTAATGCCACCTAACTGATTAAAAATTCAATTAAAAATCTGAAAACTTCCAGACTTCCAAACAAGACTTAACCAGTGATATGTATGCGCTTTTTGTGTTACAATACTTAAAACTCGGCATAGATGTCTACTTTATACTTTTTAAATCATATTTCTGGGGGAAATGTAATCTGATTATAAACAAGACAATTTCTCCCACCACTAATTTGAATTAATTTGTGTTTTTGTGTGAAATTGCATTAAATTACAGTCACAAACATCCCTCACTAGTCCAGCCCTAGTACTACTTCTCAGTATCTCGCCTCCCCGTGGACTCTCTCCTCCTTGGTTGAGTAGAGAAGGACATCGGCATTCGGCACGCTTCCCTCCTTATATTTTTAGACTCACGAAATTCTCCGCAGAATACCAATCAACTCCACCGCTGTATCACATAAAGGCGGGAGTTCGCATGAGAATCTGACCACCATAAGAAACTAGCAAACGTGCCCAGAATGGTCATATCCTCATCCGCATTGCAGTGCTCCTCGAGGGGCAGGGGGCAGAGGAGGAAGTGGGTTATGTACCAAACTCCCCTCTCCAAAACAAGTGGAAATGCCTGATGTATGATTAAAGTGACGTAGGATTCACACTTGCCGGATATGGAACATCCCGTGGTCACCTGGCGGGTGGAAGCTTTGGATTATGCCCATATTTGGACGTAAGAAGGAGTTCGAGCCACAGAAAAACCCCGGGAAGATATTTAGCATTTTGTTGTGTTGAAGTAGTAGTTCGTGGGCAGTGACACAGAGTTGTAGATCAAATATGCAATAGTAGTATGAAGTATGAAGAGGCACAACCAGTTTGCGGAAGTATTTGGCAGTAGTAACACTAGTAGTAGCAGTATAATTAGGAGTAGTAACAGCAGTAGTAGTTACGCCCATAAAATGTAGTAGTGTGCCATTGGTGGAATGTTCCCGAGCTTGTAGTATAGTAGAATTTGATAGTACGCAGTTGGCTCTGTAATCCATCCATGATGCCCAAATAGTATTGATAGAAAAGTAGTACTACAGGCCGCCAGGGCCGTCGACAGAAATTTGGAGGCCCAGGGCAAAAAGCTTCACATGGGCCCCCCCATGATATTAATTAATAGGCAGAGGTTCCAATTCTGGGCACGTAACAGATCTAGACCCCTTTGTCCTTACCTATCAACTCCCCTGGTATTCGCAATAGTAATTTGTACAAGTATGTAGTACTGTGAAGTATAGTTTGTAGTACTTTAAAATACCAAATAAAAGCCCAGGCATTTGTTTCAAACACTTTATAGTCCTGGTATTTATTTGAGACCAGGCAACAATTTGGAACTGGCGATTAATTCCTTCCTCACAAAAATCTTCTTCAGCAAACTTGAAAAATATGGCGCTCAAATTCTTTTAACCAGTATGGCCTACCGGTATGTTCACTCTAAGCTGCTTCTGGGACCCGGATTTATCAAATAATACACCTGCACTCAGCGTTTAAAAGGGACCCTGCAGTTAATTGAACCCGGCTCTTATTTGGTATTTTACGGTATTTGATTCTAATGATGCCTTTGCATTCCTTATAACAATATGCAGTGGAATGTAGGTCAAAAGTAATTACTATATCGTTCAATTGTTGATAAGTGAACAATATGTTTTATTGTGTTTACCTTTTGCACTAGTGTGTACTTTTTATTTGTATGTAGTATTGGGCTCTGTAGATGGTTAAATTAACATCTATGACACATTTTAGAAACTTGTAGTATCTAAAAATTGTATGCAACAGTTTGCAGTAGTTTGCAGTATGCCCCACTGGACTAATACATGTATGTAGGTACACCCCCAAATTATGGCATGCACTGGCCCTCCGTGAAGCTCACTGCATTGGAAAAAGCAGCTCAAGACGCTGCTATTTAGACAAACTTTTCATTGACTGTGTCTGTAATCTTTTTTTATTCTCATCCATGTTGTTTATTGCACTTTGTAAAGCACTTAGGGATTTCTATCTGTGAAAGTTGCTCTATAAATAAAGACTTACTTACTTGCTTATTAGCCCTACTTGCATTCTCTTGCATGTAGTGGCAACATGCAGTAGTTTGCGGTATCCTCCCTGACTGTCTTACCTCCTCCACACTTGTGTTTGTACATAGCTTGAGTCGTGAAGCTGGATATTGTTCCCAAATGTCAGGCTGCAGTCAAAGGCATTGTGGCTGGGTGAATGGTAAAAAGAGGTCCTGCACTGGCATGAATTTACCCAAGTGCCATTCAAACACTGCCATCGCCTTTCACTGCTCACAATCCATCACGCTTTTATGGGCCTTGGAGAAACACAAAGCAACACTACGTGCCTCTTGTCATCCTGACGCATTTGGGATTTTTATTAGCACACATTAGACCTGTACGGACTCATTTCCACCAAGTTCAGAGCTGTGTCCCCCGGATTACTTTCTGGGCGTTTTCAACCTTTGACACATCACATTACGCCTACGGTCTTTGATGAGTAAGCAGAATGAAATGGTTCAGCATTAAACCACCAAATGACGCTTTTCGTATCCTGGGGCGGCGGAGGTGTCGACTGGATTGGCTAAACTTTGAGTAATGTTGCTTTGCTGCTGTCAACTGTGATTGGGTTATCAAAGCAAGGGCATAGATTAAGTGGCATTAAGGCTCTGAGGGCTTTTCACCAGCTACTGTGCTTTTAGAACAGAAGTAGTAGTACTAGTAACAGTAAAAGTTGTAATACTGGTAGCAGCAGCAGTACGAGTAGCAGGACTAGGACTAGTAGCAGTAGCAGTAGTAATACCAGTGGCATGAAGTACCAGCAATATGAGGAGCAGTACTAGCCGAGGTCTCAGCAGTAGCAGTACTAGTAGAAGTAATATTAGTAGCAGTGATAGTGGTAACGGTGGCTGTACATGTTGACACACTAAAATCTGATTATTTTTTTCTGGATTTCTGGACTTTTTTAGATTAATTTAATTGACATACAAACAACAACATCTCGTGTGTAATCTGTGGAGTCATTATCAGAAAGAAATCAGATTACTCATACCACATTTTGCTATTTACACGTCATTAAAATCTGATTGTGTTTGTAATGACAGCGCATAACATCGCTTTCAAACTGGTGCATTGCCGCTTTCAAACTGGTGCATTGCCCCCGCAGTCGTAGCAGTCATAGAAAGCACCACTACTACTACTACAACTACTCCAAAGTACACAGACCCCCGATACTGTGGTTCTAGTATGCAGCAGAGTCTGAGAGGGGAGCAGCGGTGCCGTCTGCAGGAGAGAGGGGGTCCCGCTCAGAATAGAAGTCAATTGACAAGACAGCTGCCTCGACGACACCTCAGCCTCGGAATAGCCTCGCTCCATGAGACGGCCCATCCACTGTATACACACACACACACACCCCTCATACCTCCCCCATGCCCCCCCCCACGTCCCACCCTGCACCGCCGGGGAACATGGGAGCTGCTGGAAGTATTCTTAACCCTCTTGCCCTGGAATGTCACCCTCCACTAAGATTAGGCGGCTGAAGGCCTTGGGACGCTTTGAGCCGGGACAATATTAGGTGTGTTTCCACTGTTTGTCCACACAGACCCCCGCTTCCCACGCTGCTCAAAATACAAACAATATAGCGCACAGGCAGGGTTCTTTTGGTCTATCAAATTTGTTGTTACAGAAATCCTTCAAAAGACAACATAGAGGTAGAAATATGTGCTTACAGTGGTATGAATTGTTTATTTTTTATACATTTTTTAAACAGATTTTTATGGGCATGGGGTGTTGATTGGCGCTTTGTTTTGCACAGGAACAAAAGTATCAGGAAAAAAACAACATAAAAGTGGTTCCTTGGGGCTTTGAGCACAATAGTACATAGAAGAGGTGCAGATCTGCACTGGAGTGATGGAGAGTGGGAGAACTGACGCCTCTGTGTGTTCTTCAGGTGTAAGTACGGCTGGCAGGGGCAGTTCTGTGACGAGTGTGTGCTCTACCCTGGATGTGTCCACGGCACCTGCACCCAGCCCTGGCACTGTGACTGTGAGAGGAACTGGGGAGGCCTGCTCTGTGACAAAGGTATGGACTACGGCATAAGCTTTGAAATGGTACCATATTTAATGATGTTCACTTGTGTAGATGTGTTGGTAAGCTGTAAAATCCTAGCTGTAACTGATCAGATGCTGTGTCAGTGACTGAGGACAGGGCGGTCCAGCCCGCCCTCATATTCCTTGCTCAGGTTGTTTGTCTTGATGTAATGAGTGTAGTAAGATGTTAGCTGCTTCCTGCGCACTGGAGAGTCACAGATAGTTTTACTGCTGTGCTATCTGAGCAGAGGAGGGGACACTTGATCCTCCTGCGCTGCCTCGTCATGTGGGCTCTTCAGGGGATGAGACTGAAGATCCAGGCTGGAGACAGATCCCTGCTCATTTATTTACCAGCATTAGGCTGACCTGGCCTTTAGAGTAAGAGCCAGGATCAGATGGGCCGTAGTGGAGGTTGTTTTCACAATGAAAAACCTGAGAAGTGTATTGGAAACAGACACTGCAGTGGCCAAAATGGCCATTTCTATTAGTTCAATATCCATCTGATTAAAAGAGATCCATGCTGTAAATAGTGTACGCTTTCTTCATTCTGTAACAGAGTGCTTGTGAAAACACTTAGTGGTTCCCGTCAGAACTGACAGCTGGTGCTCTACTGAGTGCCTCAAGCTTCCTAGTAACTCCCAACGCAAGCAGCACAGGGCCAATCAGCATTCTGAAGGCAGAGTTAGACTGTTGCACTGCAGCCTCCTCTGTGGCTCTTATTTTAGATGTATAATTCTAACACTGTTTCTTTACTGTTTGTAGATCTGAACTACTGCGGTCGCCACCAGCCCTGTGTGAACGGAGGCACCTGCATGAACACAGAGCCAGACGAGTACTACTGCGCCTGTCCTCAGGGCTACTCTGGGAAGACCTGCCAGATCGGTACGACCCCCTCACAGCTCAGACGGTCTCTGCTCCATCACAGCTCCAGTGTGTCTAAAGTCCCGTCTCTTGTTGTTTCAGTGGAGCATGCGTGCGTCTCAGATCCCTGCGCTAATGGAGGCACATGCCACGAGGTGCTCACAGGCTTTGAGTGTCACTGTCCTCCAGGCTGGAATGGTCCCACCTGTGCCAACAGTACGACCTTCTCCTATAGCTCACATTGTCATACACATTTCCAGCACATGTTCTTACTGTACACCACCTTCAGCTTATGACTCTTTGGTCACTATCTTATGGAAAATGATGATTTCAGATGCCATTTTCTGTTTATCCATTAGATCTGGACGAGTGTGCGTCAAACCCGTGTGCACAGGGGGGGACGTGTATCGATCTGGAGGACGGCTTTGAGTGCGTGTGCCCCCCGCAGTGGGAAGGAAAAACCTGCCAGATAGGTGAGCCTCCAAACTCATGTATTATTCATGCTGTGAATACCACAGCCCTGCACCACAGAGGGCTGCACCAGGCAAAAGTCTGCTAATGGCCACAACCAAAGTCACCACACAACTTTTCTGCCTTCATGGATGCACTTAACAGTTAAATGGGGTTATTTACTTGCCAAATAGTAGGTCTTGGCAAAATATTAAAAATCCAAAAAGTTTTCAAATGGCTAGTTTGGTATTTCATTGCATACAACAGTAAAAGTGAGCATGATGGAAAGGGCATCTGGATTGAAAACTTTGCAGTTACTAGTTCTTTGTTGCAGCGTTACCAAAAATTATACCTTCAAATACCTAAATCCCACTTGGAAGGTTACATTTTTATTGTATAAGCAAGTGCATTTTGACTCAAACTTTATTAACACCAGCATATACGTACACATCCGCATTCATGTAGTGCCGTCTTCCTGGCGAGTGGACGTGACCAGAGCGAGGCCAGGAAATGTCTGAGCGCTGCTGGTAAACAAAGTTGTGTGAGGCTCCGTGAGGGGTGGAGTCGGAATCAGGAAGGGGATCTGCGGCGTTCAGTGTCCCCTTACCAGTGTCCAGTGTCGGCTTACACACTGCAGTTGGCCTCCTGTGTTACCTGGCCCAATGTATGTGAAGGCTAAGGTTTCACTGGGGGACAGGTGTGTGAGGAGGACTACCCCCTCCCGGACCCTAACCACTGCTACTGACCCACACAGCTACAGAATAGGGGAGGGGAGGTATGTACAGCTGCAGGATGAAGCGCAATCAAATCGAAATTGCAATTTGAATGGACGCAGTTGGCAAATCCTGCAGTTTTTGAAGTACCAGAATTTCCTCTTCAAACGAAAAAAAGTATTCTTATATCTAGTATCTTATTCTGCATAAAAATTGATTAGAAAACAGATTAGAATGGCATAAACCTGTCATTCGTATCAGTTTTAGCAATAAAATAAAATTGTAATAAAATCGAAATTGCAATTTGAACGGACACAATTGAGAAATGATGCATGTCCTGCAATAAATACCATAATTTATTGATGTATTTATAGAAAATAGTCTGCCCTATTCTGCATAAATATGGATAAACCTGCATTTTTCATCATGAACTATGTTTTTAAAAATCTAGTGTTGTTGCTTCGTCAGGGTATTTCAGAATTAATTGATTAAAAGTTGGAGTAGTGCACGAATATTAGTTACAGCCGCTCAAAACTTATTAATATTAAAGATGGTTAGGGTTATAAATATCTATGTTTGTAGTTCAAGTATGTTTTGACCTCTTGAGGGCCCTTTCAATGTAGGACAACAAGAAAAGTACGTGTTACAGTCATATCTTAATAATCTATTGACCTATCGCTATTTTGGAATATTTGAGTGTATTTTCCCATTATTAAATATTTCCATGATGCCTGTACGTACCACCCTTGCTTACTCCCTATTGTACACACTGACACATAATATGCTAATGGCGTGGACCAACCCGGCTTCTGGTTACAAGGGAGTTTGTAAACTAAAGCCTCCTCACTCTGAAACAGAAACTGGAAAACAGTAAGGGCTGACTGATCTCCATTCGTGCGGAAAAAGAGACACACTTCCACTTTCAATCTGATTCAATTAAAGGGCCTATATTTCGATTTCTGATCTGCGTTTTAATGTTGTTTCCTCATCATAAACACACCTAGAGATTTATTCTGTTTCATTCATATGTTTAATACACAAATCTTAATATTTATCATATTTATTCATTTTTATTTATATTTATATTGACAAACTGAACTTTACAAATGATAAGATTAAGATTATTCTATAGTATTGAACAAAATAAACAAGTTGAACCCAATTGAGGCTAAAAATTGCTAATAGTTGACCTTAAAACTACCACGAAATGACATCACAAGGTGGAACAGAACTACTGAAACATGTCCAAGTATGTTTTTGATGAGATAACAAGATTATAACGTGGCTAAAAGCTCACATGACTCAGTTTTGTGTCCTATAAGACTTTTAAGATCTGGGCTCTTTTTTTTCTTTTTTTGGTGGCCATTTTGTTTTTTAAATGAGCTTCTTCTGCTTCCTGCCTTCACAGATGTAAATGAGTGCAAAAGCAAGCCCTGTGTCAATGCTCTTTTTTGCAAAAATATGATTGGTCGATATTACTGCGTCTGTTTTCGGGGCTGGTCTGGACAGAACTGTGATAAGAGTCAGTACATTTTATTGGCACTGTCTTCTTAAAAGTCCCTGTCCTCCTTATTCTTCTTCCTGGTTCCTCCCTTTCGAAAGCCTTAACTTGATCGACACACATTTACACTGCAGTAGGTGTAGTGGTGTAAAACATAACTCACTTTTCACACAAGTGGTAACCCATCTTGCCTGGAAGCTGCTGCTCTGCTGTCGTGACCCAACCTGCATGCTTTATTATTATCACTTGGCATTTTCTTGGCTTCACTAAAAATTAATTTCCCTTTCGAACTTTTTACAAAAAATAATTGCTTTGTTTTTAGAAATAACTCAAAGTAATATTACACAAATTGAAAAATGAGTTTTCTTTACCTGTATTTGTCATTTCAGAGTTAAATGGATGTCATGGGCAGTGTCAGAATGGAGCAACTTGTAAGGTACGTTCGAGTTCTTGTATTTATAGTTAAAAATTCAGTTTTCAATATGGTATTTGATTCCTGCTACCTAAAACTGCATTCTCTAATTGTGTCATTGGGAAACTCACTTCACCCTCTCACTTCAGTGTGAATGGTTGAATAATTCCTTCATGTGTTGCTGGGAAAGCCTATAGGTGCACTTTCTAAAAATACTTCTAAATAGTTCAGCTGCTGCTATTTAGAAGTATTTAATCAACTCACAAAACTGGAATTATATAAGGAGTTAATGAATAATACAGCTGTAACGATTCATTGAATTGACTGCACTGTGAATTCAACGCTGTGATTGGTCTAAGAGGGATCCACGCTTCAAACTCCACCCCTGCAGCCCAGTGTTTGTGAAACATCTGGCTGTACTCAGGACAGTCTTGTGTGATGTCACATACTACTTGAAATCACAGCGGCCACTGGAGACAGCACATGAAGCTACAGTTATATCCAGTTTGAAGAAGGAATTAAATTAAATTGTCAAAAAAGGACAAGAGGCAGTAGAAAATGCTATTAAAGGTCCTAAATTGCACAAAATTGCCTCTTGTGAGCTTTAGGCCATGTTAGAATGTTGTTATCTCATCAAAACATACCTGGAGTTGTGTTTGTTTTAATCACACATGTTTGAATAACTCTTTATTATTTTATTTGAATCTCAAAATGAAGCGATAGTTTTCAAGTTAACTACTTTTTTACCTTTAGTTCAGTAGAGTAGAGGCAATTCCAGGGCTGAAATCTTCCAAATGATCCTAGTGAAAGTGTGTGGAGTTTAAAAACACAGTGGGGCACTTCCTGTATTACCACATGATATCACAGAGAGTTTTCTGTTTGAGAGAAGAACCTAAATATGCAGAGTTTGTGTGTTAAACATGTGTGAATGAAACGAAACACAACTCCAGGTATGTTTGTGATGAGGAAACAGCATTAAAATGGATCAGAAAATGCCGTGATATGGGCCCTTTAAAAATAAACTAACCCTAACTATCATATTTTTTTTTTTCCAGGAGGGCGCGCGTGGGTACCAGTACCAGTGCCTGTGCCCGCCCGGCTTCGTTGGCGTTCACTGTGAGATGCAGAGGAATCAGTGCGACAGCCAGCCGTGCCACAACAACGGCAAATGCCACACGGTGCTGGAGGGCTTCGTGTGCGAGTGCCCGCCAGAGTTCTCCGGACAGCTGTGTGAGGTGAGGCTCAAGTGTCCCCAGGTCCTGCGCTGGACACACAGAGACTCTATATTTAAAGCTGCATAAGGCCTTTGTGCAGTAAGGAGACTTAGCTGGAGACATATAAAGAGCCTAAGGGGGAACAGTTGTGCCGAGGTTATGGAAGACGTCCTGGGTTGGGCTTGCGTTGCCTGTAGCTAAATAAACTTAAAGGTGCAATGTGTAGCTTTTCCTACACGTTGCACTGATACCTTATTGCTTTGCCTAATATTTTCAGTGTGTATGGTATTTTATGGGTGTTTTATAGCTCAAAAATGCCTCAAAAAGTATCCATTTCTAGTTTGAGTGGTGTCGCCTCTGCACAAATCTGACCTGTAACTTGGCCTGGCTGCATTATTCGTTTGTGTCCATGGAAATTGATATATTTCATCCCATATTTTGGAATTTTGCAGGTCAACGCGCTACATCTCCAAGAAAAGTTACATAGTGCACCTTTAAATAAATGTAAATAAAGCAAAACTAAATAATGTGTAAATGTAATAACATAAATTTAAATATATATTTACATGATTTAAATAAATTAATACACAATAAATAATAATTTGTAAAAGTAAGACAAATCAATTAAAATTATAAAAATTAAGAACTAAATTGAAAAGTGAATAATTAATAATAGTAAATAAATAAATCTTCAGAACTGCCCACCATGATATTTTTCAGCATTTATTCCTTCTCTGTGTCGTGTTTCTATTGGTCTGATTGTGTAATGGCCTTTCGTTTGCGCCGTTGCCATTTTGCTCGAACTAAATGTAGGTTAGCAATAAGGAAACTGACACTGGCGCGAATCTCCTGGGCACAGAATGGAGGACATTGCTGGTCAGGAGCCAATCCTGATTTAGCATCTCTACTATAAATATGAGCCCGTTTGAATGGGGCAACGCTGGAGCCGTGCCGGAGTACTACGGGCAGAAACAAAACTACGCTCCTCTGTATCGCCTTACTTTATTACATACTCGCACGCCCATTTTATCGATCTGTCCTTCCTAATTTGTAAACAGCTGTAAAGTATGAATACATTTCTGATACGCTGTAAGTTTGGTGACAAAACTTACCATGCAGTTGTTGTTGTTTTTTTTCCGCAAATCCCTCTCAGAAGTGCGCACAGTTCATTTAAATTCTCAATATTCCTGTGTTCATTTTCAAACTTTAAAAAAACACCTAATTAAAGGTGCTCGTTGAAACTTTTCTGGTAGAGGGTCTGACGCCTGCTTGCCTCCATGGAGATGTTATATTGCTTTACCTGGAATGTTCCACAGTATGGGCTCATGTTTTATTTATCTTGCCTCTACACACTTACAGATGTTTTTTATTGCTTGAAAAACATGCATTCTTATTAGGGCTGTGCATTGCCTTGAGTCTGACAATACGATCCATATCACGAGATGCACGTCACGATTCAATGTATCACGATACTAAACTAATAGATGATATATTGCAATTTATCAATAATTACTTCCAATAATATTGACAACTAAACAAGAACTAAATTGTATGAAACATAATTTATCACCTTTTTGAAATCCTGAGAACAGTGAATGCAACTAATGAATTTTGGTGAATAATATTATTTTAAAAATCGATTCAGATGCATTTTGAATCGATTCAAGAATTGTTCAATGAAGTATCACGATATATCACTGAATTGATTTTTTTCTTACATCCCTAATTCTTATTGTAAATGAGATCCCCTCTTCAAATGGATCCAGATGGCCCTCAACCAGAAAAGTTCTGATCCAGATTTGAGTCCTGGTTTAGACCTGAACTTTGGACTCTGTTTAAGTCCTTGGTCTTAGTTCTGGTCCAGATTTGAGTCCTGGTTTAGATCTGAACTTTAGGACTCTGTTTAAGTCCCTGGTCTTAGTTCTGGTCCAGATTTGAGTCCTGATTTAGACCTGAACTTTAGACTCGGTTTAAGTCCTTGGGCTTAGTTCTGATCCAGATTTGAGTCCTGCTTTAGACCTGAACTTTGGGGCTCTGTTTAAGTCCTTGGTCTTAGTTCTGGTCCAGATTTGAGTCCTGGTTTAGACCTGAACTTTGGGGCTCTGTTTAAGTCCTTGGTCTTAGTTCTGGTCCAGATTTGAGTCCTGGTTTAGATCTTGGATGTAGTTGGTGCATATTTAAAAGTTACCAAAAAGGACAATATATTAGAAAAGTAATTTACAATTTCATAGATTCTGAAAGCTTCAATATGTCCCAACTTTTTTCTGGACCATGATCGCACTGCATTTTCCCATCAGTTGTGAAAGTGCATGTTTGGTCTGGCTTCCTATATTGTTGTGGCTGCTTCTATAATGTGGTGTAGATGGACAGGAGACCCCCTGACCACACACACGCAGAGGCTAAAGAAACATGGCTCTGCTCCTGTCGCTAAACTAAACAGTGGGGCTACAGGCTGGGTCCTTTTGTCCCTCTCCAGAGCCTTAAATGGCAAATTGGTGCAAGTTTGAGTTTATGCACGCTCCTGTTTACACCAATGGAGGTTTTGTGACATGTAGGAAAAGCAAAAGTCACCGGTGTGTCTCCGTCTTGGCGATTTATTAGCGTGAAGATTTTGCAATAACATCATAACTCTCAAATATTTGACGTTTCATGTCTTGCCATGTTTAAGGTGTCCCATAGAATGTTGTTATTATTAACGTTTAAAACAATCAGGATGGTCCGAAGAGTCATTTTATCTAAATAGCAGAAATGATAAAATAAACAGATGTAAAAAAAAAAAAAAAAAAAAAAGATTTAATATGACAAAAAGCTAGAAGAAAACGACTACGGGGGTGCAGGATATATCGAAAAGTTTATAATATTGCAGTTGTTGTTTTGGAGATTTGCTCAATATTTTAATTTATCATATAAAACTATTAAAATTACCTCAAAAAGAGACTTATAAGTGTGGTGTAGTCTAGTGTAATTTCTAATCAAAGGAATAAATTAATATTTCTGCCCCTTTAATGGTTTATTTCATGGTTCAGTTACGTTTTGTGCGATACTTGACCCTCAACTAATACAATTACATTCACATTTTAGCACATTCTTGATATATTGGTGGAATATTGTTTACATATTGCTACTGAAATAATGCAAAATATATTTATATATTATTACCCACACCTCAGTTTGGCAACCATTGATTTGTGTTTACATTTGCAGATTAAGTACATCAAAACTGGGACTAAACAAAGACTAAACCCTAAAACTAAATCTGAACTAGATCAGGACTAAACCAGGAGTAGAACAGAACCAAACCAAGTCCACATCAGGATTAAAGGTGCATGGTGTAATTTTCTGGTGCAGGGTTCGTCAATTGCTTATCTTCATAGAGTCGTTATGGCTTTGTCTGGATTGTTTCACGGTATGGAAAACCTTTTGATCTTCATGGAAACAAAACCAGACCAAGTTACAGGTCAGATCTGTGGAGAGGTGACCCCACTCATAGTCAGAATATCTATTTTTCTAGGTATTTTTAACCACCTGTAATTGAATAAATGTAAAGTAGAGCTGTTCAATATAATATTATGGAGCATTCCAGGCAAAGCAATGACATCTCCATCGAGAAACAAGCAGGTGATGGACCCTCCAAACCAAAAAGTTATAGTGGACCTTTTAAGATGAGCTCTTTTTAACCATATACTAAGAAGTCTGAATGCACCCTGCGTCTCCCTGGTTCGGTGTCTTTCTTGTGGGTGTCTGTGTGTGAGCCTTGTCTCGGAGTAATCTGGAGAGATTAGGAGGCGGGCAGATGTACCAGTGAATGTGTGGCTTCCCTTGATGAGCTTAGGGACGTTTGGGAGGCTTTACTTGGCTGTTCCACTTACCTTCGATTTATAGTGAACATCAGCAGAGCACAGCCAGACTAAGCAGCTCACCACTTTAGCTGTCTTTGCCCCACTGTACATTTGCTTTCACGTTCCCAACTGGATTTTAGATTTCAACAATGTCTTTTCATTTGATATTGAGCAACTTTTATTCTTTAAATCGTATAATATTACTGTGCTAGTTCTGATTTTGTCTTAAAATTGTGACAGGCCTAGCTCCTTTTTAATGGTCAAGAGTTATTCCTCAGTTCCTTGACACATTTTGAGCGTCCTAATTATTCACCGCGTTGAGTTTATGAGCATTTTGTGAGCATCCAGAGCAGAGTTTTGTTGTTACTCTAATGCTAAGAATGACTAGCACGAGCACAGTTCCTGGTTCACAGAGATGAAACGCTTTAAAATTGGATGCAGACGGCACACAGTAATCTCATTTTAGCCCTAAGAGCTGCTCTTAACTTATGTCTTGTTTATCTGTACAGGACAAAGCAATTTTACTTTATTACATTAAAATATGGGTAAAAAAACTTCCTCATAGTGACTCACTGTTTCTACCTTGCCATTGTAAGAAGAAATTCCTTTTTGTAATACCCCGATTTGAATACAATTGCAGTATCTCGTGTCTATAGTTATTTGTATCTATCTCCTATCACTAATGTTTATATCAACACTAATCTCTTCGCAGGTTCCAACTTGGTCGCCCGCAGACACCTGTGATTCGAACCCCTGTGAGAACGAAGCCACGTGCCACAGTATGGGCCAGGACTTCTACTGTGCCTGTCCCGAGGGCTACGAGGGCAAGACCTGTGCCACCATAAAGGAGAACTGTCAGACCACCCCCTGTCAGGGTAAACAACACTAACCACCACTATTTGGGCGTGTGGGTAAATGGTCTTGGATCAGATCACTAGAGATTTTGTGACGTGGTTAGAATTAGGGCTCCAACTATTGTTTTAACTATTAATTAACAATTAGTCAACTAGATGATTTTTATTGTGGCTTGGATTTTATTTAATTTGTTATAAAACTGAACCTGTTTGCGATAAAATATGCAAAATGGATGGTATTAAGAACATATACAAATAAAGTTTGCTTTTCACGAAAAATCACAAAATATGTATTTGTTATAGTGCCTGTCTTTATGATAAATTAACTATTAACTATATAAACGATTAGGTTCAACACATTGATATTTTAGTTTTTCAGTCTACGAATATTTGCTTTTGAGTTTTGACTGCTTTTGAACACATTTTTGACAACAACTTGGCAAAAGTGCTCATAAACTGAACTATATCGTTTCCAGTGATTGACAGCTGCACCGTTGCCGTGGCATCCAACGACTCCTCTGCAGTGCGTCACATTTCCTCAAATGTGTGTGGACCTAGGGGGCGCTGTGTGAGCCATCCCACCGGCAACTTCACTTGCATCTGTGACCAGGGCTTCAGCGGCATCTACTGTCACGAAAGTACGTACCATTCAAACTTGGAGACGTTTGTGTTGTGTCCATGGGCAAGACACTTCTTCAACTTGTCTGTATGATTATCCTGGGTTTAAGTGGTTCAGATTAGTGACTGAGGAGGTATTAATTAGCTCAGTCTGTTTTGACATCTATCATTTTATTGTTTTTCTCAATATTTTTCTCTCAGACTTCACACGAGTGCCTCTTAACGAAAAGATTTGCTTTTCCCAGTTCCACCAGGTCTAAAACAGGACTATTCCAGGTCTAATCTAGGGCTAAACCAGGTCTACGTATATGTGGACTGCATCATTTCCACTATAAGAAACTATCCAAAGAAGGTGGATATCGTCAAGAGTATTTATGGTATCTTTTTAGCTTTTTTGTGACCACAGAACAATTTTGGTCCTTATTTTGTGGAAGGAAACTTGTTTATGTAATACACTTGACATATTCACTGTTTTGACAATTAAAATATGCATATTTCTTATTAACTTTGTGCAAGTAGTGGTTTAACAAAGAAATATTGTTAAAATGTATTTGGTTGTGATAATATCATATCGTGGGCCATGTTTCATACCGAATCGTGATGGACCTTGTGATTCCCAACCCTAATCATGATAATATTAAGTACATTTTAACCCAACTTAAATATACTTCTTGTAAATAAACGCATTTTCCACTTTTTCAGACATCAATGACTGTGTGAGTAACCCCTGCCAAAACAGCGGCACGTGCATCGACGGCGTCAACTCCTTCCAGTGCGTGTGTCCGGACGGGTGGGAGGGGCGACTCTGTGACCTCAGTAAGCGCATTATTTCATATTTATTCCTCCAAAAAACACACATTTGACATTGCCTTACCCCTCCCCTCCTCCGTAACACTCACATCATTTCTTGTGCCCTTGCTTCAGACGTGAACGAGTGCAGACACGGCCCCTGTAAGAACGGCGGCCGCTGCGTGGACCTCGTGAACGACTTCTACTGCGAGTGTGCCGACAACTGGAAGGGCAAGACCTGTCATTCGCGTGAGTTATGCCGTCTCTGTGTTAATGCCTTTGTTTACTGCTGTGGAAAAACATGTCAACGTCAAGTTTTATGAGCGGACAAATCTCTTACTTTGCCGCTATTCAGTCTATCCTCTAATAATCCAACGCTTTTATTGCATTGGTAAATCTTTGGGCCGTCTTTTAGTGTTCCAATCTGGCAGCTCTAACCTTTGTGTAATTCTGTCTCTCGTCTGTGTGTATTTTAGTTTTTTTCTAGCAATAAAAAAGCTGTAATTGTATAAATGCAGAATAGATTCGTTTCAAGCCATATGGTGGAGCATTTCAGGCAAGATAATACTATAAACAATCCGTTTTTTCTGATCTGAACTCGGCAGTGTCATCATATTATTGTGTGAGCTACTGTGTCCAAATAATTTCCCTTGTGGATCAATAAAGTTTTCTGTAAGTTTAAGTATTTCCATGGAGATTCACCACAAAAAGTGACAGAATGCACCTGTAACTATGCAAAAAAGATACTCAAGTTTGTTAGGATGACTAGAACGCATGTATGACTTGTCTTATATTAATCTGAATCTAGTAGTTTGCTTAATTTAGTATTTTTGGTCCAAACAGGAGAGAGTCAGTGTGACGCCACCACCTGCAGTAATGGAGGCACGTGCTATGACCATGGGGACACCTTCCGCTGTGCGTGTCCACCGGGATGGGGCGGAAACACTTGCAACACAGGTAATGAGCTAGATGGGAATTATGGTAGAGTGATTCGCTTCAGCATTGTCGTCCTCTCTATAAACATACTATAAATACAAAGAAAATGACCGGAAATGATACGTATAGCGTTGTTTGCACTATATCCTCACAGCTGGAAGGTTCTGGGTTACATTTTCCTCTTCATTTTCAACACCAAGCTAAAGAAAATCCATAATATCCATTCTTATACTATAAAAATGTACTTATCTTGCATTACCCAATAGAATGAAGGCACTTCCCAAAATTTTTATCTGTTTTTAAGGCATTTTCCAACTCCAGCAGTTTATTTTCAGCGTATTCTCTGATATTATTTCTAACTTTGTGACTCACTCTTTTTGGATTTGTAGCCAAGAACAACTCGTGCGCCTCCAGTCCGTGTTTGAATGGAGGGACCTGTGTGGGCGGAGGAGACACCTTCACCTGCATCTGCAAGGAAGGCTGGGAAGGCCCCTCGTGTGAACAAAGTACGACTATTTCTGCTCCTCTCTGCTACAGCCAGTGTCTCCCTTTAGAAACGCTGTGCTCGCTACTGTTTGGGGTTTTGGGGATGGTGAGATTGTAGTGGTCTTTAGTTTCAAGGGGAAGCTGGATAAAATATGTGTAATATAAGTGAGTGAAACAAAAAAATGACTAAATCAGACCGTATCCGATGAATAAGGCTTTATTGTGTGAGAAGAGACACAAATGCTTAAGGAATCATATTTAAATCATATTTTAAGAAACCAATTGTATGGCCAAAATAAATGTAGTATATTTTGTGAAATGACTTAAAGCTATATATGTAACTTTCTGGAGGTTGCAGAGAAAATTCATTGAAATATAATGCTAAAATCGTAGGTCATTTTATCTTGTTTTATCCGATACTATGGAAGATAGGAACATTTCTATGGAAACAAGTAGGCCAAATAAGAGTCAGGTTTATGGAGATGCAAGCCCGCTCATAGTAAAAAGCCAAGGAAGTTATTTTAGTGCAATAAAAAGGTTGAATACTCGAACTTTAAGTTGTGTATAGTCTCTTGTTTTGGATATTTGTACTTAAATCTATTACCTCACAACATACAGGATTTAATAAGCATTCACTACATTTGACAGCTTTCCAACGACACACTAAATTATGTCTGCATGTTTTTTTTTACAGTTCTAGTATTGGGGTTTATATAGTAGAAATAAAACCACTTCTGTCATAGCTTTTTGATGAGCTAATGGTGGTAACAATAGCCTGTCTCTCCACAGATATCAACGACTGCAATCCTCACCCGTGGTACGTATCATTTCCTGCTTTGTAATCCCCACACATCCTATTCTTTCTTTCCTTCCTCTGAGCATCTTCCACATCAGAGGCGAGCTCACGTGATGGGTGGGGGCAGGGGAGGGAGGGTGTCTTCTCTTTTTTTTTTTTTTTTTTTTGGAGGGGTGGATGGGTGGGGTGCAGGCGGAGGAGGGCCAGCCAAGAGCGCTGTGGAAGTTGTCTTAAATCAAAGCTCAAAGAGGCATCTCGGGGCAGGCGATATTGAAAAGAATGGAGAGAGGTGGGACTTTTTTTTTTTTTCTTTTTTTTTTGGTGCTTGAATGCAGGTTGGGGAGGGCTGGGGCGAGGGGTCGGTCCCATTGTACTTCCCTTGCGACCTGGGGAGGGGGGGGGGGGTAATGCTTTGAGGAGGACCAGGATAGAGGAGAGGAGGGAGGGGGGGGTCTGGACACGCCTATTAGCATCTGAAAAGTGCTAGCTTGTATTGATGAGTTGAATGGTCACCCCCACCGCCGCGACTGTGGCACAAAAACGTGAGCTTTGTAGCAGCTGGAAGGATGTGGCTCTCCAGATAGTTATTTTTAAAGGTTCTGTATTGCTCAAAAGTGACTCTTGTGAGCTTTAAACTACGTTGGAATCATATTACCTCAAAAACATACCTGGAGTTGTTTTGTTTCATTCACACATTTCTGAATAACTCTTTATTATTAGTCTGCCTATATCTTCGAAGCTCAAAACGCTCTGTTCCACCTTGTGATGTCACAATACTGTAGTTTTTACATGAACACCTCCCTTTTTGTTTTTTATTCAGTAGAGATTTGTAATTACAGGGCTAAAATTATCCAAATAATTCTTGTGAAGGTGAATGGAGTTTAAAAACACACTGCACTTCTTGTATTACCACATGACATAGTTTCTTCTGTTTAAGTGAAGAAAACAGACAAATTACGCAGGGTTTTTGTGTTTTAAACATTTGGAAATTAATCAAAACACAACTCCAGGTATGTTTACAACGAGGAAACATAACAGAGATCAGAAAATGTCTTAATATGGGCCCTTTAATGTGTATTTATTCTCTTTTTTTGTTTTAGTTACAATGGCGGTATATGTGTGGACGGGGTCAACTGGTTCCGATGTGAGTGCGCGCCCGGGTTCGCTGGACCTGACTGCCGAATAAGTGAGTATTGAGACCCCCAACATCTAAATAAAGGGCAGTTCACAAGCAAAATGTTATTATAATGTTTCCTTATTCAGTTTGCACAATACTCAATCACTAATATAACATCTTCAAGCCACTGTCTACAAAGTCTACCAATAAATTATTTAAAGTTTATTAAGAATGATTCAGGCTTAGTAACTACTTAAATTATGGGCTTTAAGGTTTGGAGATGGGGTTTTAATTAAGTAGGTACTAAGTCTGAATTAATACTAACAACAAGAACAAGTATTAAAAGTATTTGTTCACACTTTGTGGCACTTTAAAGTGTTTTATTTACCTTTTTGTTATGAATTCACTATAGCTTAAGATTTTAAACTGGTCATTTAAATACAGTAATGTTAAGGTGCATTTTAATTAAAAAAAAAAAAAAGATGCCTTCTCAACAACTGCAATTCATAACTGCTACCAAGCATTACAGTCACGTGATTATAATATTTAAAAAGTACTTTAAAAAATGCACAACAATTATGAATTGGAAGTCAGTAACAGTCATGTACAGGAATAAAATCAAAGTTTGTGTCTAAGTACTGTAGGTGTACCAAGTTTAGCTGATACCAGTAAATCAAATAAAATGTAAAATAAAGGGGAAAATAAGAAACCAATTGAACTGCCAGCTTATGTCAACAAGGGGGAGAAGAGCTTGAGTTCACAGTAGGCAACAGTCTGGGTCACAATATACAGAAAATCACTTAAAAGCTTTCACCATCTCAGACAATACCAGCAGTAGCCCACTATGATTAAGAGCGTGTTTGAGTGACAGGAGGATGGGAGGATGGGTGTGAGTACCAAGGATGGATGGACACCCTGACACCTAAATTCGGGCCCGGGAGGTCAAAGGCCAACCCTCCTCCATACTCGCACAGTCACACAAACGCACATGCAAGACAAATTACCCAGTGACCCTGAAATTCTGCTTGTCCTAACCCCCTTTGTCCCCGACCGGATAGCGCCGCTCACCATTTCTGTCCTAAAATTTGAGGGTTCTCATGGTGATTGTGTGGTGAAGCATTGAAAGCGGCTTAAATCGCCATTGGGCTAAGCTGTAGTGTATGATTGCCTGAATTATTTATAGGTGAAAAGACACGGTGATGAGTGTCCGATTGTATTTTGGGGGGTGCCCAAAAGGTCGCGTGAGATGAATTATTTAGATAAGGCATTGTCGATTTGTGGCTTGGGATCTTAAAATGTGATGTTTAATAGAGGGATTTGGTTTAAATGGGCAGATAATTTGATATGAATTGATTATGTTAAATGGAAATGGAAAACAAAATGACTTAAAAATGTCATGACAACTTGTTGGTTTGTTTCACATACAAAAAAAAGGTCAGATAGGACAATTTGAGCTGAATAGTTAGATAAACAAAATTAAAATTAATTAAAATGAATCGTTTAAAACTAAGGTGGACAAAAGTATCAAAAATCAGATATGAATCAACACTAAAATGAATAGTGTTACTGGAAAAAAATGCATGCAATACAATTTTACAATTTTTTTTATAATTTTCCTGGACAGTTTTATCTTGGGTTTTATAAGAACTAGGATTAGACCACACTTTATAATAAACAAATAAGTTTACTTTGTGTTGAAAATTACAGTATTGTCTTAAAAAAAAGCTTTTAAAATGATCATTTGAGTCTGTATCAGGTATCAAGTCTGTTCTTTAGTGTTTGAAATGTTTCAGTATTAAGAACCTGTGATTTTGATTATAAAACAAGCAACCTCCTGCTTTACTATTGGTGTTTAAAAAAAAATACTTTATTAATGTTTGCTTTACTTAAGATATTTACCTCAAAAAGTGAAATTAGTACTTTAAATTCCAGTGTGAACCTGATATCAGATACCAGAAATCGTTTCAAAGCATACCTAGTTATCCCGCAAGGCACGCTTGTTGAAAATCAAGGTTTTAATCAAATAACTTTGCTTTTCTGCTTGTGCACTGCCAATTTTATTTTGTATATAGATTTTTTTTTCCATTTTTTGAAAACATTGAAACAAAACTGCTTCCGTTTTCATTTTCCCAGACATCAATGAATGCCAGTCCTCCCCATGTGCCTACGGGGCGACCTGTGTGGACGAGATCAATGGATACCGTTGCATCTGCCCGCTCGGAAGACGGGGCTCCCGCTGTCAAGAATGTAACTATCCTCATTACCACTCCCTATCTCAAGAATTGCCATTTTCCTGCTAAAATATTTACTTTTTCCATCCAATTTCCCCCGCAGTCATCGGCATAGGAAAGACCTGCCACTACGCCGGGCTGCAGTTCCCTCACGGCAGCCGCTGGGAGGAAGAATGCAACAGCTGTCACTGCTTCAACGGAAAAGTGGCCTGTACAAAGGTAACACAGCACCTCCGCCACACACAATCAGGCCTTTATTGTGCGCCTAAGAGTAGAATAGAAAAAGACCTCCAGCTACTGTTCCCATGGAGTTCAAACAGACGCTAAAAGCAGCTGAGTTGTGAAAATGAATCTGGACAGTTGCTTGGATCATTTGTTACCGGGGCATGACACAGGATATGGTGTGTATGGGTATATGTTTAGTGATTTGGCCTTTCCATAGGTCTGCTGTTAGTGGCCAAGCGCTTAATGCGACTGTGATGAGATGTTCTTCTGAAAGTGGAAGGAAGCAGAAGACTTAATGGTTGTAGGGTTGAAGGACATTTTACTTCTGAACTCTGTAGAGTCTTACTGACAGTCTTGCATGTTTACGTTTTTTAATACCACAAACAACCAAAAAAATCTTAATTGAAATAGTTTTAAGGGTGCACTTTCTAACTTTTTGGGGGTTCATCGCCTGCTTCATGTCATTGCTCTGCCTGCAATGTTCCACAGACATTTAACTGTTCTACTTTATATTTATTCAATTACGCGTGATTTTATTGCTCAAAAATACCTAAAAAAAAACAGGCATTCTGACTGTGAGGGGTCGCCTCTCCACAGATCTGACCTGTAACTTCGTCTGGTTTGGTCTCCATGAAGTTAGAAAGGTTTAATGCCACACTGTGAAAAGTTCCAGACAAAGCCTCCACCAGAAAAGTTACACAATGCACCTTTTAAGTAGCAAAACACGAAGTTGCACTTATATCGGTTTTGCAATGATATCTTTAAGGCATTACTTATCCTGTCTTCCACTTGGTCGTTTAGCTTAAGGCTGGGTGATTAACCGAATTTTAATCAAGATAGATATTCCTTCATGTTTAATCGTCAGTGATATAGGGTCTACTGCCAATTTTCTGTCCATAAAAGCATGTGGTTTGGAGCAGAGTTCACACTTTGGTGGAAGGAATATGACATTTTTGTATTAAAAGACAAGGCTGTAACATTTAAATAAAGTCAAATAAAAAATCAAGATCAATCAATAAGAGAAAAAAACAGTCTTTATCTTTGCTACAGCATAAATCATGTATTGTTTTGGAAATTGACTATTAATATCTAAATGTTTAATTTTGGGGCTTTCATGGGCAGTCTTCAATGTCTGTACTCGTAGATGGCGAGCTAAAAAGGTTTTATTGCATGGTATTTTCAAGTACTATTCAAAATCCACAAATTTTGCACCTTCTAATATATGTAGTAATATAATCAACTTAGGTTCAGGAGTAGGACCACGCCTGGGCCATGTGAAGATTGAGACTGAACCCCCACCCTAAACTCTCAACCCAGCCATCTCGCCTCGTCTCCCTATAATAAACTCCTTTCGCTTCGCACGTGTTGTTGGCGTGGTCCTTGCTAGTGAACAGTGACTTAAACTTAGCTGCATTGCAAGAAACGTGTATATTAACATCTGTGATTTTTACCTGCTCCACATCTCCATTATGAGTTTATCTTAAAGCCAGACTTACGGACTTTTTCCCCTGTGTGATATCAGGTGGTGTGTGGTCGGCGGCCATGTCAGCTCCAGTTGTCTGAGCAGGAGCAGAGGCAGGCGTGTCCGGCGGGCAGAGAGTGTGTGGAGCACAGGTACCTGGGCTGCCTCTCTCCGCCCTGTCACCAGTGGGGGGTGTGCTCTCTGGCAGTACCTTCACCCTCACAGCCGCCCACCAAGTGCCAGCCCAACTCTGGGCACCTGGACAACAGCTGCGGGCGGATCACTCTAGTGTTTGACCAGGACAAAGTACCCAGGGTAAGTCTCTCCTACGTGTCCACACCCTGTTAACATTTCCTGGCAGTGTTTTTACTAATTGTGTTGCATGTGTTTATTTAGGGAACCACTGTGGAGAATATCTGCTTTGAGCTGAGGTACCTGCCCGACATCCGCAGCCTGGCGACGGACCACTCCCTTCTCCTTCTCTGTGACATTTCACATTCAAACCAGGATGCTGTAGAAGTGGCCATTGTAAGTTAATCTAGGTTTGATCTGCTTTTGTATGGGAACAGTTCCACTGTAGCTGGGTGTAGGTCTGTCAGAACATTGCACTCAGAACAAAGTGAGCCTAACCTTGTGCGTGTTACAGTCTTTCCATCCGGAGGACCTCCCAGACCACAGCCTGGTGCAGCAGGTGGCCAGCACCATAGTGAGCGCCCTGTCCAAACGCCACAACAGCACCATGCTGCTGGCCGTCACCGAGGTCAAAGTGGAGACGCGGGTCATGCCCCCCTCTGTGGGTGAGTGCTAACAGACAGGGAAATGGGGCTCGTGTCACATAAGGTTTGCTTTAATTCTAACTGAGTTTATCTGGCCCTGTAGATTACCTGGTGCCCCTCCTGTGTGCTGTTTTCTGCCTGCTCTGTCTGTTCTGTATCATCGTGTGTGTGTGGTGGACCCGTAAGAGGAGAAAAGAGCGCGAGAGGAACCGGCCCCCTACTGATGATAACGTGAACAACCAGTGGGAGCCCCTGCGTGTGGTGGTGGGACAGTCCCAGCAGCTCAAAGAGAGCAACAGGGAGGCGGAGCAGGAGCGAAGGAAGCTCATGGGCCCGACATCATGTCGGACGTGTGAGGAGGGGGATGAGGGGGATGAGGAGACTGAGACAGAGGGAGAGCTGGAGGAGGAGAGCTGTGGGGCTGAGGCAGGCTCCAAGTACTCGAAGACTGCAGTGCAGTCCAGTGGGTCGCTCATCTGCACCCTGCACAGCTCCAGTCCACCCCTCAAATCACCCCACCGGACCCCCGGCTACAGCCCCAAAGACAACCGCTGGAAAAATGTCAGCGCCGTGTTCAATGGGAAAAAGGACCTGACAGATCATTGTGTATAAGCAATTCAAGCAAGGACTCGCAGGCCAGCGAGAAGCTGCCAGGCAGCTACTATCTTATTTTGGACTATTTGGAGGAGAAAAGGCTTTGTGTTAACAAGCCCTTCTTTGTTTGGTTTCATGTTTTTGTCACTGTCACCCGATCAGGAGGCTCGAGCACAGTGAACATCCTTTTTTATTTCTCTTCTTTTTATTTTCTTTCAGATGTACAGAAGGAGCTTAGTTTTGTTTTCAGGAGGCAAGATCTCTGCAATTTATGTTTGGAGTTGAACCATTTGGAGAAGAGGTGAACATGCTATCTGTATAATGACGTTTGTGTTTAAGATGATTTAGTTGAGTTGTAACAGGCTCCTGTTGAGTGTATGGGGCAGATACTACGGGACAGTGAGGGAGGGGCATGTTGTGACCCCTCCCTCAGTCTCTGATCCACCATCTGTGGCCGTCCCACACCAGCCTTACCAAAACCATGGCCTGGAGGGAGAGGGGACCAACCCCAGTGCCTACTACGTGGCCTTCCATAGTTTGTCCAGTCTGTTGTGGTTGGTGAAAGTGAAAGCTCGGTTCGAGGAGTTTGCAGTATTGAGTTGGTAGCAAGTGCCTTTCCACTGAGCCCCTGAGGCTCCGAGTCGCGCTGCCCCGTTTGACCTCCGCGTTCTCACATCTCAAAGGGATGTACATTTAGAAAGTTCAATTTCACAGCAACGCCATTCAAGGTATTTGATCAAAACACAACTTTGTACATATATGTAAATACTAAAGGAGTCGCTGTGTATATTTGAAATAAGTAACTTAAAGACAAGTCACACATTTTTATTATTATTATTATTATTGATATATGATTAATATTATTTTTATTTTTTTTTACAATGCCATTCCTTTTATTTATGCCAGTTGAAATAGGCAGGTTTTATAACACGTCATATCCAGAGTCCCAAAGTTAAACCTTACTGTAAGGTACCAGCTGAGGGCTTCCTGAGGGGTTTACAAATGCTCTGTCTTTGGGGAATAAAAAATAAATAAATACAATGTTGATTATTATTTTTAGATGTAAAAAAATATGGGTGTAAGTGCTCAAAGTAGCCATGTTATTTTCTTAAACTGTCATGAGTTGTTTCAGTTGAGCTGATTTTTAAGTGTGATCTTATTAAATATGATTTTGGATTTAGGTAGATCCATGTGAGCCTTTTGCTATAGGTTAAAACATGGATGTAGCTCTTAATTTGGCGATTCCTTTTCCAAATGAAAAAAAAAAAGTTCTGATTGGATAAGGACCCTGTGACATCACAGGGACATGACCAAAAGTAAGACTTCCCCTTTGCGATCCTTTGTAAAACTGTCTGAAGTCCTGTGTGCGTACGGTGCCTCACTGTAAAGAGTCCTGCATTTGTGTATCATCTTTTTATGTTGTTGGTTTGTTTTCTCTCTAAGAACGTAACTCTTTGTGAAGTGTATTGTGGCGTGTTTTATTCGCCTAAAGTAAAGTGCTCCCTGTTTCACTTTGCTTCTGTGGAGATCCCAGTTCTGTGGAGGAGGAGAGCCCAGTTCACTGGCTCCTGTGGGTCAAATGTCTTTGTTTTCATGTTTGCATTATAGCACATTTTAAGTTACCAACTCAGTTCAAAATTTCATCGCAAAAGTTTCAACCCATTTCATATCATGTCATTGTCTCAAGCGCCATCGTGTTTTCTGTAAATGGGACACAACAAAATAAAGACTTAAGATGCAGCACTGCTGGTGTTAAAGCTGGATTATGCATATTGTATACTTTTATTCTACAAGGGACTTGAGTTCTTTTTGTACAAAGCAAAAACAGTTTTCATTCTTTGGACGACGTTTCATTGTTCTTAATCATCCCAGTTATTTATTAAAGCAGTTTTGACACACCTTCAATGAGCTCGTATTTGGTTTGAGTTAAAGATTTCTTTTTCTCAGGAAACGTGTTTCAGGTGAATGCCATCATATAACTTCTAATACACTTTAGGTGACACATTCAGGATTAAATTTCTAAAATGAATATTAAAACTTCCATCCATCTTCTCCCGCTTAATCCAGCTGGGTCACTACTCATAGCACCTGACCCCCCCCTATGAACCCCTCTGTGAGTGGTGAGCCCACAGGAGGGTGGACATTATGGTCCTTGATGTTAGTTCATAGGGGTGCAGGCATGTTTTAGGTTGATGGGGGAAACCCATCCAGACACGGGGAGGAACATGCAAACTCCACACAGAAAGGCCCGGGCGACCCGGGGATTGAACCTGCAACCTTCTTGCTGTGAGGCCTGAGTGTTGCCACTCAGCCACCGTGCCGCCTAATATTAAAACTTTGTTATTTATATTGCCATCTTATTGGGTGGTTTATTAAATACATTTTTAACATTACCACTGTAACATTCTGGAGGTGGCAGGTCACCAGCATGATCCTATGGGGAAAAGTTTTATCTCATACTGTGGAATATTCTAGCCAAAGGAACCACATTTCCATGGAGACCAGCAGAAGGCCCTCCTCCAAGTCAAACAACCATTGTTTGTCTGACTGCAGAGGTTATTTCCATGGAAAGTTCCACAGTATGACTTTAAACTTCTTGTATGTGTTCAGGTGTTTTTAGCTAAAAGTAAATACATTGGGGATACTCACTGAAAGTAATTCTCATAAATTGCCATTAATGGATACAGTTTTGGTCAGTTATGTGACAAAGCATAACCCACAACATTTTGAACTCCTATAATGCTCTTTGCTTCTGTGGAAAGTGAGTTTCATAGCTTATAGCTGTAAGAAAAGGCTGACTCGCTGCTTTGTGAGATTTTATTTATTTAGTTTTCATTTTAGTTTTCATTTGACAAGGCTTAACCTATATAGAGCCGGGCTAATAGAGTTCACAGATCGACATGTGCTCCTCTAGCCTGAAAAAGAATTAAAACTGTCCACACTTCTGTATATTCATAGCCTGGTTTCTCCCATGTAAAGGCATGCAGCAGGGCCTGGTGTGGGTATTTCTTCTGGTGCAAGAAGTGGGCCTTTTAGACCGATTCTCCCCTATCCTCAGACACCTCCAGCACTTGCACTAAGATGTGTAAGCTGATCCTACCCTCCCACAAGTGATGGTCCCATTAGCGCCATGCAGCCTTCCGGGGGCACCCATGGGAGTCAGGGCAGAGGAAAGTGTCCCGCCACCCGCACCACCCCACATCATAACATCACTCATGAAACATTCACAGGATCACACCGCGCCCTCATTGGCCAAGCCCGGATCGAGCCAGAGCAGGAGACTCGTTCTGATTGGTACAGTGGAGGCGAAGTTCCGGTAGGAATCGATTGATGCCCTCAGGCCATACTGACCAGCGCACTGCAGAGATGACCAGGCTATTTATGTCTGAATATGACCGATCAGGATGCTGTGTGAGCCACGTGAGGATGCATACAGTGCACTATGTAGCCTGAAATGTTGTACAGTATGGCATTAAACATCTGTCTTACATTTATTTATTTACAGGGTACTTTTACAGTTGCATAGGGCACCTTTAATAATGTGATTGTAATGTGAATAGTAGAATTAATACAGTACATCATTCATGCACGTTTGATTAATCTTGCAATCTGTCCCAGTACTATACTACTATAACTATTCAAAACCTCCTTATAGTTAACTGTATGATCAAAAGCTCAGCCCACAAGTGTATGTACGGCAATTTTTCATAGATATACAAAAATAGGACATAAACAATGCACTACAGCTTCACAAACCCGATGCAATGTGCAGTTGTTTCATTAGCGAAAAGCAAGCCAATTGTAATATGATAGTATCCTAAAGAGGGAGTGGTGGAGGAAGCACACACCATAAAAACGAAAGTGAAACTTATTAAACATGCTATTACATTGTTTCCGAGAAATATAGCATTGGCAGAACAAGAAAAGGTTATGTAAATATGGTATGCGTTAGGAGTTAATACCATATAGAAGTGTAATACGCCTGCTATCCACTTTAAGATGCCATTCATTGTCACTTGTCAGTACTGCATATGCACAATACTTTCTAAAATATCATGGGAAAATATCAGAGTACATCCAGTACACAGTTGGGGTGTTTCTGTCAAATATTGTGCATTGTCTTCCTTAGGGTGTTTCCTCTGTCTTCTGCCAAGCCCGTGCGATGCCAGCGGTGAATACACTGTCTATAGGATGAGACAGCGATAAGACCCCACCTAACCTATTTGTGTTTAGACGAGAGGAGCTTTGCTGGCGTGTTCTGCAGATCACATTTCACTCCTGTAAATGTTTCACTTTCCCTGCATCATTGAGTCTGGAAACTTAAAACCATGTTGTATTATCAGGGCTGGCTTCTCCCACTCAACACAACGCAACACTATCACAGCAATGGTGGTTAGACGAGACGCGTGTATGTAACAGCAGTGTGCACTTTGATTTTTGATGTTGATTACTTACTTACTCTTCTAAACTAGTCACAACTACTTATAAGGGCTCTATGTTAGATTTCTGATTTAAAAGGTGGTATTTTACTGCTAGTACAATTTTTGATCAGAATGTTACCTTTTATTACTTTGAATGTGCTATATTTGCTGAAAACAACGTATTTTCATTTCATTTTTGACACTCTAAGACTCCCCTACCTTTACTTTCAATGCTAAGTAACTCCCCCTTCAGAGCGCTATCACAACACTGTCATCCTGCTAATGAAACGACTGCACATCGCATCAGGTTTGTCAAGTTGTTGCGTACAGTTTTGTATCATGTTTTTGTATATTTACGGAGAATTGTCGTGTGGGAGCATGGGGACGTTGGCTTGTGGGCGGAGCATTGCACAGAATCGCACAGCTAACCATAAATAGAGTGAACAGGGCCTGGGAGAGATCACTAAATTACTGAAACATGCATAGATGACTTATAAAAACCCCTGAAGCATGTTTTTGATGAGGGAACAACATTATAATATGGTAGAATGCAAAAAAAAAAGGATATTACATAATGCCCATAATACTTTAAGGAACTGCCACCTGCTTGTCTCCACGGAGATGTTATTGCTTTCCCTGTAATGTTTCACACTTTGGCGTACATTTATTCAGTTAAGAATGTTCCCCAAAAACACCCGGAAAACATGCATACTTACTGTGAGCGAGCTGGTCCACTTCTCCACAGATCTGACCTGTAACTTGGCCTAATGGCTTCAATGAGGTAAATCAGTTAATGCCATAATGTTGAACATCCTTAGCAAAGCAATAACATAACTGATACTGTTATTATTATGTTTTACAGTGTACGCATCAAAACTGGGACCACACTCGGACTAAGCCTGGGACTAAACCTGGACTAAACCATACTCAGAGGTGAGTAGTACTCCATTATTTACAGTTGTACTTTTTCTAGGGGAATACTTTTATTCCTACTTGAGTAATATATGTGTTCTTACTTGAGTAAACGTTTTGGTTACTCTTCCGACTGTGAGTAAGTCTACAAGTGGCAAAAGTTTTATGTCGACAATATGAAATGATTTGAACATTTGTGTTTCTTGCACCACTCCTTCAGATATAATGTAGTTCTTATTTTTGTGTCTAGCCAAGGGTGACCAGATGTCCCTATTTACTCGGGACAGTCCTGGTTTTGAGCCCTTTGTCCCCTGTCCCAGCAGATTTATCCAAAACCAGCGATTTGTCCCAGTTTTATACAAGAAATGTCCCAGATGTCCTTATTTTTTTACTGATCCCTGCCAACAGCAAAGAGAGGCATGCGCTGTCATTTGTTTCAGTAAAATACAGAAAAGCTGCTTAAAAATGGCCAAAACACAAAGAAAATGTGACTATACTGATTCACATTAGTGCCAAGTGCAGAACAATTTTCCTTAATTTCACATTTGTTTTGCAATTTTATTGTTACCAACCACCACAAACCAGTGATGTCCCAGTTTTTTATTATGAAGATCCGGTCACCCTAGTCTAGTCTTTAAAACTTCAAATAATAAACCAGATGTTACATTTCGATAGTTAGTCTTTAAGTTACTCTTACTTGAGGAGTAATTTTACGAAATACTTTTTTATTCGTACTAATTTCTTAGACCACAACTGTGTACTCCTACTTTTGGCTACTCACCCATCTCTAACCAGACCCAAACCAGAACTAGAACAGGTCTGAACCAGATCTACATCAGGACTAAACAGGACCAAACCTATCAGGGCCAGCTTCTCCACCTTTGAGAGCTGTACTATGATGCATGGATACCCCACTGCTCCCAGACTGCATCAGTAACCCGACACCAGCCTCCACAAGTAGCTCCTGCATCCGCCAAGGACATTTCACCGTGTGTACAAACACGTAGTACTACGCCACAACACTCAAAATGGCCGAACAGCACACTCGCACAGATATTCTAGCGGGTCCGAGGAGCTCTTCATTCACTGTACGGGGGTGTCCAGTTGCAGCCACATTGCAGGCCGCCTGTCTGACTGCTCTGGGCCAGGGAGGGGGGGACTATTTTGTGTGGACACTTGCTCCTGTGTGCATCTGTTAGCTTGGACCATCTGACAGTATCAAACAGCTGTGGTCTTTACCAAACACACACATGCACACACACTGAGTTAATATGCTTCCTGGGGATATTACATTGACTTACATTAAAGCTATAATATGTAAGCTTTTGCCTTTTTTTCATTATGGGTGTTGATGTTTTAATATATTGCATTGAAAAACATGTGTCGCTGCTGTGAGACGATTTGCATTTCTGTAAAATAAGGTGACCAGACGGCCCTCTTTACTCTGTGTCCTCAGTTCCAGCAGATTTATCCAAATCCCCCGATTTATCCCAGTTTTATACAAGAAATATCCCTGGTGTCCCTATTTTGGATCAACTTCATACCTGCCAACAGTAAAGAGAGGCATACATTGACATTTGCTAAGGTAAAATATTTAAAAAGCTGCTTCAAAATGACCAAAAGACAAAGAAAATGTGACTATACTGATTCACATGTTAGTCCTGAATGGGCCAAGTGCAGAAAAATTCTCCTTAATTACGCATTTGTTTCACAATTTTATTATTACTAACAACCCCAAACTGAGAGTCATCCTACCTGACTCGTATTTGGCCTGCTTGTTGCCATGGAGATGTTGTTCCTTTGGCTTTAATGTTCCACAGTACGGCATAAATCTTTCTCCATGGGGAGTGTTGCAAAGTGTGGTTCTTTCTCTTTCCATGAAATCATGCACCACCTCCATGAATGTGATATTAAAGCAGAATTATTATGCAAAATCAACTTTTTTAGTTTACGCTCACAATTTATTCACTTCAAGTTGTATTTGGAGTGATTTGTGCATGTTTTCACTACAACTACATGTTTTCACTTCAACTACTGTTTTCTCTGGCACTTGTATACACCCACTGCTCTATACTTACTTCATACTGATCCTAACCCATAATTCTCATTAACTTAAAACCTATTTAACCTGGACTTTAAATCATGTTGTTGATCTAATAATGACCTCACATCACACTGACTTGCTTTTAAGATAAGATAAGATAGGACTTTATTGATCTCGCAGTGGAGAAATTCAACGGTCACGGTAGCTCCAGGTTTAGTGCAAAAAAGGAAAAAAAGTCTGCATGCAATCAAGATAAACAATAATAATAAAAATAGAAATAATAATTTGTCCCATAATGTGAGTGTGTATACAGTCCACACAATGCGGCAAATACACGCTGATGGACCAACTGTGGACCGCTGTGGACTGCAGCTTGGTGCATGTTGGCACAGTTACATACACTGATGAGCCATAACAGAATGACCAGTGACAGGTGAAGCACATGACGCAGTATTTGTCATAGCACCTGTCAGCAGACGGGGTATAACAAAATCATTATTGTGTCCTTGAAGTTGAACTGTTAGCAGGAAAAAAGGACAGCTACTCTGACTGGCAAGAAACACAAAATAACAGTATTTACACCAAAAATGGGATCCTTTGCAGCTGATGTCATTAACATTCCATGGAGGGGTGATGCTAACAGTAGGCTCTGCTCTGTCTGACAATCTAAGCTTTATTTGAACACAATCTGACCAGAAAGAACTCACTTAGTTGGAACTACGACAGGTGATCTGATTTGTGCCAAGTCCATCTCAAATAACATTCACTAGCAAAGACCACGCCACAACGATGGAATACAATGAAGATGTTTATTGACGGCAGATAGATGATGGCCGGGGGGAGACTCAGGGTGGGGGTACAATCACCAATCCAAAATGGTCACCCAGCTGAAACAGAACCCCCCTGCTTGAAGATGACATCTTTGGACTGAAGAAAGGGCTAAAGACACGGGTGGGAGGGAGGCGGTCGAGGGAGTTGATGCAGATGGTTTTGTCGGGATAGGCTGTATAAATAGTGGTTGAGATAAACTGTGGTTGGCTGGAGAGGAGGTTGAGGCATAGTCCAGCTCCTGAATATCAGTTAATGTAGTTAGTATGATTATCTTAGGTTCAGAAGCAGAACCACGCCTCAATCGCCCTCTCCTCCTCTCCAGCGGATCACAGCTCACTTCTACCACACCTCAGTTTCCCAGAAGTCTATTTGTAGCAGAATATTCTGGCAACCCAGTTTGTCTCGAATAAGTCGACCCCACCCTTCCTACACATATCTGTTTGTCTTCCAAACATAAGACGCCTACTAGGGGGGTCCCGTTCCTGCTGGGCCATGTGAAGATTGAGACTGAACCCCCACCCTGAATCTCAACCCAGCCATCCCGCCTCATCTCCCTATAAGAAACACTTTTCTCTTCAAACATGTGTTGTTGGCATGGTCCTTGCTAGTGAAATCATATTAACTCCATTTACAGTCGACCTAGATAGCATTATCTGTCACTTTCACCTTTTTGTTCTGTTCATTCTGAAAATGTATTCTTAAAATCCATTTTATCAGCTCATTTGGTTGTGTTTGCTAATGTGTGCATTGTGTCACTATGGTAACTGCTGAACATTCTGCCATAGACATATAAAAGAACACCCCTAGTGCAATGTCACTGAAAAGTATCTATAAAGCTTATGACCGATAGAAAAAATAAGACATGATATCATTCAATCAAACTTTATTTATAGAGCACTTTTCATACAAAAAATGCAACACAAAGTGCTTAGTAGTAGCAGTAGTGGTACTTGAAGTAGTAAAAGCAGTAGAAGTAGTACCAGTAGCAGCAGAAATAGTAGTTGTAGGATTTAAAGTAGTAACGATAGTAGGAACTTTGAGTCATATTTTTCATGTGTACTGTTACTTTAGTACACATTTGGCAGCTATTTAATTGTAATTGAGTATCCTTCTAGCCATGTAACTTTACTTTAACTACAGCATGAATTATCAGTACTTTTTATACTACGATATTATACCACAAATTGCAGGGGGGTCATTTGGCCAAGGGGACATGACGACTAGACTGAGGACTGTACAAGCAGGACTCCAGCAGACCACAGGCAGCTAATGAACAACTGTGCCCAACATGTGCGAAGAAATGTGCTCACAACAAACACTTCTGTCAAATACTCCAAATACTTTGTTTATTACCTTTATGTAACAGATTGTGGATGTTAAAATAGCCTTATTCTGGTAGGTAACACATTAAAATTCAAGACATTTCTCCAATTTAGTAGTAGTAGTAGTAGTAGTTGTTGTAATATTTGTTGAAGTAGTTTCAATCTCAACTTTTCTCATAACAGTAATAGTAATAGTAGTAGTATTTGTTATAGTAAAAGTAGCCTGGTAGTTGTAATAGTAATAGTATTTGTTGTAATAGTAATAGTAATAGGTTTGTGAAAGTAGTTGGCAGAACAGTTGCAGTAATAATAATACTAGTAGTATTCATTGTAGTAGTAGATCCGCACTAGTAGTAATTTATTACGGAAATAGTAGCAACCTTGACAGAATTCTTTCCCATAGTAGTGGTAGCATAATAGTAGTAGTAATAATAGTAGTAGTTGTTGTAGTAGGAACAGTTGTAGTAATAGTTCTGACCTTGGCAGAACTCAATAGCAGTAGCAGGTGTAGTACTAATTGTAGCGTTAGATGTGCAGTAGTACTACTGAGTAGAAGTAGTAGTAGTCCTAGTAGTATTAGGAATAGTAATAGGCCTAGTAGTAACTGCAGAAGTGCTAGTAGTAGTAGTAGTAGGTGGTATTCTTTCTCATAATTGAAGTACCTGAACCGATTTTAGTAAAGCAGGACTTTTTCTCCTGCCACTTTATCTTCAAAAACACATTCCTGGAACCATAGGAATAATACGAATGCCACAGACACAGAGGCCTTGCTGAGAAATACCAAGCAGAATTTTAGAGGCAAAGGTCATAGGTCACCAAAGGCTAGATAAACTGTGGCGTGTGCTTACTGTACTTCCCATGCCAGATATTCACACAAGCATTCATCATTTTAACATAGCCCAGGGGTCCAATATCAGAATATGTAGGTCTATATGGGACACAACTATTCATAATGATCAAATTTGCTATATTATATTACAATTTTCAGTTCTATAGAGTTTGAACCCCTGTCTAGTAGCAGTAGCAACAGTAGTAATAATTTTAATAAATATGTAAGCTGTTACAGAAGTATTAGCAACCTTGACAGAATTCAAGGTTAAAATACAAGTAGCGCTAATAATAGTAGTAGTAGTAATAGGCCTAGTAGTAACTGTATAAGTGCTAGTATTGGTAGTAGTTTTATAAAAGGAAAAAAATAATGTAATGGAAATTATTTTAAATAAATAAATCAGATATATGTGTGTAAAACTATTTCAATGCACGTAACAGACAAAAGATATATTTGTTTCACTGAATTTTCCGTTTTTATTTAATGTTCTGTTTTAATTAAATCTTTTGCTGAACCATTCACTATTCCGTTGACAATATTAGGGTGACCAGACCTCCCTATTTATTTATATTTTTGAGCCCTGTGTCTCCTGTCCCTGCAAATTTATCCAAAACTATTGATTTGTTCCAGTTTTATATAAGAAATGTCCCTTGTGTCCATATTTTTAACCAATTTGATACTTGCCAATAGTAAAGAGAGGCATACATTGTCATTTGTTTAGGTAAAATACAGAAAAGCTGCTCAAAAATGACCAAAACACAAAGAAAATGTGACTGTACTGGCTTTACTACTGACTATGGGACTAGTGCATAACAATTCTCCTTAATTATGCAGTCATTTCACAATTTTATTATTACCAACCACCACAAACTGAGGAAGTCCTAGTTTTTAATTAAGTAAATCTGCTCACCCTATTGCAGAATCTTAAATTAGCTGAACCATTCACTCTTCCACAAACAATATAAAGTATGCCCTCGGCCTCTCTGTAGCATGCACTCTCCCATATGTTTACATGTTGTATCTGGCTAGCACGGCTGTTAGCTCGGGTGGCATGGCGCGCTGCAAGCTAACACCCTGTACACAGTGCTAGCGGGTCAATTTGCACCTCAGCACCGTGACTGACGTGTGGCAGTGCAAAAACACCCCGGCCTCCTACTGTGACGCAAGTTACACCATGTACAAGTACTGCACCAGATCACCTGTGTTTCCATAGCGATCAGTACAATGGAAATGTGTTGTTGTCTGAGGTGGATTAAGTAAAAGATATTTCTGGTGAGTAAAAGATATGGTTCAGCTTCCAGTAATGTGCAACTTTTTCCAACTGAATTGTTAATCGCTATGGCAACAGTCACGATTTCTCATCATTCTGAATTCTCTGAAGTGGCATGGCGGTGGCCCAGTGGGTTGAGGGTTTAGCCATAAATCACATGGTAACAGGTTGCAGCCTCGCTTGAGCATGTCGTGCTAATATATCGAACAGCTCTGTGTGTGTGACAGGCAGGTCATCTGGTGTAAAAACCTGCAGGTGAACTGAGGATTTTAAGTACAGCCTTAACAAATGTATTGGACCACCTGCCATGGCACCAAAAAACATAAATAGCTCCATAGTAAATCAAAAACTGGTTTCAAATGAACAGTTTCATTGTTAATCATTAAGAAAAAGACCAACTGGAATAACAAAAAAATCCTTGTTGACAAATAATAGTCAAAAATGTCAATATTTTGTGTGAGCACTGTTCTTGCAGCAGTTTTTTAATGTGGTTTTGCAAATTCTCTTTTGTTATTGAGAACTATTTGGAACTCAATAACATGGTTACACACATAAATGGTGTCATTTTTGGAAAACATTAAACTTGAAAATGTATAGATAGCAACAATAGTTATATTTTAGCATTAAAGCTATTGTTTTGATAAAAACATCTTGCATATACTGGCAGATTAACTATTATAGAAACTGTGGCTAACACCTTATACTGGGTGGTGGTCTAATACATTTGTTAAGCGATGTTTATAAAGTATTTACAGTAATTAATGCCTAAAAAGTACTACAAAAACATACTCAGCCATATTTCAATTCACTGTTCACTAAACCTGCTATTATTGCTACTACTACTAGACCAACTATTAGACTGTTGTGAGACAGGTTATTTTTACCCTACTGATGATGTGTTGTTGCACTAGTAATCCTGCTCTTCTACTGTACTAATGATACTACTACTACTTCTACTGAACTAATCCTACTACTACTTGTACTATTACTACCTTCTAAGTATGACGACTACTCCACATCCGAATATCATCCTAGCACATTAACAATTTCTCCAATTTCGAATACCGCTACTACTACTACTACTACTACTACTACTACTACTACTACTACTACTACTACTACTACCACTACTGCTACTACTACCACCACTTGTACTACTACTACTACTCTTACCACTACTTGTGCACCACTACTATTACCCTAATACATTAACAATTCCTACTACTACTACTACTACTACTACTACTACTACTACTACTACTACTACTACTACTTGTACTATTACTTCCTTCTAAGTATAATGACTACTCCATATCCAATTATCACCCTAGCGCATTAACAATTTCTCCAATTTTGAATCCTACTACTATTACTACTACCACTACTACTACCACCACTAGTACTACTAGTCCTACCACTACATGTATTACTACTATCATCCAAGTATGACGACTACTCCACCATCGGCTTAGTGCATCCAAAATTTCTCCAATTTCTAATAGTCCTCCAATTACTACTACTACTACTACTACTAAAACTACTACTACGACGACGACGACGACGACGATGACGACGACGACGACGACGACGACGACGACGACTACTACTACTACTTGCTTTACTTACCACCCACACTGCACCTCTGCCTGTTTGACCCACCCTTCACATTTCACAACCCATTCAGAAATCATGAATAGGCAAATTTTGTAATATCGCACATTCCTTTGTCAGTTTGGGCACGCCGGAGAAATATGTAGCCTTTAGCCATGTCAAATTTTGGATGACATAGCGGGTTAGCCGGGCCGAGGTTAGCTCACAGAAATATGATTGAAACACTAAGTACATTGTAAGCCCTATGGTATTTTTGCCTCCCTTTGAAATGATATTGACAGGTCCCATTTAAACAAGACGGAATGACTACAAACTAAAGCACTAAAGCTCTATGCCAGGGTTTTTTCATGAGCTCTTTTTTATTAGCAGATGTTAGAGAACGTGTAGAGGCATCGTCATGGCTACAGGCTATTGAAGTCTGTCACTATCCTATCCACAGTATCTCCATTGAACTGTGTACCTGCAAAGATAAATCCCTCAAACTGTAAAACGCACACCTCTGGAGGGTCCTTTGATGGGTCTCTGCTGTAATTTATTTGCGCTATCCTTTAAAACCAGATGCTCTTCCATGATAACCTTGTCATTGAGAAAGGATTCCTCCATTACTGTAATTCTATCGTTTTTCTGACCCCGAGACCCAACGTCAGATCCTAAACCTAAACCTAACAGCGGAAAGGTCAACCAATAATCGCAAGGTTGGTGGTTGCATCCCAGCTCCAACCTGTGTCTAACCCAACTCCGACAAAATAAAATAGAAAAATAAGTTATATTTATATTAAATTTATATTATTTTTCTATTTTCTTTTGACTTGTACATATAAATTTACACAATTATGTCTGATTTAACACCTCTCTCTTTCTATCTTTTTTGCTACTTATTTACAATTTCTTATTACCATTTATGTTTTTTTGCACATTCTTATTGTAATATATTGTGAGGGTTGAGCTACTGTGTCCAAATAATTTCCCTTGCGGATCAATAAAGTTTGTCTAAGTCTAATCCATCCTTGAGCAAGACACTTCACCACTGTTTTTGATGGTGGTCGACAAAGCTGGTCAAAAAGTGGCCAGATTAGAATTAAAGGGCCTATAGTGCACTATTTTCTGATCTATAACTTGAAAACTACCACTACATGACATCACAAGTTGGAGCATTTGGCGCTTTGGAGATTTAAACAGACTCAAACATGTATAAATGAAACAAAACATAACTCCAGGTCTGTTTTTGATGAGGTAACAACATTATAACATGGCTTAAAGCTCACAAGAGTCAATTCTGCGTAATATAAGACCTTTAATGAATTAATAAAATAAGAAATAAGTACATAAACTGGCATGTGCAAACAGTTACATTTTCTACAGTCCTAGTTTTGTGTTAACATTTTAAATATGCTGTACTAAAAGCGTGAAAAACAGAAATAAATGGGTTGCAGTAGTTCAAAGTTATTCCTCACCTTTTCCTTACGCAGTCTGACCATCATAATTATTCAGTTTATCAGCATTTTTCACAACTTTCAGAGACGAAAGAGGAGTTTTGTGGACACAAAGTAATTCAAAGTGCTTTACAGAATGAGAAATACATCAAAATCACATTACAAGCATAAATAATCAAAATAAAAAATAGAGAGAGACATTAAATTAGAGACAATTAGAGAGAAGAGAAGAGTGCGGAATGATAAATGGACGGAAGAGCTAACAACAACTACCATGCTAATGCACACTTCCTGATTAATACAATGGCTTTCTAATTAGATCCAGACAACATGCAGCAAACTTATTTTCAGCCATTTATTTTGAGCTTGGTTGTTCAATTCCTTTTCACACATGAGAATTTCCTATACCGGTTGAACACTTACAATACATTAATGAAAACAAAACCAAAAAATTCTAAAGGGAGTGGAAAGAAGTCTGTTTTTTAGGGGGTTTTTTTGGTTACGTGGTTGTTTTCACATAATTACAGCACTTTTGCAACACTTAGCATTTGTTTAAGTACTGATAAATCAAATATATTTACTAATAATAATGATCTTACAATATCTAATGGGACAAGGTACATGGGCTTGTACTATTTTAATTCCATGAGGTCCTATTAGTGAAGGCTATTATATATACAAACTGGCCACATTATCAAGGACCAAATGACACTTAAATAAGCCCTCACTCAAAAATCTATCTCATTAGCACTGTTTCACCTTTAAGTGTTATTGAAAGTGTGGACAGAAGCTCAGGCCCAATCAATACAACCTCAAACCCATTCGATCCACTAATCAATGCTCCCAACTTGACAGTATCCTCCCCTGACCTCCGGGGGCACTGCAGGTCAGTCCCATCTCCACTTAATCAATAGAGCACAATGACTAAACCAGAGGGGAAAGGCAAAGGGCTGTGTTAAGTGATGGATTAGGGGCTTTGAAGGTAGAGGTAGCTTTTGTTTACAAGATGACGGATTTTGTCCAGTATTCAACGCAGCAAACAGTGAGAACAAGCTCCCATGGACCGTGATTAGTCAGATTCATTAGGCGGGCTATTGAGATGGTCACGTGTTAAAGAGAGGGCTTTTGTGTACAAACAAAAGTGGAAAAGCTGGATTTGGTCATTGATAAAAACATTTATTCATAATGGAAAATAAATCTATTCAATATTGTTGGCCTATGTCTGAGTGATACAATGTTAAAGAGAATGTTTTTCTTATTTCTAGTGTTTCTAGTGTTTTTCCCTCATCAAAAACATGCCTGGTTGTTTTATATGTCATCCATGCATGTTTGAGTAATCTAGCGATCTCTCCGGAAACTGGAGTAAGTGGAAGAAGCTCAACTCACCCACACTGGAAAAAACAATATGTAGGTAATTTAAAATGACTTAAATTAAGAAGATTTTACTTTATTTGAGTAGATTCAACTTAACAAGTAAAATTATCTGCCAGTGTAATAAGTGTGTGTTTCAATTTTGTTTCTTATTTTACGTGCAGAAAGATTTTATTTTAAGTGTAGCAAGATGTATTTTCATATTTTAAGTACAAAAAGTCTTATTCCACTGACAGATAATTTTACTTGTCAAGTGAAATTTACTTTACATTTTAACTTGACTAGATTTTGTTTTCTGGAGTGCAGAAAAACTAATAATAGTAGTCATAAAAGTAGTAATGCTATTTTTTTAAACACTTTTTAATGGGAAAATTCATTATCTGTACCTGAGTACCTAGCCGGAGGAGTAGCCAATTTTAAACATATTTAAAGTTGATTAAATGGTTGAAGTCCCTGTATAGATTAAATATTGTAAAAGTATGAATACCTCGGGGTCATTCTGGGTCTTGGGTTGGCCATGCGTACAGCCAGGTGAGGATGGATGCTGCTTTGGCAATGGGCCCACATGACATCTGCCCACGAGGGAAATCTTTTCTTGTACGAACATGTGGCCAGTGTATAGGCGGAGATTTTTTGTCATTAATTTTTTGTGCACTAGCGGGACCTGGGGGAGGGGCTTGGGACACCTCTAAAATGCCAGCAGCTGTCGATAAGTCCCACCATTAAACAAAGACAGCAGCCCTTTAAATTAATCCCTTTTAAATGAGCCAGTGTGTGCATCAATATGGCGTTAAGGCAGAGTAATTTATTTAAAGAGCTAAATGAGAATAGATATAAAAAGGTCAAGCTATGTTATTTTGAATGAGTATAGCAAAATAGCTAAATTATCGTTAATCAAATGCATAGAAAATCATCACCCCACTTATATTTATACAGACAATGTGGTATTTTGCCCAAGGACTCAACAGCATTTTACTGCTTGTAATGGAAATCAGACCACCAACAATTTGAGTTTATGAGCAAATGTTTCTGCTGATGATATTACTTTGTCTGGAATGTTCAGCAAAATGGCATTTAACTTGTCAATAACAAATGTTTTATTGGTAAAACATGCATTTCTAACTTGTGTCCCCTGCTTGTTTTCACGGAGGTAAATCATTTTCATGCATCAAATTCAGGGACAAGCAGGTAGCAATAGGTAGCATATAGTATCAGTGCAGTATTCCCAAAGCTTACGTGTAAAGAAGCTCTTATTCCCCATATGCAGCGTGTGAGCGGCCGTGGAGCTCCTGTTTGATGGGGAAATTGGATGTGGACTTGAGAGGGACAGTAATGCGGTTAAAGGCGTCATGAAAAGCCCGAGCTAACAGGATTTGTGCAGAGAGGAGCTGCACCGTGAGGCATGTCATTAAGATCAGTCTGTCCTGGGCTGCCCTGGGCTGTCTGCATGTGTCTGCCTCCACAGGGCTCTTCAGGGCTGTAGGGTCACTGCTCTGTGGAGTGTGGGTTTAAGCATGGATCACATGTGTCAAGCCAATGTAAAGAGAAACTCAAATCTAAGCATTTTTAACCAACCAAATTTGAGTGTATGAGCTAATCACTTTGTTCTTTGTAGTAAAAGATGGTAGTGACTTAGTAGGTTTGTTAGAGAAATTCAGTTTCTGTTTCTCAGTACTTGTTATCTTAGCCTGTATCATCAGAGGTATAATACTCCCTACAACAGAAGCACAGCCAAACTGGACTGTATAAGACTGGACTAGACAACACTAACATCTTGAGTATTCATGTCTCCAGGTGCTTGTACTGGCGGTAAATAAACTTCTCTTGGGATACTACACTTTACTCTGCAACAGGATTGAGCACATACCCACCAACTGGAGGATACAGTGTTTGTGATTTCATACCCACCTCATCTTTTGCATTTTGTATCATTGTATTAATATACTGTGATTCAGTCAACTTTAAACAAAAGTGCGTCTGAACTGTGTTGTGATGCTGATGCTGTGCTTAGAGAATGTACTAAACCAGTGTGATTAGAGAAACTCTCTCTCTGGCTGCAGAAGGTGCACTACATACACTTACAGTATAATAATGTGCAGTATACAGTAGAGAGTCTAACAGTACAGAGTGTAAGAATGTACAGTGCTGAGAGTTGTATGTCTTGTACAAGGCCAGCTCCTGGGCCATGCTATGTGAGGAATGGTGAAGGCCTCGCAGCTCCGTCTCCACTGAGTCGCGCTCATTGTGTGGCAGCCCGAGTGAACAAAGACATTTCCACTGGAGGAACTCAGGGTTCCTGTCGATAAGCAGGAGAGTTTGTGCTGTGTACAGTGCACTGCACCAGGCTGCACTTTCCACACAACAAGTGCTGCTGTATAAATAGTCCCTCTGACAAACATCAAAGGGAGGGAGCGAATTCCAGACCATGATCAAGATTCTCAGCTCAATGTGCCTGTGTGTTTACAAGCGTAGGACAGGAGGGGAAGTGAGCCCAACCAAGACTTTATATACCATTTATTTATTTGCATTTATTTAACAAGCAAAGCCCCAGATTTGGCAAGAGTCCTGGCTCCACAGGAGAGGGGATTATGCAAACTCCAGAAAAGCCGTACAGGAATTAAACCCAGGACCTTCTTGCTGTGAGGCCGAAAGAGCTCACTGCTACGCCAACATGTCACCTATAGGTCTGACCTACCTCGCTATCGATCACAGCTTCCTGCCTTTGCCTCTTAAACCACTGAAACATTATATGCAGTCATTTCAACCACAAGGTAACCCCTTCATCACAGCAACAGAACCATCAGCCACCTCATCGGCTCCATCTGTTCTTCTTCATCGACATCAGTGTTTAGGGCCTGCATGAGGAAACATACCGTCCCCAACAATCTACTCCCTCTTTCCTCCCTCTCTAACACCACTTTAGTCTCTCTAAGCTCCAACATGTTTTTCTTCATTAATCTAAAAGTATCTTGTGGTTTTATATGCAATTTCATGCAGAATGTGAAGGCACTTGCAAAAGTACATTCCTCTGATGTCTTAAGTCACACATCACTTGTGTCTCACCTCTTCCATTGAATCCCACGCCTTTGTCCAACACAACACCGATGTTTATGGACGTGCACATTCCTGTAACAGTTCTGCGTCAGGGTGGAACAATAATGGCTGAACCTCCTCCACACTGCCCTCAGACCAAAAGATACAGGTCCTTTAACAGACTTCACTCACAGACTAGTCCATGCTCTGAAAAAGTTTAAATGCCTTGTATTCAGAACAATGGAATCATTTGAGGGGTTTTTGTGTGCTAGTCAGATTTTTTGTTTTTATTTTTTAACACATTTCTTATTGTATGTCACCTGAATGATTCCTTGGATATAGAAAGCTGAAACCAGACTTCAGAACATTCTTCATTGAGATAGATATGTTTTATGCCGTACTGTGGAAGATTACAGTCAAAGGAACAACATCTCAATGGAAACAAGTAGAAGGAGGCCAGGCCAAATAAGAATCAGGTTCAAGTTTTTCTGTACAATAAAAACAATCAAAATGAATAAACATGCTTTTTCTTATATCTTTCTATAGAGTCTCTGTGGAGAAAGAAACATGTGCTTTTAAAGTCACCAAAAATGTACTCCTTGCATTGACAATTTGGAAAAACAAAATGAAACTAAACAAAAAAACGAATAAAAAAAATTTTGAACAATTCACTAAATCTTGACTCCTAAAAAGTCCTCAGAACAAGATCGATTTCTATGAATCTGAGCCATTACATGACAGATATTCAGTTTTGACTCAGATAAAGTGCTCCTTGTTGTTCCAATGAAGCAAAATCTAATTTAGGCTGAAATGAGTTCTTTCCTTTTTAGTCACATGATTGTGGCATTTTTGGACCGTTATGTGTCTCTAAAATACATTTCAAAAGCCACACTGAAAAGGATCTGAATAGGGTTAAAAGTATTGAAAATCAGACACAAATTGATACTAAAACTGATCTTGAGCTGTATCAGAATTGAGCACATAAACTAGATCAGTGGACCACTATTGGACGACTGAGGGATCACACAGATGTAAAACTGTTTGGTAATATAAGAAGAAAGTACTACCATTTAATCCTGAAAATAACATTTCTATTGTCTAAAGAAAGAGCTTATCTTTTTATCATCTTTGTGGTATCTGGATCAGTACTGAGTAGCGTGTCTAGTCCTTCGAGTTGGAAATTTTAGTATCACGACAACATAGTGTGAATAATTATAGAATCTGTGGAAAAATTATGTCATGATTTCAAGTCTTTTCAGTGTGATCGTCCTTGCATGTGGTCCCCTGTCTTTCCTGTGTATTATTAGGCACTAATCACCAGAAATGTGTGGTCCATCTGAGCATTTCATTCATTATCTGCCCCACTTTCCCACGCCAGGCTCTGGGAATTTCCAAACTCCTCAGACAGTTTTAGAAGTACACATTAACTTCACAGGAAAGACATGGAGGCCGAATGAAAATTAGATCTGATGTTTCTAATGCGATTTGGTAAAAAGGCTGAGGAGACACTTCTGCTACTTTGATATGCTGAATTGCAAAATCCATTTGTTTTTGTTGTTTTGAACATCCTGATGTTATTAATGTATCCTAGCCAAGGAAAACTCAGCTGGACCATGGCTACTGACACGTAGTATGTGCTTTCTATTGGACTTTAGCATTGCAAATATAGTGGCAGAGTGGTTAGCCTGGTAACTGGTATCATCCTGGGAGCATCCAAATCACTCACTTTCAAGGCTAAATTAAAGGTTTTTCTTCATGTTATTGCATTATCCAATCCAATCCACTTTATTTATATAGTATATTTCATAAACAAAAGGTTTCCAAAGTGCTGCTCAAATACAAAGCAAGGACTACTATAATAAAATAAGAATAAACACTCAGATTTGATCACATAATAAAACCAGTAAAATAAAACCAGAGCAAGAACCATATGCTCAGACTAAGTCATATTATTATGTGGAATGTTCACTAATATGGCTATAATATCTGCAATTATTCAAACATTCACATTCATTTCAATTACCCTAAAAGAAAGAAAGAAAGCATTCCAGAAATAGCATTAATATCACCATGGAGACAAGCAGATACCAGAAAAAGTTACATACTGCATATTTAAAGGGACCACATAATGCCATTTTCTGATCTATGTTGTTTCCTCATCACAAACATACCTGGAGTTGTGTTTCGTTTCATTCACACATTTTTAACACACAAACCCTGCATATTTAGGCTGCGTTCTTCTCTCAAACATAAAAACTCTCCATTTCATGTCATGTGGTAATACAGGAAGTGCTCCATTGTGTTTTTTAAACTCCATACACCTTCTCTAGAATAATTTGGATAACTTCAGCTGTGGAATTTCCAATCTCTACAAAACAAAAAGTAAATGTAGCTGTAAACTTGAAAACTACTGCTTCCTGACATCACAAGGTGGAACGGAGCATTCTGAGCTTTTGGGGTGTACACAGAAAATACTAAAGGGTTATTCAAACATGAGCATATCTTATTTGCTCCCATCAGCCAATCGCAGCTTTGACAGCTGCTGCCCTTGTCTCTCAACTAATCACTTCTCAAGATATTCATATAAATGCATTCTCATAGTACATCTACAGCCCTCCACTGACTGATCCTCACTGCAGCAGCAAAACTACCACCCCCTTCAGCCTCTCACTCTCCTCCTTTTCCTCACCACTACCACTTTCCAGGCCAGTGTGTATTCTCCGCCACTATCTACTGTCTGCATTCAGTGGATCTCAATGTGATATTTCCTCGAACAGAATCCACAAGAGCAGACAGTGCTGGGCCCGTGTAACAGTGGTGTGAAGAGGAATGAACAGGAGCCGCCTGTGACACCGAAGCCAGCGCTGTCACCTGATAAGAGCCGGAGAGAAGGAGGAGGAGGAGAGGGAGGAGGAGAGGGGGTGGGAGAGAAGGCGAGGGAGGAGGAGGAAGGAGAAGAAAGGAGATGGAGAGAGGGAAGAGGAAAGGGAGGGAGAGGTAGTCTGGATGCCCCCAAAAACATGGCAATATATATGAAACTTCAAATTAACAGACATTTTTTATTCTATTCTTTATTTGTCTGCATTTATGTTTTTATTTTTAATTGTTTATGGATTTATTTATTTATTTTACTTTTTTTTTAATTTTTTTTTTTTTTATTTTGTTAAAGGTGCACTGTGTAACTTCATGGAGAGTCCGTCTACCTGCTTGACAGCACAGGGATGTTGTTTTGCCTAAAATGTTCCACAGTTTGGCATTAAACACATCCACCTATCTCCGTGGAGAAAAGCTGGAGATAATTATAGTTACAGGATCAGATCTGTGGAGAGGTGAGCCTGGTGAATAAACGTAAAATAGATCATTTTTATGCCACACTGTGTAATTTCCGTGCAGAAACATTTATAGATAGTCCTTCTTGTTCAGTTGGGCAGTAGTCACCTCATGATTTCAGTTTGTTTTTAAACCAGATGCCCTTCCTGTCGCAACTTCTCACATGTAGCATCGCCTAAACTGTGACAAGCTGCTGTAATATGGTGGACACAACAACAACAACAACAACGACATATGCTTGGATGAGATTCAAACCACTTAGCTCCCCATTAGTGAGTGAACTTTTAACCCACTCCACCACAGTCACTTCTTAACAACCTTTTTTTTAGCACTTTGAATATGAAGTCCTTTTATAGAAACCTACTACTGAATATTGACAGTATATGCCTGAGTATGTCTCCTCCACCTCCTTCACAGCCTCTTCTGACCCGAGAGCATTGATTTTCTCCCAACACACAGTCAGTGCAGAGACGTTCCACAGCCGAGGGGGTCAGGGGGTGCATGCTGAACCAGGAACTAGGAAAAGGCAAGACCGAGCAGAACCACGGCTATATTTAAACCCATGGCCCTGGCCTACTCTGGTGTGATCAATGAGGAATGCTGTAAGAATTGTGTAATGTAAGATATGTATGTAATTCTCTTATCACTACAATAAAGCAAGATGTATGTGAAGATATATTGTTGATGCTAGCAATGTCAAAGAGGACATATTATGCAAAACGCACTCTTATAAGCTGTAAAAACATGCAATAATGACGTTCCTTATTATTAGTTTCCACAAAGTTGTATTTTCATTGATTCATGCATGTTTAGTGATCTGGTATTGTCCTGCGTTCGATTCCTGTGCGTTAAAGTAAAATTGCCATTTTCACATACCCCCTATCTCCGCCCACAGCTCTGTATTTTTACATTCATTAAAATATTTCAGACTCTAGGTCATAAATGCAGGATTTTATAGTGTCTTGTGGCTATGCAGTGTGTTCTCTGCTCTAATTTCAGTGTGTGCTTACAGTGACCCCAACTGGTCAACTCAAGCTCCTACATCAGGTTTTGTATTGAATTTAAGAATTATTACAGCTACTATAAGACACTACATCTCTGTTATCCGGTTATTCCAGTTATATGTTCAGTTTTGTAACATTTGAGGACTACAACTGATTGATAAACACAAGGTCTACAGTGCAATGAAATGCTTAGGATGAGAAGAACCGTTTGACTCGCTAATATTCAAGAAGTACTAATAGCTGCAATAAACAGTACTGTTAAAAAGAGTGTTTGCAAATACAAGGGAAATAGTAAACAATATAGTAAAAGTAAAAGTAACATACAAAGGTGCAGGTAGGATTAAATAAGGTGTAGGCAGAGCATTTCACAGATGCCTTTTGTTACTATTGGTAATAACTCAAACATCAGTGAACAATGGTCGCAACTTTATTGGATACAGTTATATGTCAAATATCTCCACAAGTTTAGAAAAAGTTCTTATATTACACTAAATTGAAACTCTTATGAGCTTTAAGCCATGTTATAATGTTGTTACCTCCTCAAAAACATACCTGGAGTTACGTTTTGTTTCATTCACACATGTTTGAGAAGTTTTATTATTAGTGTGTGCACATCTCCAAAGCGTTATATGCTCGGTCCCACCCTGTGATGTCATGTAGTGGCAGTTTTCAAGTTAGCAGCTACTTTTTACCTTTTGTTCAAGAGAGATCCAGAAATTCCAGGCTTGAAATCATCCAAATTATTCAAGTGAAGCTGTATGCAGTTTAAAAACACAGTGGAGCACTCCCTGTATCACCACATGACAAGGTGCAACAGAGTGTTTTCTATTTAAGAGAAGAACTCAGCCTAAATATGCAAGGTTGGTGTGTTAAAAATGTGTGAATGAAACAAAACACAACTCCAGGTCTGTTTGTGATGAGGAAACAACATTAAAACACATCAGAAAATAGCGTAATATGAGCCCTTCAAATAATCAAATTGGACCATACTCATTTTATACAATATATTATACGTTTTTTAAGGACCTCTTGCTCTTCAGTCCCACCACAGCACCATAACTCACCAGCTTGCTCAATCATTACCTAAACATCACCAACTGTCTGCCCTACTTAATGTATCTTTAGACATTCCTGGCTTTTATTCCCGCGTACAAAGCCCGCTATTGGGAACGCATCTATAAATCAACAAGTGGGACAAAATAACTGACCCTAACGTAGCACCGTGACCCCAGTGTCCAGCAGGCACTAGCTTTTGTGGAGCTGACCATTCAAATGAAGCATGCCGCGGGGTTAAAGATTACCTATGACAGCGAGAGACGTTTAAAGAAGAACTGGGTGTAAAAACTGTGGAGGATCTTTTGTTTTTTGATGGGAATAGTTAGAAGGTAATTGGGATGTATTGGGGGCATAGTTAGTGCGGTGAGACGGTTATATGGTGAGCCAAGAGACAAAGATAGAAGTCTGGGAGCTGGTAAAAGTTTAGAATAGAAATGGGACATATGTTTTTGTATATATTGTAATACTTCAGATATCCTTGCTTTATAATTTCATGTTTTAATTGGGCTTAAAATTCTTAAAACTATAGATTTCAGGACTTCAGATTCGCAGAAAGTGCTTGGATCAGGTGTCAGTCTGATGCACTCTGCTGACAACAATGGGGAGTGAAGCATTTTGACAGAACAGATTAGCAGCATGGCTATTACCAACATATTTTGTGGATATATTTAATTTCAGTATTTTTTATACAGTACGGTAACCTATAGCAACCATTCAACAAGGCCCAAAGCTTGTCCTATTAATAAAAGTACAAAATAACACTTTTGGTTTGTTAAAGAAGCGTGGTTGAGGGTTCTGTTAAATGCTTTTTTCCACAGCGATGTTATTGCTTTGTCTCAAATGTTTCACAATACGGTATTAAACCTTTCTATCTTTATGGAGACCAAACCAGACAAGTTACAGGTCAGATCTGTGGAGAGGCAACCCCGCACACAGTCAGAAAGCCTGTTTTTCTAGGGTTTTTTGAGCTATAAACCACCTGTAATTGAATAAATTTAAGGTAAAGCTGTTTAATGTCATACTGTGGAACATTCCCGGCAGAGCAATGACATATTGAAACATAGAAACACGGACCTGCAAACAAAAAGTTACACAGTGCACCTTTAAGTGACCTCTTCTTCACAAACTGCCATGTAAAAGATAAACATTTACCATTAGAAAAACATTAAAACCATATCATGGGTTTCAGAATGATAAAAAGCCGGACCGTTGCCATAGCGATTAACAACAACGCACATAATATTGCATCTTTTAAGTGGGAAAAAGTCATCTAAATGTTGCACATAACCGTAAGCAGACACCCACAGCCCTGTGCACTACATCTGAGTGATTTTAGCCCTTCTGCGGACATTCCTCTCGCATTATAAAGAAGCAGCAGGTGTGTGGTGGGCGATGGGGGGGAGGGGCCACGGTCAGAATAGGAGGGGGACGGGGTGAGCGGGGGTGAAGGGGGTGTCTGGTGACAGGGTTGTCTCTCGCGCTCTTTCCTCTGTCCCGTGTCATTAGTTAATCATGTGGTCAGGATCTCATTAGAGGTCACAGCCCACTGCTCTCCTGCCCACCGCACCAGCCTCCACTAACCGCCTGCAACTGGGACTGAGAGAAACGGTTTAGAATGGGAGAAGATTTCTAAAATTATAGTGTTGAAATTTTCCATACGCTGAAAATGTTGACCCTATTTTATCTGTATTATGCCCCCTTTTTCTATTAAAATGTTATGTAATGAACATAGTCTGTATATTTTAAATAAATTGAATTGTTCTTTGATCATTGTAAAAACAAATTCCATAAAAATAGGTTATTATGTGTATTATGATGAGCCTTTACAATATACCAAACTGTAAACTTTACTGTTGGTTGCTTTACTTTACTTTACTGGTTGCTTTACTTTACTTTACTGTTGGCTGCATTGCTTTGATGGTGCTGTAAAAAGGATAAGGGAACTACAAAGACCATAATCCTTTGCAACATTGTAGCGCAGCCAAAGGAAACGTTTGAAAATTTAAATATGTGACAAATATGAACTATTTTTGCAGTTGAGGATAGAAGTAAATGTAAAATGAATACAATGAGCCCTCCTACAATATCAGAATATTGTATAGACACTGTAATTTAATCTATTCCATAAAAGCACATATACATTGTTACGGTACTTTTAAAAAATGTTTTGAATTGCATTTAATATCTGTTTAATATGCTAAAATCATGGTTAGAGTGAATTTCTGGAATAAACATGCTTTTTGTGTTTAAATAAAGTGGATAAATAAGAATTCCCATTGAATACAACATGCTGTAATGTCATATATTGGCCATTAGGAGGCGCTCGCACTCTACTTTATGGCGCTACCTTTTATTCGCAGCAAATCAGCGAGGGGTAAAAGAAAGAAGAAAAAAAAGAAAAAAAGAGTAAAAAAAAGAGAAGAAACGAATATGAAAGAATAAAAATAAAACAAAAGTAATAATAATATAATAAAATAAATAAAAATAGATAATGGCCTACAGTGAAAGGCTTCAGCAGCTGTCTAAAATCACACTCCATCACGGAAATAAGTTCAAGATCGACCCAACTTGATACTGTAAATAAAAATGAAATCAAAATGTCTGACCAAATCCGAAGTAGAGGGGAGCTTTTAACCTGTCGAGCCGCCGTAAATCTCGCGTCTCTCCCACTCCGCTCCAAAGCCAGGGCCATGTGAAGGACCCGCCATGTGAAACCCGAGGAGGCCAATAAAGAGCTTTTAACCCCGCGCACTCTTCTCATGACTCTGGGATCTGTCTAATGAAGAAATCCAACCCAAATGATCCACAGTGGAGTAATTAAACATCAGACACTAAGTGGTTCTCAAGATGTGGCGCAGGGACCTCAGATCTAAGGTCTAAGTGACACTATATTTTCACTTGACAGTTTATCTGTTATTCAACATTTTAAAGCTACACTAGGTTATGCACATTTTCTACTGCTTGTCTCCATTCAGCGGGGATGTTCCACACTATGGCATTAACTTATTTATCGTCTCTGCACAATTCTGACCTGTAACTTGGCCTGGTGGTGTCACGTACTTAATTGTCTCCACAGAGATAAATAGCCTACTGTATGGTTTATCGCCATACTGTAGAACATTCTAGTACATTATAAGTATTTCTAGCGGGTAGTGGACCCTCAACCAAAGCTAAAGTTACTAGCGCATCTTTAAATATGACATAATTCAAGATTTTTAAAACATATTTCTTTGGGCATTTTACATTTGACCATTTAAAACAATATATAGTATTTGTATTGACTTGGACTTGAATCAGACTGAAATCACTATTTTTAGGACTTGAGACTTGACTTGATAAAATGGACTAAGACTTGGGACTCGGCTTAGACTTGAAGCTCAATGACTTGGGACTTGACTCAGACTTGAGGCCTGTGACTTGAGAAGACTTGATGGTTCTCCTAAAAAAATAGATGTTAGAAAATACTTTTCTCTTTACAGTTGGTACATGCGACTTTTCTGTTACTTTGGATGTAACTGAAGTACTGTGCGATGGTATTCTCAAATGTACTACAGTAATATACAGTACAATACAGCATTATACAGTACACTACAGTAATATGCAGTACAATACAGAAAAACAGAGGGAACTACAGAGAACATGATCCTTCCATTTCAGTCCAGACTATTAAGCACTTTTAAATCTGAATTATTTCAGTTCTGAGTCTAATGATTCACACTAAAGACATTTAAAAAGGAAAACATTGCATTTCTACAATTCTTACATAAATACTCATATATAAATATACCATGACATTTTAAGTACAGTTTAGTTTAAAAGTCAGATAAATAGCAAAAATCGATGCTGTATTTCGTACTTTAGTTTAAGGATTTGACAAGACTTGTAGCTCAAATCAGATGACTTGGACTGGACTTGGACTGGACTTGGACTTATGGGCCAGTGACTCGAGACTCGACTTGGACTTGCTTGTATTTGACTTGGGACTTGACTTGGACTTGATGTCAAAAACTTGAGACTTGCAAAACAACGACTTCTTGGTCCCTCCTCTGGTATTTGCACGGTGAAAAAGTACAAGTAAATTGTGTTTGATGTCTGGTAAATGTCAAAGCTGTCCTTTTGTGGTGCACTGAGCAGGGAGGCAATTAAAATGGGGCTAAAAACAATAGCTAGCTGTTATAGGCAGGTAGGTAGATATGTTGAATTTCTTTTGTTGAAAATCTGCTGGACTCCATTAAGATGCTATTGCTTTTTCTAATAATGTTCCATATTATATCACTAAGTATGTTACATCACCAGGTCAAGTTACAGGTCAGGTCCGTGGAAAAGCAAGCTCGCTAACAGTAACAACACATGTTTCAAGTTATATTTTTTGCAGTACAATATTTGCAAATGAATAAATGTCAGATGGTGAAGTTACACAATGCATGTTACAGTCAAACATGTTTTAGACACAGTATTGATTTGGTTCTGTCATTTAAAAAGAATAGCTGACAAACATGCCAAAAATACATCTTAATTTGAGCTTTCTCTAACCCTGCTAAGCCATTTTATCAGATTGGAGTATTTTTCATTTTTTTTGCAGGTACAGTATGAGATAGCGCATTAGATATTTTTGTGAAGGTTTTTAATTGGTTTTGGAGAAGAGCTGTATTACTCCCACATCACACCATGTTCCCGAGCAGAAAGCGGAGAGACGGTGCTCGCAATAAATAACCTCTCCGGAGCACTACAGGAAGCATCGTGCAGATAGCAAAACATCCTAGGCATGTGCACGCTCCCGGGACATGTGCACCTTCCAGGACACGTGCACGCTCATGTTTACCATTCACAGTCCAGTTCCAGTGTGTTTGAGAGGCTCTGCGGTCATAGGAAGGGCTAATATAATGGGATGGTCTAGTGTTTTAGTTCAAGATTGCTGGCCTGTGCAAAAATGAGAGAGCATAACATTGTACTGATGCTGAAGGAGGATTACTGCAAAAAATATTACTGCAATAGATTTACTCAAGTACTTTTCTCTTATACAATTAATGCCCAAGATTAAAATACTACTACACTGTTAGCTCCTTGGTGGCAAGGTTCCAGGAGTGGATGAGATCCGTCTTGAGTATCTTAAGTCTCTGGATGTTGTGGGGTTGTTGTGGCTGACATGCCTCTGCAGCATCACGTGGAGGTCAGGGACAGTGCCTGGAGGACCGGAGGATGTGTTCCAGCTACAGGTGAATCATACTCCTCAGTCTCTCTAAGGTCTATGCCAGGGGACTGGAGAGGAGAGTCTGACCGATAGTCGAATCTCGGATCCAGGAGGAGCAGTGTGGTTTTCATCTTGGTCATGGAACACTGGACCATGGGAGTTGCTCAACCAATCCACATGTGCTTTGTGGACCTGGAGAAGGCATTCAACCGTGTCCCTCGTGGTGCCCTGTGGGGGTCCGGGGCCCTTTGCTAAAGGCTGTCTGGTCCCTGTATGACCGGAGCAGGAGCTGTGTTTGCGTTGCCAACAGTAAGTCAGACTTGTTCCCGGTGCATGTTGGACTCCTCCAGGGCTGCCCTTTGTCACCGGTTCTGTTCATTGTGTTTATGAACAGAACAGAAAAGGTGCAGCCAGGGGCCGGAGGGGGTCCAGTTCGGGGACCACAGGATCTCATCTCTGCTTTTTGCAAATTATGTTGTCCTGTTGGCTTCATCGAACCAGGACCTTCAGCGTGCACTGGGGCGGTTTGCAGCCGAGTAAGAAGCGGCTGGGATGAGGATCAGCTGTTCCAAATCCGAGGCCATAGTTCTCGACCAGAAAAAGATGGATTGCCCTCTCCAGGTGGGTGGGGAGGCTCTGCCTCAAGTGGAGGAGTTCAAGTATCTCAGGGTCTTGTTCACAAGTGAGGGGAGGATAGAGTGTGACGTTATCAGGTCGATCAGTGTAGCATCGGCACTGATGCGGTCACTGTATCAGACCGTTGTGGTGAAGAAGGAGCTGAGCTGAAAGGCAAAGCTCTCGATTTACCTCAGTCTATGTTCTTCCCCTCACCTATGGTCATGAGCTCTGGGGAATGACTGAAAGGACGAGATCACGTATACAAGCGGCTGAAATGAGTTTCCTCCACAGAGTGGCCGGGTGCTCCCTTAGAGTTCAGGTGAGGTGCTCAGGCACACGGGAGGAGCTCGGACTAGAGTCGTTGCTCCGACATGTTCAGAGGAGCAGCTGAGGTGGCTCGGGCATCTGTTCCAACAAGCTGTTAAGCTGTTCAGATTGTAGCCTGTTTTAATCATTGTGTAATTTGTAAGCATGAAAGCTGTAACAAAACAAACTATGAACAGTTCTGTTTTGATTACTCAAACAATTTGTTGGTAATACCTGTAAAATATACCGTTCTATGGCCTGTACTGGTGAAGAGGAGGAGACAGAGAGGCTGAGGAAACTGATGGTTCTGCTGTTGATATGGAGCTGGAACAAGAGGGAAGAAGTCAAAAGAGTGAAGAAGGAGAGGACAGAGAGTGTATTTATGAACTGGCTTGAGATGTGATTGGTCGGAGGAGCAAAGGGGGCTAAGGTGTGACTGCCTGACAACAGTTAGGTGCTGCAGAGGATTCATTTTTAAAGGTCATATGTTACACAAAACTGACTCTTGTGAGTGTTTAGCCACGTTATAATGTTATTACCTCATCAAAAACACACCTGGAGTTGTGTTTTGTTTCATTCACACGTTTCAGTAATTATTAGTTATTAGTCTGTTTACATCTCCAAAGATCAAAATGCTCCAGGTCTGAAATCATCCAAATGATTCTAGTGAAGATGTTTGGAGTTAAAAAAACACAGTGGAGCACTTCCTGTATTAACACATGACATCACAAGGTGGAACAGAAGGGGCAGGGTTTGTGTGTTAAAACGTGTGTGAATGAAACAAAACACAACTCCAGGTTTCTGACAAGGAATCAACATTCAAACATAGAGCAGAAAATAGCATAATATTCGCCCTTTAAAACTTCACTGTGTAACATTTCAGCCAATAAAGAACATACAAAATAAGTGTTTTTATCGCTCCACAAATACTGGTAAACATGCATCGTGTGGGCCTGAGACCTGACTCGTAACGTTATATAATATGGATTTTACTTTTCTGTTGTCAAGGAAACAAGCAGGGGGTGTGCCAGTGATCAGAAATGGGACTTTAAATTACAAAAATACAAGGAAATGCCGACAATTAAAAAAAAATACTGCCTCTGTGACAATATTTGGTTGTCACAGAAGTTCTACACAATATTTGTCGTAGCAGTGCCTTAAGTTATATAATCGCAAATGTTGTAATATTTCAATAACAAATGATGTACCATGACACTGTGCTGTGTTTACGTCATCACAATAATAGTCCCACAGCCATCGCCATGGTTTTGCCCCAAGTGTAACCCGGGGCGACCTCAAAATCAGCAAGCTCTCCAACTTCTGCTTCCACTCTCACTTCTACAAACGTGCCCCATCCGGGCGCCCGCGGGGTCAGCCTGCACTTGACCCGGGACAAGCGTGAGGTCAAGGTCAAACACTTCCTCCAAAATATCACCATCATCTGATTTCTGTGGATGGATTGAAATGTGACGTAAGATGTTATATCTGATGGGAGTAATCATATTTCTTTTCTTTTTTTTTTTTTTTTAGACGTGTGCAGATTTTGACAAGAAAAATTATGAAAAAAAAAAGAAAAACTAATGGAAAAGACCAAAGTGACGCTATTTTCAGATCTGTTTTAATGTTGTTTTCTCATCATAAACACAGCTGACACCATGTTTAACACACAAATCCTGCATATTTAGGTTGAGTTCTTCTCTCAAACAGTAAACAACAGAGTTTCCATCTTGTAATGTCATCCACTGTGTTTTTAAACTCCATACACCTTCACTAGAATCTGTTCCCAATCTGTATTGAATAAAAGGCAAAAAATAATAGCTGTTGAATAACTAGAAAAGTACCACTTAATGACGTCACAAGACAGAACAGAGCTCTTTGAGCTGAATTTCTTTTTTCTACTAAATAAAAGGTAAAAAGTAGCTGTTAAGATGAAAATTTGGAGATGCTGACAGTCAAACAATACAAGATTATGCAAACATGAGTGAACAAAACAAAACTCTCAGTATGTTTTTGAGAAGGTAACAACAAGAACCAATTTTGCACAATAATAATAATACATTTTATTTATCAGGCGCAGTTATCAGGCACTCAAGATCACCTTACAACAACATAAACAAATTAAGTATGATTAAAACATACAGTTAAAATCCTACAGTTAAAGTATTTAATTGATTGATTGTATTTAGTATTGTATTGTATTAGTATTTATTTTTTTAGTATTTAGTAATGTATTAGAACCTGTACAGACTGGAAGAGTTATTTTAAAATTCATTATACTGTGTCTTAAATAATACAACAGTTACAATAAAAATCCTTTGATGAACTGACACGTTATATGATGTTTTTCAAAATCAGATTTCTCACATATACCAGAAATCAGATCTAATAATTGGGATACTCCAGTTATCTGATTTTTACTGAAAATGCAAATGTGCCCAACGCAGAACACCCCCTTATGTATTCAGAATATAATGTACCCTGATTATTGCTGATTTTGAGTGTAATGTCATTGATGATATCCGGGAGGGCATCAGGGCTATAGGTCATTGGTCTTCCTCTTATTAACAGGTCCATCTCCCCCTGGGTACAGTGGACTTCTCTTTTCTCTGTTCCAGATGTTTCCGGAGCAAAACACTTTGTCCAAAACATTTTCAGAAAAATACCCACAGATTATGAAATTGGGCATTAATTTTCCAAAATAACTTTCCAACACTGAACTCTTCACTGTTACGTGACTGAAAAATATCAAAACAACAGGGATGCACAGACTAATCGTGTTTATTATGCATTCATTATGTAATTATTCATAATCGCAAACTGATTTGCTATTTGGAGCGTGCTTTTTAAATTAAATGAATGTGTAAAATGATATGAAGGAGACTCTTTTCATGTTTTGCTCAAGGACACAACAGCAGAATTGGTCCAAGTTGGAATCAAACTACCAGCCTCCCTGTTACAAGACACTTTACCAGTTATATCAGTATAATTGATTTAAAATTGTATAATGAAGAAAAGAAAAGAAAAACATCCAACTGGTTTAGGGTTTTTAGTTGTGTTTAAAGATCCACTGTGTAACTTTTTAGTTAGGGCCTGCTTGTCTCCATGGAGAGGTTGTTGCTTTGTCTGGAATGTTCCACAATATGGAATAAAATATAGCCTACTTATTTCCATAGCGACAAGTAAGTGATGAAACCAATCCAAGTTACGGGTTAGATCTGTGAAGAGGCGTCACTGCTCATTGTAAGAATGCATGTTTTTCAAAGTTTTTTTTTTTTTTTTTAGCACATGTAATTTAAAGGTGCACTGTGTAATTTTTCAGTCTGTGGTCTGTCACCTTCTTGTTTCTATGGATACGTCCTTGCTCTACTTATAATGTTCCATGTATTTACTAATTAATTACAGGTGATTTTAAAGCTCAAAAATGCCTAGAAAACAGATCTGGCCTGTAATTTGCTCTGGTTTGGTCTCCATGAAGGGATAAGGGTTTAATGCCACACTGTGAAACATTCCGAACAAAGCAATAACATCTCCATGGACAAAAGCATTTAACATGCCCATTACCAGAAAAATTACACAATGCATCTTTAAAGGTCCAATATTATGCTGTGTTTATGATACAAATGTTATAATATAATATATAACAAACACACTTGGAGTTGTGTTTTGTTTCATTCACACATGTTTAACACACAAATCCTGGATATTTAGACTCTGTTCCACCTTGTGATGTCATGTGGTAGGCATAATACAGGAAGTGCTCCAGTGTTCTCCACTCCATACACCTTTACTCGATCATTTGGATGATTTCAGACCTGGAAATTGGAATCTAAAAGGGAGCTATTAACTTGAAAACTTGCACTACATGACATCACAAGGTGGAACAGAAGATTTTGAGCTATGGAAATGTGCACAGACTAATAATAAACGATTACCCAAACATGTGTGAATGAAACAAAACACAAGTGCAGGTATGTTTTGATGAGTAACAACATTATAACATGGCTTAAAACTCACAAAAGTCAATTTCAGGTAATATACGACCACAACATCAACATTTCCTTGGAGACAAACAGGTAGCAGACCCTCCATTGGAAAAAAATTTACACAGTACATCTTTAATTCATAAAAAATAAGCCCACCCTTCCTTTGGAGAAGAACCACCACCCATGAAAGTGCTTGGCCACACAAAAGCTCAAACTCCGGCTGTAATCACTGGTTATGGGCCGTCACTACAAGTATACGGGTTAAGAGCTCATTTTGCGCCAAATTGCTCCTCCGCTCCCCTGTCACCAAAAGGAAAAGCCGGAGGAGCGTTTTTCTAACCCGTGGTTCTTGGCTCTCGGCTCTGTGCCAATGTAAAGACTGTGGCCCATTAGTGCGTAATGTCAAACGCGTGATGATGATGGGCTGTCGCTGAACGTAATCACCTCAATTGGGTTTGGAGAGGAGAGAAATGAGCGCACAGTCATTTGGGGGTGATTATCTTGGCAGGTGTGGCTCAGGGTCGAGGAACCGAAGACTTATTGTATTCAGTGGGACAGTGTAAAATGTGTTATTACGGTCGTGGGGTCATAGAAGGTAAAATGGGGAACCGGACAGAGGAAGAACAGTGGACAGAGAACAGGTAATACAACACTGTGACACCTCCTCCAAAATGTGCACAGGCAAAAGTGCTGTTTGCTAAAATAGTGTTTCTAAAATCCTTTTCTTATTCTCTCCGTGAAAGGCCCTGTTATTTTTCCAAATCATAATTATGTAACTTTCCGGAGGAAGCACATCACCTACATGGAAATAGAAAGTTAACTCCATACTTTTTCATAGACAAATATGTTTTATGCCATACTTACTATAGAATATTATAGCCAAAAGAACAATATTGTCATGCTTTTAAGTTTTCCAGTGCAACAGCAACCAAAATGGAAAAAAATAAAAGACATGCTTTTATTTTACTCTGTTTTTTGGCTAAAATCTGATGTACATTACCATCTTCTGATTATATTCTGTGAAATAGTCTCTCTCCTGCATGGCAAAAGACAAAATCTAGTCAAGCTAAAATGACTTAGATTAAGAAAGTTTTACCATGATTTGAGTAAATTTCACTTGACAAGAAAAATTGTCTGCAGTAAGATTTTTGTACTTAAAATACGAAAATACATCTTACTACACGGCGGCACGGTGGCTGAGCGGCAACGCTCAGGCCTCACAGCAAGAAGGTTGTGGGTTCGATCCCCGGGTCACCCGGGCCTTTCTGTGTGGAGTTTGCATGTTCCTCCCCGTGTCTGGATGGGTTTCCTCTGGGTGCTCCGGTTTCCCCCATCAACCCAAAACATGCCCGCACCCCTATGAACTAACATCACCTCCTGTGGGCTCACCACCCGCAGAGGGGTTCATAGGGGGGGGTCAGGTGCTATGAGTATTGGGCAGCAAGCTGCCCCCGCGACCCAGCCGGATTAAGCGGGAGAAGATGGATGGATGGATGGATGGATGGATCTTACTACACTTAAAATTTGAAAACAAAAAAACAAAAACAAAACTTTTTACACTTAAAATAAGAAATAAAATCAAATGTTGCTTGAATTAAGAAAAAAACACTTATTCCACCCTCCTGTGGGCTCACCACCTGCAGAGGGGTTCATAGGGGGGGTCAGGTGCTATGAGTATTGGGCAGCAAACTGCCCCCGCGACCCAGCTGGATTAAGCGGGAGAAGATGGATGGATGGATGGACACTTATTCCACTGGCAGATAATTTCACTTGTCAAGATGAATCTACTCAAATAAAGTAAAATGTTCTTAATTTAAGTAATATTAATGTAGCTATATATTGTTTTTTTCCAACGTGTAGTGACGGTAGAGTTTGTGTAGCATTTCTATTGTTATGTTCATGTTGTGGTTTTCAAGACGATCCAATCATAAAGCAGAAATGTTTCCTCAAATGACTAAAAATAAAATGAAGTTTCTCTATAGCTCTGCATCATTCATAAAAAAAGACTACGCTTTGTACTTCTTTTAACAGTAAATATATCCAGCGTGTGCTTTGTATTTCTCAAGCTGATGTGTGTGTTTTGTGTGTACACAGGAGCAGCTGGATGGAGCTGTTATAGAGCAGTCCATGTACCAGAGTGCACCATGACACCGTGTGGATAAAGCCAAACTGCAGCACTTACATGTGTCACCACACAATCCACATTAACACAGCAGGGGGAACAAGTGGGTATAAGCAAACCCCACCACTCACCACCCACCGCTTTTTCTGGTTTGTTTACTCACAAATTAGACAAGCCCACGTGTGATTTCATACAGAATTATATTGTTTATGATAATTAATTTGTTTTAAACCATTTGTGGCCCACCCAGCCTCCACCTCCCTGTCTCCTCTCCTGTTGCATGTCTTGTCCTTATGTCTATACTGTGTTTTTTGTTGTTCTTCCTCTACCTTCTTTTTTTTCTCTGTGTAATGATTAAATAGTTAGTGTCTCATATCCCATATATAGTTAGAATAGTTTCCAGATCAGAGAGTTATTTGTAAAAAAGGCAGTAATCTCTAGACTCACCTGTTTAGTTTAACTTTGTGGTGTGGGGTGGAGGGAACTGTGGAATTGCTCTTTTAATCCCTGTAAAGCGCTTTGTGTTGCTTCTTTTGAATGAAAAGCATGCTATAGATAAAGTTTGATTGATTCATTGAATTATTTGAACATTAATCAATGGTCACATTTTTATATCGCGCTTTTCCACCGCCAGGGCACTCAAAGCGCTTTACAACAAGGAAACACTCACCCATTCACACGCACATTCACACATCAGAGTACACAGACACTGGGGCCAAGGTGGGTTAAGTGTCTTGCCCAAGGACACAATGACAGCATTTATCTGTGGGCGCTGGAATCACACCAGCGACCTGTGGGTCAGTGGATTTGAACCGCTCGACCAGTGATGTTTTTGAACCGCCAACTTTCAGATCAGTGGACAAATGCTCTACCGTTTGAGCTACTGTCGAACATTATGAATATTAAAGGTCCATTATGTAACTTTTTCTAGTTGAGAAGAATCCACCATCTGCTTGTATCCATGGAGATGATGTTGCTTTGCCTGGGAAGTTCCCTATTTTTGCATTAAACTTATCTGCAATTTACTTAACAGGTCTATTTAAGATCTTTTTACTGTACATGTAATCATACTGTGAGTGGGGACGCCTCTCCACAGATCTGACCTGTACCTTGTCATGTCACTTGCACATCTTCATGGAGGTAGAAAACTGCGGAACATTCCAGGCAAAGCAATGACATCTGCAAGGAGATGAGTCTGCAATATATTCTGACATTTTAGTTGAGCCCTTTTAATTGTTTTAAGGACTACATTTATTTATTAGTCTTAGCAAAAGTAATTACTGCAAAACAATGTAAAAAAAAAAAAGTTACTGACAACATTTTAAAAGTTTATCTTAACATTTCCTGAAAAATACGAACGATTTTCTGCAGTTGCCACGGAACTAATATTACACTACATTTGACAGATTTTCTCATAATTTCTTGACATTTCACTGATTAAGACAAACGTTGCAGATATTAAATTTAACTTTTGTTTGCTGCCATAATTGAAGGATTTATTAACGCTGCTATGAAAGGTTAGCACACTAAAATACAGTTACCTTTGCCATCCGTCCCCCACGTTACACCATGTTCCCAGTTAATTAAGCCTTCAATTCTTCTTAAACTGATCAAATTAGGCTATATTTTGGGAAAGATAAGGCTATTTGTTGGTATTAACTGCCCAGGTGTCCTGTAGTGGTCAAGTAATTGCTCCATTCAAAAACCCTATTTGAGCTGTGTCATATGAAACAATAAGGTAGCGTTTTGGTTTCCTCTCTGGCGTCTCTGCTAATGAGGCTGCGGCTGTAATTTCCGTTTTTTGACTCAGTACACGTTTTAATAACACACAAAGAGACATGCACAAGTTTGTTGGGGAATATATACAAAGATACAGTAGGTAAAACAAAATAGTTCAGAATACTTTCCAATGAACAGTGATTCAAGTAGTCAAGTCAAAATCTCCCTTGAGTAATTTAGGCTAAGGTGTAACAGTACAATCAACCTCTCAATTGCAAAATGTATAAAAAAAAAAACGGATTTATTTTTTTCTTTTGTTTACTTTGCTCATGTGAAAATTAAGATCTTAAAGGGCCCATATTATGCTATTTTCTGATCTATGTTATAATGTTTCCCCATGAAAAACATACCTGGAGTTGTCAATAGAAGGTTGCCCTATATAAATATATATTCATTCAGCATGCCTTGGGTTTGTACCCCTTGTCCATTGTACCTTGTCGGGTTTGTCCATCCATCCATTTTCTTCCGCTTATCCAGGACCGAGTCACAGGGGCAGGGACTCCCAGACTTCCTTCACCCCAGACACTTCCAGCTCCAGGATCCAGAGGCGTTCCCAGGCCAGCCCAGAGACATAGTCCCTCCAGCGTGTCCTGGGTCTTCCCCAGGGCCTCCTCCAGTGGGACATGTCCGGAACACCATCCCAGGGAGGCGTCCAGGAGGCATCCGGAGCAGATTCACGAGCCGCCTCAGCTGGCTTCTCTCGACGTGGACGAGCAGCGACTGTACTCTGAGCTCCTCCCGTGTAACCGAGCTCTTCAGCTTATCTCTAAGGGAGCACTTGACCACTCTGCGGAGGAAACTCATTTCGATTGCGATCTCGTCCTTTTGGTCATTACCCAGAGCTTATGACCATAGGTGAGGGGAGGAACATAGACTGAGCCGTAAATCGAGAGTTTTGCCTTTCAGCTCAGCTCCCTCTTCACCAGAACGGTCTGATACAGCGACCGCATCACTGTCAACGCTGCACCAATCTGCCTGTCAATCTCGGGTTTGTACCTTGTCCATTTTGTACTTTGTCCATTTCTACATTTTACACCAAGGGCAACATTCTGCTGATCAAATTTTAACCATCGTAGAGCATCTGTACTGCTTTTTTTTTTTACTTTTTAATGATCTATTGAAGCGGTTTACCTTTTCTCTTCATCTGATGTCTGGAGTTGAGTTTTGTTTCATTCCCACATTTGACACAAAATCCTGAATATTTAGCCTGAGAGAACAGAAACCATTTGTGATGTCATGTGGTAGTACAGGAAGTGCTGTTTTATTATCTCCATACACTTTAACTAGAATCATTTTGAACTCGAAATGCCAATCTCTGCTGAACTAAAGATAAAAAGGAGCTGATAAATCTAAAACTACCACCTCATGAGAGCATTTTGAGCTAAACAGACTAAGGCCTTGTCCACACGTATCCGGGTATCTGATAAACCGAAGATGTTTTGCTGCGTTTTGACCTGTCATCCACACGAACACGCATCAAAAACGAGTATTCAGGGAAAACTCCGGCCAAAGTGAAGATTTTTGAAAATGCCTGTTTGTGTGGACAGAGATAACTGGGGTTTTGTGTTTTTGTGTCTGCGCCAAAAAATATGAATCTGCCCTGACGTCAAACGTGCGACATTTGTTTAGGCGACTGCAAAAGCCAAAGCAGACTATGGATCGGAGTCGTTTCTTGAAAGCTGTGGTAGCATTTTGTTTAGGAGCAATTCTGACTCCGAGTCTGTCCAGACAAAGGACCTCGGCGCCATGTTTTCTGTTGTTTAAGTTTAGGCGGAAGTGACGGCAAAGTGAGGGCTCAATGGAAATAACGCCATCTACAGGTTTGGAATGCGTATGAATGTGGTTGAAAACGCAGATGTTCGTTATGTGTGGAAGGTTTTTTTTCGAAGACGAGGTGGTGTGGATAAAACAATTTTTATAAACGGAGGGGGAAAAATGTTCGGTTTTAAAAATACCCGGCTACGTGTGTACATGGCCTAAAACAGACTAAAAATAAACAGTTACTCAAACATGTGAATGGCGCAAAACACAAGTCCAAGTATGATTTTGTGAAGGTAACAATATTATAACATGGCTTAAAACTCACAATCAGTTTTGTCTAATATAGAATCTTAGGGAGGAAGACAGTTTTGATGACATGGAGCAGCAACTCTACTCTGAGCTCCTTTATTTGTCACAGACAGAAAATCACCTCACCTTGTTTATATTTCATTGTGAATGAAATATTTTGAGATTTGTTGTTTTGCGTGTTATCTTATTTTCTTGTTCTGGAAGTGCCGAGCGAACAGTTTCTCCTCCCGGCAGATGTACGAGCAGCCTTCACTCCAAGGTCATCATCAAACGCTGATCTAAAGACACCTGGATTCATATCTCACTAATGAGAACATGAACAAACCTGGCAACACGCTATCAGTACAGATTATGAATTACACAATAAATCACTGAATTTACGCTTCTTTGATTTTTTTGCGTTGCCTTGAATGTTCCAGTGTGACACTAAACTTACACTAAATTTGATGCCACCAGGTTATTACAGGTCAAATCTGTGGAGAGACGACCTTTCACACAGTAAGAATGCATGTTTTAAAGTATTTTTGAGCAATAAAAACACACAGTTTAATACCTTACTTTGGAAAATTCCAGGCAGAGCAATGACATCCAACCAGAAAAGGTACATAATACACCTTTAAACGTTTTGTCCAGTTGCAAAATAACAACATTTAATTTTCACCTCTTGAGGAATATTGTTTTAGCTCCATGACATTAAAATGGATCATACTAGACCCGTAAAAAAGGGATTCTGCTCACGTGATTTCATTATTCGCAGGTTATGGACTAATAAAATAATCACTAATTCAAAAGGAAGTCTGCCTAATGAAAAAAGTCCCTCCAAAGTAGTAGCCTGGCCAGTTTATTGAGATTACGCGCTGTAACGCCGCCAAACTGGAAACAGTCAAATGTCCATGGCCTAAATTAGCCCCTGATCGAATAGTTCTGGACATGGAGGTGTGGTTTGGCAAATGACGTCTTTGGACAAGTCCCTTTTATCAAGTTTACTTAAATACCACAAAACCGGAACTAGGCTACATAAAAAAAAAAAAAACCAAAACATTTTAACAGCGTTTCCCAGAGCGCAAAAGCAGGCCTGAAGTCAGATCGTATCCTATTTTTTTATTATTATTATTATTATTATTATTATTATTATTATTATTATTATTATTATTATTATTATTATTATTATTTACCATATTCCGCCACAATGCACCGTAAATATCTAATTATTTCACTACCAAACTACCCAAGAGACAGAAGACTACATAATAATAACTTAGTGAGTGGGTTTTTCAACATAAAACATGCATTTGTGACTTTACTTGCACATGAAAATATCTCACAAACTTATGTTTCAAACAGGCTAATGAACTAATTCTTCACAAAAGCTCAAATTCTCATAAAACCCCAAAACAAACAGACCAAAATATCTCAAATATATTACTTTGTTTTTCAAATTATGATATATTACCGATGTCCATATGGCTCTTTTCCCATCAACCCATTTGTTGACAGAATCTGCAATTAAAAGGAATTGCATCCGGTTCGTTTTGGCACCGAGAATCTTACGCGCAGAGATAAGAACTGCACAGAGAGCACGTCGTTCCCACTCCCCCTTGAAAATCCCCTTCCACAACAACCCACTGCACTTTTTTCTGCCTTATTTTGAAGGGTCTCAGCAGATGCACGCTGGCTCACTCGCTCCGCCTTGTCGTGATCTGAGTAAACGCAGCTGTCCGTGCGCTTCGGGGCTCACAGCGACACTCCGCCGCTCCGTAGTCCCAGTGGCCGTGAACTTGCCCTCCTGCTCGGCCTTCCCTGTCCCAGGTTTGCCTCACGGGACGACCACTTACGTAACCGGAGCCCCCTCTCCAAAGCCCCTGCGTAAACTTTACCATCTGGCCTTTTACGCGCGAGTGGAGGTGAGTAAATTTGTAGTTTTATTCAACTTCTTCTGCTCCGTGTTTGACTTAAATCTTGCGCGGTAGCTCCTCTTGTTTCTTGCAACAGGTTGTTAAACTTAAAGGCTGCAGCCACTTGCAATGACATAAGGCCTGTATTTTTAACACGTCATGTTTATTTGTGTTTGTGCCTCTGAAGTATGGTATCACACCTAACGCAAACAGGAAATTAGAATATTAGACACGGTCATAACTTTGATTTGGTGAATGCATGAGTTTACGCGTTAGAAAATTACACGAGGCTCTCCAAATCACCTGACTTAGTACATTTAGATTGAATTGTAACTTTAGTTTGTGTTAGACTGCTGGTCATTAGTGCAGAAATTATGCATAAACCAACATGCAGCGTTCAGTGGCCTACTTTTAAAAAACACTATATAAACATGTGGCTTCCATCTGTCCAACTAGACTGCCAATAAAACTGGCGCATTTTTGATTTTCATTTAATCTTACATTTTGAGTGAAATAGGATTGTCAAAAGTGTTGGAAATCAGATCATGATCAATAAAACTAGTATTGAAACTAGGCAGGTAACGCAAGGCAAGTTTATTTGTGCAGCACATTTTGTAATTCAAAGTGCTTTACAGAATAAAAATTACATTAAAATCACAATATAAACAAAGCAAAACATAAATACTCATCATAAAAATTAAAAAAAAGAGAGACATTAAATTAGAGAGAAGAGTCATTTTATATTTTACAAGTATTGATACTAAAAAAAAAATCACATTTATAGGACCAAAATGGACCTTTCCGGAATAGTTTTACAATGATTTTGAGCCCCTATGGCACCTAAGAAAGTAGTAGTATTTAATGTTGAAAATCTCATTATATTGTCTAAATAAAGAGTGTTTTTTTTAAATTATTGTGGTATTGGTATTGATATAGAGAATTGAGTTTCCTTAGTACTGAATTTGAGTTTGAAATTTTAGTATAGTTTTAGTATGAAATTAATAGTCAAGAATTATTTTTATTTTATTTTTTTATCTTTTTTTATTCTTAACCCGATTTTAGAAGTCTTGAGTGTCAGTTGAGCTGGGCTTTTAGTTTCCCCAATTACTGTTTTATAGTGATATATTTACTTTTTGGCACCAGATTTCCAAACAAAAGTTAATATAGGTGTTGGCACGGTCCCTCTTACAGCCTTGCATCAGCTTTTAATCTTAGCCCTTAAATGACTAATAAAATACTGGATGTTCAGTCTTCACATTCTTTACAGCATCAGTAATTTTTTTCAGTTTGTTCTTTGTGAATTCTGGGAGTTTACCGCACTCCCTTTTTGGCTACCTGTGGTGCTCAAATGTTTGATGCCATTTCCAGGTATCCTCCTTCACTTATTTCATGCAACGGTTAAAGTGCATTGTGTAACTTTTCTCAAACAGCTGCTTGTCTCCATGCTGGATTATTGCTTATTGCTCTTATTGCTTTGTCAGAATGTTACGCAGTCTGGCATTCAGCTTTTCTATCTCCACGGAGACAAGCACATGAGCACGAGTCCGGGATATAGGTCCGCCCCGCTTTTTATTGTCTGTTTTAAGTGTAAAAATAAGTTTAATACTATGTACCTGGCCACCTTCACCCACGCAAAGTGATAACAGGCAGTAGCGTAACCTAGCAACCAGGTAAGTTACACAATGTACCTTTATATTGGTTGAAAAAAAACAAACTATTATCTACTGAAATGTTCCACAAGCTACTTTCCTTGTATTGTAGCTAAACATTGTATCTAGAGGTGCGTTTGGTTACATAACAAACAAGAATGCTATGCAGATGAATGTTTTGCCAACTTTTTATAGATGTGAACAGAATCAACAACTTTTTCTATACTCGTAAAGTCAAAGTAAATCAAATTATTACAGTAAAATATAAGAAACAAACACAATTTTAGCATTGATAACTACAGTTTTAAAATACAATAGTCTACTGTCAGTCTCTCAGTAACGAACAATGAAAAGTAGTAGTATTAGTGGGAGTAGGATAGTAGTACTAGTAGTAGTGGTAGTAAGTTTTTGTTATATAGTGAAATAATGATTAATATTTTGCAGACCAGTTTATTTCTCTGACACAACCAGGTCAGAAATCAAACACGAGCACAATACTTCATTAGAATCTATGCCTATTAAGTGTCAGTGAGTAATAACATAAACATACTATTCAGGAAATAGTACAAAATAAAGGGATATGCGGTTAGGGCTATAAGAACTTCAAAAAATAATAGTTTTATTTTGGTTATTTTGGTTATTATGGTTATCGCTACTCAAACAGAGACGAGCAGACCAAAGACAGCAGCACTGTTCAATTTAAATGTCAAAAGAAAATAAACAGTTTCTGATTTTCAGAAAAAAAAAAATTCTCTATTTAGAAGCCTTCAGTCATATTTCAACCTTTATCTGGTTAAAAATGTGTTCAAAAAGTCTCACTGCACAATACAAATAGAGGCTTGAAAAATATTTGCTGACAAGTCATTAGTTGCAGCCCTGTATTTACATATTGCTTATCAGTATAATAAAGATGCACTGAAATGTTTTTATTTTTCATGGCTGATTGCGATTGTTTGCTTTGCCGATATTTGTGGACCGATATATGGTGCTGATTTTGAGTATTTACCACTATTTATATAATTTAAATTTACTACAAACTCACCCACAGCGTTTTTCTTTAGCACAGACCTTTGAGAGAGCTGTGTAGTCACTTTTTGTGCAGTGTTCTCTTTGTACTCAAGTGTGCAAATAAAGTTCGTTGTGTATTCTTGGGGAGCAGCTCGGGCAAAATAAAATATCTATCTGTGTTGGAGATTTAAGGCCTACAGCTGATACGCTCAAAAGTGCAAATCAGTCTTATATATTGCTAATAATAATAATAATAATAATATAGGTGGGAAATACGCAGCGAAAATTATCACACTTTTTACAGGCTTGTTTTAACACATTTTCTGATTAATTTCCATAACGTTGCTTGAAAACTGAAAAAACTGAGATGTTCATTTTTTACAAATCAAATCGAAAGAGAGCTGCTTGTCCAGAAGTCTCCCTGAAATCTGCAGTAGTAGTTGTAGTAGTGGTAGTAGTGGTAGTAGCGGTGGTCTCATATCCTGTCCGTGGCTGCAGACAGAGGATGCTGATGTGAGGAGGAGGTTTCCACTCTCGTCCTTGAGGTTTTGAGTTGTCCAACATGTGGCTGATGTCCAGAGAGCTCGGGGGACGCTAGGCTTTATTTGGCTCTGACCTTGTAAATGGAACGGGGAGGAAGGATGTTTACGTACTGCTATTTTCTAATCAAACACATGTGAACGACACTGGGTGCACTTTCAACTTATTCATACAACTAACAGGGGGACTGCATTGTTGAGCTGTTTGCAATATCTGATTTTAAGTTCAAATTGTATTCATTTAGTCATTTACCCATTAACCAAGTGATACTTGAGTAACATTTTAGCCAAATTGAGGTGTGAATAGGCAGAACGGAGCTTTTTAGAGATGAGAATTTTACTTAAAGGTGCACTGTGTATCTTTTCATATTCATGTTTCTGTCAAAAAGCCATTGCTCTGCTTCGAATGTTCCACAGTATGACTTTAATCAGCTCAGCCTTACATGTATTCAATTATAGGTACATTTTATAGCTCAAAAATACCTAGAAAAACAGGCGTTCTGAGTGTGGGTGGGGTTGCTTCTCCACAGATCTGACCAGTAATAGAAATAGAAATGTTTATTGTGAGACATTTCAGACCAAGCATCTCCAGAAAAGTTACACGATGCACCTTTAAACATTAACTTCAGCCCTGCTGCCAGGGGAACTGGATATGTCACGTGTTATAGTTGAAATATCAAATTATAAGTTCAATTTGATTCATTTATTCGATTAGTCAAATAATTTATCCACATTTCAGTCAAATTGAGGTGAGAAATGTGCAGACTGGAGATTTCTGATAGAGAATCACTGGTGTTTTCTTATGTTAACAGCGCTGCTTTCCCAACACATGTGTAAGAATTTGTGTAATAGTCCAGATGACAATTATTATTAGATTAACTAAAACAATGAACACATTGATTTTATCTGGGATGGGTTACAGTATTTTGTACTTTTGACTATAGTATACTGACTATATACTGTATACATATACTATATACTGACTATATTGACTATATATACTATAGTATATATACTCATGCCTCACAGCAAGAAGGTTGCGGGTTCGATCCCCGGGTTGCCCGGGCCTTTCTGTGTGGAGTTTGCATGTTCTCCCTGTGTCTGGATGGGTTTCCTCCGGGCGCTCCGGTTTCCCCCATCAACCCAAAACATGCACTGTAGGTGTGAAAGTTGTGTGAGTGAGTGTTGGTGGAGGTCGGAGGGACCGTTGGCGCCGCTTGGCAGCCGCACCTCCGTCAGTCTGTCCCAAGGCAACTGTGGCTACAACAGTAGCTTACCACCACCGGGTATGGAGTGAATGAAGAATGCTCTTTAAAATGCTGTGTAAAGCGCTTTGGGGACATGTGTCTGCGTAAAGTGCTATATAAATAAACCTTACCTTACCTAAACACAAATCCGTCTCCATAGTGCTTCTACTTCTATTTTAACTCACGCATTTGATCAGCTTTGATATATTGTCCAACGATTGTCTATTTATCCAAACAATCTAAAACGATTGTGCAATAAGGTAGTTTTGCTGCTATTTTAATAAAGGCGCACTATGTAACTTTACTGATGGAGGGTCAGCCAGCTGATTGTCTCCATGGAGATGTGGCTCTGCCTGGAATTTCCCACAGTATGACATTACACTTATTGAACGGCCATGTTTTTATAGGTCAAAAACACACACAGACTCGCCTCTCTGCAGATCCGACCTGTAACTTGGCTGATGGCAAAGTGATCACATCTCCATGGAGACAAGCAGATAACATACTCTCCACCAGAAAAGTTACGTAATGCACCTTTAAAGGCTCTATATTACACATAATTGACTCTAATAATTGACATCTAAAACATACCTGGAGTCCATATCGTCTCAGGGATGGTCTCATTTTGAAGACAAGAGTGTGAGGAAAACAAACGTACCCAACAGCACCAACAGAAGCGAAAGATAAGCTAGGCAAAAGCATGGAAAGAGTACAGACATGTTTTCATTCATCATTCATCCATTCTTACAAACATGGTCTTTCTGGATTATTTCTCCACATGGAATTATTTTATGGCAAAAACAACTGGATATTCTTTTTCTGTGGACTGTTATGGACTAATTGAGCACAGCTATTCCTGGACTGAACCCGTTTCGGACCGACAGAACCGGCTCAAAGATAAGAAATGCATATTGTCAGTTTGATTATTTTTAAGAATTATAAGTTATTGCTCTTTGGGCTCGCTGTGTGGCATAAAATGAATGATATGGTTGTTTTACTGAGGAATTATGTTTCAAAATGTATAACGTGTCAATAGTGGAAAAATAATTAAGGTCAATATCTGGCTAGACTTTTTAATGTTGTGTAATCGCCCGCGGGTGGGCGGGTGGGTGGTATGAGGTTAAACACACAATGGAGCACTTCCTGTATTATAGGGCTGAAACGATTACTCGAGTAACTCGGATAATTCGATTACAAAAAATATTCGGGGCAAATTCTTTGCCTCGAGGCTTCGTTTAATTCATGTCACCAAAGTCAATTTATTTAAAATGTCTCTGCTATCGTATCACTCCTCCTTTGTAGACTGCTGCGCCAGTCTGGGATCACTGTTTCACACGGACAGTTATCAATGACGTACATTTCAAAGATTTGAAGCGGCGCGATTTATTCCACGGTGTGGAAATGGCAGATAATGATGTGGCCGGTGCCAGTGTGCACTGGCAAAGCCAACCTGATGTACCACAACAGTACGTCTTCAATGCTGCAGCACTTAAAGCGAAAGCATCCTCATGTGAACTGTACTTCTCTAAGCGGAGTCGGAGAATCTACGAGGTAATATACTTTTACGATTGCTAACTGAAATGAAAAGTAACGCCTATTAGAATGTACAGTATTTGTAATTATTTGTAACCTGTGTTATGAGTCGATAGTAACGAGGCATAATGAGCAGCAAGAGAGCAAATGATCTCACTCAAATCGCTCCCTTCCTCACGTATACACAGACACACGCACACACTCGGTGTTCCCCATATCAGAAACGTCTAGTTCGTTGTTCTACTTTTACCAAAAATCTGATTTAATCTAGAACCGCTGGCATCAATAATTCCAATATCAGAGAAAGGAAATATTTTACCGACGTTTACGAACACTTATGTGTTCGCTAGTTCTATATTTAGCTTATTAATTAGGCTAGTTAAAGGATTAACGTTGTCACTTAGAAAACTCCTGTCTTATAAGCCAATAAGCCAAAGGTTTTACACTTGTTTAAAAAAAATGTTGACTTTAAATAAAAACCTTTTTTGTGAGGAATAACAGCAATTGCTTGCTCATTTTAAGAGGCCTTTCATGTTGCGTTACACACTATTGATATAGTTGTATAAAAACAAAAAGTGTGATTTATCCGATTACTCGATTAATCGATGATATAATCGACAGAATACTCGATTCCAAAAATATTCGATAGTTGCAGCTCTACTGTATTACCACGTGACAGCATAAGGTGGAACAGAGTGTTTTCTGTTTGAGGGTTTGTTTGTTTAAACATGTGAATGAAACAAAACACGACTCCAGGTAGGTTTTTGATGAGGAAACAACATTATAACAGATCAGAAAATAGTGTAATATGGGTGCTGTAAACACATTTTTGTAACTTGGAACCTCTCACAGCAAATGGCTGAGTACATACAAGCCAAGAAAACAAAACAACAAAACAACAAAAGACACATCTGGTCCTGTACCCTAACTTCTTCCCCTTTGGTCCACAGATTACTCTCCATTTACTCTCATTTTAAGGCAGGCCAGGTCACGGAAATCCAACGAAAACCCCTTGTAATTTAACAAGCTCTGATGCCATCATTTTAATGCTCTTTGTTCAGGTCGAGGGCTAATGAAAAACAGTACCGTGTGGAGGTTCAGTGAGGTGTGCAAAGCTTTTAAAAATTTTGATTTGTTTTTTTTATGTCACAGAAGGTCAGTGGCAAAATGGGTGACTTTGTTGACCTTGTTTAAAATGCATGGGGAGTTATGCATAGGAGGATATATATTTTTTCTAGCTAATAGCAGCTTTGTGTTCTCTAAGTCCATACTAAAATGTGCTTCCCTTTTGTCTTTTGTATTGTTACTTAATATTATTACTTATTGTGTAACCAAATTGGAACATCCCGCTAGTGTCACAATCATCGACTTCGAGACTAAGGAATACGCTTGATACTCGATTCTGGTTCCACGATGATAATAAATAACGCTCTTTCTTTAGACAATAGCATTTTCAACATTAAATGGTAGTACTTTGTTTTACATTACCACATGGCCTTATATCTGTGTAATCCCTCAGTCGTCCAGGTAGATTCCATAGTGGTCTACTAGTCTTCATGCTCTTATACTTGTTTTTCCACCTTGTGATTTCTTGAAGCGTTAGTTTTCAAGTTATCAGCTACTTTTTAACCTTTTGTTGGGCATACATGGGTAATTACAGGGCTGAAATCTTCCAAATGATCCCAAGTGTGGAGTGGAGCACTTCCTGTATTCCCACAGGACATCATAATAAGGTGTTTCTAACCCATTTGAGATAAGAACGCAGCCTAAAGCATGTGTGAATGAAACAAAACACAACTCTGGGGAGGTTTATGACAAGAACACAGCAATGTCAATCAGAAAATAGTGTAATATGGGCCCTTTAAAAATTGTTGTAAATATTAAATACATCCCATTATGTATTAGAAATGCCTGTTGTAAATCTCTGTTTACAAGTCTGTTTTTATAATCTGAGTATCTGGGGTCCACATGTTATAGTCCTCCTCATGTCAGATCTTCGTCCTTCACTGTAGCAGAGGAGAGACCTGGCAAACTAATTAAACTTTACTCTTTTGATTCTTTCCCTTTCCCAGGTAAGATGGATGCCCTCCCGGCGGCTACTCTCTTTCTCTCTCTCGAAGTTCAGAGCCAGGGATCGTTGTGTCAAACCACAAACTATTACACAGTCTACAAAGTTTGAGTTAGGTTTGGACTGAAGGGCCTCTGCTCAACTATTTGGAGTGAACCTCACCAAAATTGCACTTAGCTGTACAACACACTACAGTCTGAGTTTTACACTGAGAATAACTGGACTTTTAACAGCCTTACAAAACCTTACAAAATACTTTATTTAAATCGCTTCTCGGGAATGATTTAGGCTTAGTAGCTACTTCATTAAGAGGTCAGGGTAACAGTTACTAAACCAGTCTACTTCTTTGAACACTTATACTTGTTACAACGACTATTTATATAACCACAGTTACCTCATGTTCACTTCTGTCTTACTTCTTAAATGCCCTGTAGCATCTACACTTTCACATCCTGCTGCTGGTGTTTGTACTACCAGTATTACAAGGAAATCTCTTATGAAACTACCCCTACTGCTATTTTTAATACTTTAATAGCTGTAAAAAGTCTGCATGCTTATTAGTGCTGTTGTTCCTCTTGCCACTACTACTACTACTACTATTATTACTACTACTACTACTATTACTACTACTGCTACTGCTACTACTTCTACTACATGATTTAAACTTTGCGAGACTGTCCTCAAAGGAGTATTTTCTTGTGGTTAAATCAAAGCATGTATTTACTTTCAGCCTCTGAGTTTAACCATAAAGCTGTTGAATGAATGACTATTGAGGTCCATGGTATACTATTAAAGGTGTATTGTGTAACTTTTCCAGTGGAGGGCGCATCAAATGCTTCACACTACGGCATTAAACCTTTCTATATTCACGGAGGCCAAACCAGACCAAGTTACAGGTCAGATCTGTGGAGAATGCCTGTTTTTTTAAAAGTATTTTTGAGCTATAAAACTACCTGTAATGTAATAAATGTAACATAAAGCTGTTTAATCTCGTACTGTGGGACATTCCAGGCAGAGCGATGACGTATCCGTAGTAACAAACAAAAAGTGACATGGTGCACCTTGAAAACATGAAAAACAAAAACTAGTGGTTTGCAGTAGTCCAAAGTTATCCCTCATTTGCCTTTTTTTTTTGCCATCACATTAACGCCAACGAGAACGAGCCTGCTAACTGCGCACTTCCTGATTATCGGACAATAAAACGCCATATAATTGGTTGCAGACAGCAGACTGACGTCAAGAGGAAAATACAATATATCTTACCGACAAGACACATTTTGCACAAATACATGGAAAGAAATCAAGTAGAGGGACTTTAACTCGTAATTTTGCTGTTTTATGTTTATCTAGAGAGCAGTGATAAAACATAATTATGCGTTTTGTTAATATGTGAGCCTGTTAAACTGTTATACATATTTTCTACCGCTTCCACTGTTTTGATATCTCTCCAGATTTTCCAGTAGAATGATGATTTTAGTCTGCAGAGGGCTGTAATTGTATCGTCGGACATTATTTTGCACATGCTGAGTGTTTTCCTGGTTGAGTTAACATTAATTTCCATTGACAGTAAGTGGCCACAGGATCAGTATGGGACCATATACTTTACAGCGTCTTAAAATTAATGTGGCCGTTTCGAGTTTGAGGTCGGCTTAAAAATGTCTTTCTGTGCTGCTGTGTTTTGCATATCACTTTGAAGTTTAAATCTGATGCCCTTCCAGATGCAGTTTTTCTGTTTTAATAAACATATTTTGAACAAGCTTTTTAATTAGATGTATTCCATTAAAACCACATTTTTATATTTTAACTTAAAAATATCTGTAATTGTTTGTCTCCTATATACTTTGATAAATATATTTATACATACAAATCTGTTATATTTATTAGTCTTTTGTCTCCGTTGAGATGTTATCCTCTTATTTGAAATGCTCCACAGTATAGCATTAAATTCATATCTCGTATGTATTTATTCAATTTCAGGTCTTTACTGATAAAAAATACTGTGTAAAATACTATGAATAGGGTCGCTTCTCCACTGATCTGGTGCCCTCTGCTCCTCCATAGAGAGAGTTAAAGGTGCATTCTGTAACTTCTAAGGTAGAGGTAGAGGTACTTGCTTGTTTCCATGGAGATGCTATTTCTTTGCATGGGATGTTCCACAGTAGAGAACAAGATTTATTCACTTTTGTTGCATTTATTTAATTACAGATGCTTTATTGCTCAAGATTTTCTAGAAAAACTTTAGTTCTCACTATGTACAGGCTTGCTTCTCCATATATCTGACTATTAACTTGTCTCTATTGGGATCATCAAGTTTGTTTTCCATTTTATCTTTATTTATTTAACCAGGAAAGTCCCATTGAGAGTCCCACTAATCTCTTTTTCAAGGGAGACCTGGCCAAGACAGCGGCGCAACACAATTCAGAGTATTACAGAACATATTTCAAGCAACAGTTTCATAAGACGATTTAAAACATTTACAAAATTTTGAGCAATAGTTTGAACTGTCCTATTGGAACCAGTTCTTTTAATTTCCAGTCTTTTGGTAAATTGCCACCGTACCAGATTTTTAGAGAGCGTAAAGGAGACAGTCCAGCCGCTCTTAGTTGAGTGTATTCACAGAGATATTATGGGAGCAGAAGCAGAATACCCTTGTGTAAAGTCCACAGTGGTGTGTGCGAGGCTTAGAGTTTGTGATAAACCGTAAAGAAGCTTGGTACTCAGAATCTAACAGTTTCAATACTTGAGTTGGGGCATTCAGATAAATAAGGTCACCATAATCCAAAATGGGTAAAAATGTTGCTGCTACTAGTTTCTTTTTTGCATTAAAAGAAAAACATAGCCTATTTCTGAAGTAAACACTGATTTTTAGTCTCAGCTTCTTCACTAATCATTCAACATGTCATTAAAAACTAAGATTATCATCAATTAAAAATACCTAGATATTTAAAATACTTAAAATACTTCACTCTTTCTGATTTCTGCCCCTTGAAGAATCAGAACTCATCTCCATCCATACTGTGGAATAAACAAAGCAGAACAGTATTATTTCCAGACAAAAAGATAATACACAGTGCACCTTTAAGTATTTTAATGCCATACTGCGGAACATTCTAAACAAAATAATAACATCCCCATAAAGACAAGAAAGTGATGAATCATCTGCCAGAAAGGTTATGTTTATGTGCAGCTTTAACAGTTCATTTACAGTATCCACATGTTTGAGTATGTGCAGTAGTAGTAGCAGTAGTTGTAGTAGTAGTAGTAGTAGTAGTAGTAGTAGTAGTAGTTGTAGTTGTAGTAATAATAGGCCTATGAGTATCTGTCATCTGACATATGGCTCCACTCAATACTCCTGGGCAAATGACTCCAAATGACAGAAATTTGCCTGTTATTAATAAATGAGGGCTCAATTTTCCCAATAGCTTTCCCAGCTCGGCGAATTATTATCAAGTCACAGTTTTATTTGATCTCATAAAACCATTTGTTCGTTTTGGCATTTTTTCACAATTTGCATCAAAATGAATGATCTCCTACTGTACTTGTGGCAGAGAGTTTAATTACTTACTACCTCGGCTTCTGAATGCACCGTCGGATTACTGGGGCTTTGCTGCCAGGTTTCTTGCAGTTCTAATTTTCAATAGAGAAATTATGAGGGTACAGGCTGTGTGGGACGAGAGAAAGGCATTCAAATTTGGCTTCAGAGCTTTTAACCATGTTTTAGTTGCTTCCCCGTAGCATTTGCTCGCCCGATGTTGTATTTGGAAACATTCGCGCATGTTTGAGTCACTTTTTCAAGATGTCACATTGCAGTTCAACCCCTGCTTTCAACGCCACCGTTATACCCCCACTGCTCTGTACTTACTTTGTTCTCCAGTTTTATTTTTTTGACCTGTGATATGAAGGATTTGGCAGGGTCGTGTACTGATTTTGGTACAAATGTAAAAAAAAAAAAAAATCTGCTGCTCGCTTGTGTGCTCTCCACTGGAGGTACTAACAGCTACACGGCGCTTTGTTGTGATGAACTTACCTCAATCACTGGACTTGTTTCCCTTTTTTACTTGTTTTAGATGAATATTGGGATTTAAAATGTCCAAATTCAAACATAATGATCCACTGGTGTCATCAATTATCACTATAAAGCAGACACAAGCACAATAGGTCTTCTTTAATATTAAAAGTGCACTGTGTAACATTTCTGGCACCTGCTTATCTCCATGGAAACGTCATTGCCTTGTCTACAGTTAACTTAAATCAGATCTAGTTATCATATTGTCACTTAATTTTCTCCAGTATCAATACTAAAGGTGCACTCGTATTGATTCTTCTTGTCTCCGTGGAGAAGTTATTATTGCTTTGTCAGGAATGTCCCACAGTATGTCATTAAACTTATCTCTATGGAGACAAGCAAATGACACTACTAAGCCAAGTTACAGGTCAGGTTTGTGGAAAGGTAAGCTCTCTCACTGTAAGGAGATTACTTGTGGTACGCTTAATAAAAAAAAAAAAACATCTGTAAGATATGTTTAATGTTATACCGTGGAACATTAATAATCATGTCATTTCTCATTTTGAAAGCATGAAATAGATTTTTAACCAAATTGTAATTATGTGTTCGTAAGTTTTATGGGTGTCATTTGTACCCACAAGAGTCATGACGGGAACATATTTTCTATTCATCATTACCAATATTTAATTAAAGAGAGGGCATTATGCAAAATCAATGTTAACACTTTCTACTATGTTATAACCGGTATAATGTCTGAAGAGGTTTAAGGTGTCATCCCTGCATGTTTCTGTAATTTAGAGATCTCTCCCGGGCCCTATTCGAACCCTCTTTCTGGTTAGCTGTGTACAGTAGTTTCATTAGCAGGATGAGCGCTGATTGGGCACCAAAAACTACAGTAAACTCATAAAACCTGTTGAGGCGTTGTTTTTGGCAAGGTACAGGGTAAAGGTGATCCAAAAGGAACATGGTGATCCAAATATGTGTTAGCAGTTAATACGCCTTAGAAGTAAAACAGTAAACAGCCCCTGGCACATGAGTTTACCTACAGCACTGTTTGAGCACACCGCTGTCCACAGGTTCAGGCTTGTTCAAGTACCAAAAAATCAAATATAATACAATAAATACCACTAATGATGTTCTGTTTTCTGTTTCAGATGGAGCGTCTTGCAAACGGCCCATAGACCACCCCTACCCACGGCCCCAAAAGCCCCCTCTCCCTCCTCTTTTCCCTTTGACCGCCCCGTGAACAGGACTGTGGCACCAGGCAACATAATCTGCTTCACTGTGAGGCTTTTATGATATGAGCCGTGTTACCTGGACCTGCGGGGGTGGAATACTGGTGTTTTTTTTTCTATTTTGTATCGTGGATATTTATCAACACTGTCAATGCCCAGTTTAAAATTGACTGCGTTGAAATCAGGGAGGTAGAGTATAGTCTAAATGTACTCAAGTTGGAGCTCTTTTTGTTTTTCGAATGATCAAGTAATAGTTAGTTAAGTATAGTATAGTACTTTCTTATAATATTACTACTTACGAGGTTCTGAACGGCTTGGGAAAAATATCTAATTGCGTTTTTTTTCTGACGAGCGTTGCGATTGAGGGAGTATTTTGTTCAAAGTTCACATTTTAAAGGCGTCTAGAGGAATTTAATACAAGAATTTTAATAATATTTGACTGTTTTAGGTGGAAATGATAGTATTCCAAAAACAGCAACCTTTGCCATTTGCTATTTGCAAACAAGGAATCAATACATAAACAAGTTCAGATTGAGTAATCGGAATTGTACTTCAAATTGAACTTCAAACTCAAATAGTATGTTACAATAAAAACTACATTTAGAAGTGAAATTTGTTTAAAGAAGTTACTTAAATAACACAATTTTTTGCACTTTTTCTGACCCATAAAGTAGTGGTCTTAGCTGCTATTGAGATATCTGCAATGGCGGCCTCCTCTCAGGGCAAGGACAAACCCCTGTTACAGCTCCAGGAGGTGGACTCTAGCAGGGCAGTGAGCCGAGTCCTCTCCCCGCTCATGGGCTCCTCGTCCCCGGCCCTGTCCATCGAAGCCCCCCCCATATGCATCCCCTCCCCCTACACCGAATTAGCCCCCGATTACACCTCCTTACCCTTCTACAGTCCCACCATCTTCAGTTACAACAGCACGGGTCTGTCCGAATGCTCCACGGTGCACCAGAGCCTGAGTCCCTCCCTGTTCTGCCCCGGGCACGGACATGTGGGGCCACCCATACCCCTGCACCGCTCCCAGGCTCGCCCCACCCACTCCCAGACCACCCCGGGTTCCTGGGTGGAGATACAGCCCAGGGACAGTGTCTTAATGACAAGGTATATTTTTCGTACGGTCTGTTTTGAATCTAATCTGATCATAAAAAACATGTGTTAGTTAAGTCCTATAACAGGGGTGTCCAAACTTTTTTAATCAAGGGCCACATATTAAAATACAGACCAGTGTGAGGGCTGATCTAGGGTCACAGACTGGTGGTTAAAACAGTGAATAATTCAAATATGTGCATTTATAACCGGTTTAAATGACCTTCCAGACCTTTGTTCATGCTTAGACCCTCAAAAGAATAGACTAAATTTGCTTGATCAAAGTAGATTTCAGAAGTATGCAGTAAAAAGTACTACTTGCAGCAGTATGGGTCAATTTACCAGGAAGCCTGAGGGCCAAAACAATTGGTCTGAGGGCCACGTTTGGTCCCTGGGCCATAGTTTGGACATGCCTGCCCTATAATGTGCAAAATTGACTATTGTGATCTTTAAGTCATGTTAAAATGTTGTTATCTCCCCAAAAATGTACCTTGAGTTGTGTTTTGTTTCATTCACATATGTTTGAGTAACACTTTATTATTAGTCTGTCTACATCTCCAAATCTCTACATGCTCTGTTCCACCTTGTGATGTCATGAAGAGGTAATTTTCCAGGATTCCTACAGTGTCTTAAAAAGTCTTAAAAGCATTGAGTCTATGAGTTTGGAAATATTACCTTAAAAAGACATGGAAAAGTTTTTATATCTGGGTCTTAAAATTTGTGCAGCACGTAACTTCTCCGTATCACATTTCCCTTCAAAAGTTTAATTTGTCAAACAGCATTATGTGGTTAAACAACGTATCTTCAATAAGGAGCGGCAACACCAATATTTGAGAACGTCAAACGTCAAGGTCAAAATACTCCAAACACGTCACTGAAGATCACCACAATGAACAAACTCAGCAGAAGCGCTTAAAATCAAAGAAAACCTGAGCAGAACACAAAGTTTGACCAATGACGTTATGTTGTATTTGTAACGTTGGTTTTACGACACATTTCATGCTGGGGTTAAGGGGAAGAGTCTCTTTACGCCCCCATTTTCCTTTGTTTGAGAAATAAATGACCACAACGATTCACAAATTTTGTTTTTCTTTGCCGGTAGGTGTATAAAATAGGACATGAAATAGGTATTAGGTTTTTATATAAATAGTCTTAAAAAAGGTCTTAAAAAGGCTTGGATTTAACTTGAGGAAATCTGTAGGAATCCTGTTTTTAAGTTAGCAGCAACTTTTTATCTTTTAGCTACGCAGAAAAGCGCTATATAAACCTGATGCATTATTATTATTATTATTATTATTATTATTATTATTATTATTCAATAGAGATGGGGAATTCCAGGGTAGATTTTGTATTTAATTATTTGAGTAAAGGTGTATGGGGTTTAAAAACACAGTGGAGCTCTTCCTGTATTACCGCATGACATCATAAAGTGGAGTTTTTTGTTAATGAAATAAACTATGAAATATGCAGGATTTGTGTGTTCAACATCTGTGAATAAACCAGAACAAAAGGTATGTATTTGGAAGACAAAGTACAATGTAATTAACTAGGGCTGAAACGATTCATCGAGTTAATCGATTAAATCGATTAGAAAAATGCATCCATAATCTTTTTTTGCCTCGATGCTTTGTTTTATGTTCATACGCTCGGCGATGGCCGGAACCTTTTGTGGTAGAGGTAAAGTTTCCGCACGACCACTGCACTTCACTGTACACACAACATAATAAGAGCATAACCTCCTCCTCTACCGGAGGAGATGAGGAGTGCGCGGTACGCTCCGGTACGCCGCGCGCGGTACGCTCCGGTACGCCGCGCGCGGTACGCTCCGGTACGCCGCGCGCGGTACGCTCCGTCGCGCCCCCCACATCTCCAGTACATCTCCAGTGTCTTGTCGCGTACACTTCGTGGACCGCGCTTCCTCCTGTGCATCTCTAAACCAGAACTCACACCAGGACTAAACCAGGTCTAAAGCAGGTCTAAACCAGGTCTAAACCAGATCTAAAACCAGGACTAATCCAGGTCTAAAACCAAACAAAAATTTGCAGGAGTTGGTTGCTACATTTATGTAGTTTTAAAAATCATGACAATATCAAGTAATCCAAAGTATTCAGATTACGTTACTCACTTTAAGTAATTTAATGGATTATGTCACAAACTACATTTTGGGGTCTGTAATCTGTAATCTGTATGGGATTACATTTTAAAAGTCACCTTTTCAACACTGATGCTACAACATGTAAACAGAAAGCCCCCGTACATTACATCAAGTGGAAAAGAAACCGCGAGGTGAGTCAACCTTAGCCCAGCGATAATTACGTTTTTCATGTCCAAAACACATGGATCTGTCAATGCACGTGGTGTGTACTTAACATGTGCAAAGTAGACATGACAATAACAAACGATTACTTGATTATTTGAACAAAATAATCGACAGAATAATCGATTACTGTAATAATCGATAGCTGCAGCCCTATAATTAACACTGTAACACACTGTAATTCTTTCCATCTCAATTTCTCTTTTATTTTTGTCTTTGGTTCATTAGTTTCCCCTTTTTGTACATTTTTTCTTGTCAAAACCTGCACAGCTGTGAACCATCAGATAGAAATCAGATTACTCACAATAATTACTCCAGAAATCAGATAATAATCAGATTTTTGGTGTAAACATAGCTCTGGCTCATCTAAATGAATCTGAGCTACTAACAAAAAGAAAAAAAGAATAACGTTTGGTGAATAGGGTGATTTTTTTTCTTTATAATGACATATGTAAGCTATTATTTTGTCCCCATAGACAAATATTCATGATTTTTACTGAATTTCATCATTTATCAAAGGACAAATAAATGAATCTGTGCAAAAAATGTAAAAATTGCAGCTGTTGAGGAGAGTTTCCATGTGCGGGGGTCAGAATCTGTCAGAAGGCTCAAGGATGAAATAATAATGTACAAACGGCAGGTGAAGAAACACGAGGAGACCAAACAGATGAGCGAAAGAAAGAATCATGTCACTATTCTGTGAGAGTGAAGGGATGAGGAGAGTAAAGGGATGATTAAAGTGAAGGGGATGATGAGAGGATGAGGAGAGTGAAGGGATGAGGAGAGTGAAGGGACGATGAGAGGATGAGGAGAGTGAAGGGACGATGAGAGGATGAGGAGAGTGAAGGGATGAGGAGAGTGAAGGGACAATGAGAGGATGAGGAGAGTGAAGGGATGAGGAGGGTGAAGGGACGATGAGAGGATGAGGAGAGTGAAGGGATGAGGAGAGTGTAGGGACAATGAGAGGATGAGGAGAGTGAAGCGACGATGAGAGGATGAGGAGAGTGAAGGGATGAGGAGAGTAAAGGGACGATGAGAGGATGAGGAGAGTGAAGCGACGAGAGGATGAGGGGAGTGAAGCGACGATGAGAGGATGAGGAGAGTGAAGGGACGATGAGAGGATGAGGAGAGTGAAGGGATGAGGAGAGTGAAGGGACGATGAGAGGATGAGGAGAGTGAAGGGATGAGGAGAGTGAAGGGACGATGAGAGGATGAGGAGAGTGAAGGGACGATGAGAGGATGAGGAGAGTGAAGGGATGATGAGAGGATGAGGAGAGTGAAGGGATGAGGAGAGTGAAGGGATGAGGAGAGTGAAGGGACGATGAGAGGATGAGGAGAGTGAAGGGACGATGAGAGGATGAGGAGAGTGAAGGGATGAGGAGAGTGAAGGGACGATGAGAGGATGAGGAGAGTGAAGGGATGAGGAGAGTGAAGGGATGAGGAGAGTGAAGGGACGATGAGAGGCGGCCGTGCAAATACGATGGGGGTTTATATTGGGCACACTGGGCGCTCATTGGGCGAGGAGGAGGTGTGTCGAGTGGCAGAGGAGGAGTATTTGGAGTGAGGGATGAAGGCTGAGGAGCAGGTAAACTGATGAACGGGTGAAGTAGACGGGAGCGGATTTGGGTCTTCCAAGCACAACAACATTTTTCTTCAAAAGACTTAAATGCAGCCTTTGCTATTTGATCATTTGGCCAACTCAAACTGCGATTCAGTTTGAGCGCATTATGGTGCAGCCCAATTACACAGGTGGCCATACTTCTACCATATTATATCGTCTTTAAATATTGTTTATCTCTAAAGCAAAAGAAGACGTTCCCAGGAGAGTGACGAGGGCGTGGTTTCTTCTGGCGTGAAATCAGACCTGCACTACTGCGCTGTGTGCCACGACTACGCTTCAGGATATCACTACGGAGTCTGGTCCTGTGAGGGCTGCAAGGCTTTCTTCAAGAGGAGCATTCAAGGTTAAATCCAAATCTACTTTATTTCTACAGCACAATTTACAAACAAAGCCGTTTCCAAAGTGCTGCACGGAGATCATAAAATGAAGACAACAAAAAGGTAAATTGCTAAAATTTGGTCATACCAGTCCTAAAACAATAAAACCAGTAAAATAGCAAGTCAATAAACAAAATAAAAGACACAGAGGATTACGTAACAGAGTGTTAAAAGCTTGAGAAGAAAAGTGGGTCTTAAGAGAAAGCATTCATGGTTAGACACATCGACAGAAAAATAAGCATAAGATATCCTTTATTTGTCCCACAATGGGGAAATTTCAGTGTTGCAACGCACAGTAAAGAGAACAGCAAGAAACAGTAGCAGCAATAGAGTACAGTTAAGTTAAAAATAGACAAACACTATAAGCATAAATAAGCATAACTCAAGCACTGTTTATTTCTTTTCTTACTCTTATCTCTAACAACTTCACCATCCCCTTCCATCTAAACCTCAAAAAATGTTAATTAAAGCAAAATATGTCCTGGGATGAGTAATAGATATAGTAATTATTTAACCATCTTCACCTCAGTGTTTAAAGGGCTGCGCCTTTTTTTTCATGTGTTAGAGCAAAATTAGTTTATCCCCAGTACAGATAAGTAAATAAAATTAGGTATTAGGGTCAAAATGAGACCTCTTGGTGTTATTTAAGTCTTTTTATCCTCTGTGAACCAGGAAGTAAGACTGTTGCACTGCTAGTTTAGTTCCTCATAAAGTTGAAAAAAGCGCTTATAAAAGTCATTGTAGTGAATAATCACGAGGAATGTGTTTTACTAGTACTTTGAGGCAGTCAAAATCAGGTGCTGTGCCTTTAATACACTTCAAGGAAAAATAAGAAAAGTGCAAAACAGTGGTATATACTATAAATATTAACCACCCCTTCTCCTCTGCAGCAGCATACCCTTTACCCTCCTCAGCCTCTCCATCTCCTCTTCATCACCCCCATCATTATTTCAGATTTTTTCCCTTAAAAATCTGCTGTTTCTCCTGTTTGAATGACACCTTAGATGTTTGGTTTCATAAATAACTATTAACATTCCTGTCTTTTGTCACAGGACATAATGACTACATCTGTCCAGCCACCAATCAGTGCACTATAGACAAGAACCGCCGTAAGAGCTGCCAGGCCTGTCGTCTGCGCAAGTGCTACGAAGTGGGCATGACCAAGTGTGGTATTTAAAGACTTATGCTCATTTGGTACTTCTTTATTGTCATTGCTTAGTGCTGAAAGCTGATATGCAATGTTGGAATAGACAAAACAAATATTTTTTTATATTATATTGTCTGTATAGTTACCGTACAGTTGTTTGTTTTTGGGCACTTTTCCCTCCAGTATTTAGGATCACTATGCACTGTAATCACATTCACAATACTACTCACTTCTGCTGTTTCTTTTGTTTTTAAATAAGATGCCCTTCCTGTGAATATCTTACTGTCCTTTAAATATTAAAGCAAAAGTGAGACAAAAGCCAGTGGACACAGGGCCCTCCTCTGGCACGAGACGCTCTTGCTCTGGACAAACAGCCGACTGACCCGCACTCTGCACTAGAAGTATCACCCGCATGTGGGAAAAGTGGGCGCGACTGTGTACAGACAACCTGGCACTCCACATCTGAGCAGGCGGGAGTCTGTCTGTATGTTTGTGCAAGATTTGAGCTAGAAAAATGTTTGTTTGAAGGCAGAAAATCCTCAATTAGGAAGTGTATAACTTTATAAAACTCAAAACATATCTTATAGTTCCCGGTACATTTATTTTTTGCTATTTTCTCTGGTACTTTTTACTCACAAATCAATACAACAGAAAGATTTTCAGATGATTTTTTAAAGTAGTTTCTCATTTGCGTATTGATTTCATTCTTCTTTTCCTCTTCCACAGGTATGCGTAAAGAGCGTGGCGCTCTTCGCTCTCCCCAGGTGTCGCGGCGTTTGACCCGCTTGTCCTCTCAGGGCCGGAGTTCAGGATCCAAGCTATTACCTGTACCCACTGTACTACGCACAGAGCCACGCCCCCCTGTCCTCACCCCAGAGCAGCTGATTGGTCGGATCATGGCTGCGGAGCCCCCAGACATCTACCTCTTGAATGACATGAAGAGACCCCTGACCGAAGCCAGCGTCATGATGTCACTCACCAACCTGGCAGACAAGGAGCTGGTGCACATGATCACATGGGCGAAGAAGGTGCCAGGTAGGAACTCACTCTTCTAAATAATATATAGAGATAGTTTTTTTTACAACTTTCATATATATATATGAGAAAAGGAAAAAAATCTATTGAACTATAATGTATGGATATTATTAGGCCTTTTGACTGACAATCATATGAATTTTGAAGGTACTTTTCTTCATGGAGGGGTTATTGCTTTGTCTAAAATGTTTCACAGTATGGCATTAAACCTTTCTATCTTCATGGAGACCAAACCAGGCCAAGTTACAAGTCAGATCTGTAGAGAGGCAAACTCAGCTCACAGTGGTGAGTTGTGCTGTTTTTCTAGGTATTTTTGAACAGTAAAGCCACCTGTAATTGAAAACATGCAAAGTAGAGCTGTTTAATGTTGTAGGAGTATTAAAGGGGGTAACTAATATCAAAGACTGGGGTTTAAGAGTTAAAGCCGGACTTACAGGGTCTTTGTGTGTGTTTGGTGTTGACTAGGAGTAGAGTTTTGGAGCACCACTCAACAAATATTGAGAAATGTTACCAATCCACTATAATAAATCAGTTATCTAAGTTAATTATTTTGTGAGTTTTGTGTCCATATCAGTGACCAATATCTGGAAATAACATCTCCATTCACCAAAACTAAATGTGGTTTATGAATATTTATTGACCAAAGTAAACATACAGCATTTAGACATGAAATGTGCAAGTGAGTGAGGGCTATTCTAGACTTTAAGAGTTTTCTGAAGTTATGTGTTGAGTCTAAACTGAAACTTAAAGACCTCTAAACACTACAGGATTTTTCAGTCTTAAGCTATTTTTAAACATGCAACAAAAAGCTCACAGCACAAACACAAGGAGAAACTTATAAAACTTAAAATCTCTGTTCGCAAAGGCTGCAGCGGGATCTGTCAGCGGACCACAGGATATCAAGCATCAGCTGTTTCCTGTCTACAGTAAAAGCACTCGCTCTGAGACTCTTCAAAAGATCAGAGCTCTGCACTTCTAGTTTAGATACAAGTCAAAACTGTGTGATTATTATATGTGAAATGTGGTGCAATAATTCAGATACATGATTTTTAAAGCATAAAAGATTGGATAAAGTCCACAGGAAGTAGAGTCACTATCACTAAACTGCAGCTTCACCTCGATCTGTGGCTCTGTGGATGTAAACAGACCCATGTGAGGAACTATCTCACATTTTTACTTTTAAAGAACGCTTCAAACTGTTCACAGCATGGTTATGTGGACTGGATTTCATTATTTGCAGAGAACAATTTCTATGGATAGTGTGTGTAAAGTAAATTAAAATATTGTGTGATTATTTTATCTTAAAGAAATCTTTGGTCTTGTAACTAAAAGTTATTTGGTTGGTTAATTAGGTAAAGCCCCTTCAATGTAAATGCTTCTATTTCCTTTTGCTTGATAATCTAATCAGAGAGTGACAAAGTGAAGTGAGTGAATCAGATCAAGCAGTCGGCTTTCAGGTCTCTTCCTCTCCTTTGAAATATGTCTCACCTTGCATTGTTTTAACTCCACATGTAGCATCCTGTTCATAAAGGCCAAAAGGAAAATAGCTGGTCACACCTCAGTAGAAGTCGTCACCTTCTCACTTTGAAATGTAAATCCTCTGGTCATCCCAACCTATATAAACTTGGTGCTTGTATCATTCGGGGTCTAACGTCTGGGAGACATGCTGTCGGATGTTCTGTGGACCTTATTTCTTGCAAGAAATAAATTCAACATTCATCAGTGTCTACAAACAGAGTCTTTTTCCACAACAGTGTGGTGCAGTTGCTGCTGCAGTTTCAGTTTATCATTTTACGGGGAGTGAGTTATAAAGTCTTTATTTTCGCTATATCCTGAGTTTGTATGTTGCGTCTCTGTGTCCGACACCCCTTCTGCCCCTGACGCTCAGTTTTATTGGCTGTTACCGTAGTGTTTCTGATATTTCGTGGTTAATGTGGAAAAATGGTCATGAGCTCTGGGTAATGACCGAAAGGACGAGATCGCGGATACAAGTGGCCAAAATGAGTTTCCTCCGCAGAGTGGCCAAGCACTCCCTTAGAGATAGGGTGAGGAGCTCGGTCACACGGGAGGAGCTCTGAGTAGAGTAGCTGCTCCTCCATGCCGAGAGGAGCAGTTGAGGTGGCTCAGGCATCTGGTCCGGATGCCTCCTGGACGCCTCCATCGGGAGGTGTTCCGGGCATGTCTCAGTAGTAGGAGGCCCCGGGAAAGACCCAGGAGACGCTGGATGTCTCTTGCTGGATGTCTCCCATGTCTCTCGCCTGGCCTGGGAACACCTCGGGGTCCGTCCGGAGGAGCTAGAGGAAGTGGCTGGGGAGAGGGAAGCTTGGGAGCCCCTGCTTAGACTGCTGCGACCCAGCCCCAGATAAGTGGAAGAAGATGGATGGATGGATGTGGAAAAAATTATTTAGCTCTTGAAGAAAAAAAGAATCCATTTGCAAAGCCCGATGAGTTTTTGTAATACAGACAAAGGTTAATGTTGTACAAAAGATATGGACAGGGCCTATACCTGGACGAAAGACCAACAGCTTCTCAGAGTCTCTACCCCAGAGCATCTCCCCCTGTCTCTGCCCTGAGTCCCCTCGTATCTCCTCCTGTCTTTGCCCCCGGGTTCCCTCGTATCTCTCCCAGAGCATCTGAACTCTGAGTATTTATACAGAAATACAAGTTACATACATATCAAAGCAGAGTGACTTTTGTTCATAGTTTTGTGCTAACCAACTTAATTTACATTTGAGGACAGCTAAGACGAATGGCATCCTGTGGCACTAAGGAACCAATAAATTGGTATGAGGAGTGCTACTTCACTTTTTGCAAACAAGACAGGTGCTCTTTAGCTCAAGGAAATTAGTCTCTTAAATATGTTTTGACTTATCTTCTGTAGTAGCTTCAGTTGTGAATTGTCAGAAGTCTTCTCAAAAACTGCTAAGGCACACTGCTTGTTGTAGTTTTAAAAAGCCTTTATTATGAATGGCTGATGCGTTGCGACTAATGTGTCTTCTTCAGAGCTACCAAATGACATCCTGTCTTGGAGACTGAGCTTTTATACATGTTAATGACTCCTCTGATCTTCGGTAGATCACTGTCATTTATACAAAGACAGATTGAGAATATAAATTTCCATCACAGTTACGATCTGACAGTGATACAGACACATGAGGAGCACAGCGGCTTCAAAATCGCACATGAAGACAAGAAGTTGGGTCACGCCTCCCTGAACTCGGGGAGAAGAAATTGCAGCCAAAATCGGGCAAATTCTCCTGTAGTGTGTGATGGCCTTAAGCCAAACTGTGAAGAGAGTGGAGATGTTCATTCAGTGTGGTCCACAGATCCAATGATTTGGAGGTCTGAAGTCTTCAGGGCGTCGGGTCTGAAGAATCAAAGGAGCTACGGGGCCACGTGATCTAAACTATAACTCCAGGCTCAGGCAGCGTCAGGCTGAAGAAGCGCTGTATTCTCTGTTTAAAGAGGAGTAGAAGACCCTTCCCTAGTGTCCATGTTCTTTGTCCAACAGAGAAGATAAGGAGCCGCTCTGTGTCTCCCTGTTTCTCTGTCCTCTCTGATCAAACTCCTTCACTGAACTGGTCCCTAAAGTTGAGTGGGGGATGAGGAGAGGCCTGTGAAGTGCATTAACCATTGAGAGATCTACAGCTGCAGCACTTTACTCTTACATATATTTTCAATACATTTTGTGTGCGCTCGTCTTAAGGACTCGCTCATACCGTACATAAGAGTAGCCAGTTCTGAATCAGTGTTATTATTGTATATACTGTGTGGACACTGTGTTGTCACGATATGGAATTTCAAACATGATTTTGATACTAAGGAATAGACTCAATACTCAATACTGATTCAGATACCACAATAATTAAAACTCTTTCTTTAGACAATACAATGTAACTTTCAGCATTAAATCACAGTATTTTCTTTTATATTATCATGTGGTCTTATGTCTTCCATAGTTTTGCATGGGCGTGTACTAGTCTAAGTGGTTTAATACTTTAAATTTTTAAATTTCATGTGACAGGTTCTCATGCCTTTCTAATTATTACTTGGATTGGTGGGATAATACCTGTGGTCAATATTTCCTAACCAAGTGACAGTTTGTGGAATAAATGTTGAGAAGAAAAGTACAAAAATACAGAATTTGTTGTAAGTTCTAAAATTTAATAACTTTATCTATGTTAGGGCTCAATAATCTGTCGTTTTGGACTGAAAATCGCAATCTCAGACAACACGATTTTGGGTTTGTCAAAGCCGTGTTTTTTTTTGTGCTCCTGACTGACCCGGGTTTTGTTTCGTCAACTATTTCACACATGCAGAGTTTCCCGCTGCGCTTTAGAGTTAAAGCGGCTGTGCCCATGTCCCTTAAACTACGGGAATCCTCCACATACCCCCGCTCCTCACTTTTAGTCCTGCTTCAGTCCTGGTTCAGTTCTGGTTTAGTCCTGGTGTAGTTCTGATTTAGACCTGGTTTAGTCCTTGTTCAGTTCTGGTTTAGTCCTGGTTTATACCTGGTGTAGTCATGGTTTAGTCCTGGTTTAGTCCTGGTTCAGTCCTGGTTTAGGCCTAGTGTAGTCCTGGTTTAGTCCTTGTTTAGACCTGGTTCAGTCCTGGTTCTGTCCTGGTTTAGTCCTGGTTCAGTTCTGGTTTAGACCTGGTTTAGTCCTTGTTTAGACGTGGTTCCGTCCTGGTTTAATCCTGATTGAGTTCTGGTTCAGTCCTGTTTCAGTTCTGGTTCAGTTCTGGTTCAGTCCTGGTTCAGTTCTGGTTCAGTCCTGGTTCAGTCCTGGTTCAGTTCTAGTTCAGTCCTGGTTCAGCCCTGATTCAGTTCTGGTTCACTCCTGGTTCAGTCCTGATTCAGTCCTGGTTCAGTTCTGGTTCAGTCCTGGTTCAGTTCTAGTTCAGTCCTGGTTCAGTCCTGTTTCAGTCCTGGTTCAGTTCTGGTTCAGTCCTGGTTCAGTTCTAGTTCAGTCCTGGTTCAGTCCTGTTTCAGTCCTGGTTCAGTTCTGGTTCAGTCCTGGTTCAGTTCTAGTTCAGTCCTGGTTCAGTCCTGGTTCAGTCCTGGTTCAGTCCTGCTTTAGTTCTGGTTCAGTTCTGGTTCAGTTCTGGTTCAGTCCTAGTTCAGTTCTAGTTCAGTACTGGTTCAGTCCTGGTTTAGTTCTGGTTCAGTCCTGGTTCAGTTCTGGCTCAGTTCTGGTTCAGTTCTAGTTCAGTCCTGTTTCAGTCCTTGTTCGGTTCTAGTTCAGTCCTGGTTCATTTCTGGTTCAGTCCTGATTCAGTCCTGGTTCAGTCCTGTTTCAGTCCTGGTTTCAGTTCTAGTTCAGTCCTGTTTTAGTCTTGACCTCTGGTCTAAGTCTTTGTTTAAAAAAGCTATAATTTATTTATAGTTTTGTGTTTTTTACAGAAGTGTAAGAATATTTTGGTGCTGCTGAACCATCGATAATCGACGCTCCTGTTTTAATGTAGATGGGAAAAGTTTACGTTTATTTAAGTTAAGACACAGATGCTCTTTTAGTTCGTCAGTTATAAGAATTCACTGTAGATGTTCAGTATGTTTCTTGTTCATAAATTCTTGACTTTAATTTTCATTCTTGCATTAGAGTTTTGGAATTTAGTGTTTTAGTGAATGGGACGACGTAAGTTTCTGTGATGTTTGCAAATGTTCATCTGCACTGAAACATGATTTGAAAAAAAATTGTGGATGAAATCGAAATCGCAATAGCTGCCAGAAAAATCGCAATTACATTTTTTCTTTAAATCGTTCAGCTGTAATCTATGTCAGTTCAAAATAAAGGTGTTGTCATTTATTTCTATTAGTCTAAGGCAGACATTCTCAGCCTAAGAGTTGGCTCCCCAAATATGGGCCCCAGACATTCTCAGGGGGTCTCTGAGGGGTCTTAGAAAAGAGGGTCAAGCTCGATTGTGTGAATTTTAATGAAGGAATGACATCTTACTTGCTTTCTTTTTCCTATAACATCTATATTAACCAGAAATCGTTAAGAAGTTGTTGTTTCTTGAGTCCTGCACGGGTTCAGGTCCATTACCCGACGGGTGAACCGCAAATTTGAATAAAATGGGTGAAAATATGTCACTGATGTAAATAATTTCTGAGAGAGAACTATTTTTATCTTTCGTCTTATTGTATTTATCTCATCTTATTTTTGAAAACTTGATTCTAACTACTTGGTCGGTTGCATCTGTGATGAAGAAAATTTCCTCGGGGATGAATAAAAGTAATTCTGTTTCTGATTCTGAAAAATGTTGTACAGTGTCGGATGCGGGTTCAGGTTGGGTCGGACGCAGGAGAGGACGGGTCTAAGCTGCGGTTTACAAAACACACGTGCAAACAAAAACAGGGCTGTATTTTATTGTTTTTATAAGATGGTTAAATGTAAAAATCCATGTGTTTTTGCTGCACACCCCAGAAATCTCTGCCTCTTTCATTTTCAAACCACAAATGCGACGTCCTGCTGTTCAAAGTGATTCCTGAAGAGCTGAAAAGAAAATGAGTGAGTAGAGAGCATGAAGTTGTGGCTCTTTTTTGGCTGATTTTCATTCGGGTGCGGTTCGGTTGTTGGTATGCATTTATTACGGTTTGGATCGGGTGCAGAGTTTTATTCCAATTCTGTTGTAAAACAGGGTGTGGTTCGTCAAAATCAGACCTGCAGGACTCTGACGTCAGGGTTGCCAATATGGTTAAAAGGAAAGGCTCATTTTTGTACTGTGAATGTGACTTTTTTTCGATATCTGCTCAAATGAGTATCTTGTTTGGATGAGTATTTGATTTTCGATACTTTTCACAACCCGCGTACTGACACCAATCAACAACATAGAATCCAAACATGTTTTATTTTTTATTTTCAGTACCCAAAGTTGATTCTGTCACAGTGGTATTCTCATGCTGACATATCTAAAACTAATAATCTGTACTGATTGTATTTCCACTGCCAGACATTTTGGCCTTGACTACATCTTTTTCCATATTCTCCTCCATTCTCCCCCACAAACCTTTTAGCTTGGCCTGGTAGAAAATGGAGGGAATTATCTTTGCAGAGTCAACTGGGTTCACAAATTTGTCTCTTCCATGGTGCTCTTACTGCCTAATGGATCGTGGTGAATGTCCGTAAATGAAGCTTTAGATGAATGAAAAGCATGTAGGGTAAAATTATTTTTGCTCTGTTATTTTCATGAAGCCATTATAGTTCATGAAGTCAAACAAACAATAAGCTCTGACATAACAGTATTGCAGCATGTGCACCGCTGTGTTTGTGCAAATACAGGGCCAGGACTTTTTAGAAAAACAGAATATGCTCCAATAATGTTCAATTAGCCTCACCATATTGTACAAATGCTATTAGATTGAAAAAAAATGCTTTGAATAGCGCTCTCAATGCTTTATTTTCTTAAACCAGTGACCCCCAACCAGGCGGACGAGGACCCCTGGGGATTTGTGGGCACTTAGTGGACGGTACTTGGAATGGTTTCAGATTTTAGAAGGTGAAATTGAAAATAGTGAATTAATATTTTAATAAATATTTTGCTTTGGATGTATAATGGTTTTGGATATATCATAATAAAATATATATGAAATATTAGGAAATATCATTTTATAATGTATACCGTATTTTTCGGACTATAAGTCACTCCAGAGTATAAGTCGCACCAGCCAAAAAATGCACAATGAAGAAGAAAAAAACATGTAGAGCAGAGAACAATCTGTGTATCATTCGTTCATTTGTTTTTCCATATAGAACCAAAAATAAGAAAACAAAAAAACAACTCTTTTCTTTATTATTTATCTCTAAAACTAAAATGAAAAAACAGATAACGATTTGTTTTTTTTCCTTTTTGATTCATATATACAATTTATATATTTGGTCTATGGACTGTTGGTGTGAAAAATGTAATTTACCCAGGTGCGACTTATATATACTCACTCAAACCCTGAAAAAAGTGTGACTTATAGTCCAAAAAATAGGGTAATTACCCTTTGTTTGTGGTTGCCATATTGAGATATTATTGGTGGATTATTTTATACAAGTGGGAGCAGTTAAAATGAATAAAATTAATGTTCAAATGTAGATTTTTGTTTCTAACACAGTGCGTTGTTGGGTCTACCTACTAATAAAGTCATCAGGGTCAACATTTATCAATTTACCTTTTAGATATTTAATAAAAGAAAGTAAAAGTACAATGTTAGTAAAAGGGAAGCCCTGACCTGGGTGTAAGACACATTCTTGACTCTAAAAAACTCCACTTGTTACATCCCTGATATGATGTAACTGCCGATATTTTGATTCTCAGAAATGGGCAGCGAGCTGTAATAATCAGCTTGGATAGAAAGAGTTTTCCTGTCTGATGTGTTGTGTCTGGGCTCAGGCTTTGTGGAGCTGAGCCTGGTGGACCAGGTGCACCTGCTGGAGTGCTGCTGGCTCGAGGTGCTGATGCTGGGCCTGATGTGGAGGTCTGTGGACCACCCAGGGAAACTCATCTTCTCCCCCGACCTCAGCCTCAGCAGGTGAACACTCTGCTTAGACAGACCATTGGTTTGGATTGTCAATGAAAATGTTTGTTTTTAATTATAAATCTATCCAGTTAAAAGGTTAGGGCTGCAGCATCTAATTGGATTCATTATGACCAATTGATTATTACAATTTTGACATTTTAATCAAACCCGTGCCATTTACTTGGAAAAAGGTTTTTATCACATCAGAGTGTCAAATGATAATGTTACAAGAAAAGTTTTGTAATTTGGATGCAAAATATTTCTGTATATTCTCTTAAATTTTTGTCATTGACTTAATGTTATTGACAGATATTGTTATACCTTCATATCAAACACTTGCCCTAATGCTGTATTTGCGTGTTGCCCCACAGAGAGGAGGGCAGCTGTGTGCAGGGCTTTGTGGAGATCTTTGACATGCTGCTGGCCGCCACGTCCCGAGTGAGAGAGCTCAAACTGCAGAGGGAGGAGTACGTCTGCCTCAAAGCCATGATCCTGCTCAACTCCAGTGAGTCTCAGAGCAAAACAAACAGTATTCTAACAGATTCCTCTATACACATACACTACATACATATGATTTTATGTTCTTGGGCAATGCATCTCAGACTTGTAAACCCCAAAATTATTCCATCCCACTGTATTTATTAAGATCGGCGCCAAATCAAGCCTTTCTCCCAATCTACACAAGCTTTACCAGACAATTACTATTTTAATTTCACATTGTTGACCTGTGATTGTAATTTTTCATATGATCCAGAGTCTTACAAAATCTCCGAAATGGGGTAGCTAGATGGTGAGGACACATGAAGGAACATTAACCTAGTGAGGGTACTTCTGCCTGTACTTCTCACAGCTAATGCGTCCAATGTGCAGCCTCCAGCACCAATGAGAAAGTGGCCGAGAGGCAGCAAGAAAAAGGGAGGAGGGAGACGGAGAGAGAGAGGGGTGAGGGCAATACACAGTGTTCCCATTAGGCTTTCTTGGTAACTTATTTGGCCTGGTGCTACTCACATAGAGAAGTAGCTTCAAGATGCCAATTTAAGCTCTCATATCTCTCACACATAGAAAGAAGTACAGGCAGGGGGTAGGACACAGTAATGGGCTGGTAATGAGGTACTTTTTTATCTTTTCTGTTCAGAGGTGGGTATTACTAACGTTACATTTACTCTATTTACTTGGGTAACTTTTGAATAACGTACTTCTCGGAGTGGCTTTCAGACACCATATTTTTACTCCTGCTTGAGTGTAACTGTACTCTGACTTGAGTAAAAGTTGTATTTACTCTTCTCACTTTGATTAAGTCTACAAGTGGCAAAAACTTTATGTTGACAATATGAAATGATTTGAACATTTGTGTTTCTTTCACTGTGTGGGGAAGCTGGCCCGATGTGGTTAAAGTAGGAGTCAGACTAACAACAAAAATGTGTCTTTGACCGGACAGTTTATTAAAATGAGGGCTGTCAACGTTAACACGTTAACACATGTGATTAATCACAAAAAATATTGCACTAATGTTTTATCACACAATTTACTTTGAACGCACATGCTCCTCTAAAGCTCGGATGGACCTGAAAGGCGGCGCAGGTTATTAGGTCAGTGATCAAGTCTGTCCATACGCGGATGTGAAGACGACAGATGAGACTGTGACTGGTGCTCAGCGGCAAATTTCTCTTCAAAAAACTGCCCTACGGAACTTTAGATAAAACTAAGGTAGTTTGCAGATATCACAGCAATGAACTCTCTTTTCCACAGAAGCACAACAAGTTTTAAAAAACATCTTAAAGCAAAACACTTTTTTGATTCAGCAGCAGCAACAACACTACTTGTATGTGCACCAACAACACGCCGAGCACAACAAACAACGTTGGCAGAGTGAACCTGCGGCAATGTTGTCAACAAAACTACCAGCAATAAGTTGACCAATGCCTTTACAAAATGGATAGGCACAGCATGTGGGCCTGACATCGTTTAAGACCAAGGGCTGCAAAATGTCATGCACATTTCCACAGGTGATCATACAAACTACCTTCGAGTAGTTTTGAGCAGATGATTGACATGTATAACGTTTAAAAAATGTCAATAATATAACTTTTTGATACTAAATTGCATTTTTGTCAAAATATTTTGGTCTTTTTTGAAGAATAATTATCCGCAATTAATCGTGATTAATCAAAATTCTAAAGTGTGATTAATCTGAGTTTTAAAATGTATCGTTTGACAGCACTAATTAAAATAGACTTCTGGTGTAACGTAAAGTAACTTAATTACAAATACAATGTTTGAACAAATAAACAGAAAATAAGTAACTTAAATTAAATTAAATGCTGCAACAACAACCCAAATGCACAGAAGTCTTTTCCTCCCCTCATTGACAAAACCTTCTTGCTTTTATACCTCCAGCAGGAAGCACCTCCCCCAGGTAAGTATGATTTCCTTCACAGGTAACTGTCAAAAGTCTAAAGCTTGGATTTTCTGTTTACATGGGCCTAAGTCCCCTTTTAAATCATTAACTTAACACTGAAATGTATAAAACAATTACACAAAACAAAAAGGAACAAAACCAGTGCCTGAAATGAATTAACAATTAAAGTATATTTAAGTTAACATTGTGTTGTGATATTTGAACAAAGGTGAGAGTTGTAACTGAGAAATGAACAAAATGTGTGAAATGAAACAAATTAATGTGAGTTTAAAATGAGGCCCACCCCCCTTTATCTCACACTGCTTCTTTATGATTCCTCATTTTTGTGGTCCATTCTTCAGAAAGACCAGATTTATTTTTATTTAATGGAAGTAGAACTAAACACTACGTCCCCTTTTTTGGCAGTTCAACTCTGCATTGTGTAACTTTACATTTATTCAATTACAGGTGGTTTTACTGCTCAAAAATCCCTAGAAAAACAGGCATTCTGAGCAGGGTCACCTCTCCACAGATCTGACCTGTAACTTGGTCTGGTTTGATCGAAAGGTTTAATGCCCAGAAAAGTTACACAAAACGCACCTTTAACTGTGTATATGGTGTTTTAGTAGCACTGTCCTCTGTTTCTAGTAATTTTTGGCAACTTTAACACAAACTATCAAGGTGAAATTGCAACTTTCAGGTCAAAGTAAATCAAAGTTTCCTCTCACTGTCTCGTAGACCAAGAAGGAAAATCTATGTGAGGCCCCCATCAAATACAGACCTACACAAAAACTGTCAGTTGTTTGTGTTTTGTTTGTTTTAGTTTTTGAGATAATAATGATTCTCTTATAGGTCAAATTGTGGTCAGCCAGCCCCACAGGAGGCTTAAAAATGCTAGATTTTATTTTATTCTATCTTTAGAAGTTGTTATTTCCTTATTTTGCTGATTACATTACGTCGTTTTCAGCCCCATGTCATTTCTGGATGGAAATAATGCAGTGAAATAAGTGATAAAAGTAAAATATTAACACACAACACAACAGCACAAACAAAACAGAAAGAATGTATGTAATAGTTTGCCATTTTTTAGCACTTTTAACATTTTCAGGGAGCCAGGGTGACATCCACTGCTGAAAATAGCTAATAGGTAATGGTTAAGAACTATAATAGCTAATATCTTAAGAACCATAACAGTACAAATCAACGTTTTTGCAGCACAAACAAAGCACAAACGACTGACATCATTTTGGGCCATTTTAGAGCATTTTTAAGCTTCCTGTGGGGCTGGTTGATCCCAATTAGACCTATAAAAGAATCCACATCTCAAAAACTAAAGAAACATGAACGAAGCACAAACGATTGACATAGTTTTTGTGTAGTTTTGCGTTTGATGGAGGAACTTCACGCAGGTAAAAGGAAAATTGTCTTGGCGAGGATGGGGGGTCAAAAGTATCGCAAATCAGCTGCGATACAACTAGTATTGAATCAAGATACTCATTTGAGCAAGTATCGATACTAAAAAAGTCAGATTTGCAAGACAGAAATGAACCTTTACTTCAGCTGTATAAGAACAACCAGTAAAACCACACTGACTGAGGGATTATAAGGCCACATGTTGATATAAAAGAAAGTACTACAATTTAATGCTGAAAATCATATTCTGTTGTCTAAATAAAGAGTGTTTTATTATCATTGTGGTATCAGAATCGGCATTGAGTATCAAGTATCGAAATCAAGTTTGAAATTGAAACAAAGGCCCAAGGATTGAACCACAAACGTCGCCTTAATGGTTGAACATCCTGGTTGTCCCACTGCTTTTTAAGTGCAATATTTGTCTGTCCTCATACAGAAATAAAAAAATAAGAAGTGCTGGGAGCTTTACTCACCGCTAACCCAGAAACATAAATTATTTGTTCTCCCCTAATACCAAATACGTGCCGACTTTGAGCCTACAGCACCAAATGAACCCTTTAAAAACACGAAAATGTGCTGGGAGGCAGTTTCGCACTAATAGGTCCTGATGCTGGTTTTCTGTAGCGATGAAATTGGTAGCAAAGAGCTGAATGTTCTGCTTGTATTTGTTTTTCCACTAAATTTGACATGTGCTTGAAATACTAATAGGGCCGTACAGGCTGGCCGAAGCCGCACTTGTTTTGGACTGTTTCACGCTGGTACAAAAATAAAAATACCGTGAGCTAAAGTGGACTCATAATATCTTGTGATCATGCATTCTTTATTTGTTTTTTATTTTTTTCATTATGGATTGCACCTTTTTTAACCTTGACTGTGAATGATTATTGACAATAACAGAAATATCGTGATTTTGTACTGTGGTGCGTCACAATACATCGACTTGGAAGGTTGTTCACTTCAAAATATTAAAAAAGAGACCTTTACTTACTTTACTACATAATAAAATAACTGTACTTACTTACTACATAATTAAACAACTGTTATTAAGCACTCTTAAGTCTTATTTCTTTGGAATATAGCGGTAATGTTCCACAGTGAAGCCTGGTTGAGGTATTTAAAAAGAAAAAAAATAGCCTAACAGTATGTACAATTCTGTTAAACTCTCGAAAATATCGTAATAATTATCGACCCGTGAGAGGCATATCGTTACATCCCTATAAATGACGATGGATTGTTGTTCATAGCAAAACAAACGCCAAGATCAGGAATTATTTTGACAAATTTCGAATTTCGATTTCGAATGAATTTGTGACTTGGAGAATAGATGCCTAAATCATAGTCTCTTTTTCTCTCTCTCTGTCTACTCATTTCTTTCTCTCCCTCTCTTAATCTTTCCGTTTATCTGCCTAAAGTGAAACTATTTATCTTGAGCATTTTAAACACTTTAGTAGCTTTAATATTTGACCAGACTGAATAGAAGTCTAATTCACAGCGTAGTCTCCCTCTAGTCACTTTAACATTTGACAAGACTGAAAAATGAACTGCTAAACTTCAGCAGATCTTTCTCTTTTCTCTCTCTCTCCTTTGATCTGTCTATCCATATATCTATCTCTATCTGTCCATCATGTCTCCACAAGATGGCTGTTTGTAGATGTTTTACTTCCTTTCTCTCTATCTATCCATCTATTCCTAACCATCTCTGTTTCTCTTTGTCTACGTATCTCTCACTCTCTCCCTCCTTATTTGTCCTGCTCTGTATCCACCCATCTTTCTCGCTCTGTCTGTTTCTTTCTCTCTGCCTAAATATGGGATGACGTAACGTTTTAAACACATGTAGCAGCTTCAGCAGATCTCTCTTTCTCAGTCTCTCTCGCTGTCTACCATCTCTCTCTTTCTCTCTGTATCTATCCTCATCGATTTATCTATCTCCATCCATCTCTCTACAAGACCACAGTTTGTATGTTTTACTACAGCCTTAGAAGATCTCTCTTTCACTCTTTCTTTCTCTTGCTCTCTCTTTGTTTACCTATCTCCCACTCTTCTCTCTCTTTCTCTGTTTCTTTTTGTCTCTTTTTCTATATATGGAACCAACTTTAACATTTTAAACACACCTAGTATTAATATTGAACACTGAACACTGAAAAATGAACTGCTGAAATTCAGATTACTCTGTCTCTCTCGCTTTCTTTCTTTTCTCTCTTGATCTATTTTCATCTATCTATCTGTCTTATCTATTTATCCATCTCTATCCATCTCTCTACACGGCCACTGTTTGCAGATGTTTTAACTACAGAGTTAGCATCTGTCTTTCTAGCTCTCTATTTTCATCTCTCTCTCTATCTATCTATCTGTCTATTTATCTATCTATCTCTCTCTCTATATATATATCATCTATCTATATCTTTCTATCTATCTCTCTTCTCTCGCTGTCTTATCTATCTGTAGCTATCTCTCCCTCTCTCTATATATCTATCTATCTATATCTCTCTGTCTATCTATCGATCTATCTATCTATATCTTTCTCTCCACCAATCTGTCTATTTCTATCTATCTAATCTATCTATCATCTATCTATTTATCCATCTATCTATCATCTATCTATTTATCCATCTATCCATTCATCCATCTATCTATCTATCTATCTATCCATCTATTATCTATCTATCCATCTATCTATCCATCCATCTATCTATCTATCTATCTATCTATCCATCCATCTATCTATCTATCTATCTATCTATCTATCTATCTATCTATCTATCATCTATCTATCATCTATCTATTTATCCATCTATCTAATCTATCTATCATCTATTTATCCATCTATCCATCCATCTATCTATCCATCTATCTATCTATCCATCTATCCATCCATCCATCCATCTATCCATCCATCTATCTATCCATCTATCTATCTATCTATCTCTCTCTCTCTCTCTCTCTTTCTCTCTCTCTCTGCTAGTCCAGTTTGTACATGTTTTAACTGCAGAGTTTGCAGTTCTCTCTCTTTCTATCTCACTATTTTCATCTATTTATCCATCTCTGTCCATCTCTCTACGACCACAGTTTGCAGATATTTTAACTACAGAGTTTGCAGCTTCCTTTCTTTCTCTCTTTCTTTCTCTCTCTCTCTCTCTGTCATGGCCCCGTTAACCCCGCCCCTCCGTGCGTCTCCTGTGCGCAGACATGTGCCTGAGCTCTTCGGACGACGGGGAGGACGTTCAGTCTCGCTCCAAACTCCTGTGTCTGCTGGACGCCGTCACGGACGCTCTGGTTTGGGCCATCGCCAAGACCGGCCTGAGCTTCAGACAGCAGTACACCCGCCTGGCCCACCTGCTCATGCTGCTGTCCCACATACGCCACGCCAGGTACACAAGGCCTTTCATCGCACTTTAAACGTGCATTGTGGAACTGTTCTGGTGGAGGGTCCGTCACCTGCTTGTTTCTATTCCACAGTACGACATTAAACAGCTCCACCTTACAGTTTATTCAATTACAGCTGGTTTTATTGCTCAAAAAAACATTCATTCTGACTGTGAGCGGGGTCGCCTCTCCACAGATCTGACTTGTAACTGGGTCTGGTTTAGTCTCCATACTGTGAGACATTCCAGACATAGCAATAACATCCACCCTCTTTAAGTTTGCTTCATAACACAAGTATGCCTGACTCATGCTGTTTCATAAATAATTACTGCAAACAAGTTACATCATTTGTGCTATATTACTTTTTAGAGTTAAAAATAGCAGAAATCAGATGCTAGTCAACATTAAATTATTCAAAACTAGATACGCATTTGAGCAGGTATCGATGGGAAAAAACATTCGGAGAAATCTTAAATAGCTTTATTACAGACCTGGGCATTGTCCAGCTCCTGGGCCACATATGGCACTTTGTTTTACTATGACTGGCCCATTTAAGATCATTTGGAATTACAAAATAAACATATTTTATCATTTTAAGTCATGCATGGACTAAAACTGCATTGGTTTTATTTTATTTTTGCAAGGCAACCTCACGTTTTCATTGCTTAGTCATAACACACGCTCTTACCAGACTTCCCAGCTCGTCAAAACGATGTTCAACACAAACTCTGCATATTTAGGCTGAGTTCTTTTTTCAAACAAAAAACACTCTGTTCCACCTTGTGATTTTATACAGGAAGTGCTCCAAAGTGTGTTTTTAAACTCCACACAACTTCACTTGAAAATTTCAGCCCAGGAATTGCTCATCTCGACGTAGTGAGATGAGCAGTAAAAAGTAGCTGTTAACTACTAATAAAGACAAACGTGTAAATGAAACAAAACACAACTCCAGGTATGTTTTTGCTGAAGTAACAACATTCTAACACGACTAAACGCTCACAAGAGTCAGTGTTGTGTAATATAGGACCTTTGAGCTATGAAAACAGCTGTAATTGAATAAATATGTTTAATGCAATGTCATATGTTTAAATGAAAAATCCAGGCAAAACAATAATCTCTCTTTAGAAAATAAATGTTACACCTTTTAAAAAGCAAGTGTGAAATAATATTAAGCTCATAATGAACTCATTTGAAAACACTAGAAATTGGTAATTAGTGCTCTGAGTGCTTATAATTGTGACCAAATTAGTGATGTAGTGCCCTCCAACCACAACCAGACGCAGATGTTGTAGCTGGAGGAGACAGTGTGCCCTCTAAAATGGTTTGAACCAGCCGTCTTCTGGTCGATGGGTGAGCACTAAACCAACTGCATCACTGGACACCTCATTATTGCCGTTGCTGCTCTTACTGCACATTGTAACGACTCCAGGAGCATTAACATTTCATTAGTCTTCTACCATAACCACACTCATTTTTCAAGGTTTTTGGGAAAATATAAAAATGTCAGTGAATTTGCCCGATTTTGGCTGCGATTTCGTGACCTTTTGTCTTCATGCGTGATTTTGAAGCCGCTGCATCTCCTTGTGCGTGTTTGTATCACTGTCAGATTGTAACCACCAAACATCAGCAACGCTATGGCAACACTCAATAAAACAGAGCGTCGGGGGGCAGAGGAGCGACGGACACAGAGACGCAAGATACAAACTCGAGATATAGCGAAATTAAAGACTTTTATTACTCACCTCTTGTAAAATGGTACATTTAAAGTGCAGCATCTCATCCACGTTATCCATAAAAACTGTCCTCCGCAAATAATGACTTCCAGCCCATAAAACTGCGCTATTAATCCAGTTTGAGGCGTTCTTTAAAAGTACAAAGTTGAGATAGTTCCTCTCATGTGTCTGTTTACATCCACACAGCGCACGGATCGAGGTGAAACTGCAGATTAGCGGCAGTGACTCTACTTCCTGTGGACTTTATCGCCAATATCGCTTTAAAAATCCTGTATCTGAAATATTTCCACCACATTTCACAATTAATAATAACACAGTTTTGACTTGTATCTAAACTCGAAGTGCAGAGCTCTTTTGAACACTTAAAGAGTGTTTTACTGTAGACAGGAAACAGCAGACGCCATCGCGCTCACAGCTTTATATCCTGTGGTCCGCAGACAGATCCCGCTGCAGTCTTTGCCATCGGAGATTTTAAGTCTCATAAGGTTCTCCTCATGTCTGTGGGGTGCGCTTTTTTTGCACGTTTAAAAATAGTTTAACACCGAAAAATCCTGCAGTGTGTGGGGGCCTTAAGATGCCTCAGTTTGTGTTTTTTGGCTCTAAAACGCTTCCTACAAGTATCACCTCTTAATATATTGTCAGTGATATAATATTTTGTCCAGTCTCTTGCAGATCCTGTTCAGACAACAGTTGCTTTCATTGCTATAGTAACAGATCTAAGCTCTTATAAACATTTACCTTAGGCTCTATTGTCTGGCTGGTCAGGACAATTTTTTATTAGGTCAGTGAGGTTTTTACTTAGAAATTACTTTATTCATTGATTTTTTATTTTTTTTGTCTAAAGTGATTTGAACAGAAACGTAATAGATTCAAAGAGAAACAGAGAGACAAAAGAGAAAACGGTGCATTGTGTAACTTTTCTGGTGGAGGGTCCGTCAAATGCTTTTCACAGTATGACATTTGATCTATTTGCATAAAGACCAAACCAGACCAAGTTACAGGTCAGATCTGTGGAGAGGCGACGCCGCTCACAGTCAGATTGCCTGTTTTTCTATGTATTTCTGACCTATAAAACCACTTGTACTTGAATAAATGTAAACTAGAGCTGTTTAATGTCTATAATATGGGACATTTTAAGCAGAGCAGAGACATATGGGTCAATGACATGATGCTGTCCAATTGCAATTTCCTCAGTTAAAAGGGTTCAAATTTCATAATAATTCACCACTATACCTCTGTATACTTCGGTGAATGAGATTCTTTAGGCATTTTTCTTCATTTGATTTTACTCAGAACTTAGATTAATATTCCAACCATGTTTTAGAAAATAAAACAATTTTAAGGTTATTCTCGGTCGCACATATCATTTTACACTAAAAATGCTTAATATAAATGTTAAACATAGATTTATGCAGCTGACACTGTAAATATTTGAAAAAGTTTAATAGAAACTAATATTTTTTATACTTTAAAATTTTCCTGTTGAAAATCCTTATACGTCATTGACCCATATGCATAGAAACAAGCAGGTGTCGGACCCCAAACCAAAAAGTTACATAGTGCACCTATAAAATAAGTACTCAAACTTACTTAGACAAACTTTATTGATCCACAAGGGAAATTATTTGGACACAGTAGCTCACACATAAAGCGCAAAAACATAAATGGTAATAATAAATGAACTGCTGTAACTTGATTTCTTTCTCTCTTGTGCATTTCCCGTCTCCAGTAACAAAGGCATGGACCACCTCCACTGCATGAAGATGAAGAACATGGTGCCTCTGTACGACCTGCTCCTGGAGATGCTGGACGCCCACATCATGCACAGTTCTCGCCTGCCCCGTCACTCCACACAGCTGGACCCCCGGGACGCCACGGTGACTCAGGAGAGACCACTCAGCCCCCTCAGCGGTCCGTCTAACACATGGACTCCCAGTGAGGACCGCAGTCAGCCATCAGAAACTTTCAAAGCGCCTCAGTGAATTCAGAAACGTGAATATTCTGCGAGGGAATTTTAATGACTGTGAGCTTAGCGGTCAAACGTAGTGTTTTTATGTTGTAACTTCAGACAAACCAAACCTGTGTAGTTGCCTTAGCACCACAAGGCCTAAGCAGTAGTAGTACTTATTATTCATTTCATATTGTTGCAACTGTTTCTTCTTTCACTTCAAAAAAAAAAAAAAAAAACTTTATAAACAAAGATGGCAGCTCAGAGAAACCCAGCAACTGTTAAATGCCTTTTACAGCTAGTTACAATTCCTATGCCTTGAGCAAGGACACAACATGCTAAAATCTTGCAGTCAAACATCTAAATTAGCTCATTAAATTGGTACTAAATTAATTTTTTTTTAATGCATCGAACAAAAATGGACTTTTTAATGAACAAAAATAGAAAGTCCAAAGCAAAGATGGTTAGAGTTGTGCACCAGCAGCTAATTACCAGCTGAATTTAGTAGTAATATTTCATTTTTGTAACCAATTCGATTTTTTAACAAAAAAACTAAACTTTTGTACATTACCTTGACCAGTAGAGGGTGCTAATGTTTTCCGCCTGCTGACAGCCAAAGTGTCCTCTTCAGCCTTTTGCGTATATGTGATGATGTTCTGATGACAAAGTTGCACTCATAATTTGCTTGAACAAAAATATTTTTGTATGAAAGTATTCGCTATCTTGCTGTGCAGTTTTGACAATCAGAATGGCTTGCTCTCGACTTTGTAGATATACTCGTAACACATCACGTCCAATTCCCAACACTTTTATAGCCTTCTCAGTTCTCTGTTAGGCCTGCAGTGCTGGGCAAAAGTCAGATTAATTCAATATGTTAGACTTTACCTGTTGTTTGTTACATTAAAAAAATATTTTTCCCCATTTTTCTCTACGATTCGTCAGATATGGACTAAGGATACGCAATTATTTAGACGTAATATATACTTTATTTTACCAGTTTGCACTAAATAGGATTTTAAAGAGGGGGTATTATGTATATGTTTACTTTTTGGAGCTTTCTGCCATATTCGAACCCTCCTTATGGTTAGCAGTACGATCTTCTCCAAAGCTCAGTCCATAAGCGTGGCAATTAAATATTACAAAATATAATAGTCATTGCATTTATTTAGCGCCTTTCAAGATACCCAAAGTGCTTTACAGTTTATTATTCATTCACTCAACACTCGATAGTGGTAAACTACTATGGTCTGCGCCATCAGCCCCTCCGACCACCTTCACTCACGCACACACCACTTTTTTACAAACTAATGTATGTGAAGTGTCTTGCCTAAGGACACAACGAATTCCCAGCGGTTTCCCATCCAAGTACTACCCAGGACCGGCCTGGCTTAGGCCACAACAAATATACAAAAGCATGATACAAAACAGTACACTGCAATTAACAAACTGCAGTAGTAAAATACAGATTGTAATGTGCTCTGAAGGGGGAGTGACTTAGCATGAGGAGCAAAGGGAGGAGAGACATTTTCAAAACAATAAAAGTTTTACATGGTGACCTAAATATATTATGCATTAGCAGTTAATACCTCCAGAGTGGTGTAACACAGTTCGTCTTGTATTTTGGTCTCTTTAATTTTTTTTAAAGTTTAATTTAAGTTTTTCCAAATCCCACAAGCTGCTTTTGCTCAGTACTGGACGCCATGTACTCATCCAACCTCTGTAAATACTGTAACTGTACTGGTTTTATAACATGTGCCATCTGAATTCAATGGAAGAAATGCCTTACATCACATCATCACAGTGCCTCAAAATACAGTTATATGAACCATCCAGCTTTGTTTTCTTTTTCTTGTATGTTTGTCAAATGATCACAAAAACACGCCATCTCAAATTCGGCGTTTACTAGCAAAACATTGGGTGCAAACATCCGTTATAAATACAAATTATATTAACACATTCTTTAATCTTCTACAATGATGAGGAAATGTTATCCAGGTATAAAAAGGGACATAATATTAATTTTAAATACAATTAAATTAACCAGTGTTCCAAGTATAAAAAAAAACATACTCTTTGTCAACGCATACAAAATATAAGAACAATCGTGGAACGGTTTACAAAACGTTGACAATGTAAAAAATTTAAAAACTAAAATTTTATCTTTTGTTTAATACTCGATTTCAAATGTGGAAATACACGAAGTCTGCAAAACTTGTTAAACTGTATTTTATATGAAGCCAACACAGTTAAAGAAACACTATGTAGCTTTTCAGATAGAAGGTCCACCGTCTGCTTGTCTCCATGGAGATGTTGCATAATGTTCCAAAGTATGGCATTAAACTTAATCTAACTCCATGGAGACAAGACGACGCCACCAGACCAGTGCGTTTTTCAAGGTATTTTTGAGAATTAAAATACCTGTAATTGTAAAAGCAAGAAAAAAAAACAGTTTAAATCTGTACTGTGGAACATTCCAGGCAGAACAGTGACATACATTACTCAAAAAGTTACATAATGAACCTTCAGCAGCTGTTGCCGTGTCAACCCTGCACTCTCAGTCCAATTTGAACAAACTTTATCTCTTGCCTCGCCTGTCAATGTGTTTTACATTTACTTGAACATTTGTTTCTGAGTAAAGTCCAGCCTTATGTGGGTGGAGGCCCGTTGGTGTAGTGGAGCATGGGGTAGAAGGAGCGGGCGAAGTTGTTTGCCCCCGTGCAGCTGTGCTCTGGGGGGGACAGGGGCATCAGGCAGGGCAACAGGAGCAGCAGGAGCAGGAGCAGGTGCAGGGGGAAGGCTGCACGGAAGAGCCGGTAGAGGAAGGAGCGCTGGGCTGGATCTCTCCCCTCTCTGGGAAAACAAAACGAACCGTGAGTATTTCTGTTAAATCTCTGAAAAAATGACTGTTTTGGGAAGAAAAGTAATTTGTGTTCACCTTGAATTAGGAGGTTTTTTCTTGGATGCTCTTTGGTCTTGTTCGTCTGGTTCATTTACCTGCAATGGAATAAAAGAAGGTTAAATTATTTCAATTGGACATAAAGTTTTAGCGTTTCCACTCCTCAAAATAGCTTGTCACGTAGTAATAGTTTAATATCTATATGTGCGCATAGTGTATGTTTATAACTTATATGCTTGGAGAAAAAATTGCTTTACCTGGAATGTTCCACAGTCTGGCATTAAATTGATCTATCTCCCTGCTCTACCAGGCCTAGTCACAGGTCAGCGCTATGGAGACAGCCCCGCTCACAGTAAGAATACATGTTTTTCGCAGTATTTTTGAGCATGTAAAACGCCCATGATTAAAAATCAGTTTTATGCCAGTGACATCTCCTTGGAAACAACAAGCAGGTGGCGAACCCTACACCAGAAAAGTTACACAGTGCATCTTTAATGTATGCAAAACCTTATAAAAATAATTAGTAGTTGAAATAGAAAAGTATATTTATAGTATAATATAAGCTTTATAGTATAATCCCAAATTTGACACAAAAAGACAACTGTGAAAAGTGAATAAACGAGGTAGTGAATGCTTGTCTAGCACCGTCTGCAAGTGTTGGCTTTAATATGCAGTAGAGAAGTTACAGTGACCTCAACTTCTTTTAGTGGCAGGAAGATTTTAATGGTTTTTGAGCAAAAGTCTGAAATTTTAACATAATCCCCCCTCCCGCATTACAAAAAAATCCAAAGATGCCATTATCTGTGTAAAATAAACAATGTATTTGCTTTACCAGTCTGTCCTGAACTGCGCTCAGGTCTTGGCTCAGCTCCCTCAGCAGGACCTTCATCTTGCTCCCCGTCACGTGCAGCTTCTCCTGGGCTTCGTCGTGGTCGTCTGAGAGCTCCGGCTGCAGCTGGCTCCACAGGGCATGGAGAGAGGCATGCTGGGACTGTCTGCGCACCAGCTCCGCACGCACGTCCTAACAGAGCAAACAGAATGTAAACTGTGAAGAGACGTGGGACGGAGTAGAGACAAGTGCAGAGGGGATGGAGGTGGTGACTTACTGTGAGCATGCTGAGGTGTAGTTTGAGAGCTTTGACCGATGTCTCCGGGTGGTGTATGTCCACTGCGTAACGTCGACTCTCCGCATGGGACAACCACAGCAGCAAGGAGTGGAGAGTTTCATGGAACTCCTGTAATTTGAGGTGAAACTATAAATGCGATGGGAAATTATAATGTCCTATTATTGTTATTATCATTATATTGTTTAATAAGCTCTCCTGTGGGCTCACCACCTGCAGAGGGGTTCATAGGGGGGGTCAGGTGCTATGAGTATTGGGCAGCAAACTGCCCCCGTGACCCAGCTGGATTAAGCGGGAGAAGATAGATGGATGGATGGATGGATGGATGTTTAATAAGCCTCTCAAATGCTACAGTGGTGAGTTGTAGCCGCAGCTGCCCTGGGGTGGACTAACCAACCTGCCTCATCTGCCCCAAGGCTGTAAACAAGGCTGTAAACCTGGGGCTACAGCCTTTTAATTTGTTTATGTTGTTGTAAAGTGACCTTGAGTGTCCAGAAAGGTGCCTAATAAATAAAATGATGATAATAATTATTATATATAATTATACAATTATATAATAATAAATATTTGGCACCTTTCTGGACACCCAAGATCGCCTTACAACAACAACAACAGCTATAGTGTTTTTTCACAGACACATGTCCTCAAAGACGCTTTACAGAGCATTGTTCAGTCACTCCAGATGGTAGTGAGCTACCACCAACACTCACACACACTCCACTTTCACACCTACAGCGCATGTTTTGGGTTGATGGGGAAACCGGAGCGCCCGGAGGAAATCCACGACACGGGGGAGAACATGCAAACTCCACACAGAAAGGCCCGGGTGACCCGGGGATCAAACCCAGAGCCTTCTTGCTGTGAGGCCTAAGTGTTGCCACTCAGCCACCACGCCACGTGCCCAATAATTATTATTATTACAGCGTTCATCACCAACTAGAGGCTCAGCAGTTCACTCCTGCCAGAAGGAATACTATTGTTGTGTCTCCGGGCAATACTCTGCACCCACATTGCCCACTCTAGCGATAACATATGTCATTGACTGTAACAGATAAGTCCAATATAAATCTAAGAGTAAATCTAATGTAAAAAACTGACCAAATCAATATGAAAAACACATTTTAAACATAAAAGTTACAGTGTGAATGTAATAAATAATTTTCAATATGTTTGCACCCTTTTACAGATCTCATACACTGCCTGGCCAAAAAAGAAGTCACTACCTGGATTTAACTAAGCAAATAGGACCGAGGTTGCTGCTGTTGGTCAGGTCCAGGTTCAACAGCAGTGTGTGCTCAAAGAATGAGCTCAACTGAACCTGAATATACTGAATGACCAGGTTATTCCATCAGTGGATTTTTTCTTCCCTGATGACACGGGAATATTCCAAAATGATAATGTCAGGGTTATTCATCGGGCTCAGATTGTGAAAGAGTAGTTCAGGAAGCACGAGACGTCATTTTCACACATGGATTGGCCACTACAGAGTCCAGACTTTAACCCCATTGAGGATCTTTGGGATGTGCTGGAGGAGGCTCAGAGTCGACCATCATCAATGCAAGATCTTGATGAAAAATTAATGCATTTGCTGTGGCATTGTTTGAATAAACTTCCGCAATGTCACAAGATTTATTTCCCTGCAGTGTTGCACACTGTTGCTGAACCTAGACCTGACCAACTGCAGCAACCTCGTATCTATTTGCTTAGTTAAATCCATGTGGCAACTATTTTTTTTGGCCATCCAGTGTATTTGGCTACACTAACACATTAGGGATTTCCACAAGAACGAGACAAGCTGAGATTCAGATTCACATATTTCACGGTTCAGGTTCCAATTTTGGTATGGCCTATTGAAATTTCCATTCTAGTACTCCTTTCTGGAACTGTAAGAGACATGTAACCCTTTTAGTGACCAAACACATGGGAAAAAAGGTCACTAGATAATTTTTCTCTTGTGTGCATGGTCTTGTCTCATGAGATCTTGTACCATCCTTATAACACGTATTAGCATTTTTTGGTTCATAAAAATATACCTTGGATTCTAGTTCTTAACAACACTCAAATATGGCTGGTTGTGAAGAAAAATGAACCTGAAAACCCCACCTTTTTGAGAGAACCCTAATCAAAAAATAAATAGTGCTCATCTTGTCCTTGGATCAAATGAAGCAGAGATCATAAGAGGACATTTATGCGCCATCATGCGGGATATGAGGCTGCATTAATATTGGATCCAGACGATTTTACAAATGAGTTTGAGTCTCACCTGGCAGCGCACTAGTGTTTTCCTGAGACATGTGTCCCAGTGTTGGAGGTCAGTGCAGGCTTTGCTCCACTTCTGGTTGACCAAAGCCACTCTCTGCTGAAGATCCGGGTCTCTGTGTAGGTTTAGGTTCAACGACAGCATGGTGGGCTTGTACTGGGCGAACATCTTCTGCATCTCCTAAAGAAAAGAGGAGAACAAGATTAAAACTTTAAATGGAGTCCAATAAAAACAGAATTATTTTGAATAAATCAGGCTGTTTTAATAGAATATAGAAAACAACAAAAAAACATGTTATGATATTAAACATGTCACTTTTCCAAAGTCCCTTGTCTTGAGGATTGGATTGACGTTGTCCATACTATATATGTAATGGAAAAAATACTATTTTATGAGACTTGATTTTGATAAATGGAAAACTTGGAGAGTGTTGCCCCGTTTAGATCAGATTTTAGTTAAGTGTGACCTGATTAAACCATTGTATTTTTATTTACTATTATTTATTTATTTGCCTTCCTTTTAATTTTCTTTCTTTGTTGTTATTAATATATTACCAAGTTTTTTCTTTCAAGATTGATGATTCTTGTAATACATGTAAAGTGATAATGTTTCTTTTTGGAAAAGGAGACAGGCACTTTTGATGATGTGCTCTGTCCCTTTGCTCCCAATAAACTTTAATGGAAAAACAAACATGTCACTTTTCTGGTGAAGGGTCCACCACTTGTTTTAATGGAGATGTTATTACTTGGCCTTGAATGTACAATAGGAAAAGTTACATAGTGCTCCTCTAATATATAAGTGAAATACAGTTTAACAAAGTCCTTTAAGCTATTTTAAAAAATTAATACAAGTCTCATTACAATAGTGCAGTCAATTTTGGAAGTTATAATACTACACTGCTGATACTATATAATTAAATCTGCATGTTTGAATAAATAGACAACAATAATCTGATATTTGCTCACTAAAAGCAGTGTGTATTCCAGCATTTCTACTCCCACACCAGTTTGTTTTGTAGTTGTGATGTACCTTCAGCTGTTTGGCCCGGCTGCTCATGTCCTCCACGGTGCTGGGAAGGTCACGCAGCAGAACATGTTGAAGCTGCGGATCCACCGTGTCCAACCAGGAGCTGATCTGATCCAGACCCCGGGAAAGCCGCTCCTCCTCTGGGTCGGCCCGGAGGTCAGACTGGGACTGGGCCTGCAGCAGCTCCCAGCGTTCAATCACTCCTGGAGCAGAGAGAGAGATGGTCATTACAGAAAAGGCTGAAAGAAAACTGAAAGATGCACTGTGGAGCGTTTCTGATGGAGGGTCAAATTATTATTTTTTTCACAGTATCGCATTAAACCTTTCTACTTTTATGAGATTAGACCAGACAAATCAGATCTGTGAAGAGGCGAATGTGCTCAGTCAGAATGCCAGTTTTTCTACATATTTTTGAGCTATAAAACGTAAAGGTAGAGCTGTTTATTGCCGCACTGTGGAACATTCCAGTCAGAGCAATGACATACAGTATCCATAGAAAGAAGCAGGTGATGGACCCCCCACCAAAAAGTTACACAGTGCACCTTTAAATACGCACGGTGGAACTTTTCTGCTGAAGGGTGCGCGACGAGCATGTTTCCGAGCGGATGAGTATAGCATTATCAGAAATGGCATTAAATTCATCTATGCCAGTGGAGACAAGCGATAAGTGACTTCAGGTCAGGTCAGATCTGTGGTGAGGTGTCCTTGCTAACATTTAGAAAACATGTTTTTCCAGGAGTTTTTTTTTTTGAGCATAACATCCCCATGACAACAAGGTGGCTGTCCTCTCACCAGAAAAGTAGTGCATAGTGTTAATATATAATATTATGTGGTTATAAGTTGCAGTAGTTGTAGTAAGTAAGTAGGTATTTAGTTCAAAGTATAAAATGACATTATCTGAATTTGGACAGTTTAAAAATGTAAATAAATACATAAAATTATCCTTAAAATTCAGCTGTCACAGAAAAACATATTGTACGTGTTCCTTAAAAGTCCTATATTTCGCAAAACTGACTCTTCTGAGCTTTTAGGCCTGTTAGATTGGAGTTACCTCAACAAAAACATACCTGGAGTTGTGTTTTGTTTCATTCACACATGTTTGACTAATCCTGCAGTGTGATGTTTTGGAGTGGCAGTTTGCAATTTAACAACTATCTTTTTCATTTAGTTCAGTAGAGATCGGCAATTCCAGGGCTGTAATCATCCAAATGACTTTATTGAAGATGTGTGGAGTTTAAAAACAGAGTGGAGCACTTCCTGTATTACATGTGACATCACAAAGTGGAACAAAGACTTTTCTGTTTCACAGAAGAACTATTTTTGTATGTTAAAGGGGAGCTCCGGCACTTGCTTAGAAAGTTTTTTTATAACGTTTCCAGACACTAATGAGTGAGCCAGGCAGAGAGTTTTGTTTGTTAGACTCGTGGCTGTTGGATGATGGGGTAGAAAGTGGTGTTAAGCTTCTTCAGTGTGAAGCAAATTTGGGGTTTTATATGGAAGCTAAGAACTTGCCCCTTCACTCGTGTGTTGCCTTGACAGACTCACTACCACAGTGAGATCTCCGCCGAGGCAACACTGATCTGTGCTGTTTTTCGGCTTCTGACAGTATTCGACCACCTCTAGCAATGGACTTTAGCTTCAAACGAGCCGGAGTTCCCCTTTAAACATGTGTAAATGAAACAAAACAAAACCGTTTTTGATAAGGAAACAACATAGATCATAATATGGTGTAATATGAGGCCTTTAAAGATTTATTTACCAAACATGGCTTTTTAGAGTAATTCCAACTTCCAGCAAGACTTTGTAAACATCTCTGTTCAATTCTTTATGATTTACTAATGGAGAACTGTACCACTGGCTCTTCATCTCACCTGATTTTCTGCCTGAAACGTTAAGACCGACCAGCCCAAACTCCTTGGGCGCGTCCTCGTCGTCCAAGATCAACGAGACCCTCTTAAAGTCCTCAATGCTCCCGCTGCACTGGGACATCAGGTGTAGCTGTGAGGAAATGAAGAGTCAAAATAAAGGAAACAAAGTGGACATAACATTTTTAGGGTCGGGCAGTTGGTCTTACATAATTGCCTTGCTTCAAAGGTGTGCTGGAGAGAGTGGGAGCAGCTTCACCGTGATCGTTGGATTCAAGATCGAAAAACTCTAGATCATCCTGCGTCCGCCATCTTGGAGAATCACAAACGGAGCGGCTGGACACTGGGGCAAATACAAAAACAAAAAATTACTTCCAGCACTCAAGGTAAATATAGTTCTATAGAAGATATGGATATAGAAGATAAAAACATTGGGTAAAAGGAAATGAAAATATTGGGTGAAATGAAATGGCTTTTAAAGGACACCGAATGGACACACTCAGGCCATAAAGAGCATTTTATGTGCTGTATGTCTGTAGATACACAGTTTATAAAGAGCTCTGAATAAGAAGCTTTATGACATTAACAATGGAAACTTCACCTAAGTTTAAATTAGGCAAACATCAAACTGTTTTCAAGCAAATTTAGAAATTACATTCATACAGAAGTGCTTAAAATTTGTTAAAGTTTTGATTAATTATTCATAATAGAACTTTGTCTCTTTAATGGAACCTAAATCTTTTGAATTAATTATACTTTTAAGAAACTGCGTAGTGACAACCTTTAACCTCTAATCTCGCACATTAAAATAAACACAAAGTTTAGCTCTAACTTAAAATAGCCTCAAATGAAGCCTCTGGCCCTCACCCACAACGCAAAATGCTGAAGGGGTAAAGAAAGTATTTTGTAATTTGCTCAACATTCATTGTTATTTAACCAATATAAGTGCTCAACCAAATCTTTTATTAAATTATTTTTATCATTTACTTCTTATTTGGTGTGGGGTTTGTGCATTTCTGAACTCTGAACAGACTAGAACAGAACGCTTCTTTATACAGTCTAGGATCCTGTTATTAAATCATAAATAGCAAATTTAACTGCAGTGCTTGGCAGAAAATCTCAGGGTCCTGTTTTATGCACAATTGACTCTTGTGCGCTTCAAGTCATGTTAGTATGTTCGTAGTAAAGCTCAAAATGCTCTGTTTCACCTTGTGATGTTATGAAGCAGTAGTTTTCAAGTTAGCAGCCTTTTCTCTTTTGTTCAGTACAGACAGGCAAATCTAGGGCTGAAATTATCCAAATTATTCTAGTGAAGGTGTCTGGAGTTTAAAAACACAGTAGATGACTCCCCATATTACACTATGGGTAATAAAACTCAAGGTGAAACAAAGGCCAAATGTTATCCAATTATGTGTTATTTCTGTATCGACTGTTGCTTAAATGAGGATCTAGGTTTGACACTAGTTTTATTATTGATTCAAACAGATCTGAACGTGCTGTGGCCTTTGATAAAATAAGTAAAGTAAAATGTGGTATTTATGGAAACATAACAGATCAGAAAATAGTTTAAGGGATTTCAAAGTTCTAGAGAATTGGGAGGTGGAACAATGGGGAAACAAACAAACAAACTTGAAAACTAAATTCCCACAAACTCAAATCTACACTTCAAAAATACTGAAATTACCTGCGCTAAAATAGGCCCCTTCATCGTCCAGGTCGTCCTCCTCCTCGTCCTCGTGTGAAGAAGACCCTCCCACGTCGCCGGTGTGGTCCCACTCCAGGGGCAGAGAGTCCACACTCACCGGAGTCTCCCGGCCCGAGCGCGACAGAGGCGTGGCCAGCAGGTGAGTGGGTGTGGCCAAAGGGCTGCTCAGGCTCCGACCCAACCACGGCCGCCCAATCAGAGCCAGACTGGACTCCAGGGAGAAACTGGTGATGGGAGATTCGGGCTCCACTGGGGTCTGAGGCAGAGGAGGACAGTGAGTTAGCGGCTAAAAGGTCGACTGTACCATGTATACAGAGTAGAGTTTAATTATCATAGAGCTTCAAAGGGCTGTACTCATTTGTTCATGTAATAAAGTAAACATTTGTTTTGCTCTATTAAAGACAGACTGTAAATTACAACACTTAATACAACACTAAATACAATCAATCAATTAAATCAATTAAATACTGTCCCACTTTAACTGTAGGCTTTAACTTAATTTGTTCATGTTGTTGTAAGGCGACCTTGAGTGTCCAGAAAGGCGCCTAATAAATAAAATGTATTATTATTATTATTATTATTATTATTATTATTATTATTATTATTATTATTATTATTATTATTATTATTATTATTATTATTATTATTATTATTATTATTAAAAGTAGCTCAAAATGAGGCTGCTGTGTGCTGTCTGCATCGAATTTTATTTTAACTTGTTCATATTCAGAGGGACTTGGTACAGGATCTTGTACTTTTTCTTAATTAATTTCTTTTTGTCTGGCTTCTGATAAAAAGGAACTCTCAAACTCATAGAAACATTAATGTAAAACTGTAACCCAGTTATTTTCAGTCATATCAACCATTCTAAGACTAGTCTGTATTCCAAACCCACACATACAAAAATAGCCCAAAAATGATTTTTTTTAATTCATTACAAGTCCCTAAATCTTTCACATTTTAAAATTTTTATTATTATTATTATAATTTTTTAAAATATTGTTTTCTTTTTCATTAAGGATGTTTTTATTGCTAAAAACACCTGGACAAACATGCATTCTTACTGTGAGCAGGCTTGGTTTTGGACATGCATATTACTGTAATAGATGTTAAATAATGATAATAATAACCAAATACTTCTGAGGTATAACCTTTAAAGGTCCATTGTGCAACTTTTCTGGTGGAGAGCCAGTCAAATGTTTTTCCCCATGGTTATTGCTTTGCTTTTTCACAGATTATTAAGTATTAAGATACAGGATTAGATGTAATACCGAAGATCAGATCGAAAGTATATTTTGTACATTGTGTTGTTAGTTGCTAAGAAAACTATTACGGCTAATTGGAAACAGGATTTAGCACCATCTGTAACAGAGTGGAAAAACAGAGTTAAACAAGGGCATTGGGTGGACAGATTGACTGCATCTTTACAACTGAAAATGGAGCTGTTTAATCAAACATAGTGAAAACATACTCAGGAGTGTGATGTTTTAGACCCTGAACCTTATTTTTTAATTGCATTATTATTATTTTTAATTTTTAAATGTTTATCTTTTATGTTTTTATATGTTTTTATTTCTGTTTTTATTTTATTGCAATTATATATATATATTTTTTTTAATCTATTTTTAAAATTCTATTAATTTATTTTATCATCTTGGTTATTATTATTATAAATGTTTTACTTTTTTTTTTTTTTTTTACTTTTCAAGTGTTTAAAACAATGTTCATTTCAAGTGTTTAAAACGATGTTCATGTTATTATATACACTGCATGTATTGAAATATGTATATTGCATTTGTAAATGTAATATGTTATTACTCTTGTCTCAGGAAATGTTCTTTTGTTTTTATTTTGTGTGAAAATGAAAATAAAAAGTTCCAAAAAAAGTAATGTAGCTGCCCACGGTGAGTAAAGGAACCATGACTGCCAATTTGTGCCCCTACATTACCCCTCAGCTGCACATAAATACATAAATTCAATAGCACGGTGAGTAAAGTGTCTTGCCTAAGGACACAACAAAAACATCTCTGTCTCTCTCTCACCGGGGGTTGGCTGAGTCTGTGATGGAAGCGCACCAGTCTTCCAAACACTTCCTGACAGTACGAGTGCAGCTCCTCCAGCTCGTCCTCGATGAGCTCTGCGTCCCCCGGGGCGCTGCGCTGGATCAGGCCCTCCCCAAACACGATCAGTCCGTCAATACGCTCCGTGTTCAGCCGGATCTCCTTCTGGAAACTCTGAAGGGAAAACAAAAGCAGAGGACTGTGGGGATGGGCTGAGCTAGATGAGCTGTAAAAGAAGTAATTGCTGCAAGATGTTATGTGTTATACGGAAAGGCCAAGTACTTCAGACTGACATGGGATACTTTAACAGATCTTATAAATACAGTTAAGCAATAAATTCATTCAAGTGTGTTTTGATGAGGATGATGTGTCTTTTCTGGCTCAAAACTGTAGTTATTGTCCATGTATTTCACAGTAATGAAAAATTAGTTTTCCATAGCAATTTTCAATTTTAAACTAAATATTGTTTTATCTGAATGGTCAAATGAGATCAAATTGTGGCCCATAAACAGGAATCTGAATCCCATGAACGAAATTAAGCACATTTTTATTTTATATCTATATATTTTTTAGATATTTTCAATGGTTTATAATATTTTTTAGATATTTTCTGATAAAACCTACTATTTTCAATTTCACAAATAAATAAAAAATATTGACAATAATTGATATTACTGTTGTTATGATTATGATATTATATGTACGGATTCAGACAGATTTGTGCAATTGAAGTCATAACTCTGCTTTAGTTTTCACATTTGACAGGGTCCGTGTATAAATGTTCGTGTATGTGTGGGTGTGTGTCATAGACCGTATATATATGAGTGGACTAAGCTATCCCGTTAGCCGCTGTGTGCCAAATAGGAAGTGCGCCAGGAGGCTCTTCCGGCTCCTTCTCTCCCTTTTTCCCATTGACTTACATTGGGATCTGATCGCTCCTCTCTCTGTACCTGTTGCTGTGAGCCTCGTCATTTTGGTCTTAAAATATTCGTATGAACCCGCTCTACATGATCCTGAATTTTTTTTTGCTATTTTGTCAGTCAAAAACCCTATTCATAACATAGAGCCTGACTCCAGATTCGCTCCTGTAGCCGTTAGCATCGTGAGCCTAATTTGAGCGGCGCTAAACACGGTGACGTCACGCTCACTTAGTCCACTTCTTTTATACAGTCTATGGTGTGTGTGTGTGTTGTCTTACATTGAGCTGTTGTATCTTGTGATGCACGTCGCTCTCAGAGAAGTGCTCCACGTTGGTGAGCTGCAGGTCCAGTTCAGTGAGCCATACCAGCATGCTCTCCCTGGTGCTCTCAAACTCCTCCCTCTGACTGGTGAAATACTGCACAACACACAGTTTCACATTTGCGTCACAGGTTTTAAATGTTTGCATATTGATTCAGTAGTTCTATGTGTAGTTTAAGTATAAACCAATATTTTTTGGATAGGTTTTGTAAAGCAGCATCTTTAAAATTAATTTCACGTCTAATCATTTACAAATTTACATATTTAGGTGTAAAATTTGATTCTTCTTCATTAGCAATAACAAGCTAGTTTTAGGTATTTATTGTTTTACTTTTTAAAATGTGAAACTTGGCCAGTCAGAACCACATGCTTTGAGAAAACTTTACAAAGATAAGTGGATCATGTCTCCCTGATTTTAGAGGATGTGACTGACAGGTACAAGGTCCATGCAATCAGAGAGGTGCTGGTCTGTTCGTGTCCAAAGCAAACCTCAATCAATCTTTGTTTAATTAACCATTTACAACAGTCAAGGTGACCAAAGTGCTTCACAGAAAAATCAACACATAGTTGCTTAAAACCAACATAAAGGACTGAGAAACAGGTTGGATTTTTGCAGAATCAACAATCAAAGCACCCAACTATCATTTATCTCAGGTAAAAGAAGTTATATATTTTGTTCTGAATGACAGGAGAATTTAGGAGGGCAGATGTCTTCCACATTTGAGAGGCATGTGTTAATTATTAGCGACTGTGTTAGTATGGAGGTTTTTCATCCTCTATTGTCAGGGTCCAGTCCTTTCAGGATTCGAACAGAATGTAGACAGGACTGGCTGGTCAGGCAAGTGAAACTGGACATTTTAAAGTTAATTTTAAAAGATGTTGACAGGCAGACCAACAGTGAGAGAGATACTGTGTGATCAGCAGCTTAATTGAGAACACAACAGGGTAATTTCCTATAATTGTTGTGACATTTATTATTATTAATCGTTTTACCTTGAGTCTGCGTAGGATGGCAGCCACTCTCCGGTGCAGTGCGTCCCAGCGCCTGTTCCCCTGCTGGACCATGGCTTTGAGCTGACTGGCCCGGTCAGTGCGATTCTCCCGGGCCAGGCGCCGGTATTGGTTGTTGATGATCTCCAGTTGGGTTAACCGCTCATTGACCTGCCTCTGGAAACTCTGCATAAGGACAAGAGGGATTTTGGTTAGAATAAACTTTAAGTTATATAGTCCACTCATAATGCCACCCTTAAAAATAATGATTAATGTACTGTAGGTAGGTTTGTCCCGATTTCCGCAGATTCTTGGACCACTGCAACCATCCTTATCATTCATAACCCAATTTTATTTAAAGGTTTAACCCAAGTTACTAATTATAAATTGTACTGAGGGGTAGACATACATAAGGTGTTTGCTTCAGCCTGCTCCTTTTGAGCTTTTGTGCTTCTTTTGCCATGTTTTTGCTTTTGTTTACACCTATATATTTTATTTTATTATGCTCAAATAAACACTGATAATGATAATGATACTTTAAAGGTGTAATATGTAGCTTCTTCTTGTTTCCAAGGCGTTGTTATAGCTTTACCTACAATGTTTCACAGAATGACATTCAACTAATCTATCTCCAGGCCAAATTACAGGTCACATCTGTGAAGAGGGAAACCTGCACACACTAAGAATCAGTCTCTAATTTTAATTTAAATGCCAAACTGATAAGTTTAATGCTGTACTGTGGAACATTCCAGAAAAAGCACTATCATATACCTCCCACTAGGAAAGTTACATAGAGTGCATAAGTACTTAGTTTAAAATTCCCCTGATTTGGGAAAGTTTCATAATAAAAAACAAATGAATAGTAAAAATAAAAAAACTTGGCCCTTAAAAATACTTTCTGCTCATCACAGGCCCATATATTTTGAGGGTGTGAGCGTTTTGTTATTGGAAACAGGCTGTTAATCACACTGTCCAGTCCACAGGTTTCAAACAGACCTCGAACTTCTTGAGCTCCTCCTTGGCCTCGGTGTACAGGACGTCTCCAGTGTTGGGGTTGGCAGCGGTTCTCTCAGCCATCTTCAGCCAGTCTTCAAAACGCGAGTAGTCATCAAGGAATTTACACCACAACCTCCAAGTCTCCTCAATTCTAGAGACACGACATAAGTTTACATTGTGCCATTTTTTATTTACCCCACAATAAACACCATCATAGGGAAAAGAAAGAAGACTGGTATTGTAAAATATGTAACACCATTCATTGCACACGCCAAGTCTGAGCAAATGGAATATGATTGGAAAGGGCACATTGCTAATTACAACAAAGAGGCTCTCAAATCTAAAATAAAAAGAGAAGATTTTGAATAAAACTCAAATGGCCCAAATGTCAAACATTTCCATAGAGATTAATTGGCAAAAATAGTATAAATAAAAGACAAAAGAGCCACGGAAAAGATGCTGGGTCACTGGCAAATACTTTAATCAATACTTTTCAATGATTTTAGGCTTAATTTAAATTTTGTGAGATGTTTCACAATCCTGATCTCTATTTGGAAAAGTTTAGAAAGGCTAAGAATACTATTATGAACTATTAACTACTATAATGTAAAGACTTTATTCAAATGTAAGATTTATCACTACTAAAACACAATTGGGTTGTTGGCAGAAGGTGTAATTTTGGTGCTTTTGACCTTTTTAAAGATATATTTATACAACTATGGCAACACTTTGAAACCTGTGAATTAATCCAGATAAATTAGAGCATTTTTTACAGAAGCAAAATTCTTTAACTTCTTATTCTTCGTGGCCTACCATAGAGAATCATGATATTTCTTGTTGATCTGCTCTAATGTATCCACCAAAGTCTCTTATTTGTAGTTGACATGTGTCCTGTACCTGAGCCTGCGGTCCAAGGCCATGGCACAGATGGTCCTCCAGCGCTGGTCCAGGCTGCGGCTGGTCTCCTGCAGAGAGTCGGTATCTGCCCCTGTCCCGTGTGAGGCATCCTGGTCCTGGAGCAGAACATCACAGAGGGAGAGCACGGAGACCACCCCCTCTGTGTGCTGCTCTATGTCCCTCTGCAGCTCCTGTACACAGGCACACACCGACATCAGCGAGAGAACATGCACGGAGTATACAGAGACTCCGTGCATGTGCTACAGGCAGCACGAGCAGGGGGGGTACAGAGACACAACCACTCCCAAATTTTAACAATGGCACATGAATTATTAACATGAACTCACAGAAACTAGAGTGTAATTAGGGGAGAGTGAAGAACAAATGCTCTGAGGTAATACATAGCTCATTCATTCACTCATTCAAAAAGAAAACAGTTACTGATGTGATAATATTTGGATAGCCATAGTTATGTAGGTAATAAATCATGTTTATGTTAATTCAGAAAGTGTAATTTATATACAGTGGCTCAGCTTTGTTCAGACCAGTGTGAGAGTGAATGCTGACAACATTACCATATTTTTTTGGACTATAAGTCGTACTTTTTTCAGGGTTTACTCAGATGCGACTTATATATTACATTTTTCACACTGACAGCCCCTAAACCATATATATAAATCATATATGAAAAAACAAACCATTATCCATTTTTATCCATTTCAGTTTTAGAGACAAATAATAAAGAAAAGAGTTGTTTTTTTCGTTTTCTTATTTTTGGTTCTATATTGAAAATGAACGAATGATACACTGATTGTTCTCTATTGGGTTGTTTTTATTACTATAACTTTCCTTTCAAGGTTAAATATTGGTTCTTGGTCTTTGATTTTATAAAAATAAATTTCCCCTAAAAAGTGTGACTTGTAGTCTGACTTGCACGTGTTTGTTTCTTCTTCATAATGCAATTTTTGGCAATTTATACTCCGGTGCGATTTATAGTCCGAAAAATACGGTAGCTCATAGATATAATCCCAGGTGTCTGTTATATGGCTCATGTTAACAGTATGTGTTTTGTTTTATTGATTTTATATACAGTATGTATTCCTAAAGGACTATTTTACTGTCTTATTTATTTGTTTTTATTTTTATTGTATTAAATAGTAGCTTTTTTATTTCTCTGTGTGCTGCACTTTGGAAACAGACTTTGTTTATTGAAATAAAGTGAGTTGGATACATTATTTTTTATACATTTAGCTCCTAGCAGATTTCCCAGTAAGATCTCCAAGTGTTTTCACAGACCTGGTGCTCGGCCAGCCTCTTGTGGATCTCCTGGTGGTGGAGCACGCTGTAGGTGATGGGTCGGGACAGTTCGGCCTCGATGCGACACAGCCACGAGCGCAGGTTACTCATGTTCTTATCCAGCTGCTGCACTGCTGCCAGGGTCTCCTTCAGCTTCTTCACCCTGCACACACAAGCACAAACTGCGATAATACACACTTATCTATGATTTTCAGGTGACATCGCAACATCCTACAGGCTCAGTTTTGTTGTAATAGAGCTGCCTAGTCACAGATTGAAATGAGCCGTCTATGGCGGTATGTTCAGCAGTAATCAGGGTGACACAATACACACATTACCACACTACCAAAAAATCTGAAAGTCAAAAAATCTGTATAAAATGGATTTAAATAAGCTATTTTCAGGACTCTGTGGTCAGTTCATCTATGGTCCTCTTTAGATTTTCAACAAAAAAGTGAGAAAAAACTGTTGGCTAATGTTAGGCCTGTGACTGTAATTTGGAAGGGATATGGTTAAGAGCACAAATCAGCTTTCTTGTTGTAGTTCAGGCAGTTCTATGGTCAGATTTGGGTAAAACAAAGCTCATATTAAAGTCTAACTTGAGTAACAGAGCTTGAGACAGAGCAGTGTCTACATTAGCATTGATAACATGTTAATAACATCAGCTGCAAAGTATCAAATAGCAACAAAACAGCAGCAGAACTCTGGTAAACTTCATTGAAACTAACTCTGCAGTTACAAAGAGTTTGGGTTTTACAATATGACCAAGCTCGCAATCTACAGAACAATACTGACGTTAAACTTGTGCATGTTTAGCTCGGTTTGAAATCCATAATTTAAACTGTAAGATCGACATCAATGGTTGTAGCAGGAGATTAAAACAGTAGTTCAAAGTGAATAACAACAAAGCAAACAAATATTGAAATCAAATATAACAAAATAATTCAAATAAATAATGTATATAAAAAAGAATACATTCAAAAATAATAAATAAACAGCAGGACAAGAAAAAACCTGCTAAAATAACAATTAGGACGAACATACTGGAACGAAGAAAACTGTAATAGGACCCAGGTATCTCAAACTTCACAGGTCTCCATGGAAACAACCCACCCCCCTTCCTTACCCCGAAAACCCACAGAGGCCCACACAGACTGGAGCCATAGCAACGGCGGGGACAATATAAGGTCTCCGCTGCAGCTAAAAGCCTGAAGTGTGCCCCATTCAGGAGTCCTACTTCATTTCCCCATTTGATCTTTACTCTGCTTTAGAGGAGCGTCTGAAAGGGCAGCTCTCAGTGTAACTAATGTACAGAGAAAACACATGTTGTAGGAAAGTGGTCGGTGCTGGAGCTAAAGACGGTATAGAAGCGGTTCGTGTGTTTGTTAAAGGGTCGGCCACCTGCTTGTCTCCACGGAGATGCTGTTGTTATGCCTGGAATGTTCCACAGTACGACATTAAACTCATCTACTCAAGGGCGATAAGTGGGTGACGCAACAAAGCCAATTTAGTGGTCAGATCTGTGGAGAGGTGAAGCCATATTTTTTTTAGGTACTTTAGGCAATAGTTATAGTGTTTTCACCAGCCAAAATTATCACCATCTTGATTGATTTTTTGTTGTTGTTCTGACTAAAAACAGTTCTGTTTAGCTGTGCGTATGACTGAAAGGTTTTCATTTTTCATTCTGCACTCTTCTCTCTAATTCTCTCCAATTTAATGTCCCATCTCTATTTTAAAATTTTATGATTATATGTTTTCATTTGTTTGTATTGTCATTTTAATGTGTTTTAATATTTTTTATTCTGTAAAGCACTTTGAATTTACTTTGTGTACGAATTGTGCTATACAAATAAACTTGCTTTGTCTTTTCTTTGCATTTCCTCCTGCTTTATTCATGACTTCAGACTGCTTTAAACAAAATACACTAACATGGACTTTGAACTGGAGAAGAAAGAGGAAGTCAGACCTCTTCTGAATTTGGTAAGACGTTCAATCCTTTCTGAAGCCTTTAGTCCTGTGACAGTCTTGTGCACTAATGCTGATTCTTCTCTTTGTCTCAAACTTGAGATGTTCTGAACCTGCTCAAAATGAGAGTCTCTGTGTTTGAGGCGAGGTGGCTCCTCATGTGTCCTGAAGACGTCCCTGAGAGCTTTCTGTTCCTCATCATGTCTGTTTAAAATTAATGTTCAGCTCATTTGACTTTGTTTCTGTCCCGTAGTGACTTGGAGATCTTTCGCCTGGCTCAGGAGTTTTTGGACTCTTTGTCTGAGCAGACAAAGGAGTATCCTTACCAAAAGTCTTCCACAGCCAAAACACAGTGCATTCATTTTTCACCCTTTATTTCTGTCTTTTATTTTAGTAAATTGTTTGGCAAAAAAGTTATATACTGTGGCTTTGAGCAGCCACTGTGAGTCAAATATGTTACCAACCATATTTGAAATCTATTTGTTGCTTGTATTAGTGTATATATTTATTGACATACTATAGCGTTTATGCTAAATGCACCCTCTTTCCCCTTTTATCCTAACTTGGGACAACAAAACTACCATCTACTTTTAGCCTATAAGCTTGAAACTATTGGCCTGTCAGATTAACTGCACCATAGTGAAAGCGTTTTAAATTACAGATTGCTAAAGTAAAAGAATGACCTCACCAAGCTTCCCCCAGTCTACTAATACAACTTCATTGTTTTGTATCACTTTATTTATTACCGTGTAACAGTATACAGTGAGTAAATCTGCTTTGAAGCACTCCTCCGCATTACAAATACGATCTCTCCAGTCAAACAAATTATATCTCCCCCTGTACACTGGCCCTGCTCCTGACAGCACTCACAATGGGACAGGGGCTTCACACTGAGGGCCCACAAAGGCACAAAAGACTTCAGGGGTCTGGGCCAAGGTAACAGAGAAAGGGATCAGGCTATATACAGTTCAGAGTAGTGATAGTGGTGGTGGAGAGTGAGAGTTAACAGCGCAGTGGACCACAGGAGGGCACAGGCTAAAGGCTGAAATACAACTGGCATTTCTTTAACACCGTAATTTTGTCGCTTTTGTTCCGCGTGTGCTTTTTCTCAAAGGACAAATGGTCACTATATAAGCATGGAATTAAGTTAACATTTATATGCTTAGACTAATCTTTAACTATTATATTATTATAACTATCTTTAACCTTATATCTATTAAATTAAGCTCAATGCTGTACACATATTAAACATAAGAAGGAAAATGGCAGATTATTGGCAATAGTGCAATTTTCATTATAAACCTTTATTTTATTTAAAGTGGTACCTAACTTGTATGATTAAAGGGAAATATGAAGTTAGAATCATATCATATATTCTGCATGGAGACTTTTTTATATATATATATATATATATATATATATATATATATATATATATATATATATATATATATATATATATATATATATATATATATATATATATATATATATATATATATACGGTATATATAAATATAAATATAAATATATATATATATATATATATATATATATATATATATATATATATATATATATATATATATATATATATATTGTGGACGATTCAAGCAAAAAAGACAACATTTACATGAAAACAGGCAGGTGGAGGCCAAATAAGATGATTTTTTTTTACCATTTTTTGGCTAAAATGTTGCGTACTGAGACTTTCAGTTTGTAATTATGTGCACCAAAGCCTAAAAATGTTTTAACTGAAAGATGAATAGCCATTTTACATCTAAGTCATGAATGAAGTAATCTACAGCCAGATAATATAAAAAGAAATGCTATAACAATATGACACTTAGTCATACATTCAAAAGCAACACACAAAATATAAATATACCTTTCTACATACATTTATTTTCTTTCTCTGATCTGTATTCATCGTGTTCTGTTTTAAAACGTATAGCCAAAACTTAAACATTTTCTATTAAACTAATGAAACCTTCACCAAAGATCCCCATTATCCCATATTACGTAACAGAATTGCGGGGTTGCATTTTCGTGAGGACCCCGTCGCTGTAGGCTGACCCCGCTTTGACGAGCCCTGTTGTAATGCACACTGACATATCCCCCCTTGTCCTGAGCCCTCCTGCCCCCTCCCGCCCCTGCCCCACTGCCCCTCACTTCACCACAGAGAGAGGGAAGAGGAGGAGGAGGAGGGACACTGCGATCATGACGACATATGGTCCTGTCTGAGTCCTCGATATCTGTCGGGGGGGATGTGGGACTTTCGTAGGACGTCCCATATGTCTAATAGGGGTCTGGGGGCTTAACCTGCACTACTGTATATTAAAGCGTGTGTGTTTGAACAGCTGTGGGCTAGGGCGAGGCAACAGCAGGAAGATAGGCCTACTTCTGTTTTAATTATCAGGGCTCGTTTGAAGATTTGTGGGTCGTTAATTTATTTAATGTGTTTTGGCTGAGAAAGGGCCCACTGTGCAGGCTTAATACTGTGCTGAAGATATACTGTAGACACCTCTTTTAGGGTGTGGAAACAATTCAGCTGTGCTATAAAGAATTGTGTCACGAGCTAAACGCAGTAGGTTTTCCAATAAAGAAATTTGCATTAGTTATTCAAGCAACAAATTATGAATGATAAAGAAACTGGCAGCTGTTCAAGTCCATGTTAAAGCACTATTCAATTTAAAACTACCTAAAAAAGATTAATAATATTACATAAGGATTTTTGCCATTGTGCAAAACTATTTTAGTCATTAGATCTTCTGATACGAGTACAAAATTTCAATTGTTTTTCATCACCAAATATCTTAATTAACTCCTTATTTCGCTTTGTTGTTTTTAGAGTAGTTGTGTCCATGAGCAAGACACTGCACCTGTTTTGCCTTCAGAGTAACGCTTTAAAAAGGTCTTTGTAAGTTAAACTATGTCAACACTATAGAGCAGGTGGTTGGTTTGGTTAGTGAGACCCTTGATTTTCAGTGTGCCGTGAAAAATGGTGCAATTCGAGTCGAAAGATTTCCACATGGATTTAATTTAATTTAATTTGTCATTTAGAGTGCCCTGAGTCTTCTAGTTGAAAAAAAGGTAAAAATTGAAGAACCCAGACACAAAATTTGCTCCATTACAGACCAAATTCTAGTTAAAGTGCCTATGGCAGGTTAGATGACTCATTGAACTAAAATACAGTTAAGATTGTTATATTTAAGATTTTACTGAACATTTGAAAAAAAAAATCCCAGTTTGGTTATTTTTTTAGGTTTAAAAATTTACTTCCTGGTTGTAAATTACTACTAGGGGATTCAATAACTGTTATCTAGCAACAGTACTGTGCAAAAACTCTTCTAATATACAGAGATAATTATTTGACAAATAAAAATATAATAAAATAGCTTTATTTGTTGGAAAAAACTGTTTAAAGTATTAGAAAGTGTAAATTGTGACTTTTGGAGATATATGTCTAGTGTGAAGTTTTAGAACTGTCTATTTCCTGTAATTTTCAACATATTTTTCAACTTTTCCTCACAAACTGCCTTTTGATTGGTCTAAAACTACAATTTATATTACATAGGTGTTGTACCGGTATATTTTCAACCAAAAAAGTGTGACATGATTTTTAAAAAATCCTGCTATACTTACAAAACCATATTTTGTAAGTATAGTCTCACCTGTCCTGGATGTGGTGGAAGAGGCCTTGCCAGCGCTGGTTGGCCTCCTGCAGAGAGCCGTGGACTTGGCTGTGTTTGGCTTCATCGCTGGCCCACAGCAGCTGCTCCCCCAGCTGCTTCAGGTGCCTCTTGTTCTCACTGAACAAATTAATTTCCTCCATGCAGTCCTGTGGGTGGACAGAGATGGTCAGAGAGATCACTGTGAGCTCTTTCATGGGAATAGAATGTACAGAAACAATTTTTATTTTATTTTTTTTTATTTTTATTTTTTATTTAATGCTATTTAATCCTATTTTCTGATCTATGTTAAAATGTTGATTTCTCATTGAAAAACATAGCTGGAGTCGTGTTTTTTTTCATTCACACATGTTTAACACACAAACCCTTCATATTTAGGCTAAGATAGCAATTTATATTATACGTAGTTTTATAATCCTTATCTTTATAGATCTTTATAGTGTTTGTCTATTTTTAACTTAACTGTACTTCTATTGCTGCTACTGTTTCTTGCTGTTCTCTTAACTGTGCGTTGCAACACTGAAATTTCCCCATTGTGGGACAAATAAAGGATGTCTTATCTTATCTTTTTTCTCTCAAATTGAACCTTAAGATTTCAAGTGGTAGAACAAGAAGCGCTTCACTGTGTTTTTAAAGTCCATACACTTTAATAACTTCTGGATAATTTCAGCCCTGGAATTGCCCATCTTTACTGAACTAAAGATAAAAGGTACTGTTACCTCGAAAAACTTTACTACATCACAAGGTAGAAAAGAGCATTTTGAGCTTTGGAGATGTAGACAGACTGATAATACAGGATTAGTGATACACATGTGAATGAAACAAAACAAAACTCCAGGTATGATTTTGACCAGGTAAAAAACATTATAACATGGCTTAAAACTCAGAAGAGTCAACTTTGTGTAATATAGGACCTTTAACTCTAATTTAATTTGGCTATATATTGACTGTTTGCTTCAGTTCCCCAAGACTACATTATAAAATTTTGTATGGTGAAATTAACAGTCAGTAGGAACACATTGGGGAGAAATAATATAATAACCTTACTAAAATACAAAACGTTTTTCAGAAATGTTGTGTGTGCATGTTATATGTGTGTGTTCTCACTTGTAAAACAATGTATGCAATTTAACATAGTGCAAAATGGTGCATAGAAAATCATGTATTTACGAATTCATTTTTTAAACAATTGTCATGTTTATGATAGAGGAGTTTGTACCTTTAGTGCACTATTCAACTCGAGGTAGAGTGACCACTTTTACCTGATTTGGACCATGTCTTTCATTCCATATTTTTAGACACTGCTTATTCATTGGAAGTGATGGAATTTAATAAAGTAAAAGTAGTAAAGTAGTGTACTTAAGTAAAAATATAAGTACTTTACTTAAGTAGATTTTAAAGTGGATACTTTTTACTTTTATTTCACTACATTTGAGAGCCGGGGTCTGTACTTTCTGCGCTACTACATTTTTTACAGGACTGAAAAGTAAAAGTATTTTTGATTATTGTTTGAGACCTGCTGAAAAGGCTGAGTTGCCTTTGTTTTTACACGATTGTAGTTTGAGCAAACAAAAATATACAAATAAAGACTAGCTAGAAAAAAATAAAAACACTGATTAAATGGTTTCTGTTGAACAAAATTCTGCACAAATCTTAAACAAAGCCACCACATTTGAAGCTTTATTTAATCTTTGTGTGAAATAATTTTACATTTTACTCTTTAAGCACATTTTTAAACGGGTACTTTTTTTTCATATGATACTTTTACACCAAAATCTTCCACCACTGTTGATTGGTGCCACTTAAATTATATAAAAAGTGAGACTTGCATAGATAACATAACATAAAAACATAACTATTCCTTAATAAACACCTTCTCTGTTTGCTTTCATTTCCTTTAAGATGATTGATATGGTCACAGTTGCGTCTTTAGGAACCAATTAATCAGCAGAACACAAGCTCTATTACAACTCCTAATATTTATTCACACCTTATTGACATTTGTGTTCTAATACTTTTAACTATGAGACCACCTGTAACTATGAGACCAACTGCTCTCACATCCCAAATCAACAGACCAAAACAGGAATTCAGCTCCAACCAACCAATTATTATCTCATTCACAACACGAGCCTGCTCCAGGACGAGACAGGGAGGCCACAAAAGGCTCCCAGTCCCTCCAAAGACAACTGTGTGTGGACAAAGAGTGGACTGCGATTTAACCCGGGGCTCCCATCTGTTAAACCAGCACAGACAGAACACCTTTAAGAAAAGACTGGCCAGTATTTCCTTATGATTATTCCATTACTTTTAACTATATTTTATTTACGACGCAGTGGTTACAGAATGTTTAAAGTGCACAACTTGTAATTTTTCAGGAGGAGAGTTGTCAAAAGTATCAAAAATCATATAGTAATCGATACTAAAAGCAGTATTGAATGTATCGATACTAAAAAAGTCAATCACAGGACAGAAATCAACTTTTCCTGAATAGCTTTAAACTAGTATAATCGGAATCAGTAATGAGTATCACGTCTATCGGAAATTTTAGTATTGTGACAACACTAGATCTGCCACATGCTTCATAGAAATGTTTTTGTTTTGCCTAGAATGTTCCACAGTATGGCATTAAATGTATCTATTTCCAAGACAAACAAGAGTTTTTTAAGAGGTTCCTTTAGCAATAAAAACATGTAATTGAATAAACACAAAACAGATAATAATGTCGTACGGTGTGACATTCCGGACAAAACATGGACCACATCTGGGTGAATGAATGAAGAATTACATCCCTAAACATCTCCATAGACACAGAAAGGTTACATAGTGAACCTTTAATAATAATAATAAGAAAAATATAATATTGCCAGTAGATTTCAAAATGGAAACTAGAATCTTCTTACGCAAGTTCTTCAGCAAATAAACTAAGGGAACATTTATGTAACATGAAATTGCATTGGCTTTTTATGGAATAATGCGGTGTACCTTCTTGAGCTTTTCAACCATTTCTTCAAAGCTCAGGTCGGTGCTGTGGCACACTTTGTTCTCCATCTGCGTCAACCAATCACAGAACTCCTTATTCTTGTCATTGAAGATGGTCCAGGCGTTCAGGCGGTCTGCAATTTCCTGTTTACGTAAGGATACCTGGGAAATAAAAATATATGCAATAATTCAGTAACATTTGGAATCATAAGAGAATAAGTCACTATGGGTTTAAAAATTCACTATTTCAATTTAAATTCATTTTTGCTTTTTTTTCACTGATTATAGTAAGGAGTTGAAATTGTATCTCATGTACCCCATATTGTACACATCTAGTCACACATCAACAATTTTATTTTAGTTAGAGCTGTACAATATACCACAATCTAAACTAAACTGCAATTTGAGTTTGTACAGTTATCAAATCAATGGTTGCACTGATTTAAATAATAGAATATAGTGTGCCATTGAATAAAATACCTGTCTTTTTATAGAAAATCTTACTGAACTTGTAACTTCAACCTCTATAAACATGTACTGAAATACAGGTCATTTTTGTATTACTTATTCAGTTCATTTTTCAGTCTCCTGTCATGTGAACTTTGATCTGAATCCTACTTTTTTCCCAATTTTGCATTTACATAACAAAAACAAATCAAAAACCTCCTACACCCCACTTCAAATCCTACTTTTCAAACATATATCTCAAATATAGGAGCAATTGCAATACTTGCCCCCTCCCAAAATAAAGACACTTAGATAAAATAAGCCTTTACTGTGTCCAAATGGAAAAAAATAGACCTTTTTCCCTAAGTTGTGCTCCTTAATTTTAGAAAAAAAAAGTCAAATTTTTCAATTGTAAAGAGACAAGCGATTAATATCCTGTTTAACATTTACGTTTATGGTAATAGATTTATTACTATGTAGAATGACTGTGAAATGAACTATCACATCATAAATCAGACAAAATGAATTCCCCAGAGATTTTATGTAGTAAAATTAACAAGGTCCATTTTCCTAACGACAACTTAACGCCTCAACAACGCCCCATTACACAGGCTGGGAGGGGGCGGCCGGCCGATGATCTTTTGGAGGTTAAACTGCTTAGTACCAGCCTTAGGGAGTACTCAGCTATAAATTACTTCAGATTGGCATTTAGTTTTATTTCATTAAGCCTTTTATTGTTTTTATGTACTAACGATGTTTTGGGGGCTTTTTTACTCTATTGAGGCTGCTTTGTACGCTGCCGTCACCCTATGAAGACTTTGTGATTCCCTTTAACAATAGAGGCTGTCCCATGTGCCCTAAGACCATCTGCTCGACGGACCCATTCCAGCACCTACCCCCTCTCCTGCAACCTGTTAGCTATGCAGACTAGCCTCAAGAAGCACAGAATACAGAAAATCAATAAAACGAGCACAAAATATTCAAACTAAATCAGCAATTTCTTACTTTGGCAAGACTAAAATGTCGTTAGAATTGAACGAAACAAACAAACAAAAAATCGAAATGGCTTGCCAGACAGTAGATTTGGGCCAAACAGGGGCAGGTGGAGGCAGCTGTATTCAAGTGCGGGTCCAATTAGTGGCAGTACAAATTGTTGTTGGACCCATAATAATACAGCAATGAGGTAACCGATAGAAAAATGTCCCAGAATGCAGTAGCCGTTTATGCTAAAGAACAACGGAGTATTTGTGTAAAGGCCAGAGACTTAAGTGTAGGAATGCGAGCCTGCGTGTTTACAAAGAGCCCCTCTAATGTAATAATGCTATTATACCACTGATGTTTGCGCAGGGAGTTAGTAAGGCTACGATGTGAAAGATCTGATTATGCAAAATGTTTGATTGATTTGAACGAAAATGTAAAAGAAAAATATAGTACGCTTTTAGAATACAAAACAGAACAGCTACAAAAAGGCACTAAACTTAAACCATATAACCACATAAGCACATGTAGGACCACAACTATTAAGATATGGTTCACAAAATCTGAACTGAATCCACAACCAGTGCACGAAAAATGTATCTTAATTGTATTGTATTGTATGAATTAAGAAAATACAGATTATCTTCATAAGTGGACTCCAACTAAAGTGACTTTGGTACAACTTAATATAATACAATCTATAAACATCAATAAATAATAATTATGCTTTTAGTTGTGTTATGATACTAGTATATAGGACACTAGCTTTCTGTCAGATAAGTATACAGGCATGCAGTACTTTATTAATTATGCTGTATTTTTGCTTAAAATATACACAAAAAATATCAATTGTTGAACCATTTAGATCAGTGGCCTTGCTTACATACATGTCAAAATCTGATTATAATCTGATTACTGGACTTTCAGTACCACTTAAACGGCGCATAAACTGCAAAATCTGATGTGAGTAATGAAAGGAACAAGATAGAAATGAGATGATTTCGCTTTTTACATGTCATTTAAATCATCGTATAACCCCAAAAATGTGATATTAATCAGATTTTGAATGTGCATGTAATCACAACCACTGAGAAAATCTATGATCCCATTATATTTATCTAAACACACCACAAAAAAAAGGTTATAAGCAATAGGATTCTCCCCTTTCCTCAACTCAAAATACACAACAAATTTGAAGAATCATTATTTCCTTTCCTATCTTGTGTCTTTCACTTGGCCAGTTGTGTTTGCTCTTTGTGCCTCTGCCCACCGCTGGTTTCCCTCCATCTGCCCCCCCCTCCTCCCCACCGCCCTCGCCCCCCACCCCGGCTCCACTGCTGCACCTGCCCCATCCAACAACTTCCAACTACAACTCCTCTCTAAACCAAACGTTATTTAGCATTTTCTGTGAGCTTTACCTTCGCGCACAGCTCTTCCCATTGGCTGTGCAGTTGCTGTAGCTGCTGCTCCAACAGCGCAGAGTCCCCGAGGGTCAGATGGCGGGACAAGTCCGTCTTCATGGTGTCCACCTCTTGAAGTCCTCCCGTCCTCAGATGCCGCAAGGAGAACTCTGTCTCCTGCATAGTACATTCAAACGCAGTAATAGGACTAGTCAGAAAGCCATAGAGAAATACCAACACTTGACACGGCTACTGCGCTACTTTGGTCCACTCCGCTTTCCCGATTAAAGAGCTCTGGATGGGACAGGGCAGGGGGAGGGTATATGGGTAAAAAGGGGGAGGGGAGTGAAAGCATGGGGGTATTAAATAAGGGAAAGGGGGGTGAGCTGCTGCTGGGATGGGGGTATAGACAGGAGGGGAAGGCTCGCATAGAGTTGGAGAGTGGAAACTTGGTAGGGTTGACCAGTCGTGTGTTGCAACAAACAGGAAGTGTCGTCTTTGTGTACAGTAGTGTAACGTGATGTACTTACTGTTTGAATAATGTGTTTTATTACAGGGGATTAGGTATTAAAATACTGCAGGGCTACAGTGCAGTTATACTGGGAGATTACCTGAAATCATGGATTAGATCAAACCATGTACAATGTTTTACTATTTATGCAATAGCAACTTTCAACACTACCACCACAACTACTACTACTACTGCTACTACTACTACTACAACTATTACCTACTACTGCTACTACTACTACTACTACTACAAACATTACCTACTACTGCTACTACTACTACTACTACTATTACCTACTACTGCTGCTACTACTACTACTACTACTGCTGCTGCTGCTGCTGCTACTACTACGACTACTACTACTACAGCTACTACTACTACTACTACTGCTGCTACTACTACTACTACTGCTGCTACTGCTGCTGCTGCTGCTACTACGACTACTACTACTGCTACTACTACTACGACTGCCGCTGCTGCTGCCGTTGCTGCTGCCACGACCACGACCACTACTACCACTGCTACTACCACTACCACTACCGCTGCTACCACTACTACCACTGCCGTTGCTGCTACCACGACCACTACCACTTACCGCTACCATACTACCACGACCACGACACTACCATACTACCACTACCACTACGCAGCCGCCACTTACCACTGCCGCTGCCACCACTACCACGACTACTACCGCCGCTATTACTATTACGACCACCGCTACCACCGCTACCACTACTACTACCGCTGCTGCTGCTGCTACCAATTACCACTACTGCTGTTACTACCACTACTACCGTTGTTTGCTGCTACTACCACGACTACTACCATTACTACTACCGCAGTTGCTGCTACTACGACCACGACTACTACTACCACTAATTACTACTACTGTTGCCGTTATTACCACTACCACTGCTATTACCGCTACTACTACTACTATTGCTGCTGCTACTTACCAGCTGCTACTACTACTACTACTGCTACTACTACTACTACGACTACTACTACTGCTACTACTGCTACTACTACTACGACTACGACTACGACTACTACTACTGCAGCTGCTGCTACTACTACTACTACTACTACTGCTGCTGCTGCTGCTACTACGACTACTACTACTGCTGCTACTACTACTGCTGCTGCTGCTGCTACTGTGACTACTACTACTACTACCTACTACTACTACTACTGCTGCTGCTGCTGCTACTACCTACTACTACTACTACTGCTGCTGCGACTACGACTACTACTACTGCTGCTGCTACTACTACTACAGCTACTACTGCTGCTACTACTACTACTGCTACTACTACTACTACTACCTACTACTACTACTACTACCTAGAACTAGTACTACTGCTGCTACTGCTACTGCTACTACTACTACTACTACTACTGCTGCTACTGCTACTACTACTACACAATTAAACAATATTACTACTATTATCACCAATACTACTACTACTATAACCACCATTACTGCTATAGTGGTAATGGTGGAGGTACTAGACATAATATTGTGATAACAATATTATGTCTAGTACCTCCACCATTACCACTACTACCACTACTACTACGCAATTAAACAATACTACTACTATTATCATCAATATTACTACTACTATTATTATCACCTATACTACTACTACTACTACTGTTACAAATACTACTACAAGTACTGCAACTTCAACTAATTCAGTACTACTACACTACAAACAAACTAGTTCGCAATCACAGTTTGGAAAAAATATTGTATTACTCATGATTATGTATTCAAATCTTAAAGGGCAACAGTTATACTAGTACATTATCTGAAATAACAGTTACTACTGCAATACCAGCTTTCAATACTACCAACTCCCACCAGTTCTACTACTGCTATCACAAATACTCCTGAAGGGTCTTTTTATTGGTCAATTTAGTGAATGCTCATTTGGAAAGGATGAAATTTCTCACAAAAAAATTATCACTATTATAGAATACATTATATTATAGAATACAGTAATTATTATTCTGTGATTAATATTAAAGTTAGCTGACAGAAGTACCTGGATGATCTGCTCTGCGCCCTTGGTTTTGGCCGGTACTGCTTTCTTCAGCTTAAGTCCACACTGGTCCAGTTCGGATCTCACCTCCCCGATGCTCTCCTGACACAGCCTCCACTTCTGTCCAGACATAACAAAAATACACAGGCTTACGTAAGACTTCACATCAATTTCACAGACAGTTTGCAATCTGGTATGTCTCCATTTTAATTTAGACATGGTAAAAGTAAACTTCTTGGCATGAAATAGCTTCCACAGATGCTCCATTAGTTTCGGAAAGACAGACAGAGCTAAGGCCATTAAGAGGAACAGAGCTGTCCAGTGTGGTCAAGTGTTTCTGAAGTGTGTTACATCACCTCAGGTTTATTGAGTTACAAGTGTTTTTATGGTCTGGTCTGAACATAAACATTTATTTGCAGTCTGGAAATGTAAAATGACTGGAAAATATAGTTGGACATGTTGGTAGCTTCCAATTATTCGGGATATTTAAGTGTTTAGTATTAAATCATAGACTGTATATACAGGTGGACATAGCTAACCCGCTAGTCGCCGCTTTCCAGTGGCCATGAGGGCGCTTCCGGCTCCATCGACTCTGGCTCCAATTGACTTTACATTTGCTCTTTGTTTACAAGTTGTCATGTCTCTCTCTGTAACTGCTGCAGTGATCCTCGTCATTTTGGTGTTTTTATTTCACTATTTTGTCAGTAAAGCAATTCCTTTTCCTAATAAATCTACTCCAAATTTGCCCCTATAACTGCCAGGCCTGGTGAGCTTCATGGGCGGGCCACGTCACACTCTCTTAGTCCACTTCTTTAAATATGTAGATATTGATCATACATTTTGCACATTGTAAACCGCAGTATTGATCTGAGAAGTTGCCCCAATCAAACAATGGGTTCAATGCAGGGGACACGTTTCTCCTAAGGGGGTAATAATGTGTTTTTTAACCCAGTGTTTTTCAACAGCACTCATTTTTTGTTAAAAGATGCTGTGTCACATCAACTACTGAAACAATATCAAATGGCTCCAACTGTTGTATGGTTCAGAGCACTGAGAAAAGGCCATTTATTACATTGTGTGAATTAGACTCAAATTGTTTTTTTTTTTAAAGCGCACCAGGCAATCCCTCAAGGCTCAATAGTACCAGTGTTTGGCAGTACGCTGATTAAAAATCTAGACCTTACACAGCTTAGTAACAGAAATATTTATTGCTACAAAAAGGATCTATATTATGTTATTTTCTGATCGATGTTGTAATGTTGTTTCCTCATCAAAACATATCTGGAGTTGTGTTTTGTTTCATTCAAACATTCAAGTTCAATGCTCCACACTGATCACTCTTAATCATACTATTTATATCTATCTGATATTTTAACAGCGCTCTATATGGTGCTTTATAATGTGAAATGAACTGCTCGAGTGTTTGTTGTGTCCAATCAGCAGATGATTAGAGGCCTGTGTGGCAGCTCTGTGCTGGATTAGTGTATCGGGGAGTGTGATCTCTGACATGTTGCTCAGAGGGATTTCCCCCTCTCTGACCGTTTCCTGTTGAGCTTAACGGGTTAACACAACTTTGCCTGACCCCTGGAGCGCCCAAACACACATGTCAGAGCGCACACAGCTACAGACTATACCCCCGTTTCACTTATTCTCCTATACTCCTATTTACAGTTATTTAGTGCATATAGTTTAGACTCATTTCCCTAAAACATAGTTAGCAAAATTACAATTACACTTAAGATGCTACTAAAACTGTCTGTTATCTTATTAAAGGTCCTATATTGCACAAAATTGACTCTTGTGAGCTTCAAGCCATGTTAGACGAATGTTGTGTTTTGTTTTATTCTTAGTTTATGTTATTTCTTTTATGTTATTCAAATATTTCTGATACTTTAAAGGTCCAATATTATGCAAAATTGACTCTTGTGAGCTTTAAGCCATGATATAATCTTGTTTTTGGAGTTGTTTTTGTTATTTCATTCATCATTATTTCTCTTTCGTCGTCTCCAAAGCTCAAAATGCTTTGTTCCACCTGTGATGTCATGAAGTGCTAGTTTTCAAGTTAACAGCTCCTTTGATCTTTTATTAAGTAGAGATTTGGCAATTCCAGAGCTGAAATTATCCAAATCACTCTAGTGAACAGACCATTTTCTGTCTGTGTATTGAACATGTGTGAATGAAACAAAACACAATTCCAGGTTTGTTTTTGATGAGGAAACATTACAACATAAATCAGAATAGCCTAATATATGGACTTCTATCATAATTAATGTGTAAATTAGACAAATAAAAATAAATTATAACAGCTTCATTTTGTTCAATGAATGTTTAAAACTGGCAGAAAAAAATGTGTTCCTTGCACATAAATTGTCTGTGTAATTTGGAAGGAATTGTGATGATGAAATAGGTAAAAGGATCCTTTTTACAACAGCTTTTTCTTATATTTTTGTACTTTTCTTCTCAACTCTCAAACTGTCACTTGGCCGATGTAAAACTATGATAAGTATTTAAGTATTGACCACACGCACTATCCCACCAAACCGTCATAATGAGAAAAACATGAAAACCCGTCATATGCACTCAAATGAATCAAATTCTTTCTACAGTACAAAAATAAAACTGAAGCTCTTGGAATATGTGTGATAGCAGTGATAAAGTCGCCTTATAGAAGCGAGACTAAAACCGGATTAAGACTAAAATAGGGCTAAAGAATATGGGAAAATATCTAAGTAACAAACTTTGAGATTTTAAGGAAGTCTGGTAAAAATTCACATTTTAAACCTAAAAGAATTCTCAAAATAATATGAACTGATAAATTAATATGAGAATCACATTTGTATAGACTGTAAGGACTTTAGGGTTAGCAGTTTTTATGCAGACTAAAACAGAATATTTAGTTGTTTGAGGAGGAAATTAGGATACTTTAAAGCCAGCCCGAGACTAAAGTGCCTACAGTATAAACATCAATAAGCAAGACCAAAATTGGACTTTGAATTGAGAAAACAAAAAACAAATTGTTTTCACCAGGTGACCAGACAGGCCACCTCGTGATGGTCTGATTTGCCATTTGAGCGTGAAATTGAAAATGAAAGCAGGAGACAAGCAGTGAATTGAGAAGTACTAAAATGTGCATTAACTAAATTAAAACCATTCCAAACAGATTCCAGAGCGCTGCATACCACCAGCAGTTGGAAAAATGGCTGGGATAATGGACAGTTTCTCCGTTGGAGTTTGATCCTCTTGGAAGATCAGCTTTAGCAGGGCACCAGACTGCGTGTATGCTGGATCAAGCTCCGTATATGGGTCATGTCAAAGCTGTTGACGCCCCCACCCTCCAGTTATGCTGATATGAAAACCAACGCATGCTCTTTTGTTGATTTGTTTTGTGTTTTTAGAGACAAATAAATAAAGATGTGTCTATGTCCTTCGCTCACTATATTAGGTACATCATGTTGAAAGCTTTCAATAAATTCTAGCTCTCAAATGATGCCTGAAATAAAGATTACATATTTGCCACATAAGTCGCTGCCACTTACGCATGTCTATTCATATATGGGGGATTCTTTATAAATACTATTAACAAAACTATTACTAAACAATGTGGATCAACACATTTAAAGTCAAAACTCTTTATTTCCCCATACTATTATTCAACAACCCAGACAAAAGGGCTAGTTAATATGAAATGTGGTGTTTTCAATAGAATTTGCACCACTGTACCAAATCTGTATTAGTTTTTATAGAATATTTTACACTAATCAACCACAAAAAAAGAAAATTTACTTGAAAAGTCTGACCTGCTATCATGTGATTGGCTAACAAACTACTCCTTTTAACCAGCATCTGAAGCATTAAAACTACAAATTTAAAGTAGCCAGTGTGTGTAATTGTGTATGTTACCTGGACAGTATTGTTAATCTTGGCTTTGTGCCTTTCCAGCTGAGAAGTTGCACATTCCCAGGCCTCCTCTAAAGCTTCTACTTCTGTTTGGAGCTTCATTTGACTCTCAGCATCTGTCACACTTTTACACAAACTTCTCCCATTGTCCACTGTCCTGGTGTAGATGGCACCGTGAGCCTGGAGTGCCTTTTCTACAGCCTGGAAAATACAAAACAAATTGCAAAGTTCATATTTTATTTGAATGGAGATTATTTCAAATGATGATCAGCTTTAGTTTTTAATGTTTACGATATTAAGATTAACACATTTCTACTTGTTTTTAATAAAGGTGAATTATATTGTAGTGATTATATTGCCTAAACCTACAAAAAAGTCACCAGAATGAAGATGTTTTTCAATTAGTACAACTATTACTCAAAGTGGAAAATATGAGCAATGTAAAAATGTGAATCTAAAAGCTAAAATAAATAAAATAAAATAGTAATATATCTAAAATTAGGACTACTGACATGTGAGCAACCATCCACCAGTGAAAGAGATCTGTGACAGCGATGGAAAACAGAGAAAAGCCTAATATAGGGATTAAAGACTTATCTTTGGCTTTAGAAATAATACTTACAGTAAAAGCATGAAAATCAAAAACAATCAACACACACTAACCTCATAATCCTGCATCTCGATTTGTGACACAGATATGACTTGTCCTGTAGGGGGCAGTAGAGAATCGATTTCTCTTATAACATTGTAAAGATGTTTCAGGTCGCTCTGGTACACGGAGTATTGGCTCAGCTGGTATTTGACTGAACATTGGCGCTGGTTAATCAGATTCAGCATATCAGTCCACTTCTGCCTTATGTAAGAAACTTTGGCAAGGCTTTCCGACCTGGAAAGAAATTAAAAAATGCCTTTGTTCAAGTGTTAAATAAAAATTTTAATCAGGCTGCTTCCAAAGTTTGATATCTAATGATTCAAAGAGATGTCACTGTGAAGGATACAGCCAACTTACTGAACTAAACTAAAATAATTACCACATTCAAATAAAAAAGTTTTGAGTTAAAAAGCCTTATATTTTGCAAAATTGACTCTTGTGAGCTTTAAGCCATGTTAATTACCTCCTCAAAAACATAACAAGAGTAGTGTTTTCTTCCATTCACACATATTTGAGTAATCCTGCATTTAGTCTGTCTGTATCTCCAAAGCTCAAAATGTTCTCTTCCACCTTGTGATGCCATGAAGCAGTACTTAACAGATTCCTTTTGTTCAGTAGAGAATTCCAGGTCTGAAATGATCCATATCCAATGTTGTTTGGGGTTTAAAAACACAGTGAAGCACTTCCTGTACTACATGTCATCACAAATGATTGAGAGAAGAACCAAGTCTAAATATGCAGGATTTGTGCATTAAACGTGGGAATGAAACAAAGCACAGCTCCAGCATTATAACATAGATTAGAAAATAGAGTAAGAAGAAATGTCCGTAATGTAATTTTTTATGTAATTTTTTCCTCATAGTCATGCTTTTTGCTCATAGTCATGCATAGAATTTATAATATTGACATTTCATTTCTATGGCCAACCGTGAAAAATGTCCCATGTCAAATTTGGTACAAACCCGATAATGTTGATATTTCATGTGACAGGGGCATGTATGGTATATGTATAGTGTTCAATTGAATTAGACTTCATAGTTCATTAGCTTCAGGCATGAATAACATAATTGATAATGATAATGACATAATTTGAATTTTGGCTTCCTAGACCAATGTCTGTGGCCATGAGAAGTCATCAAAGAAACTGGAAATGAAGGTATTTTTCACCAGCGTGTTATGGGAAAACCGTGAGGAGGAGTATCCCAAAAAAACCATATAATTTTGTGAATCTATGTCTCTAAATGTGACGTGCTAAATGTGAACTCATTTGGACCAAAAACCAGGGAGTCAAAATGGTGGCCAATTTTTGACCCAATATGGCCAACTTTCTGTTCATCATAGAGGTATGTCCCAATTCAACTTTTGGTATTGTTCGCTATCACTGTTCTGAACTTTGTTTGCCTACGCCAAACTGTGATTGTCCTCACTCCCATAAGGGTCCACTTCTAGGCAGCGCTGTTGAGTCGGGTCACTTTGGGCATCAAATTTTTCACCAGACCAGTCAATCCCATACCCGGTTTGGAGACTTTTTGTCAATGTTTAGGGCCTCAAAATCACGATCGTTTGCAAGGGAAAATAATAATGGAGAAGATTACTCTAAGTTACTCTGTTCCCGGCTCAATAATCGCACAGGAGTAGTCCAGACAAAGCACATATTTTTTAGTTTCAGTTACTCCAAAAATGAGTTGAGGTGCATCGAGGACTTGGCGGCGAACTGCTGCCCCCATGACCCAGCCAGATAAAGCGGAAGAAGATGGATGGGTTACTCCAAAAATCTTACCTCTGTGTTTCCGTTCCATTTTTCATGATTTTTACAGCGTCACACATAAGTCCATGCAGTAACTGGTGCCCTATCACAATGTCACCTTGAAGCTTCTACCAACAAGAAATGACAGGAAAATGTACAGAATTTCAAATTAAAGACATGGAAATAACAAGTTTAACAAAATGCAGATCAAATATTTTGTTGTACTGAACAAATCTACATCCTATTCAGCCCCAAAGATTTATATTACCTGATGGACGGTTGCCATGTTTTTAAGATTATTGTAATTCTGCGAGTTTCTCAATGTTGATTCTTGCTCCAGTTTGTCTTGAATTTCTGTTATGGTCTTACATTTTCCGTCAAAGTCCAGAGAATCATGGAGTTGGGAGTGCAGCCGCCTGTATCATAAAAAAAAATATCAACACACAATTAAGGATCAACTTTTATTTGGATGATATTAAAGAGACAATTATAATCCTGGACTCAGTCATTTTCTTAAACTTAGACAAACCTTTTTGGTACAAGCATGAAACTTTGCCAGATTACTAACACCCCAAGGACTAAAATTTCTGGATATGGAACCAAGTCTAATCTAACACTGGAGCTGAGAACTGCACATGTCACAAAATGGCCTAATGAAAACAAGGCTGGCATAAAAAATACGGCATAATCCCTTTCTTATCATCAATTTGCTTAGTTATCGGTTTTGTAATGTCAAACAACTATTTTTTTCTAAACTCCAAAGCATTAAGGAGGTCACGTAACCATTTTCCTCGAGAATGTAGGGTTCCCTGTGGTTGAAATCCAAGTTAATAAAATATTTTATCTTTCAAAACCATATTTATTGGGTTTTTGAAAACATTTAACCATATCTAAAGATCTGTAAGTGCCATATCATATCTCATAATAATAATTAAATGCAGTGGGGATCAGAGGAAGAGGTGCCAGAGGGACCATTATGGCAGGACAAGTCCCCACATGGGGCGTATCACCGAAACATAAATGAATGGGAATCCTATCAAGAAATCCTACCAATGGCTGGAGGGGGCTGGTCTGAAGGACAGCACAGAGGCCCTCATCCTGATGCACAGGAGCAATAGAGGCCCAGATCTACCACACCAGACAAGACCCATGGTGTAGGTTGTGCAAAGAGGCTCCTAAGACAGTCCAGCACATAACTGCAGGTGTAAGATGCTGCAGGGAAAGCGTACATGGAGTGACATAACCAAGTGGCGGGCATAGTGTACAGAAACATTCTGTGCAGAGTACGGGCTGGAAACCCCAGGAAACCCCTAGACCGAGCCAAGATCCTGTGGGACTTCCAGATACAGACTGACAGAATGGTGATGGCGAACCAACCAGACATAATGGTGCTGGATAAGCGAGAGAACAAAGCCGTGGTGGTGGACACTGCAATACCAAGAGCTGGGAACATCAGGAAAAAGGAACACAAGAAACTAGAGAAATTCCATGGGCTCAAGGAAGAGCTGGAGAAGGCCTGGAAGGTGAAGGCATCAGTGGTGCCCGTGGTGATCGGAGCACTTGGAGCTGTAACCCCCAAACTGGACCTGTGGTTACAGCAGATCCCAGGAAAAACATCAGAAATCCCAGTCCAGAAAAGTGCAGTACTAGGAACAGCAAAGATACTGCACAGTACTCTCAAGCAAGGAAAGAGGTCTATGTAAACATCTATTTCAAGCAAATAAAAATGAAAATAAGGCAATACAGATGCTTTTCAGGTGGAGGGTCCTTCAAATGCTTTTCTTCATGGAGATGTTATTGCTGAGAAAGCCTGAGGAAGCTCCTGGTTCGGATAAAGCCCTTGTCATTTCAAGATAGTGCATAATACATGACCTTGTGGTACTAAAATTACTTAAGTTCACTTCCTTTGTCCACATTGAAGCTCATTAGGTGTATTGTTCAGATGTAGTACTTGTTACAATCTTAAATACCTTCTTTTAAATACTTATTTCCGAATGCCATCCATATGATTCTAAATTAGACAGAAGATAGGATAGTTTTTCCTTGTACCTAATTGTTGGTTGGAGTTATCTATTCAATTCAATTAAACTAATTTATTTTTTGTCTACACATATTTGGTTGAACTTTTACCTTAAAAAATGTGCATTGTGTAACTTTTCTGATGGAGGGTCCATCACATGGAGATGTCATTGCTTTGTCTGGGATGTTTCACAGTATTAAACCTTTCTATCGTCATGGAAACCACACCAGACCAAGTTACAGATCAGATCTGTGGAGAGGCAACCCCGCTCACATTCAGAATGTCTGTTTTTTAATGTATTTTTTAGCTATAAAATCACCTGCAGTTGAATTGATGTAAAGTACAGCTGTTTAATGCCATACTGTGGAACATTCGAGGCAGAACGGACCCACAGAAAGTTACATAGTTCTCCTTAAAGCTTTACGCTGCATTGTCTAGTTGTAGTACATTATTAAATGCTTTCTTTTAATCTCTCTCTATTTCTATCTTTTTACAATATCTATCCATTGTTCACCATAGACTGTAGCCTTCTAACGGTATAAATAACCAATATAAGATTCCTGCTTATTAGTACCGTATATATGATTGTAAGAGTCTTGAGTTACTCATATCTGCATAAGTGAGAAGCATTAGTGATAACGTGTGATAATTTAACATTATTTTCCCAAAAAGCCGGTTTAAGCAGTAATTTATCTACCAGCCTCGTTTCTATGTTACATTAGACATTTTGTAACATGTGCAATACTCGGCTCCAGGCTCGGTTTCATATCCAGAAATGTTGGTCCTAGGGGTGTTAATAATCTGGAAAACCTTCATGCTTGTACCATAAAAGTGAACAACTGGGCACTTTAAACTGTAACATTGTCTTACTTGTACTGCTCCAGCCCACGTGTTTGACTGTCCACATATCTTCTTTGGAGCTGGTGCAGCCTCTGTGCCTCCTTGTTGCTAAGGTTCACGTGGGCACTCATCTCACTGACGTCAAACATGGATGAAAACAGGTTGGAGAGTTCCCGGAAAACCTGCTGCACACGAACAAACCAAAAATATATATCCTAACAGGTTTTTAAGCCATTAAAATATTTGGAGTTTGAATTAAAGCACCAAATACTGTAAAAGTATACGAACCTCTGCACCATTAACATCCTTTACTTTGTTAATTTGGTCTTCTTTGTCCTTCATATGGTTTTCAAGTCTCTCCAAATGATTAAGGAATGCATTCAGTTGGTCTAAATCATCCTTAAGTGAAAATATGAATCAGTTAGTCACATGATTTAAAGTACAGAAACAATATATAATGTAAAATAGATAATACCTGGGTATTCTTCTTATACAGCGGCAAGGTTTGGCTCAAAATCCAAACATCGTGAGACAACTGACTGCTTTGCGAATGGACAATGTTAGAAGCCATCGGGTCCAGTTGTTCAATCAAAAGTTTGGACGCTGCAAGAACACGCTTCAAGGTGCTTTCCACGCTCTCAACTTTTTCTTGTAATTTCTGGTGACGGTAAACAAATATATAAGAAACATATATCAAAAATCCATTGTGGCTTAGCGGTTAGAGCATCAGTACATATGCAGGAAAACTGAGTCCGCTCTTTCCCATTCCCTGTTACACTCAATCTATGACTCACGTATTTACAAAATATAGCGTTCATTGGGGAGAGAAAGTTCAAAAAAAGCCTAGAGCACTTTCTCTGCTGCGTCAATCTGCAAAACAACATGTAATGAAATCTGTGTCCTGCTAAGTACAGGTGATCAAAGAAATGAAAGGATATTTGTGGCCATGAGTGCAGCATCCTGTTCTACTCTACAAAAAGACAACCAAAGTACTTCATCACATCCTGAACACATACGCTCTCAAAGCTGGCTGTAACTAAATTCAGGCACAGCTGGGAAAATTTAGACTTGAACATTAAATTGAAGGAAAAAAATTAAACCAAAATGTGTTATATATAGATAAATGAATGATTAAATTAGTCATATAAAGCCTATTGGCCAAAACACTTTAAATGTCTCAAAATGATCCCAAATACACCATAAAAACTGGCTCAAATCTACAATGAAACACAATATTCCTGAAAACATTACCAACTGTAAAGCAACAAAATTCATAACAGCTTTAATTAGGAACTTTACAAAAATAGTTTGACCCCAATACAGTATATTGTGAAAACAGCCCCGAGGCTCAAAATAAAACCGCTATTTGCCTCTAATTATAAAGCATTTTTTATCCTCCTCACACCAGGAAAGACTCCAAGCTGGCCTCAGTCATGAAAGTCATGAAATGCTTATGTGCACATATTACAGTGAATCTTTAGGATGCAAGGAATGCGTTAAGAAAGTGAGGAATAAGTTTGGACCACTGCAAACCGATTAAAATTACCTGTACTTGTATTGACTGAGGTTGGGCCTGCGGGTCTTGATGGAGATGTAGCTCCTCCCACTGACTCCAGGCCTGTTGCAGTTGAAGTGAGCAATTTTTGGACTGGTTGGAGAACTCTTGCCATATTGAAAGGCTCTTTTGTGTTTTCTCAGTCTCGTTTTTCAAATCCTGCAGGACTTCTTTCCACCTGTGTATAAGCAAACACCATTTAATCCAGCAGACGTGAGCAAGCAGCTAGTATATTATTACAGATAGAACTGACAATAATAGATATACATAGAAAGACATACAAGTCACATTCTTTTATAGGCTCCACAGTCTAGTGTTTGCAGTGTGTAGCCCTGTCATGATAATTATGACATCGACTTATCATGGAACAATATATTTTGAGGCTCAATATTTATCGTGGGTACTTTTTCTTTGCAATAATAGGGAGATTTCTGTCATTTTTATGTAATAAGATTTGAGCAGAGTAAATACCTGCTATGGCTAATTATTGGCTCATTCTGACATTTATAGACCGGAACTCAGGCTTTTTAATTATACTGTCTATTTAAAAATGCATTCACTGGGATTGTCCTGCTTTATGACAGTGGCATAAACTATTTTCAGTATTTTCGTTTAAGTGTTATCGTGACAGGCTTAGTTGTGTGTACTGAATTTAATCCACATTTATGTCATTCTTTGGGTTAGTCCTTATAGAACTACTTAAATCGTGTTTTAATCCTATATATTCCATATTTTCCCAAATTAGTTCTGGAAAAGTCATTTTATAAGCCTTGATCAGATCTGGCAATACTTGAAAAGCCAAATATATAAGTGGTGTTTGTTGGGGAATTAAGACTTTTTAGAAATTTTTATTTGATGATTACTGACCTCTGCCGTTCTTGCTCCATTTCTTCCTTTACCACATCAGCTGCTACTAGATCAGTCTTCACAAGATCCTGGCAAGATTTTTCCAGCTCATTCCATAGGTTTTCGTAACTATTTGTTGTCAATTGGAATTCCTAAAAGTAAAAAATAAAAAAATAAAACTTGAAATTTCACGAGTGCACTTTTGGAGTTTGATTTTAATGCTGACTGAGTACTTGAAAAAGCCCTGCACAGCTTTACTCAACCTGTCAGTGTTAAGTGTCAAGTGCCAAATATCAGCTTTTTGTCACACTGGGCTTAAAAGCTTTACACTTGGCTGGAAATATTGGAGTGGGTGGTGACACGGAGATCTTTAGAGGGACTTTCTTTAGTTTTTGCAGTACCTGGAGGAGAAGAAGGAGCTTTTCTGCCTCCTGTAAGGAGAAGACTGGAGCATGGAGCTGTTGTAGGGAGCAGTGTAGTCTCACAGTGTAAAGGGAGAATTCATTCAAGTGTTTTTTGAAATAACTCCACTTGTCTACAGTTTGCTGTATGGAGGGTTGTAAAGTTTCCATCTGCAAAAAAGAAAACTGTATTTAGAGAATTCGCAATATCTGAGTAAGGCTGGGTGACAGGGCAAAAATATAAATCCATTTTATTGTTTTCTTAAAACTGTATATTCTTTGATTAATAAGGTTCATGAATATAGACAAGACAGTATATAGACACTAAATATAATTGTGATTTGCAGACATTTTTATCATGATTTGATTAAAATGTGTTCAATTGCAGAATTCTATTTTCATCCTCTATTCAGATAAATTACTTTTGTTGATATGCACATTTGGAACAGGACTTCTTGACATTACTAATACTGTACAAGTTCAACAAAAGTGTATAGTCTTGTTGGATGTTTCTAATTTTATATCATTTAAACAGAAAATAGTGGGATATGGTTAAACTCGTACAGTATGTTTACGTAAACTTTGAATAAATAGTTCAATCACCTATATGGACAAGAAAGATAGTAATTACAATATTTTGGTTGAAATATATGAAATATTAGTAATAGCAGGTTTGAATATGAGGAAAGTGACTGCAGACTGATGGTGTTTTTATGTAGAAAAGACAGAGTACTGATGGATACAATGGTCTTATATATACAGTATTATAGTCATTTGTATTTTATTCTCCACACAATCATAAAATAAAATGAATAGATGCTTAGTACCTAGAAAAAAGGAAAAAAATACCTCTTGAATAATGTCCTCACAGTTACGTCTCAGCACCTCTACCTGCTCCGAAAACACTGCATCTCCAGTATAATCTTTCATTTCATTTTCTACATTCAAACACGCATCTTTCAGTTTTTCCACGTCTGCTGTGATGTCCTTCACACTTTCCTTATGACCCTGAAACAGAGTTCAGATTTTAGAACAAAAAAATTGTACAAACAACCACCTGCGTTTCATTACTTCACCTCCCACTCCAGCAGTATCCTTCGAGCCAAAACCTCACCACAAGGTCGCTTTAAATGATCTAGTTTCGTCTTCTTTTGGTTAATAAAGTTTTGAAGATGCTGCAACTTCCTTTGTTTTTGAGCCTGAATTTGATGCATGTGCTCTGCTCCATTAATCTAAAAAAAAGCAAGCCAAGAAGAAAAGCAAGACAAATCACAAGTGGAAAATACTACGTCAAACACTATACAAGCAGCTATGGTTGGCATATAAAGAAATAAATGTGTATAAATTGGTGTTTTAATGATAGCTAACATTCAGAACCATGTCATTTTTCATGAAATTATAATATGGAAATGGGCTTAAAGGTCAGTATCCAATATTTTCCCATGTATTTCAGCCAAATTCGTTTTGCACCAGTGCAGATATACGGTATAAGCAGTTCCTAAGGTCCACTGTGTACTGTCTGCATCTAATTATAAAGCTCTTCATTGTCTTATCATCAGGAAGTGCATGGTAGCATGCTAGTTGTTGTTATCATTATGAGCAAAACCCCCTCTGGCCTCTGAAAGTTATGAAAAGTGCTTAGAAATAGAATAAAATAATTAGGATGCTCGGAATGCACAAGGTAAATGAGGAAAACCTCTGGACCACTGCAAACCGTTTAAAAGATCAGTTTTTCACATTTTTATATCAGAGAAAATCTATCAGGCACAGCAACTTTAACTGTACTGTACAATTTCAAGATGAGTCACAGACCTGGAGCTCTACCTCCCCCTGTAGGCTGACCCAGCGCAGTCTGAGGGCACCGAGTTTCTCTGCCAGCATTGTCCTTTCAGAGCGGAGAGTTATGGCTTCATCTCCCACAAGAGGAGGCCCCGACTGGCACAGAAAGACCAAGAGCAGCTGCCCGTGTTCCAGTCCACTCTTTAACCCCTGAAAGATAAGGAAGGAAACAACAAAGAGGCTAATCAGTTATATACTACAGTGTTAATTCAGGCTGCATATGTCCACTGTTGTAAATGTTGGATATTTATTGCTCATCAGACGTGGGTAGTACTCAGTTACATTTACTTGAGTACCATTTGGAAGAAAAAATTATACTTTTCAGAATAGTTTTCTGATGCCATGGTATACCTCTACTTTATAGAAGTATATTTTTAGAAGTTTTGGTCTCTCCAATTACATTAACTTTAAATAAATCTGAAAATCACATTTTAAATACATTTTAATTACAACTAAACTGTTAATCAGTAAGTAGTTATTCCAAATGTTTTTTTACTTGAGCAATTATTTGGTTCATTACTTTTTTGTGCATAAAATCCCTCAGTCGTCCAGGTAGAATTTATGGCAAAGGAGTGATTTCAGTTTGACTAAATAAACTTTTGTCCAGTTGACAAACTGAATTCTCTCCTTTGCCGTAACTACTTTTTATGTTATGTTATGTACACAATATTTACAGTGAGCTGGACATATTGTGATTTTTATTAGGTGTTTATGTCAAGTTATGGATAGACTTAATAATAGTTATTTCATTGCAACTTAAAACAAAAATATAACTCTCTTTAATTAATGTTAAGATATTGTTTTGAAAGTTATTAAATCAATTTTATTTGCAAGTTTTATGTGCAACATTAATTCACTTTATCATTTGGTGATTTTACAAGATTAAAAACATGTAATATAGGTAACTTGTAAATTCTTTAAAAACATCTTTATTCATCCGCAGTGCAAATGTATTTTTGTGAGTCTATATATCTCTCCCTCGTAACAGATACTGTATTAAATTTAGACCAGATAACATTGTTGATGGCAGTGACCTTGAGTTGCTGCAAACAGACTGGCTCATTAAAATGTGCTTGTTTCTTCTCGAGCCAGTCCTCCAGGGCAGACAGCATGTCATCAGGTGGCCCTCTTTTCAGCAGATGCTAATACACAAGAAACGAAAAGTAATTAGAGTAATAAACTGAGTAGGCATTCTTTATAGAGTTGTTTTAAGTGGTAATAAAAGTCATCATTTTGTTTTTAATATGGGACTACTCTGCTCAGTCTATGTCTACAAAGAACCTTGAGAAAGACAACATTACAGAAGTTAGTTTGACCGTCCATCAAAATGTACTTTTAGCCAGAAAAAAACATAACAGGCCTATATACAACAAATAGCCTGATGTTACTTTTAGGTATGTGTTTGTGTAAAAATATGAATACACTGTGGTGTATATGGGACCTGTTGCAGTTGCTCTTGGGTCTTGTAGAGGGTAGAGGTGAGTTGGCTCCATTGGGTCTCCAGGTTGGTGAGCTGCTCTCTCTCTCTGGGGCAGAGGCAGGACCGTCTGCAGACAGACGCTTTCAGGGCGGACATGGAGCCAACCTCAACAGAGAGATCCTGAGAGAAAATCATTCCTTTTTACCAGTGTTATTAACTCACAGTTAGTTAAGTTTTTATCTTACTGTTAAAGCTCATGATTGACATTGACATTGACATTTCCTCTACCAAATTCACTTTTAATAATAATAATGCATTTGTCTGATGTAGAGCTTGTCTAGATGCTCAAGGTTGCTTTATGGTTTGTGAATTATGCATTCACTCCATACTTGGTGGTGGTAAATAATGCATCAGTGGTATATAGCCTCAGAGACGCTTTACAGAGCGTTATTCCTTCACTCCATACCTGGTGGTGGTAAACTACTATTGTAGCCACAGCTGTCCTGGGGCAGACTGACGGAAGAGAGGCTGCTAATCTGCGCCATCGGCCCCTCCAACCACCACCATCACTCACGCACACACACACCACTTTCATACTAAGCAGGGTGGGTGAAGTGTCTTGCCTAAGGACACAATGACAGTATTTTGTGACTGCCGCCCCACTGTGGCACCTGGAATTCCCAGTGGTCTCCCATCCAAGTACTAACCAGGCCCGGCCCTACTGAGCATTGTAGCCAAAGCTGCCCATGGGTAGACCGATGGAAACAAGGCTGCCAGTCTGCTCCATGGGCCCCTCCGACCACCAAACACTCACTCTCACACTCTCTCTCATATTAGGGTAAAATGTCTTGCCTAAGGACAAAACGACAATTGACTACTGCCCCACAGTGGCACCTGGAGTCTCCTATCCGAGTCCTAACCAAGCCCAACCCTGCTTAGCTTATCTTAGGTCAGACAAGCTCGAGCATCAGCAAGGTAATAGGGGCATCTTTGTTCTGTGCTGCTGTTTTATAGCAAGAGGCACTTACCAACATCATGATCAAATTGTTGTGAACACACTCTAGTTTGAGGTTGGAGGTCGAGGCGAGGTCTGTACACGTCTGGATTTGTTCGTATGCACCATGCAGCCACTTGTTAAGTGATGCCACGTCTGTCTGGAAACTGTAGGATAATAAAACACAGCTTATTCTGTCACGTAGAACATCAAATGTACATTAGAAAACAGTATTATTTCAAAATGATTAATATTTTGGTCTATTGAGTAATTTCAGGAAAGATTGTGTAACATTATTAAAAACATGACAACCCAAATATATTAAACCTTTGGCAATTCATTTAATAACAATACTAGAATCATTAATGGTTACCCAAGACTTTTGGGCAGTACAATGTAATTTATCAAAAATAAGTGTTGCCAGAGCTGATTGTAAATCAGGTGTCAGGCATTTGTCTGGTTTTATGAAGGCATTCCAAAGCCTGTCCCACCTGGCCCAGTGCTCCTGCATGTCTCTGCAGCGATTGATGGCTCCTTCAGTTCGTCTATAGACATCTCTCCACTGCAGCTCCAGAGCGCCCCCTTTCTGTTGCACCGAGGCCACCTGCAAGTTTTCACCTTGATCCAGGAGCAGGCCCAGTGTGGCTCTGCTCTTATCCAGCTTGGACAATATTTCCTGAAAAGACATAAAAGGGGCAACAATACATTAACCAAAGTCAAAGGAATAATTTAATATGTTAAAAACTTAATATGATGGAGAAGGGGAGATTATTTGGACAATCAGTAATAGTTTTATTTGAGTCATTTGTGAAAAGTCCCTTTAACCATGTTATTGTTATATTTCAACTGTAATAAAGTAAGTTCAGTTATTAATGTTACAATAATAAAATAGGCATTATTCTAACCATTGGCAAACAAATTCCCCTATGAACTCACACAGTTGGTTAATCCTCCAGTTGGGTAAACATGATCAAAATGATTAGTCAAATTCTAGACAACGCTTCTTCTATTTCTCTATTGACCTTATTTCACACCACTCTCATTTGGCTCTAAATGCTGCTAACTTGGGCTTTCATTGCTGTGACACTACTGCTTAAGAGGGAATCCAATTCATTTCAATGGAGAATTTGGGAAAAGTTATGCCTCTAAAATATAATATAAAGTAGGTTGATTTGTGTAAAATGTTCAGTATGCATGTGCATCAAGTCAACAATGCCACTCTATTGGAGGTTTTAAAGCAGCTTTGTTGTCTGTATAGAACTTCTTCGCTATCAAGATCAGCAGCACATAGCAAAATAATACAACAACAGAATCTACATGCTCCATTATGTTTAGTTAACCTCCGTGAAGATGGACCCCATCAAAAACAAAACCTACACAAAAACTACGTCAATCGTTTGTGCTTCGTTTGTGCTGTTTTGTGCTGCAAAAAGTTTCGTTTGTGTTGCTTTAGTTTTGGAGAAATTAACGATTCTTTTTTAGGTCAAATTGGGGTCAGTCAACCCCCAGGAAGCTTCAAGGCTGTGGAAAAGTCTGTATTATTATATAAAATATGAATCAAAAGCTAATTACTAAAGACTGTTACATACTTTTCCACAGCCTGAGATCATTTATCGCCACTAGTTTTGCAAAGTTTGCCACCGTCAGTTGAGCGGAAATGATGTCCTATAATTACCACAGAAATAATAATGAATGATTTTAAAAATATACTCGTACAAATGAAAATTGTCACAGCACAAAAGAGCACAAATGAAATACAAACGTTTTTTTTTATCATTTTCATCCTGTTTTGAGCTCTATTTAACACTTTGAGGGGCTGGATGATGTCATCAGCCATAAATAAAACTGCAAATATCTTAAGAACCAGAATCACACAAACGAAACTTTTTGCAGCACAAAAAAGCACAAACGAAGCACAAAGCACTGACACCATTTTGGATGTTTTAGTGAATTTTGAAGCTTCCTGGGGCTGGCTGACCTATAAAAGACATAGACATTGACATAGTTTTTGTGTAGGTTTGTGTTTGTTGGGGGGGTGAACTTCACGCAGGTGTTTAGTCAGTACCATGTAAAACCAAAAGCTATGGCCATATTTGCATACATTTGAAGTCACGTACCTGGCACCCTTGCATCCTCTGTTGTTTCATCTCCTCTGCATCACTCCCATTCAGCTCCTCTCTGCTCAAAAAGTCCTCACTCTCATCCAGAAGCCTTCCCAACTGATCACAATTATCCTCCCACTGTGTCCACTCCTGCGGCACAACAAGCAACCACACTTTTGATACCTGCACTGACCAAAACTCGAAATATTTACATGTGAAATCCAATGGCCTTCAGCTATGGTACAGTGTTACAAACCTGCAGATTCCATTGAAAAGTTACGAGTTGGTCCAAAGCCTGTTGCTGCAGAGCTCTGGCCCTGACTTGCAGCTGTGCCCACTCATCCTCATGACACTTCAGGGCTTCTTCTTGGAAAAGATGTTGTGTGAAAGCCAACTGGGACACAAGGACCTCCTGGAGCTTCTAAATCAACATAACACAGCAATATAAAAATTAAAGGATTTATGAACGGTATTTAAAATTACTTGAAAGGAAAATCTGGGGGAGTTTGAGGGCTGTTTAGCAATAATAAACTGTTATTGTCTTGGTGGGGTGCTGTTTTGACATTTCTCTTATAAAATTTCTATGATTGATTCTATGATTTGCCTTCTATTAAGTGTAATTAAGTGTATTAAGTGTAATTAAGTTTATTAAGTGTCATTAAGGGCAGTAATTTGCATATTATGTAAATGTTTCAGTTTTAATTAATTCATCTTAATTTTTCCAGACTTGCACCTGGCAGAAGATTTTGGCTTTGCCAAATAAAATGAAAAATAGTCAAAAGCGTTATACAGATTTGACAGATTTTAACTTCCTTATTTATCTCAAAAAGATTGTAATATTTGAATATAATTTGACATAATTGTCCAGTTCACAATCATTTTATTTTATATTCAAATTAAGTCTAAATATGATTGTGAAACTATCAAATCAATACAAAAACTTTTGGCATCACCTTCTCAGTTTAGAACAAAGCCTGACCGGATATACAAAAATCTCAAACACATTTTAATTCTGGGCAGTGAAAAAAAGTCTAAATATGAGATTAATAAATATGAAAGACTTAACTGATACCGCAATAATATTACACTGTCGATATGATCCAAAATGTCAGTTATTACCGGTAGTAATGACTTATTAGAAGCACAATAACTACACAGTCCTGTTTAAAAATCCAAGCAGATACCTTGAGTCTCTGGAGGGCAGCTTGAAGTTCAGTTTGGCTGTGAATGGTGAGCTTTTGCCCCTCCACGGTGCCCTCCTCACCCACTTCCACCAGAGCTCTCATCCCCTGCAGCATCGACTGGGAAGCCTGCCTCAGCTCGGCTCCTGCCCCCGGAGACCGCCTCAGATGTCCGACCAGCACACACTGCCCACAGAAAGAGACAGTCAAGAACACAAGTCTTTTTTTGTTGTTTCTTGTGGAGATGTCTCATGTATTTTTACTTTTTGATTAAACTTCTAGGGTGTAATGTATAATCTGTTATTGGTTTGTATGTAGTGATGATTTGTAGAGATAAAAAGTGATGATATAGGCAAACTAGTTCATTTCAAACATATTGAACAATGTGTAATTTAGTGTATATGTTATATTTTAGCTTTGGTTTATTGTCATAGGCAGTTGAACTTTTTCACAATATGGGGTATGGCCAGCGATGACTTGAACACTGCGATGTAACCGAGATTAGCAAAGATTATTAAATATTTGTAGTGTATATTAAATTATCATCACAGCATCATTTTAGTGTGTCAATTTCAAGTTTTGTTTATTTTTTGTCCTTTAAAAAATGCCATGGAAAATTGAATTGGAGGAAATTGTGATATAGCGTGCACACATATATTTGAGAGTTTAACAACAAAAACTATGTTAAATCAAATATAATAATAGGGATGTAATATGTAATCGTCAGAAGTCTCACAGTAGCATTGGAGGCCCTCACAATATAGTAAATTACAAGTCTCTTTGCTTACATAAATAGTTATGGTGATTTAATGTCTTTCATTGTGATTTGAATGCCGAATAGGGCTATACAAATAAACTCGCCTTGCCTCACCACTATGTAGCAACAGCTAAAAAACAGTGGGAACTACATAGACCATGATCCTTTGTGGTTGTCAGTGCAGAATACGTGAAGAAATAAATATTCCTAACAATTATTAAGCACTTTTAAATCTTAATTCTTCATATCATAACCGTATCTTTTAAAAGGAAAAAAGGAGCATATTCACAACTTTGTAAACCTCCGTGAGATGCATATCATGAAAATATTGTTTCGAGGGATTTTAATATTGTTACATACAAATGTGCACATTATGTTATGTCAATAAACCAAAATTAAAAGGTTAGTTTTTTTTTACCAGGAAATTTGGAGTTTCCTTTGAATTCTGGAAGACACTATTCTGTTTTAGATCAAGGTAATCCATAAAGACCACATGGCTCGACAACACCTTTGTAAATAAATGTAATTGTTAAAACTCTGATAATGCAATTTAGATACAAAAAAGCACTGAAAATCATTGCATAAAAATGTATAAATATTAAATCTGTCACCTGTTGTTGCTGAGTGAGGCCCATGTTTGGCTGCATCTGCTCACTGACCGTTCTCACACATTGTTGGATGGAGGTGATGCACTGTGAAACCTCTTGTTTATCCACTCTTTCAATATGATTCAGTAATTCAAACAACGTCACCAGTTCCCCTCTTAAACACTGCATCAAAATAAAGAAGGGTCCCATGAATGAAAATAGAGGAAGTAAGATTTTATCAGCTCTGTATCAGCAGAAGACATACCTCATTATGTAGCAGCTTTAGCTCAGGATCATTTTTATCTTGAACTGAGGTGAACACAAGTTTACTGAGAGCGTCTAAAGAAAGTAAAACCTGTTTCAAAGCCTTAAATAATTCTCCGTGCTCACAAGGACCACTGGAATACACCTGAAATTACAACAAAAGTGTATGAATAGTATTGAAAATTTATGATTTACGCTGTGATTTTATAGTCTTGTACGCACTATAGGTCTGAGCATAAGCACAGCCTGTTGAGTTGATTGAAGACAGGCTACACTTGACACAGTTTCTCCTTTTGAAATCTAAATAAACAAACACTTTTTGTTTTTAGATTTCAGTGTAAGAAAAAAACCTTTGCAGTATATTTGCTTTTTTAATTAATATGATGCTATTATTACCTGGAAATCCCGTTTATCGAAACTGGATAGCATCTGGGAAATCTCATCAGCTAGTTGAGTCCATGATGGTTGTTCTACGCCACTTTCTTCCTGAAGGTTTGACCTACAAACCCCACAAGGTCAACTTAATGTGTGTACTGCAAGAATATACTGATAGATGAACTTAAACTTAAAGAAATTTGGATTTTATTATTACCAGCTCATGTCCTTTGGAGAACTGGCTTCTTTGTATATTTCATCCAAGGGTATTTCTCTCTCAACAACCTGTTTCAGCTGAATGGATGTGTCCTGGGTAACACAAGTAACATTATAGTGGTTATTCAAAAAGTTTTTACATTTCCTCCTCATAAAGAATCTCATGGTGAAGCTAAAGAAAGAAAATCCATTCATGCATATTTCATAAACTATATATATATGCAAATAATAAGAGAACATTAGCATTGTTTTATTGTACTTTCTGCAGCTAATAGTGTTGCTAAACAGAAAAATTAAACAATGCACTTATGGCCCACAATCTCTCTGGCCACCACTGATTACTGACTAATAAACTCTTTCATACTCCCACAAAATGTGTAAAGCATCTTGCTCAAGGACACAATGACAGTAGTGTTTTTTTACCCACCAGATCATGCGCGAGACTTGCAGACAAAGATGGACGCTCGTCTTCTTCCTCCTCAAAGACAGCAGCGGCAGCAAAAGGAGTTATGGGTCTCACAGGGACCAGTCTGGTGTCTTCGAGCTCAGATCTGGCCTGAGTCAAAGCGAAGACACAAACTTCCTGTTTCGGAGACCCAGATGTTTCCATGACAACAGATGTTTGATTTCCAACTGTGGAAACGTCTGCAGATATGGGTGGCTCACACGTTGCATTTTCAAAGTTTAAATCACTCTCCATGTGTTCAGACGCACTGGTGTCAAGCCAAGGCCTGACGGATAACAGCCAACACTCGGTGGTCTCCAGGCTTGTGTCTTGTTCAAAAGGCAAACCATCCACCACCTAAAAATTGTAATAAAATACACATAAAATATAGTTGTTTTTAATGTTTTTGATAAGAGTTTGCTCCAATTACTCTATATTTAAGTGCAGATAAATTCATGAGTTCCAGTTTCCTGTTGAGGACTTTTTTTCCCATGCAATACAGATATTTACCGTATTTTTCAGACTGTAAGTCGCTCTGGAGTATAAGTCACCAGCCACAAAATGCATAATGAATAAGAGAAAACATCTATAAGTCGCACCAGACTATAAGTCGCACTTTTTGGGGGAAATTTATTTCATAAAATCAGAGAACAAGAACCGACATTTCATATTGAAAGGCAAGTTATAGAAGTTATAGTCATAAAAACAACCAAATAGAGAACAATCCGTGTATCATTCCTTCATTTGTTTTTCAATATAAAATCAAAAATAGGAAAACGAAAAAACAACTATTTTCTTTATTATTTGTCTCTAAAACCAAAATGAGAAAACAGATAAGGATTTGTTTTTCATTTTTGATTCATATATTTGGTCTATGGACTGTTGGTGTGAAAATGTAATATATAAGTCGCACCTGAGTATAAGTCGCCCAAACCCTGCAATTTACAGTCCGAAAAATATGGTAGTTTTATATTGTTAATCTCTAAGGCAACAGTCCTAATTAGTCAAGATAATCACCAATATAAACAGCTTATGGCAAATATTATACTTTTAAGACAGAATTGTAAAAGAAAGTTTATAAAAATTCCATTACCTCAACATTTGCTGGTTGTTTCTCTTCATATGTTGTCAGTAGGTCTGTAGCTCTGATCATCTCATCTGGATCCTAAAATATTGGTTGTGTAAATACTCCAATGCACATTCACACTAGGCATGTAATTTAAAAAGCATGCAGAAAGTGAATTGTCACTGAATAGACTGAATAGAGCAGTGTCCTGTGGTGTAACAGATTTCTAGCAGCTGCCTCTGACAGAGTGAGGGCACAGAGGAGAAGCCTACAACATCCTGTAGTGTCTGTGGAGATCGGGTACAACATGCAGAGATCATAGGAAATGTTGTGAATTATTATTAATGGGTAAGTTGTGTAAATGGAGGCTGTTCTATGCAGTAACATGCACGATTAATACTGATTATTTTTACCTCTGTTAGTGTGTCAGAGGAGGACAGCACGTCATCCTCGTCCTCCTCTGAACAAGCTCCCCGCTTTTAGTAAATAACAACAAGACAGACACCGATGAAATATGGCAGCAGGAAATGAAACATCTCTCATACAGTGTGTTGTTTTTGAAAATATAATGCAATTTCTATTTTTCCATCACATATTTTTTTATGTTACATGACATAATACCAGTGTCAATAATGAACATACTACTATGACTGTGCGACAAATCTTACATTTTTCTAGGTGGTTTTAATGCAAGTTTCACAATATATTTATTATTTTTGGAGTTCTGGACACAGAGATATTTAATTTCCGAGACAATACACAATAATATTTGACCTGCTTCCTGCTTGCGGAAGTCTTGGGCTTTAGGATGCTTTCCTTTTCTCTTGTGTTATTCTAACAAAAACATAATCATTGAATAAATCGGGGTACTATTTTGTCTTAGAGGTGCTTTTTTTGTTATTATTTGCTTTGACACATTGTTTGTTGAGCCCCAACCCATGAAATCAAAACAGGGAGTCTCATTACAGTAATCAGATATTACACTTTACCTCCAGTGCGTTGGCCTGTTTCCATGACAGTAGCTCCAGCTGTTGTATTTCCTGTAACAGTGAAGAGGCTTTGGACCAGACCAGCAGTTTGTCCTTGGAGTCCCAGGGCAGGTCCAGCTCCTCTTTAACCCTCTGCATGTCTCTCAACACCTGCTTAGCTGACTGTGCACTGGACACAATCACCTGGGAAATCGATAAAAACTATGAAACAAGCTCATGTGGGATACTTCAGTTACAATGGCATCACTAACTGTTCTCCTTCAAACTCAGTGAATAAATGAATATATGATCTCACCTGTCTGTTGTGAAGATGCTCAGTAATGGAGGCATTTGCATTTTCCTCCAATGACAATATTGCTTCCATCTTGGACACGTTTCTCTCTATGTTCTTCAATTCAGCCTCCAAATCCTCCACCACCTGAAAGTCCAATTTTTACTGTAACTATTACATAACATACTATTATGTTAATTTAAATAAAGAAAAGCATCATGCACAAATGTTGTCTGTGGTGGAAAATGGTTGGAGATAGGCAGCCATGTCTTTTTCAATCAGCCACAAGGCAACTGTAGTTACAGAAGCTTTCCAAGACCAAATGTGGGGAATTGACATAAAAGTGAGGTGTTTTTTTGTTAAGACACACACCCACACACCCACACACCCACACACCCACACACCCACACACCCCCACACACCCACACACCCACACACTAGAGGTAAGATCTTAAGCCCGAGCCCGAGCCCAAGCCCGACCCGACCCGAGATTCGGGTCGGGCTCGGGCCTAAAATGTCAATCATTGCTTCGGGTCGGGCCGGGCTTCTCTCTCGCTGACTTTTTTAAAATAAATAAACCGTTAAATTCCTGCGCAGAGCAGAGCCAGAGCGGCTCCTGTAACAGGAGCCGCAGAGCCAGCGCATGCTCTGCGCACGTGAACGACACCCTCTTAATAATCTTCCCCTCCGCAGGTCCGCATGAAATTTCGGGTTTGCTTCGGGCTCGGGCCTGCAAATCAAGTTAATTGGTCGGGCTCGGGTCGGTCGGGTTTTAATACCCGCGGGTCGGGTCGGGCTGGATTTTTTAGGCCCAATCTTACCTCTACCACACACCCACACCCACACACACACACACACACACACACACACACACACACACACACACACACACACAAAACACCAATAATTTACCAATGCCTGCCAATTTAGGTGGGATTCTTCTACAATATCAATGTACATATATAAAATAGTGCAGTAGACAAGCATAGAGTGTGCATAAATCAAGCTATTATAAAACCATAGAACTATAATAAAATATGGAAGATGAATCCAAGATGGCGCCTTGTTGTTTTCAATGGCCTGTGCTCATTGGGGCAGGGCTGCAAAAAAGATTTTCATTTACACATTTACTTCCTTGTTTGCAGCCCAGCGCAGCCCAACGTCTGACGTCAGGCTGCCCAAGACTGTTGGGCTGTGACATCAGAAATGCCATTCTGACCAATCAGAGCATGAGCTGCTAACTCTTACAAAGTTGATTTTTAGGCGCTTTGATGATTAAAATTTTTAAAAAGTTCATATTATAAAAATACAGAAAAATCCCTACAAAATCTGACCTTTATGAAAGCTGTGGATGCCCTGTCAGCCGAACACGGGCAGTTTGATTTCTCAAAAAATACATTGTGCTTCTATGGGAGAATTTTTATTGGGCTGCGGGCTGCAATATTTGGTTCAGCCACACATTAATCTGTGGTCATGGATAGAGGGGGTGTGCCTTATCCAGCTCTTATTATACATCCATGTATAAAACCAGTGGAGTAGTTACCGCTGCAGCCTGTAGCAGTGCCCCTAGTGGCTGGAGGATGGTTTGCTGCATGCTGAGCACATGTCTGTCTGTGTCCTCCAGTCTCAGCTCCTGAACGGTGATGTCGCAAACAGCTCTGATATCACACAGGACAGGTCTGAACTCCTGAAGAAGAACTCTGATTCTCTCTGAGTCCTCCAACAGCAGCTAGAAAACACAGAAATGTTTTGTTAAATGTCCAGTGAATGCTACGAGTAGGACGCCTTCCTGATGGAGCTGAATGAATTTCTATATTAAGTTTCAGATATCGTGTCAACATATGTATAATTTTTATAATAGGTGAGGTGGAAAGCAAGACACTAACATATACAGTTGGGACCTAAATATACTGGGTGAAAAATGGAAGACAAAGCCACTAACCTGCAGTGAGCTAGCATGGTTTTGGAGACTTTTGGCTGTTGTGAAAGAACATGAAGCACTGAGCCAGGACTCTGCCTCATCCAACCAACAGGTGGCTCTGTACAAAATGTTTTCAAACTCCCGCAGACAGGCGGGAATCTGAAAAAGGAGATGAAACGTAGATATGTTGCAACAGTTGCTATGACCCAAACTGTTTATTAAAGCTCCCATGTTATATTTTAGGATGTTACATTTGTGAGGAATGATGTTGACAAAACAAATTAACAGCACAGTAATTAGCGACATGACACCGACCAATAAATGAACAGGAAAGGGAATTCAAACACGGAAAACATCAGAAAAAGGCTAACTTAACATGATAATAGAGCATTAAAGTGCTTAGGTAGACGAGTTAGACAACCCATTTTATTAAAACACAGTTGAGAGATGGGTATTTTAAAGATTTTGCTAAAAAACAAAACAAAAAAAAACCCCACACATGCACACTTTTTCCCAAGTTTTTTTTGTGGTTTTTTTTGTTAGGTTTAAAATTTACTTCCTGATTGAAAACTGGGCAATTCTCATTGTTACCAAGCAATCATATTGTATGCTGGGCCAAATGAAAATATAAGAAAGCCTTTATTTTGTTTAAATAAAGTTTAAACTATCAAAAAAATGTAATTTGTGTCTGTTGTGTGTAGAATTCTCCCCAGCATGACACCATCAGTATGTTTCGAACTCTCAACTTCCTGTAATTTTTTTTTTCTAAACTTCTTCACAAATTACCTCTTTATTAGAATAAAACTAGATTTTTTTGTATTTACAACACGTATCATCCCATCAAATTAAGTACAAATTAGAGAATCATAAAACACTGTCACACACATTTTAGGGTTAGGCATTCATAAGTGAAGGGGGCAGATATTACAAGTTTATACTTCTTTCTGCTCCTTTTCATTCACATTGATGTATCAATATAGTTATTTTATATTCATCTTTCATGAATGAAAATTTCACTTCAGCCTAAACCCCTTTGGTCATAGTTTTTTGTGAAATGTTTGTAACTGTCTAGTACATTACATGACTGAAGAAGTTTTTTGTGAAATGTTTGTAACTGTCTAGTACATTACATGACTGAAGAAAATAAACTACTACTACAACATTTTACAGATAACGTGTGTGAACAGCAATCCTGACCTTGCTGATGAAGGCTGTGTGCTGCTCCACCATCTGGGCCGTGTCCTGGTACCACTGCAGAGGCTCGGTCAACTGGTCCATGAGGACGTGGGCCTGGTCAGGGAGGTCCTCAGCCAGATCCTGGACCTCACTCTCCAGCAGCATCAGACGGCCGTGCCACAGGTCCAGCTCATCCCACACATGCTGTAAAAGGAAAGATATCAAAGGCTGTAGACTTAAGACAAATATGTTTATGATGCTATTTGATCTGCATAAGGCATGAGTTAAATGTTAAGGTATTATAAAATTAACCAAAACTGTAATAAATCAAATCAAGGATAATGGAAACATACACCATGCAATTAAATGATCCAAAGTGCTTCCGTGTATATATACATATGTGTAAAAATGATACTTTCAATTTGTAACATACAATTACAAAATTCTCTCCTCTGTGTGTGTTTTTAATGTATTTTTTATTCTGTTTTTTGCAATTTTGCTTTTATTTAATTTAACATTTTTAGGATTAGTAATATCAAATTGAGCATTTGCACCTTTATAGTTTTCTGTGTAGCATTTGTGATCAGTGTTCTATATAAATAAAGGCTTTACAAAACAAGACTTTACACTTACATTTATTACATTTTTACAGATTTATACACTGTACAGTAAATAATAAGCTCCACACCTTGAGAGCGTTTTGAGCCTCGGTGACACTTGAACTCCTCCGATTCAGTTGCTCTCTCACTCTCTCCAGTCCTGAACTCAGCTCCTCCACCCAACCGGACAATCTCTCAACATGTGCACTTTTCTCAGTCACCTAAAAAACAAATCAGCCACAATTTAGTTATATGAAGCTACAGATTTTGGTAGAAGATTATTCAATGTCCTATTTCTCACTTTGTCCTCTGCTCTTTGTAGGGAAAGTTGAACGTCTTGTAGAAGTCTGTAAATATCCAGAGGAATCTCACTGTAGCAACTGTCCAGTTTGTCCAAGATGTGTTGTAATCTGGTGTTATGTGAGGATAGCTGCTTCTTGTATTCCTTTTGGCAAAAATGTAGGAAAAAAGTACAATTCAAGTCCCTTTGTCCTACTGTATAGTAAATAGTGTTGATACTTTAATAAGTACACTTTTAATAGACTCATAAAGTATGAACAAAGACTAAGAATTCATAATGATCAGAAGTGTATGAAGAATCAGGCTTAGTAACTATCTAATTAATGCCCTAACCATAACTCCGAACCCTAACCCCTTAATTAAGCACTAAGCCTGTTCTGTTTTGTTTTATTCACACGTTTGAGTAACGCTTTAGTCTACATCTCCAAAGCTCAAACTGCTCTGTCCCACCTTCTGACATCATGAAGCAGTACCTTTTACCTTTGGTCAGTAGGGAATGGCCATTCCAGGGCTGAAATGATCCACATCACCACATGGCATCACAAGGTGGAACAGAGTGTTTTCAGTTTGAGAGAAAAAGCCTAAATATTCAGAGTTTGTGTCTTAAACATCTGTGACTGAACTCCAGATATGTTTGTGATGAGGCAACAACATAACAGTAGAACTGAAGAAGCAGCTATGATGAGCTGCAAAACGTATTCAACCTAAATAAAGCGTTTTTTGTCCAGTTGACAGATTGAATTTCTCCTTTTGTCATCGGTTCTACTTGGACGACTGAGGGATTTTACACAAAACCATAGATCAGAAAATAGCGTGATATGGCCCTTTGATGTATAGTACAGTATAGTAAAATACTTTTTGCCATTACTTGCCATTAGTGATTGTTTACAGTTACAGTGACTATAAATACAGAATAGGCTTGTAGTAAACTGCCTCCCATAGGCATAAAAATAACGTAATATACATACATACATACATACATACATACATACATATATACAACATAAACCAAAACATACTTTATAACACTCCATAAACAAGTCTCACAGAAGCGACTATCTCACACTTTCTTTTTTCTATCTTATCTTTAAAACATAAACATGGATCTGACTTTAAACCGATACCTTACCTGTTGTTGACTTTGACTAGTGGAGCTCTCCAGTGTAGAAGACAGGCATAAAACGTGATTCTCCAATTCTGTTAATTCTTGAATAACTTGCTGTTTCTCCTTCTCCTTTAGCTGCTCTGTTTCTACCACCTTCCGATTCCTCGCTATCAAACTAAAGACAACGCACATTTACGCATATCTTTAAAATAAATCAGGCAATGTATGTATGCATTATCATACCTCCTGACGCCGTCTTTAATATCTAGCAGTGTTTTGCCGAGGGGCCCAGGACTGATGGGAGCGTGGGAGTGGGATGGGCTCAGGGCATGCTCCAGGCGCTGCTCCAGGGATGCTAGGGTCCGCCGCTCCATCTCCAGCCCGGCCTGGTGCAGCTCGGCCTGGCCCAGGAGCGTCAAAGAACCCCCCTCAGAGATACCACCAGGGGAGCAGAGAGGGCGGCCGGTCTGAAGAGAGGCCATGCGGGTGCTGCACAGCTCAATCTAAACAAAGTCAAATGATGCTATGTTTCATAGTGTCATAGTGTTTCCTCATCAAAATATGTCTAATACACAAAAATATTTAGACTGTGTTCTTCTCTCAAACGGATAAAGGAAGTGCTTCACTGTGTTTTTAAACTCCATACACCTTCACTAGAATCATTTGGATCATTTCACACACTAAACTAAAGGTAAATGGGAGCTGTTAAACCTAACCCTTGAAAACTACCACTTCATGACATCACAAAGTGGAATAGAGCATTTTTAGAGCAGGGGATGTAGACAGACTAATAATCCAGGAATACTCAACATGTGTGAATGAAACAAACCCAACTCCGGGTATGTTTTTGAGGAGTTAACAGGATTCTAACATGGCTTAAAGCTCATAGGAGCCAGTTCTGTGTAATAACGTACCTTTAAAATATTAAAGTACTCACTAAAGCACAACTAGATATAACAAAAACAATCATATACAGCAATTTTAGAATTTTAGAATTACTACTGTAAACTGTAAAAGTAATTTTGTTAAAAAAAACTTACACTAGAGGTTATATTCTTCCATTCCTCTGCCTTCAGTTCACTGTGTGCCAGCAGGAGGCCAACCCCATGCCGTAATGCTGTCCACTTCCTCCAGAGGGCGGTCACTTCACCAGCCCTCCCTGCCCCACAGCCGTACGTCAGAGATCCGGCTCCCAGCTCCTTTATCTGCTCAGCAAGGCCCTTTAGATCCTCCAGTAACAGCTACAAATACACAACATCAACATTCAAGTCAGCATAAACAAAAAGATGTGTCGTATTGTACTGGTCAGTCAACAGCACAAACAAGAAGCGTACCTTGGTCATTTTTAGTTGGGCAAGACATGTTTCGGAAGAGGTGATACGCTCTGTTGCGCACTTTGATAAATTGTCTTCAAGTCCACAGATAATCCCCAATACCTGTCCATGTTTATCCATGTGCTGTTGGTGCATTTCTGAACACCTACATAAAGAGAGAGTTTATCATATTTCGTTTTGTTTATTTGTTGGATGATGAGAACAACTGTGGCATCCAAAAGAAATATTTTTTTGGGATGTTAGCAAGAATTAATGGTGGATGATATGGCCAAAAAGATCCCAACATTGATCAATCTCTAATTTTTCTTTTTCAAAAACAACATAAAAATTCCCTTCAGTGTTGATTTCATAGACAAGACAGAATTTTAATCAGTGCCATTTAACACAGAAAAGTTTAATTACTTCCCCCAAAGCCTGAACTCTGCTCCAAACCACACACTTTTACTGACAGAGGATTGGCAAAAACACCCCTAGCATATCAAGACTGAATCTCAATTTTGATTCAAATTTGATAAATTTCCCTGCCATAGTAAGAATATTATTAAATTACAAACAATATTTCCTATCAGTACCTAGACACATACAGTAACGGTCTCTATACTTTATTATTCTTACAAATTATTCATCCAAGTGTTAAAATCCAGTACCTCTGCAACGCCTCTAGTCGTAGCTGTGCCTGGGCCTCCAGCACCGCCCGCCTCACCAGTAACTGACCGAGTATCTCACAGTGCACCACCTCCATCTCTGTACGGGACAGGCATGGCTGCTGGGGTATGACTTTGGTCAGATGGTCCACATGCGCTTTGAACCCATCCTGAAAAGCATCTAGGGCTTGTTGGGTCTGCCTCTGCTCCTCTGAACAGTCCACAAACCCTCCGGACGATGAGAGAAACGTGGTCTCAGCGTTATGGAGGAAGACTGCAGCCCCCTGTGCAGCCCACTGGTAATCTTTCAGGGATTCACGCGCCTGGGCTAGACTCTCCTGTGGAATAAACAATATTAGATACTAAAGTAAACGATTATATTTCAAGCATTAGTCAGCACTTTTCTTTTTCTTTTTTTGAGTCTACATTAGTATTTTTTTATGTTTTCAATTTAAATAGCAATTGACTTGAATGAATATATACCTCATGACATCATCAAGTGGGATTTTCAGTTCTTGGGTAGAAGTAGGACTATGCCAGATTATTTAAACATGATGCATGAATCAAACCAGGTGCGTTTTAGTAAGGAAACAGCTTTTAATATGGTTAAAATCTTAGCTCATGTCATAAAATATCGACCTTTCAGACCATAGTAGTATTAAGTAGTAGCAATAAATAGTAGTAGTAGCAGTAGTAGTAGTATTAGTAGTACTGTACTTCTAAATTTAACCTAATTATGGGTTCAAATATAAATTTGAGGTGACAGTGGTGCAATGTGTCAAGCATTCACCCACAAACCAAATGGTATCTTGTTAAAATACTCACCATTCGCACCAGACACTCCTTCATTGCTGCATTTCTAGCCACATAAAGCTCCTCATGAGGCCTCAGGTTCTTCTTCTCTTTTTTTGCCAGATCTTCCAACACCCTCATTGTGGACTCCATATTCCTCCAGCGCACCCAGTACTCCTGAAGCCTCACATCTACGGCCTTCTCGTCTGGATCCACTGGTTTAGCCTCCTCTAGTTCTTGTTTCGTCTTTTGCATTAGCCCCATTGCCTCTACTAATTCTGTTTCATAGCACAGTCCTGGGCTAAGTTGGTTCTCCAGGTTTTTGATATCTTCTGCGATGGTGTTCTCCCACTTGACTAAGATTTCCACCGTATTCCGAATCATCTGCCTTTCTCGATTCAAGTCCGAGGGGTATAATTCTTGAGCTATGGCTTCTAATTGATCAGCAACTTCTTGGCATTGCGTCTTCACTAGAGGCAGTTCAACCAGCAGATGTTGGCGTAGTTTAAAATTCCCACCCAGATTTTCCGCACTGTCTTTGGAGTTTAGTATTTGCTCATTTAATATGCTCTTCGACTGCTCCATTTGCCGCCTCAGTCGCACATATTTGTCTTGCTCAATGGCACAAAGACTCAAAACGCTGCACCTATCGAGAAGTTCTCCAATAGTAGTCAATACTGAAGCACGCTTAGCTTCCTCACAATGCTGCATCACCTGTACTTGGCAATGATGTTCAGTTAAGTTGTATTTCGAAGTTCTAATTTCAGAAATAGATTCTAGTGTTAGCGGGAATTTTTGCTTGTTCACAGCAATGCAAATGTTCTGTAAGCTTGCTTCAATTTTAGACAAATCTTCATCACATATAGTCCATAGGTTCATAAGCTCCTCCAGTTCCAAAATAACCGCTTTTTCGTGAGCTAAAACACCACAAATTTCCATTCGGATTCCTGCCAGTCTATTCACCAGATAGCAGCCCTCTCCAGGACTCAACCCAACCAAAATCTTCTTACAACTTTCCTCCAATGCATCAACTTCTTTACATTTACCCTCAATTTTTATCATACTTTTTATATGAATCTTGCATTGCTTTTCCAGATTTTTTAGATCAAATTGATGGATATTTTCAACATGCTTGAAAGAGTCTGTTTCATTCTGAATTTCAGCAAGAAATACATCTATACCTGCTAACTGGTTGAATAATGCTTCCCTATCTTTTAAGCTGTCTTTCATAGTTTCAACACATTTACACAAGTTGCTAAAAATAGTCTGATACAGCTCTACTACTGCTTCACAAACTTGGTAATTTCCTTCCCTAGTTATTGTTTTTATTTCTTGAGCCTGAATTTTTTGAATGTGGGCTTGTCTACACAAAATATTAGTTTGAAATTTTTCCATCTCTGAAATCTGAATATGGGCCTCTTCAGGAAATAAAGCCAGTTTTTCACCTGTAATAAAACGGCATTCCACTTGTTTGGCCCATACAATAAATTCCTGGAGTTGCATGTTAACATTATTGGACAAAATCCCTAAACAATTCCCACTGACAAGTCCTTGCTTCATTTTGGTTTCATTGAGGATAATTCCCAGGTTTTCAAGATCCTTCTTCAAAACGTTGGTGTCTCGTTGTCCAATATACTGAGCGATGTCATCAAATCGTGAGCTGAAATGTTTATATTGTTGCTCATACATTTTTAAGTCCGCGGTCCATGTAAGCAGGTACCAAGTATTTTTTAAGTTGGGCAATCTCACAAATGAGTCCAATGAAATGAACAATTCTTCAAGTTTGTTTTTAAGAGCTTTGGTTTCTTGTCTGAAGGCAGAAAGTTGAAAGGCAGAGTTTGAAGCATGAGATAGCGCAGTTTTAATATCTTGCTCCAGTAGCGCCCACTCTCGCTGTATGTCGGCCATTTGGGCTCCAAGAACTCCGAATCTTTCCCTGTAGCTTAAGCGAATGGCCAACTGCCGGCTTAATTTGACTAAATCTTCGATGAGGCACTTTTTGTAGTCCATAGTCTTAAATAGGGCGTTGAGTTGTTCTACTAGAAGTTCACTGCTTCCCAAAGTATCCCTAACAAAAAATACCAAAGATATAATTTTCCATATAATTTAAAGAGCACAAATTACACTATTTTCTGATCTACAGTGCTTAAATTTATTAGACCACCATCCAGTATAAGGTGTTTGCCACGGCTTCCATAATTTAACAGTATTTCTGTTTACCAAAATATCTTTTTATGTTTCTATAATAGTTAATCTGCCAGTATATGCAAGATATTTTTTATCAATATCAATAATTAATATATTTATTGCTAAAATATAATTATTGTTGCTATCCATACATTTTCAAGTTTAATATTTTCCAAAAATGACACCAAAGTCTCATCCAAATCAAGTCTCTGGGAACAGCAAGAAATTATTTGGAGCTCAATAACAAAAGAGACTTTGCAAAGCTACATAAAAACAGTGCAGCAAGAATGCAGCTGTTGGTTATTATTTGTCAACAAGGACTATTTTTTGTTATTCCAATAGGTAATTTTCTTAATGAATAACAATGAAATTGTTCATTTGAAACAAGTAATCTGATATACTACTACTATTATATTATTATACTAGTTATTTTTGTTTTCTTGTTTCCATGACAGGTGGTCTAATATATTTGTTAAGCGCTGTGTTACAATGTTGTTTCCTCATCACAAACACCTGGAGTTGTGTTTTGTTTCATTCACTCACTCATTTTTAACATAAAAACCCTGCATACAGGATTTTGGCTGAGTTCTTCTCTCAAACAGAAAACACTCTGTTCCACCTTGTGATGTCATGTGGTAATACAGGAAGTGCTCCACTGTGTTTTCAAACTTTATACATCTTCACTAAATTCAAATCCAAATCCACTTTATTTAGCACATAGAGTGCTAAATAAATAGCTGCACAGAGATAAAACAAAACTAAATAAATAGCTGCACAGAGATAAAACAAAACTAAATAAATAGCTGCACAGAGATAAAACAAAAAGAATGCTAAAATTTGGTCATATCAGTTCTAAAACGATAAAACTAGTAAAATCAAATTAAAGCAACATCACAAAAATCACAAAGTAGAATTAAATAAATAAAATAAAATAGATAAAAGACACAGAGGACCACACAAACTCACGCAGTGTTAAAAGCCAGAGAATAAAAGTGGGTTTTAAGACGAGACTTAAAACACTCGATTGTAGGGGCTGTTCGGACGTGGGGGGTAGAGCATTCCACAGTTTAGGGCCGGCTACAGAGAAAGCCCGATCCCCCTGGTTTTGAGTCTCGACTTTGGCACCACAAGCTGGAGTTGGCCCTCAGACCTCAACACTAGAATCATTTGGATCATTTTAGCCCTGGAATTGTCACTCTCTCCTGAACTTAAGGTAAAAGGTCGCTGTAAACTACCACATCAAGACATCACAAGGTGGAACAGAGCATTTTGAGCTTTGGACATATAGACTGACTCATAATAAAGAGTTACTCAAACATGTGTGAATAAACCAAACAAACTCCAGGTATGTTTTTGATGAGGTAATAACATTATAACATGGCTTAAAGCTTACAAGAGTCAATTTTGTGCCTTTAACAAAAAAACCAAAAACTTACAAGTTCATTTTCTCTTTTTGGGTCATCACAACTTCCAGGAGCGCTTTGGTCATCTTTAGCTGTCGGACATATTGTTTGACCTGATCTAATTGTGTAGCTTTCACTTGCACCGTGGCAGAAGCATCCAGCAGGGCGGCGCTACACAGGCTTTCAAGACAGTTAGGGACATAGGATTCCCCGTTATATTTTATTGCATCTACTTTCTCCTGGACACAGCATTTGAGCTTCTGCAAGAAGAAAAATAGAAAAACAAACAATGCAACACAATGAAACACGCTTTTATTATTATTATTTCATTATTAATATAGGTGTGAAATGAAACCGAAATAAATAAATGACAAGTGAAAGTAATAAACATATACCTCTGCCTCCCGTAGTTGTGTAGTCATGGCCGTCAGGTTGGACTGTGCAGGGTGGTAGTGGCAAACAAAAACTTTTTGAATAGTTTGCATCAATTGAATTTCAGCTTCACTGGACAAAGAATTCAGGAACCATTTTAGATCAAGCCGTGGTTCCCTCTGTAAACAAAAGCAGTGATAAAAGAGCATAAGTACAGAAGAAATCTAAAAAACTTACAACTGTACAACATTTCATTTAGAATAACATTTTCCTTTACTTTCTCCCTTTTATCGTTCCTTTTTTTGTTTAAAGGTGCACTGTGTAACATCTTGGGTGGGAGGGTCCACAACAGTAGTGTTTGTATCTATGAATATATTATTGATTTGCCTGGAAAGCTCCACACTTTGGCATTAAACTTATCTCTAGACAAGCAGATGAAGCAAAAAGGCAAAGCTGAAGGACAGAATTGACGTCATACAAGCCCACCAGAAAGTAACATGCTGCATCTTTAATAATTACTACAGCAAATCTATTAATCCAGGAATTTTAAATGGATAAAATACAGTCACTATAGTGTTTACATTTTACACTATACTGGCCTATTTGGAGAAAATTAGCCTGTTCAGGAAATCATTTGGATGCTAGTGTGCTTCCTGTAGAAATTGTGATGCATCATGGGAATACACAAACATCACACCCAGGCCTTATCTTTCACTGTAGTGACATTTCCTTTACGAAAGTTCCAGTTTTCCCTTAATGGGAAGCACACCACATTGCTTAGTTCTAGCAATGCCTTGTTTTATGTTCAGCCTTAGTCTTATATAGATTAGATTTTATTTTAATTGTTAATTAATTTTTTTTACCAAACAATTTTCCGATTTTAAACTAAAAACATCACAAACCCAAATTATTATCTATTATTATATATATATTATTATTATCTGATGTACAACCTGTCAAAATCAACATGCACATAACTGAACATGGGAGCTCCAACACAACAAAAGAAGATCTGAAAGCTGATACTTACATTTATTATGCAACTGTTTTCCACCAAACTCTGGACACCTTCTAAAACGTCCCTCATGGTGAACTCGTGCTTGGACGATTCACCTGCCGCCTCTTCACCTGCCGCCTCTTCTCCTGTCACGCAGCAATCCCCCTGTCCGTTCGTCTTCTCCGGTTCCATTTCTAAGGCCATCTGAAAGACACGACATTGGCTGGTTTTAGATTTCAACCCTATCGTTTCCCATGTTTGTCCGTAGGTAATCACAAGGCTTCCTGTACGGTCCCAGCCCAGAGTGAGGTAAGTATTAGTGTCAGAGCAGTTGGTGCAGGAATGTGCCAGAAGAGACAAACCCAGGGGGAAAGGGGAAACCACTGCCTCTGAGCTCCTGTTTAAAGATATAGCTCATCTGTTTTGACTGGGTTAGACGTGTCAGCCCTCTAAGCTTGACAGGAATACGCTAAGGGCAGCACTCTTGCGTATACTGTAAGTGTAAGGAGGGTTAAATGTTGGCCAACATTTAACTAAAACTAAGATCAACGGTACAGAAATCTTCAGTTTACTTTGAAACTGATACAAGCTGTGTGTCATATAATACATACACAAGTGGAATGTCTAGCAATAAGAGGAATCTTTTTTTTTTTTTCAAAAATTGGTGGGCAAAATTTCTCAAATTCCCTCAAGTGACAATATAATTTCAAGATATTTATAATAAGAATTGTGGGCCCATATTATGCTATTTTCTGATCTCTTATAATGCTGTTTCCTCATCACAAACATACCTGGAGTTGTGTTTTGTTTCATTCACACATGATTAACACTTCACTTTAACAAGTCCTGCATGTTTAGGCTAAGTTCTTCTCTCAAGCAAAAAACACTTGGTTCCACCTTGTGATGTTATGTGATAATACAGGAAGTGCTCCACTGTGCTTTTAAGATCCATACACATTCACTAGAATCAATGATAATTTCAGCCCTGGCATTGCCTATTTCTGTTAAACTAAAGGTAAAATGAGTTGTTAACTTGAAAAGTACTGCTTCAGGACATCACAAGGTGGAACATTTGAGCTTTGGAGATGCAGACAGACTAATGGCATGTTTTTGATGAGGTAACAGTCAATTTGGTGTAAAATAGGACCTTCAGTTATAATAAAATATGTTCATAAGCCATTAGCGATGCTTTTATCAAACTTGTGTTCATTTTCTTTTGGTAAGAACTTGTTTTCTATAAAGCAATTCCTTCCTACAAATTTCAGCACAAGTAAACAGCAGCTGTGAGCAGAGAGCACATGGATGGAGCATGTCAAACTACTAATGATAGGCTGTCCAGTCGGCATAGACTATGTTTATATATAATAGATACTTGGCATTTTTTCCACCGGCACTGTCTGTGATGACCCCAGCAATTACAAATGTGGTTCACAGAGTAATTGGTTTGACAGTATAAACTTTTCAATGAGATACTAAAGCCTGTAAAAATATATACAGCTAACTAACCTGTGGCTTAGCTCTAAGAGAGATGTAACTGTAATCGAGTAATTTCATGTACTTGTACTCAAGTATAATTGTAATTAGCTGCATTTAAAGTATAATATAGTAGTATTGATATCGTAAAAATGCAGATCAACCCGATTTTGGCCAGCCAATATATATCCTATAACTGGGTTTTTTGGAGTTTTTCCTTGCTGAGAAGGAGAGTCTAAGGACAGGGAATGACTGGACGATGTTTCATTTGCTGCTTTACCTGAATGTTGTTTATTCCTGTTTTGATATGTCTGTGTGTATGTTTTACTCATCAAAATCTTGGAACGCCCTTAGAGGCAACTGTTGTTGTGATTTTGGGCGCTACAAAAATAAATTGAATTGAATTGAATAACTGGTCTATCTCTACTTGACAATACTCTACATGTTTGAGAATAGTACTGCACATGCTCCAACTGAAATAGTACAAGTATGAAAGCCAAAGGGAGTGATGAACGCTCTATAAAAAAGTTACAAATCACAAGTTACAAATGCCAAACTTTTAAGATGAAAACACATCAAAATGACTGTTCTGCCTGGATTGATTTAGCACTGAAATGAAAGTTGTAAAATGCCAAAAGACAAGTTAGAGCGATCACACACTGATAGGGCGAGGAGAGACAGCCACTGGAAATGTCAAATAAAACTATGTATAAGAAAGTATCTTGTCTAAAAGTATTCAGGCTTTTCTGTAGTAAAGAACTGTTTGGATGTTGCTTATACCTTAATAAAAATATCTTAAACGGGGTTAAAAGATTCATGGCAATCAAATAGAAATGTTAATGGACATAATTAGCAATTTTGAAGTGCCATTATTCACTTCACAATTCTTCTGAACATGTTTAAAATGTGAACTTTGAATAGAACCATATTTTTTGAAACAAATTGGTTAGACATTTTTCTAAATCGTTTAGCCCTGATTATAATTATATCTACACTTATAATTATTGAGTAACTGGCGCAGGCTGTTGTTCTTCACCCATTTCTTCTTCTCTATTATTATTTTTCCTTGCAAACGTTTGCAATTTTGAGGGCCTAAACATCGATGAAAAGTCCACAAACCTGGTATGGGATTGATCGGTATGGTGAAAAATTTGATACAACGGCCAACACAACCCGACCCAACAACGCCGCCTAGAAGTGGACGCCTAGGGGAGCGAGGACAAACAAAGGGGGAAAAACAAACCCTTCATTTCCTGTTTCTTTGATGACCTCTCACGGCCACAGGCATTGGTCTAGAGAGCTCAAACTCACATCACAATTGCGTGATCCTGGCCTAAATGTAATGAAATCTATGAAATCTAATACAACTGAACACTATAGCATAGAAATTAGACGTCAACATTATCGGATTTGTACCAGATTTGTTGACATGGGGCATTTTTCACTGTTAAAAATCTTACATGCACACATTTATTCCAATCGTGCTGAAATTTGAATCACTAATGCTTGATCTTGGCCAGAATATAATATACTATAAAGCATATGACAAGTGTACGTTGTAGCGCCCCCTATCATAAACATGAAAAGCCAATATTATATTACATTACAGATACTCATTTACTAAATAAGTAATAAAATATTCACAGGATAGAAATGAACCTTTCCCGAATAGCTTTAGAATAAGCTTGAGCTGTATCAGAAGTATAAGAGCACATAGACTAGTATACGCGCATGGAGCACTATGGAACCTACCTTGACAACAGAGGGATTACACAGATATAAGGCCACATGGTAATATAAAAGAAAGTACTGTGATTTCATGTTGAAAATGACATTGTATTGTCTAAATAAACAGTGTTTTTATTATATTGTGGTATCAGAATCAGTATTGAGCATCAAGTCTATTCCTAATATTAAAATACAGTTTGAATTTTAACATTGTGACACCACTAGCTTGTACCCGTTTCTTTTTTCTGTATTTGAGCATAATACATGTAAGTGTAGGTACCTGGCTTGTGACCTCAGATGACCCCGGAAGTGCCAGTCTGCACACTTCTTTCAGCAGTCTCCCAATGCTATCAAAGTACAGTCTTTCATCTTCATTTACATGCCCTATATTCCCACCCACTGTGTCCATCGTTATTGTATTCTTTGTTAGGCCTTTGATATCCACTTTATGCAAAACAGTTTCCACTTTAGCACCTTCAGTATTGCAAAAATCTGTATTATCTTGTTTGAAAATGTCAGTTTCTTCAGCACTAGCATCGCATCCAGTGTTCAGGTTTCCATGTATTTCTCTTTCTTGCACAATGGTGTGTGTTTGTAGGACATCTGCGGGACATGTGACCAGATTCTGTGTTTGTGATCTACGGTTTGGGTCAGTTCCAGGAGCATCTGGAATTGCGTTTTCCTCTGAGCTCAGTGGTTTCTGTATTTCAATTTTCTTCTCATTTTGAAGAGGATGCGATGGTTGGGAGTGTGAGGCAGCATGGGCTTCTTTGTCGACCGAAATGAATTCTTCCGAGCCAGGAGACTGCTGCATAAGACATGAAAACGGGACTATTAGTAGCCATAATAGTTTTGTGATTGACTGATGTTGCATAGGTCAAGCAATAATAAAGCTTTGATACTTAAGAATACCTCATAATTATTATCACATAAAAAGTAGTACAGGATTTAAAATCACTACTAAACTAAGCGTACGCCAGAATTGATCTAGTCCAAGCCCTATCTTTACAGTAGCTTTACTTTAAATGTTTGTTTTGCCTGGAATCTTCCACAGTATGGCATTACAATGTTCTAGCAACATGGAGAAAAGCACCAAGTCAACAGGTCAGATCTGTGGAGAGGCATATCACTCACAGTAATTTAAATGACATAAGGTAGATCATTTTAAAGGTGCTATATTACGCAAAATTGACTCTTGTGAACTTTAAGCCATGTTATTATGTTGTTACCTCATCAAAAACAGACCTGGAGATGTGTTTTGTTTCATTCACACTTTTAAGTAATCCTTTATTATTAGTCTATCTACATCTCCAAAGCTCAAAATCCTCTGTACCACCTTGTGATGTCATGAAGTAGAAGTTTTAAAGTTAACAGCTACAGATTACTATTTGCTTAGTAAAGATTGCCAATTCCAGGGCAGAAATTATACAAATGACACACAGTGGAGCACTTCCTGTATTATCACATGATGTTACAACATGATGTGGAACAGAGTGCTTTCTGTTTGAGTGAAAAACTCAGCCTAAATATGTAGGATTTGTGTTAAACTCCAGGGATGTTTTTGATGAAGAAACAACATTGATCAGAAAATAGTGTAATATGGGGCCTTTAATGCTATACTGTGGAACATTCCAGGCAATGCATTAACATCTCCATCTTCCACAAGAAAAGTTAGTTAGTGCACCTTTAAAACAGACACCACCAGAAGAAACCTTCTGTAGCCCTAATAACAAAGCTTGAGAAGGAATCATGTAATAAAAAGAGGTCCATGATGTTCAATAGTATTCATGATGTCATGAAGTCTGATTCTTTTTTTTTTTATAACTTTTTGCATGTAAGTGCTAAAATTGTCTGGCAGTGTTCCTAGTTTTAAAAAGTCAAGTATAAACCTTTAAAAAGATTAGCCCTCGACTAAAAGCACACAACTCTTCATTATGCCAACTGTGTGGCACAAAGAAGCAAAGGTAAAGCCCTAGTAATATTAAAGGACAGAGGATGTACTGTACCTGTGACATTTAGAAAAAGGAAAATTCCAAAATCTAGAAAACCATGCTGCGAATTAAATTATAAAGGTTTTAAAATTGCACAAAGGCCAGAGGCGGTCTTGATATTACCGCTAAGTGCTGGCTTAAATGGGTTGTTAAATGTGAGTGATTTATTTTCATTTTTTTGTGTTTTTGGAGAACATATGTTTGGATTAATTTTCATTACAAAAGCTTCACAGTGAGCTCATCGGAGAGTAGCTATTTAAAATAATAGACTTAGTTACTCATTATAGTTTGCAATATCCAACAGTTTTTGACTATTAAAAGGGCACATATAACATTATTTTCTGATCCTTCCTTATCAAAAACATATCCATAATTTAGAATTACCGATTTCTACTTAACTAAGGGCAAAAAATAGCTGTTAACTTGAAAACTACCATGACATCACAAGGTGGAACAGAGCATTTTGAGCTTTGGAGATGTAATTATGCCAATAATGCAGGATTAATGATTAATGTGAATGTTTTTGAAGCTCACAAGATTCAATTTTGCATAATATAGGACCTTAAAACAGTCTGGCTTCTTTAGTCTGTTTACATTCATTTTGTATTTTATGTCCCTTTCTGTAATTCTTATACAAACTTGAAACAGACAGAATGTTAAAATGTACAAAACCACACAATATGAAATCATGCTATTTTCTTTAATGCTTGTACCTGATTGGAAGTTGGTGGTTCATTTTGCTCTGTTTCGTTGCTTTGCTGCATGTGTCCCCTGCCATTTGTCACTCCTTTTTCTATCTCCAAGTCTCCTGGTCCAACCGACTTAAGAATTGACTTAAAACTGCAAAAATACAGGGATATGAGTCTTAATATGAAAAGATATGAAAGTGTACACATTAATGGTATTTTCCTGCACAAAGCAATACACTGAAAACAGAACAAATACGAAAACAAGCACGTTATGTAATATTTACAACAATATCTACAAATATATATGTGCAATGTGCCTATTTGAACAAATAATAAAATAAGTAATACAATAGTTTTAACTTCACACAGTTCTTTACCTATCTTTATTTGAAACTGTGTGTTTTTCCATGAGTTCATCAGTCCGCTGTTTCTGCTCCTGGCCCGTCCCATCTTTGATGCTGTCGTCTAGCGCCCTCTTGAGGTGTAGGAAGTTATGGATTTCTTGGGATAAGCTGCTGTTTGGGTCGATGACTGCAACGTGCTGACAAAGGACTTTCTCTATAGCTGCAAGTAGCTGTAGCACGACCTAAAATAAATCCAGTGGTTACTATGCTATATGAATACATGTTACAAAACTTAAATATGGAAAAGGTTAAATATTTAGAAGTTTAATTCATAGTAAAACACACATAACAGCACCCATACTAAGTCAAAGAAATGTCTAATCTAAAATTTGTGACAAGCCAATATGCTTTGTTTTACCTAATTTCAATGTTGAACACAAAATAAATTTATAAATAAATTCATTAGGAAGGGCATCTGACATAAACAAAACTGTAAAGTATAAAGCAGATTATCAATACGCCATGTGAAAGTTAATTTGAAGTATATGCATTTCATCTTAAACTATTAGAAAACTTTAACTAACATGACTCTGTATTGACATGCATAATAACATACAGTATTTCATAAGTATCACCTCTTGTTCAGAGTCTGCCACAGCTATGGACACGTTTCCCTGCAGAGATGTCAGTTTGCGGCAGCAGTCCTGGAGCAGTCGGTCAAGGCCCTCATCACCACACATTTCTTTCCCGGTAATGGACATTTCCTATGGACAAACCAGGCACGAATGAGCCCCGAGCCAGCAAACTAAGCTAAAACAAAATGTAGAAGAAGAGTGGACAACTTTACATCCAGCTGGGCCTTGAGCAGTGACAGACAGCTCTCCAGTTCAAACCAGTGTGAGTCATGAAGAATGTAGTCCTCCCTCATGTCGTTGTTGTTCAGTTTCGGGGCAACCTGTAAACCACTAGTGACCATAATAGAAAAGACAATATGAAAGCACATTATGTAATGCTTGGGTACATAATTTTCAAACCGCAAAAGAAGGAAGGAGGTATTTAAATCTATTTAAAAAGGGGATGCAGGCAAATAAACGTTTGTCTTTTTGGAGACATATACAGATATTTGTGATTAGTAACGTAAAATAATTGCCTTTATGTATCTATTGATTACTGTTGGAACATAATGCAATTTATCATTAATCAAATATCCAAATAAACGTATTATGTATTATTATGTTAACTTGTTACTATCTCTCACAACCTCTTTGGCACATTGCTGATCTTCACATGTAAACATTTTTGGCTATTAGCATGGCTTTGTGCTGTATTTTTTGCACCTGTCTGTTTTGCACTAAGCATTACCTGTTATATTCTTGTAAATTTGTAAATGTTTGTATGTTACATTATAGTTTATCGTTTTCTACTTTATTTTATTCAATTTTATTTATTGCATGTTTAGCGTTTGTCTGTTTTGCTCCAAGTAGAGCAGGAAATTCATGTTGTGATCCTGTTCATTCATATGGCAATAAAATCTTTCTGATTCTTTAGGACTGTTTTTTTTTTTTCACATAGAAAAGAGAACCAAGGAGGACCACCCTTGCATCAGCTCTCATCCAAACAGTCATAGAGTGACTTGCATGGTCTTTAGTTACAAACTTATTTCAGAAAGTTCTGCTTTTACAATACATTTTCCTTTACCATCCCTCTTCCATCATTCTTTATCTTCTTTTATGTTGCTTTATGGTTAAAACATGTTTATCAAAGCCATTCCTCCCCTACTTTTTTCTTCCTTTTTATCTTTAAGTGTGGTCTATACAGATGAAAACCAGATTTTCCAAAAATGAGACATACTAGAAGTGATAGATCAGCATAAATTGTGTTGATACTATAGTATTGTGCTATATTCATTGTATTGTATTGTAGACTTAGATTTAGACAAACTTCATTGAGCCACAAGGGAAATTACTTGAACAAAGTAGCTCACACATTACATTATAATACTACATTCTAGCAAAAATAGCAGGATACTGATGTCAAATAAGGCATAGCTATATAAATGTATATGTACAAGTAAAAATAAAATAAAAATAAGTACTAAAATATCTTAGAAATATACAAGACGTAAGGAAAAAATGTGCAAAGTTCATATGACTGACTGATAGGACATATCTCTTACATAAGGGTTAAAAGTTGTACAGTTGTATGGAGTATAGTATGAATATGAGTATAGTAGTCCTCTATCTGTCATTGTTACGTATTAAATAAGTTCTCATTTGTTTCTGAATACAAATGACATTGCACTGAACTGACCAGAGATAATCCTCAGTTTCCTGGACTCCATCTTTCGTGTCAACTACACTTGCTCTGGCACATGTCAGGCTGTCTCCTGCTGGGCTTTTCTGTAAGACAATTAAACCAGAGACGCACTCGTCATGGACACAAACGGATATCACAAAACTCACATCATTGTACAAAGTATGGACACTCCTCTTCGGACAAGTTCAGACACACAACAGAAGATTAGTGCAACCACACCTGTTCCCAACACTGAAGCACCAAACAAGCTTAAACTGTATTATGTCATAGCAACAAAAATCAATGCAAAATTAAATAATTACAAGTGTGTTTAGATAAGATGCTTTTCAATTTACAATGCCACCAGTAAATATGTTGTCTTTTAATCTTTGTGAAGTGCATCAAGAAAAGCAACTGGTGGATCAAATATTTTAATCATGATATTAATGTTACGCTGGTCAAACTTAAGATCATAAAGCAGAAGATTGAGCGACCAAGTAAGAATAAAAAAGTAAGAACTAGAAAAGTACTTTTATCAAGAAATATTACTGCCATTAGTGTAGTACGAGTGCTACAACTACCCATCAATTCAAAGCATCCACAATAGGTAAAACCCTCCAGCTAAGGTAGTTCCAACTAAGCCTAGCTGCTACTAACACAGTATGTTTACAAAAATACATTTATTTATGAAGGAATCTAAATAAATAGAATTATTACTTTTGCCCTAACAGTGACAATAAACTATTAAAGGTCACATATTATGCTATTTTCTGAGCTATATTATGTTTTTTTCTCATTAAAACATATCTGGAGTCTCGTGTTTTGTTTCATTCACACGTTTCTTCTCTCAAATGTAAAACAGGAAGTGCTCCACTGTAGTTTTAAACTCCATACACCTTCATTAGAATAATCTGGATTATTTCAGACCTAAAACTGCCAGTCTCTACTGAAATAAAGGTAAAAAGTATCTGCTAATTTGAAAACTACCATAAAATAAGATCACAAGGTGCAACAGAGCATTTTGAGCTTTGAAGATGTAGACAGACTAACAATAAAAGACAAGCCCAGTTATGTTTTTGAGGAGGTAACAGTATTACAAGGTTTACAGCTCATAAGAGTAATTTTTGTGTAATAAAGGACCTTTAAATTCATCTGGATTTTCTTTACTATATGTCTAAAAACAGCCTGGACTATACTGTATCACAAAATCCCACTTTGATGCCAATTTTAATATCATAAACATTCAAACAACAACTATACTGGAAGTAATACTTAACCACAGTCTACAAGAACTACAGAACTACACCAGAGCTGAATAAGATTTGAATAAATTGAGACTTCTTACTGCACTTGGGCCTCTCTGGACTCCACAGACTTCAAATACTTGAGCTTGTGGTTGGTTCTCTGCTTTGACACAGGACTGGGAGTGTAGTGATTCATGCAGCTCCCTGGGTCCACCTCGTGCGCTGCTTTCACACTTGTAATATTGCTCTAGCAGTTTCCCGCTCGCTTCAATCAGCGCTGACTTCTGAAATGTGGAGTTTCTTAAGAACAACACGAGCTGAGAGAGATCCTTCACCCTGCAGGCCACAAAACACAACACAAAGCCGGTTCATTTGCTTAGTCTAATGGGACTCACCAAAATCCATGCTATTGGGATGGTACATGTAAATGGTGGATACAATAATGATTTAATAACAAATGACCATTGTCTAGAACTAGGTTACACCCTCGGAGACCTAGAGTTGCTGGGATAGGCTATGAAACCACCCACACAATAAAAAGCAATGAATGAAGACACCAGATTAAGTTTCTTTTTTAGGTTTTTAAGAAGAATACCTTTAGGTTTCATTCATATTTGACCTGGTTTGCTTCAAGTTTAGTCCTATATTACACAAAATTGACTCTTGTGAGCTTTAAGTCATGTTAAAATGTTACCTCATCAAAAACATACCTGGAGTTGTGTTTCATTCACACTCAGCCTAAATATGCAGGGTATGTGTGTTAAATATGTGTGAATGAAACACAACACAGCTCCAAGTATGTTTGTTCTGAGGAAACAACATTATAACAGATCAGAAAATAGCCTAATATGTAGGATATGACAGTATGACATAGTTTTGCTTAGTCCCAATTTCAGTGTGATGTCAGTGCAAGTATAAAATGGAGAAGTGCTACAAATTGTCTTGCTTTGTAGCTATTAGGACAGAGTTAGTCATCATTCTTGACCCTTAAGCGTACAAAAGCAAATATACAGTCATGCTTTCAGTAGAGAGCTTGTAAACTGTTAATAAAATAAACTTAATTCATTCAGTCTCTGCTGTTTTATTTCTTTAATTTAGACTTAGACAAACTTTATTGATCCACAAGGGAAATTAGTTGAACACTGTAGCTCACAAATCACAAAGTATAAATGGTAATAATAAATTCCAAATAAATAGCAAGAGACAGGTGTCAAATAAGGCATTGTTATATAAATATTTGTGCACAAGTAAAATAAAATTAAATAAAATCAAAAAAAGGGATTGGATCACATAAGAACAGTATTGTACCTTTGTTGAACCACCTCCTCCTGTGGATTCCTGGGATCCTGGTTGAGTTCATCAGTTTTCAGCCATTGTTTGAAATGTTCCACTTGTGTTTGGAGCCTGGGAGACATGCACTGTGTTACTACAATAAGAGCCCACAGTGGTATAAGGACACATGCACACCTCAAACAAGTTAAACTGGCTCTGCTGTGTCAGTGTGACTCCTCTCAGCTGCATGGGAAAAAGGGAGAACACTACGTTGACCATAATGCTTTGTGGACAAGAAGGAGGACAACATACTGTTCTGTTATCACACATGTTTTCAGGTGGAAGGGTCTGTCACCAGCTTGTTTCCATGGAGATGTTATTGCTTCATTGTTCATTTATAAGTGTTTGTGGCTCAAAAATAACTAAGAAAATGTATTCTTACTGAGGGCGGAGTCACCTCTCCACAGACCTGAAGTGTAACTTGGCCAGATTGCATTATCCGCTTTTCTCAATGAAATTTAATGCCATAGTGTGGAAGTATTAAGTATTAAGTATTAAGAATTAAGTAGTAAGCAGTAAGTAGTAAGCGGTCATTTAAAACGCCTGAATCATTCCATTATTTGTTCATTATGATCTAGCTTTGTGCTTTGTTATGAGATAAAGTGAGGCTATGATGACAATTTTGAGCTTCATTTCATGCATTTATTTTGGGCAAGTAGGCATTTTACATTCTTTTACAATGGAACAGAGTATTGTCCATACTGACATTAGTGCATTCATAACAAACAAAATAACAACAAAAAAATTAAAAATTGGCCAAAAAGGAGTGGGAAGAAGAAAACACATTTAATCCCGCCCCCTTCTCTAATTTAACATAATAAGCTTTCTTAAGCATTCTTTAGACATTTTACATTAGACCATGTGAAATATTTACAAGTGAGGACTTCCAAGTGAGAATTTCAACTATGATGGATCTCCCAATAAAATCCAAAACACTTTTTCCACACAGCATCAGTAACTGGGTGTGACCACTTACCTGTCATAGAGCTGTATGTCCCTGTGGGTTTGCTCCTCCACCTCACAGAAAAGCCGGTGCACCTGAGTCAGAGTCTCCTGTAGTTTGTGTCCATTCTCAAACACAGATTCCAAACCATCGGGACGTCCCACTGAGAGCAGGACCTGCAGGTCTTCATGGAGAGCCAGGAACTGCTTATCCTGAACCTGCAGCTGCAAATACAGGCCCTACAGGCAAAACACGCAACCTTTTTAAGTAGTGAAATCTCAATAAACTAAATAAAATATATATATTTAGTTATTCGCCCTTCCTTCTGTAGGTTCTCAAATGATACAGTGTACAGCTTAAAGATACAAGTATGTATTTTGTGATCATTTATTTAGCCCATAATCATGATTAATTGTTGAAGTAATTAATCATAATCACAAAAGTAATAGTGGTACTAATAGTAAATAGAAACAAAATAAAGGGAGCAGACTTTTTGTAACCTCTTGGTGACCCTAGCAATGTTATCTTTCTGCATTTACCTTTTTTATGTGAGAATAATAGTAATGCGATTTATACAATTGTTTGCAACCAATTTTAAACATCTTGTCCAAATTGTTTTTTGTTTTGAATGCTCAAGATTTTATTTCATTTTATAGGAGCAGAGCATATTATTGAAATCTGTAATTTCAGAGTAAAAATTCCAGGTTATAATAAAGATGCAAATTTCTATCTTTTGTCCCTAATTAGATAACATAGATCAAGCATTACAATAGAGACAATACAGAGCAGTGGATGTGGACTGAGATGCACATTACCTTAAGTTGTGAGAGCACTGCTGGTGGATCAGGGCCGCTGAAGCTGAGCAGAGCCTCCTGAACAGTGTGTAAGGAGCACAGACTCTCAGTCATTCTGTCACACACGTTGGTTTTAGCAGCTTCTGTCTGTCTGAAGACCTCCTCAACTTCAGAAACCAGCTCCTGTAATTCATCCATCCTCTTCCTCATCTGAGCCTGCCCCACCTGCATCACGCACAAATAAAACAACACATATCACCGAGATAATATATGGTATAGTTAATTTCCCACGTAAATTTATTAATTTATTTATGGGACAGTGCACATTAATCAACATTTACATGTAAATATGCCAGAATTAGCCAGACGGCTATTTTTCATCTGTAGTCCCAGGACAGATGTTGGGTGTCCAACATGTTTTAGGTTGATGGGGGAAACCGGAGTACCCGGAGGAAACCCATCCAGACACGGGGAGGAACATGCAAACTCCACACAGAAAGGCCCGGGCGACCCGGGGATCGAACCCGCAACCTTCTTGCTGTGAGGCCTGAGTGTTGCCACTCAGCCACCGTGCCGCCGTTTGAAAAATGTTTTGAAAAATATTAGTTACAGGTTACGTTTCTATATTGTACAGGAGCATTTAGGTTCGAGAGATGACTTAAATATGAACAGATAAACTAATGCCAGAATCCTATGCATTTCTGAACATGTTTATTGTTGAGTTTATGGGACAGGTACAGGAGAGGACATTCTAATTTCTAAAAAAAATGTATAGACTGCAGCTTAATAATTGCAATTTTGTTTCAATGGCTCTGTTTTTCTTTATACTCCTTCAGTTAAAGGACCATATAATAGATACCGGAATACAGGCTTCTGTCACCCATTATCAATAGGTGAAAACTAGTTATGAAAGCTACAAATATATTTTAAAGTTTAAATAAATAGAAATAGAAAAGGTTTACCTGCAGTTCCAGTGGGGGCTCTGCTGTCTGAATCAGGGCCTGAATCTGTGCTGTTATTCGACTGAAACTCTTGATACTTTCCTCGTGCGCTCTAACTTCAGCCTGGACACACAGGAGAAAGAGAGAAAGTGACCATAGCTCAAAACCAACTTTATATTTCCCATGTGAAGTCACGTTTTACAATATTAAAATACACAACAACATTCTGGTACCTGTAAGACTTGTATGTCCTTCTCGCACTGGAAAAATGGGGAATGTGCAAAAGTGGCAAATTTTGTGCTGGTCCAATGTTCCACCTCCAGCCCCAGTTTGAGAGCACCATCCCACAGACTCAGGGCAAACTGTAGGTTTTCAAAGTACGACTCCACTCTCTCAGAGATCTGCAACAAGTATACAGTGTCCATGCAGGTGTATTACAACTACAGCAACGACTATGTGAGCTAAAATGCAGTTTTCAAGTTTTCCATTTGTAGCATTTATAGATACCGTAATAGGACATAATTGCTTTTTTTAAAGGTTAGTTTCATGTAAAGGATCCTGGTTAATTTCTATTTTAAACTTGATATTCAACTTACATCTATCCAGTGGTCCATGAGACTCTGAGCCTCTGACTCAAACGGGATGTTGCTGGGGCATTGTGGGATTTGTTGTAAATGACTGTGAAGTTGTTTCGAGGCACTTCTCAGCTCTCCAACCCTGTCCCCAAGATTACTCAGCTCAGATTTAGTTTCAGTGACCTGTAGTAAAATATAAAAAATCGATTCAGAAAAAAGCATTCATCTATGAAACTGCAGAAATGTTTCTTTATATAAAATAAAGTATAATAGGCCCAATCATACTTCTAGTACAATTAAGCTTAATCAATTAAAATGTATAGACAAAATAACTAAGCCATAGCCAGTGTAAAAAGATGAGTACACAGAATTCGGATGATAGATGATACCAAACAATGTATGTAACAAAGTAGTTGTGACACTGTAATTGTAGAAGGCAAGGAGATCTGGGTGTCCAACTCGTAAAGAATTAATAAACTGCAGCCCTAGTGTTATATATACCTTCGTGAGTAGCCTGTGCAGGTTTTCTCTTCCCATGTACGAGGCCTGTTCCTTCACTGTGCTCTCAGCTCTCTGTAAAATTTCACTAACTTCTGCACTGGTCTTCTGAAACCTCTTGAGCAGCTCAGCCAAGTGACCGCACTGTTCCAGCCTAAAGAAACAGCATCACATTGAGATAGTGAAGAAGACTGAGAACATTTGATCATCCAACAACATCTCAAGTGTTTTATTTACCGTTCTGAAAGTGTTTTAGTGGTCACTTGCCAAAAATGCTCTATTTCCTGGTTAACATCAGAACCACAACTTTCTGATTGTGAGGTATTTTTAATGTGCTCAAACTCAGAGTGGAGACCAGATAAACTATTCTCCAATCTCATCAAGGCCCGAGATCTGTAGAAAAGTCATAAAGAATGGTTAAACAAGCTTCAATAAAATGCATAAATACATCAAGTCCGATTGCCAACGTACAGCAATACAACACATCACGTTGTAATGAAATATATGTTTTGTGAGAGAGTATATTCATTAGAACAGAATCACTGAACGTGGTTAAAAACAATTTCTAACTGTAAAACGCTTGATGAGCAACAAATCAATCATCAATTAATTTAGGAATCAAATTATGAAAATATAAAAATGTCTGGGTCAAACTGAGAAAAATTAAGAATTCATTAATTCATTCATTAAGAATACTGATGAATTTGGTGTGAATTAATTTTGATTGTTTTAAATGTTTAATGATGAATTGGATAGTAATAATAATATATATAATATAACTTTATTTAACCAGGGAAATCCCATTGAGATTAAAAACCTCTTTTTCAAGGGAGCCCTGGCCAAGAGGCAGCAAAAAGACAATTACAACACAATTAAAATTACATACAAATGAGTTAAAAACAGGCAGTAAAAAGACAATTACAACACAATTAAAATGACAGATTAGTTAAAACAGGTACAATTTATGGAGGCTGTCTCAAGTGCTCTCAGTCTGGATTTAAAGCCATTCAATGAAATGAGTTCTGTTAATTTCCAGTCCTTTTGCAGCTTGTTCCATGTCGAGGGGCAGAGAAGACAAAAGCCCTTTTTCCCAACTCTGTACGAACAAACGGAACAGAGAGCAACACCTGATCATTGGAACGCAAACTATAAGAATCAACACTTCTCTGTGTGATTAAGTTACAAATGTAGGAGGGCAGTAGTCCAAGCATGGCCTTGTAGTGTTTATTTGAAGGAGACGCTGTTACTAATGAAATGTTGCTGTTAGAGTTGGTCTAATAGTTTCTTTAATGTATTTTGTACCCCCCAAGGAGATGGAAAGTAACTTGTAGCTAAATCTGGCACAGAGCACCTTTTCTCTTTGAGATTACCATAATGTTTTCTGTGCATTGTCCTTGTTTTAAATAAACACATAAATAAGTAGATAAGTAGATAAGTAGATAAGTAGATAGATAGATAGATAGATAGATAGATAGATAGATAGATAGATAGATAGATCGATAGATAGATAGATAGATAGATCGATAGATAGATCGATAGATAGATGTCAAAACTATATTCTGGGGCCAAATGCAGCTGTCAAGCCATATTTTTGTTGACCCTCTGCAAATTATATTTTTACTGCAAAATTCAGTAATTCTGCCACTATAATCTTAATAACATCACAATACATTATGATAAACACCAAACATTATTGCTCCAAATTAACCAATCCAGATACTGGTATCGAATATCGGCACTGATACTAAAAATGTGCTGTATTTGCGGTAGTTCCACGATATTGGTTCAGTCGATATCCTAGTCCTTTAACTGGATGTAGACTATTAGACTAGATTATTAATAGGCTGATTTTGGCCTAGACCATCTTTAATATTTGAACTTTTATTCCTAAAAAGCCAATCAGATCTCCTGTGTAATAAGTTAACTGTGTTTTAAGGAAATAAGAGCCAATTTCTGTCCCTACACTGGTAACGGTTAAAATCGGGTATGAGCAGATACTTAAAGTCAAAGTATTGGTATTGGAATTGAATGAAATGGTTGGATAATCCCTACTGTGTAAACCATGTAAAATGAATCACTCTGAATAATCCGTCCCTTTGCTTCAAATATATTTCAGTATGTGGCCCTTGGTGAAACGTCTGGACACTCCAACTACATTTTTGATCTTCAGTTACTGGGCTTGGAATATTATTTAGCTGAATTAAAATAAATGTATTCTTTGTGTACTGCTAATTTGTGGAGATGTTATTAGATAGTTATCAGCGTACCGTTGGTGTAGGGCAGGCAGAGTGACCTCCTGTAGACTCAGTTCTTCTGCTGCTGTTTGCAACTCCATCAGTTTCTCCAATAAATCAGTTCGTCTCTGGCCCAAACTCTCTTCAGGTTTGACATCACTGGTCCTTTTTCTTATCTTCTTATCTTTGGTCTCAACAACATTTTCATTCTCCATTATTTTGAAATATTTAACCCTTTCTGAAACATTTGTCTTCAAGTCTAGCTGGAGTACATTAACTTTAACTGATTTTGCCTGTGTATCTTCTTGAATTTGCCATCCTTCCTCGGTAACTTCCATATTTGTTGTATGTGTATCTACTTTACTGTCCAAAACGTCACTGGGTTCAGTCCGAGTCATAGAGGAAATGTTACTAAAAGGCTTTGAGACCATCTTCTTGAAGCTTTCGGAGACCAATTCAGTTTTATCATCTGCAGACTCCATCTTGTCAATGGTGTCGGTGAAACATTTGGCACTGGAACAAAAACAGAAATACTTTGTTTGTTTTTTTGTGTTTTTAGATACACCCAACAAAGGCAGACATGCAGATGACCAAAAATGTGGAAAAAACTAAAAGAGAAAGGCATACACTGGGACCTCCCAAGTAACATACAGCAAAGTTGATTATAATTTATGGTGATAAACATTTTAATTGTTGTGTTTTTGACTAAATTTAGTTTAAATGGTTCATATTACACTATTTTAGGGTCTATGTTATAATGTTTCCTCATTGTAAATATACCTGGAGTTGTGTTTTGTTTCATTACCATATGTTTAACACACAAACCCAACATATTTAGGCAAAGTTCTTCTCTCAAAACCACTTCATGACAACAATTAAAAAACACTGGGTATGTTTTTGAGGAGGTAAAAGTCAATTTTGCGTAATATAGGACCTTTAAAAAAATGAATAACAAATGCAATGTCATAATTTCTCTTTTACAAGCAACTGTTACACCCACTAAGATAATAATCCCTGTAAAAACAAAATTCTCGCAAACTTAATAATTATTACATTTTTGGGACTGGAAAAATCAGATCTTACCACAAATGCAATTAATCTCCACAAATGTAGTACAAAATGGAAGTATTTCTTTTTAACAAGGACAATGTGCATTATTAAACATTTCTGTAAAAATAAATATTATAATACAACATTGCAAAATCTCAAATCCAAGTTAAGATTACTTGAATTAAGAAAATTTAATCATGGTTTGAGTAAAATTATCTACCAAAGGAACAAGACTTTATGTAGTTAAAACATGAAAATACATTTTACTACACTTAGAAAAACACAATTCTTTGCGCTTAAGATAAGAAACTAAATCAAATGTTACTTGAATTAAGAAAAAAACACTTATTCCATCGGTAGATCATTTTAATTGCCAAGCTAAATCTACTCAAATAAAGTTTGATAAAAGTTTAATGATTTTTGCAGTTTGACATCATACAAAAACACAGAATGTTTGGGGCATGTGTGGATAATCATGTATATTACAGACTGTAATAAAAACGTAATTAAAGTTTTGTTGACTCAGTTTAATTGCTTGCCGCTGTAAATCTAGGTTATTAAACTATTAAACTGATGACTGAAGATGTGTTTTGTTCAGTTCCCACGTTGCAACAAATACATCCTTTATTTATTTATTCTTTCAGCAGGTTGGAACTTGAGAATAAATTTTCATAAAATGTGGTTTGGCCCAGAGTTCAGACTATTCTTGCTGAGAAACTTACAAATTAACTACGGTATTCAACAAACTTTTAATAAACAATGCTATTATGGTTCACATCAAACACGAAAAATACATCACTATCTGTTAGCAAAGGATTAGGTCGGCATTTAAAATCATCTCCATTCATGTGTGTTGAAAATATGTGTGTTGTTTGTGCAGGCAGTATACACTACTAAGCAAACATTTTTCTCTTTATTCTATGTGTGATTTGTCATTTGTTCATACTATCATTTTTAAAAGTTTTCTGGTCACTGGTGCAGCTTCATTTTGACCTCATTGCTGATGAATGCCCTAACCCTTCTGTGTGTTTAGTATTTACCTATTTTACATGCACATAATATTTAGAATTTAGAGAGTTTACCCTCTAGTATATACCCAATAAACAATACTTTGCTCTGTCTTAAAGGTTCGATACCAGAGAGGGTAACTGTAATCCACGTGTGCCTGTATCATATTTAGGTAAAGTGCCTTTCTTTTGTGAAATGGCTTGACTCATATTAGGGATGGGTACTCGATTAAATTTCCGATCGTTGGGAAAATTAACGATCGATTTTCGACTAATCATTAACATTTTATATTAAAATTATCATCACTATTATTACTATTACTAATCTGCATAAATAAATTCAACTTTACAACATATAAACCATAATCACTATAGAGCCTCATCAGCCCGTGTGAGATCAGAATGTGTTTAATGCAGATTTGTGCACATTTGTTTATGCCTTACAGAAACGAAACTTAAAACCGCATGACTCACTTGCATAAGCGAAAAAAAGCCGCTCTTTCCTTGTGCGCTGATGTGGTTCAGCTTCTGTTGGACTAAAGAACACGACTCAGTGGATTATGAGTGTTCTTCCTGTGACAGAGGATGTGATGAGGCTGTTCTGTGCGTATGTCGCGTTGGAGATGCATGCGAAACTGGGATACTCAAAAAAAAAAAAAAAAAAAACTATCATACCCGGGATACTGATGTGCAGGTAAACGCACTCTTTGGGGGATATAGTGATCTCCAAGGAGCCAGAGCCGAGATGTGGGACTGCGGGGCCACAACTCCAGCCTCGACTCCTTACGCTACATTACGCACAGCAACCTATATTTGGTTTGTCGATTAAAATGAACGTGATCAACGAAATTCTTAATAATCAATTATCGATTAATCGGCTAATCATGCCCATCCCTAACTCATATGTTTTAGATGCTATAAATACAGAAAAAGCAGGACAGCATAGATTACATTTTAAACACATAATACAAAATAAGTGCAATTTTGTTTTTTGTGTTATGTTTGTGGGAATTTATTACATTTATGGGTTTATCATTTAACATACATCGTGAAACCAACATGAGCCCCGTGTCTAATCTATATGAAGAGGACAGATTACCTTTGTACTTCTTGCTGGCTTGTGGGCGAATGTTTTGATTGCAGCTGAGTTGTGGTGTCAGCCCCATCCTGGTTTCGCCTGCTCCTCACAGAGCAGATCTGCTGGAAAAAGGCACAGCAGCAGTGCAGTAAGTAAAAAGACACAACGTGAGCACATCCAATTACTGCAGATTAAAGGCCTATAGCTGGTGCCACGGCGTGCGAGTGGCATAAGAGCCATTCAAACTGCAGCTATTGTTTAGTCACCTTCAGAATAAGGACACATGCAGGAGACAGGTGTTTACGTGATTTAAACTGGTCAAATTTTAAACTGACCTACTGAAATTATTTCACTTTTAAATCATAATTCACTTGTAGTTTATCTCTAACAGCAAAGAATTTAATTTTTTACTTTTCTTGCATTGAAGACAGAACAGAACAGAGTTTCCCTATTTAGCCGAGACAGTCACAGTTTTGAGTCACATGTCCCCTGTCCCTGTAGATTTATCCAAAACTATTGATTTGTTCCACTTTTATATATCCCAGGTGTCCTTATTTCTGACCAATTTGAAACCTGCCAACAGTAAAGAGGGCCATAAATTGTCATTTGTTTTGCCGAAATACAGAAAATTGTATTGTAAAAACACAAAGAATGAAGATGATCTCACATTATATACTGACTCATGTTAGATTTATGACTGCTATATTGTTATAATCTATGACATGGTGAATATTTACAAATACAATATTAATTGATAACATTTCTGATGAAAGCTGTAGATAACTGCAGTTCAAAGTGGCAAGCAGCACATTATGTATTTATATTTTATATTTTTGATACTCTATTGAATGTGTATCATTAGAAAAGTAAACAGATTACTAAAACATAAATCAGTAACTCTGGAAACAAATTTGAGTGAGTGAATGGGAAGGGGAAACAATGGTTAAAATCTTATAAACTGCTATTTTGATCATGTCTCATTTAATAGTGATGGGATTTGAAGATACAGTGAAATAAAAATACCTGCTTCTGTTCTTCTTCTTCATACTTGATTATAATCAATCTTTTACAGGGTTTTACAGACGTTTGCATCTTCCTTTCTCTGATCTTACTCCACAACATGTCAATATAGGCTGACATGTCCGCACATACATCCTGAAAGCGGGAAAGTACTTTTGATTAGATATGGGGTAAGGAGACGATACCAGTCAAACACAATAGTAGATATGAGCAGACCCTACCTCCCATTGCTTTTTCACTGAATCGGAGAGTGACTTAAGATCCTGAAGTTGGGGTTCAGAACAGAATGCTCCAAAAATGTGCACAGCAGACAGGAAGTCCTCCAGGAGATCAGGCTGTAGAGCTTTTAATGCCCTCTGCATAAAATCAACAAAACAGGTCACAGGGCAGTCACTATTAGATTAATTTATTATGTATTATTCACAGTACATACTTGTAGATTTCACAAGTTGTACAAAGTTGTGGAAACATTGTGAAATCTCTAACTGAGCCCAAAGACATTACATCATGCTATGTTTTTGTTCTGATAGTACCTCTTTCCTCTTGGCCTCAGCCTCTGTAATGTCTCTGTTGCCGAACAGCTTGATAGCCTGTTGAATCCGAGCCTGGACTCGTCCTCTGGTCTTCTCCAGTCGACTTTTAGCTTTTTGAGATTCTGATGGTCCTTCATGGAAACCCTTTTTATATTGTATGTCATTTTTGCAGTCATCAGTTGTCAGGTTAGGTTTCTAAAATAAATAAAAAAATATGTCATTTATGCTCCGTTTGTTGAAAAAATGCAAAATCAAGACAAAAATCGAGCTATTAAGCATATTGTTGTGGTTGTCATTTAATTATTACAGCACATAAAATAACTTGTGAATTGAATTTTGAATAATTACTGTATACATTTTACATGTCATAATAAATGAATCACCAGTAGTAGACAGTAAAATCAGTAAAAAAAAATGTATCTGAATTTCAAACCTGTGTATTGGCAACAGAAGATGATTCGATTGAGAATTGTAGAAATTGTGCCACAAATGTCATAATAGACTTCTCATCAGGGTCAGGGACATCAACATCTGAAAAACAGTTATGCAATTAAATTAAAAGGGGGCAACATGCTACACTTGTAATATTATATCTGAATCCACCTCACCATGTGGTTCCAGCAGACGGGGTATGTGGAGCTCCCTCTCTGACACCTCAAAGGCCCTCTCCAGGTTCCCTAGGTTGGTTCTGGTCTGGACTTGGGTCAAATCCACCAGCTCTGGTCTGAGAGAGCAGAGGATGGCCAAGAACGCCTCCCCACTCCTCCAGCTCAATGTAAAGTCTGTGATGGTGACAGAGCAACCAACCCTAGAATATGCACAAAAGGGAGTCATTTCGGCGCATTTAAAAAGTTAAAAATTATGGCAAGTTATATTTTACAAAAACAATTATCATTCTATTTAAAGTGAACTGTAATATTTTTAATGGGTATCCAAATCAAAGCTAGATAATATAATGGTACAAGCTCACCTATGGCACTGGTCTTGAGCCCATGTGAGCAGGGCCTGTTTAGCTGAGAGTCCAAAGCTCTTGTGTAGTGATGGTTGAGAACTTAAACAGGATTCATCTCTGTCCAAAGAGTCCAGGGAGGAAGGAGGAAATATGTTGGACAGATTGATGGCCATCTCCTCTATCTAAAAAAAAAAAAAAAATTAAGTTCACTTGTTCATATTTTTCTAGCAACTATTGGTTTGCATGCTTAGACATTGGATAATGCCAGTTCTCATTATCTACATATACTGTATTTTTTTCATGGTTTGGGTGGTGCTGCGACTTATATTCAGGTGTGACTTATATTAAAATATATCATTTCATATATATATATATAAATGTCAATCATATTCTGCAAATTGCAAGGAGTAAAATATACAGCCGAAAACGGTAATCGAGCAGCAGAAAGAATGTTTGGAGTGAACGAGAAACTTGTGTTTGACTGACGAAAAGCGGAGGATACTTGAACTGCAATGAAGAAAGCAAACAAAGCTCATTGTGGGCTAAAAGCTAGATTTAACTAGATTTAGCTAGAGTTGCTCAGAAGTGACACCGAGGATGAAGAATTCAATGGATTTAATGATTTGGAGTGAGATGGAGTGTTTGGTAAGTTTGTTATGTTCTGTTGTTTCTGCTCTAGTTTGCTGAATAAATGTTCATAGTGACGTGAACACACCAGACACATGTTCAGCCTGTTGCTCTCTGTTCTATTGTTATTAATATAATTTGCCTTTCAAGATGAAATGTCTATTCCTGGTCTCTAATTTGATCAAATAAATCCCCCAGAATGCGACTTATGTATATGTTTTTTTCTTCTTCATTGTGCATTTTTTTGGCTGATGCGGCTGATGCAATTTATACTCCAGAGCAAATTATTGTCCAGAAAATATGATACAAAGAAATTGTTTTAACAAAGTGCAAATGTAAAAAAAAAAAAAAGACACATTTAATAATTTTTTCTATTTATCTATTTAAATGAGGTACTTACTTGAAAATGGAGAATAATGGTCCATATGAGGCCAAGGATAATAGCAGGTTTTCCATCAATAATATCTGGAACATTTATATTTACTAATTTTACCTGTTAAAAAACACAAGAAAATGCATCTGAGGACACTTTCAGGCATGATAAAAAAAATTAACATACAGATTTGTTCCTGAGAAAGTCCAGTGCGGTCTCAATATCTGCTTTCTGCTTGAAGACTCCATGTATTCTTTGCCTTGTCTGTAAATAGGTTTTGTTAAGATTTAATCCCTTATTATTTACTGTTTGAATTTGGTGAGCAATAGAAAATTCAATTACCATGGGCTGGCCTGTAATCTCCTCCAGAAGGTCGAGCAGAATGGAGCCATCTTTGAGGTCAACAAACAGGTCTGACACACATGAGGGCGGACTCCTCTTTTAGATGACATACACAAAAATAACACAAGGTTTATTATAGGTTTACAACAGTCCCAAACAAAACAGCGTCTGATTATAGAGAATGATTTATAAATCTGTATTCAAACCAAGTTACATAAGTGAAGAACTGAAAGCTAGTATCACAGTCGTTATACGGACCTGTTGTATTACATAAACAACTCCATTTATGTTTGTGATGAGGAAACAACACAATAGAAGATCAGAAAATAGCCTAATATTATATAGCCTTTAAAATAGTTGCAAAAAGAACAAAAAATTTGATTGCTACTACAAATATCTCCTCTATTCACCTAGCACAACCCCTGCACACAAGCACTGTCACTGCTCCTGACAGGTTGCCCCAGCAGCAATGAAGAATGGCTCAAATGCAGAGGACAAATTCCCCAACAGGGACAATAAAATTATACTAGCAGTAAAAGTTAAACTAATGCATCACTTTTCCTACAACAGAAACCACAGCCATTTCTTTTCCTACTCAAGTCTGCAACTTTTCATTCATTGTTGACTGTCTAAGTTTGAGTATTTTTAAGTCTACAGAATATTAGCTGTATAACTGATGTAACAGGTTATGACGCTGTGTTGGCAGCTCCGATTACACACTGTCTTGCTCTACTTGGGCTCTATTTATACCCCTAACCCTTGCAGGACATGGGTCTGATGCCTCCTTGGACCAGGGTGACCAGATCCACTGTCCCCTATGTGACTCAGCATGTGACAGTTTGCAGCAGATCACTTACAGACTATGTCAACAGGAACTTCCCAACTGTTTTTATGTATTTGCATTACATATATGATGAGCAGTTGACCTACTTTTGATTGTATGCATGGGGAGGGGGGTGGTTTAAAATTGTCCTGAATGAAGCCATGTTGTAAAATTGCAGAAATGTGATTCTAGTTAACCTTGTTTACATCAGTAATTTGAATTAACCATACCTTCGCAAGCTGAGCGTTTATCCAGTTGGTAAATGTTCTTTTCTGAATTTGTTCTTGCTCCACTGTAAAAGAAAAATTACCTGTTAAATCGCAGCATTTGAATAACTTTTGAATTACTTTGAATGTGAAAGCAAAAGTTACATTTAATTATTTCCCCCAGGTGATATCGGATGCATTATGCTATTTGTTACTAAAAAAAAAATCTTTCCTGGTTCAAATCTACTCATCAAAACATGTGAAGTAACACTTGTTTGCATGATATATTCCCAAAGACACAGGTGTTAAACTCTGTGATGACTTAACTGTTATCAACTGTAATATCCTGCTTGTTTTATTGCCTTGCTTCCTACATCCTACATGGAGGCCTGCCAGGCAGATTAAGACGTGCAACAAGACAGAAGACAGCCCCAGACAGCGACATATTTAGACATTGGACACTCACAAAAAAACCTAGCTCGCCATTCACTGCATAAATAAGACATGTATAAACAGTGACGACGCTTTGGAAAAACAGGGGAACACTCCATAGGATCTGTTGGTAAAATAAAAGCTATACCAGATAAAGTACTAAGACAGATCTTGCTGAAAAGTGGGCACATGTTTTGCTTTATATTTAAACCATGACTGCTTTTATTATCTCAAGCTTTCACTCCTTTTTTAGCTAAGGGACTCAGAAAACCTATATTGTCCTATGATATTTCAATGATCCATGATATTTTAGTGCTCCGTGATATTTATTAAATTAACACAGTTTTGTTGTCTATACTTTAATTCACACCATTCAGCACAAGAGCTTGTCCTGGAATATAGTAATCTAGGTTCATGTAAAAACGGCATAGCAATAGCCTCAATTTAATGAAATGTACTTTGCATGCTCTCAAAAGCTCACAATTTTGGTGATACTGTTAAATCTTACCATGTAGCAGCATGTGCATGTCATCAATGTCCAGTGATATTCCTTCATCCTCTTCCTCTGCTCCACTTGAAGCCATCGTCAGTCCCAACAAACTGGGTTCATCTCAACAAGACATGAAAAGAAGGAGACAACTTAAGGGTTGCCAAAGATTCCACCAACAATTTTATTTAGTTTAGTCATCCTAGGATATGCCCATCCACACCCTTTCAAGTTCACACATGCAAAACTTTCCACAAGAGCTGCAAGAGAAATAGTTACCATGGTGTATGAAAACGCTCACTCAGCCATAGTCCAAAAACACAACAAGCACTAGAGATTCAAACTAGATAAACTGGTTGCTCACAGCTTTCACATACCTGGAGGTTTGCTGACAGCTTAAGCATGCTTTATGAAGGGAATCCAGGGCAGTGTGCCTCATCCACAACCCACAGTCAGTGGGCAAAATAGTGAATGGACCCACACAAGAACAGCACTTGAGGCAGAACTAAACCTGGAGGTGAACAGACATGAAGCAGGTGGAGTCAAGGGGTGGGGTTAAGATTCAAAACACTCCTTCACTTAAAGGTGCACTACGTAACTTTTCTGGAGGAAAGTTTGCATCCTGCTTTTTCCAATTATGCTTTTTCTTTGCCTCAAATGTTCCTGAGTATGGCATTATTTCGCAGTTATTCAGTTACAGTTTTTATTGTTCAAACATACCTTTGAATTATGAGTATACACAACCACAGATCCATGAGACATATTTAATGCCTTACTATAAAACATTATGGGCAAGCTGTAACATCTCCACGGAAAAAGCCAGGCAGAAAAGTTATATAATGCATCTTTAATGAAACCTCAATGTCTGAAACTTAACCAATAGATCCATGAACTTCACTGTAAAATCTTGCTTGATGATGGTAAAATATACTAATTAGGAGGCTGTATTATTTACAGTAAAGGCTAAAATAAAAACAAATGCTTAATAAGTTCACTATTTAAAAAAAAAAAAAACATAGTAGTGTGACCTACGTTTCTACGGTTCAAGATCGTTCACCAATGAACTTCAGTCTTAGCTATTTCAATTGATAAAATACTAAATAGCTAAATAAATAAAATGTTACCAATGATCCATTAACATCCATATCCAGTTTGTCCACGCCGTTTCCTCAAGATGGAGCTAAGAGCTAGCCACAGGTGTTTATGTAACAGTCTGGCTCCATGTGGGGGCGCTGTGCACAGATCGCATTACAAATCTACGGAAACTACACCCGAAGAAGAAGCCTGTCCCACGACTTTGAGGTTAGCAGCAGCCGCAGCGTTTTGACCTTTCCTCTACAGCAAATCCTCACAAAGTAACTATCTTATATTTTATTATTTAAGCATCACGCATCCTTTAGATCCAAATAATACTGGTGCACTTTACTGATCGGTTTGACTGACTGTACATGTTATGTAATCTGTGTGCCCCTGCTAAAATCACGTTAGCCTAGTTAGCATCACAAATGGTAGCTTCTTCTGCCATTCAAAAGCTAGTTTGTAATTTCAGATTAACGTGTTACCTCTCAAAGTGTTAATTATAAATTTTATCATGTATTTTGATATTTTGAGAGGTATATTTCCCTCGATCGTTAATTGACAAAATGCATAGATGCTAAATGGCTAATAGCTTTGCACCAGCTTGCTTCAGTCTAAAGGAGGACTTATGTGATATAAAATAATAATAATGTCGAAAGGGAATGCACATATATTATTTATAATGTCTGCGTTACTTGTAAAGAACCATATATTGTAATAACTTAACCATATATAGACATTACTTAAATAAACTAAAATAAAAACTCTAAATTGCGAAGATCAGATTTTCATTTGAGTTGATCTTTAAATATTTATGTCTGTATTGCAGATGAGTGGACTCTGGCTTAAAAATCTTTGGACAAAGGTTGGCCCCTACTACACAAAGGCTTACCAAGAGGTGTGGGTTGGTGTAAGCATCATGGGATACTTGTACTACAAACTATCCTATGGAGGTACGTGAAGTAGATCTAATAATAACACACAAGCGCATACATGCACATGCAGTCTGTACATAATTGACTTACTGTGTTCCTTTTTTATTTCATAGGAAAGAAAGCTGTGGACAATAGTAAGTGTTCTTGATTTGCCTTTGTTTTTCCTCATGGTATTGATTGTACTGTTTTAGATCTTAAGCTTTAATTTATATGATGGCTGTCCTGTATATTGTATATTACTAATATTTTTTTTATCACATAACTGAATGAATGAATAAATCCATTGTGCACCACTGTAGCACTTGTGTTATCTCAGTATGAAGACATATCTGTAATTTACATATGTATAATTTCTGTTTTACAGAACCTGCCCATTGAGCTGTCTGCTATGTGGACCTACCTCCAATCCCATATTATAATGCCCGTCATAGACCAGAGACCAGATTTGTGTTAATTTTGTTAATATGGAACCAATAAAGTTGATATTTAAAATGGGTATTGTTCTGGAGGTATTCATTGCTTTAAATGTATGCCCACTAATAGTCAATAGTTGATTATGGTAAGTAATTGAATTATGAATGTACTGAGTTTTTAAGGTTTGTTCATAAACTACAACAGCACAGGTTGTAAAGCAGATCCATTTATAAAGAAAACTGGTTTACACTTTCCAGGTTTACATTTAACCAGCCGTATTAAATAAATACCTTTTTTAATTTTTGGCTTTTGGTGGGTGTGTGGTCTCCTTAGCATATTACTTCACAAATTCACACACGTTATAATATAAGTTACAACATTACATGTAACTTCACCAAGCCAACAAGTCCACTATGTAAAATGATGTAAATTAAGAAGATAACACAAAACTACATTAAAAGAACCTACGTTAAGTACATCCAGTTGAGTCCAAACAGAGGCCGCACCTGTTCCAATTTCATCAGATACTCATCATTTTGATAGACGTTTTGGCAGGTCTTACGAGTTCTAATCTGATCTTTAGAAGTCGAATCTCTCGAATGCGTTTTTGACTGTCATTCACGTGTACCGCGAGGGTGGGGGGTGCAAATGACAGACCGGGCTTGTGTGTTCCCTCCCACTCCCCTACCGCCGCTGCTCTCTGCGACTCGCTCTGCGTCCGCTCCCTCTCCGCGCGTTCAAACATGGCGAAACTCTTTGCCATTATACCACCGCCACCACCACCCTCATCCACACCGCTCTCTTGCTCACCTCTTCTACCACCCTCACCATCCACGCTGTGCCGCCCGGATGCGTGATGACCCGGGAGGATGGAGAAGTTGTCCGCGAGTCTGTCGGAGATCACTTGGAACCCCTTGGCGCTGCCTCTGGACGCGGTGGTCAGCAAGTTCCGCCTGCCCACGCTGGTCCGCCTGGCACACGGTAAGGTACTCAGACCGTTAGTCAGGTGCTCCTACAGACAAGAGCAAGCATGTTTTAGCTCACATTTTCCAGATAAATTCCCGTTAAATTCCATGGCATATTTTTTGCAAAGTTATTGGCCTATAAATTGCACTGCTATTTCTATCTACTTTTACTTTTAACGCTATACTTATGTTCTTTATGTGTCAAGTAGCCTATGAATCATAATATTTGACTTTCGTGCCAAATATTTAAAGCCCATTTTGATTCATGGCATACCCAGGGCCTTAATATAGCAATTTTATTTTACACTTAGCAACAATATATTAAAAACACACGCTTGGATTATTTGAAACAACTGCTCTGGTCTTCAAGGTGCCCAAGTAATCATAAGAACATGATGCATATAATTTATTCTGAAATCCACATCTATGGTTTCCGTCTAATTCTAAAATATTGACATAATTACAAACAAAAAACTGTGGATTTGAGTTAAAAGTTCATTCTTCCTGGACTCTTTCATTTTAATAATTATGGTTGCCTTATTTTCCTACATGTTCATCAAACCAAGTCACATTTGGTGCAGTTGTGCGCGATTCCCGTCAGTCACAGCCAAAAGTGTCCGGTGCACCACAAAGTGTCTGTTGTGCTACTCGAGTGCTGCTCCGTTCCTTTTCATATGCAAATGCCGTAATCTGTCGGTGAATGTGGGGAATACTAAAAAGGAGCGAGGGAAAAACTCAGTTCACCAAGTTTGGCACTGTGCACAAATGCGCGCCCCCGTGCCATGTCCACCAAATTACGCACCAAGTTCCTTCTCTGTTTGCGCGTGGGCTTTGGAGGCAGAGGTATTGATTAACCCCACTGCTTAAATCTGGGATGTTTGCGAAGGCAGCCGACCAGGAGCAGGTTAGCTATTGACAAAAGGCTCTGTGGACATTTGGCATTAACTCACCACAACGTTTTAACAGGTGATACATGGTCCTTGGTCCGTGCGTGAGGCTGGGTGCAAAGGGCCTGTTAATGGAAAGAGGAGAGAAATTCCATGACTATATAGTATCAAATTATTTTCCAAGAAACCATAAAAAGGCTAACAGTTTAATACACTCAGTAACAAAAGGCACATTGTGGTCAACTTAACATCTCTCACTTAAACAAATTATACTTTTTTTCTTTTGGTTCTAAAACATAATACTGCTCATTGTAGCGTTATATGGGGCACATTTGTGATGTGCACTTGTTATGAACTATTTATTGGAATAATGTATTTAACCAGTCATTGTCACTATCTGCAAATCTGAGAGAGACTGTACTACTACTGAAAAAAGGGTTTCACACACAATTTGTTTTTGTATTGTTTTTCGCAAGTTCTGTCAGTAAAGAAATATACAGTAAATAGTGGTACCTATTTGGATGACCATTTATCTTGTAGACCTACTTTAAAAGATTATTTAGCAACAATACTCCCAGAGCTCTACTCTTGAGTGTACTGTTAACAGATGCAACTGAACTCCAGGTGGATAAGTTGTGTAAATGCCATCCAATAATACAATGAATTATATGGGACCTACATTTATTTCCCCATCACTTCTACACTAAAGTCAAACTGGCTTGCCTTTAACTGTGTGTGGGTGTGAGCTGGTTTGCCATTGATGTAGCTCTGTGCTCTCAGCATAAATCAATGCGGTGGCCTGGCTCCATTCTGGGGGCAGTGTAATAGTGGGTTGCCAGATCCTACAAAAGTCCTGATGACTACAGGGCTGGTCAAATGTCGCACTAATTACAGACACTGAACTGTGAATCTATGTTGATGATTCCTAAAGGTGAATTGTGTAATGTTTCTGGTGGAGGGTCCATCAAATGCTTTTCTCCATGGAGATGTTATTGCTTTGTCTGGAATGGTTCACAGTATGGTATTAGCCCTTTCTACCTTCATGGAGACCAAGCCAGGCCAAGTTATATGTCAGATCTGCGAAGAAGCAACACCTCTCACAGTCAGAATGCCTTTTTTTCTATGTATTTTTTATAAAACCACCTGTAATTGAATACATGTAAGGTAAAGCTGTTTAATGTCATACTGTGGAACATTCCAGGCAGACTAAGGACATTTCCATAGAAACAAGCAGGTGACGGACCCCCAACCAAAAAGTTACACAATGCACCTTTAACATTATTAATCTAAAATACCCAAAATAAAATGTGTGAATTATAAAAATAGCATGCATAGCTAAAGGTGCATTTCTGACATATTAATTACTCATGGAAACAGGACTCATCTGTCATATGATTCATTAATCACCAAACCAAAACCAAATGTAAAGAATGAACTTAAACATGTTTATTATTTTCTTGGTAATATGTGGGATTATATAAAATTAATTGAATATCCCTTGTTATCCCAGTTACTATGGTGTTTCCATTTTGGTTTCATATGGGCCATTTTACACATTGTGTTCTAATATAAGTGTATGATCCCATTGTAGAACTGTTAAAGGTACACTGCGTAACTTTTTGGTTGGGGTTCCCTCACCTGCTTGTTTCTATGGAGATGTCATTCCTCTGCCTGGAATGTTCCACAGTATGACATTAAACAGCTCTACCTTACATTTATTCAAGTACAGGTGGTTTTATTGCTCAAAAACAGGCATTCAGACTGTGAGCGGGGTCACCTCTCCATAGATCTGTCTTCTAACTTGTACTGGTTTGGTCTCCATGAAGATAGAAAGGTTTAATACTATACTGTGAAACATTCCAGATAAAGCAATAACATCTTCATGGAGAAAAGTTACACAATGCACCTTTAAAACGGTCTTATATGTTTTTGTATTTTTTCCATTGTTAATAGAAGTACCACCAGTGACACCACTGTGTTATAATAATAATTTTGTTGGCAGGTGAGTGTGTGGAGGGTCTGGCGGAGGAGGACCTGGTTCTTCTTCACTCTTGTCGACAGTGGACCACAGTGACCGCCCACAGCCTGGAGGAGGGACATTATGTCATCGGACCCAAGATTGACATACCCCTCCAGTACCAGGGTGAGGAACAGCTCCGCTCACATGCTCTACTCTACTTTTGGGATTATTTTGGAGCTATTTAGTTCCTATGAAATCAAATACTGCACTTTATGGATTAGAGACGTTTGTCCACTGGAAGCATAGGCTAATCTTCCTTACTGTGTGTTGGAATAAGTTAGCCCACACATGACCTTTTTCATGCAGATACAAAGTACATTTAGTTAATTTAAAATACAACATTTTTATCCAGTTGAGACTTAGAATAAGCCCATTTGTATTAATCCATGAGTGAAATGATATAGCTCAGTATTAGCTGGAGGCAAATTTTAATAATACTAATAATCAAACTTGAGCAAAATTGCAAAGCAGCACATCTTTTAGCTCTTCTGGTTTTGATTCTATTATTAAAGCTCAACTATGTAACTTTTCTATGAAACTGTTGCCACCTCATCTCCAATCCAAGCCAACTTTATTTGTATAGCACATTTTACCAACACAAAGTCTCCAGGCACGATGTAAATTAACACATTTTTTTTTTTTTTTTTATTCATTCATTTCAGGCAGCAGCAATCACAAAACGACAACATATCAACATACTGCACAACATGCCAGTTCTACCTGAAATACATTAAATAAAATAAAGCATAAAATAAACAAATTACCAAGTCAATAAAAAAACGCTCAAATTAGTAAACAGGAAAAATAGCAAATAAAATAAATAAAAGTCAGTCAGTGAATAAAAGTGTGTTTTTAAACTCAATAGAGTTTAAAAACACACATAAAAATGCATGTCTCTATCAGTTTAATGCCATACTGTGAAACATTCCAGACAAAGCAATATCGCCAAATGAATTAGATGTGTATTTTTAAAGGTGTTTTTTATGTTGGGCACAGTTTGTTTGTCCTTTTTTACTCTCTCAGCCCACATCCATTCAAACCTGTTCACACACACACACACACTCACTCACTCACTCACTCACACACACACACTTTCTCTCACTGTCTCTCTTTCATTCATTCATCCTTCTCTCCTGTATTACTGCTGACCTTCTGTGGCTCAGCTCATTGACTGCCCCGTCTTCTTCCTGAATGAGTTTGTGTGTATCTGTGTGTGTGTGTGTGCGTGTGTGTGTGTGTGTGTGTGTGTGCGGATGACCTCACCGGGGCTCATCCCATTGTTCCGAGTGTCCAGGCCGTGTCCTATTATTATGACCGTGAGTGTAACAGGATCTTAATGCGGCTCTTCCTCCTCTGATGGAGCACCGGTGATGTCAGTGCCGGACTCCAAACACAAACACGGGGCCCACGTCACCACGGTCCTTTTAGGTGTTTGCGACAGGAAGTGTTTAATAACCATAATGGAGCGATGAGGAGGAGGAGGAGAAGGGATGGTCACGGATACAAAGTTGGAATAGTGTGATGTAATTTTTATTAAAGGGCCCATATTACACAATTTTTTGATCTATGTTATGTCGTTTTCTCATCAAAAACACGGTCAGAGTTGTGTTTTGTATCACATGTTTAACGCACAAATCCCACATATTTAGGCTGAGTTCGTCTCTCAAACAGAAAACGCTCTGTTCCACCTTGTGATGTCATGTGGCAATACAGGAAGGGCTCCGCTGTGTTTTGAAACTCCAAACTCCATGCACCTTCACTATCATTTGGACAATTTCAGTCCTGGAATTGTCCATCTCTACTGAACAAAAGATAAAAGGTCTATGTTAACATGAAAAGTACCACTTCATGACATCACAAGGTGGACCAGAGTATTTTGAGCTTTGGAGATATAGACAGACTAATAAAGGATTACTCAAACATGCGTGAATGAAACAAAACACAACTTCAGGTATGTTTTTGAGGGGGTAACAACATTATAACAGGGTGTAAAGCTCAAAAAGAGTCAATTTTGTGTATTATGGGACCTTTAAGTGAACAGTATTATTGGAAATCTAAGTGCAGTTCTTTTTCTCATATTGATCAATTTGATAAAAATGGCTTATAGAGGTAATTTCCTAACACATAAACAATACATAACTGCCATAAAAAAGGCAAATTTATTCGCCCAGAAGTCTGTTCAAAACTACATGCTTTTACTGATAGATGATTGGCTGTAAACCTCTCCATTAAAAATACCAATGGTACTGACAATTCACAGCTATAATACTGTAGAAAATGTCATGTTATGGAGTTATGCAGATGCCCAGGCCAAAAAATAAGGACAACGAGATCTGCTGCAATGAAATCTTACTTTAAAGGTCCTAGATTATGCAAAATAGACTCTTTTGAGCTTCAAGCCGTGTTATAATGTTGTTACCTCATCAAAAACTTACCTGGAGTTGTGTTTTGTTTCAGTCACATGTTCCTGTATTATCACATGACAAGGTGTTACAGAGTGTTTTTGTCAGAGAGAAGAACTCAGCCTAAATACATAGGATTTGTGTGTTAAACATGTGTGAATGAAACAAAACACAACTCCAGGTCTGTTTCTGATCAGGAAATACCATTATAACATATGTCAGAAAATAGCGTAATATGGGACCTTTAACCTATAGTCCTCTCCATATTAAACCTACACATTATTCAATTACAGGTGTTGTTATTGTTATATTTTTGTTATATACCTTGAAAAACATGCTTGTTAATGTCAGCTTATCACCATGGAGACTAGTCTAAAATGTACGTAATGCACCTTTAAAGTGCAACCATGTTCTTTTGTGTTGAATGAGCGAGAGTGCGGGTGAGCTCATGTCTGTGATGACTTCATACAGGAAGTCTAAATAAACTTATGTGGAGACACAGTAACTGGCTGTAGGTTTTCCCTCAGGACTGACCACAGGATGCTTCTCTCTCTCTCTCTTTTCTCTTTTTCTTTCTCTCTCCCTCTCTCTATCTAATCCCTGTCATGATGGCATGAGTTCAAAAGAGGAGAAAGAAGGAGAATTTGTAGACTTACAGTATATGCCCAAGAGCCTCTGGTGGAAGAAGTACTCAATTTTGTTCCTTAACCTCTTGAGACCCTGTGGCCCCATACGAGGACATTACATTTTTGCCTCTTAGCACCATGATTTTCAATTATTTTAAACTTTCACCTGTAATCAACTAAAAACCTCTACAGCAGCTCCCGAAAGTAAAAAACAAACAAACTGCATGGTAAAGTTTAGATGCAAAATAATGTATCTTAATGTCTCTTCATTTGGCATTAAAATTTGACCCATTTTATTGACCACAGCAGACGAGAGCATCAGGAAATGTCATGTCCTCGTTTGAAGACATTGGGACTGTGTTATATTATTGATTGTACATGTTGTTAGGTAAACTTGGGAATATTTAGATGAGTTTACAGTTATAAATTGCTGGACGTTTCTGCTGCTATAGGGAAACTGCTGCCTGTCTCCACTTTTTGCACCTCTACTTTTTTTTTGTAACGATTGAAAACCAGAAAAAATTAAAACTGTGGACCACATTTTCAGGCCTTTTTGTGTGTTTTTAACCTCACTCACTGAACCCCAACCCGCTCACGGTCGACCTGGCCACATTTGGCAGGTTTAGGGTTGTAAAAAAAAGCTAATTGCTGTTTTTTTTTTTTTTTTGTAATTTATTTATATATTTTAATGCTTTTACATTTTTTAACCAATGGTGTCATACAGAAGACTTACTTAGTAGGTCCTACTTATCCCAAATAGCAAGAAGAAATGAAAAATGGACACCAGACAAAAGCTCGGGTCTCAAGAGGTTAAGTAAGAGTACAGATTTTTTTTTAAATCAACAGAAAAAATCTATCCATCCATCCTTATCTGGGGTCGAAAAAATGAAAAAGTTTACTCAAGTAAAAGTATTAAAGTACCAGTTCAGATTTTGAGATCTTATAAAGCTTCAAATGTAACTATGAACATGTTAAAGACAAACCCCTCAGTCTTTAAAGCAGTTCTCAGACAATAATAAAAGTACTTTGACATAACAAAGTACTTTGGTATAACAATCAAAGACTGGATAATCATCAAACACACCACATTAAACAACTTGCCCATCCTGCCCAATGGTTTTGTAATTAAGAATAAATCATTAGAATTATTATATCAAAGTACTTTTCAGTCCAGTTCAACAATTCAGTGGAATAGAAAGTACAGATACCTAAAATATATACTTAAGTACAGCACTTTACTGTGTTTACCTCGTTGCCTTCCACCACTGCCAAGAGCATAACAGTGTACAATGATGGTATTTCCTACAATCACCTGAGCAGTAGTTCAACCATCAACCTTAGCCTTTCATTGGAGCCAGTACCACCACAAATACTTGAATAACACATGGGAGCACATTGGCTTATTCATATTTTGCCAATTTAAATCAAACTGTGATCAAACTCATCTCTGTGATGAACTGCTGTTTTGGTAAAATCACCATAAACACTCCCATTGGTCAACCTCAGCTACGCTCTGAGTGAGTGACTGGTGGATTTAAAGGGCCCATATTGCACTATTTTCTGATCTATTTTATAATGTTGTTACCTGAAAAACATACGTAGAGTTGTGTTTTGTTTTATTCACACATGTTTGACACATACACTCTGGATATTCAAGCTGAGCTCTTCTCTCAAACAGAAAACACTCTGTTCCACCCTGTGATGTGATGTGGTAATACAGGACCACTGTGTTTTTAAACTCCAAACATCTTCACTAAAATCATTTGGATGATTTTTCCTGGAATTAAGGGGGCAAAAGGTAGCTGTTAACTTGAAAACCACCACATGACAAGGTAGAACAGAGTGTTTTGAGCTTTGGGGATGTAGAGAGAGTAATAATAAAGGATTACTTAAACAAAAAACACAACTCCAGGTATGTTTTTGAAGAGGTAACAACATTATAACATGGCTTAAAGCTCCATTATGTGTAACATTGGACCTTTAACCAGTTATAATGAAGAATGCACTTTCAGAAGAGGCAGGGGCAGGTGCTTTTAGTTACCTCTTCACGGCAATATAAAAATGGTATGTTTATGTAGATCAAAATCATGTTCTGGCTTCAAGAAAATCACCCACTCAAAATAAAAATCTAAATGTATAGTCAGAATAATCAATGATAAACTCAACTTGAATGTAAAAGTACCTACAGGGGTATGTTTTTTATGTTAGCATGCTTTTGTGTACACCTCTGCTCTACCTCCTCCATCTTCCATTCTGTGAAAGCAGCAGGTCCACTTTGTATTGTACGATAGGTGCTAGCTTCATTCAAAGAGGTGGTGGGGGTTGTGGACACAGTATAAAGACATGGGGAGGACTGAATAAGTGACTGTGGAGTTTGGCATTCAGCTTCTCCTCCCAGACAGAAACCCTCTCCTCTGGTCACTGTGACTTTAGGAGGTAAACAAAATACCAGGGGAAAAAAAGAATTGAATGTACTGTCCACAAATTGCACTTCACGGACATGTTGGTTGGGACTGGAAGGGCATCTGGCACAAAAACATGAGTAATATGACATGGAAACTTCAAATGGACAAGGGAGCACGCTGATAGAGACCAATATAGACCTTTTTTGGCAATTGATTTGAATAGAATCCTTAAAAATGGTAGCTCAGTTGTTAGAGGGTTCAAATCCCACTCTTGACATGACAGTGCGATTCCAGCTCCCACAGATGAATTGTTGGCAAGACACTTAACCCCCTTCACCTCCACCTCACCTCTCTGGTTTCTTTATGTGGGAAAGTTAAAGGGCTGTACAAATTACCCCCCAAAACTGCAGAAATATCACTATAACATTGTTTGAAAGATTACAATGTTACTATGTTCCAGTTTTATTTTTAATAATCTTTTTGCAACTTTTTTCACATATTATTCTAAACAATATAACCAATATTCAAATTTAGCATATTTTCAAAAAATGTACAAAATTATATTGATAATTTGATATATTTTCCACTTTAACATAAAACATGGTTGGCTACTGCAGTTAGTCCAGTCACAATAAATACTACACAATGACTTAGAAATGAATTTATTTTATTGTATATGTGAATTTCAGCTTAGAATGACACCATGGCACAATGACTAACATTTCAATGAATTATTACTTTAATACTTTAATGCAATACTTACCTGAGTACCTGAGTAATTTTCACTTTATGGTGCTTTTTTTTATTATAGAAAAGTGAAGAAACAAACAAATAATTCAAGCAAATCATTATAGGCTACTGTTTTTGTGGAATAGTAGATCCATTAGACCTAATGCCTCTCTCTATTTTTGTATTTTAAATTTCATGATGATTATTTATGTTTTGATTTATTTGAATTGTGATGTTAATGTATTTCTTATTCTGTAAAGCACTTTGAATTACTTTGTGTACGAATTGTGCTGTACAAATAAACTTGCCTTGCCTTAGACTGGATATTAATTACCAAAATATGTTATGTTTTCTTTTCAGCTTTTTGTTTCTGTATAGGTTTTTGAGGACTACGGCCCATTAAAAATGTTTAGTTTTGTTTTACATTGTTAATTGCTACGGCAACAATCCAAAATTTTCATTACTCTGATCTCATGGGTGGCATTAAAAGCTTCCTTATTTGGCCTATATTTCAGTCAAGCGCCGGAACCAAAGCAGCTATGGTCAATGTTTTCTTGCCGCTGTAAGTCGGCTGGTCAAGTGAAACATTTACGGACGGGGTGAAGCGGAGAGCGTTGTGTGTGTGTGAGGGTCTCCATGGATACGTGTCTCTGCTCTGCCTGAGAATGGGCTCCTTTATGGGTTACCATGACGACCCCGCTGGTTGCTGATTGGCCTGGAGCTGGTGCCAGGTCAGAGGTTACGGAGGTGTCTTTGTGTCCGCCCCGTACCGACGGCTTTGCACTAGAATTAACCTCTTAACTCGAGTGTGTAGTTTTGCTCTTCTGTTGCTTTTGAATTTATTTCTCAACATTTCTCACGTGAATTTGGATGTTTGTTGTGGGTCATAAAAGTTTTTGTTCTAGTCCCAAGCCTGGGTAAACAGAGAATGTTGTATGAGAAAAAGAAATAATTACAGTAAATGTGTACATATTAATGCATAAGGCTGAAAACTTGGTCTGGCTTAGATCATAATGGTGGTTGGTATTGGGAGTGAGACCCCTATAGGTTCTTATCCAGGCTTACTGTGAGGGGGGCTTGCATCTCCACAAACCTGACACTTACTTGGTGTGGAGAGGGCTTGTTTCCATGGAAATGTTGTTTTCAATATAATCTTCCACAGTATGGCATAAAGCTTATTTATCTCCATGGAGAGTGTTCGAAGGTATGGTTTTATCTTCATATTACCTATGATGACCTGCATTATTCCATAGAATGACTTGCCACCTCTAGAAAGGTACATACTATTCTTTTAACCTGTTAACACCCGCCTAATTTGGTCTGTGCACAACGGTAACACATACCCAAGTGCCAAAGCTTATTAAAAGAAAATCTTAGACCCCACATGCTTGTGTGATACATCATTTTAAAGCTTAGACCTTCTAGTTTCTGGAGATATGCATATGAAGAATGTGAGTGCAGGCTAACTTACAGTACAGACATTCAAAATGTCTAAAAATTGAATTTTTTTGCCTCGAAAAAAAACAACAAAATAATAAAGGCTGTAACTTGGGCAAACTTCATCCTAGGCATTGGTGGCTCACTACACCCACTGCTGAATTTCAGACCTCTAGGCCTAAGGGTTTGGATGCTGTGACTCTTTTTGTAAAAATATGTCAATTCGCCACAAGTGTCCAAATATGTACCAGATGTTCCAAACTGTAATAAGATGTAATGTATAATAAATAAATCTTCTTCTGAACTTTAGGCTTGTTTTCTTAAGATAAATAACTAAAACAAGCCAAAAAATTTCGCTCCATATGCCTCTGGTACCTCCACCAGTGTCTGTGCGTAAGAGGAGGAGAGAGAGAGAGTCCCCATACGCAGCGCGCACGGAGCTAGCCTATCACTATCTCACCTCTGCCCCACATGGGGCCCACTGCCGAAATCGTCTTTTCATAGGCTACTCAGATCTGTCAATCATTTCCTGAAAGAACCAATGACTGAAGAGCTTTTGCCGTGGACCTGTCCCTCGGTCATGCGCAATACGCCGCTAACTGGACGCGCTCGTTTGGGTCCGCGAGCTGTAGCGCGCAGCCCCGAAGGCGCACTGAAGCCTGGATACGCTTGTTTTGTAGCTAAGAGTGTGGGGAAAACAAACATACATACACCGCTAACAGGAGCTAAGCGTTTAGCTATGCTAAGGACCAAGAGGGAGAGTAGTAGAGAGATGCGTCGCTCATCCATTCAGACAAACTCGGACTTTCTGGATTATTTCTCCACATGGAATTATTTTATGAAAAAAACAACTGGATATTCTTTTTCTGTGGACTGTTACGGAGCACAGCTATTCCTGGACTGGACCCGTTTCGGACCGACAGAACCGGCTCAAATCTAAGAAATGCGCAAATATGTTTAGAATATTTTCGGGAATTATAAGTTATGGCTCTCTGGGCTCGCTGTGTGGCATGAAATGAATGATATGGTTGTTTTACTGAGGAATTAAGCTTTCAAACGATGTATAGCATGTCAATATTGAAAAATAAGTAAGGTCAATATCTGGCTTGACTTTTTAATGTTGTGTAATCGCCCGCCGGCGGGCGGGTGGGTGGCAAGCGTTAACTTGCCTCCCAGATGATAAAAAATCCCTTCTAACTACTTTTTACAGTCTTTTGGTCAATACTGACACCGCCTGTATGTAAATGTACATATTGTTTGTCCAGGGAAGTTCAAGCTGCTGGACGAGGACCGTGATGTGAGGGACCCAGTGCAGTACTTCTCCAGTGTGGAGGAGGTGGCCGGAGCCTTCCCCGACCGAGTCTTCGTCATGGAGCCCATCACATTCAGCGTAAAGGTAACACTCTCTTTAGAAAACAATACACTAGGACAAAGCCTGCACTTAGAAGGAGAGCTCACCAAACCAAAACATGGGTCGTAGAAACGCTACATTTTCTTTACTTTAACATATTTTTCATGAAAGCTATACAACACTTCATTTTTAAATGTGTATCTTTTTCCATGAGGGTCCACCACCTGCTTATTACCGGTACTCACAATAAGAATGTGTAATAACATGTATTTGTATTAGCAATAAAAACAGCTTAAACTGAATAAATGCACACAGATGGGTTCAATGCCAAACTACGAAACATCCCAAGTATAACATCTCCATGGAGAAAATATGTGGGAGACCTGCCCACCAGAAAGAGTGCAGATTTGTTCTAATGCAGGGTCAAAACTATTAAATATTAAATTTCTTAGAGGGTAACATTGGTATTGTACTTGTTGTAAATGATAACAATACTAGCCAAATGAGAACTCTTTCATGGATGTAGGCTACTTGAATATCCAGCCCCTTCACTCCAAAATAGTTTCCAACAACTCTAGTCTTGGACACACCTTCATTCTCTCACAATTCTTACAGTTTTATAAGACAAATTCAATGCGTATGTTTCAGGTTGTGTCTGGGGAGTTCAGTGATGACAGTGAGCAGTACAGTTTCAGTCTGCAGGCCGGAGACGAGCTGTCACTCATGGGGAAGGCGGAGCTTCTGTGTGCCACGCCCTCCAAGGACAAGACAGGCCTGAGCGCATTGCTGAGACGCCTGGGAAAGACTCCAAGGAGTGAGTACAGCCAAGGTCACCCCAACCCTACTGTTTAATGGGAGCAGTGGGCTCGTAACATGGGCTATTTCATTTCCACAAAGTAAACATCCCCCAATTACTTTACATCAGGACATCATTAAAGGTGCACTATGTAACTTTTGAGATGGAGGGTCTGTTACCTGCTTGTCTCCATTGAGATATCATTGATTACCTGGAATGTACCACAGTGTGACATTGCATTCAAGTATAGGTGTTTTTATTGCACAAAAATACTTGCCACAGAACCGACCTGTAACCAGGCCTGGTGGAATCTCACATCGCAAACTTCATTTGATATAGTCTAATACATAACATACATTGCTGTAAATGAATGTACAGCTGTTGTTGCCTGAATTAATCACAGAAACCAAGTATTCAATGAGCGCTACACATATGGTAAGAGCTAAGAGAACAAAGTAGAAATGAGTGTGATTTATAATAATTAAACTTACAGAAAGTTAAGTAAATATGGTGGGGCTACTGTTGGGACACTTACCCATTTCAGTCACAGAAATGTTGCAACATACAGGTAGCAGAAATAAATATAAAAGAATAATAATTATGTGGACATGCATAGACATCAGTTAAATATGTTGTGTCTGACATACAACCAATACTGAGTCAATATACAAATAGAATTATGGATGTTTATCAGACAAGATGCAAAGTTTTCCCAGCTTTGGTTTCATAAGAAGTGTTGTGTAACAATAAAATGAAAATACATTTCTTTCTCGCAGGTAAAACTCCATGCCTGGTTTGCATGAATCACCGCACCAACCAGAGTGTGAGCCTGCCCTTCGCCTGCCGGGGGCGCTTTTGCACACGCTCCCCTCTGGAACAAGGCATGCTGGGAGGAGAACACACAGTGCGGAGCATCATCGAACGCGTCCGCCTCCCCGTCAACGTCTCTGTGCCGACCCGCCCGCCCCGGAACCCGTACGACCGTCATGCAGTGAGAGAGGGCCACCGCTACAAACTCCTCAACATTGTTAGCAAAACTGTGGTACTGTGCTTGGTCCTCCGCAGACAGGAAGTATCCCCTTCCCACTTCCTGTTACTGCGGTGTATGCCTAGATTTAACGTAGCGGAGACGTCTGTTCACACGGCGGCTTTGGAGAGCCTGCTTTTACGACACGCGTTTGACCCAGACGCTTACTCCCGGGCTGTCAGGGAGACCCGTCCGGAGCTGGAGTGCATGACGGAGGAGTGCACCAGCCCACGCCGCTCGCGAGTGTGCGTGGGACAGGACTCACTCGCCCCCGCCCTACAACGCCTCTCCATGTGCGGCTACGTGGGCGGGGTCACCGACGGCCTATCACAGCGCTGCAGGGATTCTGTGGGGGAGGGGCCTGGCGAGGAAAGGGAATACATGACTCCCGAGTGGACGGACACGGACATGAGGACCAATGAGGAGATTCCGTATGAAGAACTCTGGACCAATCAGAACACAGAGAGTTTGGGGAAGGAGCCTAATATTATTTCCATTCACTCGTCCTCCTCTATGGACGGGTCACTGGGTACAGTAGTGACCAGAGTGTCCACCCCGCCACCTGTACCGCCCAAATCAGATGCGGTGAGTGGTCCTGTCTCCTCCTATCCAGTCCAGGGCAGTATCCGGCCTCTCAAAGTCAAGACACCCATCTGAATTATTCATACATTACAGCTTTTAACCTCCCTGACCACACACAGACACACACACACTTCCTGGAAAGGCCGTGCTCTGGCTAATGCTTATGTGACGTGAATACATCCTGGTTAAATGTAGCTCTAGTGACATAGAAGGAAGGCTATTTCAGTTGTCGCTATATATAGTGAGATTCTCAAGACTTTTACTCAATGAAAAGTGAAAGTTAAATAGAATTAAGTGCATAATAATTCTTCGGATTAGTATGAAATGTTTTATAAAGAATATGAAACTGTAGTAACTCGACAAAGCTATTTTAAACAAAAATGAACAAATGAAATGCTTTTAAAGTCCGTTCATTTAAAGGTGCACTATATAACCTTCCTGAAGAAATATACCACCTGCTTGTCTCAATCGACAATGTTACTTGACTGAGAATGTTCCACAGAATGACATTAAACTTCTCTATTTTGCATTTTTTCAATTACAATTTGTTCCTATTTATCAAAAATCCTTAAAATGCATGCATTCTTACTGTAAGCGGCGTCATCTTCCCACAGATCTGACCAGTAATTTTGTCTGGTAGTCTGTTCGTCGCTGTGGAAATGGAAATAGACATTTAATGACCTACTGCAGATCATTCCAGACGAAGCAAAAACATCTCTATAGAGACAAGCAAGTGGCGTACACAGTTTAAGTTAGTTTAAAATCATAATATCTTTCTCTGTTTGGTTGAATATGAGTTTATTTCTATGAGAAGAGCAAAGCAGACTTAACAAACCATAGATAAGTTTGGACATCTGAGTACAGTCATTTGTTCTCCCTCATCAAATGCACTGTGGGCGTTGATGTGTGTGATCCACTGCAGGCCAATTACACCCTGCCACCTCTTCTCGTATTCCCTTACATTTAGCTGTCTGCTGGATCGGTCACCAAGTTCAAAACAAAGACGCAAACACTACTTAACCGTACAATATAAATGTATATAATGTATATAATGTCTTTTGCCTGTAGGTCAGAGAGGAGTGCCGTTACCTGATAGCTCCTCCCGTCCCCCCTCGCTGTTCTAAAGGAGGGTCCATCTCCAGTCCTGCCCCCAGCCCACCGGTGCCCCCACGATTTCCCAAAACCTCCACATCTCCAAGGCCCAACCTGTCCTTCTACTCCTCTGGATTACAAGAAAGGTATCATAACAAAATACATAGTTACATAGTAGGACTCCGTAGAGGCTTGTTTTGACTGTTTGAAAAAGTAGATGGGGTATTAGTAAGTATTGCAATATCAACTTTTTGGAGATTTCTACCATGTTATAATGTTGTTCCCTCATTAAAAACATGCCTGAAGTGATTTTATCCAGTCCATGCATGTTTGAGTAATCTTGCAATCTCTCCGGGGTACAGATTCTTCATAAATATACAAAAGCTATACACTATAACTTCACAAACCTGATGCAATGTGCGGTAGTTTCATTCTCCCTAAATGTTTGTGTTCCAGCTGCCCCTCCCCTGATACCTCCCTGTACTGTTACCCCTGCCCTTGGGGAGACTGTCCTGCTCCGAACCCCACCAGTCCTGAACCATCGCCCGCCCCACCCGCAGAGAGCACAGCCAATCCGCAGCCAGCACAGGCCACATGGGTGGAGCCATGGGTGGAGTCGTTCTCTGGGCCCCGCCTCAGGCCGCCGCCCCCTCAGAGCCGCTTCGCCCCCTTCGGTGCACTGAACCCCTTTAACCGCCAGTCGCCCTGCCCCTCCCCAGAGCCCAGCCCGCCCTCAGAGTCCACCAGGGGGGCAGAGGGAGGCGAGACTTGGAGCCCGCCTCAGGACCTGTCTGCGCTCTCATTGGAGGAGGTGTCTGCCTGTCTACGCTTTATCGGCCTATCAGAGGCGGCAGTGGCGGTGTTTCAGAGGGAGAGGATCGACGGGCGCCTCCTGGTTCAGCTGACAGAGGACATCCTGTCACATGACTTCCACCTGAGCCGTCTGCACGTCACCAAGATCATCCAGTTCATCCAGGGCTGGAGACCCAAGATCTGAGCCCACATGGACCGGGCCTTCAAACCTGTATACTACTGCACAGTACTACTGCACTCTACTATTGCACTGTACTACTGAACTGTACTACTGAACTGTACTACTGCACAGTACTACTGCACAGTACTACTGCACAGTACTACTGCATACTTCTATTGCCCAGTACTTATGCACAGTTCTACTGCATAGTACTACTGCCCAGTACTACTGCACTGTCTGATGGTCAAGCTCCCATATTGTGCTGAGAGCTTCTGAAACCAGGAAGGGCTCCTACTGCACACAGACATCAGACATCTTTGACAGATTTGGTTCTAAATAGTTCAGCAAGTATTATATGGCTAATATTGGTGCAAATAATAAAAATATGTGGTGTGTGACAGACAGAATCCAAGCATTCAGGTCAAACTAAGAGAACTCCTCAAGACCATTGAAGAATGAAAACGCACAATATGGGAACTTGGGAAATACGACACGTAGGTACGATTATAAAAAGTGTGTTTTATAGTATGCAGCTTTGAAAGCAGAACTCCTCAGAAACACTGAGCCTCATGTGCCTGTTGGCCCCTCAGCCATAATGTGCCTTCACTGTGAAGCAGCGCTGAGCCCAGTGACTGGACCTCCGCCCCCTGGTGGCCTAACTGCAAAGTGATCAAATATGATATTTCCTTTTCAGAACAAAGTACAGAGTCTGATGGTTCCTCAAACCAAGACTAGTTTACAAAGCAGTTTTCTCTACAATTCAAATGACCCAAACCTGAATGTAAAAGTAAAGAATGCAGATTGCAAGAACTTTGAATTTACCACTAAGTTGACAATGTGAAGAAATTGTATTTATGAGGGTCTCATCCTTATGTATGATCCAATTGTAAGTGTTATTTGACAGGTACATGAACAAGAACAGTAGACTAAGCTAATTAAGCTAATTATTTAATCAAACTTAATTAGTCAGAAAAAATAGTTAAATGCTTATTGGGTGGTTATGAAATTAAATTGATGTCTATATATTTGTTGTGTAAAAAGATAGAATATAAGATGCTTTTTTGTTTTTTTCAAATTATACCTCAGATTTAGGTTAGTATTACTTTACTTTAACTACAGATTAAGTGATAAACATGTTATTTCCAACATTTATCACTACTTTCAGTTGTAAGCTATGCTGCTACAAATATAACCAGAAAGAATGATCAAATAAAGCACAAGATTTTAAGAAACATTGTAAGTCTTTTATTAGAGATGTTGTGTTGCTTTAAAATATCATTTTTAAGTTTTCTAAGCACAATATTGAACCATGCCCTGCACTTTGTAGACCCAGGAGAGATGGTACAGATAGAGAACTGTAGTGTTACTAATGATGCATGTGATAAAATACTGCTGTCCAATAAAGAGGCATACTTTTGCAGAACATCACAGACTTGTAAAAGTATTCTTTCTTCACTTTCAATATGACTGATATTAAACAGGCTCGCATAACGTGAATATTTGTAGAATCTATGACCCTATGAGTCCTGTTATGAACTACAGTCTAAAGATCAATGTTTAACTGATGTATTATTATTATAGCCTCATATTTTTTACATAGATATGACATAGATAAACTCCCTGAACATGACTGATAGTATAATAGTGTATATACTGTATCAAGATGGCAAGTCAGTTAAAAAAAACAATTACCAATAATGGCTTCATTGTAATGTGCTTCAAATACAATGGAAACATACAATTTTAGTTATTTTGGCAAATCAAATAAAAAAATGCGTCCGTTTGATGCATTTAAAACATGGCCTGTTAATGTAAACTCTATAAAAACAGAACGATAGTTATGGTTGCACAAATATCTTTGTAGAGTTGTGAAAGAAATGTTATTCACTTGCTTGACTGAGGTATGTTTTTGAAGAATATTGCACAATTACAAAATTTTAAAAAATGTTAAAGGCTCTCTCTAAAAGACAGACCCTCCTCAGTACCTTGTCCAAGTTTCATTCTGATGATCCTTACTTAGAGTCAGTGGTGGAACTTCTTGCTGGGGTCCTTGGCGTGGTCCAGGAGCAGCTGACACGGTGTGAACTGGTTTCCATAAACATCCTCAAATCTCCTCATGATACTCACAAGATTATCCGCCCCGAATGAATCCACATACCTGAACGGACCTGAAGACACATGAGAAAGATAAATGTAAAATATCTAAAACACTAACTAATTACTTTGAGAAAAACAATACTTGCTATAATACTTAATAACTATAATAACTACACCTTTAATAAAGACGGAATAGAGACTTAATTCATAATAAGCCAATGATTCATGCTTAGTTACTTTAATTTCAAAACATATAGATGTCCCAGTGTTTAAAAGCACAACTTACCACCCAAACAAGGAGGGAAGCCCAGGCCGAATACTGCTCCAATGTCGCCCTCTACTGGGCTCATCAGGATGCCCTCCTGAAGACACAGCACTGCTTCATTGACAAATCGGGACACCAGCCTGTACTGGATATCAGCATCTGAGGATCTGTGGATACAAAGAAGACAGGAAAAGACGAGCTAATGTAAGGAAAGAAATTAAAACCAGAAGGTATAATAGTAAATCTGTAACATTTTATAATAACTAATTAGAATGATTCAAGCTTAGTTAACTTAATTACTTAATTAACTAACCCTGAACCCTTTAATTACGTAGTCAGCCTGAATCACTCCTAATAAACTCCTCATTTTAGTATAAAGTATGACCAGGATTTCGAGCAAACTTACACTGTGGATGGAGCGGACAATTTGAATTTTTGTAAAATTTTCTCAGCATCTTCATTCACAGTTTTGTCCTTTTTGCCCTTTCCGTAGACAAAACAACCTTTGCCGGATTTACGACCTAGAATTGACAGATAGCACTTGAGTGAAGATCAGTTTGAAATTTGAGTTTTGAGAGTTTTATGATGATAGTACGTAATTTATGCGATCGTAAATAGTAGTAACGTGCCTTTAAAACCATTCTCCACCATTGTCTTGAGTACTTCTACATTTCCACCTCCGAATCGAGAACCAAATGCTTTACCAAGGTCCTAGACACAGAATACAAACATATTTCATATAAATAACAAGGCATTTTAGCATTATTGTTTACAAAAATGACTAAAAATTCAGCCATACCTCTGCTACATGGGCGGCTACATCAATTCCTACTTCATCAGCCAGAGTTGCAGCTCCCACAGGGAAACCAAAACCTGTGGTCAGTGCGTCCAGCTTTTTCGGTCCAGTTCCTTCCTTTTAAACCATGTCAATAAATAGGAATTATTATAACCGAAAGTGACGAAATATGGTAGTGGTGGCATACCTGGAGAACTCTAACAGCTTCTGCCAGCATGGGAGCCAAACAGCGGGTTGTGTAAAAGCCTGGACCATCCTAGAAGCATGATTTAACATAAAACTGAAGAAATGTATTGTAAAAACATAAATATACTGGTTAATATCAAATCAGCCAAAAAGTTCTTACTCCAACCACAATAATAATCTTCCCTTGTTTGAGCCCAACACTGACAGCAGAAGCCAGAGTGTCTTTAGATGTTTTATCTGTGGTGATGATTTCAAGTAACTGCATTTTATCCACGGGAGAGAAGTAGTGCATACCGACCACCTGCAAGTAAAGCAATACATTTGGATCTTTTTGTTATATACTGTGTTAAATAAGTTAGCAGCTAGAATATAGAGGTAATCCATTGATGGCCATACCTTCTCTGGGCGTTTGCTGGCAGCGGCGATGTCCTTGATGGGTAAAGCGGAAGTGTTTGAGGCAAAAACACAGTGAGGAGGGATCACCTGCGGGACAATTTACATTATATTTTTATCGGTATGGACTAAGCCATATTTAATCGGGCTTACACTGTGCGCATTGTATTTAGAATGTGTAATTTTTGCTTGAATATTTTTTGTAAATTTTAAACATTTGCCTATAACCATTAAGAATCGTTATATTTGAGATGTGACATGCCCCCAGGAAAAGCATAAGTTTGTAGGTTTGTGTAAGTTTGAGCATGTTTTCCCAATAATGAAATTTAAATCTTAGAAAAATATTTTTATTATCAATTTCTGTTTTTTTTTTTAAACAAAGCTATTTTAATTTTAGATATTAGTAGTCTTACACTATCTTTTATTTATTTATGTTTTATTTTCCAATTGTATTTTTACCATTGCATCGCACTTTGAATAACTATCTACCACAAATCGCACTCATGTCACAAATGGTGAACAGGAGCCAGTATCCCTTTTTATAAGTACTATACAAAAAACTATATTTATTGCTATATTTATCATAACCCAAGTGCAAAATCAGCACTTCTGCAAACACGTGGCTACACAATACTACAATTCCAGCTTTCATCAGACACTGTAACTTTCCAGAGCGCTCCTCACCTCCTCTATTTCCCTGATGACTTTGTGCTTAATGTTGATGTCCTCAAACACGGCCTCGATCACCATGTCCACCGTCTGAAAGCCCGAGTAGTCCAACTGAGCCGAGAGGTTAGACAGAGTGGCATCGCGCTCAAACGACGTCAGAGTCCTTCTCTTCACCTTTGTGTTCAGGCTGCGCAGGGAGTGACAGGTAAATTCAACGTGCATATGCGCCTTATTACAAATATGTTGATTACGCATGTAAAATAACACTAATTTTGTTCTAATCATCGAATATCTGCTCACAATATTCCACTTAAAAATAATTAACTTAGAAATTTGAATTAGTTTGAACTGAGAATATTGATTTGAGTAAATTATTATTACTGAGTAGATTTTATTAATTAACGTAGAATATTAACCTACAACATGCTACATGGAGGTCTCCAGGGAGAATAGCTGATAACTAATTGTAGGTCAATTTAAATACAATCAATCAATCTATCTAATACATTACTAAATAATAAACAAGCAATAAAATACAACACTTAATACAATACTAAATACAATCAATCAATTAAACACTGTCCCACTTTAACTATAGGCTTTTAACTGTATGTTTTAATTGTACTTAATGTTTATGTTGTTGTAAGGCGACCTTGGGTGTCCAGAAAGGCGCTTAATAAATAAAATGTATTATTATTATTATTATATTATTATTATTATTATTACATTTACTCAAATTAAGATACTTCATTTCATACTTACTACATTAGAGCTGGACAATTCATCAAACTTTAATCAAGATTGAGATTCACTAATTCACTATTAAAAGTATATTGTGTTTATGTTCAGGAAATTACGTTTATTCATTATTAAAATAAATATTCTGTAGTTAATATGAAAAACTAAAATGTAATAAAAAAATCATCATCTGTCAATAAGAAGAAAACATATTTAGATTTTTTTTTTTTGTCATGGCCCAATCCAGTTCCTAATACAAGCCATTTTTACTTAATAATAATCTTTGTTTTTCCATATTGAACGTAATGTCATGTAGTACAAATTATTCATAACACAAATATAATGCATAAAATATAATATTACCCTCTGTAGACCTGTTCCTCTCCTCTACTGACGCCTTCTACTGTGGTGTCCTTCAGGATGGTGTTTAGACCTTTGTCAATGGACACCTGAGCAATACCTGCCCCCATCAGCCCTGCACCCAGGATGGCCAGTTTTCTAAAATACAAGAAATTAGAATCAAAACTAATACATGTAACATCATAAAATCATAAAAATTGAGCACTGACTTCACTTCCTTCTCTGGACTCCCAAATTTGTTCTTCTTACAAGTCACCTGACCGTGATACAGGCCAATCAGAGCCTGGGATTCTGGAGTCATCGCCAGCTGCCCAAAGTTCTGCGCATTGTGGAAAATATTACAATTAATTCCTTAAAGGAGAACTCCGGCACATTTGAAGCTAAAGTCCTTTGCTAGAGGTGGTTGAATATTGTCAGAAGCCAAAAACAGCACAGATCAGTGTTTTCTAGGCAGAGATCTCGCTGTGGTAGTGAGTTTGTCAAGGCAAAAAGCTAGCGTAGTAAATTGGGTTCTGAACTTCCACGTGCCAATTTACACACACTCTATTGTTCTTCACCGTCAGTAGTCGATCACAGTAGCCGCTCGCCGCCGTTGGAGTCTGCAATCGAGTCTTTTGGGCTTTTGCATGCGCAGTGGGAAATCAACAATGGTAAGGCTAAGGCTGCTTATAAAGTTGTTTTATAACATTTCCAGACCACTAATGAGTGAGCCAGGCATAGCGTTTTGTTCGTTAGACTTGTGGCTGTTGTAAGACGGGTTAGTGGTGTTAAGCTTCTTCAGTGTGAAGCAAATTGGCATTTTATGCGGAAGCTAAGAACTTGCTCAAATCACTACGTTAGCTTATTGCCTTGATAGACTCACTACCACAGTGAGATCTCTGCCTAGAAAACACTGATCTGTGCTGTTTTTGGCTTCTGACAGTATTCGACCACCTCTAGCAATGGGCCTTAGCTTCAAATGTGCCGGAGTTCCCCTTTAAATATTTAACAATTTATAGACACTGACACTTACTTCAGATTCAGTTTGATAGCCTGCATCTCTGCCCTTCTGCATACCCACTTGGACACACTGTAGGCAAAAGAACTTAATATTATATCTTTGAACTTTAAATCTTACAAGAGAAAATGTATATAGTTTCAGACAGGTTGCAGTTACTTCAATAATCTTGGCAGGAGCAGGGTACAGGCCTTTAGTCTGTTTCTGCACCTTCTCCCTGACAGTTTTGTAGATCTTGTTTTGCACTGGACCGAGCCCCATGACTGTGTCCTGCAATTCTAATAAAGTAAAAACACCATAATAATAATATTTACACCTCTAAAACTCTCTACTTTATACTTAAATGTGTTTTTATCATACTTTGTACAAGGCCTTTCTCTTTTGTGAGGGGCACTTTCTTGTTGACGATTCCTTTGGCCAAATCTACAGCTACTTCCTCAAGGTATTCAATAGTTCTTTCTTCAGCAGGTTTCACCCCAGGACCTGTGAAAAATGCATACAAAGATAAAACTCCTACGCTTATTTTCTTCAGTCTGACAATGTGATAGAGCAAATGTATTTTATTAATAAGTATGTCGCAATATCCAAAACTCACAGAGGGAAGGTTTAAAAAAATAATAATGAAAAATAAATCTATAGAAATAAAACAAAAATAAATAAAGTGCTAACTGAAAAGCAATAGTTTTGATTATGCGACTCCTTTTTGACAAATGTAAATACTAGGGGTGTGTTCAAAAAATCGATACGGGATACATCGTCGTGGGCCTCTTGGCAATACACGTATCGATACGGAGGCGTCAGTATCGATATTTTACATGCAACAAACATTATTTATCAAGCTTCAGCAAACTGCGTCTGATAAGTGATCCTTGCTTGCAATGCGCATTTCGTATTGTCAAAGGCAGCATTCCCTCTGCACTACAGCCTTGTTAAGGCCATATCTTAAGTTTACTTTCATCAAAGGCAGCTGCATGTCAGCATACAGCCTTGTTAAGCCATGTTTACATTAAAAAACACTTAACACCCACCCGCCCGCCGGCGGGCGATTACACAACATTAAAAAGTCAAGCCAGATATTCACCGTACTTATTTTTCCAATATTGACATGCTATACATCGTTTGAAACATACAATCATATCATTCATTTTATGCCACACAGCGAGCCCAAAGAGCCATAACTTATAATTCCCGGAAATATTCATCGCATTTCTTACCTTTGAGCCGGTTCTGTCGGTCCGAAACGGGTCCAATCCAGGAATAGCTGTGCTCAATTAGTCCGTAACAGTCCACGGAAAAAGAATATCCAGTTGCTTTTTTCATAAAATAATTCCATGTGGAGAAATAATCCAGAAAGTCCGAGTTTGTCTGAATGGATGAGCGACGCATCTCTCTACTACTCTCGCTCTTGGTCCTTAGCATAGCTAAACGCTTAGCTCCTGTTAGCGGTGTGGGGTATGTTTGTTTTCTCCACACTCTTAGCTACAAAACAAGCGTATCCAGGCTTCGGTCCGGCTACGCGGCGCCGCGCTACAGCTTGGGGAACAAAACGAGTGCGTCCAGTTAGCGGCGTATTGCGCATGACCGAGGGACAGTTCCACGGCAAAACCTCTTCAGTCATTGGTTCTTTCAGGAAATGATTGACAGATCTGAGTAGCCTATGAAAAGACAATTTCAGCGGTGGGCCCCATGTGGGGCAGAGGTGCTGTAGTGATAGGCTAGCTCCATGCGCTCTGTGTATGGAGACTCTCTCTACTCCTTTTACGCACATGAGACATATGGAGCGAATTTTTTTGGCTTGTTTTAGTTATTTATCTTAAGAAAACATGCCTAAATTTCAGAAGATGGTTTATTTATTATACATTACATCTTATTACAGTTTGCAACATCTGGTACATATTTGAACACTTGTGCCGAGTGCGGGTGTTAACAGGTTAATCAAGGGCAGTTTCTGCCTTACAGCCTTCTTCTGTTACATTGTAACTGATGCACCACACAAAAATAAAAATAAAATTTGAGTAAATATCTGTCTTTTTTTTTTTTTAATTATAGGTTACGTAATGTAAAATATCGGGATACATATCGCCTTGAAGACCATGTATCGGGATATCCCTGTATCGCGAATCGTATCGTATCGAGACCCCTGTATCGTGAATCGTATCGTATCGCAAGGTTGTTGGCAATACCCACCCCTAGTAAATACCGTGTATCCTCCTGTTTTGATAAATTCTACAAGTCTGATAAGATAAGGGACTGCAGGGACTACAGGTGGAAATTAGCACTGGTACTACAACCTGGTACAATGCATCTCTCCTGTTAAGGTTAATGTATATTGTGCACTGTCCCTGTCTCATTAAATAAATAAACTTAACTAATATAGTAGCTAATCTATATCATTAAGTCTAAATGATCATGGTTCTGAAGGCCTCTGTAGACTATTTCTGTATTGTAAATTAATGATGCCATGTTACCATTATATATTATTTCCTACCTAAAGGATCAACCAGCTGGTGCACCAGGCCCATCTTCTTTGCCTTATCTGCTCTGATGTTTCTGCCTGTCAACATCATGTCAAATGCTCCAGGAAGCCCCACCTAAACACAGGGAGGTGAGAAAAAGTTTAGACTTATACCATAAGTGACTGGTCTCTACTATAGTATAACTATAGTAAAAAGTATATATAAGTTTTAATGACCATTTTAGGCAGTCTTTGAGTACCACCCGCTCCAGGCAGCAGTCCCAGCATGACCTCTGGTGTGCCCAGGATGGTTTTACGGCTCTTGGTAGCCACTCTGTACTGGCAAGCTAAAGCAAACTGAAAAGATACCGATAAAAAGGACAATATTTTGAACTATTTATTAAATTTTTTTTTCTTCTTTTTTTTGTTCTTACTTCTAGGCCTCCACCCAGACAGGATCCGTTGATAGCAGCCACAATGGGGATGGGGGATTTCTCAATCTTATCAAACATCTTCTGGCCCTCCTGGGAGAGCTGGGTCACCTCCTGGCTGGTCTTACATGCTGAAATCATACTGCAGAGACATGGAATACACATGATTTTAACTTTCAAACAAAGAAATGTCAAAAGAAATAATAACAGCTATTCAGGAATTAGGAAGATTTTGATTGAACATAACATGCATGCCCCAAGGGTGAGCACTAGGGGTGTGTATTGGCCAAATGAGAGTATCCATAAATTTCAAAGTGATGAGAAATTTGATTAGTTTCCTTAGCATGAACAATTTAATTGCATTTTGTGAATGGAAAAGTCCTCAGAATGTTGCATATACTAGGAAGCAGAAATCCATGACTATGATACCTGTATTATAATTACTGTATATTGAACTGTTATTTATACACTAACACACATAGACAGGAATAAACTGAAGCGTTTTTTTTAGTTTGAACTTTGCTACCCAAACCACTTTCCCACATGCAACCTGGAGGATAATTTATTCAAAAGCTTTTCACACACTATTACTGACCCAAAGTGATAACAATATTGAGTACGCCCTACTTGATATCTGCCCCGGCTATGAAGCAGCCTGGTTTGCTGGATATGAGGACTGCACTTTTCACCGCTCCGTTAGACCAGATCTCTCCCATCACCTCTGTCAGCTCCGACTGCAGCTGCTCTGACAGGGTGTTCACCTCCACAAAACACAAATACTGATTAATCCGGGGAAAGGTGGACCCACAGCGTGACAGCCAGTCAACAGACAATGTCACCAATGGGAATGTTCTTGACACGTGCATGTATGTCTCCTACCTTGGACGTGGGATCATTGAGTCGTATAACTGCCACATCATCCTTGAGCTCATAGCTGACATGTGTTCGAGCTGGATATAGACAGAAGGACAGGGACAAATCAGGAATGAACAATATAAAGGCATGTGGACAACAAAATTACATTATGTTAGTGGCATTGTGTTCTTTGGAGGTTTTGACACAAATAACAATGGTGACAGGAATGGGAAGTGGAATGGAAAGAAAGAAAAGACCAGGTTGACTGATATTGCAGGAATAGAAAGAAATGATTGATTGAGTGAAGGGATGGGCAATTTGCATTTTTAATCGAGATCGAGATTCAGTCTAATGTTGTCAAAGTATTGAAAATCAGATACTAACTGATCCTAAAACTAGTATCGAAAGTAGATACGCATTTAAGCAAGTGTTGATACTAAAAAAAAAAGAAAAATACATGACCGTAAAAATTTTTTTACCTTGAATTTTATCTTAAATTTTATCAGAACTGTGTAAGACTACATGGTAAAATGAACAAATACTATTGTTTTGAGTAGAAAATTACCATATTGTCTAAAAAAAAGCTTTGTAAATAATCATTTCGGTACAAAATCTGTACTGAGTATCAAGACTTATTTAGCATCGAAGTCAAGGTTGAAATTTTTGTGTTGTGACAACACTAATTCAGTCATGTATCTTCTTCACTGATATGGCTATGAACTTTGGAGCTTTGGACAAAACTCTATTTTTGTGTTAAATAGATCGTTAAAGTTCAGTTCTAGTTCATTAAATGTTTTATGAATATGTATTTCTACAACATATTAATAGAATAAAAAGATGGGGCTAAGTTGTGTTAAATATTTTTTAAACATTTTCATTAAGTTACCTGCCAAGGTTGAGGACACGGAGAGGCTTCTACTGGCATGACCTGACAGACAGAGCAGACAGGTGAACTATGGCCCATATAAAAGTGTGACTGACAAACACACAACAGTTTTGGTCCAAGGGTTAAAAATATAATGAGTAGATACAAAAGCATAACTTGACCTTTGTTGGGTCAACATAGAAATGATCAATCAAATATAGATATATTAACCCAATTATGACCAAACTAAAACCTGTAGGCAACAACTGCAGGGTGACAAGGATGGTTCAAGGATGCACCCATTTATACTCACAATCAAAGGGGGTCACCACATACTATTTCAGCCCAAGTTAAGTAAAATTCACTGCATTTTATTAGAAAAATAAAAAAAAAATCAAACAATGCATAACATCTCTGCCACACATGTCTATGCATTTAAATTACAATCCCATGAATCAGCACTATGGAAAATATCTAGGTGAAAGTTCAGCATCCCGGCTGTATGAATGAAACACAGTGAACTTGACAATGTTTATGACAAATTACTCAGTTGAATCAAAGAATCATACACGATAATACCATTTTCCATACCTGCAAATGTAAGACACTTGCTGGGTGCAAATTTAGATAAAATACCGGCTGCACGAGCAAATGCCATGGTGTTGTCTTGAAACTCAAAACGATCAACCTAAATTTTTGTTCGGGCCGATGGGGGCGCAAGAGTGTCGAATGTCAAACAAGTTCAAGGACCCGGGAGCATCTATAGTTTTTCCGTTATATAAAATCAAAAAACATATTTATATTTTATATTTTTGTTGTCATTAAACTATCACTTACAACATAAACGCATGAAATTAAGGTGAATTTGTATGTGTTATTTTTAATATGAATAATACTACTTTAAAGTCTGATTTTTTTGTTCAGGCATATGTAGGTCAGCTTAAACCTCTGTGGGCCCTTGAAAACGTTAGCGACTTTTGTAGTCCACAGCGCAGTGCCGAGTGTGGCTGAGGTCTGACAGGGAAGCGGTGTAGGCGCAATCATCACACAAATCACAGGTAAGGCAGATTTTACATGTATCCACCAAGGCATTGAGTATATTATTGATCTGTGAAAACCTTGCATGTGCCGTAGATCTAAAACATTGTAAGTTTAGCCTCTTGCTAGCCAATTTGCTAATGTTGCTAGCATACGATTAGCGAAATTAACCTCATTGAAGAAAATGCAAGTGCTTGCCAAAGAGAAAATGATTAGAAGGCATTCATAAGGTTAAGATAGTCTTCTCTGCCTGTGTACACGTCTGACCCGATTTTAGATCTAATGTTGTCATTGGGTTATGAATGTAGGTGAAGGGTCAGACTCAGAACAGAACAGGAGGCTGGGCTGTGACCGTGAATGACAGGACATATTGTATTATAAAGTCATATTTGAGTCAGGAATATCATACTTTATTGTCCCCATGCCATTTCAGTCTAAGTTTGCATGTTTAACTCTTAAGGAATGTCATACTGTATTGTTCCCATGTCATTTAAGTCTCAGTTTGCATGTTTAACCCTTCAGGAATATCATAATTTATTGGTCCCATGCCATTTAAGTCTCAGTTTGCATGTTTAACTCTTCAGCGTACATCGTCCTGCATCTAGTTTACTGCTGCCTTTGATATCTTGTTGCTATCTTGTTATTTTATTTCCAGGTAACCATGGCCATGTTGCTGAACTCCGTGCGAAGCTACCCAATCAGCCCTGCAAGAGCTGTGCAGTTTGGTAAGGAATACATTTAAGATTCTGTAACATATCATAATTATTACTGTATTCTTTCTCAATAATTGGTCTAATTCTTTCAGCTGCTCGCTCTCTGAGTACAACATCCCAGCAACATGCTCAGGGTAAGTTCTAATGGTTATTTCCATTATACAAATGTAAAAATATTTACTGACCACATCTTAATGGTTTTATGGTATTTACAAACTTATATTTGTGATCTGTAGCTCAAACAAAAAGTAAAAAGACACTAGCCCGGCCAGGAGTAAAGAACGTTGTGCTGGTGGAAGGAGTCCGCACCCCTTTCCTCATGTCTGGCACTGCGTAAGTATCACAATCATTCATTTATAAAATTGTTGACATGGCAAGGTAGCTCTGTGTGTGACCTTTCTTTTTTTATGTCTATAGATATGCCGACCTTATGCCTCATGACCTGGCCAGAGCAGCTCTACAGTAGGTCCTTGTTGTACTATTTGTGTAAAATGTTTTTTGTCATCATGAAATCTTGTACTGTTGAATATCTGCTCATGCTAGGAAATTCTATTTGTGAACTATCAATGATGATACTAGGTATCATTGTATTGAAGCTGAAGTTTCTTTTTTTATTCCCTAGGGGGCTTTTGAACAAGACAAGTATACCTAAAGATGCTGTAGACTACATTGTCTATGGCACAGTCATTCAAGAAGTAAAAACTAGCAATGTAGCAAGAGAGGTAAGCCGACAATTCACATTCATATGCTTATAGTGCTTTTAATTTAGATTTTTCATTACTATTTTCAATTTTTTTTGTTCTTAGGCTGCCCTTGGAGCAGGTTTCTCTGACAAGATCCCAGCTCACACCGTCACCATGGCCTGCATCTCTTCCAACCAAGCTATGACTTCAGGTTTGTCATTGATCTGCTCTTTTGACCTTGTGCTATTGTTAGGCTCCTTATAGCTCCCACTGACATGTCTTGTCCTCTTCTCCTCCCCTGTCTCTAGCCGTGGGTCTGATTGCTTCTGGCCAGTGCGATGCGGTCGTAGCAGGAGGGGTGGAGTTCATGTCTGATGTCCCCATCCGTCACAGTCGTAAGATGAGGAAGACCATGCTTTCGCTCAACAAGGCCAAGACGCTCGGCCAGAGACTGAGTTTGATTGGAAGCATCAGGCTGGCGCACCTTTCCCCAGAGGTACTATATGTGCACTTTTTACATTTACATCAAATCATACTAAAGAGCACTGGCAAGTGAAAGATCATCTCATTACATACATTATTCTTGATGCGTAAAGAAAAAGATGAAGAGTCAAGAGTGTGACCAAATCTGAAGAGTATCAAAATGGCACAAATTGAGATACTATTGGAGATTTCCATTTACAAGATGACAAAATTGTTATTTTCTAGGTGCGCAAAATGATATCATGTACATCAAAAAGACTTTATTAAAACATTTTATTAAAAAAAGACACAAAACATTGTGCCTAATCTTCCAAAGAAGGGTATGAAAAAAGTAAATGTCATATTGCTTTTAGTGTGATACTTAAAACTCAATCAAGATTTTTGCATTCTAGTTCTAGTACATTTCTGATGCAAAAATAGGATTAAACTATCATTATTGTTGAATCTAAAAAATATAAATTTCTGTCAATATCTCCCATCTCTAGTCAGTGCATTTCCACAGTTGTGGCTCTTGGAACTGTTTATGGTCATAACTGATAGTCATTACTGTATTTTTTTTGTCTTATACACTTTCTTTTTCCCTTGTTGTCCTTAGCTGCCTGCAGTGGCAGAGTTCTCCACAGCAGAGACTATGGGCCACAGCGCTGATCGTCTGGCTGCTGCTTTTGGAGTGTCCCGTTTGGAGCAGGATGAGTTCGCTCTGCGCTCTCACACTCTGGCCAAAAAGGCTCAAGATGAAGGACTGCTGCAAGATGTGGTCTCTTTCAAAGTGCCAGGTAGTATTTGGTATTAGATTCTAAACTACATAGATCTTTGTGTTACATTTTGCTCAACAATAATCCACAATATTGTATATCTTATAATACAAATGATTCCAACAACTTACTTTTCTTCTTCAGGTCATCGTGGTAAGCAGCACATTATTAATGCAATTTTGCTTTATACTATTTAAAAAGGGTTCGGTCACATGTTTAGTTTGGTCTTAATAAAAACAAATTCCTTCAGAGTACAGCAATGTGGGTAGTTAAACAGACATTTTCTAAGTACTCAAGCCTCAAAGGGCAATAAAAGATTACGCAAATACATAGGAATTATACAAAATACAACTCTTGAGAATAAAATGTGACTATTTACCATTAAAGAACCATCACTATCATTTGAAAGATCTGTATTTAATATTTTTCTGTTTCTTTGTAATCTATAGGTCGTGATATTATTTCCAAGGACAACGGCATCCGCCCATCCTCCATGGAGCAGATGGCTAAACTGAAACCAGCCTTTGTGAAGCCTCATGGCACTGTCACTGCTGCCAATTCTTCCTTCTTGGTACATCTGCAAACAGACCCTATGCCACTCCTATTGTGGAAAGTTTTATAAATGTCTAAAGTCTTTTGTGTGTTCATAGACTGATGGAGCCTCTGCTGTTCTCATCATGTCCGAAGAGAAGGCTTTGGCCATGGGTTACAAGCCCAAAGCCTATCTCAGGTATGTCTCCATCTTTCAGTTTGACAGTTACAAAAAATACTATTACAAAGTGGCTAATGTAAGACTTATTATTATATTTCTCTTATGGCAGAGATTTTGTGTATGTTTCACAAGACCCCAAAGATCAGCTGCTTTTAGGGTAAGCTTTTTGTTAATAAGTGGTATGGGGGAAAAAAACTAAAACTTTATTTAGGAAAACTGAGGTCTATTTTTTGTTGTTGATTTTTAGACCAACATATGCAACACCTAAAGTTTTGGAAAGAGCAGGTTTAACTATGAATGATATCGACGTTTTTGAGTTCCATGAGGCATTTGCTGTGAGTATACCCCAGTTTTATACACATGCCTTTTGTATTATATCTTGGTGTCAGGACTGTGTCAGGATCTTTTTGTAGTTATTTTTGTTAAATGTATGCATTATCCAGTTCGTATCTGTAGTGACATTTTCTGTTTCTCTTCTTTCAGGGTCAGATCATGGCAAATCTAAAAGCAATGGACTCAGACTGGTTTGCACAGACCTATATGGGCAGAAAAGCAAAGGTGAAGCACCTCCAAACATGCTTGTAACATTTAGTCTTTACACTTTTATTGTCCGTGTGTAGAAAGCCTTTTGCACAAAGACATTATTTGTACGGTAGCATATCTATATGTATTTTTGTTTGTTTTTTAGGTTGGGACTCCTCCTATGGAGAAGTTCAACCTGTGGGGCGGTTCTCTGTCTCTGGGCCATCCGTTCGGTGCCACTGGCTGCAGACTGGTCACAACAGTTGCACACCGGCTGCAGAAAGAGGGAGGCCAGTTTGGGCTCGTAGCAGCATGTGCAGCTGGAGGACAGGTATACAAGTTCTTTGATTAATAATGTGTATGGAACTATATGAATCTACTATTATAAATCAGCTATAAACCTTCTTTGTGTTTATTTTTCAGGGCCATGGGATGGTAATTGAAGCCTACCCACAGTGAAGCACTTAATGAATAATATCTGTATTTGACATGGGACAAACATGCTAACATCCGTACATCCATGTGTACATAACGCACCGTTTTGCCTTGGAAAATAACTGGGACAGAAACCACACGTATGAGGAAACTAATGTAAATGAGACTTTGCTCCGAGGCTGTTTAAATTGTAGCTGATTGTTTTTAAGGATGTTGCCTTTAATTTTTTGGACAATTGACACACGTCAGGTCTGATGTAACATAGCCAAGTTTAAGCACTCTGGAGCTGTGGTGATGCTCGTGTTTATATGCTGTAAAATGTTTTTCTTACAAACTCAAATTAAATAATATGATAATGAAATGTGTGTGTTTGTTTTACATAAATTGCCTAAACTGTTAAGCCATGATAGTGAACAATAAGCTCTACAATTTTGAATCAGTAAAATTTTAAAGAAATATAAATGTTAAAAATTTTGTATGTTCACTTAAATTTTTAAAGTAACATGACTGAACTACAGTATTTAGTCTGTAAACAAGTCACAACATTGTTCTTGGTTGATAATAAAATGTCAAAGTACTGACTTGAACAGCTAAGAAATGGTTGAAAATTTAAATTGAACATCTAAAAAAGTTAACAAATGGGCCTGATTGAATCCTTTTTATTTGTTAGGCTAATGAAACATTTTTAGTGTGATTTTAAAATGTGTATATTTGTTGTTTCACTTTCAACCTCAACCTTACACTGCTGTCTGCTGATGGAAAATAACTCCTTGATGCCTGACTTCAAGAACAGATGATGGGACATGTTTAATTCAGAGGAGACCCACGGTTAAAACAAAAAAAACATCAATGTATGGAGAGCTGTGTGTGGCTGGAAGACGATCATAAAAACAGCACTACTGGGTGGATCAAGGGGGAGCCGAGCCATCTCTTAACTGTCTTTTTTGGGAAAATTTGCATTGCCAAATATTTTTCTCATTTGCATCCAGGGCCTGTATGCAGATGTGTCAGCGGTAGTCTGGCTTTATAGATTCTATTGGCTTTAATTGAGGGTGAAAACCTCTGAGTGACGGTGACGCGACAACTGAAGTTAATTGAGTGCGTAAAGATGGCTTCCTGGTGATTTAAAAAAAAAAAAAAGAAAAATGATGAGTGACTGGCAGGCGACTTAAAGCTCCAATCCTGTGCGTAATTTGAGTGTTCCCGCAGTCAGAAGATAAACTTTTACAGCAGTTAGTAATTGAGAGGAGGAGATGAGTAAATTTATATGAACACAATCCCTTTTTCCTCATCTTTGGTTTGCAGGATCCCCTCAGCGCGCGCCGGGGATTCGCACGCTTCGGGTTAGGGGCTTGTTAACATAACTTCAGTCAGACGCGCGCGTTTAAAGTGTATTTAAAGATTTAATTCTCCCAGTTTAGGGGGAAAAGATCCTTGAATGTGATTACAGCAGCCAAGCCTGTCACACGCACGTTCGGCTACAGGCGCAGGGAATAAAAAAAAAACTAATGTCGCGGTGCCAAGGCAAAACGGCGCTCAAATGTAAATAGCGAAGAGAGACAGAGAGGGGTTTGTGTTTTTAAAGGTTCAGAAAAAACAGTAAAAAAAAAAAAAAAAAAAAAAAAAAAAAAATTGGAGTCAACCCTGCGAGACGCCGGAGACACGCAGACACACGCGGCAGCAGAACATCGCGGGCGCGCCTCTCCACCGCCTCTGCGCGCCTTTGATCACGCCAGGGCTTTTATGGAGAATGACTGCCGAATGCACCCGCTGCTGTCAGTACAAATCTACCTCGGCGAACGGGAGAGGAGCGCGGAGAGAGAGGGAGAGAGGGGTGGCGGGTGGGTGAGGCTGGGTGGGGGGTTTGTGCAGAGCGGCTTTCATCTCGTTCTGCGCGCCGCGTCCTGGGTGCCACCTGCTCAAAGACGCACTTGACTCCTGTTCCACCTGCGCCGCGCCACGCTCCTCTGTGCAGCTGTGCGTGTGTTTGCCGAGTTTACTGTACGCACGGCGGGTCTGGGCCTCTATGCGTCTGGCGGTAATTATCAAGTGAGTTTTGGTAGCTTTTTCAGATCGATTAGACCTGATTTCTGTCATTGATCTTGTTTAGCTGCGTATAGTGGGGTATGGGAGCTAGTTAATGCCACACTCTGAGATGGGGAGCAGGTGTCTGTATCAATCTCCTGGAGCTCTGGGAAGAAATTTCCAAAAACAATCCTGAAATGTTATATCTACCTGACAAAGCACATCATCCAACAACACGCACTCAATACAACATTGTAAAAAGCAATACAGCTCCCTCAAATGTGCAGAGAATCTACTTGTAAAAAGGCCTTTAGCAGCTTTAAGCACTGGACAGTCTGGTCACCCTGTACAGAGATGTGAACATGACCTCACCTGTATTTTGAAACTTGGAAGACAGACTGAAATAAATAATATCTTACAGTCTTTCCCTTTACATATAAGAACAACTATGATTGCATGTATGAAGGTTATAATATATCAAAATACAGATGTTTTGGTAAATTCCATGGTCAAAACCTTTCCTGGATCAGTCTCCCAAACAAAAAGTGCAGTACTACTTTATTAACATTAATTAAGCCACAAAGCCTGAAGTTACTAATAAATCGTAACAAATAAAGGGCTTAGCAACTTAATTAAAGGTTAAAGTTAGGAGTGAGGGTTATATGCATATTAATTAAGTCGTTACCAAGCCTGAGTCATTCTTAATAAAGTGATATATTGTGTTTTTGTGCCTGTATTATTAAAAGGATTTTTTTGTAAAGGCATGGGAAAACTCATATTATTATCTATGCACCGATACGACACTGGTATCCACACCAATATTGAAAAATTTGGTGGTTTCAGCCGTTATCCCATTTTGGTGTAATAAGATGATTTACTGCTTAGTGTTGGCCCAAAACATGTCAGAACGTTAAACCTGTATTTTTCCACTTTTCTGCACTTGGATAATTTTTTTTACCTTACACAGTTTGTGTTTAAAGGGAATGTTTTATTATATTTTCAGTCACAGCACTGGTATTTGTTGATATCGGTCACACGCACGTTCGGATACTTAAAACCAAAGTACAACAGATACTTAAAACCAAAGCACTGACATTGGTAGCAGAACAAAAAAGCCTGTGTTGCATCTTTATTTTTATTCAGTGTCTTGTGTGCCAAAGTAAAAACCAGATTCAACATCTGTGGATTTTCTCTTTGGACTAAAAATATTTACCTTTGCCTTCCAATTTTAACATAATCAAATTCCAGTACACAACCAGCTACACTATAGATATATATACACTCAACACACGCCATACGGGACTAGCCATGCTTCTCCAAATGTTGCTTTGGTACGGGGCCTTGGTGAGGACAGAGGATGCACCTTTTTGCACATTCCAGACACTGTACACAGGTGGATGTGTGGAGCAAGCGGATTATGGGTTACGGTAATTGGCTGTCCAGAGAAGCCGCTTGGATATTGGGCCATATACCTACCTGAGCGCGCGTGTGTCCGGAGTCCATCATGCCCTCATAACGGTCAGTTAGGCTTGGCGGACGGCTGCCTCTCCTGTTGGGATTGTAAATGTTATTGATCTGACATCCATAACGAAGGCCTGGACACTGCTCCCTCGCTCTCCCCCTCACACACTCGCCCCTGTCTCCTCATTAGCAGCAGTACAAACACACACACTCCTATTGCAGCATATGTGGACTGCCTGGTGATGGGGCAGGAGCAGATAGTGTTGAAGTATAAGGGAAGTATAAGGAGTAATTTGGTTAGTATTGGTATTCCGCTTCTTATATAAGACAAGGCTTCTTATATACGACAAATAATAAATGTGAAATGACTTTGAGATAGGAGATTATGATTATATCCTATCAAACTTGGGGCACTATATAGCACGATAATTACTACCAGTTAAAAGTCTGGACACACCTTCTCATTCAGTTTCTTTTTCTTTATGTTTACTACTTTCTACATTATAGACACACAGCAATTATGTCAAATATATGAAGCAATATGTATGGACTGTAGACTGCATAAAGAATAAACAGTATAAATAACTCTGAATGCAATATGTTTTATAGTTCAGATTCATTCGCTTTGTTTACATCACTGCAAACTCTTGGCCTTCCCTGAGTGAGCGTCATGATGAAGTCACCTGAACTGGTTTTCACCTCACAGATGTGTCTTGGGTTCTTTAGAGGAATGCCCAAGTAATTTCCCTTGTGAACCAATAAAGTTTGTCTAAGTCTAATGCCAAGAGTGTGCAAAGCAGTGACCAAAGCAAAGAGGAATCTAAAATATGTTATTTCATGCTTTTTGTTGATATTCCATTGTGTGTTCATTCATACTTTTGATCGCTTCGGTGAGAACTGTCAAGAAAATGCATTAAAATGAAATAAAAATGTTGTATCCAAAGTATTTGAATGGTAGTATATCGACTTCAATAAACAGAATGATTCTTTGTTCATTTTCTTTGCATTATTCGGGGTACATTTTCTTATTTTTTGTAATAATCACACTCTAGAAGGTGGAATTACAACTATTATCTATGACTCTTCTTGATACAAATTATCTAGTGCCAGTGTGTAACATGCTAACTGGTTCGCGGGCTATAAAATGCTTTATAATTAGATGCAAACACTTCCTGGTTCGCAAACAATAAATTGATTTATAATTAGATGAAGATCACACAGTAGTGACATTTTGACCTCAACAGGAGATTTTTACAGTAAATTTGTACTGGGGTAAAGCACATTTTACTCAACATCAACAAAAACTGTGATGGATATGGGGCACCTCATTAAGACTTAAGGCGTGCATGCTAACGCTAACACAGCGCTAGTGCACATAACCCTGCACAGGCTGTGGACAGAGTGTGTTGTAGAGTGTGTACTGTGTGGCATTTGTGCATTTGGCAGCAGTGTGTACAACCTCTGCATGTATGTGTGTGTGTGTATGTGTGTGTGTGTGTCAGAGTCTGTCAGCCCCTGCGTCTCGTGTCAGGGCGAGAGGCGAGACATTAACAGCTTCTGTCATTCTGCTGACAAAATGGTGGCAGAAGATTTCCCATGGTGCCCTGATGACTGCTGGCGTTTGTCAACAAGCCCTGTCACCGCGGCGATGAGGGGAAGGTAGGATGGAGGAGAGGAGGTAGGAGGGAAGGGGTGAGGAGAGAGGAGAGGGGGGAGAGGGATGGTGACAGGCCCCGGACTTTTCCCATGAGCACCGGGGAGAGGCGTGTGTGTGGAAGGGATTGTGTTCTGAGGCTCTGTACAAACTGAGGACTACAAGTGTTATACCACGACTATGAGGACTTTCAGCTTCATTTGCTTTACTTATTTGTGCATTTGTCCAACTTTGAACAATAATAATTTATGTTAGACTGATAAAAAATACTTATACATTTACCTTGTAAGTACATTTAAAAACAAGTGTAAAATACATCTATAATTTAGTGCACTAAATATTTTGAAGGAGGGTCAGCCACCTGTTTCTCTACATGTTATTGTTTTGCCTGAAATGTTGCACAGCAGGGATCTCCAACCTTTTGCATTCGGAAAGCTACTTTTGCTAAATGAAAATGCCAGAAAGCTACTTATTTTAGGGGTTACAAGAAACTGAGTCAAAAAACGAGGGCAAGTCTGATGTTGTACAGTTAGATGCCTATAAAACATTAAACCATTATCCATTTATTAGTGCACAAAGTTCAAAATATCAGATTTACAGTGATAATTAATTAAATTTGAGTTATTTAGTACAATACGTATAATTCAGAAATCCTTTGGTGAGCTACTTGTAAGGGGGTGGAGAGCTACTGGTAGCTCCTGAGCTACAGCTTGGAGAACCCTGATCTACAGTATGGCATTAGAGTGATATATCCCCATGGAAAGCAGGCCAAGTTACAGGTCAGATCTGTGGAGAGGGAACCAGAATGCATGTAGATAATATTTCTGTCAATAGGACTATAGGTTTTTGGTAGTTACATGAAACACATTCAATGACTGACCCACAGCCACACTGTTCTGTCTCTTCTACTCATATAATATAGTAGATTTGGATTGTCGCTGGTCCAATCCCAGCTCTTACTTGTACATATTCCTATTGTGTTCATGAGCAAGACACTTTACCCACCTTGCCTACACTGTAAACCCAAATAAGTTACCAGAACTCAAAAAACTGAGGTAATTGGTTGACTCAATTATTTTAAGTTGATGAACTTAAAAGTCACAATCTTCCAGAACTTAAAAAAGGCACTGGAATAAATTCACGTATTTGGTGCAGAGCATTGAAATTGTATTGTACTTTAGCATATACTATATACATTAAGTTTATTTTTTAATTCATCCCTATTTGAAACAATAGAAATAACAGGACTTTATCATTCTCAGTTTAATTACTTAATTCTACTAAGTTGCAGTTCATCTATGTTATTAAGTTACGCTCACTTATACCCACAACTATACCTTTAATCAAAAATTAGTGAACATTACTCAAAAAAAACATGTCACAGTAATTTGACATAATTAAGTTAGTAGGACTATGTCTAAAACTTTGACTACACACATCTTAATCGATTTAATTACTTTGAACGTTCGGGTTTACAGTGACGTAGGACTGTGCTGTATGGGGTTGGTGGTGGTCAGAACGGTCGGTCGGCACAGAACGGCCGCCACATCCGCCCCAGGGCAGTCGTGGCTGAAAGAATGATGCAATGTAAAAAGATATATGCAGCCATTTATATGTGTTCCATAGGTGCTATTATTTTAATAACTGTGTGATTGACTAGTGGGAAAATGTGCATAAGATTATGAATGACCATGCAATAACTTTTGACACGATTTGAATATATCACTTTTGCATGGACTTCCCCTTCAGCAGTTGATCCCACGGCCCACTATTATACCCACTGTCCCCCCAACGATAGTCAACCAGGTGTGTGTGCGTGCGCTTTAAAGGGGGAGGAGTGATTGAGGGGGGAGACAGGGACGGTGGGAGGAGGGACGTGTGTTGTCTCTCTGCAGCTTTCATACATAGACCTGCGAAAAAACCAAAATGAGCTGTCACTGCAATTCCCAGGATGCCTTGCTGTTTAGCATAGCAGCAGCAGCAGTAGCACTGGTGTGTGTATATGTGTGTGGGCTGCTAACCTGATCAGCTAACTCTCTATCTCGCTCTCTAGCCACACATACACACACGCTCAGATAATTAAGCGGCTCCGAAGCTCCCCCTGACGCCAGGCTCCAGCTCATCTGCATTTTGGCCTCCGGCACGCAGTTAGCAGCACTGCCGGATGGATGGGGGAGAGAGAGGGCAAGAGAAGAGAGGAGGGAGAGAGTGAGGGAGCAGGAGAGAGGCTAAGAGAGGAGAGGAGGGAGCGAGCGAGGGAGCAGGGGAGAGGGTAAGGAGCCAATTAGCCAGCTGGATGGATGAGTGAATGACAGGGCTCTTGACACACTGGTGCCCGGGCTTAGCTGGCGCACACTCCTCCATGCCTCTGTCCCGCTGGGGTCTGAGCGGTGAGTCTCCCCCCGCCGAACGAGGCTGACGCTGGGCCTGTGTCTCTTGTTCTCACCTGCATCCCTCCACCCCACAGGGAGGCAGTGTCCGACAGGCTTGTCCAATGAGAGCCCCCGCTGAGACGCCAGAGCCCGCCTCCCAGGAGCAGCAAAAGAAGAAGGTCAAAGTTTGACTTGTGTTTAGAGCTGAGGCGTTTTGTTAGGGACTGTTACTGCGACGCATGCATACACTAAACACCTGTCTCTTGCTATGGTTGCTACTCTATTTTATTACCATTTATATTTTTACTCTCTGTTATTATAATATATAGTGATGTGTGAGCTGCTGTGCCCAGATAATTTCCCTTGTGGATCAATAAAGTTTGTCTAAGTCTACTGTAAGTCTGTATAAATAAAATGAGAAAAATCACTGTAATATGTGGAAGAAAATGACATGATTCTAGTTAGTTTCTCTAGTTTCCCAAATGTCTGAGTTGGATCAATGATAAAACTGTCCCCAATGAATGAATGTGTGTGTATAGTAAAAGTGTGCATTTTTGTCATAACCTTGAGACGGGCCACTATGGGTGTGGTACATCCACACCTTAAGTCTATATTTGTTAAACAAGATTTGCAAAGTTAGACGTTTTCCAGGCTTTGGATTAGGATCATGGTCTGGATAAGGTTGAAGGCTTTTGCATATTGTGTTTGCTTGATGTTGATGGGTGAGAAGGACTATCCAGAGGACTCAAACACAAGTATAACATGCAAACTCGACAGAGAGACCCCAAATGGCCCGGGACCTTCTTACTCTGAGACAGGAACGCCAACGCCAATCCAAAGTCTGCTGACGGACTTTCTCACACCATATCATATACATGTTTACTTCAAATTACTTTACCGATGTTACTGTACCTGATGAATTGGGGTTCGACAATGACGGAAAAATAAATCACAAATCCTAAAGATCTTATTACGACTCATTAAGTTGTTTACAGTGGCTATTTCACACTCTATTTTAGGTGAGGTTAGACTCAAACATGATTGACAAAACCCCCACATTGCTCCAAATGGCTCTCGGTGAGGAGCGGACAGCTGAGTGGAGATGGGTGGGCAGGAGGCAGCGCTGACACTGTGCTGAGCAAACACAATAATCAATCAACAAGGGACTTTTGGGGAGTTCTGGAGCCCAAAGTTTGGTGATGCACGGGACAACGTCAGAACACAAGTTTGTGAGGAGAAAAGTAAGGTGCTTGTGGACTAGGACTGTCTAGTTTACATACTTTACTTCAGACTTGGATCTTCTCTTGGAGTCCTTAACACTTATTTCCACTAATAGAGAATTACAACACTCAGATCTGATCATGGACTTTCAAATCCAAATCTGACTTATTTATATAGCACATTTTACAAACAGAGCAGTTTCCAAAGTGCTGCACAGAGATAAAACATAAAGAATGCTAAACTTTGGTCATACCAGCCCTAAAACAGTAAAACCAGTAAAATCAAATTAAAGCAACATCATAAAAAAACCACAAAGTAGAATTAAAATAAATAAAATAAAATAGATAAGAGACACAGAGGACCATGCAAACTCACGTGGTGTTAAAAGCCAGAGAATAAAAGTGGGTTTTAAGACTTTCAAATAAAGTCAACAACAATTATAAATAAACTAAATACAATACTAAATCCAATCAGTCAATTAAATACTACCTCACTTTAACTGTAGGCTTTTAACTGTATGTTTTAATCATACTTCATTTGTTTATGTTGTTGTAAGGCGACCTTGGGTGTCCAGAAAGGTGCCTAATAAATAAAATTTATTATTAGTGAAGGATGGGTCAAATGCACTTTAGATTCTGACCCCTCCAGACCTGGAACACCAAGAGCAGCACTTTATAGATTCAACTCTTTTTTTCCAAGATTTAGTGACCCCACGGGCAAGAAGCTGTGTGATATGGGGATGGAGAGTGGGGAGAGACATTTAGCAAACTCATCTGAGTCCAAAATTGATCTCAAAACAGTGAAACAGTGACAAAGAGCCTACATAAGTTTTGCATCCACATCCTTAGGCCATTGTTCACGTTTGACATAACAAATGGGATCCTTGTTACCTACGGCTGTTGCAAAAAGACAATAAGATGTGTTATATAGTCCCTTTTGTAGATTGTGTACTTTTCTTTTGATGCTGTCTCCATTCCTCAAGTGGAGTTAGTGCCTATAGCTCAGACAGATTCGAATCATAGCTACAAGGCCCTATAAGGACTATTATGGGCTGTGGTGTGAGGTTGAGGGTTGGCCTGACAGCCCAGTGGTTCGGGAGGGGCCACATGGGCTCCAGCGCCCTCAGCACCAAGTCCCAGGTCCAGGCCTCTGCTGCTTGAACCATTAGCTGGATGTCATTCTCCACTATTCTCACTGTACGCTTCACTTTCTGATGTCAAAAGGCAACAAAAATACTACACTGTGAGTATTGTAGATGTGACTCATCCTTCGACACCACCGGGTAAGTACCCAGACTTGAGCCATACACAAATAGAGGATTAGACTAATGGGCATGGTTTAAATTGATGAGAGAAATTGCAAGAAAGCCGTTCAAATAAACATGTAAACTCCAAATGATTCAAGACTCAAACCCCAAATCTTCTTGTCAAGAACAGAGGGGACTAACCACAATGCCACTTCCATTTAAGAAAAATCAAGGAACTACCTACAACTCAAAAAGTACAAAAACTCCTTGTCCAAATATGTAGGTAAGACTGCATTGCTTAAATTGTTGCATGTACAGTTATGGGGGCATGTTATTGAGCAAGACACTTCATCCACCTTGTCTATGTCTCAGTATAACAGCATACAAATATAACAAATAGTGCACTTTCTTAACTAAATAAGAATGAATTTGAATAATCTACATGTGAAATTTCCATTTTTCTAAGTGAATTTTGTTGTGTTCACATTAGAATTTGATGATAATAACCAAAAGTATGATTCATACATATCGAACCTTATGATATTTCTAAGGGACCACTTTCTGAAGCTATTGTGTATATCAAGATATTGCAATTTGTGCCAGATTTACTTTCATGTGGATAGGCCCAGTGATGACAGTGATATCAACCATAAAACATGCCAACAAATCTGCAATGTGACAGATAAACAGGCAAATTCAACCACATAGTCTTCTAACCAGTTCTCCAGCTCAATCTTAAACTATAGATGTCCTTGGATCTCCAGTTTTAATCCATCAACCACATCATGGTCCTGACCCAAAATCTATCAAATTTAAAATTTCTAGCTACCAACGCTATAGAATTTCTACTTTTATATTCTCCTGGGACCTAAAGAAAAAAATGTGTATTTGCAATATATATTTTGAGTGATTTTCTCTCTATATGGAGGTAAATGGACACCTTAGCCTTTAAATTTTGTTCATTTTATTTGTATTTATATTTTTGTAATGGACACCAGGGACATTTTGGTGTTAAATCCATGTGAAGTTAACAACAGTAACAACTTTTTTGATGACCAACATCTCTGACAAGCTTCTAGAGTCACCTCAAAGCGTTTTTAGACTTCCTTTTCATTTCTTAATTATTTTAACATAGTGCAGCCACAAGTTATTGAGTTCATTTTTTATTCTGGACATGATAGTGCCCTGTAATCACCCAGCTCTATTTAGGAAGGAAGGAACCTAGTCCTTCCATCTCAAAACACTTAAAAGATAAGCTGTTTAACTCAATGTCCACTATACAGGACACAAATGAATGGGCCGGGCCTCAGGAGGATATAACCAAACGTATTAAAGGTCCAATATTACACAAAATGGACTTTTGTGAGCTTTGCTGTTACCTAATCAAACATATACCTGGATTTGCTTTTTGTTTCATTCTCACATGTTTGAGTAATTCTTTACTATTAGTCTTACTACATCTCCAAAGCTCAAAATGCTCAGTTCCACCTTGTGATGCCATGAAGGGGTAGTTTTCGAGTTCACAGCTCCATTTACCCTGTGGTATGTTGTAGATTGGTATAAAGATGTATAAGGGCCCATATTACACTTTCTGATCTATGTTGTAATGTTGTTTCCTCTTCAAAAACAGACCTGGGGTTGTGTTTTGTTTCATTTGCACATGTTTAAATGTTTAACACAGAAATCCTGCATATTTAGGCTGAGTTCTCACATTCTGTTCCACCTTGTGATGTCATGTGGTAAAACAGGAAGTGCTCCACTGTGTTTTTAAACTCCATACACCTCCTCTGAAATTTCAGCCCTGAAATTGCCCATCTCTAGTAAATTAAAGGTAAAAGGAGCTGTTAACTTGAAAACTACCACTTCATGACATGACAAGGTAGAACAGAGCATTTTGAGCTTTGGAAATGTAGTAAGACTAGTACTAAAGAATGATTCAAACATGTGAGAATGAAACAAAATGCAACTCCAGGAACGTTTTTAAGGAGGTAACAAAATTATAACATGGCGTAAAGTTCACAAGAGTCAATTTTGTGTAAAAAAAAGAGTGGAAAAGCAAAATCCATGAGAACAAATAGAGACCAAGAGAAGATATGATCAGGGTTTGTGGGTCGGTGGGGGAGAGGTGAGGATCCGACCGCGCGTAGAGCTGATATGTCGAATTGCACGGAGGTGGTACATCCTTGTTCTTCATCATCACCCCTCGCTCACCGTGGCCCTCACCTTAATTAGTCTCAGAGCTGCTCGATCGCCTGGCCCCAACTTTCTCTCTATCTCTCTTCTCCTCCCTCCTTCTTCCCCTTTTTCATCTTTTGTGTCTCTACGGTAACAAAAACCACCACAAATACCACAAAAATCCCACAATATATCAACAAAGGAGTTTTTAATGTTTGGTAAATACCACTCACACATGCGTAGACTCAGTAGACAGACAGACTGGCAGAAGATTTGGGCGCTCCAGGCTCCGGTAGGCTATAAATACGGAGGAGCGCAAAGTGGAGGAAAGTCTGTTAAAAAGTTAAGTGGGGAAAAAAGCAGCGAGCGCCAGATTGACAGCGCCACGTCTCAGCTCTCTGGAGGCTAAATTAGGAGCTGACAGACACACGAGGATTCTAACCCGGTATAGGTGTGTGTGCGTGTGGGGTGTGTGTGTGTGTGTGTGTGTGTGTCTGTCTCCCATGGGGTCCCCCGTGCACTTGGAGAAACTGAAGGGCCCGTGCCATGTTTTTTTTTTTTGTATGCTGGCTTCTACTCGTCCTCCCGGATCTGCCCGAATGCTGATGACCGCTGGGACATCGCTGGGGCGCTCGCTAGGGATGCAGCTCGAGCTCTACAGTCACCGATTCGGCCATTTTGAAATTTGAATCCAGGAAAGGGACATTTAGAGTTTTGTTAAGATTTGTTTTTTGTTTTTTTTGTGAATGTTTAAAATGCTGTAAAAGCTATAATCCATTGTAAGCTCTATTGTAGTGTAAGATGATGACTGCTGAGACATCATCTCCAATTTGGCCATTGTCATGAAATCTATTTAGTTATTTATTTTTATAAATGTGACTCCAGGAAAGGAAAATTTATCTTTTTATTTTTTATTTTTTGTAAAAGTGGAACAATGTTTCAGTTTGTAATACATTGTAAACCCTATATCGTAGTGTACAAATTTATGTCTTCAGTATAGGCCTTATTGGCATGTTTCAGAATGATGCATAATTAGCACTGTTGCCATCACAGTTATCCATTTAAATAGTTTATCTTTTAAATGGGAGAGTCCTCAAAATGTTGCACATAACAGGAAGCCAAAACCGATGAATAAGTTTGCTTTAAGATTACAGATTTCTTATCCTAAAAGTTATCATCCATTATCCCATTATATTTATGTAACTGCACCATTGAATTTTCCAATAAATAATATAACTTTGCCCATCAGTGAAACACAAAAGGCCTAAATGGACTGTTTGAAATCCCTGTAAAGTAGCCTACTCCGTTGAATTTTCACCGATACTTACTTTTACTTATGTTTTCCAATATCTATACCTATTTGGATTTTAATCAGACAAAGGTTTACATGTGATGCCCTCCCTCACACTTCCATCTCTGTTGACCCTGATTTGGCTCACAGAAGCGGCCTAACCTGGCGAGGCAGTAGTTTGTGGTGACTTTAGCACAGGTTGGCACTGGTTGCTATTGTGTCTTTGTGTCACTGAGCAAGACACTTCACACACCTTGGTTTGAATGTGTTTGGCGTGATTTCGTTATTTAATTATTTCACTTAGGAGTTATGACTACAACATTTTCTTTTCTCTCTTTTTTTGTTAAACTGTGTAGTGAAAATGGCCTCGTTACACTAAGGTATTAAGAGACATTAGGTCACCATTTGAGCTTTAAAAACATGAAAAACATAAATATGTTAATAAAATACTTTGCAAGGTTAATGAATATTAAAAATAATCAAATAACAAGTGTAAAGTTTGTGGATAAAGAGGTTTCTTGTTGGTTTTGTTGGTTGAAATTCTGGTCCAAATGTGTAAATGCTTTGTCAATGTAAATTATATGAAGGTCTTTTAGCAAGTGTTATCATATATTTTACATGTATATTATAATTTCTATGGTATATTGTGAAATTGATGCTTAGACATTTTCAACAAGTTCTCATTTGACTTTTCACACGGTTACAAGTTAAAGGGACAGTATAGTACAACTCAGTCACTCTATAGTCTCATAAAATCCTTCACACTAAACGCACAGTGACCCCTCAGACCTGCAGGGGGTGCTGTTGACATGATGGTTACTCCTGTCCTGACCTTATGCTCTCCAGCTCTCTGCTCCCTGATGCTGCCACTAGATGGCGTTCAGGCTCTTCTTCATAGGCCAAACAAATGCACCGCTGTCACACTCAATCCCAACTTTGTAATGGGTCAAATCAATAAAGTTGCAGAAATGCTGATTTGGGATAAGATGACTTTCATAACAAGATTGTCTTCAAAAGTTCAAGTCATAAATGTGTTGCTAAAACTGGGCCAAAATAAAAATAATAAATAGTTTGAAATTTATACTTTTAAAATATGGATATAACATAATAGGCTGATTACATGGAATCTGAAATAAGTGTTTGGCCTAATAGTAATTGTTGTATTATCAATGCAATGTTTATTTTTCTTTATTTTGTCTAATGGCACTGAATACATAGTTTTGAATTATTTAACAACTTTAAACTTTCTACTTTCACTTAGGTAATTATTTTGTTTTCAAACATTAAGAATCCACTACATTATAGAAAAAATAAATAAATAAAAGTATCTTCACCTTTTTTTAACCTTAATTAATCAACAATTCAAAACAAAAATTATGTTTTTTGAATTGTCAACAATCTTCAAAATGCCACAGTATAACAGGAAGGAGAAACACAAGATCTTTTAGCAATAGAAAAAGTATTAATAGATTATAAAAAGTTCAAAGTAGCACTACACACACATTATTTTTAGTACAACAATATTTTTATATAATTTGTACTAGTTAAATTGAAAACACAGAAGTAGACTGCAGTTTCCTAGCGGATTAAGCGTTCACATGTACTCAGACAGAAGTACTAACAGACGTAGTATTCAGTATAATAAACGGTAATTAGACTGCAGTATTCTGTTGTACTACTAAAAAAAATATTCGGTCAGTGAAGTTTTGGTCACTTTTTAAAATTTCAGACTTAAGTAGTACTCAGTAAGTTGCAATTGTGACTGTTAAAGTGGTCACAGTGCTGTATTTGGTACAGTACAAAGCCTAATCCTAAATTGCAGTATTCCACCAGAAGGAGTAGAAGTATATTCAGGCAGTTGTAGTATTAAAACTGCAATATTCCAGCAAGGACACAGTTGTATTCTAACTGTAGTAGTCCAGCCCCAGTATATAGTGAGTGAGTGCAGTAGATTTGTGGTTATTGTAGCGTAAACGACTTGGCCTGGGGGCTCTCTTAACCCTCTCCTCTGAGTGTCTGAGTGAGTGTCTGACTCCGTCCGTCTCAGATGTCCCTTTGAACAAATCTAATGCTTGTGGACAGGACCACAGCTCATGCATGAGGCTGCATTAGCTCACAATGCATGCAATAAAACACACACACACACAAATGTATACAAGCTGACAAGTCATATGGACAGGTAACAGGCCCATATGCTGCTAAACTTGATACAACTTTATACTGAGAAATTATTTGACACTGAAACTTTTGATTGGAATATGTTTTTTTTTTCAAGACTAGTTTGGACATGCTTCACAGGTAAATAATATTGTTGTAAATTAATATTCTAAATTCAGTTTAGTTAGTTATTCTGTCTATATAAGTGCAGATATTCAGTTTGTAATGTTATCTAATGGTAAATACAATTATGAGTACTATGAAAACAGAAAACTACAGGAAGATCAGTAATACTTTAAAGTAACTATATTTTTACAGCCTCAATAGGGCATGAACAAAAAAGTAATTCACAATGAACAAATAGTTTTAGCAGTTCTTAACCTATAATAAAAAATACTTGTAGTGACATAAAAAGTATAGATACCTGCTCTCAAACATAATGAAGTAAAAGTAAAACGTATCCGCTTTAAAATGTACTTAGGTAAAGAACAGATACCTCAATTTATACTTAAGTTCAGTGCTTTACTAGTTTTACTTTGTTACGTTCCATCACTGACTAGAGCCAGTATTTTCAAACTATTAGTCCATTGTGAATTAAGTCCTTCTTATGATATAAAGTATATAAAGTGTTGCTAGAAAGTTGTATATTTGAAGTAATGTTGAGATATTAGTTGCGTAAGTAAAGCTATATTTGTCATGCCGCAAAATATACTTATGTGGGCACTTTATAAACTTATACAAGTACTTTTACCTATTAACCTATACTTTACTTTTACTTCTAACTAACTTTATTTTGAAGTATAACAACAACTGTTTGTGTATTGAATTTGACATGTACAAAACTGGATTTACTCTGGACATATACCCGTCTGTTTAACCTGACTATTGCAACTTTGAGATCGCATTGACCTATTGTTGCTTCACTCTGCCTATGAGACAAAATACTCGGCTAACTTCTACAAAACTCCTCCGGTATGTTTTGTTTAGCCTTTGAGTGGTCTGGGTCTCTCGCTGTATTGCACCCCTCTAATATACTCTCCACACTTCTTGTTATCAGATGAAGCTTGTCTTGTCCAGGTGTCTGCCTCGGAGTCGTACAAAGTTCCCCTCAGTCACAGTTTCACATGTTGACGTATTAGGCCTCATTAGCAGACGCAGCAGGTGGGAGAGCGCCCCGGTGAAGTCTCAGCGAGGAGAGTTTGTGTGAACGCAGAGGAGAGAGGAGTTACAGACACACACAGACACACATGGAGACGCACACAGAGACACACAGACACGCATAGAGACACACAGATATGCATAGAGACACACAGAGACACACAGACACGCATAGAGACACACAGATATGCACAGAGACACACAGAGACACACAGACACGCATAGAGACACATACAGACACACAGACATGCATAGAGACACACAGACATGCATAGAGACACATACAGACACACAACCATGCATAGAGACACACAGACATGCATAGAGACACATACAGACACACAGACATGCATAGAGACACATACAGACATGCATAGAGACACATACAGACACACAGACATGCATAGAGACACATACAGACATGCATAGAGACAAACAGACATGCATAGAAACACACAGACACGCATAGAGACACATACAGACACACAGACATGCATAGAGACACATACAGACACACAGACATGCATAGAGACACATACAGACACACAGACATGCATAGAGACACACAGACATGCATAGAGACACATACAGACACACAACCATGCATAGAGACACACAGACATGCATAGAGACACACAGACATGCATAGAGACACATACAGACACACAGACATGCATAGAGACACACAGACATGCATAGAGACACACAGACATGCATAGAGACACATACAGACACACAGACATGCATAGAGACACATACAGACATGCATAGAGACACATACAGACACACAGACATGCATAGAGACACATACAGACACACAGACATGCATAGAGACACATACAGACACACAGACATGCATAGAGACACACAGACATGCATAGAGACACATACAGACACACAGACATGCATAGAGACACATACAGACATGCATAGAGACACATACAGACACACAGACATGCATAGAGACACATACAGACACACAGACATGCATAGAGACACACAGACATGCATAGAGACACATACAAACACACAGACATGCATAGAGACACACAGAGACACATAGAGACATAGAGAGACACACACAGACACACATAGAAACACACAGATACGCATAGAGACACACAGACATACACAGACACACAGACATGCACAGAGACACAGAGAGACACACAGATGTGCACAGAGACACAGAGAGACACACAGACGTGCACAGAGACACACAGACACACAGACATACATAGAAACACACAGACACGCATAGACACAGATAGACAGAGAGACACACAGCACATATAGAGACACACAGAGACACACAGATAGGCAGATAGGCACACCGACACACCGACACACAGACACACAGACACACGCAGACTAAGACAATGTGCTCTTGTGCTGCTTCTGCTGCTGCTGCCTGCTCCTCCCCGGCCCCGTAATACTCCTATTAGCAGCTTCACTTAAAATGGCATTTCATCAGGCAGCTGACAAGTGAATTAGCCTGGCTCTTTCCTGCCTATTTCCCTGCCTGCCTGCACACCGCTCGCTGCTCTCTCTCTCCCTCTCTCCCTGTGTGCACGCCTGCCTGGCTCGCCCGCTTCCCCCCGGCTCAGTGACAGTAGCCTTAGGCCTGAGATAAAGAGGCGGCGCGCGGCACTGGAGCTCTCACACACACTCGGCACAACTGAAGTGACACCCTGTCAAAACAATAGTTTACTACAACGCCAACTTATGTGTTCTGTCAGACGCGGGCTCAACCTCAACTTTGGGACATATAGATTGCTCTTTCATATCGATCCAGCCTGAGTTTTTTTTCTTTTTCTTTTTTTTTTAGGGGAGGTGCGTTTCATTTTGGGTAGGTGCAGCGCTTGGATCCCGGCCCACTCCTACAGAAGTGTGTGGATAAAAACTCGGAGGACAGTTTAGATAGTGTTCGACAAGCAGGCGCGTGTAGTGCTCCAGGGATGTGCGCACTAAGCTCCTCAGCTCCCAGCTCCTCTGCACCACCATAACATAATAGGCATTTTGCTCCCCTTATACTAAGCCTATGTACCGACACTTGTATTATATTACTCCTAGTACAACTTATAACAGCTATTGCCAGGTTTCAAACGACATCCAAACATTTTATTGGTAGTTTTCAGATTCTGTGATGTAAGAAAGAGCCAGTTTTCTCTTATTGATTACATTGAACTTCATGTCTATAACTGACTAGACCCAAGAACTCACCATATTACAACAAAAATCTGCATTCCAACTATATTAATTTTAGCTGACCTCCATCTGTATTAAATAATAAAGGCTTGTTATGTTGTTATGAGCTTGAAACCCAGCAATTATTTAATACAGATGGGTGGCAACTAAAATTAATATTGGTGTAATGCTGTTTTTGTGATACTATTGGGAGTTTTTATGCTAGAAAAAACAGGTTGAACATTTCAGCATTTACCTTTTAGATATTTCATGGCAAAGTACAATGTAATCAATAGGGAAATCTGTCTCTTGCCCCTCAACTGCCCCTTATTATATTCTACAGTCTAAAAACCACCCATAAGCTACAGGTTCTGGGACATTAGATGGAGCAAACATCCAAAAATTAAAGATCTTCTGTTTTCTCAAACTGGGGTAACCTGTAAGCAGTGTATAGTGGCCAGTGGAACTCATGGTCCATATCTTGAGCTATAGATCCACAATTCAAGTGCCTGTGACAGGTTAGACTATAAATTTTACTAAAACACAGCTAAGATCATTGTATTAAGATCTGGGGAAAACATTCACTCTCATTTACCTAATTTGCCCATTTTTTATGTTTAGGATTTGACTTGAAAATCGTGACATCAAGCTAAAGAATTAGCAAAACTCCTCTAATGTACTCAGGAATTATTATCTGACGAATACAAATATAAGAAATCACCTTTATTTTTGTTGAAATCATGTTTCAAGTATCAGATTTTTTTTCTCATTTGTAAATTCTCTAACTTTTTCAACATGTTTAAGCTCTCTACTTCCTGTACTTTTCAACATATATATATTTTTTAACTTTCTTCACAAATCACTTCTATAAATTATAAATTGCCACCAAAATAAAACAAAATGAGAGAATTGTAGAAATCTGCCGTAAGCACTTAAAAATGTCTGGTTTCTGATTCTCAAATGTAACCGCCTGTTTTCCCTTTTGATGACAGTGTATTTTCAGTTTGAATTATTATTTCTATTAGTGACTGGCCCCTAGAACTCGGCAAAAGTCTGCATTTTAACAATATTAATCTTAGCTGTTTTCATCAGTATTAACTATAACAGGCCTATAGAATGTCACAATCTGAAACCTTCAATAAATGTATTCAGTCGTCTTTTTTCCACTTCATTTTTCTGTTAATCAAAAGCAAATATCTGAATGAAGTTAATCAACAATCAAAAATGTAAACAGAAAAGGCTGACACTATACATTTATTTAAAGTCCACATTTGATTTTTGAGTGTATAATAAACACACTAGGGGGAGCTCTACATTGGGGTGCTGGTGGTAGATGGCTGCACCTCCAGAGACCAGCCGCTCATTAGGCTATAGTTCAAAACAAAAATGTGAGCCAAATCAGTTTCTTGTTTTACCTTTTTAACAAATTTGACCACTATTTTTTTGTAATTCAAACACTAACTTTGATTTGACCGCACGTCACTATATAGAATAACATTTTTGGCAATTTGTCTCAATTTGGTCAGTCATAATTATGATTGTGTGGAGCCGAAATTAAGCATACAAAAAAAATCAAATATTTAAAGGTCCTATATTATGCTAAACTGTTATAATTTTGTTACCTCCTCAAAAACATACCTGGAGTTTTGTTTCGTTCACACATTTGAGTAACCTTTTATTATTAGTGCATTTACATCTTCAAACCTCAAAACGCTTTGTTCCACCTTGTGATGTCATGAAGCGGTAGTTTTCAAGTTAAGAGCTACCTTTTGCCTTTAGTTTAGTCGAGATTGGCAATTCCCAGGGCTAAAATGACCCAAATGACTCTAGTGAAGTGAAAACACAGTGAAGCACTTGCTGTATTACCACATGACAGTGAGTGTTTTCTGTCTGCGAAAATAACACAGCCTAAATTTGCAGGATTTGTGTGTTAAACGTGTATGAACGAAACAAAACACAGCTCCGGGTATGTTTTTGATGAGGAAACATTACAACATAGATCCGAAAACAGCATAATATGGGCTCTTTAACAATTAAATTCTGATTGTGTGGTATCAAAATGAATTGTATGACAAAATACTATTACTAAACTGACATGTAAATCCCACAACTTCACGTAAAAACACACTAAACCTATTTTTGTTGCATTGTGTTATTTGCGCGCCTGGTCAGATGGTGGAACTCTGGACAAAGGAAGCCCCCCTCACAGGAGAGAGGACGGCCGGACGCGCAGACAGCAGCAGACAGAGCCACGGACACACACATCCATATATAATGTATTCCTGTGTGTTACCTGGGCAGCAGTGGTAACAGGCTCTGAGCCCTTTAATGGGATTTAGCCCGAGGCAGTTTTATTAAGATGTCGGCTTTCCCTTCTGCCTGTGCAGCTGACACCATTCCCCACTGATACCCCCACATCCCCCCACTCCACCAAACCCACCCCTCCACCCTTCCACCAAACCCCCCCCCCCCCAACTTCTCCACCCCCCGGACTTCACCCCGCGCCGGCCCTCCTCATCCAGGCCTCCTCGCTGCCCCGGTGCCCCTCAGAATCTAGGTTTGATTTATAATGAGTAAGTTGTAGTAATGTGAGTAGCAGCAGTAGTAGTAAACACGTATGTAGTACGTAGTATGTAATATGTAGTAGAGGTAGTAGTTACCATGACCTTCTTCTCCTGGATTATGACCCTGCGTGTGATTCAACGTGGTGACAACAGATATTTTTGCCTAACATTTACAGTCCCTGGTACTCAGCTATACACTGCATGATAAAAGGGTCAACTTATGCATTATTGTCCCCATAGGGAAATTTATCCTCTGCATTTAACCCGTCTTTGAGTGCCACAGGGGCAACTTGAGCTAAGCTTAGTCTAGACTAACTTAGCTGGACGAGTTTAGCTATTATGTTTTGGGTTGGAGTTTGGAATGAACCAAACTGACAGTAAAATGAGTGTCTGGATGGTGAGAAACAATAATACAGGAGTTGGAATTGAGGCAGAAATGTTGTTCATACTGTATAGAACCATGTCACCATAAGCTTCCAGGTTCCAGCCCCCAGTTCTTTCTATGTGCTGAAAGATAATAATAATAATAATACATTTTATTTATTAGACGCCTTTTCTGGACACTCAACGTCACCTTATAACAACAAAAACAAATGAAGTACGATTAAAACATACAGTTAAAAGCCTATAGTTAAAGTGGGACAGTATTTAATTGGTTGATTGTGTTTAGTATTGTATTTTATTAGTATTTAGTATAGAATAATAGTATATAAGATGTATATAAGTATATAAGATGGTGGGGAAAAAGTTAAAGGCACACAGCTTTAAATTTCTAGCTTGTCTCCCAGGTAATTTTTGCTTTGAATGTCTGCCAGAATGTTCCACAGTATACTTTAAACCTATCTATCACAAGGGAGACAAGCAGTTTACGGTGCCAAGCTACATTACAGTTCAGATCTATGGAGAGTCGCCCCATTTACTGAAGGAATTATTGTATTTTGGAGCAACAGAAACACCCGTAATGAATGAACACTAGATTAATATGAAAAGCAGGAACATCTCCATGGAGACAAGTATGTAGCAGACCCTCCACCAGAAAAGTTGCGCAGTGCACCTTTAATATGTGAAAGGTAATATGTGTATGGGAATCAGAAGAAGCATTGTTTTTGGTTATTACTGTATATACGTAATAAGTAATGCTAGTAGTTTTCCTCATTCACCTACTACAAATCCACCTGTTTTCCCCGATTTTTGTCTTCCGTGTACCTATTTCCTTGTGGTTTCACACTGCTGACAACATTTGATCTGCTATTACACTTCCACTAGAAACACTTTGCCCCGATCCTTCCCCTCCTAACACCGCCCGTAGCACCGAGGACCCCCCAGTAAAGAGCCACTAGCGGTGACTTTTCCCTTTTCCCTGGCTTTGGACCTGTAGGCACTTCCCCTGACTACTACTACTGCGACGACTAAACCCCCCCCCAGGTACTCACTTCCTGTGCCCCATGCAGTATACCTTAGAGCGCCTACCCCCAGGTCCCTCCCCACAGGCACAGGGGCAATTCAAGAACACTTGCGGTGACGACGGGGGCTGCTTTGAACAAGACTGTAATGCAAGCACTATCTTTAAATTGCTTTTTTTTGCTTAGGAGGCTCAAAATAGTTTCCTATTATAGTAAAGACGTGTGAAGTATGAACTGCTGTCCATTTAGGAGCACTACTGCTGATGGAAACATAAAATGGATGAATTAGGATATGATGAAAGTGGCTGGAAATATAGATTGTTAAGAAAAAAACTGAAAAAAAATAATATTACTTACCAACTAATACATAAACTAATATTTTACAACTTGAATAACAAATTTTGAACTTCTGAATGCCCAATCTTGTCCAGTCTCGGAGGCTAAGTAGGTATGGGCCTGGTTAATAGTTAGATTTGGGAATACCAGGTGCCACAGTGGGGCAGCAGAGACTAATACTAGTGTATTCTGTTGTTGTGTCCCTGGGCAAGACATGTCACCCACCTTTCCTCCAGTGTGCATGAATGAGTGTGTTTGTGACTACGATTATAGCATAAATGACTAAATAAACAAATAAGTAGTGTTGGCTGTTGTTATTTTTTCCATGTTTTGCCATGTTTAGTTTATTCATTTAAGTTATTTACACTAGATAAACGATTATATAAACATTTCAACAACCTTAAAATTTGTATTTATACAAAAAAATTGTAGTACACTTCACAAAAAGCTCCAAAACAAAACCCCCACATCATAGGCCCCACTAGCTCATCGCCCTAACAGTACTATTACCCATTTTAATATGTTCTAACCTTTGCGCCATTATCATCACTTCACCTCCTGTTCAAAGCGACTTCTGCACCCTGCTAAAGTGTTTGTGTGCAATGCATTGTGGGATTGTGTGTGCCTGTTGTTTATCTCCGTGTGGCTTGAGTGCTTTTGCTGTTTCCCTGGCAGGCAATTCTGATTGGCCGGCCCTGGGGAAAGCCAATATCATGTTTAGCCCCAAACCAACATGCATCCCTCATTCACCATAGACTTGTGTGCTATTGCGTATGTGCGTTCGTGTGTGTGTGTGTGTGTGTGTGTGTAAAGTGTGCAAGGTCTTGTGCGTTCAGGCGTTGTGGTTCTTCTGCTAAAGTGGAGTCTGTCTTCCCTGTGAAGGTTGATGAGGTATGGCATCACCGCACTTTGTTTAATCTTTAAAATATGAGGCAGGAGTGCGCACTTTCCCATAATGAGGACGCGCTATATAAATGGAAAAAAGTCGAGCGCAAGTGTTCATGAGTCTTTACGTAGAAATGGCGGACAGGTTTTTAAGAAGTATATGGACAAATATGGCATGTCAGTGTGTAAGAATCTACATAAAGCGTCCTACTGTATTAGCATGTTGTATGTGCTCGCAAGTGTCATGTTTTACAGTTATAGAACCACTCCGACTGGTCTTATATTGTTGGAATAGTCCCTTAACGCCGATTGTCACAAATATGCGACAAACTGTTTGGATCAAGAGATAACGACTGCATTCCCCCAGTGCCGATTAGTGCATATGCAGTACCGTCCTAGGAATCTTTGGCAAGCACTTGTTTCTAGTTGTCACAAATTTGCAACATACACAAATTTCTCTCTTTTTTTTTTTTTTTTTGCTATAGTCAGATTAATAATCTCTACTTAATTTACCATCTATTTAATGGCAATGGCATTTTTATATACATCTATATAAATTCAGGTGTTAAGGGGTTAAAATAAAAGTGCGCACATTTGGATTTTAAGTGGTAAATGCTTTTTGTGTTTTTAAAAAAAAGTTTTTAGAAGAGGGTATGCCAATTTTTCCCCATGGAGACAGGATTATTTGTTGTTTTGCCTGGATTGTGTCACAGTATAGTATTAAACATACTAAATATTTCCATGGAAACAAGCAAAGAGATGCTACCTGGCCAAGTTCCAAGTTAGATTTAAGGAGAGGCAGGTCCACTCATAGTACAAATATTTTTCAATTATTTGATTGGCATATCTAAAAAATAGGAACGATGTGTATATATATTGCTATTTATTTATTACTTTATTATTTTTTTCCTTCTTTTCCTCTCTTCTACCCATTTTTCCTTTTTAAAATGTATATCTTCACTGAATTTTGATCTTTGACTTACCTGTGACTGTAATAAATTGTATTGTGCAAGTATTGTTTGTGAATGTGTGAATGTGCCTTTGTGTGAGTGTGTGAATTGGCCTGTTTCTTTTTTTTAAAGTTATATGTTGACCTATGTTAATGTGGTCAATTGTTCATGTAAACATTTTTGTCTGAAAATTAATAAAAATATATATTTTTTAAAGTTTTCAAGTTATTGTGAGTAATAAAACATGTAATGGGAAAAAGCAATAGAGATATGTTTAATGCCTTATTGTGTAACATTCAAGGAAAAGCAAGTAATAATCAAGCAGGTGCTGTGCCTTCACCAGAAAAGTTACATAATGCAGCTTTAAATATTGTTATTACAGCTTCAGCAGTCACTCACTCACCACATTCACACAAGTAAGGTCGGCGAAGTGTCTTGCCCGAGGACACAATCACAACACACACTCCCTGGAGCTGGAATCGAACCCCTTTTGTTTTCATAGTCATATAATTGTAAGTTCTGTCCAGCAACAGCCCCCTAGAATCAACAACAGCCACACAAGCACATAAAGACAATGTGGAGTGTCTTGCCCATGGACACAACATCAGCAGTGGTGGACATGGCAAATCTCCAGCCTTTGGGAACGTACCATAACCAAAGCGTTTTTCCTAACCTCCACAATGACCTTAACCTGTCAAAACCTGGTCAAGCAGTTAGCGTATGAGTGCAACAATTTAGTTTTATTATTGTTATTTATTTTGGTGAGACCACAGGCAGTCCCGTAAAGTTGGAAAAAGTGAGTTTAGAAGTGATTCGCAGTTATTTTTGCGCTACCACATGTGGTAAATATTAATGGTATTTGTTTTAAAAGTTTGACTGGTGGGCGGACACACGCAGGTTCAGCTGTGCATGCGTTCATATTTACCTTGTGATTCTTGTCCATAATAAAATAAACAACGTGCGGGGGGGCGTCTGAGGCAAGATGAAGGCTCTGTTCACCTTGTAGAGCAAATGAATTCACGCTGAGTCCTGGCTTTATCATCAGGTCAGGAGCAGTGCCTGTCTCGCTGTTTAACACACAAAATATACAATTATGGGCGGCACAAAATGGCACAAAGTCGGACATTTTGGACTGGAAATTTGTAAACCAATGTCATGGGAATTTGAAGGTCCTGTATTGTGCTAAACCAGCTTTCATGGTAACAAAGGTCCTCTGTGTTTTTAAGGTCGGTACACCTGCACCAAATTCAATCTTAAAATGTGATTTACATATGACCAACCATTGTTTTCAGTTTGGTTCAGATTGCTTCACTCTGCAGGCATTTCAGGTACATTTGACATGGTTGTATATTGTATAATAGATTAATATGACTCAAAAACAATTTTAAAAAAGATGATAAAATTATATATGACCTTAAACACTTCTAGCCCAGGTTTAGATCCAGATTTAGTCTCAGTTTAAAACATATTTAGTTTGGTGCTACTGGTGCAAGAGTGAACATACCCTAAATGATCTGAAGTACATACTGAATCAGTCAAATTGAGATGGGATGGGATGGGATACAGTAATATTCTGTGGTACTGCATCAATACTATTATTCACTTGTCCTGAATAAAACAAACTTAAAAAGGGCCATTGCGATTGCCAACCTCCTCCTATTCAGTGAAGTTTGGGACTGGCACAAACAGTGAGTATCTTCATAACACAGTGAGTGGGATTCACTGTGCAGAACCTGTGAGCGAGAGTTCAGTTGGGAGCAGTACACATCTAAAGTGTAGCAGCAGGAAAAGTGATACTATTTTTGATCATTACAGTACAATAGTGGACAAAAGAATGCGGTTGGCAGAGCTGAGCAGTCCAAATGCCCTGCTCCTAATCCTCATGGGAAGCTGGTGCACGCCGACTTCCCCGATGTGAGTGCCATGTTGTCAGACGTGGCAGGACCTGACTAACGCGGCTGTGTGTGAGATTAACTAGCGTTAGCCATCATTAGCCTCTGTGCACCAACGCAGCAGCAGACTGCAATTAACCCGCTAATCCGGCTAATCCGGCTAATCCACTAATGGAGCTAATCTGATAGAGTGGAGAGAGCTCTTTCAATGGGCTTTCAGGGATCGCACACAAACTAGATTTTACGCTTGGAAATAAATTGTAACCGTTCCATTTTCTTTACATTTTACAAGATGAATCACTGGAAGATTTAAAATACCAGATTTTGGTGGCATTTGTCTGTCTCATTAAAGTATCTGTACACAATTTTTGTCCATGTAGTTGAGCAAAATTGGTTTTGGCCCAGTACACATATATATTCTAAAAACAGCTCTTGGGGTCAAAATCACACTGCTGTTAGCTCATTATACAGCTTTATTTTACTGTCTGAAAACCAGGAATTTCCCTGTTAGCATGCTAGTTGCCATTTGCTTTACTGCAATGACAAAAGAGTGCGTGAAAAGTGTTTATGAACTCATCAGTATGAATAATTAGGGTTCTTTATGAAAGTGGGAAATATGTTTAGATTGCTGCAAACTATTTTAAATGAATTTGTTCTGTTTTTCACATTTGATGAACACAAATGGATGAACACAAATGATGAAAAATTAGTGATGAGTGATGAAAAATCTTGTACAATGGCAAATTATTACTAAAGAAATGTTACATCAGATCACTAACATTCACATAATTAGTAATTACACATAATTATGTGATATCCTTTTGAAATATACTTTTACAAATTATTTTGTGTAACTTTTATGGTGGAGGGTGCGTCAAATGCTTTTCTCCAAAGAGATCTTATTGCTATGTCTGGAATATTTCACAGTATGGCATTAAACATTTCTATGTTCACGGAGACTAAACCAGACCAAGTTACAAGTCTGATCTGTGGTTTTTCTAGGTATTTTTGAGCTTAAAAAACAACTGTAATTGAATAAATATAAGGCAATAAATATAATGTTATACTGTGGAACATTACAGGCAAAGCAATGACATATCCATAGCAACAAGCAGGTGATGGAAGCCCAACCAAAAAGCTACACAGTGAAGCTTTAATTGAAACACTGAGTTAACAGTGCACTTACAAATCACAACTGGAGCTATTTTGCCCAATTCTTACCCCTGATTTCTCAAACGCATCAGTGTGACTGGAGCAGAGACATTGCTCGAGTGCACCGTGTCCAGCAGCAGAAGCACAGAGTCAGAGACAGTCTCGCCCACAGCCATTAGTCAGCCCGGGGCCCCTGTCAGTGACCACAGAGAGACAGAGACAGGGGCCATAACGACAGGCAGAAAGGGCCGTCTCCAAAGCCCTCAAATCAGTCGTCTCAATGCCATCCGCGTCAATCCATAAGACACAGCTCCTCTAGTGGAAATATTAATAACAGCACTCAAGCTGTATCTGGTGTCTGCTGGACTGTTTGGAAATGTTCTTAGGCAACAGAAAACCTTCATTTCCTGCTTTGAAAATGCTCTCTTAAAAAAAAAAAAAGAAGCATTTTAAAGGTCTTATATTACGCGAAATTGACTCGTGAAATTTAAGACATGTAAGAATTATGTTAAAATCAGCAAAAATATAGCTGGAGTTGTGCTTTGTTTCATTCACACATATTTGAGAAACCCTTTATTGTTAGTCTGTCTGTATCTACAAAGCTCAAAATGGTTTCTTCCACCTTGTGATGTCATGAAGGGGTAGTTTAAGTTTTACCGTTTGTTTAGTAGAGATTGGAAATTCCAGCGCTGATTTTTTCCAAATAATTCTAGTGGGGTTGTATGGGGTTTAAAAACACAGCGGAGCACTTCCTGTATTTCCACATGACCAGGGTGACCAGACATCCCTATTTACCCGGGACAGTCCCAGTTTTGAGCCCTGTGTCCCCTGTCCCAGCAGATTTATCCAAAACCAGTGATTTGTCCCAGTTTTATACAAGAAATGTCCCAAGTGTAACTATTTATGACCAATTTGATCTAAACCAAGACTAAACTAGGATTAAACCAGGACTACATCAGGTCTAAACCAGGACTATCAGAGTTTTTGTCTAATCTGATCCCTGCCAACAGTAAAGGAGCACAAATTGTCATTTGTTTTGCAAAAATACAGAAAGCCGTGTTTGCGAATGACCATAAAGCAATAAAATGCAGTGACAGAAGCCCCTCATCTTATGACTGACACGAGAATGCACAATGTCGCACGCTCTTTTCACAATTTTATTTATAGCATCCATCCAAACCCGATGTGTCCCAGTTTGACTTGAAAATCTGGGCCTATGCATGACATGACGAGGTGGAGCAGAGTGTTTTCTGTTTGAGCGAAGAAGCCTAAATATGCAGGATTTGTGTGTTAAACATGTGCGAAAGGAACAGAACACAACTCCAGGTATGTTTTTGATGAGGAAACATTATAACATAGATCAGAAAATAGCGCGATATGGGCCCTTTAACCCTATTGATTTTCACATTACCACACTAACATAATACAGTAAATTTACCCAAGCACAGCACAAAGCTAACACAGACTTGGATAACTTTGTAACCAGTGATAATCAGTATTTATGGTCTTATCTAGAAGATGTGTTCAGGAGCAGTTCTACAAGAGCGAAAAATATGAATCATCTTTTAAAGGAGTGACATCTTTCTCCACGCATTTTAATTAACTCTCTGTGGAGCTCTCTTGAATCACGGGCGCCACAAATGATGAGACACCCACTTCTGAAAACCAAAAAAGCTTAAGGGGTAAGAAGATACAGCTCATGTTTCCTTATTATCTTGTTCTAAGTGAAAAATTTGTGTTACGATTCAACCTGTTTTCCTAATTTCTCTGACTGTGGCAAACTTCTCATTACAACTGGCTGGGAGACATTTTGTAATTCTCGTTGGAAGGAAGTTGGAGGTCGCCCATGTGTATCTAGCCATCAAACACTGACCTTGGCTGCTAATGATGCTAACCATGCTAACGACCGCCCGATCCGTTTGCATGTGTGTGAGCGTATACGGGCGGATGTGCACGTCGCCGGTATAGCAGTGGCAAAGTAAAGCATAATCAGAGGCGCTAACGCTAATGAGCTAAGCCTTTGAAGAACTAGCCACCCGGCGAGGCCCCCTCCACTCCTGCCAAATCATTAGCTGACCTGAGGAGTGCCTGATTAGAATGCTTTTGATGAAAATTTCAAGGATATTCACCATGAAAAAAAATAATAAAAAAATTAAAAAACGTAAAAATTTTGTGAAGTGAGATAAATATTGCACTAGACTTTTGGTTTGCTGGATAGAAAACGTAGGAGGTCATTTACTAAGACTTCAAAGGCCAACTGGATAAGATTGATTCGGCTGTTTTTATTGCGTTTGAAATGTACAAATATGTTTAAAGGGAGGAGAGAGCAGCGCCAACGCTTCCTTTCAGCCTTCAAAAACGCCCATTTCGAACCGCGATTCGCCTCTCTCAGACGCCACATCCTAACGATATCTAGCACCTTCTTGCTTCTGAAAGTCAACAATTTCTTTAGCGGGAAACATGAGAGAGAAATGCGCATATTAGCCTTCAGGAGAAAGTGATCGGGACAGGTTGCTGCTTTAGAGACGCGTACAGTCACTTCATCTTGTTTAACAGCGTGTGGAGCTATCGTGGATCAAAGTGAAAGAGATGCCAGGCTGTTGCGAGGAGAGAAGAGAAAGGAATACATGATTTTCTGCAGTGACGGCTTATAAAGTCTAATAGCCTTTAGTATGTTGACCAAAGGAATACGCGGTACTGTCATGTCGCACTGTTCTGTTTGTCGTAACTGGGAGAGAAATGGTGGCTTTTATTCCCACGTGTACCTGTTGGCATGAAACAAAGGTGCAGCTAAAGAAATGAGGTTTAACAGCATTTATTTATCCTGTCACTGCATTTGCTCTTTGCTTTTAAAGTTTTTTTTTCAGATACCATCAAATTAGCAGTGGTAGTAGGTAAAGTACAATAGTAAATGTACAATATTTAGCACAATTTTTAGGTATCTGCACTTTATTTAAAGGTGCACTGTGCAACTTTTCTGGTGAAGGGTCGGTCACCTGCTTGTTTTTACACAGATGTCATTCTTGCCTGGAATGCAAAATCAAAATGCACTTTGCCGTTCGTAGCGGGTCCAAAACTCAGCAGCTCCACTTTTAACTGGAACCCGGAAACACGAGACCATCTCCCCTATTTTAGCCTCTCGTCATTGGCTCCCAGTGTGTTTTAGAGTTGATTTAAAAACTCTTTTATTTACTTTTAACTGTTTGCACGGCCTGGCGCCCTCCTACCTCGCCGACCTGATCCACCCTTAGGCCCCCTCTCGCACTCTCAGTCAGACCAGCTCCAGCACTGTCCCAAACACTAAACATGAGCTTCGTGGGGACTGTGTGTTTTCTGCTGCTGCTCCATGGTTAGAGATTAGAGGCGGAGTCTGTATCTGTTTTTAAATCACTCCTAAAAACACACCTTTTTTCACTGGCTTTCAACAAGTGAGATCTACATGTCTTGTTGAGTATCTTGTTTTCTATGTTTTTTAGAAGTTGTATTGTGCTTATATTGTATATTCTGTTGTACTGCCTTTGTCATTTCTATGTTTGTATAGAGCACTTTGGCCGGCTGTAAAGTTTTTAAAGTGCTTTATAAATAAAGATGGTATGGTATGGGAATGTTTACATTAAACAGTATGACATTAAACAGCTCTAGCTTACATTTACTTAATTACAGGTGAGTTTATAGTGCAAAAAAGCTGGAAAACAGGCATTCGGACTGTGAGTGGCCTCTCCACAGATCTGACCTGTAACTTGGTCTGGTTTGGTCTCCATGTAGAAAGAAAGGTTTAATACCGTACTGTGGAACACTACAGACAAAACAATAACATCTCCTTGGAGAAAAGCCTTTGATGGACCCTCCACCAGAAAAATTATACAATGCCCCTTTAACTAAATTTTATAGTGGATACTTTTTACTTTTACTACATTTGAGAGCATGTATCTGTACTTTTCACTCCATTACATTTTAGACCTCGACTGAAAAATATAAAGTACTTTTCTTGGCTGAGACATATTTTTAGCACATTTAATTTGAGTCAGCGTCCCAACTTTGAGCAAATCAAATACACAAAAACAGCTGGAAAAGTGAAGAATAAATCACATATGAATCACATAAAATCAGCTACTTTTTATCGAAATCACTACATTTATTGTTTTAACTGTTAAAAAAATCTCTGCAAAATACTCATTTTTAAACCGGTACTTTTGCTTAAATAGATTTTTCATGTGACTTTTCCTTGAGTAATCTGTTGTCCCTGTATCTGTACTTTTACTTAAGTAAGAAAATTGAACACTTCAGTCACCAATACATAGCCTGCATTAGCCTACGTGAGTAAACTAAAGATTCCCAACTGGACAATCCCTCAACATTAGGAGAAGTTGGAAAAGTGATAGTGACCGTTTCATTTTGTTGCCTTTTTCTAACGGGGCAATAAAGTCTACCTTAACCGAAGAAAAGCTTAATCTTTTATTAACCTTTTGTCGAGCTCAAGAATCCTGCAGAGTCTTCTGAGATTTTGGAAGAAAATATCTCATTCACTTTCAAACTTTTTGAAGGAAATGTAAATAGACTACAATATTCAAGTTCAAAGGCACTCAAAAGTATAAAAAACATCTTTAAAATCTGCTAAATGTTTTAATAACTCTGCAGTGTATATAGTTTCTGAAACATATTTGAAATAGGATTATAGGTATCCTGATTGGTCACACAGAAAGCTTTTCATCTTTTATATATATATATGTTTTCATCAAATCAATCAAAAAATCACGGGGAACCTTGAGTTGTGTTGTGCTTTCAGATCTTAGTGGCCATATTTACAACTTTTAGGTCCAAAATCAATAAAAGTTATTACCGAATGCTGGACCAACTGTTCTGTAGACTTTTTTAGTTTCACTTTCTCGATCATCTCTCTTTTATAAGTCCGTAGTTGGGATTTAAAATGCGAACAATAGATTTTGACATCTCTTTCTCCTCAGGTAGAAACCCAAGTGGACTTTTCAAGAACTTCTCTACACTGAAGACTCCAGGATGGGGTAAATTGGGGGTAGATTTGTGTGTTTGTCTGTCTCTGGTCTGTGCGTGTGTGTGTATATGGATAAGTGTGTGTGTGTGTTTTGAGGCGTAGTATTTTAGGCAGACAGGCGCTGGATCTCTCATAGTGGATTTGGGTAGACCGGAGTGTGAGAGGCAGTTCAAAGAATACAGGCCCACAGGCTAACGCTAGTTCCCAGACTGCTCTGTGTGTGTGTGTGTGTGTGTTGTAGTCCTGACACGTGCTGATTTGCTTGTAAACGTGTGTGGTTCTGTCTAGATTCGAATTATTTTTTAATATATTAATCATAATTTTAAGTATTTATCTGTTTTGTATTTATATTTTGTTAGTAGCCTATAGTTTTGGCCATAAAAATCTCCTGTATGAACTCCACAAATATGAAGAAACTATGACCGAGATTTTCATAGTATAATTTTGTATTACTTTATTATTTTAAAGGAGGATTTTTATTTATGTGTTTTTTTACTTTTTGGACCAGAGTTGCAAAAGAAATTTGTACGATATGTCCCTAATACTCCTAGTAATGTATTTATAATAAAAACATTGTAAAAATAGTAATAAAAGTGTCTAAAATAACAGTGTAAACTGTAACACTCTCTTGCATTCTAAGTAATAGTGATAAATAGTAGTAGTAGTAGTAGTAGTAGTAGTAGTAGTAGTATTACTAGTAGTAGAGTGGTAGTAGTATTAGTGGTACAGTAGTAGTAGTATTAGTAGTAGTAGTAGTAGTAGTATTAGTATTAGTAGTAGTAGTAGTAGTAGTAGTAGTAGGAGTAGTAGTAGTAGTAGTAGTAGTAGTAGGAGTAGTAGTAGTAGGAGTAGTAGTAGTAGTACTGAATAAAAAAAAGTTGTAGCAATGTAGTAGTAGTGGAGGTGGCAGTAGTAATAGTGGTGTAGGTACAATAGTAGTAGTCACAGTAGTAGTAATTTGTAGTAACTTTGTAATTATATATAGTATATGTAATTGATTTAATTTATAAACAATTAAAAATTAGTAACCAAAAGATACAAAAAACCTGATTATTCATGTAGTACTTGCAAATGAAGTTTACCTTTTTGGGTCTTTCCAGAAATACATGTAACAAGGAGTTTGGAAAAGTAGCTTTTATGTACTTTCTTATATACTTTTCTTTTTTGCCCCTCACCTAACACACAGATGATCATTCTACAAGCACTTCAATGCCAAACAGTGACATTCTCTACTACTGGGCCCTGACCCGTTTGTATCTTGTGCATGCACGCTAGCATACAAAAAACACCAAATAATTCATTATAAAAATATTCCCCACTAATTGTTGAGGCCTAATTAACGAGCTAACCTTTGGAGAGAGGCAGAGGATGGTGCTGCGTAAAAATTATTCATGCTTTTGAATAAATGAATATGCAAATACCGATGATTTCCTTTGAGAAGGGACAAAAATGGCCTCCTATCCGAGCATACCTCTACTCTTTATTCCAGCGCTATCTCCCTGGTTTTATCTGTCAAAATGCGTTCTTACTTTTAACACTTTTACATTGTGATGGTGGGTGGCCCTGAGCGATGCACTGTACAAAATGAGTATGCGTTTTTAGAGTTGACACATGTGATGATTGGGGGATATGTCCTCTGGCTAATCCAAAATGGCGGAGGTTGTTTTTTTTAAGTTTTGATCCCAGAGTGCAGTGGAGAATGACATGTGTTTGGCTGACATACGGGTCAGTGGCGCGGGGAGCTGTGTTTGTGTCTCTAATCAGCAGCGCAGGTTCAAAGTTGTATGCTCAAAACAGCCCCAGGATCAGGAAAACAGGATTCACCTAAGTTTTGGAAGTGTGACAAACTGCGAAGGGTGAAAAAACTCATGTCATTTGTTCCAGTTTGTGTCTAGTATAGGTCACAGCCCAGGTTATGTGTTGTGGTAGTTTGAAGTATGGTACTTAGAGAAGGTCAATTACTTACTACTCTTTAAGCGACACTTTTATCTGTGTACAGAACCTTAAACATGTATGAAATAGTGCAATAGCGGCTTGAATGGTAAAGCACATACCCCTTATCTCCAACTATATCCTCGTACTTATTAATTTGTAAGAAGAGGCTTGGGGTCTCTTAATTTTGCAGTTTTGAGCACAAAGTTGATGGACTCATAATGACATTTGATATCTTACTTCTTCATCCTCATATAATATATTAGTGTTACGTTGAAAGACACCAACAGTATTATATTATAAGAATAAAAACATATTTAAATAGATCCTGTGCTTGCCAATAAGCTTCATTTGTAGTTTCCCTTTAGAGGTCCTATATTGAGCAGAATTGACTCTTGTGAGCTTTTAGCGATGCTAGAATGTTGTTACCTCATCAGAAACATACCTGGACTTGTTTTGTTTCATTCACACGTGTTCGAGTATCTCTTTATGATTAATCTGACGTGTCCACAGCTCAAAATGCTCTGTTCCAACTTCTACACCAGCTACGTTTTACCTTTTGTTCAGTAGAGATCGGCAATTTCAGGGCTGAAATTATCCAAATGATTCTAGTGAAGGTGAATGGAGCACTTCCTGTGTTACCACATGACATCACAAGGTGTAATGTCGTGTTTTATGTTTGAGAGCAGAAATCAGTCTAAATATGCAGGATTTTTGTGTTAAAGAGCCACTAAACCCCAAACCACTTTTTAACTGTGCAAATGGGTCTAAAATAGCTACCTATCTCAGGCCTTATTTAGGCATTTTAGTGCCTAATAGTTAAAAATCTGACTTTTGGGTCAGAACCCGTGTCTGTATTGACCACTTTAGGGTCATCTATGGCTAGTACATTTGAATTTTCGGGTTGGACAAATGGCCGCCAATGGTGGTACGTGAGGAGCCCCTCTTAACCCTACTGTATACTATACCTAACTGCTCTTGCTGGCTAAACTTGGGTCGCTGTCACTCTCTATTGGCAGTATACTATTGTTAGCACTCACTGACTGTCATCGGGCTGTCAGTCGTAGGTCAAGCCCCGCCCCACACCATCAAACTAGCCATGTCACGCAGTGCCCAACCTGCCAAGTACCGCTCTCTTTGTCAGATTTGTTTTTAATTTTGACTGTGGGCAGAGTTAAATCTAGCACAGGCGTTTAGCGGCTCTTTAAGCATGTGTGAATGAAACAAAACACAACTCCAGGTATGTTTGTGAAGAGGAAACAACATTATAACATAGAAAATAGCATAGTATGGGCCCTTTAAGTGAACTCTGGCGTCAGTCTTGCAGTAGTGGGCCTCTGTCTGTGGTTCATATTTAATTTTCCATTCCCCTCACAGCCGCTCTGACCTCTGCATGTGTGCCGGACGACGGAGCGTGCATATCACATCCACTGGCCATTGATTCTTTAGGTTTGCTGAGGAGAACAGTAGCTAATTGAGTGGATGAATAATATATTTCTGAATAATAAATGAATATTTTGTTGTGTTGCCTCTCAGGTGGGACGTGAGACTTATTAGCAGAGGTACATTAGCATAAAGCATAGATAAGCTAAGGTGTGATCAATAGCATTGATAGGAGCCAGGCTGGTGGACACTGGATATATCGATCACTGCACTCGCTCCTGGACTACTGCGTTTAGGGACACTCTATTGACTTGCCTTCATTTTCAAAACAAGTTACATACTTAGAATACTAGATGCAAAGAAGTGCACAGTTGCATTTCTCTCAATGAAACGTAAAGGTCCAATATTACACAAAATTGAGTCTTGTGAGCTTAAAGCCATGTTAGAATATTGTTTCTTTATCAGAAACTTACCTGAAGTTGTGTTTTGTTTCATTCACACGTGTTTGAATGACCCTTTATTATTATTCTGTCTATATCTCCAAAGCTCAAAATGCTCTGTTCCACCTTGTGATGTCATGAAGTGGTAGTTTTCAAGTTAGCAGCTGTAAATGTGTGTGTAAATCTGTGAATAAACAAAACAAAACTCCAGGTATGAGGTATTGATGAGGAAACATTATAACACAGATCAGAAAGTAGTGTAAAATAGGCCCTTTAAGTACTCCTTCGATGTAATTGAAACAAAATTGGAAAAGCGAAATTTGACACCCTAAAACCATAGATGTTGAAGAAAATTAGTGACCTGAAAAGCCCATCCTGACATTATCAAAACGTGTAGTTCACAAATGTTGGTAACAATAGCATTTTTGTGATATGCAAGGAATACACATACACTACAAAGTCTGCAGTTGTTAAAATAGTTTGAATTCTAAATATTGTAATTTGTGGGGAAATTACACTGGAAAGTATTTAATTTCCCATGTTGTGGATGAAATAATGAAGCATTTCCTCATTTTGTGTATGTAGATTTTAGTCCCCACATTGTGCCAGATCCTCTCCCACACAGACTCTACAGACAGTACAAAGCCCGGTGACCTGCAGCTACAGCGAGCCTCTCACAACTCACACCGCCACATGAAAGAGCCCTGCCTTTGGGCACCTCACTCACACCAACGCCGCCATATGCTCCTCTTCATCCTTTTCTCCTCTCTACTCCTCTCTCCACCTCTCTCCTTATGCCTCTCTCCTTACTCCCCTCTCCACCTCTCTCCTTATACCTCTCTCCTTACTCCCCTCTCCACCTCTCTCCTTACGCCTTTGTCCTTACTCCCCTCTCCACCTCTCTCCTTATTCCCCTCTCCGCCTCTCTCCTTACGCCTCTCTCCTTACTCCCTTCTCCACCTCTCTCCTTACGCCTCTGTCCTTACTCCTCTCTCCACCTCTCTCCTTACGCCTCTCTTCTTACTCCTCTCTCTGCCTCTCTCCTTACGCCTCTCTCTGCCTCTCTCCTTACTCCTCTCCTCCTTTCTCCTCACTTATCCTCTCTTCTCACTCCTCTCTCTGCCTCTCTTCTATCTCCTCCTCTCTTCTCTCTCCTCCTTTCTCCTCACTCATCTTCTTTTCTGAAATCTCTCTCTGCCTCTCTTCTTTCTCCTCCTCTTTCTTTACTCCTCTCTTGTCCTCTCCTCTTACTCATCTCTTCTCCTCACTCCTCCTCGCTCATCCTCTTTTCTCTCTACTCTTTCTCCTCACACATCCTCTCTTCCTATTCCTCTCTCCGCCCCTTTTCTTTCTCCTCCTCTCTCCTTACTCCTTTCTCATCCTCTTTTCTCACTCCTCTTCTCTCCTCACTCATCCTCTCTCCTCCTTTCTCCTCACTCATCCTCTCTCCTTACTCCTCTCTCTGCTTCTCTTCCTTTTCCTCCTCTCAGTCCTCTTCTGTACTAATCTCTCCTCCTCTCTCCTTATGACTCTCTCCTCCTCTTTTCTCTCATCCTCTCATCTTCTCTCCTTACTCCTCTCATCCTCTCTTCTCACTCCTCTTCTCTCCCTACTCCTCTCTTCTCACTCCACTCCTTACTCTTCTTTCCTCTTCCTTTTCTCTTTTCAATTCTCTCCTTACTCCTCTCTCCTCTTCTTACTGCTCTCTCCCTTTCTTCTCTGGCTCTATTTACTAATCTCTCCTTTGCTCCTCTTAAATCCTTACTCCTCTCTCCTCACCTTTTTTCCTCTCTTCTCTCTTCTCACTCCCCTCCTTCCTCCTCTCTAGTCATCCTTTCATTTATGACTGCTTACTCTCGTCTCACTCCTCTTTATCCACACTCCTCTCTCCTTTCCTCTCTTCTCTGCTCCCCTTCTCACTTCTTACTCCTCCTCTCCTACTCCTTCTTCTCTCCTCCTCTTCCCTCTTCACTCCTCTTGTCCACCGATGCTCTACCCTCTACCCACCACCCGCTCATCAATAATCCATGCACCCACATACAGTATATATGTACGTGGCGCTCGCCCAGTGGGTGCCAGGCCTGCCCATGCGTGCGGCAGTCATTGTTGTGAGGGGGCGGTCCCAGGTGGAGGGTGGGATTAACTTTTCATGGATGTCCTGAGGGCGAAACACTTAAGGGTTAACCAGCTCTCTGCAGCACACTCAAACAGTGGACATGTGGCCCAGTCGTCCCACATATTCTTCATTTTCACAGCTCGTAATGACTGAACAATGACACTGGTACAACACAACACACAATACAATGCCGCAAATATCTATCACTGTGGGCAGAGTCTCACCAAGTCAACCAACTACTGGGCTACAGACGGACTAGGGGTCGGACAAGACACAATTTTCAGGAGACGAGACACACCACGAGATTAGGTCCACGAGAACGAGACAAGATGAGATTTTGACATCATTTGTAATAAATAAGCAGTGCAATTCATTACACAATTCTGGCGTCATTTTGATTTTGATTTATTTTATGTAATATGTTTGCTTTTTGAAACTGCAGCTTCTCAAACTGCATAACTCACCCTCTTTTAACTTTTTTTAATCAATCAATTCAAGCCAAAGGTAAATTTTTCTCATGTGTGCACGATCTTGTTGCAATTTTGTCTCGCGGGATCGTGTGGCATGAGATCTTGTCCCATCCCTACTATATACCACTGCAAATAGGGGCCCAAGTGTCAGTTAAGATCTGCCATTTCACTTTATCACAGAAATGTATCCAGATAATACAAAATACCAACCTGTATAAAAATGTGCAGTAAAAATTTGGCTTTTCTGGATCAGATTATCAGTGAGATTTCAGGTGCCGGTACATTTGCTTAAGGAAAATGTGCAAAAACTGTATAAAGAAGTGGACTAAGGGAGTGTGATGTCACGCGTAGTGTTCAGCTCCAGTCAAATGAAGCTCACCGAGGCTAGCGGCTAGAGAGTGGAGCTGAGTTCCATATTAGGAATAGAAGCGGATGTACAGACAAAATAGCCAAATAAAAGCACCAGAATCTTGTAGAGCGGTTTAATATGAACATTTTAAAACCGAAATACGTAGCCTGACAAGTGAATTGGAGCCAATGGAGTCGATGGAGCCAGAAACGTGCCCATGCTCAATGTGCTAGCAGGTTAGTTATGTCCATTTAATCTATGGTTTTGCCCCAGTAAAGATATAGTGTAAAAATTAGACTGTGTATATGGTGTCTGTATCTAACTATAAAGCATTTTATCATGAGAAAATAGAAGTGCACTATTTGCATGCTAGTTGTTTTTAGCATTAGCGTGACTGCGACGAAAGGGAAAGTGAAGATTAAGTTTGGACACCTGCAAACAGTTCAAATAGTTCTGTTCGTTTTGGTTCCACAGCACCTGTAAATAGTCAGATATTTTTGTAAAGGTGCTATTTTGTCCTAATATTCTTTTTTAAAGATTGTATAGAGTAAAATTAGTGAGTGTTTTACCATTTTTACAGCATTTATATAATTTACCAGCATTATTGTTTTCACTACCAACAGTTGTGGCCTTGTTTTATAATTTGTGTTGATAATTACAAATAAAGTAAGTGTCTTTAATGATTTTACCGCTCCGCTTTGAAAAAAATAGACTAACAATCCGCACCAAAATATAATTAAAATAGTCCTGGTGTCATGTAATGTCAATTTCTCGGCAAAGTGAATTTGTTTTTGGTTTTAAAATGGTGACTTATTCGGCATTCAATCCTTCAAAAAAGCAATTCTTAGATTTTTAATAACTCTCAAATATCATCCACTTGTCAAAATTCATAATTAGCTTAATAGTCAAATAAGAAAACGACACAATTTGTGATGTCTCCGTTTGAGCTGAGTGGCGCAGGCTTGAAGTTAGTTTGTCTGGGGTTGACAGTGTGTGGCGGAGGTGCAGGCCTGTGTTTCTGGGGAAGGTTTTGGCGGTAACACATCTGTCAGTTATGGGAACCTCCTCTGGTTGCGCTGACGAGCCCAATCCAGGCTCAAAAACAGAGACAGGCGAGTCAGACATGGAGCCACAACCTCATATCACTCACACACGCCACACAAACAAGTCAAGTGTCTATCAATCACTGGGTATTTTTAATTTGCTTTAAAAGTGCTGTTTGGCACAAAGCTGACAGCTGCACACATCCTCATAAAAGCACCAATTTGTAGAGCCTAGTGTGTGTTAGAGAGTTTAGTCTTAGGAGTGTGGATTTTCTGTATATTTTTGTATGTTTTGTTTAGCTTCTGTTAAATTTGCACTGTCATCTTTTTGAAAAAGATAAATTAGTCTACTTCTACATCATTTATTTAGCTTGCATTACACTATGGCAGATGTTAGAAAGACATTACAGTATTAATAATGCTAATTGCATCCAGTGGTAATTTTGTGTTTTGAACATTCACAAGATTTGTTTGATCATTTCAGAGGTAAGGTACTGTACACTTTATTGGCTTTGACTCTGAAACTCTGCATCTGACCCATTCTTCACTGCTTCTCGTCCTCAATGGCCTTCTGGTCCTGCTAATTTTGATCTGGACTACCTGGAGGATTTTACCTATTATGCATATTGTAGCTGAGGGAAATTGGAGTGTCAGGAGGAAACCCAAACAACCAAAAGCCTAGGCAACCTGCGAGTCGAACCTGAGACCTTCTTGAGGTGAGAGTGCTAGTCATAGTAACCAGCTTCAGGATTAGTAGTCCTGGTTTGTACTGTATAGACGTTAGACCTGTCCCCTGTACAAGCAGATTTATCCAAAATCAGTGACTTGTTCCAGTTTATAGGAATATATATTTAAGAAATGCCCCAGATGTCCCCATTTTTGACCAATCTGACCTCTGCCAGCAATAAAGAGAGCAATATATCATAATTTGTTTAACTAAAATACAGAAAACCATGCTTGAAAATGAGCATAAGGCAAATGAGAAAGAAAAACAAACTATGTCACACCCTCCTGTTTTTCACCTATTTAGCTAAGTCAACCATCTTTACTTAATTTTAGCAAATCTGGTCAGCCCAGGTTTGTAGAAAGCTTTACTCTGAAGTGTACCAGGAGTCCTTGTGCCCTCTGCTGGTACAATTCATGATAAACACAAAGCTGACATGAGCCCAGTCTAAAACACTTTTTAAATCCAGAATCTTTGACCCCACTTGCTGACCCCACCACATGCACCCTTTTGTGCGGTGGGAGGTTCCTCACAAGTGCTTATGGATCATGACTGTATTTAGCTGGAGGTTAGCGGCCAGCGCATGCCTCTATTACCCACAATGCTTTCTTATGTCAGCCTCAAGGATCCCCGGCTACGCACCCCGAGGCTAGTGTTACGTCCACGCTCCAGCAACTAGCCTGCAAAAACATCCAGATTTTCAAGTTCGCTGACACTCCAAAAACTATCATTGTTTCTTCATTTATTTTGGAATATGTGAAATAGACTTTTTTGTGGCTAAACTGTCGTACGTGATTGTAGATTTCTTGCTTCGTGTTGACGGACTTGTTGAGCTTGCAATAAGCTATGTAAATGAGGACTCTCTTTATTGACAAAATTTAACGGCCAAGTATCTGTTCAAATATGACCTGAAGCGAAGATATTGAACCAGAATGAGGCCGGGCATATATCGAGCTCATAATGACTGGCAATTCAAAGTTGATTTCATAAAAGCCATTAATCTGAAACTCTTTAATGGCTACACATGTCTTATGTCTGAATGCAGCTAGTTGCCAGTGTACTACTATAGGGTTCAGTTTAGGAAATAAAACATGACTTTTTACAGTAAGGATTTTGTTAGCAACACTCAGGCCTCACAGCAAGAAGGTTCGATCCCCGGGTCGCCCGGGCCTTTCTGTGTGGAGTTTGCATGTTCCTCCCCGTGTCTGGATGGGTTTCCTCCGGGTACTCCGGTTTCCCCCATCAACCCAAAACATGCCCGCACCCCTATGAACTAACATCAAGGACCATGTTGTCCACCCTCCTGTGGGCTCACCACCTGCAGAGGGGTTCATAGGGGGAGTCAGGTGCTATGAGTATTAGGCGGCACGCTGCCCCCGCGACCCAGCCGGATTAAGCGGGAGAAGATGGATGAATGGATGGGTTTCCTCCGGGTACTCCAGTTTCCCCCATCAACCCAAAACATGCAGCACCCCTATGAACTAACATCAAGTACCATGACGGCTCACCACCTGCAGAGGGGTTCATCGGGGGGGTCAGGTGCTATGAGAATTGGGCAAACTGCCCCGTGACCCAGCTGGATTAAGCGGGAGAAGATGGATGGATGGATTTTGTTAGATCTTGCATTTTTGGCCATGTAAGTGTGAATCATGTCCTCTTTTGAAAGGTCCTGTATTACGCAAAATTGATTAAGCCATGTTAGAATGTTCTTACCTCCTCAAAAGCACATGTTTGTGTCAAAAATCAGGATAGATTTTAAAGTTCTTTTAAAGCTCTTAAACCCTCTCTGACTCTCAGGTCCTCAGGTAGTCTTCTTTTAACTGTCCCAAGAGTCAAAACTAAAACCCACGTTGAGGCGTCATTCAGTTTTTACAGCTACGTCTACTTGAGAATCTGACGTCCGCTGCGAGTGTTCATAAAGTAAACTCAAAATATATCTTTTTAATTTAGCTTTTAATTGAATCTTTTACTTGTTTTAAATTAACTAAAGTTTGATTGGTTGATTGATGGTTTGAGTAATCCTGCATCATTAGTCATGCAGTGTTATTCAAGTTAACAGCTACCTTTTACTTTTGTTCAGTAGAGACTAGTATGATCCTAGTGTTTTCAGTTTGAGAGAACTCAGAAAAACTCCAGGTATGTTTTTGATGAAGAGACAAGATTATAACAGATCAGAAAAATAGCGTAAAATGGTCCCTTTAATAAAAATACTCTGCATTTTCTTATCCCTAACTCACAAATGGACTCCACTATTGTTGTTTAGATCAATCAAACCCCATTTCCCACTCCACATTACACCCTCACAGTATTAGACTTCTGATAATAGAATTCTGATAATTTTACCCATGCAGCATAGCCTTGGGTTTAGTTTTTGTAAAGCTCATCTGCGGCGTCATTTAAAGCCATAAAGATTGTAGTCACTAAAGTACTTCAGTTTGAGCTAGCATCGCCTTTAGTGATGTAATTACACATTTACTCTGTGGGTTAGTGCTGGAGTTTGACCACGGGCAGGAGCATTGATTTCCTCTCTCCGCGTACAGCGAACAGGCTTCGGGGGACGTTTGCAATGATCCATGCATCCTCCTTCATCCCCAAATCGAGATACTTATATATTCAACGTTTTTTATACCTCAGCACAGCCAACATACCAGCCACCATCTTGCAACTCTCTGAGAATTTGCTAAAAAAAACGTATAGCGAGTTGTGTGTGTGTGTGTGTGTATGTATGTGTGTGTGTGTGTGTGTGTGTGCGCGGTGCCTGGTCAAAATCGCGTGTTGCGGTGGGTAAGTGTCCATGAGAATATGAAGTTGATTAGTCGGGGTTTTAATGGTGTGGTCGGCATAGCCCCGGGTCATGCAACAGGGCTATTGTGGGAGGGAGAGAGAGGTAGAGGAGTTGTAGCGACTCTTGTGTGTGTGCGTGTGTGTGTGTGCGTGTATGTTAATGTGTCTAATTAAAAGCGGAGGGGATCACGCCTTGGCACTATGAGCTGTAGCAGGAGCAGACTGACGCAGTATAACCCCAGGCCATGGTCTATCTCTCTCTCTGAACCACACAGGAGACAGCCACGCATGCTTATAGTTGGATAATGTGCGGGGTAGATCACGCCGCAAAAGTTACCATTCATAATATGGAGAGCTGTAAAAGAATGAGGAATGTTATGGCCACCTGGTTATTATTGGTATTCGTTTGTAATTTAAATGTTCTATATCATGTGAAATTGATTCTTGTGAGTGTTAAGCCATGTTATAATACTGTTAGCTCCTCAAAAACACACCTGGAGTTGTGTTTTGTTTCTTCCACACGTTTGAGTAATCCTTTATTATGAGTCTGTCCACATTTACAAAGCTCCGAATGCTCTGTTTCATCTTTAGTTTCAGTAGGGACGGGCAATTTCAGGGCTGAAATTACCCAAATGATTCTAGTGGAGTTTAAAAACAAAGTGGAGCACTTCCTGTACTACAACATGTCATTACAAGGTGGAACTGAGCGTTTTCAGGTTGAGAAATGAACTCTAATGAAATCTGCAAACAGAATACACAACTCGAGGAATGTTTGTGATGATGAAACAACATTAAAACAGGTCAGAAAATAGCTTAATAATGGCACTTTAATAGGAAATGTTAAGTTATTTTCTTGTAGAAGCCGAGCACTATTCAGTACTTGTTGAGGTAGAAGTACTGTATGCCTAGATAAGATAAGATATCCTTTATTTGTCCCACAATGGGGAAATTTCAGTGTTGCAACGCACAGTAAAGAGAACAGCAAGAAACAGTAGCAGCAATAGAGTACAGTTAAGTTAAAAATAGACAAACACTACAGGGATCTAAAAAGATAAGGATTATAAAACTATGTATCAAAACTATATATATACTGGTACTGGTAAAAAAAAAAAGGTTATGGTTTTGTCTTCTAAAACTTAATCCAAGTGTTGCATCCAAACATTAAAAAAAAAAAAAAGTTTAATATTTGCTTCCTATATTCGATAGGTGAGTTAGCAGTGTGGAAAAGGGGGTGAAGAGTCGTGAGAGACATTCAACAATCTGTCAAAGCCCGGAGTCTGTCTCATTACACAGACTTAAATGTGTGCAACGACCAAACCCATTAGTCATGGGGCAGGACATTAGCAACCTGAAGTGCGAAAACTTTTCCTACTTTTTGCAAATGATGAAGTTCATATTCTTCCTGTTTTGAACATTTAAACTAGGAAAAAGATCTGGTGCCATCATGTTTTATTCAGTCTCTCTTTCAGCGGTCATGTTTTGTCTGACCGTTATAACTATTGTTAGCCAACTGCTATTTGCTAAAAAACAATCTTTTCCTGCCAGTGTTTTTGTCCTTGAGTCAGTGTGAGTGTGACCGATGACACACCAGGGACTAACAAAAATCAACAAATGCCAAAGCTGTTTGGGCTGAATAAATCTCTCCGTCAATACATCCTAATGGTCCTGTCCACTTGTTTTCAGCACAATCTGGGGACGTAACAAATGTGTAGATCTGTTCCTGAAATACACTGCTCAAGAAAACTGTAAAGTATTAAGCAGCAGTAGTTAGTGTCAGTTTTAAATTATGCTGAATGCCCTTCCTAACTAACCTCGCACAGCAAGATGGATTCTCACCATATTTGTGAGTTCACAAACTCACGAGGATCCATCTTGGCTGCAGGTGCGACAGGGCCCGACAGGTGGTGGGTGACCAATCATGTCGCAGCTTTAAGGTTTGTGCAGAAGCCAAAGGTGAAGCGGCCAAACGAACCAAAACAAACATGGTAACGCTGACAGACGTACTTCACGTATTTTAGGACTGTTTTATTTGTGAAAAATGTGCACTTTGTGTATTTGCGGATAGGGAAGGATAGGGAAGAAGTCTGTGCTTTTCTCTCAACTGAATGTAACTAAAGTTTTATTTTTCAGCTTGTTCTGCTGTTGTGATGCATCGACCAATGAGAGCTGTTCCAGATATGTGATAATGTGTAGAGTTCAGAGTTCAGAGTGAATGACACGTATCAATCTTGCGTGAGCCTAACACAACTCCAGGGCATACAATAAACTGGTCTTTGAATTCTTGAATCAAATCTTTGTTGACATATTGATATAATCTTTTGCAATACTGAATCTTGCTGAATATAAAAATATACAAAATGTCCCAATCAATATAGTTAGTTATTTACAAAGATGTTTCTATTGGAAGTTTAGGGAGGAAATAAATTGACACAGTGGTTTGCACATATAGCCATACACACACACACACACACACACAGTAACGTCAGGTACGCCAGTGAAAAGAGCCGTGCATTATAAAATGGGAAAAATGTACACTTGACTTTTAGTGACAAGTAAACCTGAAACTCGAACTATGACTAAAATTACAACTTGTTCAAACTAAGTGTAGAAAATTGAAATAGTGAAATGTTCTCCAGTCTCCCACTGTCTGCGCTCCGATCGGGATCCCACTTTCTGTGGAACACCTGATTTCCGATGGAGATGTTGTGGGCGTGTGGAGCCAGATCTGCTGTGACAGTCTGAGCAAAAGCGTGTGGGCTGGAGACTTCCACATACAGGGAGGATGGGACAGACGGGTGGGCCAATGGTGTGGTGGTGGAGGCGGGTGGGGGGTGCAGGGTGGGTGCTGGAGGGGGGTGTCAGGGTGCCGCAGTCTGTCGCCCAAGGCTGTGACATTAGCACACTTCTGCTCCTCTTCAAACAGAGCGAATCTAAGTGACGCCTGGTGTGAAGGCTCCCAGGGAGTGCATGGAGATGTGGGTAAGCAGTGGAAATACAGTAGAGTGCGGCAGCTGTGATCTGCTATTGGGGTAATGCACAGTGACACACCACAGACCGGAGCAGGCTGGAGACCGCATGACTCAGAGAATGACATTAGGACGGCTGTTTAGAGATTGATAAGAAAAAACAACAGGTGGAAGAAAGTTCGGTTTTCATTCGAGTTTGTGACTTTAAGCGGCCGTAGCCCTGAAGAAAGTTATCACTGTAAAGTCAAACTGAAGAAATGTCAAAACTAAGGTTGGAGCAACTTTTACTAAAGTATTTCTCTTATTTTTTATTCGTAGGTTCAGTGTAACTTTAAAGTTTTTAATCCTTTCATTTAACTGTAAGTGCCTGAAAGCAATATGGACGTGTTGAAAATTAGCATCTTTATTAAATGTAATTGCAACATTAAAAAAAAAAAAGTTCTGAATATTTTTAATGCATTGGAGCGTGTAGTGGTCATATTTTTATTTTTAATCTCAGAATTTTAAATATTATTTTTAGAATAGAACAGAATGCCTTTTATTGTCACTATACATATGTACAATTCACACTATACACATGCACGAGACAAATACAAACATATACGTATACAGACATGTACGTGGTACATTTACACACAGTATACAATAGAATAAGTAAGTAAGTTTGTGCAGGTATTTTTTTATTATTTATTTATCCAAACTACTGATACTAAGTAAAATTTCTAAAACTAGATTTTGATACTAAGGAAGACGCTCGAAATTCAATACTGATTCTGATACAATGGTGACAATAAACACCATTTCTTTATATAATAGAATGACAAGATAGTGATTTTCAACATGAAATGGTTGTACTTTCTTCTATATTTCCATGTTGTTTTATATCTGTGTAATCCCTTAGTCATCCAGGTAGTTTATGTCGTCTAGTATCGATTAGTATCTGATTTTCGATTTTCTTTTCGATGCTTTTAACAACCCTAATCCACAAATAGCCAAGTTTTTTCTTTCACGCTAAAGTAAACACTGTATTGTGTTCTAATATTCTGTTTGTATATTATTATTCCATTAAAAGGCTTGGAGGGAGTTGGACAGTAACTTAATTTCTTTTTCTTAAAGGTGCACTGTGTAACCTTTCTGGTAGAGACTCAATGTTGTTTTTGTCCGGGAATGTTCTACATTATGGCATTTAATTCAGCTATCTCCATAGAGACAAGTAGGCTACATCACCATGTTTTTGCACTACTTTTGAGAAATAAAAACCTGCAATTGAATAAATACGAGATATATTTGTTTAATGTCACACTGTGGAACATTCCAACAAGCAGATGGTTACACAGTGTACCTTTAAATACTGTATTAGCTGTTGTTTTGTTCTGTGTACATGTTTTTTTTTTTGTTCTGCCTCTCACTCTACTCTGATTCAATCTGAAAGTGTGTTCATTTTATACACCGCCACTCTGGATTAAACTTTAACGCTAAGTACAAGACAGGCAAACTCTGATACCCCAAGTACAAAGTTAACACGCCGAGGATTATTCTGTCACCGGAGAAGTGCCATCGGGGTCACAACCTTAGTGGGGCAGGAAAAGAAGGAAAAATAAGTGGGATTGTGAGGACGGGTCAGGTTTAGGACAACTTCAGGTCAAAAGGTTCATAGAAAACACACAATAACCCCAGAATAATAAAAGTGTAATGAAGGAGGTGAAGTACTTATTCAGCCACTGCCTGCCTTTAACCGTCAACTTGAATTTGTTTATATTTTGCAGAATTGTTCTGTTAGGTTTTAGCATTTCCGCCTTTCTCCCTAACCCTAGCAGCAAAACCATTACCCACCTCAGCCTTTAGCTCTTCTTCAGTGTCAAAAGTAAGCTTTCTTTCCACAACAATTATAAAATCATTATTAGTCTCTACATTAAACTTCATATAGTTGTTAAAGTCCACCGTGTATTTCCAGGCTCAAAACAGCGCTGTTTAGCTGTGCATGTGACTGAAAGGTTTTCATTTTTCTCGCTAATTTAATGTCTCTCTCACTCTCTTTTTTTTAATTTTATGATGATTATTTATGTTTTGATTTGTTTGTATTGTGATTTTAATGTATTTTTAATTCTGTAAATCACTTTGAATTACTTTGTGTACGAATTGTGCTATACAAATAAACTTGCCTTACTTTGCCTGTTTTTTTTCTGATGGAAGGTCTGCTATCTTCTTGAAGAAATTTGTGTTTTGTCTGGAATATTCCTCAATATAACGTTAAGATGGGCTATTTTGCATTATTGCTTGCCTCTTCATAGATCAGACCTGTAGCTTGGCCTGGTGGCGGTAGATAAAAGCACAGAACTTTCTTGGAAAAGCAATAACATCTCCATAAAGACAAGCAAATGGGCAATTCTCCTCCAGAAAAGTTACATAGTGATAGAGTACAGTGACTACAGGCCAAGTGCACTGAGGTAACTAACGATATCCTGCTTTATTCGGGTCGTCTGTTACCCTCTTCCTTGCATTTGCTGTGTTTGCACAAAACCAGCTTGATTTTAAAAACTCCATACAACCACAAATTAGTGCTGAAGTCAACCATTTCAGATCATGCAAAGGAGCACAGGGAGGCTCAAATGTTAGCATATTAAACTCTATTTGAATTTAAATTGTGTCTTTTGTGTATTTTGCCACTTGAAAAGACAGACATCCAACTAGTAAACAACATAAGCAGCTAATATACAGCTAATATACAGCTAATTCAGCGGTGATGAGCTGCTACTGTAGGTACAACTACCCAGAACAACATTAACAACATTAGCGGGAAATTATATCTACTACCTGTACTACTCCACGTTAATCAGTGGAGAGGCAGGCCTTTTCAAAATAAAAATGTGTATGTGTTTTTCAATATATGTTAACCAATAAAAACATGTTATTACATTAAATATGTGGAGATTAAGCTTATATTTAATGCCGTTTGGTGAATTATTCCAGGAAAAACACGTTATAATGTTGTTACCTCATTAAAAACACACCCGGAGTTGTGTTTTGTTTCATTTACACGTACAGTATTTGCGTAACCCTACATTATCACAAGGTAGAACAGAGCTTTTCCTGTATACACGCAACATATGAACAGTTATTCAGAAAACTAGAGCATAAACAACATAACATAACAAGCTTACCAAACTCTCCATCTCACTCCAAATCATTAAATCCATTGATTTAATTAATTGATTGTTGTTAATTGATTAAATCCATTCTTCATCCTCAGTGTCACTTCTGAACAACCCTCCCTAAATCCAGCTTTTAACCTGCAAAGAGCTTTTTTTGTTTTCTTCATTGCAGCTCGAGTATCCTCCGGTTTTCCCCAGTCAAACACAAGTTTCTCGCTTACTCCAAATTTTCTTTCGGCTGCTCGATTACCATTTTAAGCTGCATATTTCACCACTTGCAGCAGGACAGCGGCTCTTTCTGCAGGAGACATGCGCAGTAGAGCGAAATGTGTGGTACAGGAGCATAGACTGTATGGAGTAATAGCATGATAGGCGTAGCAGATACTGGCACACAAGCCTAGAGTGCCCTCTTGTGGCTGTCAGTGTGAAAATAACCAACATGTGAAATTATTTATTGTATAGTCGAACCTGAGTATAAGTCGCAGGACCACCCAAACCATAAAAAACGCAACTTATAGGCCAAAAAATGCAGTACTATGAGACCTACAACTGTAAACTACTGCGACCCTATTAGGCCTTCTATATGTATGCAAACGCAGCTACGGGAAACTTGCTGGAATCAAAATACATTAACTTTCCACCACTGTAAGGATAATATCATTCAATCTCACTAGAATCTACATTTTCTAATCCACTGTCCCCACTGTCCCTTGTATGTGGTCTCTCTGTGTCCACCCTGTACCCAAAACCTCTTATAAAGCGCCTGGTAATTTCACGGCTGGTCAGACAGTTGCATTTCAGCTTTAGCCTGGAGTGTAGCAGGAACTCCTTAACTGCTCAATGACTTTAGCTGGAGGCAAGGTCCGCCTACACGCGCACACCTATGAAATTACCCCATCCACTTTCCTGTCCACACACACACACACGCGCACACACACACATAGAGTTACACGGGCGTTTGTTGCTGTAAGCGCTATGTAGCCGTTCAGTGCCGGAAGCGAAGATCACGGTTTTGTCTGTTTGATAAAGCTCCAGCATCCGTCTCCTTCAAAGACTGGAGCGAGCTGATCTGATGGGCAGATGGATCGGAAGATTAAGCTCGCCGACCCAGGGCGCAGACTGTGGCACGCTGCAAAACAACTTTATTAGGCAAGTTGAAAAGAAATCGAGAAAGATCATAGGAGCGTGTTTGAATTACAGTGATATTTCGAGGCTGACAGTAGTTTGCACAATCTTACCTACATTATAGTATCCCTATCCCTATAGTATATATAGTAAGTGTCTGGCTCAAAGATACAACAGCAGCATTGCCAGTTGTCATGTTGTAGTCAAGACCGTACTAATCGAGACCAAGACCTCTGAGAATCAAGACGAAACAGGACCAAGACCACAGCCCTTCGAGACCAAATTGAGACCATCTTTGTCATTTCCTATGTTTATTTGTATTTTAAAGTTATTTTAACACATATATGTCAATGTTTTAATAAATCTATCTCCATTTGATCTGGTTAATGTTCATTTAGGCTTAAAAAAGGCCAGGCAAACTGTGCTGCACATTTTTGGACCATCACCCACAGTTTGAGAACCCCTTCTTTAATCCCACTTCCACTGGCACTTTACAGAAAATAACTTCAAAGTTAATGTTAAGGCAGGGATATTTAGCCGCCTCTGCACATTTACCGGACGTAAAGAAATATGATCACGCTCGTCAAGTGTCAGACCTCGAGTTCCAGACAAGAACGAGACCAAGCACCACCAAGACTAAGACAAGACTGAGTCCAAACGCGCTCAAGTCCAAAACGAGGCCAAGACCGGTCTTGAGCACTACGACACTAGTCAGTTTTGCCATACATAGCAAATAAAGAATATGAAGAGGTTTGAGAGGTTAAGAAGGCTCTACTGCAATGGTAAGTACTGAATTTTACAGAGATCTTAAAGGTACACTAACATTTCTTGTAGATGATTCACTTCCCACTTTTCTCCAGGAATTGCTATGTCTAGAATCTTCCATAGTATGGCATTAAATTCATCTATCTCCATGGACACAAACAGCAGGCGCACATGGTTTTTGAGTTTTTAAAACACCTGTAATTGATAAAATGCAGTAGTTATCATTGAATATCACATTTCTCAGTTCTCATACAGTGTCTCCCCAGAGTAGATATATTATAATACTTTCAAAACATTATAATGTAGAAATGCACTAGCTTACTTGTTATTATATGCAAAAATGTACTTGCAAGCACGTATGATTAGCCAGACAATACAGTGAAGGAGGAGACAGTGAAGGCGCCTGTCTCCTCCTCTGCACCTGTCACTTATGTTGATGTGGTTTTTGTCTGATGAACTGCCTCTGTGTCAGCACCTGCCACCGGAAATACCACGCTGGAAACCCCAAACTTATTTTATTAAACTGTACACTAGCCAAGTATTCAAATCATGATAACTATTTTAAGCACTAGAACTGAACTCTGGGGCAAAAGGAGGACTTAGTGTTAGTTTGACTCAGCCTGTACGTGATTTTATCAATGAAATATACTTTTATACAGACAAAATAAAATAGAAAACTAGATTTAATGTGGCCTATAAGATGCACATGTTAGTATTTATATATTTCTCTTGACTAATACAAAAAAGGGACGAGTCCTTAATGATTAATAATTATAGATTTTGTCAACCAAAGATGTATGACTAAAACTAAAATGTATTTTAATTAAAGATTAATAAAAAGGTGCACTTTAGTGTTTCTAAAAGAATAGATTTGAAACGATTTTGATGCCCAAATGATCATTTTGACAGGTCTTTTTAGGCAGCACTGTAATTTTCAACACAAAGTAATCATATTTGTTTATTATACCACGTGATCTTAAACTAGTTCTGATAAAACTCAAAATGAAACTGTCAAAAGGTCTAATTTTATCCAGTTGTGTGATTTTTTTCAGTATCAATACTTGCTTAAATGAGTATCTAGTTTTGATACTAGTTTTAGTATTGATTGTATTGATATAGTATCTGATTTCTGATACTTTTGACAACCTTAATGCATGTTATTGTTGTCATGATCGAAATGTTACACAGTTTGGTATTAAACTTTGCATTTCTTCAATTACAGGTGTTTTTATTGCTCAAAAACATCTTAACAAAACATAAATACATTCAAAGCCATGAAATCCCCATAGAGACAAGCGAATGGCAGCTCCACCACCAAAAAAGTTACGCAGTGCACCTTTACATACTGTAGTTTGTTAAAATAGTTCTATAGTTTGTTCAAAATCTGTCCTAAGAATAAACTAAACCGAAAATTCCCAGTATACCCCCAAAGTTTTCCACTTCAAAATCTCTCCCCTTTGATTCTCCCCTTGACCTCCTCTGTCCCGTTCATTAGGAGAGCCTGGATCTTCTGGCCCTCACATCCGCTTTAATGGACTCTGCTTTCGGATATTAGACCGGTCAAGTGCGCTACCCCGTGTCTTATTGACTCACCACAAATTGCCAATTCCCCACCAAAAGCCCGTCCGCCATCTTCCCCTCTTCCTCTCTCCCTTAAAAGTACATATTACCTTAATTCCTACGCCTAAGCTATAGTTCCCGTGCTTGACAAGCGGTTGTACATCGGCTGGATATGAGCAGTGCCAGTAGCTTTAGCGGAGAGGCGAAGAAGTGGGACTACAGATCTCCCCGGATTACTAGTGGGGGAATGCATGTGTGCGTGGCTAGCTTAAGATGGACGCTATATTAGACTTGAATGCTAAGAGTCTCCGGAGTTTGCACACCTTCCTCTTCGCAAAAAGGAGCCGGGCTAATGAGAGCGATGGAGATAGAGATAGAGATAGAGAGAGAAGGAAGGAGGGAGGGAGAGGGATGGGTGGATGGAGGGATGGAGAGGTAGAGGAAGAGAGAGTGAGCCTGTCTAACTCGTATTATTGACATGCGGGCGGTGTGCATTTGTGCAGTAGTAGGCTGCTGCTGGGTTAGAGGATAATTGCCAAACCGCTGGGACCTGAGCTCTGCACCGGCCTGTCAAAGCAGCCGTGACAAAACCCCCAATCAGGCCTGCAGCACGGGCACGGAGGGAGGGAGCGAGGGAGGAGGAAGAGGAGAGGAGAGAGGGAAGAGGGGAGAGAGAGAGAGGAAGAGGAGGGTGAGGGAGAGAATAGAAGAAGTGAGATAGAGGGAGGTGAATGGAGGGAGAGGGAAAACGAGAGAGACTGAGGGTGAGGGATGGCGAGAGACAGAGGGAGAGTGGAAAAAGAGGAGAGAGGAGTGAAGGAAGAGGTGAAAGAGAGAAAGAAGAGGGAGATAGAGGGTGAGAGATAGAATAGAAGAAGTGAGATAGAGGGAGGTGAATGGAGGGAGGAGGAAGAGGGAAAACAGGGGAGAGATTGAGCGTGAGGGATAGCGAGAGACAGAGAGGGAGAGAAAGAGAGGGAATGAGGAAAAAGAGGAGAGAGGAGTGAAGGAAGAGGTGAGAAAGAGGAAGAAAGAGGGTGAGGGAGAGAGAGAAGTGAAGGGAGGGGTAGAGATGAATGGAGCGAGAGGGGAAACGAAAGAGATTGAGGGTGAGAGATAGCGAGAGACAGAGGGAGAGAAAGAGAGGGAAGGTGGAAAAAGAGGAGAGAGGAGTGAAGGAAGAGGTGAAAGAGAGAGAGAAGAGCGAGATAGAGGGTAAGGGCAGGAGAGAGAGAGAGAGAAAGAGATGAATGGTGGGAGGAGGGAGAGGAACAAATGGGAGAGATTGAGGGTGAGGGATAGTAAGAGATAGAGAAGGAGAGGGAAGGAAGAAAAAGAGGAGAGAGAAGTGAAGGAAGAGGTGAAAGAGAGAGAAAGAAGAGGGAGATAGAGGGTGAAGGTGAGAGAGAAGTGGAGGAAGAAGAGAAACAGAGGGGGAAAGAGAGAAGGAGATGACTGGAAGGAGGAGGGAGAGCAAGAGAAAGACGGGGGAGCTTGAGGGTGAGGGATAGTAAGAGACAGAGGGAAGGAGGAAAAAGAGGAGAGCGGAGTGAAGGAAGAAGTGAGAGAGAAAGAAAATGTAGAGAGAAGGAAAGAATGAAGAAGTCTGAGAGAGGGAGCTAGAAAGAGGGAACTGGGAGATATAGAGAGAGGACTGAAAGGAAGGGGGGCAAAAGGAAGAAGTGAGATAAAGGGAGAGAAAGAGATGAATCGAGGGGGAGGAGGGAGAAAGAAAACTGGGGAGAGATTGAGGGTGAGGGATAGTAAGAGACAGAGAGGGAGAGAGAGGGGGAAGGAGGAAAAAGAGGAGAGAGAAGTGAAGGATGAAGTGAGAGGAGAGAGTGGAATAGAGAGAGAAAAAACATGGAGAGGAGGAGAGAATGAACAAGTGAGAGAGAGGGAGACAGAAAGAGGGAACAGGGAGATAGAGAAAGAGGACTGAAAGGGAGGGGGGCAGAAGGAAGAAGTGAGATAAAGGGAGAGAAAAAGATAAATGGAGGGAGGATAGGGATGAGAAAGAGAGAGGGTAGAGCAGGAGGGGGAAAAAAGAGTGAAGAGAGATATGGAGGGTGAGGGAGAGAGGAGTGAAGGGAGGGGTAGAGAGGAAAACCGAAGGAAGAAGAGAGATAGAGGGAGAGAGAGAGAGAGAGAGGGATGAATGGAGGGAGGAGGAAGAGGGAAAACGGGAGAGATTGAGGATGAGGGATAGCAAGAAACAGAGAGGGAAGGAGGAAAAAGAGAAGAGAGGAGTGAAGGAAGAAGTGTGTGAGAGAGAAAGAGTAAGAGGAGAGAGAGAAAAACGTAGAGAGGAGGAGAGAATGAAGAAGTGCGAGAGAGGGAGACAGAAAAAGGGAACAGGGAGATAGAGAGAGGACTGAAATAGAGGGGGGAAAATGGAAAAAGTGACATAAAGGGAGAGAAAGAGGAATGGGAGAGCAGGAGGGGAATAAGATCGAGGAGAGATACAGAGGGTGAGGGAAAGAGAGAGGAGGGAAAGAGAGAGGGAGAGAGAGAGGGGAGTGAAAGCAACAGAAAAAGGGAGAGAGACTAATAGCGAGAAAGAGGAAGAGAGAGAGGCTCATTTGGACGGTTTTTGAAATGATATCATTCACTTTCCCTGCATATTTTAACCTCCATCTGTATTCAGGCCGCAGTGTCCGGTTTGCCTCGGCTGAGCTACAAGTACCTCCACCTATCTCACCCAATTAGCATTTTGTTTGTGTTTATTTCTCTGTAACATCTACCTACAGTTTACTTCCGATCGAAATAAAGAAGGGTCCCTCATGGCGCAAAACGGGTCAAATGCAAAGGACAAATTACCACAAGAATAATGAACGTAGCTGTAGCCAATTAGTTTTGTAGTTTTGCCCCAGTAAACATATAATTAAAGTGCTAAAAGTCAAAATACTACCTGCGTTTTAAAGTCTTTTATCGTCTTAGAACCAGGAAGAGCTCTCTTAAACGTGCAGTTGTGCAATCAATATAATACGGGATGTGCAGTTAGCATGCTAGTTGTTGTTTCGTTCGTTTTTTGATCATACTCTTTTTAGGCGACTCTTAACCACCTGTGGGACCTTTGACCATAGTGGGTGGAAGTGTCTTGCCCAAGGACACAAACACTTGTAGTTTGCAAAGGACACAGTTGGGAACTAAATTTGACCAAAACCAACACTATCTTCCTATGACTTCTCATATAAAGCTGTGATTTTTTATTTTTCTATTTTATTTTGACATGAACATTTACATAATTCTGTCTTATTCCACACCTGTTTCTTGCTGTCTTGTTTGCTACATATTTTTACCATTTATAATTTTGCTTTTTGTTATTATATTATATGTAATGTGTGAGCTGCTGTGTCCAAATAATTTCCCTTGTGGATCCATAAAGTTTGTCTAAGTCTAAATAAAAAATAAATCTACCAAATTAAAACAAATTCTAAACTTACAGAAATACACAAGTGCATTGCCTGGTCGTCTTGTGGTGATTACCGCTGGTGGTTTAGGGCTGGCCACAGCTCTCTCCCTCTCTCTGTAACCCCCCGTTGTATAATATTATGGGGTGTGCAGCGTATACAGTAGAGAGCGGGTTGAGAATGTCAGCGGTCTCCAGGGATATGGCGGTTTGGCCCTGACATTGGAATTCTTCCTAAAGTGCTGCAGGGAAAACCCACAGACGGACGGATGGGCAGAGGGGGAGCAGTGGACGGGGGAATGCTGTTAAAGAGGTTACGCATTTATTACAACTTATTGGAGAATTATCGGCAACACTCACAGAAAATGTAAGATGCATTTCTGATGCCAAAAGTCACAAAATGATTAAAAAATGCTTTAAAAATATTTCTGTAAGACATAGTGGAAAAAATTTAAACTTTATTGCAACTAAAAAGCTATATTCATGCTTGAAATCACCTGTATAATAGTACACAGAATAAGGTTCTCTTCTAATGGTGAAAACTGTAATCTGTTTTAAAAAACATTTTGATAATCCTTTGAGCAAAAGTCTAATTTGTCATTAACAACACATTTTATAACTTTTTACTTTCCCACTAGTGGAGAGCAGTGTATACAGTGATTTTGAATAGTAAAATACACACTAAAATAGTTTTGTTTTCTAGATATTGGATCCATGGGTATAAGAATGATGGAAAATTAGGATTGTTGCCACTGTAATTAACAATTTAAAAATATTGTATATTGTACATTTTTGAATGGTGAAAAAGTCCTCAAGCATTTGCCTATAACAGATTAAACACAACTGAAAGGCAATTGTAAATTACAGGTCCAGTTAGTGTTGTCACGATACTAAAACTTCAAACTTGATTTCGACACTAAGGAATAGACTTTATACTCAATACTGATACCACGATCATAATTCAAAACACTCTTTCTTTAGAAAATAGAAGGTCATTTTCAACATTAAATCACAATACTTTCTTTACCACATGGTCTTATATCTGTGTAATCCCTCAGTCGTACAGGTAGGTCTTATACTTTAGATCATTCTAAAGCTATTCAGGAAAGTTACATTTCTGTCGTCAATGTGACTTTTTTAGTATCGAAACTTGCTCAAATTAGTATCTAGTTTTGATACTTGATTTAGTATCAATTAGTAACTGATTTTCGACACCTTTGACAACCCTAGAACCAGCTCAACCTACTCAAAATCATTGTAATAATAAACAAATTAAAAGTATCAAAGTTTGAGACCAGATTCTGAACAATTTGATATCATAAATACATTTTGAAAATTTAGGTTTCTTTTATAATGTTTCTTATAGTTTTACCAACTTTTGACAAGCACATCACGCAAAAGTATTAATCCACAACTTGATATAGTAGTTAGTATCTACTGTACATATCCGCTCTCCACATGCAAACTCAGCTCTCTCGCTGGTTCTTTCTCAGACAAAAACTACAAAAATGTCACTGCACTCCTCAACGTGACGGAGACAGCCCTGACACATAAAGCATCTGACATATGAAACAATATGCAAATCCACTTAACACTACGCTACTCCCACTGTACTGTATCTCCCTGTAGTAAATGACAAAGTAGTGAATGGTAATGTGAAGGATTTGGTACTGCGTTTTGTGTGTACTTTTCGCAGTACAGAGGTGACCTTCCCCCCCGCGCCCATGGGAGCGGGTTCAGGATCCGCGGTGAATACAGAGCAGTGCACGCTGGGAATAAGCTGTCAGATGAAACGTGTGGAGGGGTACAGAGAGAGAAAGTAGTACCAGTGTGTATCTGTACTCCCTAGTGTGTACTTCTACTGCGTACTGTGTCGCCGAATTGAGGTGAGGGAGTTTTGGATCGCTCACTTGTCTGTACTAGTTATATATACATATATACGTTCTATGGGCTCAGACTTGTACTTTCTATACTACAAAATGAATAATATCCAATCCACAATCCACAAAACTTAAAATCACTTTTGTTTCATTGTTTTGAAGTTTGTGCATTTACAACACAAACGTTTCAAAATTTTTATTCAAATTTTCTAAACAATAAACAGATTTTTACCATTTTTACATAACATTAAAACTCCCATATTACGCTATTTTCTGATCTGTTACAATGTCATTTCCTCATCACAAACAGACTTGGAGTTGTGTTTTGTTTCGTTCACATGTTTTAAACCCTGCATATTCAGGCTGTGTTATTCTCTCAAACTGAAAACACTCTGTTCCACCTTGTGATGTCATGTGGTGATACAGGAGGTGCTCCACTGTGGTTTTAAACTCCACACACCTTCACGAGAATCATTTCAGCCCTGGTATTGCCAGTCTCTACTGAACTAAAGGTAAAAGGAGCTGTTCACTTGAAAACTACCACTACATGACATCACAAGGTGGAACAGAGCATTTTTAGCTTTGGAGATGTAGACAGACTTATCAAAAAAGGGTTCCTCAAACATGTGTGAAAGAAACAAAACACAAGTTCAGGCGTGATTTTGATGAGGTAACGGCATTAACTTTACTACGTCTAATCCTGTATTTGAAAATAAAAAGTTTGCTTTGATTTTTGACAGTTAAATTTATCTTATGAAATACAAATTATGACATACAAACTCAAAATACCAAAAATATTTCTGCACTGAAAAATACCAAAAATATTTCTGTATTGAATATTGTTAAAAAAAATAAGTAATACTCGGTGGCAACTGAAATCGAAGTAAGAGAAGTTTTCCTATGCTAAAAAAACAAAGTTCCGCAAACTTTACTTTCACCGAACTGACATGTTTTAGCACTTTTTTTGACTCCAACTTTGATATACTCACAGACTATCCACCAAAACCACCATACTATTCAACTACGTGCAGTACATGTACAATTGGCGAGTTTACACATTTAGCTCGCACCAATACTTTCCCAAATTGAAATGTCTTCTTTCAGCAGCAGCCTTAACCCCCAAACCCAGGTCCAGAGTCTCGTGTGAGTTTTCGGACTGTACTTTCAGAATCCAGAGGAGTTCGAGTTGAAAGCAAAGCCCTCTCTGCCTCTCTCTCTTCCTCTGGCTCGCTCCCTGGAGTTTACCACATCTCCATCTGCACCCTGCACTCCTGAACCCCCATAGTTTTTTTTTGTGTGTGCCAAAGTTCAGTCTGACAGAGGCGTTTCATATACCTGAAAGTCCGGCACATTCAAGTGGACAGAGAGGGGGAAGATGGAGGAGTCAGGATAGACTTTGAGTTTTCTGGGATAAAACTTTGCACAATTGTTTGGGACATGTGCACATTTTTGAAAGGACTAAGCATGTCGGGGTGGCAGAGTGGTGAGCGTATGGCAGAGAAGAGTATTCAAGTCGGAAAAAATTAGAATTTAAAGGTGCACTGTGGAACTTTTACGTTAAGAGGTGGCGGTGTGGGGGTTCTGCCATCTGCTTATCCATGAAATATTCCATAGTTTGGTATTAATCTTATATACCTTCTATTTATTTATAACTGTTCTTAATCTAGAACTCCATGCATAGCTCCTGGCACCTCTCCACAGATCTGACATGTAACTTGGCCTGATGGTGAGATAGATTAATTTAATGCCATACTGTGGAACATTCCCAGCAAAGCAATAACATTGCTTCATAATTTACATTGTATCAGAAAGTTTATATTGATAAAACATGTTAGAATTTATGAACCTTGTGGGATTAGAGAGCAGTGAGGCTTTAGACCTCTGCACTCATGTAATGCAATAATTAATATAATCCACAAAATAAGTATATTTGTGGTTTGAAACCTTAACTTTAAACAGTGTGAAATTTATTTATTTATTTAAATACAGATATGAAGTTTTAGTGGATAAAGTGCCAAATAAAATCTATATCTGTAATTCACTTTTGGCAACCAAAATGATTATTTATTCATATTTGAATCTATAGTTAGTTAAATTGCACTATTTTCCTTCTGGGCATAGCGTTAGTTTGCATATGTTCCAATGTGAATCTCTTCTTGGAAAACTAAAATGTTTAATTTTTTTAAAATTTTGTTTCCATATTGTGAATTTTATTAGGACATCAACAACAATGACTAGGCTGGATTTTTGCCTGATGAAAGCCTAGTGCCGAAATGTTGTTGATGTCCTTATAAAATCCACAATTGCAAGTAAGACGGTGTGCAGGATTCCTCTGTGAAACTGATGTGCAAAGTTCTCCTTTTAATTTAGTCTCCTTATGAAATTTTGTGTATCTATTAAAGAGGTTGACCTCTGTTATACCTGTACAGAAGAACATGTATTGTGCCCCACTCTCTTCCACTTTAAGGAGGAGTGTAAATGTTTCATTTCTGATCTTTGTTATAATGTTGTTCCTCATCAAAAATATACTTGAGTTTTATTTCATTCATGCATGTTTAACACTCTAGACCTGCATATTTAGGCTGGGTTTTCTCTCAAACTATTCCACTTTGTGATGTCATATGGTAATACAGGAAGTGCTCCACTGTGTTTTTAAACGCCAAACAACTTCACTAGAATCATTTGGATGATTTCAGCCCTGGAACAGCCTATTTCTACCAAACAAAATATGAAGTAAAAGGTTAACTCACTGGGTGGAACAGAGCATTTTGAGCTTGGAGATGTAGACAGACTAAGAATACAGGATTACTCATGTGTGAATGAAACAAAACACAACTCCAGGTATGTTTTTGATGAAGTAACAACACTGAAACCGGCTTAAAGCTCACAAGAATCAGTTTAGCATAATATTGGACCTTTAAGCTTCAGCCTGCACCTTTTTGCTAAATTTATGTTAATAGTTTATGTTAAACATGACTGTTTCTAGAATTATATCAGAATAAAATATTACATTGGATAAAACTATGACAGCAAACTTCAGTCAACAAATGAACTGACCAGGCCCATCGACAGAAATTTGGGGGCCCGGGAAAAGAAGCCTTATATGGGCCCCCCTCTACTATTAATTAATAGGAAGAGGGTCCAATTTTGGGCCCCTAAAACCTGGACAACAGACCCCTTTGTCCCTCCCTGTCTGCAGCCCTGGACTTAAAGTTATAATAAAACTTCCCCTTAGCTTCCGCCATAAAAACACGTTATTATTTGCAGAGCAGAGAAGAGATATCACATTTAACAATACACATTTAAAACAATAGGCCTGAAACTATTTGCACAGACAAACATTTAAAATTGTGTTTGTCTAAGCAAATTTGTCAGACAGAGTGACAAGTGCCAGGAGGAAAAAGGCGGATTGCACCACAGTATTATGGCGTGTTGCATGTGGTAAGTGTGCAGAAAGGGGGAAGGCTTTCAACGCAACACCCGCGGGACCCTGTACAACTGTTACTGTCATCACAACACAAATCACAAAACGGCAAAAAAGTTCGCACAATCGTTTTTGACATTTTAGACAATTCTGAAGTTCCGTTTTTGTGCGATGGGGCTTTCTGCTTTGTGTTTGTAATATGTGAAGACAAAGGTATGTATTATGTACTATGAAGAGATGAAGCGCAGGGGGGAGGAAGGCTGCTTTTAGAGATTCTCACTGTGTAAAAGTTTGGCGTAAAGTTAGTTTGAGAAATATTGGCAAACGCAGATCTGTCCGGAAATCAGGGAAACAATACTGACCAATGTGATGAATAAAATACTAGAGCAGGTAAGTCTTCCAGGGTTTAACATTATACATAGGGGATGATGAATTGTGAATGATATTATATTTTTTATAATAAAAAAATATTTATATCTATTTTTATTTTAGTTTTTATTTAGTTTTATTAATTAAACCTGCCATACACATAATGTTAGAGGTTCATTCTGACATTTTAAGTTCATTATTTTGTAAAGGGAATTTATTGATCACAAAGGTACGGACCAAAATCTGTAGTATCTTTATCCAGCTCTATGTTTAATATGTCTGTAATTTCACAATCAAAACTGATGCATATTCTGTATACACAAAAGAACTCACAAATTGCAACTAAACATAAATGATAAGTGGTGTTTAATGTTCAATGTCACAGTTTAATTTTAACATTTTAATAAAACCAAATACATTAAAATCCCTCTTTCTTTAGACAATAGAAAGTGATTTTCCATATTAAATTGTAGTACTTTCTTTTATATTACCATGTGGTCTTATATCTGGGTAATCCCTCAGATGTCCACATAGTTTCCATAGTGGTCCATGGGCGTATACGAGTTTATGAGCTTTTATACCTGTTCTGATACAGCTAAAGGAAAGGTTCAGAAAAGGTTCATTTCTGTACTGCGAATGTGGTTTTATTTTAGCATCACTACCTGCTAAAATGAGCATCTAGTTTCGATATTAGATTTAGTATCTGTTAGTACTGTTGACAACCCTACTGGCTTTTTAATTATTTTTGTGAGTAAGATGGAACAAAAAGTTATTACAATTAACAATTAACAATTACAATTAACTGTGTACAGTCATTTGAAATTAAGATTTAGTTCACACACCCCAATATATATTTAAAATGTCTGATGGAAACTGCGTTACTGTGCAATACTGTGTACTTTATTACCTATACGCAGCCTACAAGAGAAGCAGGGACAGTCTTGAAAGGACAATTTTAAGACAATGTGTTGAGTTCATGTCTCCAGCTCCACACTGATGGTAATAAACTTCTTGAGCTACTTTAATTATTCTATAACAATGTCCATGCAATTCAAGACTTGATAGAGGCTAAATTAACTACCAAACACAAGAATCCTACACTTTTCAGAGTAGTTATCGTAGTAGTATAGTAGTAGTAGTAAGTACAGAGTTACTACTATGTTTTATGTATTTTGTGTTTAACTTTAGTCAAATTGAGATTTTAATTAAACTTGCAATGCTAATTTTTAGTTTGTAAACTCAAACCTGAACAAAAAATATCTGGTACAATATGTGTGATTTGGGATATAATCCAATTTTTGCAACACAAATGCAAGAATAGATTTTTATAGTTATAATGGTGATTTTGATTAAACCTGCAGCCCTATTTTTTTTAGTTGTAACCTCAACCTCTCAAAAAACAAACATATCAGGTGTAATATGTGTGGTTTGGTTAATAATACAAATTCAACATGAATCCAACCCCAAATTTCTATTTCCTATGTTAAATGTTAAAACATTTTTGTAAATTGTCCAAGATGCCTCCTACTAATATAACTCTATTAGCAGGAACCTCTCCTAGATTTCTCTCTCAAATTCTCCCTCACAGTAACAGTACAACGCTTGTGTCCCTCAGGTAAAACAGGCCGAACACAGACTCAAATCTGCGCCTACATCCTGAGATAGTTCCTGTTGATAAATTGATATCATTAAATATAAATGCGGCCGCTTGCTTGGTTCATTCATTCTTTGGCGCCGCCGGGTTTTGCAACGCTGCACGGCAATCTCTTTGAATCCCCGCTCGGAAATTTCCCCCAAATCATCAAATCTGACAACAAAGGGAGACTCAAATGGACTAGCTTAATGAGTTAAATACACACAGATCCGCGTGCGCACAATTGATGTCTTTAAAACCATCTTTCTTATGCGTCTGCCGAGCGCACTTTTGGTTATGATCAATGCACATCAAAACGCCAGCTCATTTAAATATTCATATAAGGTGTTAGAAGATTGGTCCTATCTCCTCTTATTCCAGGTGTATTAATAATTCCCCCTGTCTCCTGCGCCGTTCGTAGCAAGTTGGAGTTTTTTTCCCCCTTCAGACAAACTTTCTAGAAGTTTCTATAAATTAATAAGAGTGTGTTCTCTGTGAAGCCTGGGCAGCTTTGAACCGCGGCGTATTGATCTTGCAGGTGAGGCGGTCGTGCCGGATCACCACTTCAAACAGAATGCCGTGTTCCTGTGGAGGGAGAAGCCCCGTCCAAGGCCCGGCCCCAAACCAGAACAATGACCGGGCAGAGGCAGGGAGTGAGGGGAGGGGCTTCAGGGGTAGGGGAGGGGCAATTACGCAGGCAAAAAGGAGGGACTGACCTGATAAATTTATGGATTTATTAAAGTTAGGCTACAGGCTAACACAGAGATGGGCTGAGGTCATAGGGTTTAATTTAATGAATGGACTGTACTATACTAATACTATTACTAGTTGCTAATCAGTTTTTGTCAACTAATGTCCATCAGGACAGTCTGTGCAGACTATGCGTACATACTTCACGGCTATGCACAGACTTTAAAGGGAAGAGAGGGTTATTACCCCAATATCTGGGCAGTTAATGCATGTTTCCTTTGGCGTTTATGTATCTAGCCTAGATTTTTAATGGAGAGGTATCTCAGTAACAATAAACAAATAACAAATGTTGCCTACATGTTTTTCTTCTGCCGTACTACACAGAAGCTGTACTTTGTCTTTATCTCTAAACAATGTTCCTCAGCCCAATCCTTATGTCTTAGTATAAGACATAAGGATTGGGCATCAGACATATGCATGCTAGCAGAGTGCTAACGCTGATTAGCGATTAGCGCTTCTGACACTGGCGCCGCCTGATCAGTATTGCGTGTGTGTGGGAGCTTTAGGGAACAAATCCCAACATTAACCCTGCTCTCATCTGCTTGGCAGAGCGCTAGCAGCAGCCTGCCAGCCATAGGCCCTACATCCAGCTACAACCGGCAGCTAAAGACACCACTTCTCCTCTGACACTGTTGTCTCGCTCAAATCAAAAGTACATTTGATCACGCCTCTGTCTAATGTTGTGCTGCACATCAAGGCTGATGGGCTGTGACACGCCACATTTAATAAGAAGTCTAAAGTTTGTGTTGCGAGCCTGACAAACTGACATTTAGGTGGTACCCCTGGAGGAGGAGGGGGAGAATCCTATAGCACTGAGAAAGCCTGGGCCCTTGAAGAGCGCTAAGTGGAGCAAAATGTTCCTTTAAAGACAGACTGGTGTCTCCACAGACACAGCTCATAATGACAGTTTGACTCACTCCCAGTAAATGTCAGCGACCAGAACAGCTACAGCACTGACCTGAGCACAGAGCGCAGGGCTAGATCATTAGCGCTCATGCTAATGATCCACACAAGTACAGACACTACACATCCTCCTCTGAAACTCTGCACGACTTCTACTTCTGAAAATACATGTGGGCTCAACTTAATTAGGCCTTTACCTGAGTGTGCCTGGGACTGAACAGAGTGAAATTTAACTAATGTGAAAGATAGGCCAACTTCCTCAACAAAATGGTGTTTTATAGAGGAGTTTTTAAGTTATGCTATGTTCTGTTATTTCAGCAAGTTTATTTAGCCCTATTATAAAATTGGATCTATAATATCTTACATAAGCAACAATACATTGAAATGTGAATCTGCATTAAATATTAAAAAGCCGACATCTAAAGTTCAGCATTGCAATCCTGCTATTTGGCTCATACATTTACTTTGAATGTTTCATTAACTGCAGTGTTATAATGTAAATATCAATGAACAATGAGCAAAGACAGTCCAGACCTCAGGGGCTCCAACCATAAACTCCCTCACAGCCTCAATATTAAACGCCCCTAAATAATTTGCTTTACTCTGTTTTGATCACATTTCTTCTCTCCACTGATCTGTCCTGCAGCTGAAAGCCAGGTAAGTGTGCAGCCTGACATCTGACGGCCCCATGCCTTATTGGAAATGACACGTGTCAATCATGTCCCAAAGTCCCGCCCACTGTGGTCCGGTGCAGCTGAAGCAGCCGGGCGCGCTCCTGTCAGCCTCTCATAACTCAGTCCTTTTCATGTCTTCTTTTCCACTGTTTGTGTGTGAACTAGAAAGGGGGTGTATTCCAGTAAGACTCGGGACGTCCAGCGCACACACCAATGAGGCCGTATATATATATTTCTTTCTAGCTCGCCCCTGTGTTGTCTGCCAGGAGGGCTACATCAAACAGATTCTAGCTGTGGGCATTGGGAACCCAGAGACCAGAAAGAGAGAGAGAGAGTGGGAGAGTGTACGGAAAGAGCCAGGTCCACGGGGGAGTGAGGAGCAGTGGGTTTGAGGTGAACCCGGGGAGCTGGGGTCTGCAGGTCCAAAGAGGCATAAACCAGAAGGTGGTCCAGGCCCGCCCGGTGCACCCGCGGATCCATGAAAACACAATGAGCCAGTGCATACGGGCTGGTCTGGACTGTGCATGGGCAGAGAGGAGCAGGCAGAGGAGGAAAGAGAGAGTGGGTTTAGTGTAAAGCCAAAGTGAGTGTGAAGTTAACTTTCGATACTATCAAAAGTTGGAAAAGAGAAGAGACTAAGACACTGATAGAAGAGAGAGAGAAGACACTAATATTCAGAACCAAGAGATCATATCTGTAAAGTGTTATCATGGAGATGTGATAACTGACAAGTTTATTGTGAGAAGGTGGTGTAGTGTGGTACAGAAATGTTAAATTTCTCAAATAATCCCTGATAAATTTTTAGTCCGATCATTACTGTAATATTTTAAAATACTAAGACCAAATATTTGTTGAATAGCATCATCATCATGAAGAAGCAAAGAATTGTGGTCTATGTAGTTGCTCCTACTACATCAAACGTATGTATTTTCAGATAAAGATGTTAAGTTTTGTTATAATCATTAAAATACAATATTAACAATATTGTTGCATCTGAACACATCCAGTACTTTTATCTTTCTGACAGGCATTGTGATTAAAATTTGATTTACAATGTATGTTTGAGACATATGCTCACATTTAAATACCTCTTAGAGAAATCTGAAATATAACTAATAATTAATACAAGAATCCCATGCATTTCAGAGCATATTTGTTGTGATTTTGGGCGCTACAAAAATAAATTGAATTGAATATTTCTGTAGGTCTAAACTGCAATGTTTTTTGTTTTTTCATAATAAGACAGTTTGTTGTTTGCAAAGGAAACTATGTTAATAATTTCAGTCCTTCCAATTTGCTAATTGTGACCATTCAAATTGCAAACTCAATTTAATTGCCTTATACTTAAAGGGATCAAATAAGGCCTTGCAAAAGACTGTTTGTATTTTTTGCTACTGCTAGCTACACTGGAGTGCTAAAGGAGTGGGTGAGTGGTCATAATGTTTAGCTTCAGTGTCTTGCATCATGTCATTGCTTACAGGTATGTTTGGTGGCGGTAAACTCTGGCTGTTTTCACATCCGGCTGTGATTGGTGGAGCCGCAGCGGGTGGGCGGGCTCTCAGCGGGGGCAGGTGCAGGGGGCAGGGGCAGAACACGAGCCTGCTGCTGTTTGCTGGGAGGCAGAGAGCGGCCCGTGGCTCTCATGTGTCCGTCAAAGCCCCTCCTCTGAGCTGTCAATCACACTGACGGACAGGTGCTGACGGACAGGTGCAGCCGGAGCAGGTCAGAAAAGCTCAGACTGGAAACTAAAATAAAACAGAAAAATGTTTACACTCTGCTGCTGTTGCATCATGTTGTTGTGCAGGATTTGATGACAATATAAACTGCTGGGTAGAGTCACTCAAGTATGTTTACTTCAAAATGATGTAGGCCTCCCCTTATTTACTTACACAAAAAATCAAATGTTACTTTACATAAATATGTTTGAAAAAAATAAATAAAAATTAGTAGATAAAAAATTATGTGAGATAGGTAGAAATTTTACTCATTAGTACTGTTACTTCAAAATGTGAATCCTAAAAGTCCCATTGTCTGCTTAATAAGGGATTTATATATATTTATACATCATTTCAGATTCACACAACGTTAATTAATTAATCCCACCAGGGGTAATTAGTTTAAGCAGTAAAAACCACAGAGACAAACAAACATTCAACACAAAGATCCATTCTGAACAAACAGGAGCTCTGAGGTCTAAGAAACACCCAATAAAAAGATGAGACATTACATCTAGAATTTAAAAAGCAAATGGCAGCAGGAATAAAAGGTTTAAAACACTATTTGTTTTTGAATAGGGGACAATATAGTGATGGCCTGAGGGCAATAAAGAAAACTCACTCCATATCATAAGTGAGATGTGACTAAAGTTGCACAAATTCAAGTGTTTGAGTTGATCCAGTGAATTGTTTGTTATTTTAAAGAAGAAAGACAATAATCCAAAGTTGCAGCCAGTCCTTGGCCTACATAAATGGACAGAATAGTGGCAAATCTAAAAATTGTTGCTATAAACTGAAATAGATTCAACCCCAAAACACGGCAAAAGCCAAAAGCCATTTTTCATCTAAAAGTTATAGGACAAATTTATTGTGCAGATCTGACTTTCCCATTTGAGGCCTGCATTAACGATGTAGAGCATATCTTTTCCACTCTGGAGCTGAGATTCCTTTGTTTACCATCTGGCCTGCCACCCACTAATGATCCTGCAATTAGTGTGAAGTGAGTGTGGACGAGTATTCTAATGAGGACAGACAACAGAAGTCTGCAGCTCCCAGGCCGAGTGAGAGAGAGGGGCACAGCTTCAGAGAGAGAGCAGAGAGGGGCGAGGAGAGGGGCCGGGGGGGTCGGCCCGGTGCAGCCAGCGCCTCAGGCAATGTGCCGGGGTCAGGCCCCCCCAGACCCTCACTGAGGTCCCCGGGCCCCGCGAGGCCCTGCTCCAGCTCTGTGTGTCTGCAGGAGAGTGGGAGGGGCACTCAATTAAAATACTCAGGCTGCAGTGTTAGAAGTGCGGCCACCTGATACCTACACACCTCTGCCCCCCACAGCCCCATACCCCACCAGCTCTGAGCTCAGACGCTTTCAACACATTCACTCACATTCATGTGGTTATGTAATGCAACATTTCACGCCTCTGTTGGTTTTTCAGATTGTACAATGCACACGGATGTGGAGGCAGGAGACAGTATTCCAGTATTTTTATCTTTACATATTTGGCAAATTTTCTATTAGGACAATCCACAAATCATCAGACATCTAAAAACTAGGCACAACCACATATTAATCAACAAATTGTTATGTAGTGGTTATTCAGACTTAAGGAATATTTATTAAGGTTATAGTATATGCACAAAAGTACACAGTAATAATGGGAAAAGTATTAGTAAAAGGAAAAGTATTACGAACTTTATACAAATATTAACAGAAATGTAACTGAGCACCCCAAACAAAAATGTTACCAGATACTATATTGACCATAACAACATAATAACTGTATCAAATTAGTCTTAAGAAAGCATTAAGACTTAATTGAAAGCTTAGTAACTATTTAATTAGTCCCTGAATCCAACTCTTAACCATCTCCCCTTAATTATTTACTAAGCTTAAATCAATAGAGAAATGGTCGGGGAGAAAAAGTACCCAATCTTCAACCGCCCATGCTCCAAATGTCACTACACTGTCAGCATAACAACCAACACGCGCCCCATACTAATGCACAGTAGCACCAGTATACGCAGCCAAACATGTAATTAAAATATAGTGAGTACTTCAGTAGGTTTTTTAGGATACGGTTCAACTTAATAAGTAGACCTACGACAAAACAAACCAGTCATAATAGTGGTGTCTGCTGATCTTCTGCTTGAGTGCTCCTTTAATAGGCTTACCATTTGATTAGTGCCAGAGCAGTCAACAAGAAATAAAATGTACAAGGAGGTCACAACAGCACAAACGGAAAAGACAAAACCCCCCAAACTTACATTAAAACAAATGTAGAAAATCAATGGCACCATCACGGACAGATAACGGCTCTATTCAATACTAGTCTGTCCATTTCGGTTGTAAAATCTGTTATGGTAGAAACTCAACTGAACATCCCATCCTATTTTGATTAACACGTGTTTATTAAAGGTGCACTTGTTTGATTAATTGAATTCCAGCAAAGAAGTGGCAGACCCCCCCACCAGAAAAGTTACAATATAGGCTAAATATCGCCACCATTAACTTGAATAAAATGTGGATTAACATGAACAGTGGAAATCATAGCTGAAATGTAAACATTAGCAATATTTAAAATCACTTGATGTAAGAATTTGGAAATGATAATACCTTAACAGCCACCAAAACAAACCAGTCATAATACACTACAGGATTTTTCAGTCTTAAACAATTTTTAAACGTGCAACAAAAAGCCACACCACAGACACAAGGAGAATTTAAATCTCCGATTGCAAAGACGGCAGCGGGATATGGCTGCAGAGCACAGGCTACAAAGCCGTCTTCTCCCGTCAGCTGTTTCCTGTCTAGAGTAAAACCACTCACTTTGAGATGCTTAAGTGTTCAGAAGCGCTGCACTTTTAGTTTAGATACAAGTCAAAAATGTGTTAGTATAATTTGTGAAATGTGGCGCAATACTTCAAATACATGATTTTCAATGCATAGGAAGTTGGCAGTAAAATACACAGGAAGCTCAGACACACGTGCTGTGTAGATGTAAACAGACACACACGAGGAACACTTTATGCCTTTTTAGTTTTAAGAAATGCTTCAAAATTCTTGTGAACTCGGAGAGAAGCAAATCACAGCCAAAACTGGGCAAATTATCCTTTAGTGTGTGGCCGCCTTAAGGGTTCATCGCTTTGGAGATGTTATTGCAACATTAAACTTATTGCTTTGGCATTAAACTAATTTATATCTTGCATTTATTCAATTATAAGTGTTTCCATTCCTCATTAACACTTTAAAAACATGATCTGACCTGTAACTTGGCATTGGTGGTTGTCTTCATGGGTGTATGATGAGTTTAATGCCGTACTATGGAATATTTCAGGCAACTTAATAACATCTCCATGGAGACAAGCAGGTGGCGGATCTTCTACCAGAGAAACACTTTTAATAGTGTAATATACTGACACATTTGTCACACAATAAGTAGCACAATAAGGGGCTTTAGTTTAATTAATAAAGTACAAATGGTCTTGTCCCATTACAGATATGTTGTAAATACAGATATATATAAAAAATAGAAATATAGAAAATATAACAAAAATAAGAACACTTTTATCATCCACAAACCAGGAAGTCACAGCATGCATGTAAACTCATTGCGATGAATAATTAGGTTGGTAGGAATCCATTAAAAAGTGAGTAATAAGCCTAGACTAGTAAACAGTTTAAAATTAACTAGTTCTGTTCCTGCGGCGTTAATGCTCAACTACTACGACTGCATGTGCATATTGGCTTCGCCCCGATCTCTCAGGTGGACCGTATATGAGGAATATTTGTTGCTCGGGTCCAGATTCATACAGTGGTTGCATAATTAGCGGTAGCATTAGCATCCCTCACATGTGCTAGTAGTGCTGCTGCTCTATACTCTGAGGAGGCAGCCTGTTGAAAACGCTGCCCAGATCTGTCAATCTCTCTCTCCCCTCACCTCTCCCTCATGCACCGCTCCCATCTATAGAGCATTTCACGCCTTGGCACCAAATGTAGCTAATTGTCAGGCAAGTAAATAGCCATCTCTCCAGGGTGGGTGCAAGGTGATTTTTGACGTTCTTTTGTTTCAGTAACATTGTAGTAAAAGAATTCTTCACTGTTGGAGTATATAATAATATAACCTGAATTCACCATCTGTTACAGTGGGTTTATCTCTGCTGGGAAAGAATATATTAAACTTTTGTCAGGTTTCATGTAAATAAGAATTAATTTCTACTTTCCACCTCAATTCCTAAAGGTCGTACATTAGACAAAATAGACTCTTGTGAGATTTACGCCATGTTATAATCCTGTTACCAAAAACATACCTGGAGTTGTGTTTTGTTTGATTCACACGTTTGTTTTATTATTAGTCTGTCTCTTAGCTCAAAATCCTCTGCCCCACCTTGTGATGTCATGCTGTGCTAGTTTACAAGTTAAGCTACCTTTTACCTAACATCAGCTTCCTGTTTATCAGTGTTAATTTGATCACTTTTGCCCATACACAGTTATTTAGCTTTGAATGATATATTTTGCTTTAAATTGTTAATTGCTATGAAACGGGGCAAGATTTTCCCCATAGGCAAACAGAACCTGAAATGCTGCACAGCATAGCTTTAAACTCTGGTGAGCTTTGAGCCATGTTTGAATGTTTTTATCTCCTCAAAAACCTGGACTTGGGTTTTGTTTCATTCACACATGTTTGAATAATTTTGTCTATCTACATCTCCAAAGTTCAAAATGGTCTGTTCTACTTTGTGGTGTCAGTAATTTTCAAGTTAGCAGCTCCTTTTAGCTTTTGTTCAGTAGAGATGGGTAATTCCAGGGTTCAAATCATGTAATTTATTCTAGTGAAGGTGCATGGAGTTTAAAAACATAATGGAGTACATCCTGTATTACCACATAACACTACAAGTTGGCGTTTGAGAGAAGAACTATGCAGGATTTGTGTGTTAAACATGAATGAAACAAAACACAACTCCAGGTTTGTTTGTGATGAGGAAACAACATTATAACATAGATCAGAAAACAATATAATATTGGCCCTTTAACTACAGACCATTCAGAACATTGTGACCTCACATGAACACGTCCTACAGCATATCTCCTCCAAGAGTCGTTAGCTTTGAGATTTGATGTAATTAATTGCTTCTTTTAGGGGTCAACTGGTTTGATGGCGGCCATTCGTGCACCTGTCCCTGTGCGGAGCATCTGCCGACTGGGCCCGGACCACTATTGATCCCATCAGATCACGCACAGACACACTCACCCACACACACGCCAAACACGAAACCTGAAGCTGCTAATTACATTTACCAGACCTCACGGACTTTAGCATGGCATCAGCTGGATTGGTACATCATTTAGACCAAAATAAGACAAGAAGTTTGGAAATATAGTTGTTACTGTTTTCAAAAATGTATGGAAGTCATGCTGTACAGACAATATATCAAATGCTGAAGCTACTAATACTACTACTACAAGTACTTAAGAGTGAATTGTGTGGTCCTCTGTTGTCTTTGTTTTGTTTTATTTATTTATTCTTAAGGGTATATTTTACTGTTTAATTGATTTGTTTTTGCTCTGTTGTTTTTATAGTTTTTATTGTATTAAATTGTCATGTTTTTATTTCTCTCTATGCAGCACTTTGGAAATAGTCTTGGCTTTTAAAATGTGCTAAAGAAATAAAGTAGATTGGATTGGATACTACTACTACTACTACTACTACAGTTACCACTAGTGCTGCTACTGCTACTTCTCATTTATGAATGGATTTGTGGACATTACGACCAACAATTATTCCTGTGTGTCTGAGTATTTTCAGAGTAAATACATTATAATAAACACAAATGATTAACTCTACATTGCTTCTAAACAGTAAAGTTGCCATCCTCTAGTCTACAGTTTTGACTTTTTCCAATTATAACATTTGGTGTAGTTTACCCATTTCAAAACAATGGCAAACCCAAAATAATAAAAATTCAGACTTGAGTTTTCAAACATTCTTTAAAAACATGACAGTACTGTATTGTCCTGAATGCACACAGCCAGGCGGATGAAATAGGTGAACAAAAGCGTACATGGGTGGGGAGGGGTTCACTTACCCCCTTCAAAACTGCACCTCCTCATCTCAAACTAAACACTTTTGTTCTGCACTTGACAATCGCTCTTGTTCACAAGGTCAAAGGTCGAGAGAGGCCACTTCCAAGCCGCCTCCCACTTCCTGTAGATTCCCGAGCTCGCAGACATTCCTCAAGAAAAAGAGAGGGAAAAATTAAGACTTAACAATTTCTGCTTTTAAAATATTTTCTACATACATTCCTCATTGCTTATGTCTAGAAATAACTGAAGTGAAAGAGAATGAATTAGCATGAAGGGCCCATATTGCCCTATTTTCTGACCTGTTATGTTATTTCCTCATCAAAAACACACCTGGAGTTGCGTTTTGTTTCATTCACACATGTTTAACACACTCTATTCCCCCTGGTGATGCAGGAAGCTCTCCTCTGTGTTTTTAAACTCCAAACCTCTTCACTAGAATCAGTTGGATCATTTCAGCTCTGGAATTGCCAATCTCTACTAAACAAAAGGTAAAAGGTAGTTGCTAACTTGAAAACTACCGTTTCATGACATCACGAGGTGGAACAGTGCATTTTGAGATTTGGAGATGTAGACAGACTAATAATAAAGGACTAAATGTTTTTGACGAGAGAACAACATTCAATTTTAGGCCTATTTCTTGTTATCCTTTATGTTTTATACTTATGTTTTATGACAGATCTTGAGTAGCACTGGCCTAGTTGTTGGACAGAAAACTTGCACTGCAGTGTTGTACCAAGGACACTGCTCAGTCATCAGAGGTATAATACTCCCTACAATAGAAGCATAGCCACATTTGACTTGTATGGACACTACTATCTGTGTTGAGGGTTGATGTCTCCAGGTGCTTGGTTCAGTACTAATGGTAAATAAACTCTAGCCTGATTCATCAGACCATTTCACTTCGTGGAAACCGTCTGACCTTGCAGCATTAGGATTCGTTCACTCGACAGTAGGAGGGTACTTTTTTGATTTAACCAGTCGCTGCTATTTGGTCATGACGCTCAGTGATGTCCAAGTAATTGCGGCACAACAACAAACAAAGCAGAGCGTGAACATGTCTGTCAAATTAATGGTACGATAAAAAATCCAAAATTATTATTTGACAAAGGAAGTCCAAAGCAGGATAGTGTATGCAGTCTGCTATCGCAACTCGGGTTGGTTCTGGCTAACACATCATGTCGCTTATTGGCCGGTGCGCCGACTACAACTTCCGGGTTTCTTGCATATCGCCGAGTGTATTCTGATTCCATTTCTCAAACTCCTTCATTCATTATATAACATTGTTTCCAATAATTTTTTGTTATTACATAATTATATATGCAACAGTGAAAATGTAGTTAGCACAAATATCCAGCTTTTTTCTGTGTCTGGGTAAGTTTCTTTCTTTTGTCCAACAAAAAATGCACAATAAGCCTATTCACCATTTGGCTTCTCCAGTCCTGACTCCTGAGGAAGATCAATATCTGGAAAAGGAACCCAAGGACCACTATGTTAGTTTGTTCCAAATAACTAAACTAAAAGTCATTTGAAAGTTACTCAGTGTTGGAAAAATGCAGATCCCACCTCTTTAACCGTCTATAGCAGATGAAAGAGGGGCAGCTGCACTCTGAAGTTTAAGTCCAGAAGATTCTTTTAAACTCAGAGGAAAAACTCGTAAATTAGAGATTATCATTCCCAGACACTTCCCTCTCTCTCTCTGCGCACAGATAAACATGCACCAGGAGGAGAGGAAAACAGCACAACGCCTTTTAAAGCTCATGTGCAAACTGGATCTGTCGGCCGCACTTAGTGACGTGCCACTGGCTGCTACAGCGTTCCTCCATAAGGCTGCCTGTCCACCGGGAAGACGCTCTGAAGACTAAATACAGAGAGGTACTGTTAAATATTTACGATGAGGTCCTGTGATGGAGAGCCGACTCAGCCAGAACCAAAGACAACAAACATGTTGTCATGTCGTCTTCATATGTGGTTTAGAAAGTGTCCTTAATAGTGACTTAAGGCTTTGAAAGTGAATAAAATCACAGCCAGAGTAGTCAGTTTGCACAGTACTAAAATCTCATGGCAAACTTAAAGATGCATTGCGTAACTTTCTTGGTGGAGGGTCCGTCACCTGCTTCTTTCTATGGATGTCATCGCTCTGCTTATAATGTTCCACAGTGTGACATTAAATAGCTCTACCGTACATTTATTACATTTTATAGTTTTAGAGCTCAGAAATATCTAGATTCTGACTGTGAGCAGGGTTGTCGCTCCACAGATCTGACCTGTAACATTGCCTAGTTTGGTCTCTGTGAACATAGAAAGGTTTAATGCCGTACTGTGAAACATTCCAGTCAAAGCGATAAGCATTGAGGGATCCTTCATCAAAAAAGTTACACAATACACCGTTAAATAGAAGTTATGTATTGTTATTGGTACATTATTTTCCCCTACACACCAAAACTTTCCAATCTACTTTTTCTACTTTTGTAAATGTATTATATAGTTTTATCTAAAAAAAAAAAAACTGAGTAGATTATAATTTTTATGGTACATATAGTTTACTCAAATAATAATAATAATGATAAACTATATCCAAATACCCCTCTGTATATTTTATGTATCTAATATGTCAACAAAATAAGTCAGAAACATAACCTTGACTTCATTTGTGATCCATGTGTGTAATTTAGGCAATTTTTACATATAAAATGCCTGATGAAAACGTGTAATTATTCTTATATTTATGTAGAAATTATACAGTTTATTTATTGGCTTTATTGGACAGGACAGCTGAAGTGTGGGGAGAGAGAGCGGGGACATACATTTGGCAAAAATTTGTGCAGGTATTTCTAATCAATACAAAACTAAACTTAGTATTTTTAATGTAATTGTTATGTCTATTTACTTTTCAAAATGTTACGCAATGTGGCTTTAATAATATCCACTTTGAACATGAAATTCTCCCAACCATTTTACATTTCAAATCACGTAACTTATCTGAATCTATAAAAAAAAAAACACACACACACACATTGGCTGTCAAAGCTTTCAGACACGTCTCATTGCTGATAACCGAACATCACGTGACCGATTTTCACTGTCTTTTGTATGGGAACCTGCAATACGCCAGGTAACCTCTGACACATGCCCCCTCCCGGCCCCTCACACACACACAAACACACAAACACACACACAAACACACAGAGGAGGCCTTGAGGAGCAGAGAGAGTGACGGCAGTGACAGCCCTTCAGCCTCATTAGCACACAAAGACAAAACAAACACAAATCTGACATTATCTGACATGTCAAGGAAACGCAGCCAGTGCAATGTTTCCACCAGCAGAGACTAAAATACATAAGAGAGAGGAAGGGTATGTGGTGTGGAAGAAATGTACGCTTAAGCTCCTCCAGGTGCGAGAAAGGAAGAGCACGGTGTGAAGAGGATATGTCACAGAGGGGCTTGCAATTAAAATGGAAGGGGTATAGATAGTGTTTACTTATGTGCTTGAGCTGTGATTGGTTGACAAAGTTAGTGGGCTGTGATTGGTTGACAAAGTTAGTGGGCTGTGATTGGTTGACAGTAACATGTGGAATGACCTACCGAGTCGTCACTCCACACTAGAGACCACAAACAGATGGAAGAAACCAGAGAGTTACAATGGAGCTCAATTTTTCATTCAATTTTTCCCATAGACTTTCCCAAAAAAATAAATAAATGAAAACTTCGACAGCTTGCTCATCAGCTATATGTAAATAATGACCACAAAACCTATTATTTTATTTTAACGTTTGTTTCTGAAACGTTACAAACCACTAATTGATATTAGTTAGAGTGTAGCGGGTTAGCCTTTGAACTTTTAATATTTAAATTTTTTATAAAGTTGATGGGGAAAAATGTATGGAAAATTTACTTCCTGAACCAAAGCAGGAGATCACTGTTGAGCTCCATAGGTTTTGTCTAGAAATAAATGGAATTGAATGGAAGAACTGGCAAAACACTCTCGCTTCACAACAAGAAGGTCTTGGGTTTGATTCCCAAAGTTTGTATGTTCTTCACGTCTGGTTGGGTTTAAGAATACATAATACAACATAATCCTCCAGCTAAATAGTCCTGTCCAAGCCTAGCTCAAAATCTGGAGATGGGTCCCCGGGTGCAGCACTCTAGTCACACAATGTTGCTAAAATATTGCCCAAGCGACACTGAAGGATGGGTCAAATGCAGAGCGCAAATTTTCCCATAATAAGTATATCTTATCTTATTGTGTTCAGGTGGCACAGTAGCAAGAAGGTTCTGGGTTCAATCCCCAAGTCGCCCAGGCGTTTCTGTGTGGAATTTGCGTGTTCTCCCCATGTCTGGATGGGTTTCCTCCGGGCACTCCGGTTTCCACCATCAACCCAAAACATACCAGCAGCCTTATGAACTGAAATCAAGGACCATGACGTTGCCCGGCGGCCGAAAGGAGGACGTAACCAGGAAAAATCTGACATGTACTCACCACAAGAGCAGTGTTTTATATTTTTTTTCTACTAGTGTGAGAAAATACTCACCAAAAATAGTCATCAAAATACTGCAGTATATTCCTTAAATTTTAGAAAAGTAACTGCATTCTGAATGCCAAATACAGTGCCAGAATAGTTACACATAATTTTTATTCTTAAATTGTATTTTCAGCACACGTGTTAATTAATGGTCCAGATTATGCTATTTTCAGATCTTGGTTATGTTTCTTAATCATAAACATATCTGGCTTTATGTTTTGTTTCATTCACACGTTTCACACACAAATTCTCCATATTTAGACTAAGTTCTTCTCTCAAACAGAAAACACTCTCTACCACCTTGTGATGTCATGTAATATTACAGGAAGTGCTCCGCTGTGTTTTTAAACTCCATACACCTTCACTAGAATCATTTGGATCATTTCAGACCTGGGATTATACGTCTGTACTGAAGAAAAGGTAAAATGTAGCTGTTAACTTGAAAAATACTAGTTCATGAAATCACAAGGTGAGACAGAGCATTTTGGGCTTTACAGATGACTAATAATAAAGAATTACTCAAACGTGAATGAAACAAAACACAACTCCAGGTATGTTTTTGAGCAGGTAACAACATTATAAGAATCAATTCTGCATATTATAGCACCTTAACTTATTTACCAACACTGCCTATCTCACAACCAAAAGTCAATTAACAATTATCTGCAAGAAACACCATGTTCTACAGCAGTGTCCACATCCACATCTCCTCACCACTTTAAACAACCTGTATGAGGAGACACACCTGACCACCTGTTGGTCATGGAGTAACCTTCATAGCATTAGACTTAAATCTTCAAAAACATCTCTGAAGACACACACACACTCGTCTAGTCTACTGTACTGTATGGATCTAGTGAAGGAACCATCACGACGGCATGTTTAATTCATCACTGTTTTCCTTCTTTCTGATCACAAACATGAAAGCGAGAGTTTTGCCCCGAGAAAAAACAAAATGGCTGAACTCATCAATACACTTGTCTGCCTATTCAGCAGGTATGAAGACAGCCAGACGCCAAACTTCACAGAGACAATTCATTTTAATGGGCAACCGCGCAATATCTCCCCGTATTGGATTCATTTGTATAGTTTTATTGGTATATGCGTGGCTTCTTTATGATTATGTGTTTTTTAATGTTCTGCCTGAAGGTAGCAAAGCAGCGGATGGGAAAACAGAAATGTATTATCAGAATATGTACAATAGTGATTGATAGCAGCAAGATTGTTTCTGAAGGGGATGTGCACGGTTTGGGGAAAAACAAATTTCAGTCTTGTTTTATGGTTATAAATATGTAAAACTGTAGACAACTTAAGTGTTTTTGGCACAGTAAGATCCCAAATTAGCCCTTTGAATAACACATAGCACTTCCACAAAACAAAATGGAAGATGATTTGACAGATAGTATTGTTTATCTGTCAATCACCTGCCTTGTATGGATTGAGTTAGGGATACTATGTTAAGTTTTGTGCACTGTTTTTGCTTTTCTGGTTTAAGATGTCTTGCGCGCTAGTCTTACATTTCAGTTGCCAGTTTCAATGCTGAAATCCAGTTGGTTTAAACCTAAAATGCCTCTCTCTGATCTGATCGGTCACTACCTAAACCCCAACACCTGTAGCCATCATGAAGCAGTGCTAATGCAGCCTCTGCAACCCAGGGAGGGAATTCTGGAGGTTCTGAGCTTTCACATGAGGTCTGTTCATATACTGAGAATGAGAAAAACGTGTATGTGTCCTCTTTATCCAGGTCAAGGGAACCAGTGTGGCTCCCAGTGTTGGAAAGTACCTGAATACATGCACTGAAAATATGTATTTTGAATACAAATTTTGAAAACTGTATTTCGGTAGAGTTATTCTTTCATTTGGAGGTATTCAGAATATAGTTACTACTCTAAAAATAAAAGGAATACTTAGTGGTATCATGTAATTTTGGCTTTAAACTGTACAGTATTACTTGAACTCACACCTGGGGATGTTTGCCTTTGTCTTGGATGACAGACGGAGCGACTCTCAAGGCCCACGTCCCGTTCCAGACCTTCACAGCTTTGTACCCCCAGCATGGCGGGCAGGTCTGTTGGGTCTGCTGAATCCAGAGCTCATGTGGCTGCAGGATCTGGATGGTTGCTTTCCTACGTTGGGTTAACTCCACATCCTTCTCCTCCCTGGTTGCAAGTCTAGTCGTAATGTTTGTATTGTGTCTTGTAATGTAGGGATGAGGTGACAGGTCCCATTTCTATTCCTTTGTATGTCTAGTACATGTGAAGAGAATCACAAATAAAAGGCATTCAGATTCTGATTAGTGAGAAAAATAGTTACAGTCTTGCAGTTTGCATGCATGTGTGGTTTTTTGTATTTAATTGATCATTAAATAATGCATAGCAAACAATGTAAGAAATTCAAGCTGTTTTTAAATACTGTATATGTCATCACAAGTATTCAGAATACAGTATTCATTCTGATCAGTGACAATGATATTTTCTGATTATCTGGGCTCTGATCTTTGGATCAGAGAAGTTCACTATACCACACAACTTGTACTACAAAGTTCAACTCTACAAACACAGACACACATTTGATTTGCATCTCAATATGTTTACCACTGAAATACAGCTGAGGCAACTCCCGGAACAATCTTTCCTTTGCACCCTCCACTCCAACCTTAAAAAGACAACAAAATACCCCTATCTTTCAACCCTCGATTGCTAACATGCATCATTTCTATTCCAGCCTATTAGCCTGATCCAAAGAGTTAACTTCTGGGCTGATCCATCTTGATTAGCCTCCCTGTTATGTGTGTGTGTGTGGCTAGGAGGAGTGCTAGCCGTTCTAGTGAAGTCATTAAAAGTTAATCAGAGATGCACCATTGCGGCAGAGTGGGGAAGAATTGCTTGTGTCAGTGGCTTGGGGCATAGGAAATCATACTAGAGAGTAGAGGAGGCAGCGATAGAGATAGAAAAATACAAGGAAGACATGCAGTTGGATGTGTGCGGGATGGAGAGAGAAAGAGAGAGAGAGAAAGACGAAGAGAGAGAGGAGTGAGATTTTCTAATGAACCATCACTTGCTATGTCTCAGCACTGAATCCCAACATCTGTCCTAGCAAACCTCATTACTAGACCATCAGCTAACCCCGCCCTGCACCCACCACCACCCAAAGGACCCCCAACCCTTCCCACCCCGCACACACACATCTCGTGCACCCAATACTCGCTGTCTGACGATGGAAGAAAAAAAAAAGTCTGAGCCTGGTCTAGCTAGCACCGGTTGTCACATCACATCTTTCGCAGGGGCAGATATGCATGCGGGGGGAAGTTGATGGTAGTGGTAGGGGATGGAGGCGACGGAGGGAGGAAGGGAGGGGGTGAGGAGGGGTGAGTGCATGGGGGAGAGGGGGATGGAGGGGAGGGGGGGCTCTTCTAGGTCTGGGGCTGTGCCTGAGGGCCTCGCCTGCGCTACAAAAGACTCCACTCAACTTCGGTTAGTCGCCCGCTCTGGCATATCCGCACTGACGGACCACGGCGGCTGGAAAGAAAAGCCACAAATACAGTACACACGGATCAGGCACGCTTTTTTAGAACACTGGAGTTGTCAATAGGTGAGAAGTTAGTGACTCAATTCGGTTAGAGGAAGGTGCAATATTCTTGGGTAAAAGTTACGTACATTCTTGAAACAGTATGGATGCCACTCAGGTACATTTTAACATAGCGTTATAGAGTAAAATTAGGTGGAACACACAAGCATTTTCATCATGGTTTAGATTTGCTGTGTTATCTAGTAGTCTATTTTTTTTTTTTTTTTTTTTTTTTTTAACAAATCTCCATATTCAAAGCAAAACACTTCACACTGAACTACCTACTCATCAAATGCTCAAATTGTAACAGGGAATCTGGGTTGAAAATGTTTTAAAATTCCTAAATAATATTGAAAATATTGAAAATTCCTAAATAATATTGAAAATAATATTGAAATGTTTTTTCTTTGCATGTGAAGTGCCTGTCAGGGGTTACTTGAGAAACACTTCTTAATTTAGTTGCCTGCAAACTATAATTAATGAAGTGCAAAGAGGCTGATTTATAAGCTAATTGCTTTTAAAGGCTAAACATGATGCACATGTGACATTTCCAAAATCTTAATTCATTATTTGGATTCAACAACAGTTTAAATCCAATTCTAATCCCCACATTAAAACTTTATTATGATATGGTTATTTTATAGCACAAGGCAGCCATATTGTTTACAAAAATGCTCCACACTTTCCCTGGTAAATAACCTGAGCTGGGCCTATGTTGCGGCAGCTTTGTGCATAGGAACACGGCGCGTTGGCTGTTTAAAGGCGCTGCTCGCGATCAGCCTCTTGCTGGGGGTGACAGGTCGGTCGGGGACTAATGCGGCGCGACGCTCAAGTGGATGTGCCCAGGGCTAAGCATCTGCCCGCAGCCAGTCCTCATCTGAGCTGTCACCTGTACAGAGCACACCAGCCATTCCAATGGAGAGGGGGAAGAGAGGGTGGAAAGAGAGGAGAGGCGTTTGGGGGGTGGTATAGTTTAGGTTTCACACCACCATTAGAGCCATCGCTAGAATGACCACCTCAAAAAACATGGAAAAATAATGGTGGGACGCGGAGGGATGGACTCTGGATGGACATTTTGGGGGGGTGTCTATTAAAAAAAAGTGCAATTCAGACACAAAAGGATTACTTAAACATGCATGAGTCAAACAAAAATACAACTTAGAGAGTGGAAATGAGAGGGGAAAACACTTATAACATGATGAATTTCCTAGGATTGTTACGTCACAGGTAAAAGTCTACATAACTGTTTTTGAAGCTGAAAAATCAGCAGTATGATTGTTCTAAGCATTTCTGCAACTGCAATAACCTGATGCTTTTGTTGGCATGTTGGAAAAGGTTGCTACCTCTAATTGTTGCGTTGTGTTTGTTTCATCAATAGTAATTCACTATGCTGCCAGTAGATGCCAGTAATATTTGCCCTTTTTGTGTTTTAAGATCATAGATAACTGCAATAACGCCGCATGATTTTCAGTTTTTATCACTCACAAGAACACGCTGAGATTTGAGTAACTAAAGGTGCCACCATACAGTATGACAACCCTGAATGTCAGTGCACACAAAAAGACTTAATTTCTTCGTGAGATGAATATATATTGTCATGTTTTGTAGGTAAATCTCACTTCTTTAAATTTGATATGGTGTTAATAAAAAGTTGGGCATTCTCTAAAAAAGTGGGGGGCTAGTGCCCCTCTGGATGGGTGCTGGACGTAGTGAGCAGTGGTGTAAGGAGGAAGGGAGAGGTGGCTGTGTTGACTCTAAGGGAGAGAAAAACACATGGACAGACAGGTTTATGGAAGAAGAGAGGCTAATGGAATGTTGTGGGGGCAATAATAAACACACAATTGACTGGGAAACATGTGGAATCCATGGACAATTGTGGTTTGGCCATGGGTTGCCACAGGTAAACAATACGACTGTACAGTAAAAACTGTCCAAAATTGTCCCCAAATCAACAGAGCCATACAAAACAAGGCCACAGGTGCACACAAAATACTCATTATTTTAAAATTTGGAGAGCGGTAAACCTACAGAGAGAATATAATTAATACACAATTATAAAATAGTACTGATTTCAATCAGCTGGATAGAATACAGTTGAGTTATATCATCATTTTTGGAGTGGATAGAGTTAAGTTCTGTAATTTATTTGGTATAAAAACCCTGGTTAACTTTGCTTTGTGATAGTAAGTTATGCTGACCTGCATTTAAGGCATATTATACTTTTTGGGGAGTATTTATTATGAAACAATATTGTTTTATTATCTTATATTTTGTTCATTGTAAACCGTAAAAAATGGTCTAAAACAAGTTCAGTTTTACCTCGTCAAATGTGTTTTTAAAAGGATTTGTCTTTGTGTTCATTATTTATATATTCAATCATCTCGAGCCTTAATAAAGCATCAAACAAGACTTAATTCATAATGAACAAACAGCTTTTAAGAATGATCCAGGCTTAGCAACAACATACCCCAACCATAACCTTCTGATTAAGAAGTTATTTACTATTTCTTCATGCTTTAGAAAGGCTAATTATGATGCACTCGTTATAAAGTGGTAGTAAATAAATATAAATCACACATATTAAACTTCAATTTCACATCTTCCCTTTGTTTATCATTACCATGTCCCATTGTCTCGTTCATCAGTCTTAAAGGGTACTGCCGGTGGTGGTGGGGGCAATTGCTTTCACTTTTATTCTCCTACCCCCAAGTTTACATCAGAGCTGGGGCGGTTTCCATGGAGACGGAGTGCCCCTCTTAACCGGTGCACTCAGGAATAATGCATTGTTGAAGAGTGCCCGAGGCTATCCTACACACACACACACACACCCATAGACACACACTAATCTCCAACATCTGCTGTGGCGTATGTGTATCTTGTGTATTTTGTGCCTGCAGTAGTGTGTAGCAGTAGTGGTTGTAGTAGTATTCTAGTGTGTATTGTGGAGTTTATTGATAATCACAGGTAAGGTGGACTCCATTACGTTCATTGGCATTTGCCTAGAGCGCTATGCCTGGACATTCACTGCTAGCATGATGGCCAAAGTCAAGGTAGGGGTTGAGTGAGGGCTGACAGTTTAACACTACTGCTGCCCCCTCTAGTGGCGAGGGAGACAAACTACCACATATAAAGCAAGGGGGATGAACCAAAATCGGAACACTCTGTATGCTAATTATGCTTTAAATTAGAATTAGAAGACAGGTGGGAATATTGAGGATACTTACTAAAGGTTGGATCGAGCTGACTTGCAGTTCGGACTCAACATTCCGAGTCCAGATCCTATTGGGAATCGGGTGCACTTCCTGAGGCGTTGTACCTGCCATAATTATCCTTCTCTGGAAATAAGTTCTTATGGGACCCAGCTTGGCTACAGAAAGGCACCCAAAGCACCCATAAGTCCCAGGACAACGCACACCCTATTAGCAAGTTCGGACTGAAGTTTCACCCAACCGTCAATGCAAAGTTATCAACACTGGACAGGAATGGACTGTGAAAAAAGGTGGTTCAAATTTTTGCGAAATGTTTTACAAGTCTAATTAGCCCCAAGTTAAAAGTCTAGCAAAGTAAATTAACAACTTGCGCCCAACTCGGCTCATAAAGTCAGACAAAAACAGATTCCGATTCCAGAACAACAAAAGCCTGTTTAACAATTGTAATTGCACCTTGAAAATTTGCAAAAGTCCCATGTTTTATGCATGCACGCGGACGCATTTAGGTGATCTACGCCTTGTTTGCAGCCGCCCCGAATCAACACGACTATTTTCTTTTGTGTGTTGTTACCGCGTTGTGAACATTAGGAAGGTTGCTGCTTTCATCGCAATGAGCCTTGTTTAAATTTGAATGTGAATTTGAATTTTAGAAGATAAATGAGGAAGAGGGGGGCAGGAAAGGAGAGAGAAAGTGCGAGAGAAAGGCAGAGAGAGAGAAGGAAAGAGAGAAGGAGAGAGAGCTTGTCAGTTGCCTGTCTGTGTTTAATGGAGGTCCCCGGTGTCGCCCTCAGGCTCCTTCACTTCACAATTAATGGAAGATGTCTCCTGGGAAAGCCCTGCCTCTCAATAACACCTACACACACACACACACACACACACACTCAGAGCATACAGCAGTAAACCAGGTTGATCTGAACTCTGCTCCACGTGAGCCCTGTACTCCGGTTTGAGCTGAGGGTCCTGGGCCAAGGCCTCCATAGCACTACACTCTCCTATGAACACAGTAACACAAAAAATAACACTAGGAACACAGACCGCTGCCTATTTACCAGAAGATCCACAGTTCAAACTTTGTGATATTTTGGATAAAGGTGCACAATGTCACTTTTAAAGATGTTGCTTTGACTGGAATGTTCCACAGTATGACACTGACTTAGTCCCCATTTAGTCCTGGTCTAGTCTTGGTGTAGATGTACTGTATGTTTAATCCTAATTTAGTCCCAAATTTGATGTGGTGTTTGTGCAGGAGTGAATGCACCTTTAACCTCCATGGAGACAAGCAGAGTTATTGGTCAGATCTGTGGTGAGGCTTTGCTCACAGTGCGTGTTTTAACGTATTTTTGAGTAATAACTAATTAATTCAATAAATGCAAGACAGATTAATTCATTAATGCCATACTGTGGAACATTCCAGGTAGAGCAAAAATGTCTCCTAAGTCGGTGATGAACACTCAACTAGAAATGTTACATGCTCAGTTTGTGCCACCTTTATTCCATTTGCATGTATGAGTATATGTGTAAAATTATAGGATTGGTGGTGATTGGTGAGGGCATAAGTAATTACAGAATAGCAGTACATTTTCCGTCAATCAGGGAGTGAAAAATAACAGAACACAATTCCAAAAGGACGCAATAATTCCAAAACACTATTACTACATCAATATTGCATTACAGTATTAATATTATCATCTTATCTTTCCCCTCTCTAAATTACAACTATACGAACCCCTCCCCTGTCCTCTTCCATACGATGTGGGGGATGATTGGTCAGCGTGATTGACAGCTGGCCGTCTGCTCCGTGGTGCTTTGAAGAGTTACGTTCAAAGCATCTTTTTACAAGCAGAGAATAAAGGAGTACTGAGGTAAGGGTCTCCCCCAAAGCAGCCAGTCTACTCCAGTTCTACCCATACAGTAATGACGACGGGTCCACGCACGCTCAACCTATAGAAAGATTAATAGACCCATTGAGAACCGTGGGTGATGTGTGAAGACTGTAGATAAATAGATGGTGGAAGGTGGATTGGCCGAAAATATATGGTGGAGTAGTGGCTGGCATCTGAGACCTTTAAAGCCCCATTTTACACTATATACTGAGCTATGTTATAATGTTGTTTCCCCTAACAAATATAACTGGAGTTGTGTTTTGTTTCGCTTCGGAGATGTAGACAAACGTGTGAATGAAACAAAACACAACTCCTGGTATGTTTTTGAGGAGATAAGACTAAAACATGGCTTAAATCTCACAAGAGTCAAGTTTGTATAATGTAGGACTTTTAAAGGAGACATATTGTGCTTTTTTCCATGCTTTTTAGTATTCAACTATAACATATGTAGATCATTGTTATACTTTAATCATAGTAAACAACCATATTGATCTAAAACAGGTTAATAATAGAAACAGGGCTATTGACTTCCTGTTCAAAACTGCAGAAATGACAGATCCTGCCTCTTCATAGTGACATTTCAAAGTAACAAGAAGCAGATTTTTATTCATGTGTTTTTACCGCTGAAAAATGGGTGATATTTTTGAGCGCTACACGTATGACAAGTAGTAGGCGGGGATAGGGGGTATGTGAAAACAGAAACACAGAGCACTCAACCTCCAGTGCAGAACAATACAGGATTACTCAAACATGCACGGGTAAATCTAAATACAACTCTGCATAAACTAGAAATGAGGGAACAGTGTCAAAACATGGATCAAAGTTCATAAAAGTTAATTTTATATTGCATGTCCCCTTTATGTTTGCATGTTCTGTACATGTCTGGATAAGTGTCCTTTTGGTTCTCCTGTTTATACCATGAACTTAACATATTCTCAGTAAACTCCAGCTCAGTATTCTTTAAGATTCTGGCTCAAGATTTTGCCCAATGCCCCTGATCTAACAGCAATCAATGATCAGTCCAATGGAAAGAACTAAAGAAAAGTACTGTATTTTCCGGACTATAAGTCGCACTGGAGTATAAGTCGCCAAAGCCAAAAAATGCATAATGAAGAAGAAAAAAAAACATGTATAAGTTATACCGGACTATAAGTCACACTTTTTGGGGGAAATTTACTTTAGAAAATCAGAGACCAAGAACCGACATTTCATCTTGAAAGGCAAGTTATAGAAGTTATAGTAATAAAAACAATCCATTATAGAAGAATCTATGTATAATTCGTTTTTCAATATAGAAATAAAAATAAGAAAACATAAAAACAACTAATTTCTTTATTATTTGTCTCTAAAACCAAAATGAAAAAATGGATACTGATTTGTTTTTTTCATTTTTGATTCATATATATATGATCCATATATATGGTCTATGGGCTGGCAGTGTTAAAAATGTAATATATAAGTCGCCACCCAAACCCTGAAAAATATGGTAGATCTCTACAAAACTACAACTACACAAATACCTTTTGAATCTTCTGGTAAAACACAATACTAATCTTAACAACAACTAGCATGCTAACAGCATACTAGCTTACTTTAGTGCACTTTAGAATTAGATGCAGACAGCACAGCTAAGAGATGCTTTTACAAAATATCTGCAATAGGGCATACAGATCTGACTTTGTTACAATTAAAACGTGGATAAAGCCCCTTCAAAACCAGACTCACATTGATCAAGCATAACATTACGACCACCTGCCAAACTGCCACCATACAAACTGTGAAGCATTGTGGGGCATATTTCAAGAATGGATTTCTGTGAACCAGTTTTACTCAAATCCTTTAACTTTAACAGCTTTGTACCACACAAAATAATGAATGAATTATATTTTGTGAGAGGGTAGACGTGGCTGGTGCACGGTATGAAAAGATATTGACTTGGAGTAAACTAATGATAGAAATGTGTACTAGTTTCCTCAGAACTCAAGGATGATTAGAAATGGGCTATGATCTGCCAAAGATTTTTTTTCTCCTGATGTGTAGCTCCTAGCATGTCAAAGTAAGTGATGTCCTATTAGCATGCTACACTCACACTTGAACTTTGACGTTAAGAGAAACACTGTTTTGACAGGATCTGGTTGTCCATAGATATATATGTAAACAGTCAGATATAGCATGGATCATGGGCTTTCAGTAATATGTACAGAGATTTTAAAATGACGTTTACCTATATTGAATGTATTGTACCTTCCTAAGTGACTAGAAAACTTCAGAATTCATAAAAAAATATTGTTATTGTGTTAGGCTTAGATTACATGTTATGGGACAATATGACACTAAACATTAGAACTGCACAATTTCTTAATATTTTCAAATTACCCACTTTTTTCATTGTTCATACAAGTGCTTATTCCTGTTTTTTACATTGTTTGACCACTTTGCTATACAAATAAATGTGACTTTGACCTTGAAAAAAAACACCAAAAAACATAAAAAATACTGCAATATTTGAGACAGTATAACATCTTTATAATTCTGTCTACACATATTCTAACAAACTGCAATTTCATATTATGCAACTAAAATTTCATATTAAATTAGATGACAATTTTACATGTCCTGTATATAAAGCTGACAACACAAATGTATGCAATAACCTCTACCATTTTAGTCTTTTGTTAAGTTCAGAGACTAAGTTAAATGCCAGATGCCCTTCCTCAGTGTATTCAAGTATGAGACTGGCACAAACAATACATAGCTTGTGACTTCACCTGTAACTAGTAAAAAATAATAAAAATCTGTATGCATTTGAATTTATTTGGATAATTTTCTTGTAACTTTTAGCACTTTTTTGCTTCAAACATCAGTGAATGAAGTGCTTATCTTGGACTAATTGCTCATGCTATGGCCGCACTTAATTTAGACCTACATTAAGTCAGCGAGGCCTTTGCTAAGTTTATGCTAATCATTCCCCCTCTGATGCCCTCAGATGTCACTTCCTGGTTCGTCCAACTCACCGACAGCTCTGATTGGCCCTCTCTCTTCTTCACCTGGACTCTAGATGGGTCCATTTGCATATTCATACTCCATAACATGAATATTGATGCGCTGGCTACGGACGCTGTGGGTCGCCCAGTGGCTGCAGGGCATTGTGGGAAATTAGCTGCATCGCTAATTGTGATTTGGCTCTTCCTGCCTCTCCGGCGTGTCAATCAAAACGCAGGTGAGGGGATGGTACTTATTATGGGCACCTGTAGCTCGCCAAATATGTATGCACGGAGGCGAGGAGGAAGTGTGTGTTCTTATGCAGCCGTGAGACCAGAGGTTGCCATGGTAACCCCTGAGCACACAAGGCTACGGCCCGGGACGTCAGGCGGAGTGATGGGGGCGAATGCAATGAGCCGTATGGACAAGATAATACCTACCCACCTGCCGGCGAGCTCGCACCTGTCAGCTGAGAGCACCTGACACAAACAATGTGCAAGTGGAATCACAATCTACACATCACTACGGCGGCCATTACTCCATCTGTGAGGGAGTGAAGGAGGCAGACGAATCACAACCTACGCTACATCTTACAAAATGAGTTTAAGCATGCCGAGTTTAGGAGTAGGCTGTGCTCAAGGATGCCTAGTGTGAAATTGAGTTGGAGGACAGGTCAGAAGTCTGCAGTGGAATTTGCTGTTTAACTGTCAGAGTGCAGATTTGTGGACTGGTTTCATGGTTAATACCTAATTACTGAGCTCATACATGAAACCAAAACTGACACGGAGTTGGGTGTCTTTTCTGTCAGCACAAATTAACTAGGTGAAGTGAGGAATATGGGCTATGAAGAGTCTCCTGACAGCATGTACCCAGGCTTGTTTGAAACCAGCTTTCTTTAATACAGTAAAACAATTACAGTGAAAATGTGGTTCTATTCATTACTGCATTTAAAGGAAGGGCATGTAGCTGACTGGTTTTAAAAAGTAAAGAACTGTAAAAAGTAATCACAAAAGAACCAGTGCCAAAACCTGTGAGGACACAAATACAAGTTTTCTCTCTGTATGAAATCCTCATCTAAAAGTCTCATGGACTCACCTCACTAAGCTGCAGAGGCTGCACTAGTAGGCCTTTTGCCATACCAAATTGTGATATATCGCTGAAGAAAATATAGACGATAAGTGATAATACTGAAACTAATGTACAGTATGCCACTGATACAAAAACCCAAGAGCAGGTTTAAACCACAAATTTTTTTTCTAAATCTACAAAAATTTTTAAATAAACATGAGCTGCACCGTAGCTTTAGTATTTAATGTATTTCTGTAATGGGTCGTAAGTTCAACCTTCAACCTTCTGCAGCTTAAATCTCATCATATAGCCAAAATAAACACAAATTCCTCAACAGGGCAAAGAAATGTACACACGATAAATATTATCCAAAATAAACTATTGTTCCAGCTTTCATATATAGAAGGATAAGTCGATATAGTAAATACAGTGACAGGCCTATGCACTTGCACTGACTAATGAATGGCTGTAGGTGCTGAGGTTTAGCCTAAACCGTTTAGGTAATGAGGATTCAAATCAGAATCCTTTTAGGCCAACTAGATTCAGACATTGAAAGTGGCAACCCAAATGAGTCACTGTCTTTAGAACCAAAACAGCAAAGGAAAATATGAACAGTTCTATCATGTACAACGTTTTTGTAACTAGCAAAAAATCAACATTATCAGTGAAAACAATATTTGATTCGAACATGTTTACCTCATATCTCAATATCTTGCTTTTGGGGTAGATACTAAAATTTCTAATTCAATTTCGATACTAAGACTAATAGACTAAAAGACTTGAATCAATACCTATTCCAATACCAAGAAGATAATGAAAAACACTCAGTTCTGATACAGCCCAAGATCATTCTAAAGCTATTCAGGAAAGCTTTATTTCTGTGCTGTGAATGTGACTTTTTACTATTGATACTTGTTCAAATGAGTACTTAATTTCAATACTAGTTTTAGTATTGGTTAGTATCTTATTTTTAATATTCGTAGATAGGTCATGTTTATGAAATTTAAAGGTGTTTTGTAAAACTTGTCTGCATGGTGGAGGGTCCGTCAAATGCTTTTCTCCACAGAAATGTTATTGCTTTGTCAGAAAAGTTTCACAGTGTGGCTTTAAGTCTTTTTATCATCATGAAGACCAAACCAGGTCAAGTTACAGATCAGACCTCTGGAGAGGTGACTCCATTCACAGTCAGAATAGTGTTTTTATAGGTATTTTTGAGCAATAAAGTAATGAATTGAATAAGTGTAAGGTAGAGCTGTTTAATGTCATATTGTGGAACATTCGACGCAGAAATATCCATAGAAACAGGAAGCTGAAGGACCCCTACCAAAAAGTTACGTAATCCACCTTTAAAAAAACAATCCCACTAGCTTCAAAATGATTACTCAGAGATATTTTTGATGATTTGACATATAAACAGGTTACAAAAATACAAGCCAAAAGCCAGATACCAGCTCAACCGTCCATGGGCTGCGAGAAACCTTCAGAATAATGTGCTTTCAGTATGTGAGCACAAACTACCTGCAGAGATACACCACCGCAACTTCCTGAATTAAAAATAAGAGGCGAGTGTTTGGGCTTCATCTTTAGTTTAGCACATCGACTGATACTGCTGCTACGAGAATACAACCACTGTGATGAGCCAGACAATGTACTGAAAGAAACATGCTGTAGTGTATTCAATATGCATGCACAATCAATAACAAGCAACGCGGATTGTCATATTTATATCTGTTGGAAGTAGGTATTCACTATGCTGGTGTACGTACAAGCACAGTTTACAGTTTAGTGTGAAGAGATTTTGTTACGACCCAGCTCTGCTAGGGACCGCGGAAGTAACAAAATAACCAAGATGTAAAATGGAATAAATAAGGTAATTTAATTAAAAAGAATGTACAAGGTAAATTAAACAAAACAGGCTAAAATATGTACATAAAATAACCTAAACTAAGAAAAAGGACAGGATAACAAGTTGTGCCAAAAACGAGTCACGTGGGCTTACACAAAAACCAAACAAACAAGTGACTAAACTAAGGGACGCAAACAAAAACTAAATCACAAGTGTCCCAAAGTAAAATCACATAAACCCACAAACAGAACCAAGTGACAAAACAAAAAGGCACAAAACCGAACTAAACTAAACTAGTGTCTCACACACAAAAAGTCACGTACTAGTACAAACAAAGTGACTGACAGAAAGAGACACAAACACAAAATGGCAAACTGGCCACAAAGGCCAGCAGCCCCGAACAGGTGACAGGAATCTTCTTAAATATGGGGAGGAGGCTGGAGGTGAGGTGGGAGTGGCCAAGGGTTGAAGTTCCCACCAATCAGGGACCAGGGCTTACACAGCAAGAATCCAAAAGACAAAACAATTAAAGCACACAACACAAATCAAAAGAACTGGAGGCCTGGGGCCGTAACAGATTTGAATATAATTAAAAAGTAAAGTGGTATTTAGTGGTATAGTAGTATTTTTCCATCAACCATCAAAATTACCACCAACCAAACAATAATGCATGAATTTAAAAGTGTATTACGTAACTTGCCACCATTTGCGACCATGGATATGTTACTATTTGGGTAGAATTATCCATAGTATGGCATTAAACTTCATCCATCAGTGTGCAGACAAGTAGGTGGTACTATAAAGTCAAGTTACAGTTCAAATCTGTGAAAAGGTGACCCCACGCATAATAAGAAAGCATGTTTTTAAGATAAGATAAGATATCCTTTATTTGTCCCACAATGGGGAAATTTCCGTGTTGCAACGCACAGTTAAGAGAACAGCAAGAAAACAGTATCAGCAGAATTACTTAAAAATAGACAAACTCTATAACGATGTATAAAGATAAGGATTATAAAACTATATATACAATAAGTTGCTATCTTAAATTTCACAGTATTGCACATGGTTTTTCAAGTTATTTTTTTAGTAACTACTCATAAAACTACTTTAAGTGGATAATATAAGATTCATATATTTAATGCCATACTGTGGAACAATCAAATCAAACAATCGTCAAAACAAACAACAAGAAAAGAAAAGTTTCACAGTGGACTGTAAAGCAAGTTTGGTGATGTTTCTTGCACACACAGTAAGCTTTGGCATTTGCAGGGACTTGAACCGCCAGCCTTACGGTAAGTGGGCGTCTTACCTATCTGGCTATTACACCGGTTTGTCTCAAAAATTTCAACAACAACATAGCCGGATTTGGAGCTGCAATACTGAAACAAAAATCCATTATTCAAGCCTATCCATATTCATCAGCATAGTAGGGCTTGCATCGAACGTGTTGCGCTCCTTGATGTATTCCAAACCAAAGCCAAAGCATATGTTATTTCACCATGTTATTTTTTATTTTTTCCATTTGCCTGGGAAGTTCCCTAGTCAAGTGTGCCTTGCTTGATGATGATTGCATGGGCCCTGTGTGTTGGAAGTGCAAGCTCCGCCAGTGTATTGCAGGTGAGTGAAGTCATTAATATTTTCTCGGTATCAATATCACTGGTGGAATGGTGTGTGTATATAAAAAAAGGGGAAAAAAAGAGAAAAAAATCTGATTGACAGCTGGATGATCTCAGTCAGGAATGCACCCAGGGATCCAGCGCATAATCAGGCAGACAAAGGAGGAAGCGATGGAGAGAGAGAAAGCAGGAAAAAGAGGAGGGGAAAAAAATGTTGGATTGGGAACTGAACGTGGAATACTGTGGAATGGGGAAATCCCTAGCGGGTTTCGAAAAGGCCTCATGTTTACTTCCCCACATCTATTTGAACTGGTTTCCGCGCCGTACATGCTTTTGATGGCGTGCACCCTTAAATGAGATCATGGCGCACAAAGCAAAGCATCTCTCCTCAGTAATTACACAGCAGTCAGATACTTTCCTATACACGGGTACACACACTTGCTGTTGCGGTTGTGTTACTTTAAATTGTCTTGCCGTAAAGCTCCCCCAGCCTATGATCTCCAGCGGTTGCGGAAAAAAGGTACGCTACAACCACGCTGATTGTAAACAGGATTTCCAGCGACTTAAGGCAGCACGGTATGGTAGCTCAAAAGGCTCAAAAGCACAACAAGTCTCTTATAATTGACCGTCTTTCAACTTTGGGTTTGGGCCCAGTGTTTGTTGTTGTGTCTAGGTTTTCTTCCAACGCACAGCTGCTTCTCTGTATCGGAGGGTAAACAAAAGCTTCGAAATGAGTTAGACAGCAGGGGGAAATCAATGGGGCTAATGGTGGCCTGACAGGGGGACTGGTCTAACAGAGGTGTGGGCAGAGGTGTGGATTCTGATTAACAGAAATGGTAATGTTACGGTGAATTTTTATGTTAGAGTTGGGCTTTGAGTAAATTTGGCATCTGCATTTGACCCATCTCTCTGTGACACTGGGCAACTGGACAGTGGTCAACTCTTTTATGGAAGATCTTGAAGTTTTTAGCCATTTATGGAAAACTGGAGAAAACCTAACCTAATCAAACACAGGGAGAACATGCAAACTTGTTACAAAGAAGGTACAAAAATCGAACCCTGGGCCTTGCTGTCCAAATACTAATCTTAACAGTTGAGGGGGCCTATCTCACACTATATGACTATCAACTTGTTAAATGTGGTGTAAAATTATTATAATATTATAGAGAGATTCCCTACAGGATTGTGACACTTGATTGAAAAGAGCTTTGTAAAAATGTGAACATTTATTGATAGATATTGTAGATAGAGATTCAAATTCAAAGTTCAGCAAAAGCAACGTAGAAATAAACTTAACAACATAAAAAATATACTTAAAGTTAGCAGCCCAACTGGTGTCTGTATTATTAAATGATTAGGTAATTATTATTTTTGGTGTATTCACAGGTTACATAAGAGTCTATGGCTATGCGGATCCTTTTTACAAAGCTAATATTGGTTTGTATTTGCAAATGTGATATAAGATGGATTTATGAATGCACTAATATACTACATAAAACATGTTTTTGTACTTCAGTGATCTTTACCAATACTTTTACTAGTACTTTGAATACTTCCACTATGACTATCACTTATTTGATTATGGTCACATCATAGCTCTGTTAAAATGTATATTGTGTTACATACACTGTCGTTCCAAACAGTGTCTATCTTGAGAGACTTTACCAAAGCGTTTGATAGTTAAAGATTTCCCTGTGTTGGCCTCTTCATCTTGGTAATCCCGTGTACATTATCAGCCCATTGTCCCTCCATAAACATACATTACATTGAGATTACGGCGATTACAGACGGATTACATGATCAAAGGCTGCATGTGAACCTGCCTTGCCCCTTCCCCTCCTCCTTTAAAAGAGAAAGAGAGAGATAGAGTGAGAGAGGGGAGACGAGTGGGTAGAGAGGGCACTGTCTTATCACATAGACCTGGTGCTAATCCCCCCTCTGGCTGCACCTCCAGACAGGCGCACTCTGCTGGCTGGGACAGGAACTACTGTACCTACAGGGCAACAGATGCTTATGTATTTCAGTTAAAAGAAAACTGCATCTCTAAACATTTGACATTGATATTGTTTACCATTGCTACATGTATAAAACTGAAATGAGACATAAAAGTACATAGGTGCTTGGTTAATTTGGTATTAAGTAGTGTTTGTAAAGCACATATTAATGCATATCAAGATTATAGATAATGTCAGATAAGTTTCATATGATGCTAAAAGGACAGTGATTAAGAAAACACATGGCTAAATTATGGTTGTTTACAGAATAGACACAGAAACAACTACTTACACTTAAACGCTATAATAAGTATGCCTATTACATTAACTAAATATGATAGTTTACAAATCCACAGTCACAAAGTTTTTTTTTTTAAGTGAGTTCAATTTATTTTGAAAGACTGATAACAAAAAATAATAATTGGCCATATATAGCACATATTCTGGGGTTTGCTTTCCATAGTCAGTGACAATGAGGTGCTTTTCAAAGATACAATAGTAGTAATAGCGATATCAGAAACAGTAATATACAGCATCATCAATAAGCACGTTTGCATTTGTATTTAATTTGATTTCAATAAATATACAGCCATTTCCGTTTTCTCTTTCTATAATAACACATATGGCTACAAGTGTATGACATGATGACTTCCAAATGTGCTGTTGCCAAACCTGCAGATTGCCAAACCTGCAGATACCTCAATAGTTAAGTCATATTAAGGGAAGTTGCAGGCCTGTGTTGCCTAAAAATGCTTTAAATAATAAAGTGCATGAGAAACTTAGATACCAAACTTTGCTGAAAGGTAGCTCATGGTCTCTCAGTCAAAAAACACTTGCAAACAATTCAAGAAGTTATCAAAATTAACATGTAGTGATAAAATAGTTCAAACTGAACACAGAGCTTAGACGCACACAAACTTGGCCTTGGCATTAACTTTTTGAACGTGTGGCATTTCAGAAAGTAGTTTTAGATAAGCAAAACAACTCATTTTCAAATTTCTTTCCAGTTTCTTAATTTCAGCCCGACGAAAGTTGTCTGCAAAACCGAGCCAGAGGTCAAAATCCCCACTTGACTCCTGGCAGTGAACTCACCACACAGAAAAGAGACTACAGTGGACTAATAGAGCCTGCAGCCATGTCCGCACCAATCACAGCGGATCCCGTTCACAACCGTTCTGTAACATCAACATCTGTCTGGCTAAAACACACCGTGGTTTTTCATATAAAGATCGTAGCCCGCATTCAGCAACAAACATAACATAGCATAATATATGATCTGAACTGCCTGTTGCATGTCGGGAGATGATGAAAATTTAGAAAAACATTTTGCACTTTCTCTGAAAAACACGAAAAGGGGAAACGAGTCGGGAAGACTTTAAACTTGCGTGTGATCTCCGCTAACTCCAAATAAGAGAAGTTAATGAACATCGATCTGCTCCAAGACGCACGCACCCTTACGCACGCACGCACGCACAGGAGACAGCTGCAGAAGTTAAGTTTTTGGGGGGGATAGATCAATTTTTTACGCATGACTTGAGTTTGTAACAGTAACAACATTAACTTTAATTGATCGGTTTGAAAAGATGACAAAAGTAAAGTGGGGTATTTTTTAGGACATGTTTCCCGACGCTGTGATCCCCATTACGCACACGGCTTGTTTTGATTAGTATTGCTGCCTGCGTAATAGCGTAAGGATTATACGTAACAATATGTTGCTGGTTGTCCCGTCCGTTAGCGGCAGATTGGCCTTTTCTTCCCTTAGTTTGCGCAGCCAGATGACACGTGTCTGCGCCATACTAGGGCCACCACTGCCCCCCGGTTGACTTCAGCGTAATTAGCGCAACAAAGAACAACAATTAAAAGCGTTAATTGGCAGCACAAACTGGAAATGATACCCGTTGTGGTGGCCTCTCTGTCTACTTACATTGTGGCAGGTATAACAATACAATGAGTGCGCGTTTTGAAGTGTGTGTTTTTGTTTTGTTTTATTGTTTCCAGGAGAGCTGGTGGAGGGCCTTGAAGTAGCCGCACTATGTCCTGCGGCTGTGGGTGAGGTGGGGGTGTCACCCTGGGGCGCTAATAATTAATATGATGTGTGCACTTGGCAGTATCGAGGTGTGTATTGCTGGCTACTTTCAGGCTTTAAAGGTATAAGGAGAAAGTAAAATAATTTGTATAACGGAGAAGCGAACCAATCATGCGTAAAATGAATACGCACGAAAGCTGTTAGTGCGCTCCACAGATCTGGGCCTATATGGACAGGGTTATAGTAAGGCAATATAGCCTAAGTTAAAATGAATAAAAAATGAATCATAAATAATATTATTTTAGTACTTTAACAACGTGACCTGTTAGCCTGCTTTATTTCAAATCATTTTGCCTAAATCACAAAATACAAGCTGACACCAGTTTTTATCTTAACACATGCACAGCTAGCTACAATCTACTCACCCTAAATATAAACTCTATAATGATTCTTATAGCCTATTTGACAAATGTAGATACAATTATAGGTACTTTAATTATAGGTTATAGTTTAGGTACTTAAGACAGGAAATAGGCATACATGTGTTAGTTTATTCCTACTCTGTATTGGTATTGATTCCCAAATTAATAACATCTGACATACTGAGGGACATTGCTGCATTAATTCAATAACAAAATAAATCTACATTCAAATGCAAATGATAGAAACCAAATGTAAGATTTCGTTAGCTCAGTGTTATTACTCTGCCTGCATGTCCATCTAAAAAACGACCACCTGTTTCCCTTCTCACCTCACGCACTGCATCGGACACAAATTAATTTTCTGCAGATCTTGAAGGCTTAAACCAGCCACTGACGCCCCGGGGCCCCCTCCCCTCTCCACCCCCTCCACCTCTCCCCCGCCTTCCCCGTCAAAACCGACAAGTAAATCCCTACAATTAGCAGATCCATATTAGCATATTAACCTGTGCTTTCTTTCCGAGGCGCATCCATATCTAGGTCACCGTGGCCATTTTCTTAATTGCTTTTCGCTGTTTGTTGCTGCTTAGTCCACTCGCCCTCCATTATGCCAGTCGTTATTATTTTGGCTGGAGAAGTTTGGCTGCAGACTTGTCATAAAAAAGGGCCAGAGACGAGCGACTTAACGGCCACAACAGCCACAACAGACTCCTATAACAAGGCCAACACATGCGCACTAGACGCGCGCAGACTGGGTTAGCAGACAGACAGCATTGTGCCCCGTTAGCTCCTATAATAAAGTGTCTCGGTAAACAATATTATGCATGTCCATCGTCTCATTATGGCTTGGTACAGATAGCCCACTTGCACTAAAAGCGTCATCACAAGCTATCACCCCGCGCCGCAGTCTTGAAGCGCAACTGAAAGACTATCACAGGCGCTCTGTTTACTGCGGTAGCAATAGGCCACATGACTGCAGGCTATGGACTGATCTATTATAAATAAAGTGTGGCCCACCATTAAACCAGTCGGCGCGCAGAGGAAGCACACGAGGAGAGACTAAAAAGATCTGACATCCGCCTTGTGTCTCCCACGACTGGCGTTTTAAGTCTGGATTAGAGTTTGGATGAGGTTTTTGCATGAGTTGCGCATAAGAAGAGATTGCGTTTTGATCTTTGCGCAATTTAGTTCTAAACCTTGTTCAAATTAGGTCGAAAGGAAATAGTATTATTTTGAACAAACAACACACATTTGCCCAGATGTCAATGAGAGTGGAAAAATAACTAGTATTATTATAATCTGCAAGAGATAACATGGTGCATAGCCCATAGGCTTATTATTAGTCAGTTATTATCATCACTAGGGTAGCTACAATTGGAATGAACCATGGCAGTGACCAATAAAAAAGACAATCGAAAACCAATGCTTATCGTAAGAGTCTTTGCTCGTATAGGGACTTAATGCATAAAGGTTTTAACCTGCCCTATAGGCTATAAATCCGCATATATGAAGAATATTTCCATTTCCTATATCAACCTGTATACATATCTTGTTATGAAACCGCTTATCATTATAGATGTGTGTGTTTTTAATGGCAATAACACGTTTTAAAACAACATCATAGCCTAGTTGTGTTGTTTCCCTTTACCCCTGAATCTCAAATTACGCATGGAAATCCCGTCTCCACTTTTGGCCATAAAAAGTGTCTAACAGGCTTCATCTCTCAGAAACCTTTGGGGCTGCTCTAAATTCTCGCCTCTGGGCTGCGAGCTTCCGGGGCCTTTCCCCTCGCTCCCTGCCTCGTCAGGCGGCAGATGGACTGGCTCCTGTCCGGGACATCTTTGCGCATCTGGTGCCGCGCTCAGTCTCCCCAGCCCGCGGTAAACGCGGAGCCACTGTCGCCCTGTTTTGAGCCCAATAATATGGGGACCGCCATAGAGCAACTATGGGCTTTGAGTTTTACGCACAACAACTACATAACCCACATTACACAGTGCCTATTTTTTTTTTTTTTTAACCATGGAACTAAGAATATCCTCTTAACTTGCACCCCGAGCGTTAATAAATGTCCTGTTTGATCCAGTGCCGATCAGAGGAAACGGGTTAAGCGGCTCATATTCCACTCCAGGCCTGTGTCAGGACCATTACCTGTCCGTAGTATGATCCAACTCGCCCCTCCCCACCTTTAAATCCTCTCCTCCTGGCTGGTATCCGCTTTAGCATCGTTGTATGAACCTAAAATGAGTATGAAACCTATAATTACGCAAGGAATCACTTGGTTAATAGACACAAAGGCGTTCTTTCCCAATGCCCAGTGGCCTTCCCATTCATGCCTCCTCCTTTTTCCCATGTCTCTAGCTGTTTTTTTCTTTTACCTGACATGCGACAAGCGGCCTTCACCGGCCCCTCGGTCGCGCAGAGCCTCCACGTTTTGAGCCCGAGGCAAAATATTCGGTAATTAAAATATAAAAGGCCTTGGGAAGTTTTTAAGCAGGACCCCCCTCGCATGAGAGAACTGTTTAGGAGACAATATTTCGTTTTACTGCTCAAGACATTAACGGTGTTTACAGTGCAGTACGCACAGAAGGGGCATCTGAAATATTGTTGTTATTAATCTTGTGAGATGCGCGGCAACAGATGGGAAGGGAAATATTCCTTAATTAAAATCTAGAGTCAATCCGCGTCCTGGCGTCACAGTGCAGCTTTACTAACAGCAGCGGGTCGCTTTGGAACAGTTAAAAACATCCACAACAGCAGTGATTATTGCTGCTCGGAATGAACAGGCGATTGGTCTCTCTCTCCTCGTGTGAGCCGTGAGATGTGATAGGCAGAGCTCTCCTCCCATCTCCATCTCCATCCTCACTCTTCAGGCTGTGGCCACGAGCTTTTCCTGCTTTTGTTGCTTTCCCCTGTGGCCTTAGGGCACGCCAGCTCTAAGTGCATCACTCCATATTTGTGTCATTAGATGTGGGATTTAGATTGAAACGTGCAGTAGAGTTCGTCACCTGTTATCGTCTTTCTTATTGTGCTTTAGTGACAGGACGCGTGGAAAATGTGAAATAAAGCAATTGAAAATATCAATCTAGCGTATAGTATCTCCCTCTTCAGCTCGTGCAGCTAAGCAGGACCACCCTGAGGGCGCGTGTTCAGGTGAGTTACAGCTGGAGGAGGAAAGAGAGAAAAAGAAGACAGAGAGGAGAGGGGTCACGAGGATGACCGACTGACCGAAAAACCAATCCATTCACAAACCAAATCATAAATACAACTGTTATTAGAAGAATTGTCAAGAAAAATATTTGATGTATATATATATATATATTTAGAAACGAGTCCATTTAAAGAAAAAAAAACAAAAACAAATTGACTGCATTATTAAATACGACAAAAACAAATAAGGAAAAACATGAGTAATAATTAGGCCTATAATAAAATAAAAAATAAACGTATATGTAGGCTATAAAAATGCAATTGTAAAAACAATATAATCATTGGTTTATAGATTTCGAAACGATCGATTTAGTGCTGTAAATCTGTGCGTAAAAACTCACAAGAGTATGCCTAATTACTGGTTTCTAAATAGCATTAAAACCAACAAAAATTAAAATAATCTCAAGGCATGCATAAAAATCAATCATTTAGAATATACAAATCATTAAACTAAAACACTTTCATGATATAAAAAAATAAATAAATAAAATATATATTTATAACATATTTAATACAGGCTATAAAACCAAACTTACATTTTTCGTTGAAAATCCAGACATTGAAAATAATTAATTCGTTAAAAAAAAAAAATAAGAACATAACATGGAATAGTAGACTCGGTAAAAACACAAATGGGTCAAAAAAGGCAAATGTCCAGAAAAAGCGAGAAAAATGTTGAAAGAAGCACTCGGTTCCTTATTAAGGCGTAGATACAATATTTATTCCGTGTCTCCTGGGATGCTCCGCTCCGTCTATTGTCCTCCCATTCCTCAGTGCTGATGCTTAATTTTCAAAACTTCTATATTACCAAGGGACCTACGACATCAGCCGAGAAATACCCTGCAAGTACAAAATCCGTGCGCCAGCCCCGTCCGTGCAGAGGGGAGACGCTCGCGTTCCGCCAGCTTTCTGTGCCGTTTGCCTTTTACGCGCACAGCGAAAGGAGGATTTTTCCATTTTTCTCTCGCTTTTCAGAGGATTTTAACACGAGTTTTATTATTCGACCCCGGAGCCAGAAAGAGAGGGAAGACAAACACGGGTTACTTTGGAGAAAGCACAATGTCAGCGACCTTCCCTGGGCTTGTCCACGACGCCGAGGTAATGAACTCCTTTTAATTGAAAAATACTTTGGATATGAGCAGGGCATTGTTGCCTTTAAATTGTTTAAAGTCATCGCATTAAGGCTTTGAAAGGAGGAAAAGAGTGACAAATGAGGGACTAAAGCAGGCAGTCTTCCTAAAGCTACAGATAATTTTTATTTGTGAAGTAGGAGCTACTTGTGATTAGTGCATTTTGAGGCGGAACAGACTCTTCTCCACACGGCTTACCTCCCTCCGTCTGAGCGGCACCACTTTGCACCAGCGGCGCTAATAATAATAATATCTAACAGCATGCCTTTAAAACGCTGCGAGCAGAGTGACAGGCATGCCAAAGGGAGGGGAAAAATACCGACGGCTCCTGTTGCCGCGTCGCGTGGAAGTGACATCTCCTTCAGGTGGAGTAGCGTGAAAAAACGCTTTGAGTGTGTTTTGGAGAGTGTTTTTGGCGCAGAGCAGGGCTGATGCTAAACGACACCATGTCTTTATTGTCTCCTAGATACGTCACGACGGATCAAACAGCTACCGTCTCATGCAGCTCGGTTGCCTGGAGTCCGTGGCCAACTCTTCGGTCGCCTACTCGTCCTCCTCCCCGCTCACCTATCCGGCCCCGGCGGGGACGGAGTTCGCATCACCCTACTTTTCCGCCAACCATCAGTACACGCCCCTGCACCACCAGTCCTTCCACTACGAGTTCCAGCACTCACACCCGGTGGCCCCCGAGGCCTACGGGCTAAACTCGCTGCACTCGGGCCAGTACTATCAGCAGCTGCATCACGGCGAGCCCGCGGACTTCATCAACCTCCACAGCGCGCGCTCGGCTCTCAAGTCCTCGTGTCTGGACGAGCAGCAGCGGCGGGAGCTCGGATGCCTCGATGCCTACCGCCGCCATGACCTGTCTCTGATGACGTCACACGGCTCTCAGGCCTACGGCGTCGGGATGCACCATCCGGACCAGAGGCTGCTGCCCGCCGCCGGCCTGGGCCTACCTCCGCCCGCTGGTGACGACCTGCAGGTACCGGTCCCCCTTTAGCGCCCCTGAACAACCAGGCCCCGGCTCTAGCCCCGGCTCTAGCCCCGGCTCCAGCCCCTGCGCTTGGCCCGTTAAAGCCACACAAAGCCCATGTGAACCACCCCCTTTTGTTCGGCATTATTTCCAAAAAATATTGAACAGCACCAGATGTCTAAGTCTGGTCGGAGTGTCAGTCTGGACGTTGACAGGCCACTATAGGGCTGTCCCGTCCCGCTGTGGACTAAATCTAAAACACATTCAGATAGATTTGTTGAGCACAAGCAAACGAGAGTGAACAGGGCGCAAGCTAAGCCCGTGTCAAGTGCGCACCAGCCCGTTTCTAAAGGTTAATTGACTAGAGTCTATTCAAGTCTTTGTCCAATCCGCTCTTTATTTCTGCACAAACACACGTGACCCAGACTTTACATAAATCTTGTGGATGTAAAGAAATGGCGAGATGAAGCAGAGCGCGGCTTGTGTGCGGTGTGTGTCCGCCTGAGACCGCGGTAAAGGCCGGATTAGCGGATCGGGTTGCGGGCACAATAGGCCGCTCGAGCGCCACAAAGCACCGTAGTTTATCCAATTACAGACTTAACGTCAATCAACTTTGGGGCTTATGCAGCGACATCTGAGCGCTTTAAGACGCGGCTCTGGTTAAACACACGTTAACACACTCACTAATCACTTCAGCCGTTTATTTGTTTACTAACAGGCGTTAAGGCTGGAAGGCTGGAGATGTATTTTTGCTTCAGTTGCAAAATATATATATATTTTTAACAGCAAGTAAGCTACAATATGTTGGACTCCAAGGCAAAAATATTTAATGTTTTCATTTCCCACATTTAAGCAATGAAAAATAACAAATAAGAATAACCAAACCACAAAATAGACTTACAATAAATTTATTGTGCGTAATAAAATAGGACAAAATAGACGACTATTATTATTATTATTATTATTATTATTATTATTATTATTATTATTATTATTATTATTATCATCTTTTTATTTAAACATAAAATACAAATATCCTAAATAAAATACCTATTTATTATAATCTTATTTATTTAAAATACATTTATTTTAAATTAGTAGGCAGAAGCCCCTAAGGCTATAAGCCTGGTTGTATCCTTGGAAAAGCCACCTTACATTTCTCAGTCTATTCCTTTTCCTTATTGTCTATTTTGAGCGCTGCTTAAAGACGCGCTAACGTAGATTTGATTACCTAAAGGCTCGTTATTATAGTGAGAAGCTTTTGGAAAGCTCGGGTTTGCTCTGGGGTCTTGTGAGAAGACATGGGCCCGTGAACCTGTCCACAGGATGTCTGGACATGGACATGGAACAGATGTGTCCACGGCCTCGTGCAGCCCGGGCGCATCTTTGAGCGCGTTAAAGAGATTTTCATGGTGAACAAAGGCAGCTGCCACACCTTTCCTCGGCGCGGGGATAATTCATGCAGGACCTCTGTGCGTTTTGTATATTGATTCTATAATCACTTTAGCTGCGGCCCCCGAAAGGAGCCGGGCCAGGGCTGCTTAAAAAGAGCTCCAACACGCTGCTTTTTACACTCGGTTTTAATCAGGGCTGCGTGGGCCAGGCCTGAGGCGCGCACGAGGGATTAACTGTTTTCTGAATAAAAAAGCGTGTGTTCTCTCTCTTGATGACATTGTTGATATGGTCTGATTCTGGAGCAAGATGGCGGCGCAAACAGGTTTTTACGCACAGCCACAGTACCATATATTTCTATAGTGACTGACTGCAGCAGGTCCCAACAGGTTTCTCGTTGCTACACTTCTTGTGGACACTTCCCTGTTTTCTTCTCAGAGCGGGTGAGGCCTGCTGCGCCATCGCCTGCAGCTTTTCAAATTAGACTCGTTTCTGCTCCAGCCGTGAGGCGCATCCTTTATTTTCACTGTGCCCTCGATATTCCTCAAAGCTCTTTAAGTGATCTGCACTTTCTAACAAAAAAGGCGATACTAGAAACTGTTCTGAGGACGAGGGGCACAGCGAGTGATAGAGGGGAGCTGCTCCATGAAATTAAAGAATGTAAATAAGAAAGGCAGGCTCTAGTTTACAATATCAATCAGGCTGGTGGATTAGGAGTTTTTGTGCCTATCGCTGGAAAACTTTCACTGGGAAAATGTTCGCTGTCGCTGCTTTTGTCATCGTTAAATGCTTATCAATACTCAGGACTTATTTACAAACCGATTAGTTTGCACGATATCAAGCAAGGACATTTTCACATAGTTGCTTTTACAAGAGCTAATGTCTTATTAATTACTGTGTTAGTAAATTAGTTGGTACTTCAATTTAAAAACATAAATTAACCTTTAACAGTTTGTACTTGTAGCTTGTGTTCCCATATTTCCTCCACATATTACATGCACTTATTGGCTGCAAATCAGATTCAGAATGAAGTATATGCAAAAATTATAGTTACATGTCCTGATTATAATGAATCAAAATTATTGTTAACAGAATTATTAGGATTTATTTGAATTTTGTGATATTTGCATTTTCTCATGTTTTGGTTTGATCTGTTTTATGTATTATTTTATTGGATACATTTATATTATTATGAATTACTTTTCCATAACGCAAAATAGATTAGGGAAATTAGAGAAACAGTATTTTTTATTGCATAAGGAATAAATATTGAAATATTTACAGTAAAATTGAAAAATCAGACAAGAGAAAAAATCTGATTACAGTGAATGCGACATGAGTCAGAAGTATAATTTTTGTCTCTTCGCTAAACCACTTTCCTTCACCTGTCACCAATGACTTTGTTGGTCTCCACAGGGCTCGGTGGAGGCGCAGTGTGGGCTGGTACTCAACGGCCAGGGAGGGGTCATCCGCAGAGGTAAGACCCGCCCCCTCCACTACCTCCTGTCCCCCTCGCCCAATCACACTCACACCTCCTCTCACCTTTACTCTCGACAAAACATAGACAAACTGAGCCACACAGCCCTGAAAACACGCGGCTGTCTCCTGTCAACATGTTACAAGACTAGCACCGGGCCCTCCGCTTCTCCTCGTCCTCCCAGAAAAACCCACTGTCACTCATTTAGGCACTCGGCTCCACACGATGTCACCCGTGTCAGCAGTTTTGTGGCAGTCGTGTTAGCAGCCTGTATATCGGAGTTTACATTAGCGCCAACATTTCCTGCTTTTGAAGTGGAAAACCTGTAGGCAATGCATGTCTCACCACTGAGCAGGCAAAACAGCAGGCACGGTCTGATGGAATATTTATGCTACTTAGAAGGGCACACAATTGATCGGGTACACAAACATTGTTCTTGATTATTGTATGCCATTAAAATTACAACAGAAGCATGTGCTATTAAAGAGCATGGTGTATGATTAATGCAAAACTCGAGGAAACACCTGAGGAGAACACATTAAAATGACTGAGAGATATAGTCAAAATATGAACATGAATCTGACAGCAACTGTTGGTATCAGTTGATGAACTGACTTGCATTAGTTTTATATAATGGGAAAATAGTGCGTGTTTAACATTGGTATAACTGCAAAGAAAAGCCATTTGACCAAACAGAAGACGAGGCTAACATGACCCTGATCTATAAAACAGTCATTCATTGACTGTGTTTTTCAGCAGCTCAAATCAAACAAAGGGAAGAGAGGGGAAGTGAATCATTATTACTGAGGAAAACAGACCTGTGGCAGCCTATGTTTATGTTCCCAGTGTTACTGTGTAGTGCAGACAGTAGAAGACATGTGAGCCAGCCTCATAATACTGTGGAACAGCGTGTCCTTGGTCAGTCTCTATTATATGCACATATGTGAGTGCTCCAGTGTTACAGCGCACAGCCAAGAGGCACCCAGGCACTCAGGACTGCCATGTCTGTGTACAGAGCAAGACTATGTCTGTGTACAGAGGAAGACTCTGTCTGTATACAGATGAATACTGTCTGTGTACAGAGCAGGACTATGTCTGTGTACAGAGGAAGACAATGTCTGTGTACAGAGGAATACTGTCTGTGTACAGAGCAAGACTATGTCTGTGTACAGAGGAATACTGTCTGTGTACAGAGCAAGACTATGTCTGTGTACAGAGCAAGACTATGTCTGTGTACAGAGCAAGACTATGTCTGTGTACAGAGGAATACTGTCTGTGTACAGAGGAAGACTATGTCTGTGTACAGAGGAATACTGTTTGTGTACAGAGGAAGACTATGTCTGTGTACAGAGGAATACTGTCTGTGTACAGAGGAAGACAATGTCTGTGTACAGAGGAAGACTCTGTCTGTGTACAGAGGAAGACTGTGTACAGTGGAAAATTCTGTGTACAGAGGAAGACTGTGTACAGAGGGAGACTCTGTCTACAGGGAGACTGTGTACAGAGGGAGACTTATTGAGAGGGAAACTGTCTGTATATAGAGGAAGACCATGTCTGTGTACAGAGGGAGACTGTGTACAGAGAAAGGCTCTGTCTGTACAGAGGAAGACTGTGTGAAAAAACTGCAGAGGGACACTGTGTCTGTGGAGGGGAGAAGAGGACGATTCTGTCTGGACTGTCTCTGTATTTAAGGTTGTGCTCTGTGCAGGGGGAAGGCGATCCCTCAGTACAGAGGAGAAAGCAGTGTCTTTGTGTCTCTGGGTCTAAAGTGGTGTCTCTGTGCAGAGGGGGAGGCTGAGTCTGTGTAAAAGGTTGTCTCTGTGTAGAGGGGAAGGCACTCTCTGTGCAGGGGAAGACTGTGTGTTGTTGTGTAAAACATTATGGCTCTGTGCTGAGAGGAAGGCAGTGTCTCTGTGCAGAGAGGAAGGCAGTGTCTCTGTGCAGAAGGGAAGGCAGTGTCTCTGTGCAGAGAGGAAGGCAGTGTCTCTGTGCAGAGAGGAAGGCAGTGTCTCTGTGCAGAGAGGAAGGCAGTGTCTCTGTGCAGAGGAGAAGGCAATGTCTGTGCAGAGGGGAAGGGAATGTCTCTGTGCAGAGAGAAAGGCAGTGTCTCTGTGCAGAAGGGAAGGCAGTGTCTGTGCAGAGAGGAAGGCAGGGTCTCTGTGCAGAGGAGAAGGCAGGGTCTCTGTGCAGAGGAGCAGTGTCTCTGTGCAGAGGAGAAGGCAGGGTCTCTGTGCAGAGGAGAAGGCAGGGTCTCTGTGCAGAGGGGAAGGCAGGGTCTCTGTGCAGAGGGGAAGGCAGGGTCTCTGTGCAGAGGGGAAGGCAGGGTCTCTGTGCAGAGGGGAAGGCAGTGTCTCTGTGCAGAGGGGAAGGCAGGGTCTCAGGTTTAATTTTTCATCAGCACTGGTTGGTGTTGGGGCTTTTCTCTCGGATTGACGCGGGAATCCCTGTGCTATCACTTTCGGTTAATGGTGCGCCGTATTTGGCCCTGAGCTCAGCCGCTGCAACCATCACAACCAATAATCTTTGCTTTACCTCCCGCTCGCGTATCGATAGCTTCTCTCGCCTCGGGCGCACGCTTTGATATGCTAATGCCGCGCGGGGCCGGATTCAGCCGAGATCATATTAATGTTGTTCTTTCTGACTGCGGCTTTGGCGCCATGAATATTCACACAACCTTTTTCAAAAGAAAATCACTCAAGAAACGCGGATCCTACTTAGGAGGAGTCGTCTGTGTTTTAATCAGGCTGCTCTGGCTCTTCCTCTGGAGCTCAGTGATGTGTCAGGCGCGCTCCCGCCCGCACCTCCTGTGCACACGCCTCTGTCTTCTCTGTCAAGACATTGCAGCTTTTTAGGCGCTCTAAACATTGTTGTTAAAATATGAGGAGGATGACATTTGGCCCGTGTCTCTTTTTCTTTAATTTTCATGGCAAACTGGTAAAAGGCGCTTGATTCGGCGTGTGATCCGCCCGCCGCTCGCGCCGCAGCCCCAGGCTACTCTCCGTTGCTTAAATACCGTTATCGCCTCTGGGCCCGCGTGCTCCACTGACTGCACTACCGGCAATAGCTCTTTTCGATTGCCCTTGGCAACATAAAATACAAACTACTTTGAATCAAAACATTTTTAGGGGAATTAATGTGATGTGAACCCACAGCTTTGAGAAGCGCGCGCCCTGTCAGTGCGCGTGAGGCTGACAGACAAGCCGGGCCTGTTTCGTCACGAGCAGACGGACTGAGCACGTGCAGAACACGCTGCACTTCCTCACTCTGGGTCAGGATCAGAGATAATAGAGGGCACTAGTTCATCAGGCCTGTGCCGCCTGAGCCTGATAACAACAAAACACTATCCAGGATTATCACATAGACCAAGCACTACTGAAGGGCAGACAGTGAACGTCTAAACCACCAGAGTTTTAGGTATATGGGGCATTAGTGTGTCCTCACAGAGCTTCAGTGGAGCTACTGGTCAGATTTTGAGCTCCAGCTCATTTGGAGAACAGAAGGAGACAGAGCACTTGTGCTGAATTATAGATATGTGGCAGACAGAGCTGCACTTGGCCATGGCAGAGAGCGGCCATGTTGTCCCATAGGACCCCCTGATGCTGCAGCCTCAGCTCAATGCTGTTCAACCTGAACCTGCTCACTCCATCAGTGGAACAAAGCACCACACCAGCTCAGGATAAGGTTTAATACAATCATTACAAAAACCTTTTAAAAATGATATATCTATTACTTTCTTTTTGTTTGTATGACTGTAAAGGAAAACTCTCTCCACTAATAAAAGGTCAAAAATGTGTACACCACTGTAAAAGTGAATGAGAGGTAGGACTCGTTCTCTGAATTTCTACCTACTTGTTTTGAGCACTAGTATAAGGCACTGATTTCTGTACAAACATACACACACACACACACACACATATATATATATATATATATATATATATATATATATATATATATATATATATATATATATATATATATATATATATATATATATATATACACACATATATTTCTTTTGTCTATTGTATTGTAATGTATCTTGTACATACATGTTGCTCAAACAAATAAACTAAATTACTAAATTAAACTGCCATATTTTACAGTACATCAAATAAATCTGCAGGTTGGGACCATAATATTATTCCCATTTGAGTCCACTTGTACACGCAATACACAAATCAGTAATAGTAAAATCACATAATCCCCAAATGCAAGACAACCATTTTGTCTTCAACATATTTTTATATGAAGAATCTGCTATGATGGTCTGTAGTGTAGAGTAGAGTAATTATATATAAACAACATCATCAATACAATCCTTGGTGGAAAGAATATGAAGTATGTTTGCATGTTTTTGTTGAGTGTTTTTGCCCTCTCCACAATAATGACAGTGCATAATACAAACTAACATGAATCCTTCCTTTTGTCTGTGCAGGGGGCACATGTGTAGTGAATCCCACAGACCTATTCTGCTCTGTCCCGGGTCGTCTGTCTCTGCTCAGCTCCACCTCCAAATACAAAGTGACCATCGCCGAGGTCAAGAGACGCCTGTCCCCTCCAGAGTGCCTCAACGCCTCCTTACTGGGGGGCATCCTGCGCAGGTCAGTCCACACACACCTGCAAATAAAACCTGCTTAGAGATGCACTGCTTTTGTAAATATATGGTTTTGAAATACAGTAATGGTTGGTTGTAATTTAGTTGTGATCTCATCTTTGAATTACTTGGATTGAGTTTTTTTTTTTTCCAGTCAGTGCTCAGTGTGTTACGGGTGGGTGGTATGACAAAGAATAATCACAATTTTGTATTTTATTTTGTATTAAGAATAGCCATTGAAAAAAATTAAATAAAAATGTCACATTCTCCCTTCAAAGTCTGAACTCTGCTGTTCCAAACCACACTGACTTGGCTGTAGACCTCTATTAAAAGACCCAAGCAGATCAGTGATGATAAAATCTTGATCTCAGTTAGAACTGCATTAATCACACTGCTCTTATTATGGGTATTTCATACTAAAATCATGCCATTGATGCAATAAATGTAGTTATGGCATATCACATAATGTATTGTACTTTACTATTGTGGAACATATGGCTCGTAAGAGACAATTTTGTGGAGTAATTGTTCAGATCTTTAAAATTTGAAAGCAAACGTAAAAATGTCAATGCAATAGGTGGGCTTTTTGTCTAGAGCAGTGTTGGAAAAATACTTTGAAAATATATGTAGTTACAGAATAATGAAAACCTGCCGTAAAATGTATTTTATCAATGGCGGTCCAATCAGAGTCCTTTATTCGAAATACTTTCACTTTAAATTGCATTATATTAAGAGCTTATATTAAGCGCTAGACCTGCAACGTAGGATTAAAAAAGCTTTATGTTTGTTTCGCCATTTATGCATGATGTATTTACCCCTGATTTAGACAATAGACAATAGACAATTAAAGGTATTCGGAAATTTTCAAAATCACCAAAATCACCAATTCCAAAACAGCACATAAATTACTACACATTTTTATAGTGGCCCAACCACTGCACTTACTGGTTCAATATAACTTTGAAGTACATAACAGTAAATATTGGTGTTTGCGGTCTATAATATCACTGCTTTGCCATGAGATGAAACACGGAGCATAGTCCAATCAGATCCATAAAAATGATTGTAGGAAAAGGAGGCCACCATAACCCAGAGGGCCAGAGGGAGGAGAGGCCGAGCCAAGGCACGCCAGATCAGACGAAAAGCAGGAACGCACGGGTTGCCAGATCTGTATTATTGATGAGATGGAGAGAGAAGGGGGAAGCGGGATGAGGAGAAGAGAGAATATGGAGTGTTGCAAGAAGAATCAACAATGAAATATAAATAGTGAGAGTTACAGTTTGGTTTGATTAAGATTCGGAAATTTTGTTATAGAATTGTAGTGTAAGTGGCACAGGAGGTTAAGGAATAGTTGCCCACTAACCAAAAGATCGCTGGTGATTCGCACTCAGAGGTAGTGCATACTGTTTTTGTGTCCTGAGGCAAGACACCACATGGCATCCTCCTGTTACACTATGTGGAGACTATGGGGCATCTGGTCCCAAACACAAGTACTGCAGATAATAATAGTAGATATTATTGGATTGATTTTAAATTTTGAAACAATGTAGTGATGCAAAAATAAAACCAAAACTAGAAATAAAAATGTATTATTAGTACATTATAGTTTTGCTATACAGACACTGAATTTTGTAATATAACTATATATGTTTAGCCTTATTATAGGAGAATCAGCATTTCAGAAGTTTCTGAAGTAATATTTTTGGTTGTTTTCTAAAATAACGCATGGCACTTTGGGTAGACAAAGATAAATAATTTGAGTGACACTAATGGAGGAAACTCTGGGGGAACAGACTTCAAAAATATAACATGATTTAATTGGTTTGATTTTATGTCTTTGGAACAAAATCCATATTAGTTTTAATTAGACAGACTGTTTTTTGGGTTTTATGCGATGACAATGATCGTGATGAATTACTTTGGGCGGCAGTAGATCGGCGTACTCCCATTGTGTCCTTGGGCAAGACACATTTTTCAGATTGGTGATTGTGACTAATTATTGAATTGTATTGTTTTGTTTTTACACAGAGCAAAGTCTAAAAATGGCGGCCGGTGTCTTCGAGAGAAATTAGATCGCTTAGGACTCAATCTTCCGGCAGGACGGAGGAAAGCTGCTAATGTCACGCTACTCACATCTTTAGTGGAAGGTAAAACATTAAACTTTTTTTTTAACAATAGTAAAAATAAAAATGTAGTTTAGGTCTAAATAGATTACGTTCAATGGTTGTCCGAACAGACTACTGTATTCTGAATGTTTAGAATACTTTAATTTTTAAGTTGCTTTACATTACGAGCTAAAAACGCAATGTAAAACAGCTTTATGTTGGTTACACCATTTGTTATTCAGGTATTTACCGCTAATTCAGACAACAGACAATGTTTTGGGTCTATTAAAGGTATTTGGAAAAATGTAAAAATCACCAAAATGACAAATTCCAAAATAGTACATGAATTACTACACATTTTGAATAGAGATCAGCCCAACCCCTGCACTTCAACATAATTTTGAAGTACATAGCAGTAAATATGAGTGTTTGCAGTCTATGATATTATTGCATTGTCACGAGATAGTATATAGTATAGTCTAATCATATCTTTAATGGAAAGTAAACATTTATTTAAGATTTTTGTGGCGATAGAGTAAAAATAAAAATGTAGTTTAGGTCTAAATAGGTTGCGTTCATGAATAATAACAACATTTGGTATGCTGACAGAGAAGATCCTGAACTTTGAGCTGAAGTTTTTGCCAGTAATTACAAAGATATTAACCATAAATCAGGTAAACAATTCTGCAATTTGACAATTTAACAGCAAATTCCATATATTGTCACGTGAACGCAACCTCTTAATAAACTATTTCTGTTGTCCCATGTATTGATTCGGTTGTGTTTGTGTTACAGGAGAAGCGCTTCACCTGGCGAGGGACTTTGGCTACACATGTGAGACAGAATTCCCCAGTAAAGCAGTGGGCGAACATTTGGCGCGACAGCATAATGAGCCTAAAGAAACAAGTGCGCGCAAGAAAATGGTCCTAGCCACAAAGTAAGAGCAAAAGTGATTTTTATGAGTATGTATCTTTTACAAAATCTTATCTTTTTTAATGCAACTTTTATCCAGTGCAATATTTGCCACAAATTCTAAGAGCCACATAAGCTAAGTCCTAAAATTGTGGCTTGTGTCCCACTATAGGCAGGGAATACTTTGGTTGTGTCTTTGAGCAAAGCAAATAATTGATCTTCCCCACCTATTTCATTTTGAATATCTACTTTTGTAATATTAATCTTGACATGTCTTTCAACTATTGTGCGGATAGGAATGTAAATTTTCAGATTACAATTGTAAGAGCTAAAATATATATATATATATATATATATATATATATATATATATATATATATATATATATATATATATATATATATATATATATATATATATATATATATATATATATATATGAACTGTGCCTATTTTAAAAGTTAAATCTACAATCCAAAAACTCAAACCTAAACGATGTGTTTCTGGCGTTTTATGTCGCATTAACTTTACTTTATCACTATCAAAATGTGATATTTTTAATGTACCACCAAGCAATAAAAGTATGTATTGTAAAAACCTTACAGCTGTTCAGTTTGCAGTGGACAGATGGTAACCCCTGCCTCTCTCTCCTTCTCTCTCTCAGGCAGATCTGTAAAGAGTTCCAGGACTTGTTGAGCCAAGACCGGTCTCCTCTGGGCTCCTCACGACCCACCCCCATCCTGGACCTGGACATCCAGAGACACCTCACACACTTTAGGTAACTGCATGCCTATATCTATGCTTCAAATGTTACAAACTATGGGAAAACATTTTTAAATGCGCTTTTTTTTGACAAGCGATTGTGATTAAATTAGATTATGTTCAGAGTGCACATTGTTGGCATCTCCTGGAGCATTATCATTCAAGACAAGACTGAAATATAGACTGATAAACTAATCCATTTTAGAGAGTTGTTGTAGAGGACTAAACTACACATACACAAGAATTTTCTATAAAAAGATGAGATATTTTGTTATTTGTAGAGGATTCTCAAATTGAATTCAAACTTAAAGACTGAAGCAATGAAGCAGGAAAAAATAATGAAGGTAATGTGCAGATTTTTGTTGCAAATTCAAAGGGCTACAGTGACAGAAATGATCAGGCTTAACATAGATTTTCCTTTTGGGTGTTTCTTATAATTTCACAAATAATCAGTAACTGCAGCCTACAGAGTCACACACTGCTGCTACAAACAGATTTATTGATAACATAAACTCGTGATCCTGGGCTCTATAGATTCCCAAATCACTGGTCTTGAAGTAGATCTCTTTTCTTATTTCATCCGTCCTTCAGTGCCACATGAGCATCTGTGTACATAGACCTGTCACGATCATATATTTTGAAGAAGTTATTCAACCTTTTACAGGTCAGATCCTATCACATAACCACAAAATAACCAAAAATCTGCCAGAAGTGCAAAGAAAATGTATAAATGATAAACATTGACCCCAAAAAATATATTGTTAACGCTAAATTGATATAGCAATTATCATGACAGCCGTACTTGTACAACTGTTATGTAGCACCGAGGATTTATTGTTAGGAGTCTTGAGTATTAGACTAGCACAGAGAACAGAAAGAACACACTCGGACGGGGAATCGAACCTGCAACCTTCTAGCTACGTGGCGCGAGTCTTAACTGCACCTGTTTCTCCTTAAGTTGTGCAGTTTGTGATTTGGCAGTCATTTGGGATGAGGAGGAGGAAGGAGAGGCTTGTTAACAGAAATGTCACATCTATGGCATCATCTGTTCTACTGCAGCATATAATACCGTGTTTTTCCTCTATTTTTATTTTTTTATTTTATTTTTTTCACCAGAGAAACAATGTGTTAGTGGGTGCATAAGCAGCAATGACAAGTACAACCACACTTCCTTCCTCCTCCTGGCTGTGCAAATAGGCTCGAGATGGACCGTGGTATCCCAGCAAGAGTCCACTGTAGGGTCAGACAAAGCAGGGCAGGCACTAATAGACAGTCTGTATCAATCGTGTGAGAAGGGATGAGGTAAGAAGTAGTTGTTGTACTTGTAGGATTTTGAACTTTGTGGGGGAGAGTATAGAGAGCGAAATGGACATTGTTTGCAAGTGTATTGGCAAATATTACAGTGAGAATTTCGTAGTTAACTTTCAGTATTACAGTGTGGGGAACAGCTGTGTTTTTAACTTTGCTTGTCATTGTGAGGTTAAAGCAGGATTTTAGAGCGATTTCCGTGACTATATCAATTAAATTTGAACTATTCCTGAACACACACATTTGTCGTGAAGGTGGTGGTAGCTGGAAATCAGAGAGAATAACACTATATATGGTTAATGCAATATTATTAGTGATTTAAAGCGTCCATGTTATAATGTTGTTTCCTTAACATAAACATACATCCTGGAGTTATGTTTTGCTTCGCTTCATGTGGTAATATAGGAAGTGCTCCACTGTGTTTTTAAACTCCATACACCTTCACTACAATTGTTTGGATCATTTCAGCCCTGGAATTGCCAATCTCTACTAAACAAAAGGTAAAAGGGAGCCGTGAAAACTATCGATTCATGGTGTAACTGAGACTAATAATAAAGGATACTCAAACATGCGTGAATGAAACAAAACACAACTCCAGGTGCCTTTTAAGAGGGTAATGACATTATAACATGGCTTAAAGCTCACAAGAGTCAATTTTGTGTAATATCAGACCTTTAACAATATCAAAATCGCAAATTCCTTTTTACTGTTTATTTATTTTTTGCAATGTTGTAGAGCCTCTAATTTATAGGAATTGTGGAATTACTACAGAAATTTAAGACTTTTTATGTCATCAAGATTGGAAAGAAGCAAAGGATCATGGTCTTTGTAGTGCTCTATTTTAATGAATTTTAGATTCAGGAGATTAAATGTAAATCACTATATCACTAAAAAGTCAGTTATGAGTCAAAATGTAAGGCACATTTTGATTGCTTTCACCATATTATACACCTTTAGGAAATAAAACTCAATTATGGTTCATGCAAAATACTCCTCAACATAAATAGTAAATAAATATATATAATAAAAATATATCTATAATTCCTGTACTAATTTTGCCATTCTTTCTTATGTAATATTTGGTTGCCACTATTAATACCCCCCTCTCCTCCACAGTCTTATCACTCATGGTTTCGGCACTCCGGCTGTGTGCGCGGCTCTCAGCACCTTCCAAACTGTGCTAAGCGAGATGCTTAACTACCTGGACAAAAACTCCGGCAACGGCAAAACCAGCCAGTCCACCACCGAGCAGATCAACAGCGGAAACACAGAAAAATCACAACTCCGGAAAGCTGCAGCTGACAACCCAAAAGACGGAAAAACAGAAAAGACTGAGTAGCAACTGTGTGCCTTGGAGCGCTGCGTCTAAGAGAGCCAGTGTGTGTGTGTGTGTGTGTGTGTAAGAGAGAGGGGTTTTATACGTTATATTTATTTATTATTTTATTGTTAATTTATTATGGGCTGTGTTAAGGGGTCAACAGATTAATATGTTATGAATTATGTTTCAGTAGTTCAATGAAAAGTATAACATATATTCATAATTTTGGGGCTGAGACAAACTTAATATGGTTTGACATAAGTTTTATGTCAGATGCCTTACCGGGTGTCTCAATTGTTCAAGATTCTGGCATCACTACTGACCACTTGTTATATTTAAAATTAAAAATTGGAAATATACCATTTAGTGTGGGTTGAATAAATTCCTTTTTTTTCTTTTCTCGAACGTACCGATGACGTGTGCCTACAAGTGAGAGGAACTTTCACTCACTTTATGTATATTTATTTTATGACCACAATTTTATTCATTATGGTTTTATGTTTAGGTATTTGGATGCCAAAAATGTAATATTAAACAGCGTCATCTACTACTTCATTAAATTTGATCGTTGAAATAATTTTAAAAAATGTGACTGCTGTTGGATAAATTCTGAAAAAAGATTCGATTTTCAGTCAACAAAAAAGTATGAAATATTATCTTGCAACTACATTCCCAAAACCCCGAAGCAGCTAAACAAATTCTCATGCACAAGTTTACAGAATATTTTTGTTTGTATCATTATTGTATTGTTTATATTATACAATGAGTGCCATAATTCATTTTCGTAGCACCACTTTTAAGTCTTTACATGTGCGTCTACGTGGTGTGTGTGTGTGTGTGTGTGTGTGTGTGCAAGAGGTCAAGAGTCAAACTTCAAACTCCGCCATTTTGTAAAGGCAGCGACATCCCTGTGCATGTCTCTCTTTGTACACTATCCAGCCGGTCTCTGACATGGACATTTGTAAAGATATATATAAATATTTAAATTACTTTTCTTGTAGGCTTTCAACAATATATATGTGAAAATCCCTACCTTCTAAAAACGCTGGTGTTGAATAAAGACGATTGTTGTTCTGCTAATTGTTTTGCTTTGTCTTGTATTATATTGTCTCCTAGTGTTCGCTCATATTGGATTAGGGTGAAGCGTCTTTCCCAAGGACACAAAAGGAACACAAAGGAACGACAGTTGAACTACAGCATATACTTCAAATCAGAAATCAAATTCAAGTCAGATGATTATGATTGACACTGGAGTTGAGTTTGTAATTGGTGTAGTTTTGGACAGACCTTGTAACTGGTCTTATTATTTATAGCCTTTTCAATTTTGTAGAGCTTATACCAACATTTTGCCACACACCAGAGCAGTACTTTTATGCTTAAAGTTTTCATTTTACGCTATTTTCTGATCTATGTTATAATGTTGTTTCCTAACAACCTACCTACAGACCCGGAGTCATGTTTTGTTTCATTCACACATGTTTAACACACAAACCCTGCATATTTACGCTGAGTTCTTCTCTTAAACTGATATCATGTGGTAAAACAATAATTTTTTCTTCTTTTTTTATTTTGTGAAGTTTTAAAACACCATATAGTGACAAATACAAGAAACACGAAAACCGGTGACAAATACAAGAAACACACAAAAACAAAAAAACTGTTTTTGAACTTCATACACTGTGATTAAAATCTATATATCTGGATAATTTCATCCCTGGAATTGCTCATCTCTGCTGAACTAAAGGTAAAAATATAGCTGTTAACTTGAAAACTACCGCTTCATGACATCACAAGGTGGAACAGAGCATTTTGAGGTTTGGAGATGCAGACAGAGTAATAATAAAGGACTACTCAAACATGTGTGAATGAAGCAAAACACAACTCAGGGTATGTTTTTGAGCAGGTATTTCTAACATGGCTTACAACTCACAAGAATCCATTTTGTGCAATGTAGGCCCTTTAAACAGAACAAAATTACTAAAGGTGTTTGTGCTTTGTGTGTTTGTAGTATGCGAAACGGTATATAAGAGGTATATAAGGGTATATAAGAGGAGTGATCGCGACCCAGGCATTTCTTTTTCCCCACAAGGACATGACCATTTTAACACTTCGAGCAAAAAGTCTTTTTTTTTTTTAACCAAGGTTACAAATATGACTTCTAATGTGATTGGCTTTGAATTGTATTGCTTCCATACTAATACATCTGTAACATGTAACCTTTATGCCTGCATTGTCTCGTAAAATACTTCACAATCACCAAATTTCCACAAAAAAAACAGGAGTTCATTTCCACGTCAAGTTCAAAAACCACCCTTTGCGCTTGCTTTCTTCTTTTCCTCCCTTAGTTTGCTCGACTTCTATCACCTCCTCTGCTTATTTATATTTCAGGAAAAAAAAAAGAAAAAAACTCAAGAAGAAATGTTGCATCTGCCTGCTGGCGCCTCCACTGAGCTCCTGTAGGCTGTTTACGTTTTAATACGGCAGTCGTTTAAAAGGAGGTCACATTTGCGGTGCTCATAATGAGAAGAGGAATCACGTTTACAGTGAGGGGTTTGTCAGCCCTGATTCATACCCAGGCAGCAGCAGCAGCCTCAGGTGGGAGACAGGGGAGAGGAGCAGAGCCGGAGAGGGGACAAAGCTAACAAACTGGGGAATAGTGTTTGGTGATTTCAGGTTTTTTGATGGGTGCGTGATGGTAGAGCGAGTAGACCTTGCTTACATAATATCAACAGTGTAATAAGACATGAAGGCAATGCAGGAGATGCAAGCTACGAACGGAGAATTGTAGCAAAGCTGTTGGTGGAAATGTTAAAAGGTTCAGTTTACAGGTGCACTGTGTAACATTTCACATGGAGGGTAATTACCGCGAGTCACCACTGAGATTTTAATGTTTTGCCTGGAATGTTAGCGATCTTTTACATCCAATTACAGGTGTTTCGTTGATCGAAATGCCTTGGAAAACACGCATTCTTCCTGCAAACTGGAGCAACTCTCCGCAGATGTCAGAATCAGAATCTGAAAGGTTTTATTGCCATATGAGTGAACAGGTTCACAAGAGTAGGAAACGTAGCCAAACACTAAACATGCAATAAATAAAATAGAATAAAATAAAGTAGAAAGCGATAAACTATAATGTAACACAACAATGTACACATTTACAAGAATATAACGTGATTATGAATATAATATGTGACCTGTAACTTGGCTCAGTGGTGTCATCTGTTTCCATCCATGGCGTAAGATAAGTTTAATGCCATATTGTGGAACATTCCAGGCATAGCAATAACATTTCCATGACAGCAAAGCAGTAGCAGACCCTCCTAATTACAATGCACTATATGGCATAGCAGATACTAGCAAATAAGGATGTAAAACTTATTTTACTTATTTGGTAAAGTGTCCGTAACCTGCTTGTTTCCATGGGGATACTATTGCTTTGTCTGAAAAGCTCCACAGTATGGCATTAAATGTTGGTACCTAGCATTTATTTACTGTTTTAGTTGGTCTTTTATGCATTCTCACTGAGAGTTTTCTCACTTTATCACAGATCTGGCTTGTAACTTGTCCTGTGGCATTACCCACGTGGCGTCTCCATGGAGATAGCTACATTTTAATGCCATACCGTAGGACATTCCAAGCAAAACAATAAAATTTCCATGGAGACAAACAGGTGACAGACCTTCTACCAAGAAAAGTTACATAGTACACCTTTAATAAATAAAAAGGAGCATCACAATAATCAACCTAATGAATTACTCTTTTACTCCAACCACTGTCATAGGGGTCAAAAAGTCACCAAAGGTACACCATATTTTTTTGCCAATTTTATGTGCCAATATAGACAGAAGAACACACCACATTTGGTTGACTATCACCTACGTCAATACCAGTGCTTTCTGACACCCTCAAAGATCACCCTGACTGACTGTGGCATACCGCGGTGCATTCAAAGACCTATCAAACCCTGACAATGGAAAAAACATCACGTGATATTTACTTCCACTTGACGCCCGATTCCTACACAGCTTGACAGATCCGCGTGCATTTTACCAATTTAAGAAGCTAATCGTACTTATACCAGCACGATATGTGCTTGGTGATTTATGCTGATGAATAAAGATTGTAGAAATTTTTTTTTTTACATGTTTTTAATAAGTGTCAGGCATTGGCAGGAGCTTCAATCATATCAAGCGTGGATGGTGGAGATGTGAAGTCAAAATATGCGGTTCTAAATTGGCCCTTTGATGAAACTGGCATCTCACTAGAGGAGTACATAGTAACACGTATATAACCACCCACACACACGTGCATAGAAAGCAACTTAATGACGTTTTTGTTTAGGAGTATTACTTGCGTGATAAACATGTAATCCCCATGAAAGAAGTCCCTCCCGACCCCGCCGACCCTGCCACGCTGGAGCCTGATCAGATCGCGCTGGAAATGAAATCAATACATCGCCTCTGTGAGAAAAAAAAAGAAACAAAATTGACAAACGGACAAGAATAAATCACAAGTTTGACATGGTATATGCATAATGGAACAGGGCTAGGAGATTCATAATTCAGCCTATTGATCTGGTACAATGCACAGGCCTATTATCATTGCAAAAGGCATCATGCTTAAGCTTCTTCGGTGATTAAAAATACTTCATCTTTATTGAATGACTGAGTGCTTTGAAACGCCATGCAAACAAGATGTATGTGTATATTTATGTAGTAGAAGTGGTTTCTGATGTTTCTGATGTGTAATGCTGACGTTTTAAGTTGAAGGTTAGGTTGAAAGACGACTTAAATACAGAGTGAAATTACTGTTTTGTATGCATATTATGTGACTTTTATTGCTGCTCTACTACTCCCACACAAAAACTACTTGGATTCACATTGTGAAAGCGCTGACACTGGACGTTTTAGTGTAATATTGTATACTGCTATGTTTTACACTACACCACTTTAGTCCAATATTACTATATCTGCAACTACAATTACTACAACAATGCCACTACCACTACTACTACTACTACTGTACAGCATAAACAATATTACTCCATCAATTCCACAACTAATAATATTACAATTACTACGCCTATTTAAATGATAGACAATTTGATTAAAACTAGTACTAAAAAGTATTATATTCTCCTTTTTCTAGAGGGGCTGACTAAACCTCCCCTGTCCTGAATACAAACTCACATCTTCCATCTCTCGGGTGTACCTTTCGGTGAGACTGTAATCCTGCTCCTCCCCAGCTTGTCTTTTGTAAAATCTCTGCTTTTTCAGCCCTGATCCATCCAGGAACAGAGCAGTCCTCCTCTGCTACTGTCCCCTGTACTCTGCTACCCCCTGCACACGAATAATAGCAGTCAGTTTTTATATCAGCAAATTTAAAACAAGCATAAAAGATAATTATGTGCAAAATGTAAATAGACATCGGTTGGCATTTGCTACAAAAATGATTCAAACCACACTTCCAAAAATCTATGACATAAATTAAGATTAAATATTGTCTATAATTAAAAGGTAGACTATGTAACTTTTTGCTTGGAGGTCCGTCACTTGCTTGTTTCTATGGATTTGTCATTGCTCTGCCTGGAATGTTACACAATAGCAGTAGTAGTAGTTTATTCGGTATTTTTTTGGTCATTTCGAAAGAGTTTAGGTTGAAGTAAAAAGTACTTCCTAACCTTATTAAACAATGACAGAATTCCAAGAAAGAAAAGCAGTGTGTATGAAGTGTGACATTAAATAGCACTACTTTACATTTATTAAATTACAGGTGGCTTTCTGGCTCAAAAATACTTAGAAAAACAGGAATTCTGACTGTGAGCGGGGTTGCCTCCATGGAAACAGAAAGGTTTAATGCCATACTGTTAAACATTCCAGATAAAGCAATAACATCTCCATGGAAAAAAGATTTTGCAGTTACACAGTTACACATTGGACCTTTAAAGATTCACTATGTAACTTTTTATTTTAGAGTTTCTGTTACCTGCTTGTCTCCATTGAGATGTGACGCACCCAGTAAGAATGCAGGTTTTTTTTTAATGCAGATTTAAAGTGGAAAGAGCCATCATAAGGCTAATGGGTAAAATAATACTTACCAAATAATAATAATAAACAGCAACTAACCAGAACTGTGTATTTCAGGGGAAACTGTAAAAGCCAGGGAGAAACTTTAACTTCAGTCTGCGTTGTTGTTTTGTAGGGCTCTACTGGCGCCTAGTGGTCAACTTTTATACTGCACCTGGGGCTCTGTTCTTCATATTTGAATCCGTACAAAATTCAGTAGAAGTGGAAAAAGGCAGTGGAGTCTCAAATATTATAGGGAAATTGTAAGCAATGAATGAATGGATGGATGGATGAAAGAATGAATGAATAATCTATTTGTTTGTTCCTTTCATTTATTACTAGGACGACAGTGAGCAGAAACGGGGAGCATTGTGGGTAATGTATGCTGATCCATGGTGTGTCAAAGCCCAGCAGGAGCTCACAAGCACAATCCTCAGTCCTGCCCCGGGACGTACAGGCTGTGAGACATCTGTTATTATGGTTCATGGTCATGTATGTGTGTGCGTGTGTGTGTGTATGCGTGTGCATGCGTGTATTTATTTGTGTGTATTCGTGTGTGTGTGTGTGTGTGTGTGTGTGTGTGTGTGTGTAATGGGGGGGCACATCTCAGTAAAGACACAACAGAAGTCTTCTAAAACATTCATGTGATTTGTGCCACACTGGGTTTTGTGAGAACATCAAAGACAACATGGGAACAAAGTCTAAGGATACAAACCCATAAATGTACCAGGATAATGTGGTTCCAAGGACTGGGGCAATGTGCACTGATAAATATTATATATCTAAATATTATATGTTCATGGCTTTGGCAGTGTAGCCTGTGTGTTCTCCAAACTCTGAGAGTAGCTGAATGTAATGCTAAAAGTATTTTTTCTTAGTTACAAAAACATTGGACGTGATGTCAGTTTGGGGTTTTAGTTCTCATGACAACACAATCCAATCAGAAAGATTAAGACTCACATACGTCGCTCATTTGGGATGCCAGTTTCCATGGCTATGAATATGATCTCAAACCTCTACGGTTTAAACAAAACCAAACTTTTACTCAATCCCGAGTCAGTGCTAGTGCAGCCTCTGCAGCTCAAGGAGGGAATTCTGGAGGTTCTGATCTTTCTCCTGAGACATGGCCTGTTCAAATACTGAGAATGAGAAAAATATATCATATATATAATATATAACTGCTACAAATGATCAAACGTTATAGTACTATGCTGTGTTAACATAATGTTATGACTTTTGATACTATGTGCAAAAATGCAATAAAAAGTTTTTGTAAGTTACACAAATTGATGTACCTAAAATTTACAAGAGACATTGATACTAACAATAATATTATTTTACGAACAGTAATATTGCTTTGAGGTACTTTAGCTTTGTACAGTAGACTGTTTGAACACCCCACACACCAAGGACCCTGTAGGCTTGGAGCTGAGACTGTGATGATGACATTTGGACACTAGAGGGAGCAGTGTACACACACTTGAACCCTTCTCACAGAGGGGAAACTTGCTCATGTGAGGTAAGTGAAGGGTGATCAGTGAATAGTTCCTTTAAATTTATGAGTGATGATGTGATCAGGTTTCTGTTGAATACTGAATAATTTAATTAATTAATAAATGAATATTTGTATGAAGACAATAGCAGACAATTTGGTTAGTCAGTTAGAGGCTCATGATTGTGCTCATACATGAACAATATTAAGTTACAAAATGTAATGCTGTATTAACCTGCCAGTTGTGTCTCTGTTTCATTATTGACAACAAATAAATTAATCTATAAATGTGCAGTACAAGTTGAAACCTTAAGGGAGTGGTTCCAGATCACAAGGTGTCAGTGGCAGTTTAGTTTATGAGCCTGGAGGGACTTCATATGATCATTTGGTAAACAAACATTTGGCACATACAGAGTTTTTATTTGAACAAGCAAATAACATACTGTTTTTAGCTTTTTGTAAATGAGAAATGTATAGTTTTTCAACCTAGATTTAATGTCCCCTAACTCCACTGCCAATGAATTAAATGAGTATGTAATTATTATATATGTGGTACCGAGTGGTCCACAGTGTAACCACTTTAGGATCCATAGGTGCAGAACTTGTGCTCTGTGATTTTAACACTAAATGTCAGTAGTTAAGACACTGCGGCTACATTTGAAAGTGTAAATGAATCAAATTTGTTGTTTTAATGACAAGAAACACAAAAAAACGCACATGGTTGTCCTTAATCTAAACCTATCATCAATGTTGCATATGTCTTAGTCTTTTTAGAATGAATAATACAATATATTACCATTCCAAATCTTTCTCCAGAGGGGTTCCCCACTGGCATCTCCAGAGCTGAGAGCAGAGCGGTGCAGAGCAGAGAGCAGGGGGCGGGGAGACAGAGAAGGGCGGAGGGACGCACACTTCAGACTTCCATTCGTCCTCACTCGGCTGCATTCGCTTTACAACACTGGAGACGCCACCATGCTGTGGAAACTAGTGGAGAATGTCAAGTATGAAGACATTTATGAGGTAAGGACACATTCTCATGCTCTATTACAAGGATCTTTGCACTTCTGTCATTTTCATGTGAAATGGAGAAGTATGTGAGTGGATGTAGATTTTAGAGGCCTGAGCAGAAAAACTGGAGGCTAATTTGAAGAACTGGCTTCGGGAATTTTATATAACAAAAACGTGAATGTATGTAACCCTTGTTGCAAATGGGTGTTACTCATTTAGTCTAATTTGGTTTAATTTTTATATTTGGTGATGTTTTTCCACCATTCTTAATTCTAAATTTTCAGCTTTTGAGAAAATGAAAAGGGAAAAAAGATATTTGTTGGTTATTATCATATGCATTTTGTGGTAAAAAAAATCCCATCCAACAGGAAAATTATTATTATTATTATTATTATTATTATTATTATTATTATTATTATTATTATTATTATTATTATTATTATTATTGTGTATTTTGAGGAGGTTATTTGGCTTGGGTCCAGACAGCGAGAATGAGAGAGGAGCAAGGAGTTTGTGAAGGCTGACACAGTGTATACTGGTATCTGGAGAGATCAGGACAGATCAGGGGAGCTCCGAGGCCGCGCTGCCCGGTGGAAAGTCGTTGTGCTGTGCCGCAGCACATGGCCGTGCTCCCACGGCGCAGGGGAAAGGAGGGAGGCAGCTATCCAAAAGAGTAAGGGTCCCGGAGTCAACGCTACGCTTTTACGCACACTTCGCTCTGCTATCGTTTATGCCATGGCCAAATTAAGAGTCAGTCGTGATCTAATAAAAATCTGAAAAATTTAAAATGTTCTTCAACAAGTTGGACTATGATAATAACGTTACTTAGATAATAACAACCGCATGACCTATTATTTTCAGTCTATTGTATGCATTTGGTGCACTGCGTTTGTTTTGTGCGTAAAATGACTTTAAAGCCTCGAAAGTGACGCACTTTGTGCGCCAAATGGCCTTAAGGCTGCAGTTTTTCATGCAGGGAATAGCGCTAGGTTCTGGATTGTGTTTGAGTCCCGTCTGTCTCCTGCAGCTTGTGCTCGTAGCTCTCAACGGAGTTTAAACGTCACTGATGGTGGCGCGAGGGAGAGGCTTCACGCTCCGCGTGTCGCCAGTCCCCTGCCTCGCGCGCATTAATATTCCTGTAAGTCTCAGTCATGAATAACAATTACAGCATATACCGGGGCTAGGGGCGCGCACACACTCAGAGCGGCGGCAGCTCCGGGGCAGGACGAGCATAGCGGATCTAAAAGCGACACGAACGGCACTAGCACCAGCTTTAGACCTTTATAGAACCAGACCCCGAGACCTGGTCCGATCTGCGATAGTCACCGGATGTTGGTTCACTCCTACTCCTCGGTGAGTGCGTGCAGCAGGGTCTCTAGACCAACTGTGAGGCAGGATGGTTGAACTTGGCTTGGGAGGGAAAATCTTTATTTCACGTCTAACGCATTTTCTCTCCTCCTCATGTCTTTTTCTCTGTGGCTCTTGTGCCTGTGTGATCAAGGACCGGCATGACGGCGTCTCGAGCCACGGCTCGCGCCTGTCACAGCTGGGCTCGGTGTCGCACGCGACCCCCTACTCCAGCGCACCGCCTCTGTCCCACGCGCCCTCCTCGGACTTCCAGCCCCCTTATTTCCCGCCACCCTACCAACCCCTCGCGCACTACCAGAGCCAGGATCCATATTCGCACGTGAGCGACCCGTACGCGCTCAACTCCCTTCATCAGAGCCAACAGGGCGCGTGGGGCACGCGGCAGCGGCAGGACGCGGCGGGAGAGCGCGTGGATAGTTCGTCGCTGCTCGCCCAGCCCCGGGCCTCGCTGCCACAAATTGGGTTGGACCCGCGCCGGGACTATGGACACATGCGACGGCCCGATGTCCTGCTGCACGCGCACCCGGGGCTGGAGCCCGGGATGGGGGACGGGCTGCTCCACGGACTGCACGGCCTTGAGGACGTCCAGGTGAGACTAAGAACGAGCCGCGTGGACAGTTTAACAATATTTAAGCAATATTTTTATCAAGCAATATATTCATTCATTTATATTTAATAGCCTATTTAATATTAGGCCATAAGCACATACTTTAAATTCTCATCCATAGGTGATTAAATATAATTTATATTGCTATTATTATTATTTTATTTTTTCTAGGCCTACATTATTTTTCTTTTTTTGTTGGGTAATTACGGAATTTTGTTTTGGCTGAAAATAGTAGCCGATTGTTAATGGGCTAACACACACATTTTTATAATACATTTTCTGCAGGTTAGTCGAAAAAAAGATGTAAAACCCAGAGCTTCTTTTTCAAATCGGTTCAAGTCAGTGAAGGCGTCCCTCTGGGCTGCACCTCCAGTAAAGACGAGTGACCCACAGCCGAAGGGACCAGGGCCTCGGGACAGAGACGCACAGCCAGATGTGACCAAGAAGCTCCAATATTTACTAACCTATTTCTCCAACTTATGCCATACAGTTTATTCTTAGATTATCAATATTTATATGAAAAGAACATTTACCACATTTTTGATAAACAGCTTACATTTTATTCTACATAAAAGTGCATGTGGAAAAATATGCTTTTTACGCACCGGTCCTTGGTTCACACGGATAACTGTTCCCGAGAAGCTTGTGCAGATTATAGAGGGGAAAAGGGTGACCAGTCAAATGGACTTTATGGATTCCATCTTCTCTCCGTCCGCCCCGGGGCACAGCCATCCCGAATTGTTTGCCATTTAACCTCGCCTCATTCTGGCTTTGCGCATTTGTGTCACGCTTTTATTAACCCCGATATAAAACATTCTTCCCCTTTTATTTCTCTCGTGTGGAGAAACGATGATCAATTTAACAAGTCGTTTATTTGGAGCGATGATGGATAGGGCTTTGTAGCTGTTTTTAGATGGAGATGTTTATTACGGAGTTTTAAAGGTGCTTTAAATTGGCTTTAGGTCAGTTTTTGTGTCGAAATAATTCCGCTTTATGCAACTGGAATATTGACTGTGGAATTGGAGACTATATGAAACACCAATTATGGAAAATAGTATAGTCTATATATTTGAAAGATTTTGGAGAAAAAAGTTAAAACCGTTCAAATGTTTGCAGAGAAGCGCAGTTGTAAAGTTTGACTTGTGTCTGTCTTGATTCAAACAGACCATTGATGACACCAACGGAACCAACGTGCTGGACCAGTCAGTCATCAAGAAAGGTATGTGAAATCATGAGCACACAAGATTTCCGTTTAACTTTACGGGACATAACACTCTGGTTTTTGGATTCGCCGTGTAACATTTAAATTTCAGACTTTTTCAGTCATAAGTCAAATAATAGGCACGTCCAGAGTTGAAACGCAGTCGCCAAATAGAATTTAAAGAAGTAATTATCCAAATTTGTAATCAACAGTAGCTGTTTGTGTCTGTGCGTAAAGCCCGCATACACTGCGTATAAAGGATGCTGAATACAGTGAATGTACTTGTAGAGTGACAGGGCTTGTCTCCGGTGAAGCCCGTTAGTCGGTGTTGACGTTGCCTGGCGCACGCACGCTGACAGGCCTCGCTCTCCTGAAGCGCGTTGATTTAGTTCCGGGACGTTGAGTGACTGCGCTCCCCGCGGGGCATTTAGCCGCTGATGTAATAAATGGCACCGCTCACAGAGAATCTCGTGAGCTCGTTTAGAGCTAATCTGGAGTATTATCCCCCGTGGAGCCATCAGGAGCCCCGCGCACTGGCCCACCACTACGCGCAGCCAGCACTGGCCCGGGATGAAGGGGTAAACCGGCCGTGCGCGGAGGAAAAACAAGAGGGGGTTAACGCGATTAGAAACAAGGGCCAATCAACGATCGATAACGTGGTAATCAGAATGTCGCGCGACATTAGATAACAGTGAGTGTCCTATGTTAGGCCACGAGGGCCGCCCACGGGGTGCGCCTCTAGCTGGGAAAAAGAAAGGATGCCAAAGAAGGGCGTGCACCTAACTTGCATCCTCCGGAGATTAATACCACTGTTCAGAGTGAATATATATTTAAAGGCATAGCCTAATGTTTACAGTTCATGTCTCCGTTTAACCACTGATGCCCTGCTCTCCTCAGTGCCCATGCCGCACAAGAACGTGGGCTCCCTGATGCTGGGGAAGGACGGCCTGATTGGCGGAGTCAGTGTCAACATCAACGAGGTGTTCTGCTCGGTGCCGGGCCGCCTGTCTCTGCTCAGCTCCACCTCCAAATACAAAGTGACCGTGGGGGAGGTCCAGAGGAGACTGTCCCCTCCAGAGTGCCTCAACGCCTCACTGCTGGGGGGCGTGCTCAGAAGGTAGCATACATATCATACAATAACATGTATTGCATTTAAATAGGACATTTTCATCAGTTTTGTCACCTCCTTATTTGCTTTTTTTATTGAACCAGTTATTATGAATCTACAGAATCTACCAGTTATTATGAATCTCAATCTAATATCAGGGATTAAAGTATCATAAATGCAATTAAGGAATGTGGTTTAACAAAACAACACATCTATCAGTTGGATACATCTGGAATAAAAGCATCTGTAGTAATTGATCTTACCTTTTCATGTACGGTGCCCCTGACTTATAACACACAGAATTAAATCTGTATCATATACTTAATCATTTGTATTTTTTAGAGCAAAGTCTAAAAATGGAGGCAAGTGTCTACGAGAGAAGCTGGAGAAGATCGGGCTGAATTTACCGGCCGGGAGACGCAAGGCCGCTAACGTCACACTGCTCACCTCTCTGGTAGAAGGTAGGACGATTCATTTAGTGTCCATTCACATATCCACATGCATGACTGTAATTATTATAGAGAGTTATAGGACAATCACTCTCACATTGGGCAGGGAAAGAAGGAGATAATTAACTCAACAGTTCAATTAACTATTCAGACCCTGTCACAGTACAATTGCTTTCTGTAACAGCAAAAGCCTTTTAGTTCATTCATTTAAATCTGTCTGTAGTTTGAGTTAAGTGGTATTTTGCCTCACAATTGTTAACATACATAATAAGGACATTTTGATTAAAACATGGACTCAGTCAAATCCTTAGAAATCAACGATTTTTATGTTTACTGGAACATATTTGAAAGTGGGATGTACTGCCTTTATAGACACATGAGCCAAACTTGAAAAGCACAACCCCTCTTAGATTACAAAAAAGTCAAGAAAGTCTTTTTGTTCAACCACACAGCCCCTTATCTAACAATGCCAAACAATTGACAAGAATTTTTCATTTCATCAAGTCTATATTTAAACTGTACCAATGTTCACACATGTATTAGGTCGTAAAAATACACATTCAGTTACATCTATCATAATAATCAGTGTCAGAGATGATATTGATTAATAAAAAAAAAAATATATATATTATTAATATAAACTCAAACTAAAATATACAAAAACACATGTATGAAAGATAAGAACGAAATAAAAAATAAATATTTGAAAATTTTATCTAGGTATGGGATGATAATTGAAATTTTGTGTCACGATAATTGACCAGAAATAATTGTGATTCATAATAATATCTCAATAATCATTTAAACTACTGACAATTTGAAATGGAAATATATTAAAGTATTAAGTAAGACTTCAACAACAACAACAACAACAACAGAATAGTCCTTTGTTAGGAAAAACAGCAGTGCTCTAGCAGAGAACATCATGCATATGTAGCTTCTTTCTGTACAGTTGTATTATTATCGCTGGTAATTGTATTTTATTGCGATTATATGAGATATCATTATTAATTGCCCCGTCTGACCCTCACATCCACAGGCGAGGCGGTGCACTTGGCGAGGGACTTTGGTTACATCTGTGAGACCGAGTTCCCCACCAAAGCAGTGAGCGAGTACCTGAACCGCCAGCATACTGACCCCAACGAGCTACACACCCGCAAGAACATGCTCATCGCCACCAAGTGAGTGCCACAGCTGCCCGGCTCACAGATATCGGTCAAGTATCGAAAACTCTGACGATATTTGCCAGCGATATGTCCAGCATAAGTCAGCTGCCAGTTTGTCATCAGTGCAGCAGATTTGTGAGTAAAAATGGAAGGAGAAGAAGAAATAGGCCTAAAATATGGCTGTATACAATCATGCAACAAATTATTTTAAAACACAGATATACTGTACATTTTGTTATTATTTCTACAAAAGGGAAAAGTTAATTTGCAAAACGTTACCCTATATGAACTAATATCGGTTATTAACCACAGCAGGAAGCCAAATCCATATTGGACCATTCCTAATACACACACAGTCGAGAATAAAAAGCTGAATAATGTACTTTATATGTACTAGATTGTACTTTTGATTGTACTAATAAGGTATGGAACAACATTATCCTTTATGTCGAGAAAGCAATGCAAAGAAGAATCCAAAATACATATAATAATTATGAACGTACAAAAGCCTAAAATGCTGTTATAATGTATTAGGTTCAAATAATACTGGAACAAGAGGTTCAAGTGGTTTTTAGATTCTGTGATCACAAATGTCTCTGGAATGGGACGGTTGTCAGAATTTCTATACTAAATGGCATGGTATTTTTATATACATGACAAAAATACACAATTGTTGGACCATTTAGTCACATTATCCTTTTCCTTATCCTATATCGGTACAGTGCAGAACTAAATATTTTACCTGACCCCATCTCAAGTGGACTACTGAATGTCATTTGCTATCCTGCCACAATATGGGCCATAAACGTGCATATAGAAAAGCAATAAAGAGAATGGCATTAAAAGCTATGGAAATATTCAAATGTGGAAATAAGCTATTGTTGTAGTGAGAAGGACCCCAGGACTGGCTAAGGGCTATCCGGGGTTGTCACTGAAATTTAAATGGATAAAATATTACAAAAAATCATTATGAAACATTGCAAATTTAAATTCATCATTGACTATTGACCTTTTATATCTGATATATATATGTTTTACTTGTAATTGTTGTTTTGATTACATTTATAAAGATATACCAACAGATAGCCAAAGCAAGTACATGGACACATTCATATATTATGATAGGAGTGTCTTGCCCAAGGACAACAATAGTTGTGCCAGATGAGCAAACGGGAGTCAAACAACCAACCTTCATGTTAGTGTTGAAATGTAAAAAAAAAAGAAGTGTAAAAATAGTGTAAGATCATTAACTCATCATGACTATCGATACTTTATTATTGTTTTGATTGCATTTATAAAGCTACCAAAAGATAGCAATTACACTGACACATTCACGTACTGTGGTAGGAGAAGTGTCTTGCCCAAGGACACAGCAACAGCTTGAACCAGAGCAAACAGGAGTCAAATCACCAACCTTCAAGTTACTGTTAAAATATAAGATCATTATGAGACGTTGCAAATTTAACCTCAATCACACTGATGCGTTCACGGACTATGGTGGGAGAAGTGTCTTGCCCAAGGACACAGCAACAGCTTGAACCAGAGCGAATGGGAGTCAAACCACCAACCTTCACACTAATAACCACTCCTTCACCGCCCTCTCATAAACGTCCAATATAATCTTTCAGTTTAGGTATCAAAATGAATGGGTCTTGGCTGTCGAGCTCGCACATGGGGTAATTTCCATAACTTTGACATCAGGATAAAAAATCTAACCCGTAATAATAATGAAAGAGGAGGGTTGATTAAGGGCTGAAATGCACTTCTGGTAGAAATAATGGCATTTCTCGTATCCATTTTTCTCTGTCCCATATTTTCAATAAAGACAATGACATTTGAATATGAATTGTATAATGGCTACACTTACAGGGTGAAGCACGGGACATTTATATTCCCCAAATGGGATCCAAATTAAATCATAGGAAATTAAACACTGTTGCTTTTTTGAGAGCCCCAAGGGACAATGCCATACTAATAATATAATATGTGTTTGCCTATATCAAACACATACTAATAATATAATATGTGTTTGCCCATATCAAACATATATAAATATATATATATAGGAAACAATCAAAGAAATCTCATCTTAAATGTCACTGAATTAACTTTTGACATAATAGCTGATTAAGAAATAATGCATTTGAAATTTAAGCTTTTTATATAAATTTGAACAAATCTGTAACACATGGGAGGTAGCAGATGATGTGCCTGGATATAAATTATTATCGATCTGTCAATAAAGTAACAATAAAAACAATTAAAACAAATATATTTTCTGAAAATCTAGAAATGGTGACTTGGGGAGACACTTTATAATGTCTTATTTACTTAGCCTTAACCAGTAGCTTTTAGATAATTGTATACATTTTTAAAATGTCCTATTGCTACATATTTATGATGCTTTTAATAGTTATTCAAACGTGCTACCAACTTTTGTTTTTGGATTGTTTTTCTGAGTCCAATCATTTGTTTGATAGTAATGAAACCTGCCCATTAGCCGTGCACCTGGCAGATGCACCTTGAGGAAGCCTGTATTTTTAGCTTGCATAAACAGTCTGCTGGCCTTCGCTGCATAATCCACCTATGTGTGTGTGTGTGTGTGTGCGTGTGTGGATTCACTCGATATGCACGCTGCGTTGGCTTGTTTGATGCTCACATCCAAACCTGTTCCAATACCGGGCCTGTTAGAAATTCATTATTTAGCAGTGGAGTGTTTCAAGTCATGGCGAAACAACAGCTCCGCGGCCCTGGGTGTAGCCCGGGGTGGCCCTCTACCCCCCACCCCAGCTGGGCCTGTCCCGCGCAGCCTGTCACTCATGTGCCGCAGCTCTCGCCTAAGGCCTCGAGCAGGGAGGGGAGGGGAAGGGCTGTGTGCGTATGAATATAAAGTACACGGGCCTGAGACCGCCAGCGTTATAGGGAAATCTCACTAGCAAGACAGGCTACATGTGAATGATAAACACTGGGGCTTATATTTGACTTCTGGTATAATCAATGAGCAGGACAAGCAATCTGCTTGGTTGATAATTAAACTGGTTTCTAAAAGGGAAATACAAAATAGCAATGTTAGTTATTAGAATATTTACAAATACTGAAGATAAACTGTGTTTATACTTTATACTGATAAGGTGTTTTAAGAATAAATAATTAAGCAATAGTGCAGAAGTAACATGTTTTTGGCATGTAATGTAAAATTGTAGATTTTATCAAAGTGCAAATATGCTCTAATAGAGAACTGGCTAACTGTATGTGTCTACAGCCCAACGCAAAATGAGTTTATTAAAAACAAAACACTCCTTATCTGTCTTAACACATGACTGAGGTGAGGGTAAACTAAAAAGACAAACTGTGAGTTTGTACATCTTTTGCAAGCATCATTTTCCTAACTCATATCAGCAACTGCAGGTTTAAGACAGTTACCAACGAAACTATAAGGTTGATGGTTTGATCCCTGATCTCAAAGTGCCAGGTGTAGAACTGTGTTTGTGTGTTCACTGGAGGTCAGAGAGGCTCGTGGTGAAGTACAAATCCCACATCACTGCCCATCTTTCAAATAAATACATAAATACTGATGTAGTTCAGTGAAACTTTAAATTGTTTTTAAGTTACACTAAGGAAAACTTGTCTCATGTACCTCTGCATTTGACCCATCCTTATAAACCCTTTAAATGTGACTTATCTGTTCTACATTGGACCCACCCTTTTCCTAAACACTGTCCTTATTTGACTGGTTTCTTATCCCTCTGCATTTGATCTACTGTTCACCTGTTTACACCCTCCTATATGACCTGTCTCCTGTCCCCTTGCAGACAGCTGTGTAAGGAGTTCACAGACCTGCTGGCCCAGGACAGGACTCCTCTGGGGAACTCACGGCCCACCCCCATTCTGGAGCCGGGCATCCAGAGCTGCCTGTCCCACTTCAGCTTCATCACGCACGGCTTTGGTTCTCCGGCCATCTGCGCCGCCCTGACCGCCCTGCAGAACTACCTCACCGAGGCTCTCAAAGGACTGGACAAGATGTTCCTCAACAACCCGCCCAACAACCGGCATGAGGGAAACAAGGGCGCGGATAAGGACGACAAACAGCGGAAATGAAAAGGAAACTTGCGACAGACCGACGGACAGGAGGCGGGATACTTCTAGCTTTACACCACACTGCTAACTGACCGCAAAAGGGGGCCGAAGGGTGGAGAGGCGGAGAGGTGGAGGATGGCTGGAGCTGGAGATAGCCCTGGGCCAGTGTCAGCGTGCACCGAGGGATTTTTCATCTGCGTTACATTCTTTTGGTTCCCCCCGAGGACATGGTGCTTACTGTGGTCCATCATTTTTTGACCCCCCTCCCCTCTCTCCTCCCTCTGCCTGCATCCTGAGAGACTAAGGCTTGATCGGCCGATAACAGCTTTGTGCGTGTGCGTGTGCATGAGGAGAGAGAGTGTGTGTGTGTTTCTTAACATTTGTGTGTGTGTGTGTGTGGAGACAGTAGAAAGTAATGGACAAAAGGACCAGGGGCTTATGGGTAATGTCATGTGGAAGAAAGAGTTGGTGCCAAAAAGCCTGGTTACAGAGTTGACAGCTGAAGAGTTACATTGGGTTGTGTGCAGTGGAGTGAAGTTACATAGACACATAGATTGCTTTCTGGCAACTATTTATTTAATTGGATTTGAATGTTTTATTAAAAAGTTAAAGTTTTTCAGTATTTTTTGATGGGGGAATCAAGAGACATTTGCAAATTTGAACTCTGACAAGTTCGAAGGGGCTGATGTAGTCAACAAACACATTCTGAGGTGTGGTTGGACAAATGTACCTTGTCATGAAAAGTTTTGAGTCATGATTTGTGGCTTTTCCTTCTGGATATTACAAAGGAAAAGTCCACCACCCTCATTCGAAAGAGGGCTGGAAGGAAATCCTCAAATCTGAAAACCATAATGGATCCTTATATGGTAAAGAACATATTGATAGAAAAGCCATGTCAGTCAAAATGGTGGACCGTGGAGATCTCACTACTGAATGTCGCTATAACGTTTTTGTATGCTTTTTAGACTATTATACAATGTCCATTCCTTCTTACTGTCTCTGGTTCCCACACAGACATGCATTGTGGGTAAGAGGGTGAAGGGAAACCGATTCTCCTGGTTACTGAACAAAAACATGGAGCTGTGATGTTAATTTATGTGTGTAAATATTATTTATATTAATTTAAATGGGTGGTTGTGTAAATAGGTGCGCCAGCTATTTTTGGAGTAGACCTATTTATCTGTGATTTGACCTTTGTGACCTTTGGGGGACAGGATCGTGATGTTTTTCTGTTCTTCTAGAGCTGTTGTCATGGTGGTGATGATGATGGGTAGACATGCTTCTAATTGTCCAGTGATTTCATTTCTATCACATTGATAATAAACATGTGTTTTATTACGACGGGTGTGCCCACAGCGCCTTTTCTATTGGGATATCTGTTTACTGATTATAGATAATAACATAAGAGCTGAGAGCAATGAATGTTTTATTCAGAGTTATTGAAATGAAAACCTACATTATTACAAAGATTTTGAAAAGTGGCACAGCGGGTTAAGCATGAAGTTGGAGCATGTATAGTAGTGTGGAGAGGCATACAGTACATTTTGATGTGTTCCAGCCAGAGCATGCCTGGTTCATTAAAGTATTAGTATAAAATAATGATTAAACTGTATATAGTAGTAATAATAATCACATTAGCAAACTGGTAAATGATTTAAATACAAAAAGCAAGCACTGTTAGGATAGTCTGACGTGGAGAACAAGTAGTGCGCTAGACATATTAAAAGTAAGAGTTACTTAAAAGTTATGTTAATTGAACAAAAACCAAAATAAATACAGATTTTTTAAGTTTACTAATTCATGTGCAAAGACGACTAAATAGTCTTATTAAAATCTCCTGTAACTAAAATGTTGATGCTTTCATCACAAATACAGGTATCATTTTCTTCCAGATCATTAACATGCATGACATCGTCTCATCTTATAACTGCAGATAATTGCCTGTACATCAGCCTGGTTTGGGAGGAGGCCTTTCTGTCTGTCACACACACACGCACACGCACACGCACACACGCACACACACACGCACACACGCACACACGCACACACACGCACACACACGCACACGCACACACACACACACACAGAGGGGGGTGCTGGAGTGGTGCCTCGCGGGCCGCTCGTATGCTTAGCCGGTACACTACACGCTAATGACCAAACCGGGGAGCTCCACCAGGGGAGAGTGACTCCATGGAAAGATAATAAGCAGGAGAAGAAGATGGGATGGGAGAGAAGAGGAGAGGAGAAAGAGAGTGTCCCACGGGCGAAGGGTGACCCGTGGAGTGGAACGCGCCGTGACGCAGGTGCAGAGTTCAGCACCCCAATGTCCCGGAGCTACATCCCCACACCCCCCACCCTAACCTGTCCCCATCCTGCAACCAGGGTAGGGTGACACAAGGCTTAAGCTGCAATGATCAAAAATATATCCTGATTTTTATTTCCATATCCAATTACATGGGAAACAGATGCTAAAGTTAAAGTTGGGTGTTAGATTTTTTTGTAGTTGAAGCAGCACTGACAGTAAAATGGGAGGAAATCAACATCAAATTTGTTATGACGGATGATAATTGTATTACATTACAGAGGCAATTTAGTTAGCGCTATTGCCCCACAGCCAAAAGTACACCGGTTTGATTCCCTGGATAGGATCATTCTGTGGGTCAAATTGCTTTGTGTATGTCTGGGATCCTGGCTAAGATCTGAAGAGTGAAGTGCCACCAACTCCTTCTGTGTCAAACACCAAGGAAAAATATCCCCATGGGAACAATAAAGCTTATTATAATTTATATAAAAGTCATAACTCTTGTGTTACAAACAAAATTGAAAAAAAAAAACATATATAGTTTGATAGTGTTTTGGAAATTATTTGTTTTACTCGCTACAGCCATCTTATTTACCTAGGAAGAAAATAAAGCTCAATGGTCCAACAACAGGATGTAATAGTTTAGATCAGTCATTTCCCCACGCAACAGCTGTTATCAATGGTTTTTATGAATGAAAACAGACAAACAACAAGAATAAGTAAGGGATTTTCTAGGTAGCTACAATATCTGTTATATAACTCATAATTTAGGTTTAACTTTTCCTGAACTTTGTGACCAAGAGTTATTTTGTCCCAATGTATGTAGATGTACCCCATTACAGCCCAGGGGATCTTTAAATGTTTGTCAGCAGATATGTGCCGTTACACACTGTACTGCATGTTCAAAATGTAAGATATTATATTAAAGAGATTCATTTATTCATATAATCCATTAACACCAAAACCCCAAGCATGCTTATTAGTGATAAAAGTGGTTTTAATGGTAAACTTTTTTCTTTTTTATATAATGTTGATTGCACCATGCCACTCACAGTTTATACTCTTAAAATAACCTAAAAAAAGTGTAATAAATTTGTTAAAACAGATTTTTTTCTGATTTGCAATATATAACGTTTTATCTAACAGAAGTCTGAAAGCTCTTCTACTTCCTGGTGCAGATGCCCGGCCTGCAGTAATTCCAGCTTGGGGGCACTGCATCACCCCGGGCGTCTCAAGCACGGCACTGGATATTTCATTATTCATTAATTTACTGTTTAACAAATCCTGTCATTACTGAACCAGGGCCACGTCCACACACATACACACACATTCACACGGGGGGAGCTCTTAGGCGTGGAGAATGGGTGCGTTTGATCCAGGGGGCCCTCCGCACAAGCACACAGAGGACCATGAATAATAAGAAGCGCAGAGAGGATAGGGGAGCGTGACAAGCGTCTGACAAAAAGCCCTTTAGCCAGAGTCCTCCTCACCCCGGGCGTGCACCGCATTATATCAAAAGACAAAAACAAACAGTTGGCACAGGCGTGATCGATACCAGGGCAAGGCTCCCCCCCCCCTTCCTCCAAAACAATGACTGAACGACTATTGGACAAAGGATGCTAACTCTCTTCTTTCAGTTGTAGAAGACTGAGGCAGGGTGTGCTGTTTTGGTCTGTTAATACGATCAGGATGACAAGTGTGGATATGTTTTGGCTCCGGTAGTTAAGGCAAAAGCACTTAGAAATAATGAACTTGTACAACAATTGTCTTCACTAAGCATTTTTGGTCTAGAATGCCAAATTAATTAAGAAAAGAAGCCTGTAGAGATGGGTGGAGTAGCTAAAAATATATTTGTAAGTAAAGTACATACAATTTGTGGTGTTCAGATTCAAGAATAGAAGGATTTCCTACTCCCAGATGCGGGGCAACATTTCCTATTTAATTTTATTTTATTTCCTACATTACTCGATAAAAAGTAAAAATAAATTCTAAAACTTGCCATAGAACAATGGTAATTCATAAAACATAACTAATCTCAAGTAAATCTCACATATAACTTTAACTAACATGGCTAAGTCACAAACTTGTTACCATCCACTAATAAAGGCAACAATGAGTATAAATATATACAAAAGTTTTAGGAGTTTTGGGGTATTTTCACAACATGCAAATTTTGAAAAATGTACCAACAATCTAGAAAGATTTAGTTCAATAAAAAAAGTGGGATAGATAGGTTAAAAAAAAAATCAATATACTTTTTTCTTTATTTTAGTACCAATATCAGTGGAGGGCACTTACTTAGTCTATATATCCATTCCCTTGCAGTGGTGGCAGAAATAGTTCCTGTGTGTGTGTGTGTCTTACCCTGCGGTGTGTGCGGTCTGTGGGTGGCCTTGGACTTGATGTCATTAACATGTGACATATGCAGAGCTGACTGGAAGTGTCTGTAGGCCAGTGCTGTCTCTCTCCTCCACCACTGCTGTTCTTCTAACTGGAGGGGCTAAAACCGAAAACATCCAAGCACCCGACCAGCCAAGCCACAGCAGAGCCTGCCCCCCTCCCCGATCCGCAACCTGTTTATCAGCGATGGGCAGAGTGGAGGGTGCATGTAGCTGGAGGTTTGTGTGGTTCTGGTAGGGGGCAGGGGTAGAGGAGGAGAGGGTCCCTTCAGGTTGGAGTGGGAGACGCTGAGTCGGAGTGACACTGGGCGACCGCCAAGGCCAGTCTGGTGTGTGTCTGCAAGAGGGTCAAGGGCACAGAGGAAAAGTGCTCAACATACTGGTTCAACAAGGATTTCAGTACATTATTTTAGACATGATTAAATATAGACATGAAGAAAATCCATGTTATATAGTGTATACTAAGAATAAGTGTTGTCACTAACATGAAATTTCAAACTTGTTTTTGATACAAAGGAATATGCTCGATATTCCATACCGTTTTGATACTGCAGTGGTACGGTCGTATAAAAATGGTTGTTGTACCTGCCTATATTGTGGACCTCAGTCTCTTCTAACAGACTGTATTCAATAAAAGGAGAAGTTAAGACAAGTTTCTTTAATTTCACCTTATCGTCATCCTCCAATTCTCCTTATGTTTATTGAGTTTACTGAGTATTCATACATATACATATACATATATTTTGGCAGCTCTGCTAAGAATACTGACGTCATAGTGCTGATAATAGTAATACAAAGCACTTTTTGGACACTGCTTGATTCATTCATGTCCACACATGGAGTAGCCTTGGGGCAGAATGGTAAGAGACTTGATGGCCAAACTCATAGACATACAGTACATAGACAGGTAAATTAAGTGTCTTGCCTAAGGACACAACTGTATGCATTATGCTCTTTTTGAAGCGTCAACCTTCTGTTTTTAAGATGACCACTTGACCACCTGAGCCACTGTTGCCCAACAACATCCGTGAGCAAGTATTATTCAGTAGTTACAAAATATAAAATTTTAACTTGACAAACAGTTCATTGTAAACTTTGACCCCTTTTGGGGTAAGTCTGCTGCCTCTGAACCTCCTTTTCCAGTGATAACCTGTCTGTAAAAAACTATGTTGAATCCAGAAGTCTTAAGTTGGTGAAATATATCGAAGTATTTTCAGAAGGGTATAACTAAATATTGATAATGAATTACAAATCCCACAAGTCGTCAATGCAATGGTCAAGCAAAACTGGACCTGGCATTTGGTATATACAAAAATCCTCTGAATACGTAAAAGAAACAATTTTAATTTAGCATTTGAACTTAACAGAAACAAAAGTCACAATGGCTATACTCTTTACATATTTACATTTTACAAGTTCATTAATATGTGCTGTCCCTTTACAAATAGATAAATAAATAACAATAAGACTCTAATTGAAATGTACTGAAATCAGTTACATACAGTTCTTAATTCAAGCTATTGTAACTTGTTCAAGACTTTACTCTATGTTTACACATTTCTCAAGTCAATCCCAAGTCTGTAGAAATACGCAAAATGCTTTTGAAAGTGCATCTGTAGTAAAAACCCACATGAATTTGACTGTCCAAAACTGTAACATTTTAGTAGATATTATGTGCCTAGAATAATTTCCAAAAGTACCATCGCTCTTACACATTTTGGATGGCAATTTCAGGCCCTATTATTACACATCATTTTAAACGGACTGCATAGATCACATATACTATCACATATATCACTATAGTACACAACAGCGGGATATTGGTGTGGGGGTCAGAGCGAAACATTTAGCGCATCTATTGAACTCCTTTATTAACTCTCCATTTACTGCGGCGCTCTCTGGAGACGAGCTTGTTATTAGCTGTGTTTTATTGTTGCGGGGCTGCCGGGTCAGACCACTTAGACCTATAAACAGCAGACCTCATGCACTGGCACCACACAGGAGAAAGAGATAAATATAAGATTATCGATGAAGGGGATTGTAATTGAAAATGTAAGAGAACTAAAATGTAATTAAAGTTAAGAAAAAATGTTCAAGTTAATGTTTCAATGGTTTAAAAAAAGTAGTGTTGACAAAGTTAAAGCTAGAAGTAAATTTGTAAATCAATAATATTATCCTCATAATGTAATCGTAAGGACTAAATTAAAATCATGACAATTTTATAAACCATCCATCCATCCATCTTCTCCCGCTTAATCCGGCTGGGTCGCGGGGGCAGTTTGCTGCCCAATACTCATAGCACCTGACCCCCCTATGAACCCCTCTGCGGGTGGTGAGCCCACAGGAGGGTGGACGTCATGGTCCTTGATGTTAATTCATAGGGGTGCGGGCATGTTTTAGGTTGATGGGGGAAACCGGAGTACCCGGAGGAAACCCATCCAGACACGGGGAGGAACATGCAAACTCACAGAGAAAGGCCCGGGCGTTTTATAAACCAAATCAAATATATTCTATTCAATCTATACTTCACTGTCACTGGCTAACTTACTTTGTATTATCTAAAGGAGACATATTGTGCTTGTGTCTGCTATTTAGCTATAATCTATGGCACCTATGGATCATTATACAATAGTTTGCACATTGTAAATTCCAATATTCATCTAAAATGACTTAGTAAAGTGCCCAATGGGAGCTGACGTTGCTGTAAACGTCATCAACAAAGAGTCAAGCAGCTGCTGGCACCACCACGGATACACGAGCGGTGCCGAATCCTATGCAAATAGTATCGCAGATTTATAAAACATACAGTATAGAAGTAGAGTAGTGGTTCATGAAAATGGGGTTTTGTCGTGAAGATAAACTATTAAAATTTGCTCTAACATGCAAAAATCACTCCAAATACAACTTAAAGTAACTTAGAGTAAAGGAGAAGCAGAAAGAAGTATGATTAAAAGCTGTGAAAAATAGGTCTGCTTTAAGATGTTCACACATTTCACTGTTTTTAAATAATCTTTCTTCTCATAGTAATTGTAGCACTGAAATTTGAAATTGTGACATAACTACAATTGTTCATACATTTCCTTTTTTTCCTAAACTTTTAGCTTATATGTTTTTGGATAAATTGAAAGAATTTCTCATATTTTAATTCTGATTTGGAAAACAAATCAAAACTGAGCATAAAAACCTGCGTTGTAGAAGTCATTTACCATTTGTTTTTGTTTTTTTTTAAGTCAGATGCCCAGTTGCAGTATTAATGGCAGACATTGTTGTTTATGCAGCTCTTGTAGCAGTGTTTTGTAATGATGACTGGTAATGCTCAGGCTAGGTAAATCTGCTTGACAATCTGCCTACACGTGGAGATAGGCTGCAGTGTTGTTTGTGCAGACCTAACAGGAAGAGTATGAGAGTCCACAGAGAGGCAGAGACAGACACAGACAGACAGAGAGTGGAGAGAGTGGAGAGAAGCCTGGGGGGTGATGGAGGTCTGAGCGCAGCGTCTGAACAAAATGCCCGGTCTGATAGAGCGAGCGAGGCCGTGAACCAGGATCCAGCCCCGTGGCAACCCTCTGCTCTGCTCTGTGTGTGGGAGACAGAGGAGACGCACTGTACAGTACATCTGAATATGCAATTGAGGACGAGAAGAACGGTTTATGAAGCTGACCAATAATAACATACTTACATACTTTGGCTTTCTATTGTAAATACTGGGAAAGTAACAAATGAGAGAAACTATGCTTTACTTGCTTGCTTTTTAAATGCTTTTGGACACCTTTGCACTATTATTTTACATTATATGATCCTAAAGAATAAACAGTTCCTTTGTACCTGCTCATTCACTTTCCATTAGTTAGAATGCTTGACAGCCTGCTTCTAACAGCGAGAGTTTTGAAGTGACAGCAGTTTGCTTTAGCATTTACTTAGCCTTTACTTAAAGATGTAACTTTCCCGGTGGAGAGGCACCACTATGGAGATGTGATTGCTTTGCCTAAAATGTCCTACAGTATGCTATTTCACAAACATATCTTTATTCAATTACACATGTTTTTATAACTCAATAGTACCTTGAAAAAAACTAATTCTTTAAGTTAGAGTACAGGCCTGTGGAGAGGTGACCTGTAATTTTGCCTGGTGGCATCTTATGCTTGTCTCTTTGAGGATAAATTCAGTGTCATAATGTGGAATATTATAGACTGACATTTTTCTGGACAAAAGCAGGTGGCAGACCTTCTACCACAAAAGTTGCACAGTGCACATTTAAAATGCACAAATGTATAAAGAATCAACAAATAACACAATCCTCCCCCTTCTTTCTTTTCCTCAAGTCAATCCCAGTCTGCAAAAGTAAACAAGATACTTTTGGAAGTTTATCTGAAAATAAAAAGAAAATCTAATTCAGTGCGATAACTATCTCTCTGTATTTTATGAAGTTACAAAATATACCACCTAAGATCTACTGTATTTAGATTTCCCAAACCACACGACCAATGTAACCACCCAAGACTTGATCGGACAATGGGGACAGTGCCTCGTGTTGGTTTGGGTTTTTAGTTTTGACGCTGACACTTTGGGACAAGAGGACACCCTGGAAAATGACGCTTATCCCAAGTGAAGCCCCCATCTGTACGGGTGTCCCCCACCAGTCAGCCCATACACAAACATACACAAACATACACAACACCGCACATAATGCACACAATGCTAATAGGTCCTGACAGTGCTCACATTCACTTGGGGCTGGCTTTCCTTGTGCATGTCTGCCACTGTAAAGGAAAGAGATATTGTATAACAGGATACACACCATGGGACAGGAGGCGTAGGGTCCCGGGCAGGCTGAGAAATACCACCAGACAGAAGAGTGTGTGAGGGGCCAACATGGAGCTTCCAGGGACGGAGAGCAGATGCCTACGGGACATGTCATATCACAGGCGACGGAGCAGAGTTAACAGCGGTAAGGTCGACTGAAACAGTGTATTCATCATTAATTTTAATACAAGGAAAGTATCATTTAGATCTGTATTCATATGTAACTGAATTCTTGTGGGATAATAGGAGTTTCGAAGAACTTTTAACAGAACAGCAAGCATGATAGTCCCTTAACAATGACTGTCACAAATACACAACAAACCGTTTGATTGTGCACATGCAGCACCTTTCTAGGAACCTTTGGCAAGCACTTGTTTTAGTTGTCTCAAATTTGTATTTATTTTGCTAAAGTTTATTTTTGCTAAAGTCAAATTAATAATCTCAATTTAATTTATCATCTACTTAAAGGCAAAAACACACACAAAACATTTTTTATATATACATCTATATAAATTCAGGCGTTAAGGAGGTAAATATGTTGCAAAAAAGAATATAAAACTACATAGACCATAATCCTTCAGTGCAGCTAACACCAAGGAATTACAGAGTTAAACAGCTATGGAATTACCACACATTTGCCACCCATGTTCAACCAGGAAGTACAATTATGAAACTGCTCAAATGAGGTCAAATCTTTAACAATATCTCAGATATTATTATATTAACTTTTTTAGTGAATTATGTAGTCTAAATGAAGTACTAGTACTAGTAGTAGTAGTAGTAGTAGTAGTAGTAGTAGTAGTAGTAGTAGTAGTAGTAGAAGTAGTAGAAGTAGTAGAAGTAGTAGAAGTAGTTGGTGTTGTGCATTTTTAATCTTTAGATAAAATAACATTAGCAATAGGTAGAAATAAAACTGGTTCAGTAAATTTCAGGTAGGCCTGTTATGCTTTTAAAGGTGCATTATGTAACTTTTCTAGTGGGGGGTTTGCCACCTGTTTGTCTCTATGTAGTTACTGCTTTGCCTGGAATGTTCCGCAGTATTGCATTAAACATTTATATCTTTTGTTACATTGATTACCTCTACCGTATTTTCCGGAATATAAGTCACACCAGCCAAAAAATGCATAATGAAGCAGAAAAAACATAAGCCGTACTGGACTATGAATCACATTTTTTGGGGAAATTATTTTTTAAAAATCAGAGACCTAATCAGAGACATAACATAAGTTTACCAAACTCTCGATCTCCCTATAAATCACTAAATCCATTGAATTCTTCATCCTCAGTGTCACTTCTGAGCAACTCTGCCAACTCCAGCTAAATCCGCTTTTAGCCCGCAATGAGCTTTTTTTGTTTTCTTTATTGCAGTTAGAGTATCCTCCACTTTTTGCCAGTCCCTCCCTTTCTTTCTTCTGCTCGATTACCGTTTTCGACAGCATATTTCACTACTTGCAGCTTGTAATCTGCAGAATACGATTAACAGTTTATCGGCTTGTGAAAAATAAGTTGTGATGTTAAATGAACATTAGTGAGGGGGAAAAATTGTAATGATCCGCATGTGTTAAATGCAGGCGGGTGCGTAAATGTCAAGAAGAAATGTCTCAAACTTTAGTAGCCAGACATCCACTCATACCTCGCAGGACCACCCAAACCATAAAAAGTATGACTTGTAGTCCGAAAAATACAGTATAGTAACTTAACAAAAATAAATAAGTTTTATCCAAAATGGAGATATGACTTTTTGCAAATCAACTCTGTGCAATGAATCCGTAATTTGCCGCCAGTTAACAAGAGTAGACATGCCATCTTTAACCTTTATATTGAAGGTATAAATAATCAGATCTAATCCTCATTTTACAAGAGGGCTTTTCCTAAAATATTAAAACAATCTACTTTTCATTCTTCATTCCTCTTAGCTCAAATCCCACGTGTATCTTTTGTTTGTTTCACTCTTCCTCGTACCCGCACTAGTTACTCCACAGTGAACTGGAGTCTGTAAACACCGTATTTGTGTGGCGCTATCGTCTCACTGAGTTTTCCGTTCCCTAACGCCGCCAGAAGCTAAAGCTCGGTCGCGGTGGGATACTAGCTGTGTCTCCAGGGACTGACTTGGAGCTCATCTACCCAAAACACAACACCAAAATAAAAAGTCATCATTCTGACAGCAGCTAAAAATATGGGAAACAACCCAAGGGAGGCATTTGTGTGTCAATATTTTCTTCAGAGCTCAAGTGATTTATTTTGTCTTCTGTTTTAAAGTCTAATTTATTGTAACTTTTAAGACAAGGGCGGAGACGTGATCTGTATGGGAGTTTGTGGTCTATGTGCAATAAAAAATGATTCAAAATTACTAAAATAACATATGAAGAGACAAGCCTGTTGAAATTTTTGTCAAGTTTTAAGCAGCAACTGAAAACTTCGACCCAGAATATATTAAAAGCCAAACACATGGACGTATATTTGTGAGAGGCAGGTCAGAGGGGGAAATATGAGTGTTTATTTGGTCACAAAAGGGCATCTGACATAGAAATTTGATTAAAATGTTATTTATTTACTGTATCTCTTAATTTGAGATCACACCAAGTTGTAAAGTTGTTGTTATCATCTTGATGCGCATGTTGTTCTCATATTCACATTTAAAGGGCCCACATTATACTGTTTTCTGATCTGTTATGGTGTTTCCTCATCAAAAACAAACTTGGAACTGTGATTTATTTGTTCTTCTCTCAAACAGAAAACACTCTGTTCCACCTTGTGATGTCATATGGTAATACAGGAAGTGCTCCACTATGTTTTTAAACTCCATACACCTTCACTAGAACCATTTGAATAATCTGAGCCCTAGAATAGCCAATCTCTACTGAACTAAAGGTAAATTTTAGCTGTTAACTTGAAAATTATCATTTCATGACAGGTGGAACAGAGCATTTTGAGCTTGGAGATGTAGACAGTCTGCAGGGTTATTCAAACATGCCTGAGTGAAAGAAAACACAAACCCAGGTATGTTTTTGAGGAGGTAACAACATCACAACAGTCAATTTTGTGCTATATACAGTGCTTATCAAATTTATTAGACCACCTATCATGAAAACAAGAAAACATAAATATCTTCAATTAAAAAAAAAAGTTTCAAATTAACAATTTCATTTTTATTCATTAAGAAAATGGCCATTTGAAATAACAAAATAGTCCTTGTTGACAAATAATAACCAAAAATGTAACCAAAAGTGTGAGCAGCTTTGGTGCAGATAACAGCTGCATTGTTGCTGCTTTTTTTTATGTAGTTTTGCAAAGTCTCTTTTGTTTTTGAGTTCCAAATATCTTCTGGCTGTTCCCAGAGACTTGCTTTGGATGAGACTTTGGTGTCATTTTTTGTAAAACATTAAACTTGAAAATGTATGGATAGCAACAATAGTTATATGATAGCATTAAAGATCTTGTTTTGATAAAAAGATCTTGCACAGACTGGTGGATTAACCATTATAGAAACATAAAAATATATTTTGGTAAACAGAAATACTGTTAAATTATGGCAGCTGTGGCAAACACCTTACCCTGGGTGATGGTTTAATAAATTTGTTAAGCACTGTAGGACCTTTACATCATGAACTTTCTATATATTATGATTAATGCAAATAGAGGTGGGACAATAACCAGTAAGGTATATTTTATTAAATATATGAATACCATGAAGATGAGTTTACTCATGGTACTGAGTATTCACTGAGTCTGTAGTTACAGCTGTACGCTTCCTTAAGATCACAAATACATATATTTTTGGCTCTTGTTTTCCCAAATTTACATACAGTAGGATACCAAGGGACCATATACTTATACCTTATATTAATGGAATTTACATTAAGTCCCTTGCTTTTGTTAAAGAGTATAAAATACACAACTCCACAGTGTACCATCATCCCATGGTCACTAGTCTAGTACCAGAGAGATGTTTCACCTCCCCATCCCTAAGAGCAGATATTTTAAAACATGAACTAATACCGACATTTCTTACTATAAATATTCGAAATTAAGTGATAAAAATGACAACAAAAAGTCTGGTCTCTTGTATTTTCTGAGCCAGTGCCCTCCACACCTCACTCCTCTGACTGACAGCTCTGACCTGAATGTGCACATATTCCCTGCAGCCACCAGCCCCACACACACATGCACACACACATGCACACACACACACAGTAATCTCAAAGTCCACATGCATGTAGATACAGCAGGAGCGCACACTGGACCCCTATGTGTACAAGTAAATTTCATTATTAAAAATGTTTCAGTGTATTTAAGATGTTTATGTGGAATCACCTCCTATGCTCCTATTATTTCCATTTATCCAGTTATAGCCACATGGATCAAAATGACACAGTCTGGAACTAATAATAAAGCATTGTTATTGTCCGCAACCAGGAGGTGAACCAAGTGCCCTGTTAGCATTCTAGTTGTTGCAATACCGTGATGGCAAAACTTTGCTCATTCCACTAAAGGTTGAGAAAACTACTTATAAACTTGCAAATAATTACGATGATAGGAATGTGTGAGGAATGTTTGAACCACAGCTAAAAGTTTAAAATGAGCACATTTTTAAACCAGTGAAAATCAGGCAGTCTGCAACATCTTTAAGTCCTGATTTTTAACTGTTAGCTCAATGCATGTTTTGGTCTGTGTTAGTCCTGTTTGATCCTATATAAGGTCTTTATTAGCCACTGTGTACTTTCTATTTCAACTCAAATACAGCGTTGAAGAATGGACAATGAGATTTTTCCATACTACACCTGGCTTTACAACACCCGTATGCATGTCTTCTTCATCTTTTGCATTTGCAGAACTGTTAGCCACTCTTAGCTCCTTTGTGCACATGTATACATCTTGACAGACACAGGCACTGGGGGCGATGGAGCATTGTTTTCAGATCTCCCCTAAATGAGCCACGGGCCAGTCAAAGTGAATGTGAACGAGCGGGAGAGCAGCCCATGGCCCTGTCTGCAGCCTCAGCCTCTAATCGCTCTGACTGCAATGTGGAGGGTCCCAGGGGCCCACTACTCTGGCCCCCAGGTCTGAAGAGGTGCTACAGAGGACTGTGAGGGTCAGTTTACCAGCCAATAACAATATCATGGAATTTGTTACTGTGCAAGGTAGTATATCTGAGGATAGGACGAAACACAATTCCCTCAAGATGAGGTATGAGATTGGGTCCATGAGACTGAGACAAAATGATAATTTTTATTAAATACAACTGTGCACTTTGGCTCATAACTTATTATGTTATATCACTGTTTTTTGGAATTACAGCTTCTCCAGAGATGTAATCCACCAGTGTTCACACATTTTTGATCAGTCCTAATGTAAACATACAAATATCACAAATAACTTAAGTTACTTGACACAATTGTTAAATTCTGGTTTAGTTCAATTTAGTTTTGGGTTTGGTCAGTGGTGAAAGAAGTACTCACTTTTGTTATTTAAGTAAAAGTACAGATACTGGAGCAAAACATACTCAAGTAAAAGTAAAAAAAAAAAATCAAGAACTTAAAAAGTAAAAAAATTTTTTATGTATTTTGGCTTTGAATGTAGTGATTTTGATAAAGAATTGTGCTGAATTTTGTTCAGCAGAAACAACTGAATCGACAGTTTTCTCCTAGCTGTTTTTATTTATATATTTTGTATATTTGTTGGCTCAAATTATGAACTTGATAAAATAAACCCCTCAGTTTTCCTGCAGGTCTCAAACAATAATAAAAACAATAACACTTTAATTTTTCAGTCCAGAAAAAAATGTACAGATACCTAATTTAAAAAAGAATAAAACTTACTTACAGTACTTTGTTACTTTCCACCACTGGGATTAATGCTGGTTTAGCCCCAACTTGGATGTGGCAAATGCACGTATGTATGTATGAACACACTCCTACACTCAAAAAAATAATTCTTTAGATTTACTTAAAAGCCTTGCGTCAAGCGGTTGCATGCAGTCACATTGAGTAATTGTTGTAAAGCGTGCTTATATGGTATGGGCTTAACATTCTTCAATTGGATCTATGCAGATGGATTAAATATATGCAACATATTTTCATTACATTGTTAATACTCAACCTTACTGACTACAAAATACATAACTGTATTGCGTAATTCCTTTATAAAAAATTTCATAGTAATTACTCAACATACTTAGGTAAATCTTAAGAATTTGTCTTCTTAACCCTAATTCAAACTTAAGTAAATTGTATTAAATACCATTACTTACATCACTACAGTAACTTAATATTATGAATAAAGTAAAAAATTCAGTTGTAGTTGATTTTGTTTAGTTGCATTTGAGTCCTGAAACCTCCTGAACCACAATCTCACTTGGCCTCGTCCCGGTTTAGACCCGTTAGTCTTGGTCTCATTCGGGTTTAGTCTGGGTTTAGTCGTAGTGTCTCTTGATTACAAACCCTCAAGCCACATTTTCACCTGTATCTGATTTCGATCTGGTTTACTCCAGCTATTTTAATGACCATATGCCACTATACTGAACCATACAATATCAAATTAGCATTTTCGGGGCACAGATGTGACACTCCTCCTGTATATCTTGTTTTAGGCAAAAATAATGCCGCATTATCCTCAAATCACTTCAGAATTTGAAGGAATCGACTTGGGCATGAAAAATATTGCACACCACCATGGAGTTATGTGTTACGCAAGTGATAAGTGCAACTGTGCCCTATTTCCGAGTTGCAGTGTTTTGAATGCAGGGCCTGATGATAGCAAAGGCGGAGCAAAGAGGAGGGCTCACCATCTCCTCCGTTAAGCCTGGCTGACTAATTCTTGCTGCTAATTTGCGTTTGGTTAATTAACTAATTACTGCGGATGTCTGAGGGCGAGCCTGTCTGTCAGCTTGTATCAGTAATTATTTTCATCGTTTTAATTAGACTCACTCACTTCTGCCCTCCCACCACACACAAGGAAAGAGAGATATAGAGGAACTGGAAAGAAGGAAAAAATATTTGGGCCGATAAGGGTTTTAGGTGCCACTGGTGGTATGCAGGAGTCTTCCAAAGTTCTTTTTACTTTGGAGCCACAAATGTTTAGTTCCAAATGAATCTTGATTGAGTTCTGTTGAAGTACTAGAGTTAGGTTTCTCATCTTGAACAGCTTGTCCTTTATTATTCTTGGTCTTGTCTTGTCCTCAAATGCAGTTTAAAGATGTATTGTGTAACTTTTCTGGTGGAGGATCCGTCAAATGCTTTTCTCCATAGAAATGTTATTGCTTTGTCTGGAATCTTTCACAGTATTACATTAAACCTTTCTATTTGTTTATTTAAGGATCCCCATGAGTCTCTGCAGCTGCATAGACTACTCTTCCTGGGGTCAACAACCTTTCTATCTTCATCATGACCAAACCAGACTAAGTTGCAGGTCAGATCTGTGGAGAGGCAACCCTGCTCAGCCTGAATGCCTGTTTTTCTAGGTAGAGGAATGGCTTATCTACAATAGCTGACGGACCCTCCACTAGAAAACGTACACAATGCACCTTTAAGTCTCTAACTGGGGCGGCAGTAGCTCAGTTGGTAAGAGCATTTTTCCGATCACAATGATCAGAAGGTTGGCGGTTCGTATCCCGCTCTCGACATAAACATCATTGGTTGAGCGGTCAAATCCATTGACCCACAGGTTGGCGGTGTCATTCCAGCTCCCACAGATGAATGCTGCCGTCGTGTCCTTGGGCACTTAACCAACCTCGCCCCCAGTGTCTGCGTACACTGGTGTATGAATGTGTGAATAGCTAAGTGGTTCCTTGTTGTAAAGCGCTCTGAGTGCCTTGAATTTGTCTAATCTGAGGCTGCAGTCACTGGCACATTCTCCCTTTTCAATCTGAAGGTCTGGAATTCAGTATCAGCTCTGTCCAGTACAATCTGTTGTTGTTTCCTTGGGCAAGACCCTTTGTGATGTGTGAGCGTTATTCCGGGTTCAGAAGGGCCCCGGTTGTAGAGTTCGGCATGACTGACAGGTGATGAAGCCAATCAAAGAAACGCATAGTCAAACATGGCAATCTATGAGTAATGAAGAAAGGAAAAGTGGCAACAGGAAAACTGGACTGAATTTATGACAGATGAGTAAAGACCTTTTCTCATGGCTCAGTCTGAGTTTGGCCTTGTTTGACCGGACTATAAATCCTATATGCAGGATTTCAGTCTGGATACAAGTCTAACAGATCGCAGGACTATTAATTCCTATGATTTTATCTTAGTCTTGGTTTAATCACAATTTGTTTTCACGTTCATGTCTTGTCCTTCTTTATTAATGCTCTTTTAGTTTAATTCTTTGCAGCCGCATATTCTCGGAGGTGATACTTGGTATGAAAAGTTTGAGCATTTCTATATTGATGGCTGTGAGGACTTGCACTATAAAGACAAGATATGCCACAGCCCCAAACTCAAGATTAATAAGAAACCAGATGTCCTTATCTGATCTTTGTGCAAACTAAAAGACACTAAATGAAAGTTCAAAAAGCGGTCTCAAAGCTTTTTATGCTGGGCTTTTGAGATGTATAAACGTGTATAAACTACATACCCATCAATATAAACAATTGATTCTCAAATTGATTCTCGTAAGACCTGCACCCAACTCTCCACGTGCTTTGATTATTATTGCATTGTATTTATATATGGGTGTGAAAATAGCATCCTTTGATATCCAGCCAGGCTTTACAGTTCATTTAACCCTTTTGTGTGTGTCAAACTACTTCTGCTAATGAACAACTGCTCTGGGGCATGTAAATAGGAAAATTGTGGTCTTTATTTAGCAGAATGGCTACTAGCAAATACTAACAGCCAATCTAGTATGCTTATTTATACATATTTCAATCGTTTTGTTTTACATTTATAAAAACGTAGGTCTAATATAATATTTACATCTGTTTCATAAACTGTTTGCCATATCTCACCAATTTTTCTGTCTTTGTAAGTATAATGGGTGAAATAGTAATTATTAATTTGCTTATTTACCATGGAGTTAGGCAAAATGGTGATTCTTTCAAAGGTAAACAACTAGCATGCCTACAGCGTACTTCCTTTTTTGTTTCATAGAGGATAAAATGCTTTACAATCAGATGCAGAGAGCACAAAGTCTCATTTTGTCCGAGAGCTGCTTTAACAATACAACTGCATTTGAGCAAAACTAATTTTGCCCTAAATGGAAAAACATTGTGTACAGCCACTTTAATCACCCACTCCTCCTATTGGTCAGGCTCTATCTTGCTCTGAGCGATTAACAAATGGATTCAACCAATCACGGTAAGGTGTGAGCTCTCAAAAGCAGCAGATGACTTTACTTCCCCTTAAAACCAAATAAAAACATGCAAATGAATCTCATTAAAACCGCGCCCGCCCTAATTTTCTGCAAGTTTCAGTATAATACCCCTGGAAATCCTATGTTACACAAAACACAGGTAACTCTACTTTTACACACTGGTTCTCCATCTCCATCAGTCTTATATCTTCTTGTTGACTGGCTGTTGTTGCTGCTGAGGTGTTTGAAGCCCAGAATAAGATGCCTCCTCATCAGTTTAGTGTGAGGTCAGGCCCTGGCATGGAGCAGAGAGAGAGGGAGCCTTGTAAACACTGAACACATCTCTGGCAGCACATTTCATCCCGAGAAGCCAACTTTAGTAAACAGGCAGAACTAATGAGGACAGTGAACACATACACACACACACATGCACACAACACTAGCCCAGGGGCCCGGGGCCAGAGCAGCCCAGATACCTGATGGGGAGCAGGGACATCAAAGCTGCAGGATTAGAGAGAAGAGAGAGGAGAGAGTGCCGCAGGGAGGAAATGCTAACTTATTATCCGCTTCCCAGCTAATCCTGTTATCTACAGAATATAGCTGTGTTTAACCCCCCCACATACACACACCTCCATAGCTGGCACACACACACATAGGCAGAAGTGTTGGGGTGAGTTGGGGGAGAGACAGACTGGCCCCCGGACCCAAAACCGAACCACCCTGGACCAGATGGTAGGGTGTCCCCAGTTAACAACTACTATGCCACCAGTTCAAGACCAGTAACAGATGTACTAGTAACTTTGGCATTACTGCATCAAAAATCTCTTTGCTATTGTGGACTTTTACTCTATCAAATAGAAAGCTCCCGGGGATAAGGTTAGACATTGTTTTCAGTGAAACAAGTAAAAGTACAAAGGATACTTCAAAGGATACTTCCTCTTTGCTCCTTTATGTTAAATAAAAATGTTGGAAGTACATAGTTATTATGCTTTTAACATTTATATTAAGAAACAAGTGGCTATATATTAGAATAAAATGGTCTTAGGTTTGGTTATTGTTATACTACTACATATATTAGTAGTGATATTTTTTAATGTATTAAAAATACATATAACATTTTAAACTAAAAAATTAATTGCATTTGAATTGGCTGAAAAGCACTTTTGAAATTGTTTTGTTTAAACAGTAAATTGCAAGTATTTGCTTTGTTTGACCAGCCTGTGGCTGTTTGCTCACAAATGGACTTGCAGTATTTCAAGACGGGTCAAATGTAACTTTCTCCACTAAACAAAACCAAGCTTAACTTTATAATTTCAATGTTCTGTCAAAAGTGGTGGAATCACACTACTAAAATATCCAGCACTAAGAAGAAAGGCCTGATACTTGATACCAATGTCAACTAACCCTAACCCTAACCCACAATTAATATTTTTTTAACAATAGAATGTACATGCAGTCACACACAAACTATAAATAATGTTACAAAATAGTATTATTGCCACTCAACAAAAGTCCAAATGTATTTAACTTATATAATTTGCTCAGTATCAAAACATGTTCAAATCATAAATGACATAGACCTACAATACTAGACATAGACAATACTACAGTCATTAGTATCTGGGTATCCATATTTTAAACAAACCTAATCTGCAATGTATAAAAAGTTGCTATCACAACCAATAAACAGTATTGCTTTTGCACTACAGCTCAGCTGTCATCTGCCTATACTAAATAAAAACATATCCCAAATTTGTATCTTGGGGCACTCTAAACAAACCATGAAGTCGTAATTACATCAAAATTACCTCCGCTGAGTGCAGCTATGAAATAAAGGCCATGCTCATTCATTTAGTACCAGCACGGAGTTTACTTCTAGCCATAATTAGCCGATTGTCCTCTCTGACCGTAACACCTGTAAAATAAAGAAAGAGTATATAACAAGGCCACAGGAGTGAAGTTGAAAGCAGCCGTCCCTTGCAGACACCCTGTTTTGAAGAGAACATGCAGTGAATATATCTGCACTAATACTGGGAGATGAAGTGAAATTGTCATTAGGCTAATCAGCGCTAAACTAATTGGGAGTCATGGACCCTCCCTATCTGCTAATGCTAACCCTAAACCCCAGCTCATATCTGGAAGGAGAAGAGGAGAAGCGAAGGAGTGGAGAGCGGGAGAGAGGTACAGAGGGAGAAAAGGAGAGAAAAAGAGAGAGAGAGGGAGAGATGCGGCCTAATTAAGAGTGTTGGGATTTATGCAAATGTGCTACTGCTGCTGATATGGTAATGGAAGCCTGCAGGCCGGAGCAGGCTGTGTGCAGAGAGAGGGAAAGAGAGACAGAGAGAGAGAGAGAGAGAGAGAGAAAGAGAAAGAAAGAGAGAGAGGAGAGAGGCTGACAGCTGAGAGGAAGGTCACAGCCAATCACCATCTGACTCTGTGCACACTGCCCCCTGGCCACTTCACTACAGCGCTGTCCCTGTCTCTCTTTCTCTCTGTCTGTCTGTTCTTGTGTCTTTCTGTCTCTCACTCTCTCCCTCTACATCTTTTTCTCTTTCTTTGTATCTCTCTCTCACACACACACTCGCTGTCTTGCTCTCCTTGCCCTCTTTCTCCCCCTGTCTGTCTCTGTCCATCTCTCTCATAACAGCTTAGCCATAACTTTTTATATTGCTCACTTTCTATCTACTCCACTTTTCTCTCTCATCCTCTTTTTGTTTTCCCTTCCTTCTATATATACACAATTTATTAATCTATATATTTGCTCAATATACTGATGCCTTGTTCATAGACTATTTTTACCAACTTCTGTCTTTACTTTTTGTCATCACCCTCTCTTGCTCTTATTACATGAACTACAACACAATAGATTTTTTACTCAAAAGTATTATTCATCTCTCAAATCACAATTATTCCATGTTTAATTTGGTATCTCACCTTCTACTGAACATTCATACTCACACACTCATATCTGATATAATATTCTGCTAAGAGCCTATATCATTTAATGCTTGCCTGGCAAATCTAGAATGATATCACCTCTATTCGCTGTATTTTTTTTTTTTCATAGATGGGGGGATCAGTCTGGTCCCACCTCCTTCATGTCTCAAGCCTGACAAATATGATAATGCAGCCTGACTTGTTTTTCTCAGTGATGCATGTGAAACAAAGTAGTTCATTGGTCATCTATCATTTACAAACAAAATGTCATAGTTTAGTGCTTTACTCATTGATTCTGCAGAAATCCACAATGTTTTTAAGTCCCTTGTGATGTTGTTTTTTCCCTTTTATCCAGCAGTCATACTTCTTTTGATATGAATGAACCATGCATGTCCCTGATTGGCTAATACACTTGTCAATCATGCCTATTTGAAAATGGTGTAGCCTGATGTCTTAAAATGTGAAAAACTGAACTAGCTCAGTTTGAAGCCGTCCAAACTTATTCCTAGCATCATAATTATTGACCACAATGAGTTTCTAAATATTTTTCTCCCCTTTTGCCAACAACTAGCATTCTAACAACTCACTGGTCTTACCTCCTGGTTCACCAGCCTTCAGCACTTAAAGTGCCACCATACCACACATAATGTTTATACAACAATTCCTTGTCCAAATATACATCTCCAGAATGTATCAGACCTCACATGAAGATAAGGAACAGCCATCTCAGATAAGTGTTAGCTCTTATGATTCAACACAGTCACAGCTCCCTGGGCCATGTGGTCATATCAACACATCGCAGTGTAATCCAGTTAACAGAGTATCCCAAATGACTAAATTAATCAGAGAAATGCTATCTCCTCATCGTACAGAGCCACTTTGAAGTACACACACATACACACAAGTAAACAGAGGATGTATTAGTGTTGGTCCAATGGAGAAATGGCTTCACCTGTAACAATAATAAGCCCTAAAAGCCATGACGGGAGATTGGATCATTATAGAGATACAGCCAAAGGCGCAGAAACAAGCCCTTCCACTGCAAAAAGATTTACACTAAAGACAATAGAACATGAAAACAGGCGCATATGTCAGTGAGAATAATGAGAGTACTTTGTACATACAGTTGACTCACTCTCATAACATACGGCTCTGTGTAGATGTGATCCCTGTGTGACAGCTGACAGGAAGTGCACTGGTGTAAAGCTTCACTCACTCACCAGGCAGAGTGAGAGGGTGAGAGAGGGAGTGACACAAGGATAACACTACTGCTCTTTTACACGTGTCATTCACCTGTGTTCTTACAGATGTCTTTAGGTCCAGAGCTGACAGCAGACTGTGGATGATGACCGTTAGCAGGTAGTTAGCATGTAGCTCTGACATACACCCTCTGAGAGTGTGATTAAAGAGGAGCAGAGCCAGGTGGCTTTGAGCTCAGCACCACAAACCTCCATTCAAATAATGAAAGCAATAAAAGCAACCACAACAACAACAATAATAAAAGCTTTGGAAAACATTTCATAAACCATCAGCAGCCAATTAGAGGTGCAGCGGCCGGGCGTGCATGTGTGTGTGTGTACGTGTGTGTGTACGTGCGCACGTGTGTGTTGGGCATTAGAGCGGCAGGCCCAGCCCGGCTCTGCCCTGCAGGCCCGACCTTCTAATCATTATCTGTCTGTCTTATTACGCTCCAAACCGGGCCACTCTTAAATAAAATATGCAAAGGTTTCTTAAATGATGACCCGAGGCTGCGCGCGCCGCCGCTGCTCTACATGCTGTTAATCTGAGAAATGCAAATTCCCTTCATCTCGCACTCGCCTTTATTAACTTTTTTGAATTTAAAATTCCACGAACAATGAGTTCTGTCAGCTTCTGAAATGATATTTTCTCTGCTCTTTTTATGTGCGCACGGAAGCGAGTTTAGAGCATGAAATTACCAGGGGAAATATGAGCGGTTTCATCTCTCCCGCACAATTTAATTGGCTGCTTTGCAATTATTAGTTTTGCTGCTAAGTTTTTTATACTTTACTGTTACTGTTTCCTTAAAGTGGCAGATCACAACAAGGTTTTATTTTGGAGTCTTTGCACCTACAGTCCTCCCCGTCTGCACATGCGGCTCTGATTGGACGATGGGCTCCATGTGATTTGCCGGTGATTTCCCTGCGTGCAGCAGCTGAGGAAACCTGTGTGTTCCTGTTACACAGGACTTATGTGAGTCTATGGCAGATTTCACACACTGGAGGATGTCCAATGCTGCTCTTTCTCTTGCCCCTGCCTCTTTCTCCTCTGCACTGGGACTGTATTATTCTCATTCACACAGATTCACTCTGCTTCACTGGCCTCATTCACGTTCACATTTCTCTGCTTTAGGATCAAACACTGTGAACTTGTGACTTCTTCACTTCTGACACCAGCAACACTCAAGTTCAGCTCCATTACCACCAACAGTTCTACTGTGGTATAAACAAAGAGTTCAAAGTTTGGTTGTGATCTAAATTGTTCTAATATCTGTCACAGATGGGGTTTAGATTACTGCATTCACTACGGTAATTTCTACTGCCCATAATCCTGCCCATTATGAATTCAGCCTCTCCTAAAATCTGCATTTCAACAACAGATATTTTACATGAGAACATCTCAAGCCTATGAGGTTTGCATGAGTTTGTAGGTACAGAAAACAGTGACAGACGTTAAGGACCTGAAGAGGGAGAATTTTCTGAACATATTTTTACACAAAACAATTGGATTAGTCATATGGAGTAAACCACATCTAGGCAAAATCAAGCTGAATGTCTCATACACAACTTTACAGTACTGCAACATATTGTATATACGTTTTAGTTTTAACCAACCTGTTCTAAAAGAACTGTACTGACAACAAACTACAACCAAACTACTGCTGGGAATAAAGTGAATTTCGAAAAACAGTGAGAGAATTCATAATTAAAATTCAAACTTTGCCTCAGGTTAGTGACAGTGAGAACATGAAACTTTGTCTGCAATCTCTATCACCTTTGGCCATGTCCTTGGCTACTGTCTTGTGCTGGTATTGAGTAGTGATCCATCCTGCAAAAACTAGATACATAATTTTCAGAAATGGTTTGAGAGTTAGAGGTATTATTTTCACTCAAGGATTCTGGTAAATGTGCTGTATATTTAATGTGTAATGCAATGGTGAGAATAAAGGTTTTGTTTTTACAATTTCAAAATAGTTACAAAAAACATGTACTGTAGGCATTTGTAACATAAATGTTTGAAAGTGTACCAAAAGTATTGCTAATTGTATACTTTATTGATCTCTGTAAGAAGATTTGACACATCCTTCAGTGCCGAAGGGGCAAACTGTGAGGGGCTGTTTGCAGCTCCCAAGGACACATTTCCGGATCTTGGTCAGGATTATCATAGTTGGAAGATTTTGCATATTGTTTTATGTGAGTGCCCAGAACCTGGGGCTTTTTGCTGTGAGACAAGAGTGCTCCCCATTAAGCCACTGGGCCACCAAGGTGGTTGGGATTCAGATATACGATTTTCCAATACTTTATGATGATGCGAGTCACCGGTGGATCTCTCTGTTCAGATGGGCATGGCTGATAGGTGGATTAGCTAATCAGGGAAATGCATGGTCTGTCAGTATCAAAGCAAATATGGCTGCTGACAAGAAAAAAAATATCGCAGGGTTAAAAACATCATGGATTTCTGTTGAATCAGTGAGCTAAAGTCTGTTAATATGAAGAGAAATATCATTTTGTTCGTTTCACGTGCGCCACTGAAATAAACAAATCTGATTGCACCATTGTGTTTTGGCCTCTGTGGCTTTGCATTCATGGGTCAAATGCAAAGCAAAAGAAATAGGACTGACACAAATGCAATTGTTTTCATGATTGTGGTTGCTGCCTAAATATTTAGTTAGGTTTGTATATACAACATCCAGGTTGAAACATTTCTTTAAAGCACAAATCCCAGAGTCCCCCTCATGTTGCAGCAGCAGCGTTAAACTACAGTAATCTCATCTGTGAAAGAGGAAGATGATGAAACGCTAACACGCAGAACCAAAACACGGCTATCTCATTATCCCTGTGTACAGAGCTCCACACCTCGCTCTGTAATTCCACTGCATTGTTTCATTTCAGCTCCACAGACACAATTACACCATTTCTCCTCTGTCATCAAGCTCTCTCCTATTGTCCTGGTGCACAACACTTCAAAGCACTTCCACCCCACCTCCAAAGCCTACCCACAATCCTCTTCTCTCTCTCTGTGTCAGTGTTCATAAAAAGAACTTTCACATGTGCACTAGACACAGGCGCTAATTTGCTCTCTGCTTTGTTTTTCTCTGAGTAAACATGACAACAGAAAAAGGGTTAAGAGTATTAATTATATGTTTTGGCTCTTGAAGGAAAACTGTGTTAAACAAATGGATCTAACGTAAACTAAAAAGTGTATATGAACCTTGTTGTATGACTGGAATATTTCTCAAAATCTTCAAACAAATGACTTGTTTTACTCTGTAACATATCACTTGAGCACCTCACCCTTTGCAGCTGTCCTACAAAGACAAGGTTGGCTCAAAGTTCAAATCCCTATCTACACCTCATAATGCCACTGTCCTACTGTCCTTGGGCAAGACATTTTAGCTGCTCCCTGTGTCAGAACCACCAAAGCCCCACTTCAATGGTTGCTTTAACTCAAAAAGCACTTCCTACATAGACATAAGTGTAGACATTAGAGTAGAGATTGACATTAAAACATACTGTACTGTAGTAATCCCTCATTCTCTGCATTTGACCCATTCTGCAGAGCAAAGGCACTCATCAGGAAGAGGAAAATGGACAATATTTTTAGCATTTCAGTACTTTAACAGGTGTTTAGATCATTCTGCAAAAAACAAAATCTAGTCAAGTTAAGATGACTCGGATTATGAAAGTTTTACTATGATTTGAGTAAATATCACTTGACAAGTAAAATGATCTGCCAACCTTTTTGTACTTAAAATATGAAAATACATCTTGCTACACTTAAAATAAGAAAAACTACTTTTTGCACTTAAAAATAAGAAACAAAATCGAATGTTGCTTAAATTATGAAAAACACACTTATTCCACTGGCAGATATGTTACTTGTCAAGTTGAATCTACTCAAATAAAGTAAAATGTTCTTAATTTAAATCATTTTTACTTACCTAGATATACTTTTTTCATTAGGGGGCACAGGATACATGGTTGTCTATTCCTGCTCTTAAACTGATTACCATTAACACCAAACTGAAAAGTCCACAATTAGACCACCAGACCATTCTTCTTTTTTAGAAAAATGTATTAAGTCTTACAATTTTAACCTTAATACATGAATTTTACTCAAGTTTTCCTTTCAACCCACTTTACATATCACAGTAAGCAAACTGTCTGCTGTGGTGACCCTGGCGAAGAAAACACAAATGAACTTGGCAGGCGACAGCAGTGATGTCAGATAAACCTGATCATCGATTCGGCACGGCTTACTGTCACCAGAAGAGCAGTGCATTGTGGGTACAACACACAACACACCTGCGCACACCACAGCCACAGCAAACATTTACACACAGGTTTACACATCCTGTGATATTGTTGCCAGTGAATAATTCAATGATGTTATCTGGCTCAACCACAACAAATGACTTAATTATGCAAATCTGAGGCAGGAACCTAACGCAATGTATGCGTGTATGTGTGTGTGTCACTGCGATTGACAGGAGCCTACGGGCCTTAGCTACGAAACGCTGATCTGGAATTTCACATCCTTATCCCAACCGCTCCGGGACAAAACCACTCCAAGACTCCGACCGAAGCGCCCGGTAGCCGCCCATTAGCCACGGGGCGGTTCGCACTAGCTTACCTACAGCCTTTTGATTTGCATAGCAGTCAAATGGAATTCATATCAGCGTGCAGCAAGTGTGACAGGCTGAAGAGAAAAGTGCACTGACGGTGGATTCGTACCGGTTATAACGGGGCCAGGGCTGCGTCACCGTGTGCGCGGAGAGGAGGTCGTAACTCAGGGTGATGGAGGAGGTGACGGAGCGGGGGCACCCAAAGGCCCACCGCGCACCTGGGGTCATGATGTTGTTGTAGAGGGGAGACAGCAGCCTACAGAGAGCACAGAAAGATGAGGTTAGGTTAGGAGATTGTTCCTGGCATTAGAAGTATTTTTTTAAGATTGTACTTTGGGAAAATACTAAATAATACAATAATAATAATAATAATAATAATAATACATCAGTTTTATATAGCGCTTTTCACAGTAACACAAAGACGCTTCACAATGAGGTAACACTAAAACAAGGACAGGACAGACAAAACGGTAATGAGGAGCGGTCATGTGTGGGCTCTGAGGAAAAGGTGTTTTGAGCAGTTTTTTGAAGGTGTTAAGTGAGTCTGAGTTTCTGATGTGAAGGGGGAGAGAGTTCCAGAGGGCGGGGGCAGCAATGGCAAAGGCTCGGCAAATGAAATATGTTGCATGGTAATTTGATTATTGTTTTTCATGTCGTATATTGTCACTGGAGTTGGCAGTCTGTGTTAAGTGTGAAAGGTTCAGTGACAGGGAGAATACTTTACTACAGAACACTGAATACCTGCATTAAAATGTAATTTGTAATGTACTCTACTCACTCTTAAACCAGTGAGAGAAGGCCCACTGTATTCTGAAGACTTTGAATACTTTCACGCAATGTTATAACATATAAGATTAAAAACAGCTTTATATTTGTTTCACTGTTTGTTAAGCATTTATCACGAGAGAGAATGTATTCTGTTGATTTTACAGGGTTCCTAGAGGTTTCTTCAAGTTAAATTCAAGTATTTTTAAGACCTTTTTAAAGACTATTTATATAAAAAGTTAATAGCTATTTCATAGACATACATAGAAAAACCAAATTCTTGAATTTCTGGTCATTTATTCCTCAAACAAAGGAATATGAAGAGTGGAGAGACTTCCCAATAACCCCAGCATGAAATGGGTCACTCTGTAATGTAAAACCAATGTTAAAATACAAAGTGACGGTGTTAGTAAAACTTTGTGTTTGATGTTATGCACTTTTGCTCAGCTAGTTGCTTGTAGTGTTGTGCACGTGATCTTCAGTGACAGTTCGGAGTATTTTGACCCGAGGATGTGTTGCGTTCACAATTATTGGTTTTGCCACTCTTTATTTAGGCGACGTTATTAAACTGAATAATGCTGTTTGAAAAATTTAACTTTTGAGGAGAAATGCGATACGGAGAAGTTACATACTGCCCAAATTTTAAGACCCAGATATAAAAATTGAAGACTTTTTCTAAGTTTTTTGAGGTATTATTTCCAAATGCATAAATTCAATGCTTTTGAGACTTTTTAAGACACTGTAGGAACCCTGTTTTAGAAAGGTAACTGTACCCCACCAAATGAAAATACTCCTGTACTGGAATACAATTGCTCAAAATTAGTTTTCAGAATACGTACTCTGTGTATAAGCATTCAGTTACTTCACAGTACTGCAAAAGATACACTGCCAGCATGCAATTTGTAACAACCCAATGGTAGTTGGTTGGAGGGTGAACACTCAACTCAATGTAGCAATGTAACTTTTGATAATCGGGCCAGTCGTTTGTTTTTTTTCATATTCTTTTTTCTTTTGTTCAGAAGTCCAAACTATTCTGCATAAACAGCATCTACATTGTCATTTGTTTACTTAAAGGTGTTGCATTTTTCTTGCTGACTATTTTGCACATAATTAACTATTTTGGTCTGTTACTTTTCTCAAGCTCTTGTCTAACATAGCTTACAAATTAAGCAAAATGTAGGTCTACAATAATGCCTTGAGCTACAGCTATTCTAATTACTGTACTTTGAATAAAACATTGCAATCAAGTGCCAAGAACTCATTTTGCAATAGAGAATGTAGAGTGGTCTGTATAGATCATTATCACATGTCCACCAATTACAATTATTACAATACGCAGTGGAAGTATTTCATAGTCTTCTACAGTTGTATTGAAACAAATCTATTGCAAAACTAGATTCAATAAATTATTAATTTCATTTTTGTCAATAACAAAACCACAAATTTTACTTCCCCTTTTTTTTCCAGTGCATTTATACCCTCTCAAGGTTTTATCCGAGTTGTACCTTAAGCTAACTTGAGTGCTGTCTCTGTATTTACACTATTGCCACCTCCTCAGTGTTGCCTTCAGTCCCGTACATGGTCCACAATAATACCAGACAGAAACACTATATTTGACGGGGGCTATGAGCTCTTTTATGGAAAACAGCTGTATTGAATCTGTTCCAGCCCCTTCCATCTCATGAATGAAATTTCCCAGTGCTCCAGGCTCCTCTGGCACATGAGGTAGTCTCTCTCTCTCCTCTTTGTCTCTTTCACTTCACACCTACCTCCGTCAATTACTCGCAACCATTTTTTGGCAACAGACGCACTATTAATTGAAACATTTAATTAGCATTCAAACCAGCAGTAATTAACAGACTTTTCGCGAATTCTATTAAGGCTTCAGAGCGTCTACTTAAAAAAAAAACTGCGTGCGTGCTTGTATGTGTGTGTATGTGTGTGTGTGTGTGTGTGTGTGTGTGTGTGGGAGTGTGTTTATGCACTAAGGGCCCCAGGTATAGAGGATCTGGTGGACCATAGGAGCACCAAGGTTGGACCCGCCAGGCACCCAAGGGAGAAGTGGAAAGAAGAAGAAAGGCTGAGGGGTGGTGAAGGAGGTGCAGAGGCAGGAGGAGGAGGAGAAGAAAAGGAACGCAAGGGGGGGGTCGAGATAGAAGAGAGAGAGGGGAGCGAAGGAGGGAGAGAAGGAGGGAGACAGGACTTGAATGCAAAGGGGAGGGGAGCGTATTGGAGATGCTTATACAAAGAGATAGTGTTGAAATATGTGTGTGTGTGTGTGTTAGTTTAAACAGGTTAGTAGCCCGTGGCCTGATCCAGCTTTATAGTTAATGAGGGGCTAGACAGTCACATTCAATAGTGGGTCAATATTTTGGTTTTGCGTTTTATATTTACGTTTGAGAATTTCTTCAATGGAATTTGCATAAAACAGACAATATTTCCTATGATAAAAATATCGTCACAGTCACCTGCTACAAATTGAAATCCAGAGCGTTCAGCCGAAAGTTACAAATAATTGCTACTGTCCTTTTCTACTAATTGAATTCTTATGACACACTTGAGCTCGCTTTCATCTTCTTACATCATGGTTACACAAGCTCTTATGTCATGTTGGACTGTAATGTGAACAAGGTATTCTTAATAAACTGGAGCAGTGGCAGTGCGTTAACCCGTCAATCCAAAAACTGGCTGGCAGCTCAGTTCAATCCCAGTGCAGACCAGTGTATGACAGCAGACCAGGGCATGTTTTGTGTCCTTGGGCAAGACACTTCACTCACCTTGCTATAACTTGACTGTGTTAGATATTCAGATGTTCTTCTAAGTATTTTAAAATGTAAAATGCTCTTGTTTAGATTTAGATATTTTGACAAATGATTCGTATTACAATCATTGTTTAGGACATTAAATTTGAATAGCTCATGTATAATAAAAACTGATAAAGTACTGCAACAAAAGCAGAGTGTAATCATGAAATAAGGTGTAAAGTGATTGATTTTTTGGTACTTTGTGGTTAATTTGACACTTTTTGTTAATTCTTTGTAAGATACCTGAACCTCACCGAAGATGGTAGGAAAAAGATTGTGATATGTGTTATGGCCTTTAAGCAGTGCCATATTGATATTATTGCAATATTTTACTTTCTGACACAATCATTACGGTTTATATATGGATGCCTTATTTTACAGGTCAGACCCTGTCAAATTAAAGACTTAACCATGACCAAAACCAAAGTTATATCCAGGTTAATTTAGGACAGCTAAGAAAAATACTTTCAATTAGCCTTTTTCATTTAAAAACACACATTTTCATTTGAGAAACAGCAAATTTCTGTCAAAGAGAAGACTTGAAGAACCTTGGTGTTTTCACAATATATTTAGTTTGTCGCGATATCAAATATTTCCTCAGTCAATATTGTATTATCAATAGTTTTGCTCCACCTTAAAAGACAGGTACCTTTTAGCACATTTCTTATAATAATACAATCTGATAAAGTCATCTTATCGAATCAATATTCCAAAACAAAGAGATAGAGAAAGTCATTTTTATCAACATTAATACCCATCCCTGCCACTGTTGATCATGTTGAAAATGTAGGTTGCTTCATTGGTACCTCATAAGTCATACATCCAAATTCAAATAGAGCATATAAAACATAATTAACATGAGGAGGTGATAGTGAATGTTTGAACACATCATAAGGATTAAGCAGTGGCCTTGTGTGTGCTCTTACTCACAGTAGTATGTTGTGTGTGCAGTGTATGTGTGTGTGTGTGTATGAGGCCTACTTGGAAGCAGGGGCCTGGATTAGCCACGTTTGCCAGGGCTGGGGGGCAGGATTAGGAAGGCCGAGCTGCTGTCTGACGCTGCTCTGCCACCACTAATGGCATTATTAATAGGCAGCTAAAAAATTCATTAAAAAACCTATTAAAAATAAATGTGTTTTACATAAGACTTTGCCCCAGGTAGGAGGGATAGAAGGAGGCATAGGGCGAGTCTGACTGAAGCTGGGGAGAAGCAGGAGTGAATAGAAAATGAGGGGTTAGTTTGTTAGGGGAATTACGGGAGTGGAGATAGAGGGAGCAGTAAATATCCAAACAGTTACGTGACATGTGACGATTAAGGGAGAGAGGGAATAACGAGGATAAAACAGCTAGACTGGCCACTTTCGGAAATGTCCACAAATGACGTTCAAAGTCTACAGCCCTTGGCCAGTGTTGAATGAGAATACAGGCTGTCAGTCAACAGTCAAAGATTACATCACAATGAGAAAAAAAATGAGAGAAAAAAGCGTTGCTAGACTTATCATGGTTTTTTCCAGGGATTTAGTATTAAACTATAACATTCATAGACCCTTAATTGCTATTTTGTTAAGATATTCATCTAAAATAGCTTAAAAATAAAAATTACTTCTTGTTTAAAATGCAAAACTGATACTTTTATGTAATTTTATTGTCGAAAAAGGGTAGGACAATTTTTTTTTAGGACATTAGAGCAGTGGGCGGGGATAAGTGGTAGGTGAAAACAAACATTTTCAGAACAATGGTAATGCTAATGAAACACGGTTATGATTTTAGCACAACAGTCGTGAACAGGGAAGTTGACTTTCAGCAGTTCAAATATTAAATATAAGTAGAAATCAATGTTTGTTTTAATTGTCTTCTAAAATAATCCAATAAGAAAAAGATTAGAGAGTCTGGGGTAAAGTATTCTAGAGGGTGGCTCCTCTGAAAGTGATGAAGACAAAATGTAAGGATAGATTAGACTATAATAAAAGGATAGCATCACATTAGTAAAATAATATATGTTGTATTATCTATTTATAATCATTATATTGTTTCAAGTGGGGGCAATGACTGAACCGACGAACATTGTGGAAGAAGCTAAATTTTATATCGAGGAAAGAAATACATGTCTTATTTTAACAACAGATAAACGGAAATGCTGCAATTTGATGCTTTGATAGATACTTGTGCAAAATAATTTGTAAAGAAAAGTTTTTGTAGTTAAAATTGTATGAAGAATAGAAATAATTAATGTGTTCTTAGTATTTCCTTGCTTTGTATCTTTTTTTTTTTTTTTACACTTTGATGTCATTTTAACCAGATCAACTCATTATCACCCAAATTGACTGCTCAAATTCATAACAGCAAATGGATTATCTCAACAAGGAAGACTGCATTTGCTAAAACACATAGACACACGTACAAAAATAGTTGGCACTCGGTATATTTTTGCTGTGTGAAAGCATAATGCATGTGCCACAGTGATTAGCCTCTTCAAATGAGTAAAACGGTCGGGGATTATGATCTTTGAGAGAGGAGAAAGGAGGATGAAGACACTGGGGTCAAAGTTTGCTAGCTTGTGCTTTGTGTTTCGCCCGGGGGACATTTAACCAAATCAGATTAGCAACAATAGCCGCAACGCGCTCTCTCCTCGCACACACTGAAACGATATACATACAAACGGAGTGGGCGTAAAAGGGGCCCCAGAAGTGTGGAGGGGGGCCCCGTGTAGCCTGAGGGCCTCATATGGAGCGGAGACAGAGGGGAGCGCCGTCACTGTTAGCATAAAGCTCATAAAACAGGACCAGGAAGTAAACATAGTGTATATCCACTGTATTAAGGGGATGAATAGCTATAAAATATTAGTTTCATGTAGATTTGCCTTTATTTCACTATATGTTTAAGCTTATACTTGCATATAAAAGTACCTAATCAACAACAAAAATGTGTGTCAGGCGTTCATTTGGGTTTAGATATTTGCCTTCTGGATCAACGGTTAGTGAATCAAGCCCTGATGCTGGCAATACTCAGTTCTGTTGTGTTATTGGGCAAGACACATTACTCAGCACGTTGATATTAAATAGCTAAACAATGATAGTGGTTGAGAGATGAATATTGGTGTAGAACTTTTCTCTGAATATAGCAACAACCACCATAAATTTGGCAGATTTTGGACTGTTACCTGATACCTTTCCCACTGAGGGATAGTGGAGCTGAGCAAATGGGGCTTAAATCCACTTGAAGTTCAAGAAACTCAAACTTGATTTTCACTGATCCAAAGATTTTACCCAGCTTTGAACTAGAAACGAACGGGCCCTCATCCTGCATCCTCCATCAGATGTTTGTTAGGCAGAGGTGATTAGGAACCAGTCAGCAAAGGGAATCAGAAATAAAAGCCAATGAAAAGTTAAAGCCGACTTACCAAATTTGGATGAGGAAGGGCCAAAACGCAGACGGCAGGCAGGAAGTGGCACCCCCCGCCGCGCTGGGAGAAAGACAGCGAAAAGTCAGCAACATTCTCACCCAGAGCAAACATCAAACATCATCAAACACACAGAATGAGACACTTTGATCTGCGCGGCCTCCACAGGAAGCCTGCATCTTTAGAAAATCCTCCAAATGTAAATTAATTTACTACAGAAAAAGTACCCCGGGCAGTGCTGGTGTGCAAGCCAACAGCAGACATCAATGGGTTAAATCCAAACTAAATCGCACAACTGGGATGGTGGAGGTCCTCAGTCAACAAGTCAACTAACACCCATGACGAAATTTTACATTATTCTAAATACGCAAGGGGTATGCAAGGGCCACCAATCGTAATTACAGACATCTTAAGGGGCTTTGGAGCGCTACATCATAAGGAGAGTTTTAGCAGGTGTAAGCAGACACATTTTGGTTTTGGAGTTGAGATGTTTAGCTGACGATGTAGAACTTGAGTTGATGTATTTCATGGTACATATAGATTATAGCCCCTGGTTCAGAAAAATAGTGAATCTCAACATGACTGCAGCTGCAAACTTTAAGTAGGAGCAAGCACCTGGACTTGAACCCTGAACATCTTTACTTCTGTTAAAAAACATTAAAGATTTGGTAAAGATGATACGATGGATCACATCTCTGCAATGTGCTTTTATCCAGACTTGGGAACGGTAAAAAGGGACAGTGGTGCTTGAACTGCCCTGAGACACACTGATAGAACAGTGACAGCCATTGAGCATTTATATGACCTCTCAGACCAAGTGCTACAGATACTCGAGGCAAGGTGAATTAAGTGTCTTGCCCAAGAACACAATAGAAGCGTCCAGTGTTAGCAAGACAAAACAAACTTTCTCTTCGTTATATTCCCAACAGAAAACCATGGAGACTAAAATGTCATCTACTTTTTTGGCAGGAATTGTTAGATTTGTTGTTGTTGCATTCTTGGTATTTGACACTTCAAATTTAGAAACACCATTTCAAAACTCGGAACAAAAGAGACAAAAATACAGTGATTATTTAGATTTAACGTTTGATTTTCAGTGGCCGTCATCACAGCAACATGTTTACACTCACCACCACATCTGCCCTGAACCTCCCAAAGCTTGCATCTTGTTCCTTACGACTGACATGCTTGTTTTAGCCCTGTCAGTACAGAAAAGTCTCCTATCTCCTAACTCCTATCCCCTATACCTCTCCTTCACACCGCACACCCCACTGACACCCCCCGGTCCCTCTAACCCGCCTGGAGGTCCTATAATCTTTTTACAATGTGTTGAAACAGAGCAATAAATCTGTTAGCTTACAATCTAATTTCCCTGGCCTTTTGCAGAAATCCTCATAAACTTTTGGCGCCCCCATTAACGGCCATATTGAATCAGAGCGCTTAATCTGCTTCCAGGTGAAGGGTCACAAAATGAATGCGCAGCGGATCCATCACGCCGACGGGAGCAGAGAAAACCGGGTGTGGGTGCGTGGCGGCGGTAAAGGGCACCGTCTTCTCCCTCATAGGTCAATAGCTGCCAAAAGAGTCAGTCATCCAGTCTCCCCTCCGCACGACGCTCGTTCTGCATTTAATATGGACATCCAATTAATGTGAGCCTGTCTGTCCCCCTGAGTTATGGGCCATCACGCGCAGTCTTATGGGAGAGGAGGTGAGGGAGAGAGGGGTGGAATGGGAAAAGTAACAAGGAATTGATAACTGAACTGGTTTTAGAAAGGTAGGCTGGGATTTTCAGTTGGGCGCTCAAACTTTGTATGTGATCTGAAGAGTTTAAAAGTTGTGTCGCTATGTTTGACTCAGTGGGTAAAGCTGTAGTGCATGTGCAGAGTTATTTTGAGTTTCCATTCTTAGACAGTTTGTCTCTCCTCGTTCTCTCTCTCATTTCCTGTACAGTTCTGAATGGAGCAAGAAATACTAGTGTAAAATGTAGTATGGGGTATTTGTATAAAAAGATAAACAAAAGAAACTTGTTTGTAACCATAAAGTTTTATTGTATGTAAAGCTGCATTATGTAACATTTCTGCCACTGGCTTGTCTACATGGCGATATTGCTTTGTCTGGAATGTTCCACAGCATGACATTATATCTATCGAACTTCAGTTCAGTTACTGGGTTGTGCTTTATTGCTAAGAAAAGCCTTGAAAAACAGGCGTATATCTGCTGCAAGTGGGTTCGCCTCTCCACAGATCTGGCTCTAACTTGTCCTAGTGGCGTCACCTGTTTGTCTCCATGGAGATATATAAGCCATGCTATGGAAAACTGAAGGCTAGGAAATACAACGCTATAGAGGCAAGCAGGTATAGTTTTAATTATTGATTTTAATGAGGTTCTTGTTTTATTTTCTCTAAAAGTTAATGTGAAGGGGGAGAAACTGCAGCTTCACTGACTGACTGAGTGTTAATAGGGAATGAAACACATTATGCTTCAGTATAAATGCAAAAATTAATTATAATCCTAAAATTAATATTAAAAAGTGGTAGAGGGGGCAAGAGATACTTTCAAATATGTGAGGTTAAATTATATAAAGGAAATGTAGGAAAAAGAAACGAACAGTCAAAGGCAAAGCCAAAGAGTGCACGAATTAGAGATAATTGATTGGTTGTTGGGGCAAGAGCAGCAGCGTGTGATTGGCTGCTGGGAGGGAGTCAGATTAGATTGGGTCTGGCCACCTGAACTGTGTGCGCGGTCCAAACAGCATTACACCAGGGCCAGCGATATTAAACCTGGCTGGATACAACTTATTGTAGCAGCAACGGGGATTTGTCATTGTACCTCATTATCCAATTAACAGCGTGTGGGCCAGCGGGCAAACAGAAATGCACACGCCGGACCTCCACGCCTGGCTCTGCAGGTTAATATATGGCTACAACTAATAGAAAATGTTACAGAGAAACTTTTAGCCTCGCTGCCAGCTGCTAATACCACCGACTTGCTTATTTGAAATTCATAGAAGACTTGGGCACACTAGGGCAGATTGTAATTATTTAGAATGCAGTTTGATGGTATAGGCTAAGTTTAATGTAATTTCATGTTTCTTTTTACTAGGCCTAAAACATAAATAAAAAAAAACTTAAAAAATAAAGTATAATGTGTATTCAGAGATTATGAACAGTGATAACAACAGCACAATCTTTTAACAGATAAACCACAGGTCCCTTATATGTGCTCCTTTATTTTTACATTGTCAGTGACTATTAGTTAGGTATAATGTCCCCATAGTTAAAGTTAACTGCATTTGAACCTGTACTTCAGAGTCCCAGGAGTAGCGGATCACATCTAGTAATGAACAACTACTAATTTAATTGCTACTGGCTACAACTAATCAGGGGTACCAAGCCAAAAGATGTGCATAGTTTGGGAACTGAATGCATGCAGTACCTCCCACAGGGGTGGAATATAAGGGGCAGCACAAAAACAAAGTTACTGTTTTAGAAAAAGATATAAGGACAAGATCTTTTGAGGTGTTCCTCAAAAAGTAGGTATCAGGAGGTAATACTGCTGAAATAATAATGGGTGCTGTTCAAAGGGAGCAAGTGCAGGGGACGGTCAAGTGATTAGAAGTTTCACCTCACAGCAAGAAAGTCCCAGCTTTGTCTGTGCACCGTGTGCGGTCATTCAGTATCAAGTTTGCATGTTTGTGTCTGGATGGATTTCCTCCAGGTACTTCTGCTTCTCATTTCAACTGAAATATGAGCAGGACGCTAATCTTCCAGGTAGGTGGTACTTATCCAAAATCTGGCTCTAGATTTGATGTGTTCACAGGTTTTACACTGGAGCGCAGAACGGGTCAAAAGAGGACAAAGTTCCCTATGGGGACACACAATTGACTACAGATATTGATTAAAATAATGTCACATATATGAGAAGATGATCATAATATTATGCTTGATCAGAGCAAACTAAGTATTTTCTGTATTATTAGTTTGACCAGTGCTTCTCACTTTCATAGTTCAATCGTCTTCCTTCTCACGGATCCTCTGACTGGATGTACTGAACCTTTAGGAAGACAAAAGGCAATGAATGAAAAGAAAAACTAATAAAGCACATATCAAAACACAAGTCACCCTGCAATCCCCCCAGATTTTGAAAATACTTGGTACAAAGTGAAAAAATGTGCATTTGATTAAATCCTAATATCAGAGTGGAGTCTCTATGGTTTTGTCTGTGCCCACGACCAGTCCCCACTCTCTTTCTCTCAATGGAAAGCAGAGTTATTGCCGGATACAAGAAGTATTTGAGCAGAGAGCCCTTTAAATCCGGATGTCAGATGTTTTTTTATTAAAACTCTCAAACATGAGGGTTACAAAAAACAGGGCAGGACATAGGAATAGGAACAGATGTAGTCAGGGTCCACATGCAAAAATATGCTGCCAACAACGGCTGGATTCAGAAAACTATTGTATCATAGCAGTGTCATGGTTTTACCTTTTACCTTGTGCATGATAGTCTTGCATTAACAAGAATTTCAATCTTGAAGTACTAACAGTTTGTTAATCAAGTTCTAACTTTCCATTTCAAAACCAAATCTGAAATATAATATTTATGTAAGTCATAACTGTAAAGTGTGTGTGTGTGTATGCATTGTCGGTGCGTGTGTGTCTGTGCATAGCATCATAGCTCTGTGTTTTTAAAGGGGCCTAATGTTTCCTGACATCTCACAGTTAAAGTATCATAGCAGCAGAACGATCGCCTCTGGCTAGCGGGATAGAGACTGCCTGGGGCCTTTCGCTACGGGCAACAGTGTCTAACTCTAGTGTGCGTGTGCATGGAGCTGTGTGTCTATTGTGCAGCCTTTTCAACATGCAATATTCTCCCTGTCACAGGCTTAAACGGCTAAACAGAGAGCTCAAGCGCGAGACAAGACAAGGAAATCAGGGCCACGGATGAAGGAAGCCAAAAGACATGGAATCATCATGTTAAGTCGACTCTGATCATTTCTTGGCTTTGACTTTGGGAGCGCTAGGATCTCCATTAACGGCGACGCCAGAGAGAACAGCTCAGAAGAAGTCATTTGTTGTTACTATAATGATAATATATAATGCTAGGTGCTAAATTATTCAAGCGCTAAAGGCTCAGAAGTTGGGGTAAATTGCAGCGTTTTCTTGCCTCAGCTCCAGTTAAAGACTGAAAGGGAATGAGTGGTAATGATGTGCACCGCCAGGCTAGAACACAACACTGTAGGCCTGGGCTGGAGGAGGTTGGGGCGCTGATTATAGGAAATGTATATCCAAAGTGTTTTTGAAGGATGTGTTATTGTGGGGTCAATGGCAATAACAGCCCTTACTGCTAATAATGGCACTGCTCAATACGCTTGTGGTGATGTTAGCTTGTGTTGTAGTTATTCAGTAGTGATTTATGGAGCTTTCTGACCCACTGGACTCATCCAACACACGTCTTTTCCCAAGATATTCAATAACACACACAAAATACTTACTTTATTTTACCAGTGTTGGATTTTTGTTAACACTTTAACTACACTTTTAATAGGTAATGAAGCATGAACAAAAACGTATCATAATCCAATATGAACAATTCAGGTTTAGTAGCTACTTAATTATTACCCTAAACCTTAATTAAGTAGTTACTAAGCCTCATCTTAATAAATTACTTGCTAAGAATTGCACTTTAAGGATTTTTGGGGTTCTTTTAATACACCAACAGTAAATAAAAGCGCATATTATACCTGCATGGTGTATTTAATAAATAACTGCTTTTTCTTGTAGAAGTAGCTCTTTGGGAGAGGTTTGAAATATAAAAAGGAAAACCAGAGATTACAGGATTACTCAAGCATATAGTACATGTATAAAACAGAATAAAGATCCAGACATAATTTATGAAGGAATGTTCAGATATGGTGGCAAACTCTGGGATATCAACATCCAAAAACTGTCTGGATAGGCTATTGGTTCCAGGTTATTGTATTCATTTGGGATTGTACATTGTAATAACACTATATACAAGATGATGTGTTATGCCACATGGAAATAAAAACTATTTTCAGTTTATGCTCTATGATATTGACAGGTGCATAAAGCAAATGTATCAGTATTGGTATTGGAACTGGATTGGAATCACTGGCTCAACATTACAAACCTGTCTCACCTTGCATGTTTTTTTTTTTTTACTATTCAACTACTAAGTGCCAATTCCCAAAATGACCTGCAGAGGGAAACACCACCCAACCTCACCAATCTTCTTGTGTCAATGATCTTGTTTTCAATTCAACATTTGCTTTCATTGCTCCATACAGATAATCTCTGAAAGCTTAAGTGACTTTTGGCCCGTAGGTGGCTGGCAGCAGAGGGACAGGAGTGAGGGAAGGAGAGTCGGGGTACAGTAGTGTATAATGGTGTGTAGAGAGAGCTCGCACGACCGATGAAGTCATTTCACACTGGTTTCTGTGAATGAAATGAAGGCTCCTGATACCATCTCCCCCCACACCCACTCTCCGCCGCACTCCGCTTTTGATCTGTCCAAGTTTTTACAGCAAATCAGTGCCGGACAATTCTCTCCTATATCCTCTGTCCCCATTCTCTGTCTCCTTCTGGATGAGGAAAAAGGCAGGCGAGCCAAAAGTTCAAAGCTTGGAAGAGATGAGATGGGCGCCACTCATAAGGAATTACATTATTGCTCTGGCTCTGTCCCACAAGTTGGGCGGATATACAGGCTGTATCAGAAGAGGGGAGATTTCTGAGACTGGAGGATGATCACAAAGAGCTGCTTAAAAGATACTTTAAAATTTATAGAGATTATACTATCACATATAATATTTCTGCCACTACGGTTACTATCACACTACTACTACAACTACCACTACTACGTACTACTACTATTACTACTAGTCGAGCAGCAGGGCAGTCCATATTGAAGTTGTGCCCTTAGGCAAGACAATTCACTCATTCACTAAGTGTTGAGGAAGTTAATAATAAATAATAAATTACAAAGGAAAAGTACTATATAAGACAAATGCATTATGAAGCTACTACTGCTACTAATACTAGTTCAGTATAAAAATAAAATATATGCTTTAAGAAATGCTTGTTTGATAGACATTAATATCTTCACCGCCAACCAAAATGAAATAAAACTAAAAAACTTGAGAGCTATGAATTAAATCAAACATATTCTTCAGTTTATTACAGTAACGCTGGAAGGGCATCAGCAATCTATGGACAATTAATTCCCACAGAAAAACACAAAGCATTTAGTTGTTATTTAGACATCATTATATAGCTACATTCTATCTCAGCAAGCACCAAGTAAAACATCGTTAGATACTGGAGTTTAAAAAGTACTTACAAAATAAGCTATTATGCGGTATAGTGTTTACAATTCAGTGCAGATAAAAGCCACTATTTTGCAAAGCTCTTTTTGTCTGATTCACACAGTGCTCCACCACGACACGCAGCGAGGGAGGCTTGGGCCATGAATCATGACTATTATCATTAGGTTAAGCACCAGCCAACCCCAAAGGCAGAGCCAGCCTCCGCAGAGCCACGCAAATGAGCTGATTAGGATTATTGTCCCCCAAATGAGAGTGATTAGTATTGATGTCTAAATGAGCACAGAGGTTAATATTGCCATGATTACTATTATTATTGTTATTATTATTATTGTGGTCGCATTATAGGGAGCACTGTTCATCTCCGCTTCATTCACTTTTAATTCCACCGGCTGCCACATGCATGTAACTAAATCTAATAAACAGCATATGCGCGACCTGGTTACGTTTTACACAGAGAGGCAGTGGAAGCATGCGCCTCTGCAGGTAAAGATGGTGATTACAGTCTAAACATGAGTAAAACAATGCACTGTCACTCTATTAGCGTTGTTACAATACTAAACTTTCAACTCAATTTCAAACTAATAAAAAGGTACAAAACTTGATACAACATAATGTAATCACACAAAATAACACTAGTTTATACTTTTTTTGACAACCTTAGACTCCAAAATGGATCCGTCTATGTTATTTTATATTTGTTTTAATTATTCTTCCACCATAGATTGAAGCTGCCAGCCATTATATGTGTTTAATAGGAAGTGTGGGTAGACTGTCTTGCTTATAATCGGTGTTAATGCCTCACAGCAAGATGGTCCCAGGTATGAGTCAAAGACCAATCAGTGAGGCCTTTCTTTGTTGAGTTTGTATATCATCTCTTACCACACACTTTTGCCACTGGAATTTAAAGGTCCTATACTACCTAAAATTGACTCTTGTGAGCTTTAAGCCATGTCATAACGCTATTACCTCATCAAAAACATAACTTGAGTTGTGTTTTGTTTCATCCTTTAGTATGAGTCTGTCTCCAAAATGCTGAAAACGATTCTAGTGAAGGTGTATGGAGTTTAAAACACAGTGGAGAATTTCCTGTATTACCACATGACATCACAAGGTAGAATAACTCATCTTAAATATACAGGGTTTGTGTGTATGTTTGTGATGAGGACACAACATTACAACATAGCTCGGGAAATAGAGTGCCGGTAATATGGAGGCTTTAAGATTAAAATAGTGTTGGTAAAGTACTTGAGTAAAAATTTCCAGTTACATTTCTCCATGATGAGGCCTATTAAGCCGAACAAAGACATTAAACTCCTCTCAGCTGCACACAGTCATCATCACACAGTAACCTGGAGGATGGCTGCAGTCTGTGTCGCCGCAGCCCAAACTCTAATGAAGCAGATGGAGCTAATTCCCTGTTTTCCCTCAAACAGAATAAATAAATCACATCACATCTGGACAGAGAAGTGATCTGAGGAGGGCGCCGAGAGGAACGTGGCATATGTTAATTCACTTAACATGATGGACGTGCCTCAACCCCACCGCGTTGTTTTAGGAGCTAATTGTCGCCGCTAATCGGTGAGTAAACACTACTGATTCAATCTGGTGATACACTGTGAAGACAATGAGGTTTGTATAAAGGCATGTGCCTGGAAATGTAGACATGATTTGGATATTTGTAGTTCCATTAAAACAGTAGTTCATATTTTATTGACTTTCCTGCTAGAGCTATAACTTTCAATGCCTTCCACTACTATTAAAACTGAAAATAACAATAAAGAAGCTTGTGTAACAATTTATTCAAGATTATAATTTCTATAGTGACTAACATTTTATTGTATACAGGCATTAAGCCTTTGTCGACAAACGTATCTTTATGTATCTGACCTAAACTGCACTCACAAGACTACACCTGCCTGGAAGTTCCTGCAAAAACAACTATTTATGAAGAAAAAAGTACTAGGAAAGAGAGTACTTGTATAAAGACAGTTTCAATTTGGGTTTAATCTGCCTTTTTAAATATAAAAATAACAAACCTTGAGCTAATTTAGTCACCCACCAACTTCATCTTTTCTGCTGTTGTCCCATATAAATCCGTATAATCTATATAAAATTATTATTAGGATATATATGGGACCTGTCACTCGACAAAGGCATTGCAGACAAATTTACTAACTATTTTTGTCAGATCTACAGCTCTAGGTTTGTTGAAGTGCTCCAAAATTATTTGAGTCTGAACCTCCAAACTACAACTCTCAAGAGGGCCTAAGTTTTGAGAAAGTTACGGGAAAAATATGCTGCACTTGTTATTTTACTTTTTATAATACAGATGCCCTCCCCAGTGCAACCACGGCTTGGGATAAAGACTTTTAATTTGCTGCCCTGAGGTGGACTTCAAATCCTAGAACGCTAATTTAATTTAACATCATCTTGGTGACTTCTTTTCAATATTTTGTTTGTTCTAATACGTGTCTACACCTGTCCATGTGTTTCCAGTGCTTGTGTGTAATTCCTGTGCACGTGGGGACAGCTGTCAGATCACTCACCTGATTGGCCGATCTGACAGGCATCAAAAAGCACCATGGGAGGAGAGGGGAGGAGGCGGGCTTGCCCAGCTGTCAATCACTGCCAAGTACAAATCCAATTCACCCAACCTGGCATCCAACACAAAGCATTTGTCAAGTCAAACGTAATCCATAAATCTCCATAGAAAAGCTGGGAAAAAGTCAAGACATTCATTTGATATAAAACGCTTTTCCACAAACAGGGACGACATCATTCTCACATAGTCTGAAATGGGACGGGGCGTTTGGTTTGACAGAGTAATTATGACGTCCCGCTGTGGAGGGGCCCAGGGCAGACAGGTGAGAGGTATCGATCGCACACGCAAGAAATTTATCAATGTCCAAATGCGGCGCCTTGACAGGAACCCAATCCACTTAGAGTCTGCAGCGCTCAAAGTGTGGAGGCAGTTCAGAAACACTCTGTGGGCCACGCAGGTCTAAAGGAGAGGAGACAGGTCAGTGGTGAGGCCAGGAGATGGACTGGTTTTCACACACCTTAAAATATTTGGTAATACCACAACAACGCACAATTTCCACATGAGGAGACACAAGACTGGGTCCATGAGAATGAGACAAAATGAGATTTAGACATAATATAAATAACTTATGCAGCAATTCACTTATTATTTGTAATTTTCCTGCTTTGGATATACAGCTTCTCAAGAGATATTTGGATTTTTGTCCAACTCCTAGCTCTTAAATGGTCAGCGTTAGCAAGCAACAGAAGGCATCAAGGAAACACAGGAAACCTATGACAATTATTTTACAATTCCATGCATTATTCTCTCACTTACAAGGTCGCCCTAGGGCAGACTAATGGAACTATGGCTGACAGTCTGCACCACAGACGAGCCGTCACGTTTCAAATAGGAAGTGAGCATGGGCACGTATCCAGCTCCATCTACTCCAATTCACTTTGTATAGAAGAAAAAACATCGCCCTTCTCTCCAGCTCCATAACTTCTGCTATCTGGCTACTCATTTTGGTCTTAAAATGTTTGTATTAACCCACTCTACATGATCCTAATGGTTTTATTTTGGTATTTTGTCCGTAAATCAATAAATTTGCCCCATAACTGCTAGCTTCAACGAGCTTCATTTGACTGGAGCTGAACACCATGGGTGATGTCATACTCCCTTAGTCCACAATGCAGCCTATGATCTGCGCCTATGCACATCCACATAGGCACATTCAATACAAATACAATTTTAGAGATTTGATTTACTGCTCTAAAATAGTGTCATTGCTTATCCACTTTGTTTCCTGAACCAAAACAGTGTGACTGGTGTTCCACTCATGACTGAATATTTGAAGTGCTCTCTCTTGTGTTTCCTTTGACTGTCACAAGGCTTGATTCTGGAGTCCCCTGCATGGGGATACAGTAGGATGTGGGAAAATGGCACAACACAATGTTCTGACAAATGTGGGGCAAAATAAATAGACTTGTAAAACTGAGCATGAGACAAAAGGGAATTTTCAAATACGCCGTCACTAAGGGAGACTCTAGCATGACACACTTTCTATGAGCTGTAATCCCAGCGAGACTGAAAAGGCAACTAAAAAACAACCAGGGCCCAGTTTAAAGCCTGCACTATTATTAATTAAATGTATTTAGATTACTTCAACTAGGTAACTAGGCTGAATGCCCAATATAAGACGATTATGCAATGCATTTCAATAAGCTTAAGGTGACTGGACATCCCTATTTACCTGGGACAGTCCCAGTTTTGAGCCCTGTGTCCCCTGTCTGAGCAGATTTATCCAAAAGCAGTGCTTTGTCCCAGTTTTATACAAGAAATCTCCAAGGTGTCCCTATTTTTGACCAATGTGATACCTGCCAACAGGAAAGAAAGGCATAACTTGTCATTTGTTTAGGTAAAATACAAAAAAAGATGCTTAAAAATGACCAAAACACAAAGAAAATGTGACGATACTGACTGATGTTAGTTATGAATGGTCTCTGCAGAATAATTTTCCTTAATTATGTACTCCTTTCACAATTTTATTATTACCAACCATCAAAAAACAGGGATGTCCCAGTTTTTTATTTTGAAATTCTGGTCAGCCTAAGTAAGTTGCCACAAGTACAACTAAAAGTAAAAATAAAGCAGGGACAGCTAATGCTTGAGACCAGTGAAATAAGAAATAAGATAAACTGTGATAACAGTCTGACAACTGCGCTGCTAATGTGCCAATTTCTAATAATAATAAGAATAATAATAATCATAAATAAATAAATAAAATATAACCTATAAGCTATAAGCTATTAGCCACTTTAGCTTTCTCATGCACTAAACACGTCGAGGATGAAGTTGCCGCTGAACCACATTTGTCTTGGTGCTCTGAGTATGGATCATTGCTTCATTTTATAGATATATACATATTTTGTGTAGGAACGAACGAAAAGTATATTATAGTAGAAATGTTTTTACATAAGGTTGGCTAGCGCAAAGTGAGCAATCGCACATTCACCATCAGCGTGCTAGCTAGTCCAGTGAAATGTGCCAATTCCTGATTAAATATGTACATTTTGATTTCATACAAACAGATTTAAAGATCTCTAATTACAATATAACTTACAGTCGGTGACTCGTACACATCGAAATCTATAAAAAAACGTACTTTTTAGCCAGAAAGTTTCAATCTATGGTTTCAACATTCACACTACCGCCCCCTGGTGACAGGTGTTGTTTCTGTTTCATGTACTTTTTATTATTCCAGTGCAATATATCTTTCTCAACCAATAATTCTGGCAGGTCATATGTTTTTCCAAATCTATTTTATTAATTTTGGCATATTCACATAAGATAGTATAATCACAGTATTGTAATATTATTATTAATACTTAAATTGGATAGAATCTCCCAAACAAATAAGCTATGGGTGCATGATAAATTATTACTGTAATTGGGACTGTATATCAAGTGCTTTTATACATAATAGATTCATGATTGTAGCTGAAAATCTCCCATTAATCTTACTACAGGGGCTGCCACTCCGAATATGCATGAAGGCCTGTATTACTGTAACAGCTGATCTAATATTGGCGGTACGTCGCATACATGATTCCAAGTTCTTAATGAAAACCTGCCATTTTTGTCTGTTTCCATAACATATTTTATTACACATTTATTATATTTGAAAGACAATCCATATGGAGCTATTTATTATTTCCTCTGTAACATTTCTGCAATTTTCCGGATCATTTGTAGCAGTTTGGTCAATATTTCTGTCAGGATTTCAAAATTGGATTGTTGTGAAAAATTGAAATGAAAAGTGTCTCCATAAGGGACATTTGTGAGTGATTGGGGATAGATTTGTAAACTTTTGATCGTATGCACCACCAGGGAGGAGATCTTTTCACAAATGTGTTTTCTTTGTGTTATTTGTCTTCTAGCTCATCGACTTGAATCCGTGGACATCTGCCAGGGGCCCCCGGTCATGTCCGCGCCGCCATTTTTCTCATACCACAGTGGAATCATTTCCCCTTCACACAAGACTCTCCATCAGTATTGACACCAAATTATTGATCCAGGTTAGTCCTCAGACAGCAAATTACAACCTATTAGTCAAACTCTGTACTTCAGTTTTTTGAGAGAGAAGTTTGAAGTCTGATGAAAAAGTTGGAAAGTTATGGACCAATAGACAAGCACTTGCGCTGATGTCAAAAGATCAAGCTGTACTATATACTTTAGGATGTTAGCGACAATTTAAGTTATTGTAAACATTTAAAATTTGCTTCATAGTTGCTGGTATGTTTGAATGTAGTATTTATTTATTTCATTTTTAACTAAATCAACAAAATCATTCTGTAGATTTTGGACTAGGTTCTTGGTAACGACTACAGAGCAATGCTAAGTTAACATGGAGAAACCCAGAACACCAAGAAAAAAATCACATTAAGAGAACATGCAAATTACACACAGAAAGACCTGAGCTCTTCCAGGAACCACACTCAAGACCTTATTGTTATGAGGCAAAATGAATACTAATGCTGGGTCTGTATTGAGATTTGACTGCAAAAACAATTATCTTGAAAACTAATTCGTCTAGCTCAATGAAATTGAACAGTTTAGGTGTTGAACATCATAAGTTTATTATGGAACTTTGTTTGCCAGTTGGTAAAGTTTTTCCAAATTTTGCATTGAAGGCTTCACAGTCTTGGGTGAATGTGAGCAAGCAGATTCCAAAATGCATAATTACTTCTTTTTGGGAGTAAATTGCATGGCTCAATCTGAAAACAGAACAAAAATGAAACATTAAATATAAAATCTTGAGCTGTTTCTATACATTCTGTGAAAATTTGAGGTTATTTCAACAAGAATTGCCAACATTACTGGCTTGCAAAATGGTGTCAATTTTTTTGGGACACCCTGTATATTCCACATCAGTACACTGTGCACAAATCTGAAAATCCAGCTGTTTTTCATAATTTTAAGCTTTGATTATAATTGTGTAAAAGGTTTTTTTGATTATTTGGTCAAACCACATTTTTTCCTAATCTCGACCAATTAAGATAAAGATTTCTATGCAGAAAGGAGAAGTCATGGAGGAAGTTAGCTGGAGTTTTGGCAGAGTTTAGACAGTTTTAGCTGCTTTATAAGATGCTGTTTACTCAAACTTCTCTGTATACACAGTTGTTTTTGCCAAGATTTTACAACCACGTCCCCTTTTAGCGGATTAATGGCTGCACAGGGCATGACTTAAGTCAACCAAGAATTTCTTCAGTCGACTTCAGCCCTTTTATCTACAAGAGTTTTTGCACTGTGAATGTGTTTGTCGAAGTCACTTATCAGCAAGTGCAGAGCATAAACAGCACAGATGCACTTACCATAACTTGAGATGCTCTCCCCAAATCAACATTAGTTCCAGGAAGAAGATCCAGGTGAAATCTACAACTCTGAAGTTGGAGAACACAGCCTCTGCCTCACTTAATTTTTTTCCCTGATGTTTGGCCGTGGGGCAATCCTACTAAAGAGAAGTAATTTGGCTTATCTTATCCCCGAGACCTAGCAGCTTGCTTTTGATTCTTTTTTGTGAGCCCTTTTTTCTCATTTAGTCCAACAAAGATTGTCCTCGTAGATTGACCTTCTCGGTGCCTGCAGGCCGTTGCCCTCATGCCAGTAACTAGATAACACACTCTATCAGAGATTTGAGAAAATCATTGGGAAAGCAGTGGGGCTGATAGTGGCATCAATCCTAACCTGACACCGGGCTGGGTCAACCATTTATCTCCACACAGCGCCTCTGGACACGAGCGCGCGGCGGCCATCTTGCATCGGCTACATCCTTCTTTAATAACCTTGGCCACGTCTCTGTGCAGGCTGAGAGGATAAGGGCCGTGCACTCCTATAGCCCGATCGCACCTTGTTTGGTTTGCATTTTAAATAGATGAAAAATCCCTTTCAGATGTGGCCACTGCTGAGTGTTTAAGAAAATCACTGGTAATGTACAAATAGTGATGTAGAAAGAGTGATAGCTGTAGTACCTGTTTGATATTCAAATCAGGTATGAGATTTCAATATGTAAATCTACAGTAACATTGGATGTGGCCCAGTGTTCTTTTTGTTAACATCACTGTGTACGTTTTGGTATAGTTGAAAATAAAATATTCTAGAGAAATTCATTTATTTCTCATTTCAGTAAGTAAGCATTAGTGCCAGTAGTTTTAAACAAATGACTTCTTCCTACTTTTTTAAACTAAATGAACACTAAAATGGACAATCAGAGGCTGGATTAAATCCTTTATGAAGAAAGAGAAAAATCAGATGGTAGTTTACTTTAGAGCAGTAAAGTAGTGGCTGTAGGATCACGAGATGATTTCGAGAAAAGCAAAGAGACACAACAAACTAATGAAATAAACGAAACAAAACTAGATTTAACATGTTTGCCACTTGATGATCTCGTAGACTTCTGTTTACAGTTGGGGGTCCGCCAATTGGGCGCATGATTCTTTTTAGGGTACCAGTCTCAAAAACCACTGCCTTAGAGAAGTAGTGTATCAGCGTTTTAGCGGCTATGGGCTTTGGGTACTTTGCATTCACCAGACATGCATTCTTTCTCAAATTTAAGACAAGTAAAATTGACAAGCTACCACTGCAAAATAACACACAACACCTCAGTTCACAAACTCGTTAACATGACGGCTAATGGCAGCTCCAGTACCATTAAATCCCCCCAGTGTGTGCCTTAAATGCTTCTATATTGGTGTAGCAGCGCCAGTTTCCCAGCGGCCTCCCAGCGCTAGATCATTGTTTTTCACTTACTAACAATGAACTTATGATCACAGCACCTCCAGGCACGGTCTAAATGCCCCGTAGGATCATTACAAAGCTATAAAACGCGGGCGTACTTGGCGGCAATGAGGCCAGGATAGCTGCAGCATTATCGGGGAGAGGAGCCCGGACACACCAGCCAGCGCCACTATGGATGAGTGGGGAGGTTAAATGGGGCGTCATCAATCTCAATGAAGTGCAATTATTTTCTCACTTATTAATCATTGCAGGCTAATAGCTAGTGGCAAAGCCGGCGCTCACCATTTGTCAAACTTAGCAGATTTCTGTAATTTTGTTTGGTCGTTTTTTTTCCCTCACCCCCTCTCCACCCGCTAATGTTGGTGTAAGCTTTGGCAGATATCTATGGAGGCGGCTGCAATAAGTCCATGCCTGCGAGTATCTATCTCCCACCTGTATAGCAGAACTAACGGAACTTTGCGCCATTTCGCCAAGTGACTGATTCTCTCCATTTCAGAGCTAAGGGACTATTTCATGGTCCGTGGCAGAGCGAGAATGGGAAGGCTTTATTTGCAGTGTGCAGCGTGGACCGGACTGAGTGGTGGTGATGGTTAACTATGCACCATTACAACGCAGGCAATTGAAGGCACTAACAAGGGCCATTTACTTTCATTATAATTGTGCTATTCATTTGGAGGTGCTTCCTTGCTTAACAGGTAGATAGGACGTTTTGTATTCCAGGAGTTTTGCAGGGATGTTCACAGTGCTGGTTCCACATTTAGATAAAAAGGGCGTATGGGAAATTGCATCTGACATAAAACGCGCCGTGCGCCGTGTTAACATACAAATTGTGGAAATGAAGAAAAGAAAGGTGGCATGGGTGGGATTACATGTGTGGAGTACAGTTGTCCAGCTAACCACCAAATATTATCTTAATTTTATCATCCACACAAGTATCGGATCTTAAAAGTCAACACGACCCAGGACGCTATAAAAATTCATTTTTTCCCTAACCACTGTCCCATAATAGAATCAACTATCCACTGAGGTAATTCTAGTAGTTCTCCCAAAAAGGTAACTTCTCTCACGCTTGAGTTTACTGATTAATCAACCAGAACCCTAAACCTAACCTGAAGATTGTCCTGAACAAGCCCCCATATTGTGAACCTGGCTCAAAGATCCAGAACATCTTGGATGAGAGACCTTTGGGAAAATCATGTGCCTTAGTGGGGCATCGGTGACAAAAACTGTTGTTGGTTGTTGTGTCCTTAGGCAAGACACTTCACCCACATTGCCTAGTATGAAAGTGGTTTGTGTGTGAATGTTGGTAGTGGTCGGAGGGGCAGATGGTGCAGATTGGCAGCCTCACTTCTGTCAGTCTGCCCCAGGGCAGCTGTGGCACTACAGTAGTAGGATACCACCTCCTGGTATGGAATGAATGATTAATGCACCAAATTGTAAAGCGACTTTGAGCGTCTGGAAAAATGATTATAACAGCGGAGGTGACACTAGGCCGGTCAAGGTCCCAAAGAAAACACGCTTACCTGAGTTAGGCTGCATTCAAATGAAAGGACAGTCAAGGGTATAACCTGTTATCAAGGGAATAAAATGATCCCAGCTGGAAATTCTTGATCCTGGCACAAGATCTTGTCCAGTCTCTTAGTACTTGCTTTCACTAATCCTCCCAAACTTCTGCTAATTGTTTTGACTTTTGCCATTCAATTAATAAATCATATGTTAAATCACCCTTAAAATGAAATGCTTGGCCACATTTTTAGTGAGCTCAAAACACTAAAGTGGCTAATGAGCCCAAATCGCTATCATCATTATTATTCTTTTCTTGTAAACAACTAATGCTCTCATAATGAATGTTACACATGATTTAGTCCCTAAATATGATCTGTTAAACTTTTGCCCATTAAAACCACTAAGTCTTTTAAACAAATGACTTCAGCATTTCCCCACAGTTTTCTTCTATATCTGAACATGTATTTTAGTTTTTAATATTGAACTACAGAAAATAGAAAGTTTTATACATTTTGTGAATGCAACATCAAGAAAAGATGTTAAATGTGATTTAAAAGAGTTTTTTGGTTTTTTGGTTTGGCCAAGTTTATTTCGAACATCAAAAATATATAAAAACATACATGTACGTGTACATGTGTACAATAGATATCAGAACAATTGTTCGAAAAGGAGTGGGTAGAAGTGCAACCTTATGTACACCCACCCCATTTCACTTTGCATAGTATACATATAACAATTTACAACATGGTCATATCAGTCCTTCACAAATTTAAAGAAAATCAAAATCACAATTTAAGGAAAACACAACACTATTTCCAAAATGAAAGAAAACAAAAATCAAATCCCCTCCTCAGCCTTATACACTGTAAAAACAGTGTGCTTATAAGCCCTCTTGAATTGGTAAACTGTGGTATAGCTTTTAAGGTCATCTTTTAAATTATTCCATAGTTTTACTCCACAGATAGACAAACAAAAACTTCTCCTGGTGGTTCTTGCAACCTGGATTTTGAAATTCATTAGACCTCTCAATTTATAACCCTCCTCCTGCTGATAGAAAAATCTTTGGACACAGGTGGGTAAAAGATTATTTTTAACCTTGAACATTATTATTGCAGTATGATAATCTATTAGATCCTTTAATTTAAGTACATTGGATTTGATGAAGAGTGGGTTTGTATGATCTCTATACCTGGCATTATGGATTATTCATATTGCTCGTTTTTGAAGAGTGACAAGTGGATTTATTGCACTGCTGTAATTATTACCCCAGATCTAGTTAGCCACATAACCCATTGTGAAAATATATCAATTATTGTACTTTTCCTATAGTCCAATAGTTCATGTTAAATTTCAGAAAATAAAAGTTTGCCAGATCAATTTTCCAAGGCTACAATATCATTATTTATACATTAGTCATTTGAGTATAGTCATTCACCAAAAAAAGTTGTGAGCGGATATCAGATAATGCCCTTGGGCAAGGCACTTCACCCACCTTGCCCACATGTAGCCTGGAAGTCTGACTGTGTTCTGTGAGGCTATAGTTTCAAAGAGACCAAGCCATATCACTGCTATGAGGAGGAGTGGAAAATTCTGTATAAAACACTTTGATTCTGTTGCAAAGTAGTGTAAACTACACAGAAGCAAAAATGTATAATATTCAATCACCTGTTAACCTCCACTTCATAGTTTAAGGCATAATTTACTGTCACCCTAGATAAATATGTTCTCCATCAACCCACACGTCAAGGCTTCTTGGGTAATCTGGAGTTGAGGGCATTGGTATCTGTATTTCTACAATCGAGGACCCAGGATCTCCAGACCATGAACCAGACAAATTTAGGACTCTGATCTACCTGGGGACCATGGCTCTATACTTGAGCTGAGTTTTTAGTGTTAACCCGATCTTTTTTATTTTTATTAGGGTATTTCCGTAGTCCAGGTGAGAGATTAGGCGTGTAATAATGATAAAGAATAGTAAGATTGTATTGATGTTAGGGATTGTTGGTACTTGTGATATTTGGTACTGATATTTGTTCAGTCTCAATCTCTCAGTAGCGTAATTTGTCCTCATTACATCAGATTTGTCTTTTTAAACAGATCCATGATTAAAAATTAAAAGAAGAGAAGAGCTAAAAATATGCCAGTATGTTTATACAGTCACACAGCAAACTATTCCATGTCCCAGATAAATTATGTTATTATTGTTATTATTTTAAAGTTAATTTGTGAACAACTATGACCTAACATACATTTCTTGGCCCCGCTATGCATTTTAAAATCTAAATATTGGTATTGGAAAGTATTGACAAATATTGGGTACTGGTATTGCCTTAAAAATCACATATCTGATTCCTAATGTCATATGTTTGTGAGTTAGTCTTAGGGTGTGTTTTTTTCTGTATCTGAAAAGATGAAACCTGGCAGTCAGCACACTTAATTTGAGAAAAAGAAGAGAGGTGCTGCTGGTGCATAAATAACAGCCATGAAGATGTGTGATTGGCCCACAGTAAAATAGTGAGAGGAGCAGTGGTGTATCACACGGAGAAAGCACACAGCCCCGCGGGAGAATGCAGCACCTGCACCCGGCAGCTGTGAACTACCCGGGAGACACATGGGGTGAACAGCGGTGCATATGTGGTCACAGTGGGACATCTAGTGGTGGAGAAAGGAAACACATTTTTATAAGCCATTTTGAAGTTACAGTTGCCGTCCATGAAATAGTCTTAATAACATATTTGTCTATTAAGTGCACTTAAAAAAAAAAAAATCATATTTTTCAGATTTTTTTCCACTATCTGCATTCAATGTGGTCACGATATGCTCTTGTAATATCGCCTTTTTGAGAAACACTTTGTAATATCGCCTGTCTGAGAAACAAATTTGACACATTGACACATGTCTTCCGTCCTTCAACTGAAAATTAATATTGAACCACTTTCTCATATGATAAATAAAGAATAAAACATTTAATCTGAGTTACAATTATTGATTAACAGAAATATTTGAGACTAGTCAACTATTACATAATATTTTCTATCTAGAAGCATTTAGTCACCATATTTGAACCTTCTTTTGGATAAAAATTGATCTTAAATCAACCATCTGCAAGTTAGTTTATTTAGAGCACAGAGTGGTTGCAATGTAGAAGCAAAACTTAAACATGTAATGTTACAACTGTGAAATGTTGGCTCCAATTTATCAGAACGACAGTCAGAGCTGAACTATAACAAAACGACAGTCAGAGCTGAACTACAACAAAACTTTGACTGCTGGCTAGGTGTGGCTATGGCAAAAAACAGTTATGGGCTGGTCATCCTCGAGAAAAAAACAAAAAAATTAATTCTGAGTTTAAAAATGTACATGCCATGACCTTTTGAGGAGAAATCTATGACAGAAACTTTTCACTGAGGGCCACAGACTACAGGCCACAAACATTGGTATGAGGGCTGTATTTGGCCATTGTTTGAACATGCCTGGTCTGGGCATTTCTAGCTAGTTGTGAGACTTCCAGTGGAGGAAAGTAACAAAAGTACAATTTAAGTACTTTAAAATTTTCAAAACTTTTACATTTTACACTACATTGTAATCCAGGACATTTTTGAACTCGCCTGAAAAATAGAAGTATTTTTTCTTATAGTTTGAGACCTGCTGATTGTTTAAATTTTTGTATTTTTTGGAATGTTTATGGTAACATCTTGCCTGAAAGTTTCTGGCTTTGAGTAAACAAATGACCAGGAAAATTAAGACGCCTTTGTTGACTGAAAAATAATTGCTATTAGCCCTGCAGCAAACAATTATTTTGCTAATTGATTAATCTAGTGAATATTCTTTCAATTAATCGATTAGTTGTTCAGAACACAAAAGATCGGCAAATATGTAGTTTTTATTAAAGGTACAGTATGTAACTTTCTGGACGTGGCACATCACCTGCATGATTCCATGGAAATAAAAAGTTAAAACCATACTTTGGAACATTCTCCATGGAGATAGATACGTTTTATGCCATGTTGTGGAAAATTATAACCAAAGGAACAAGATTTTCATGGAAACAAGCCAAAGTAGGTCCTCCTCCAGAGCAAGTAATACCACCTTACTGACCACCTTTTGAATCTTTATATTACAGGCATGGTCATTTTCACTCTTTGCTTACATATTGTGGCTTTAAATGTGACCATGGTGAAGCTAAAGTGGATAGTTGATGCCATCCTGGTGGACTACATTTTGCCTACAGACCAAAAACTGTTAGAATACAACACTTTTACACATTTACCAAATAAAAGTTGTTTGTTACTAAATTAGTTGACAGTTATTTCAATAATCAATTATTTACAATTCATCTATTAACTTGTTGCAAACCCAATTTGGATAGTACTCAAAATCTGCATAAATTTTTCGATCAATCAAATATTTATTTATCCCCTAGGGGCAATTACATTTCAGTTTAATTTTCTCTAAATGAAAACGTACAATTTTAAAGGGATATTTATATGCTTTTACTTTGATTTAACACGTTTGAAGTCTTCAGCTCAATCGAAAAATATCGTTTAACAACCTCTAACTTTTGGTCTGATTATGTTATGTAATGACAACTCTTCACCACAAGAGGGCACCCTTGGTCGACAAAGGGAGGGGTGTCATTAGGCGCTTGTGTGAGGATTTGATGGACTTTTACACCTCATAAGGTATGGGAATGAACTGTGACATGGTCTGCAGGCTTACTTAAACCTTCACGGCTAATGCAGCAAAACCACCTGCGTGACAGGAAGGTGAAGAAAAAAATAAGTCTTAATATTTTTGAAGTAATCCATGATTTAGTAGCCTAAATGGTATTTTAGAGTTAACCTAGAATAGTATACTTATTTAGCATTTTCATTTGGATCATCTGATAAAGTATGGAGAAATGACATCACCTTCTTTGGCATTTTGTTGTCAAAAGCTCTTTGCACGACTCTTTTTTTTCAAGAGGCACCAAACGTGGCCCTGATTGGCCCGCCCACTTACACTACACTCCCTCTGTTGTTGTTGTGGCCCCTCCCTCTCGGTGCGTGAGTCTGGACGGGAAGATAACGCAGGGGAAACAGGGTTGGGTCTGTCAGACTTGTGCACATGAAAGCAGCACTTTCTCTATAGGCCTATCACAGTGGAGCCGAGACGGACTGAGACGATGGATGTTCACGACGCTCCGTGACATTTCTGGCTCCTGTGGGCGTCGCTGCTCTGCCCTGAAGCTGACGTGACGCTGCCGCTCTTGCACAACTTTGGGAACTATGTGGATTTGTTTGCTAGATCTGAGGAGGAATGCGCGGACCTAGCACCAGTCTATACCGTGTGTTTTTTTGCTTGTATCAAACACATTCTTGATCTGGACCGATCTGGTTTGAATATCCGCTTGCTATTTGGAGTCAGTCTGTGCTTGTACTAGACAGGAAGCATGCATCATGATGCAGGGCTGCAGGGAAGCCCTTACCCGTTCGTTTACCTGGGTTAAACCCGAAGGAGGCTGCACATCGTGTTTGCGTGTGGGTTGCACGGGAAAGTGTCGTGCGTAACGCCGACTCTCCATGGCGCAAAGCTGGAAAAGACAGCCTTCAGAGGTAGTTTAACTTAACGTAGCAAACATGAGCATAGATCAAGACGGAATATCTCTGATGGTGCCCTGCTTTGGGACGGGTCCCAGCAAGGACTGCACAGGTGAGAGCTCGACCAGCAGCACTCATGCGGAGACTGGTGGCTCTTCTGTCCCCGCCGCGGGAAGTTTCTGGCAGGACCCTTCAGCGAACAGCGGAGGGATAAGTCCCACTCTGGGACTTTGCGCACTGGAGTCTGGGGGTTTGTTGACCACGGGGAAGAGCGCAAAAAGACCGGTCACGGTGGCCTATGTAATGAATAGTGAGGCCAACCTACAGAACAGTGCCGAGATTTTGGCGCTCCAGTGCCTGAAGGACGCGTGTGATGCGGTGGGCAGCAAACTGGACACGGTCAACTTTGGAAAACTGGATTTTGGGGAGACCTCAGTGCTGGACCGCTTTTATAACGCAGGTGAGTGGATGGATGTCTCTGAACCAACAGCACTGTGCATTGTTGAAGCTGCTACTATGACCAATGTGAATGAACGTGTTGTGCAAACATTATGAGCATGTAATTTGAAACATTCTTACTTAATTCAGTAGCCTATTCGACATATTAAAAGTAGGCCTACATAATGTAATAATTTGAGGTTGTTGCATACTGTTAATACCACCCTTTTTATTTTAGGCTTTTTGATACGTGTCTTCTGTTTAACTTGTTTTTGTTGATGCTACTTCAACAGCCCTTGAGCCCTGTAGTGCTTGTCCATGTGCAATCTCAAAGGGTGGCATCACCTCATCTGTAGCCTGTATATTCTCTGGAAGTTGTTTCATGCTAATAATACATTCATAAATTGGGCATGCCTAGAATGATCACATCTACATGAGAACATTAAGAGGATTTTTTGGAATTATTTGTAATATTTTTCAAGTATAATGCATGGAAACCAGTCTGAACCCCATGGAAAAGAATGAAGTGCACCACAAAATCTGGGGGTGATTGAAGTGTTAGATTTTCCCCCATGCAAAGTTTTCCCATTCCACTATGCACCTCCACCATTGTGCTGACTGTCGTGTGGCTGGACTTTCCACTGGAACCTATGAGTATGAAGGCACTCTCCTATACATTTATGTGGTTTATAGGATTCATGGGGTTTCAGCTTCCTGTTTACACACAACATTTGGAGGACTTTTGACAGTCAAAAGAGGCAACAGTGCTATTTTTATTTATGTTCTTCATTGATTTGCATTGTCTCCAGGGCATCCTGTAGGTGGGTTGTTGCCATACCCAGAGCCTCATCTTCAAATCTTGAGCTAGGGTTGGTTAGGAGGACCACTGTGGTTAGGAGGATTTTACCTAATGTTCAATGTTTTATGTTGATGGGGGAAACAGGGGTACCCAGAGGAGACCCATCCATAGAGAACATGCAAACTCACAGAGCCTAAGCCATCCCAGAATCAAACCCAGACCTTCTTTTTTTGTTTTAACATTTATTTAACCGGGAAAGTCCCATTGAGATTACTAATCTCTTTTTCAAGGGAGTCATTCTTATTATGAAGTGAGAGTGTTACCCACCATGTCTGATGCCAAACCATTTTCTGTTTACTTTTTACCCCTGTTGCTGGATTAGATCAAGTCAATTTGACTGTTTGTAGTAGTCATATTATATTAACTGTGCTTATAATATATTTTTAAAAATTTGCTGATTTCTTTAATACTGGAGCTTCATCTTGTTAGCTTGTGGCCCTGTTGTATATGGCTTGAACTCCTGCCAGGAACAATGCATTTAACACCACACAATCTGCTTAAAATACTTTTCCCAGTGATGGTGTGGTCAAATAAGGAGCAGATGTGATGTATAGTGATTTGGAGCCTAGAGCAGAAACTACAGCCAATGTTTGCATTTCAGTGAGCTATGATGCACAGGGCTGGCATTTGTTACTAAACACTCAGACTTTTCCAAGAATCTGGAACAACAGAATAACATCTGTAGGTTTGTTTTCTTTGCACTTGAGGAAAATCTCCATAGTAACAACCATGTGGACTTATTACATTAGGACAAAAATATATCTAATGACATTGTGCATGCTGCATGCTTTACAGCACTCCCCAGTTTCCTCGAAACAATGTCTGACAGTTCAAGGAGAATCCTAATATAATGAACACCTGGACCTTAGCCTCCTCTCTGTGATACCAGTTCAGACATGCTGGAGGGAGAGCAGCAGCTCTACTCTGAGCTCCCTTCTGGTGAACAAACTTCTAATATAAAGTGCCCATTTACCCTGGAAAAAAAAAGTGTGATTAATAGAATCTTTGCACATATAGTGTGGTGTGAGATGGAAATGTCATCATTAATAAATAGTGAATATAACATTTATGTAACTTAAACTTTACTCTAAATAAACCTTAAACCTATTTAAAGTGTTGACCAAAGACATTAAAGGTGCAGGATATGTGATCAAATTATTGCTCATGTTTATTTCTGTATTTTTGTCTAGTTTATGTTAATTTCAGAATCACAATCTTTCAACTATGATCATAACATACTTGTACATTGTGATCTCTGTAACTTCCATGCACAGACACTTTCTTGCATGCATTCTTATTTGGTGTTGTTGTCATGTGTGTGCACTACTGTGGAATTTTCCCATAATTCACTTGGGACAGAGAGAGGCATTTTCCCAGAATGAGCAGCTATATCTCGGCTGCGCACGCTCCGTTTTCTTCCTGACACAACAATCATCTTCAAACAATGACCTCAAATATAGAAAGATGGCTCATTTTTCACATATAGGGAACCATTTCAGAAGTTGTTTTTGTCTTGTCTAGGCCCTCATAGCTGTGGTATGCAGGGTTTATCTGACGCATGATCATTACATGGAATTACTGTCTCATTTACTCAGGGAACAATGGGATTTTTTTTTAACAATTCCTGAGTGCACTGTGCGAAAAGCTGCTTTTGCCCATGGCTCAGTATTTGCTGCTGTCGAGTGGTCCATCAGATGTAAAGTTATTCAGTTGTGACACTAAATAGTAAAGTACACGTCGATACCGCATTATTTCAACTGAGAGGCAAACGGTATCATAGGGCTTAAAGGTCCTATCTCATGCAAAATTGATTCTTGTGAGCTTTAAGCCATGTCACCTCCTTAAAAAACATACCTGGAGTTGTGTTTTGTTTCATTCTCACATGCTTGAGTAACCCTTTATTATTAGTTTGTCTACATCTCTAAAGCAAATATAATAAATATGCAGAGTTTGTGCATTAAACATGTGTAAATGAAACAAAATACAGCTCCAGGTATGTTTTTGAAGAGAAAACAATGTTGTAATTTATATAAGAAAACAGTGCAATATAGACCCTTTAATTTGAGTGTTGTTATACTGAGAATTGACAGTTTCAATGCAACTGTCTCCATGTCTTCTTTACGTCAGTTGCACAAAACACTAATCACAGTTGTCAACTAGAACGACACGACTTTGGGGAAATTGTTTTTTTCTCTGACAAATATTTGCAAATGATGTTTTCAATTCAGGGCTCAGTTCACAGTGTATATTTTAAACACATCCACCAGCAGTAATAAATTGAGTGAACACAGCGAAATATGAACTGCCAATGCCCATAGGAAGCCATACAAACCATTTTATCCTTAATAGACCATATTTTGTGGTTTGCTGCTTCCAAGATTTTATATTTGTGATGATTCAAAGTGCAATTTTGATTTGATTGGGAGATATTGTGCAGCCTGATTCTGAACACACCATAGGCCCGATCTTGCCCCCAATGTTAGCACTAGCATGAGCGTTAAGGAGGGGGCGTGTCCAGGTCGGGCTGCTGGAGACTGGAGTGGGACTGTACAAGTGTATATATGGTGATGGCATCTGAACCAATCTGTGACTGCTGTGGCATTTAAAAGCACTGCCAGTGTGGGTAATGTCTGTAATGTCTTTGCCTCATTACCAGGCAGCAAAGAAGGCTGTGGGGAAGAGTTATATATGGGTACGATAAACTAGTTCCTGAGCCCCACAATGCAAGTACGCACTAGTCGAGGAACAGGAATACAGAAGTTTAGATGTTATCCTTCTCTGCATTCCTCATTTTGTTTGCCTTCCAGCAGACCAGTGTCTATCTCATGCGCTCCCCTGTCCCACAGCAGACCCACTGACTGCCGCTCTCCCCCGGCCGCTGGACACACCCGCTCAGTCCACGGTCCACGGCTCTGTGTAGCTATCTACATTTCTGATGGAAGCGTACCTACCGGTGACTAACTCTATAAACTAACCAAAGCAGCACAATGGGAATGTAGCTAATGACAGAAAGGGTACGAGAATGTGGGGAAATCCGACTGCATTAGGACCGCAGACAGGGTAAGAGAACGCAATTTAGGACAGAGCTGTAAAGGCCTCATCTGAATGAGCAGTTTTTGTACAGATCCAGATCAAACCAAACTTAGCAGCACTGAGGCGATATAGGAAGCGGGCGAGGGCCTGTGCTCTGCTGTGGGAGGGCAGCGCAAGAACATCCCGCACAGCACACGAACATGTTATGAATGTTAAGTATATCATCCTAATATATTTCCAAATAAAAGAAGTCTTGAGCATGTTACATGCTGTTTTTCAGTGGACTAGTTTATTTTTACGATTCTGGCAATTCAGTAAAGGCGCCACACCAAACTGTCAGTCTGCTCCACCACCTGATATTCAGGCACGGCACACCTCTTGTTTAGAGCTCCACACCCCACACTTGAGCTACTGCTAAGATTGGGGACAAGATCGGGCCCCATGTCTCTTCCCAGTTCTTGCAACAGAATAAAAAACTACAATGATTTTTGTCAAAGATTCAATAGTTACTTCAATTCAATTTCAATTTAATTTATTTTTGTAGCGCCCAAAATCGCAACAACAGTTGCCTCTAAGGGCGTTCCAAGATATGGATGAGCCAAACATACACACAGACATATCAAAACAGGAAAAAACAACATTCATGTAAAGCAGCAAATGAAACATTGTCCAGTCATCCCCTGTCCTTAGACCCTACTTACTCTTGTCCTAGACACGGTGACATTTTTTTCTCTTCCATCTTTAACTTCTTGGTTTTTTGTCACTTGCCAAGTTCAAACACAGAAATGCAAACATGTCTCTCCCAGTTTGATGGATCTACAAATCTGATCATCCCATAGAGATTATACGAAGGGAACAATAAATCATTAACTTCATTTATTGGGTTGGGCTGCAACTAACAATTACTTCAGTAGTCAACTAGTCAAGCTTTTTTTTATTTTAAAATCTAAAAATACTACTTGACTAAATACATTTTAACCAAAGGTGGAAATATGCTTCTATTCTTCCAGATAAGGATTAAAGATTATTATAATAGTGAAAAAGTATTTTAGTGGATTAGTCATGGTTACTCCAGTTAATCATTACAGCCCTGTTACTGAGATAGTTCATCTTAAAATCTAATGTAAGCCACAAACTTACTCTACTTCTTCTACTATCAGGACTGTAATCTCATGTAAGTAAATAGTAAAGGAGAGATTATGCATGGTGACAGAGGACTGGCTGTTGGCTGTCCGGGTGAGGTCCGGCTTGGTCTGTGTCAATGTTGGCTGCCTCCACCCTGCAGCTCTTGGATCAGACTCTTTGGCCTTTCCATCATGAGACCGTGCTCTCGTTTAACAAACATCACTGAGCCTACAGCTGCCTCCGAGCCCCTGTCAGCTGGGCCTGCCCTGCACTAAGATGTTTATCCCTGTGTTTACTGCACGCTTGACTGCTCTAGAGGTCAGAGAGCACAAGGTGATAGGGAATTAGCCTGTAGGCCTGGGCCATGCCTGCACACTTTACCCTGTGTCAACCTCCAGGGATATGTAACTTTAACTAATTTCAATACTATAGGGTAGCAAATTATAACATTATACATTATATTTTAGCATGCAAAAAATTTAAGTTTGTTTTTAAAAGTACACTAACTTTTCTGGTGAAGGGCACACCACACACTTAAATCCAAGGATTGGAAGTATTGCATTATATAATCTCTCTTACATTTATTTAATTGCTTGTCATTACACCTCTCTCTTCAGATCTAACTTTGCCAGAGACGGCATATGGCAGACCCTCTACCAGAGAAGCTACATTGTCCAGTGTCCACCTTTAATATAATAAATCACTGCTGTACCGCATCTCCAAATCTGTTATCTGGTGGTGGACGTAGGAGTTGATGGTGCCCATTAATAGCCTTGCTTTCCTGAGTTTACCCCAGGTCAACTGTGGCCACCCTGTATGAACTGAATCAATATGCATGAAGTTGTAAATCTACTTTTATGGTCTGAATGTGTTATTATTATGATAGCAGTTGCCATTACAGTCTGTTCCTAGTATTTACTCTAGTGTTCTTGGCCATCTTCCCACTCACTTGTCTTCTACTCAGAAAAGCAAGCAGGACACAAATCAGGCAGTCACATGAGATTGTCCCATGCAGCGAGTTTGTCTGCACACTTGAGTTCACATGCTGTTACTGAGCGCTCTCTCTCTCTTCCTCCCCCAGCAGGCCAGTAGCTCGCCCATTGCAGTCTATAAAATGTCCCACTGTGAAGAGAGGGAACAAAGTAGTGCCGTGGCAGAAGAACGGGGCAGTGTGCCAGGGGAGTGGTACAGAAGTGCCAGGTCGAGGCAGACTTCCTGATGGTTTAGTGCCTCTCAGGGCTGGGGCTATGGAGCCTATAAATAAAGACGCTGTTTAGGAGTGTGCTGGGCAGGGCATCTAAGCATTGTCTGCTACTAATGAAGCTATAATCCACTATTATAGTTGAGGTTCAAAATTGTTTTTATTTGCAAATCTTTGGGGCGTATTTTATTTTTTATTTTAACTGCAACTTGCACCTAATTACTGTATTTTCCGGACTATAAGCCGCTACTTTTTTCTCAGGCTTTGAACCATGTGGCTTTTACAAATGCGTGGCTATTCTGTGGATTTTTCTTCCACCGCTAGGGGCGCTCTAACTGGAATTTCAAAAACAAGATAGACGAAAATAAATGTAAAGAAGAATACACTACTTTTTATGTAGCAGATATATTCTGAAAGCTTTTTGCGGGCGCGGGCGTGACCGCACGACGCGGGAGCGGGCGGGAGCGGGACTGAAGAATGCGGGAGCGGGCGGGAGTGGGACTGACCTCTACCATGCTGCTGCACGTAAGCTTGGCATCAAAGTGACTTGTGGTTTCACTGCACAAGAGAATTTAAGGTAATCAATTACCAGTTCGTTTCTGTTTTTGACCTCGTTTTAATCAGCACAGTTGCTGCCGTGTTAAAAGGCACTGCTTATATACAGCTGTGCTCTATAATCCAGAAAATACGGTAAGTCTAATAAAGGAAAACAGATTTACTTAATTTTATCTAGATATTTTACAGCCTAGTAGTATGATTTGTAGTAGTACTACCAGTGTTGTACTAGTCTCTTGTGTTACACATGGTAGCAGCAGTAGTTCTTGTAGTAATTACGGTTGTTGTCTATTAAAGAATTTGCCCATCCATTAGTTGACTAAAAAGAGAGCAGTGCAAACTCTCTAAACTAGTAAGTATCTCTATGTCCCTGAACCCAAAATGAACTCGCAAGGCTACAACTGCTTTGGCATTCATGCAAAAACAACAATTTAATACTAAACGATGATTAAACTCATAATTCACTCCTAAATCTTTAGCGAACTCCATACTTCTTTTTGCTGTTGCCCCATATAATTACTTATAATCTAAAAAAAATAAATAAATTAGTTGACTGATGCAAATTTTGGTTGAGTAAGACACCGATTAATTGCCTAAACAGCTAAAGGATTACAGCCCTAGTAGTAGAGATAGTAAAATAAATAGATATAACAGTGAGAACAGATGTAACTATATTAGTAGTAGGCCTACTTTCCGTAAATTATTTTTGTGCAGAGCTTTTACTCAAGACAAGACTCCATATTTTTGTTTTTTATTCATTTTATTCACTTCTGTGTTTTATTCTGCAGGAGCTCTACCTGTATTTATTCCAGCAATATAGCCTCTCAACCCCTTATTCAAGCAAAGCTGATTCAGAATACATTGAAGATTTTTGACACAATTTGCTGAAAGCCTGTCTCTGCTGTATCCATTATCTTTGATATTTTGTGCATGTGGCTTGCCTTTTCAAAATGCAGAGAGTAATGCCCATCATATTGAGAGACTTCCTGGATGAATACATTTATGTTTCTGTGTTTTCAAGATGTAATGATGAAAGTTTTGTATTCTATTAAGTTACATTTGCTTTAGTTTCTTTGACTTGTACTGCCCCTGACTACCACTGCTATAATTACTACTACTACCGCTGCAGTATTACCGTTTCTTGCAAGCATTACCATTACTATGACTGTTACTTTGAAGCTGAGTTGTGACAAGCTCCTATCCCCTTCCACAACTTGCACACACATGGAAACAAAAGATATGTTTGTCCTAAAATAAGATCTTATCAGCATTTCAAGTAGGACAGTAGTAGCTGCATAATATTTTGGACTGCTACTGTTACATACATACAAATACAGTAGTAATAGTTCAATATCATCAGTTGTAATGCTTTAGGATTGTCAAAAAATGTATATCTAAAAAAACCTAATATTGTTAGCCAACTTGGACCTGTCCTAAATACATTAAAAAAGGTTTTTTTTTTTGCTTTGTTTTTTATCTTAACTCAAACTAGTTTAAAGAAGACATACTGTGCTTGAGCCTGTTATAACTTATAATCTGTTATTAGTTATCATCTTTGACCCCTGCGGATCATTATAATTTGCTCATTTGATATTGCAATATTCATCTAAAATAACTTAATAAAAGAAACAAGTTCTTCCGTGTTAGAAAACTGCGGTGCCCAGTGGGAGCTGATGTGTGAAATTGTTAGCACCTTCTGTGGAGTGCTGCACACCACGGTAACATGTAGCAGTTTTTTGTTTTTTTTTCACCAAATGACTAGAAGACACTGCTGATTCCTACTCTATTTTCCTTAGAGTCAAAATATAGTTTTATATTTTTGCACCTTGACAACATCTGGACAGTAATATCAGCAGGAGCCCTTTTGCCAGAAATTTTCAAGTAAACGTTCAGGATTCTGGCACAGTTGGTAGTAATATTAGTGGTAGGGCAGTACTTTAATAGTGATTGCAACTGTTACTACAAACACCTCTTTGGCACCTATTTTAAAATATGACATGGAAGTTTGCTTCTATGCTTCTATGTCAACATGTCTATTTACTCAAAGAAGTCCCCGGACAAGTAAAGTCATAAATGCTGCTCTTTTATCCCGTCTATCCTTAGAAGCAGCAGAGCCATAACTTGAACGCACTCTGCAAACTGTGGTCACTCTACAACTGCTGCTACAAGCTCGGACCTGAAAAGCAAACCTCGTGTTCCTGGAAATTTGGCACAGAAACCACAAATCTCTGGCTTAAAGAAATGTTCCGCTTTTTAGGAAATATGTCTCTGGGAAAAGTTAGCTTTCCACGAGATCTATACTGAGACTCTTTAAGACAAGACAAGCACTGTTTAGTTTTTAAGGACGCCATTTACAATCTTCGGTTTTATCTAAGACAAGGAATTAAAAGCTGATTAAAGCTGTATTACAAAATGGGAATTCACGTTCACTAGACAACAAAGAATAATGAACCAGGTGGTCTCATAAGAACCTCTGATCCAAACCCTAGTCCCAGAAGTAAAGCAAAAATAAAGCAGGTCCTATTCTGGGGCAGTCTTAAGTTTGTAACACCTGTTTATCAAATGCAAAAAACATGGAATATCCTTATAACGTTCAGAATGAAAGGTAGTCTTTTACTTACGAAGTTTTTTCCTTTGCACCATCATCCCTTGAAATCCATTCTGTTTCTCAGTAATAATAATTGTTTCTCTGCTTATGTAAAGTGACTATACCTGATTTTGGTCCATGTAGTTGAGCAAAATTAGTTTAACCCCAGTACAGATATATGTATTATAAAACAACTCTGTACCGCTGTGTGTCTAAAGTCTTTTATGATCAGAAAACCAAAAACTGACCTGTTGGCATACTAGTTGGTTTTTGCTTTACTTTTACCGGTACTGCTCTGGCCTCTTGATAGTTGTGGAAGGCATCTATAAACTCATCTCGTTAAATATTTAGGATGCTAGGAATGCTCTAGGAGAGAAAAAACTCTGGGCTATTAAAAACCTTTGAAAATGAACAGTTTTTTCACCTTTTTAAGACAGTAAAATCAGGTACAGTGCATTTAATCCATGCACATCAGAAATTATGGAGACAGGATACAGTTCCAGACTATAATCTCTGTAAACTATGCTAAAAGCGTGTGGCAAGACTAACCTTCCAATCCGTATAAACTCCATTGTGGTTCGAATTACTCTGCGCACCACCAGATTTACCCCTCCCACCACTTAAGAACCGCAGTGCCCCTATACGCCTCATGTGTGGTCTGGGATCTTCTGTTTGACGCCCTTTTGGTCTGATCTGGTCTGGTCTGGTTGCATGGTTCACATCCGTCTCCCAGAGTGATCGTCTCCATGGTTACCTCTCTTCCTGTGGCTCTTATGTAATTGATTGTAATGGGGGCTGTATTTACCTACTCCAGGGACTACTCCGGGTATAGCGTGGGTCTGGGTATCGAACTGCAATACTTTGAGTCTTGATGTGAATGAGTACTCCTCTACCACCACTACTACTATTTATACTACTACTTATACTGCTACTACTTCTACTACTACATGCAGCTGCTTATTCAACTTGCTTCTTTATATACTTCCGCTACTAGAACCACTATTACCCATTAAGGCTGATTATATTACTACTGCTGTTGCCACATCAATTGCTTAAGAGAAAAATACTTCAGATTATTGCTTTCTGACATTTTGGGTTTCCCTAACAAGTCAAACAGGGTGGGGGCAGTGACATTTAGAGATTTTTTTATTAAAGAAATGGTTCAATAGGCCTATACGCTTTGAAGGCTCATGATAAATGGATGTAATATGGCTGCTGGAGGGAATTCTGAGCCTGTCCTAATTACAGCTCATTCTCCGAGAAGGAAATGAATGCAATTTCTCCCATTCTCAGTATAACCATTCACTTACCATTGTAATTACCTATGAAGCCTTGTTAGTGTGCTCTTGGTCCCACTTCACAGAAGCTAATTATTTCTTTTGCTAGACTGATGCTCTAGCTAGATCGTTTTCTTGTGAAACATGGTGCTGTATGCAGAGGTCCTTAACTAGCATTATTCTAGCTCTTTTATGATTCAAAATGAGAGCAAAATAGCTAATTTCGCTCATCATTTATTAGTGAAATAAGCACCTGAAACCTGGTTGTAAGCTTCAGAAGAGACTGACTTGTGCAAAAATAAGATTGCAGATTTGTTTGTATGTTGTGTTATTTACGTCTATTTTGCTTACTCACCAAAACAAAGCTGTGTTTTGTTTTGTTCCCGCATGTTTAAGACACAAACTCTGCATATTTAGGCTGAGTTCTTCTACTAAAAACACTGTGATCCACCTTGGGATGTCATGTAATACAGGAAGTGCTCCATTGTGTTTTTAAATACCACACCCCTTCACTAGAATCATTTAGATAATTTCAGCTGAATTTCCAACATTTACTAAATAAAAGAGAAAATGTGTTTTTATGAGGGTTACTCATGTGTGTGAAGTGAATCAAAACACAGCTCCAGGTTTGTTTTTCATGAAGTAATGACATTCTAACATGGCTTAAAGCTCATAAGAGTCATTCAGAGTTCACTGACGTTAACGCTCAAATAATCAAATGTTTCACAACTAAATATTTCTGTTTTGAAGTCATTGGTCATAGTCACTGATTTTGCTTACACTGTTTTTGTTTGGTCAATATTTCATCAGTTATTTAGATCCTGCTGTGACGACAATAGAGTGAGATGATATTGAGTCTACCCCCTGTAACCTCAAAGCAACTAAAACAATGAAGAGTCCCAGATAAACATTTGGCTGCATCAATTAAGATATGCAATAGAGACAGTGCTGCAGTCTCCAGTGGATTCATACCTCTCTCTAGCATATCTCCCATCTCCTAAATCTTTCAAAATGATATTGGGCTACAAGCTGCTTCTGCTTGTAATATATTTAATTTATTTTCTCCATTTTTGGTGGTAAAAAGGTTGAGTCTATCTGGTCTGGCTTCACCCTTGACTGATTTTATGTTAAAAATGAAAATGTTTTATTCATGATTTTAACTGAAATATATCCTGAGCTCATTTAACCTTGCAATGGGAGATGGGAGCTTTTTTGTATCAGGCTGTGACATTGGTCTCTACATAGCCGTATGTCAGCTCAGCAGTGTTCTGGCAGGTGCATGCTTGCAATGGCATGGAGCGACATGTGATTGTGGGCATGTGACTAAGCAGTGCATACTAAAATACACTGACACTAGATATTGCGAGATATTAATGGCATATTGTATTGTATTCATATTAAAGCAGAACGTTTTTTAAGTTGTTTTATTTTGTCTCATTCCCATGTTATTTAAAGGTGCATTGTATAACTTTTCTTGTGGAGGGTCCTTCATATGCTTTTCTCTGTGGAGATATTATTGCTTTGTCTGCAATGTTTCACAGTGACATTAAACCTTTCTATCTTCATGGAGAATAGCTGTTTTTCTAGGTATTTGTGAGCAGTAAAACCAATTGTAATTTCATAAATGTAAGGTTTAGGTGTTTAATGTCATACTGTGGAACATTCCAGATAAAGGATTGACATATTATCCATAGAAACAAGAAGGTGACGGTGCCCCAACCAAAAAGTTACATAGTGCACCATTTAAAGACCCTGCACGTGTATTTTTTTCTGTATTTGTCTTGGCCGTGTCTCGTTTAAGCAGCTCTTGAGGTCAAAATATGTACCTGTTTTATGGTCTGATAATCAGGTAGTGCACATTGGCTTGCTAGTTGTTGTTTACTTTATCGCCATGGCACTGGTCTTTGATGTGAAAGTTGTAAAAAGGTTCTAAACTTATCAATAATTAATGCGCTTGGAATGCATAAGGTTATGTGAGGCATAAGGTTATGTGAGACGTTAAAAATCAACTAGTTCTGTTTTTCGTTTGCCTTAATAAATACTCTTGCATGTTTTGGTTATGTATGGCACATCTTTAAAAAGTGGAATTGACCAGATACTGATTAGAAGCCCTTCCTGCTTCTCTCTAAAGCTTTAGAAACAGGCTAACCACGGTACCTCATCTTGTATACTGTGTAGCCCAGGGTACACCACACACTTTTAATTACTCATAGTAGTATACATATTAGCCAGTCCCTGTGATGGTAAACCCCGACTCACAGTGGAAACAGTTGAACCGGCTGGAGATTTAGCTGACGTTATTTCACCCATGTCATCACTGGGGACTGCTTACACTTTTAATGCCCTGTCGCTGAAATAAATGCAAAAGAGATAGAAGATAAAAGTTAAATACCATTCTGGAAACAGACACCTTTATGATCACATGGTTCAACTCAACTTTTCTACTTAACAATTTTGTAGCCATGTTTTAAACTCCCTCATATATACCGTATTTTTCGGACTATAAGTTGCACTTTTTTTCAGGCTTTTGGGTAGTCCTGCAACTTCTACTCAGGTGCGACTTATATATTACATTTTTCACACTGACAGCCCCATAGACCAAATATATGAATCATATATATGAATCAAAAATGAAAAAACAAATCATTATCCGTTTTTTCATTTTGATTTTAGAGACAAATAATAAAGAAAAGTGTTTGGTGTTTTGCACTGATCATTACCTATACTGTTATATTCCTATATTCTTATATTCTTGTACATTTGTAAATTTTTGTGTTATATTATAGTATATTGTTTTCTACTTATTTTATTCTATTTTATTTGTTTCATGTTTAGTGTTTGTCTATGTTCCGCTCCAAGTAGCGCAGCAATTTCCTAATGCTGTGAACCTGTTCACTCATATGGCAATAAAACCCTTCTGATTCTGAGTTGTTTTTTCATTTTCTTATTTTTGGTTCTATATTGAAAAACAAATGAAGGAATGATACACGGATTGTTCTATATTTGGTTGTTTTTATTACTATAACTTTTATAACTCGCCTTTCAAGATGAAATGTTGGTTCTCGATTTCTCATTTTATAAAATACATTTCCCCCAAAAAGTGTGACTTATACATGTTTTTTTATTCTTCATTATGCATTTTTTGGCTGGTGCGACTTATAGTCCGATAAATACGGTAATCAGATGAGCATGTTGTTGGATTGGCTGTTATGACACAATGTTGAGTAAGATTTTTAGCAGGACCACAGGTTACATTGGTGTGATCGTTACCTATGGAATATGTTTTCCCAGTAAACTATAGTAGAAAGTACTTTATCAACATAGAGCTGGAACATGTACCTAATATACCTAAATCATTTGTTGCTTTTATTGTTCAGTTGTACACTGTGTAATAATGATGAAGGCTGGAAAACAGAAAAAAACAGCCTCTTAAGCTCTGAGTAGTTTGTTGACAGTAATGAGTATTAACGATGTATGAAACAACATTATCTGTTTCATAAGAGGAGCTCTGTGTGTACAATGCTGTGTGTTTTGTGTGGGTAATTCGGCTGCATGTTAATCTCAAATTTACGTTATCTCATATACTTCACTGTTAGAAGTGATAGGCCAGAGAAACAGTGTGGTCAACTGTGATGGATTATTTCAAGTGTTTTTTGATTCATGCTGTGTGTGTGCACGTTGAGAGAGTGGACAGAAGTGGAGGATTTAGAATTTGGAGAGGGGAAAGGGAGAGAGGAGAGAAAATGAGAGAGTAGAGAAAAAAAGGACTGGGAGAAAGGCGAGAAACAGTATAGAGGCAAGGATTGGGTGATAGGGGATAAAGAGGAGAGAGAGGAGAGAGTACCGTATTTCTCGGACTATAAGTCACACTTTTTTCAGGGTTTGGGTGCGACATATACTCAGGTGTGACTTATATATTACATTTTTCACACTGACAGTCCGTAGACCATATATATGAATCGTATATATGAATCAAAAAGGAAAAAAACTAATAATTATCTTTTTTTTTTTCATTTTGATTTTAGAGACAAATAAAGAAAACAGTTGTTTTTTTCGTTTTCTTACTTTTGGTTCTATATTGAAAAATGAATTGGCTGGTGCAACTTATATCCCAAAAATACTATATGTACTGTACTACTCATTTAAGTATTAAGTGGCATAATAATTACAACAGATTTTTCATTTTAAAAGTATCCTGAAGTTGTGTTTTGACAAGCAGGTAACAGACCTCCACCATAACACGCCTATAAAAGATCAGGTTAAACTTCTGTGCAATCATTTCTTATACCATTACTTCCATTACTTTTACTGATACAAGGAAATTGACCTACCTCCCTCTAAGAAATCTTAAAACAAACCATGATTGTGTTTTACCTTGCGTCGTCTCATATCTCCACTCTGCAGGAGCCTCTGTCCCTGCAGACTTGACTGACACTTGACTATAATTGCTGTTATTGACCTATTGATCCATATCACATGGGCTGACTCCGGGTGGTGACACTGGGATATTGGTGTCGTGCAGTCTTAGTTGAAAAGGCAAATCAATAACTCCTTTAGTGCTGGAAAGATTCTGTTTGATGCACACCTTCAAATCAGTGTGTCTTCTCCTGTATTGAGTGTAAAAGCTATAGTTTATAACACCTCATCACAGGAAGAGCCAGGGGACACAAGACAGTAGTTAGTGTTGTTCATTTAAGTGAGATGCCAGTACCGAGCAGCCAATAAGCTTCAGTCACAATGGCAGTAATGCTTTACAAAACAACTGTATGGTCAGACAGTGCATAGATTGAAGAAATGAAGGAAAACAGTCATCACATAAACAGAACATTAATTGCACTATTTAAGTTTTTGGCTGGTTTCTGTGGATCAAAAACATACCTGGAGTTGTGTTTTGGAAGAGCATTTTGAGGTTTGGACAAACATGTGGACAAACATGTGTGAATGAAACAAAACACAACTCCAGGTACATTTTTTATGATGGCTTGTATATATATATACATATATATATATATATATATATATATATATATATATATATATATATATATATAAATTATATATATATATATATATATATATATATATATATATATATATATATATATATATATATATATATATATATAAAAATTATATATATATATATATATATATATATATACATTTTTTTTTTTTTTTTTTTGTCACAGACAGTTGTAGGCTTCAGGGAGTCAATGTCCTTTGGCACCTTAGGTAGAAAGCCCCCAGGGAATGTGCAATACTCACCTTTACACTTTTAGGCCCCAGGGAATGTGCAAAATATGATAATTATGGGAATGGTGCAATATTATCAAATGTTGAATGGTTGTTTTTCTTGTGAACTGCATTAATTGATGTGCCCACTGTGTGTGTACTGTATGTTATATGTCTATATGTGGCATGAGTACCCTTGTCCCAAGACAATTTTCTCCCAAGGGAGACAATAAAGGCTAATCTAATCTAATCTAATGTCTAATCTAATCTAATTTGCCATGTATTTACTTCACTGTGCCGTGTTTTTGCCCTCCTTGTGTCTCATTCATCCCTCTCTCCTCTTGCCTTTCCAGACATTGCCGTGGTGGAGATGACTGACGCTTTCCGCCAGCCCTCTCTCTTCTACCACCTGGGCGTACGCGAGAGCTTCAGCATGGCCAACAACATCATTCTGTACTGCGATACCAACTCCGACTCCCTCCAATCCCTCCAGGTAAACTAGGCCATGTTATACAAGCCCAATGCAATCACAAAGGCTCATGTAATAGTAGCGATTAGAGGCGAAAACAGGGGACAGCGGGCAAGGACAAAGCACACTTTTTTTGACATCTGCGGTTGTTTAGAAAATACAATGAAACATAATTTACTTACTGATGAAGGCAAAACAGGGTTGAATGGGTGAATAAACAGTGATTGTATTTATATAAGAATTAATGACAATAGAATGGCAGTAATTTACCAAGGTTATGCTAAATTACATACAGAGAACAGAGTGCAATTTCAGAATACATGCTGGTGACAGATTTGACAGTGGGTCTGACTTTTGATGCATAGCAGTAAATCAATTTATTCTGGAAAAAATCATGTCTTTACGTACTAAAAAGGAAATTAAAACTGTAGCATTTAAGGAGGCATGTGCAGCATGGTTAGTTCATGACAGTAGCTTGCTCATAGTGAATGAATGGTCACATTCACAATATGAAAAATGTATTTTGTCTCTTGTCTCACTTTGATTTTCCAGTTGCAAGAATAAAATTTTACTTTTAAGATTTCAATTTTACTACTGCCCATTGCTTAGATTTGCAGATATTTTGTGCTCTATCCTCTGCCCTTAATCATGCAATTTCCGTTTTTGAGTGAAGAATGGTTTTGCTTATTTCTTGGACGAATACCGTATACTTCTACCTACTTGCGTAACATTATTTTGAAGTAACAATACAATGTTTGGCTACCAACCTTTGTGCATTGGCTGTTATTTAACCTCTACAAATGAGTTACATGTAATAAAACAAAATAAATAATAATAAATTAAACCAGTTGCTTTCATATGTGCGTGTGAGGTATTGTAACAGTAATTTTGACTGTATTTTGCATGGTCTGTAGCTCTGGGTAGACAAGGTGGAGTTCACACCATTTAAACAGCTCCTATACAGCCACATTCAGGGGAACACTGCAGTCTTTATTTAGGTTATGGTTTAGGAGTCATAGCACTTTTATGGCGACAGGGATCCTCTGCCAGCGACCACACAGTGTACTCAGCATAATGTACAGCTCATATAACAGCGGGTGTAGGCAGACCTTAAACACTCATGTTATTATAGTTTTTTGTTTTTACTTCCTTATAGCTGTTGTTTTTACATGTCGAAAAGAGCTATACATTTTTTTTTCATGTAATAAAGTACATTGTTTGTATTGCCCTAGTACAGATATATTGTAAAAACAGCTCCTGTGGTCAAAATGATACTCCTGTGTCTGCATTTAATTAGAAAGTAATTTTATCCTCCATGAACCAGAAAAGAAAAGGCATTGTTTGCATGCTAGTTGTTAGTACAGTAACTGCAAATCTCTGTTCTATCCAAGCAGGCGTGTCCAAACAAAGGCCTGAGGGTTAGGGTTAGCCAAAATGTGGCCCTCAGGCCAATTGTTTTGGCCCTCTTACAGGTGAATTGGCCCATACTGAATTGGCAAGTAGTACTTTTTACTGCATGTTTTTGAAATCTACCTTGATCAAGCAAATTTAGTGTGTCCTTTTGAGTGTCTAAGCATGAACAAAGGCCTAGAGGGTCATTCAAACCTGTTATAAATGCACTGATTTGAATTACTCACTGTTTGACCCTCAGTCTATGACCCTTGATTGGCCCTCACACTGGTCTATGTTTTAATAAGTGGCCCTTGATGAAAAAGGTTTGGACACCCTTAACTTAAAGCTATGAAACACACACTAAGAATACAGTGGAAGTTAGAAACTAGTGTTTTACATGTACAAAACAGGTACAGCGCTTTTAATGTGAAGCTTTTCCAATCGTGACGCTTTACTAACCTGCCTAGACTATCTTGGGCAGTTGTTTCTCTGTCATGGTTCATCAGCTGGAGAGAAGGACAGGACTGTTTTTAAAGGGTCTATAATGCACTATTTTCTGATTTGTTTTAATGTTGGGTCATCATCACATACCTGGAGTTGTGGTTTGTTTCATTCATGCATGTTTAACAAATAACCCCTGCATATTTCTCTTGTCTCAAATGGAAAACACTGACCTGGAATTGCCAATCTCTACTTATTAGGTAAAAGGTAACTATTAACTTGTAAACTATCGCTTCATAACATCACAAGGTGGAATGGAGCATTTTGAGATGTAGACAATTTAATAATAGAGGATTACACAAATGTGTGAACGAAAAAAACACAACTCCAGGCATGTTTTTGATGAAGTCACAGGATTATAACATGGCTTAAAGGTCACAAGAGTCAATTTGCACAATATTGGACTTTCAAACAAGACAACAAATTGAGTTTCCAAATATATCCATCATATTCTTGTAATTGTATTCTCCAGGCCACTTTGTTCTACGTAATTTTTTTGACTTTCAAAGGGATGAGCGTTTGAATATTAGAACAGTTGTGGAGTATCCTACAGTGCCTTATGTTTTTTAAAACTATGTTGTACAAACTATAAAGCAGTAAAAGCATATTAATCCCAGGTTTGTATCTACAGAGTCAAAACTGTAGCACATAATGCCAGTTCTGAATATTTATGGATGTACATTGTTGTATAATATTGCAATAACTATGTATTTTTGTGCAGCATTTGTAGGTATTGCTCTTGGCTTTGAAATGATCCCACAGTCTTTAACAAAAGACCTTCCTCAAATAAATCACAAAACGTACATTTTAACAAGCAGTCCTCTGTTACTAAAACCAGTCTGTCTTCTGGTCACATTTGGTAAACTGCCTGCAGAAATAACAGTTCTTGTTTGCTAATTGCCTTCTTTTTCCTTTCTGTTTCAGGAGATCATCTTCCAGAAGAACACTGTAAGTACCCGCGGCCTCTGCCTTTCTCACATAGTCATCCAGTTTTCACGCATACACAATCTGCAGCTCAAACTGTCTAACGCCTAGTGCCTCCTTTTGCACTGCTAAAACTCATTAGGGCTGTACAACCTTATGTTAGCGTTTACATGTTTGTTTTTGTGTATAAAAAAGGTGAGCAGTTGGAGATATTTTTAACAGTAGTCTCAGAAGTGATAGGGAGTGCATTGCAGCCACTTTGACGCATGTTTTTGACTTGCAAAAGGTGCAGCATTCAAATAAGCTCTCTTGGGGTGTGTCCCAAATAGGTGATTTTACATAACACAGAGATTAAACCACATGTACACATGTATACTGTACTGTACTTTAATCCAGTTGGTAAAAATTGAAGTTATATCATTGACTGATTGATCTTACACTCTTTATTACTGTATTAGGCTTAGGAGTTTGTGTATTAATTAAGTAGTCACTAAACCTGACTTATTCTTAATTTAATTTGTCAAAGTTTTTGTTAATGAACTTCAAACAAAAGACGTACTCGAACACCACATTCACGTCCAAGGACCAAGCCCTGATCTAAAATGGGATTGAACCATGAATCTTTTAAAAATATGATGACCAGACCACTTTAACCCCTGAGCCACTGTTGCACTAGTTGTATATTGTACTTCCCAAATCAAATTATTAAAATAATTGTGCATCATGGTTGCAAATTTGTAGAGCTTCTTTTGTCTGCTTAAAGTCATAAATTTAACATGTATTGCGGACTAGGTATTCAAAATATTGTATTTCTGTGATTGAAGTGGCAAAAAATAAATTAGTACTCTGAATACAAGTTGCATTGAAGTGTTGACCCAAAATACATGGGCAACTTTTCATAAGATTTCCCAGAAAATATAAAAAAGCTTTAGTCCACCACTTTACCTATGCAAACAGGAAGCTACACAAAACTGAAAGTAATATATCATGAAAAGGAATAGATAGCAGATTGAAGCTTTCTTAGAGTGCCTTATGAGAGAAGTTCTGTTCAAGGGACATCGCTGCAATCAGCAGAACGTTACTGAGGCAGTGTGGATGTAATGAAAGCTGGAGTAATCACTGAAGAAGGGCTCTTCAGTGGCAGCAGTGTGAGCGAATTGGAGATAGATTTGTAGTGTGCACTAAAAAGGCACCAATGAACCAGGGCCAATTATCATTCTGAAGGCTCACTCCCCCAAGTGAACTCTATCTCTGCTTTTCTATGACTCAAGTGTATCTCTCACTATGGCATTTTAAATAAGTGTATTGGAATGGCAGTCTGGATTTCCATTTAAAGGAAATACAAATGCGCTATCATGCCTAATTGCTAAGAGTCATGACAAGCGTTTCTGTCAACTACATCTACCAAGTACTGCTTCCACAATTGTAAAAGTATAAAGTTGGCTATGGGTGAAAAATGCTACTCAAAATACTTCCGCTAGTTATTTTAAAGCATCTTTTTTGCAAAACCTGATTAATTAAACATCTTCTCTCATAGTCTCATAGCTTTGGCCAGTCAGCTGATGCAGTGTTTTGTGGAGAGGAGCAGGGCAGCTGTGATCAGAGATAATTCATACGTCGTACTTGTTTTGTACTCACTAACACTGGTGATTTTAGTTGTAGCTAAATATAATTATGTTACTAGAATTACCCAATGTTTAAAAGTATACTTGCTCGTAGAAAACTACAATTATTTCAATTACAGTAGCATGAATATATGTAATCAGTTACTTTTCACACAGCAGCAGTCTTAGTAGCACACTGGCTCTCAAACCTGAACCAAAACACATTCTGAGTACCCGTTTCAAGGACAAAATGTTCACTTTGGGTCAGTGGTTAAATATTTTGCATGAAGTTGAATACAGCACAAATGATCAACGGCAATGAACTGTGAGAACCAGACCATTAGAAAAAATAAATGTGCTGTGTTATTTTTGTAATTTAATGTGTGTAACATGTGTAGTATGTGCAAAGTTCTTGTTATAGCCCTCTGTTGCTGAGATGAATCCAGAGAATGATCCTATTAGTTCATAAAGCAATTGAGACAAGATATGGACTTTGAATGTACTCTGATTACTACCAATCTATACCCTAGATCTTCTTATTATCACTGCTTGTAAATATATTAAACAGCAGATCATATTTCAGTGTCATCTCAAACAGTACAAGCTAAGCCACAATTCTCATCATTTATTTCTTTATTTCTTTAGTCTTATCAAGAGCTTAAACTCCATGCCACATCGCACGTCTTTAAACCCCACAACTTGTTACCCCTGTTCCAGACAGGTGCTAACATTCTCAGCCCTCTGCCACTGCTGCCATTGTGATCACCCCAGAACTGCACGAGTCACGGAGGCTAAAATTAGATGTCTGCCCGTTGACACCCGGCACAATCACGTTGGAACTTGGAGCTGCTCGGAAATGCATGCGCTAGAGCGAGGGGTGATGTCATATCAGGACAGGGGGAAGTAGTTTGAATCTACATGCCTCTCGTAGCTCTACTGCTGCACCTAAAGCCCTTACTTCCTTTTTCTACGAACAGTGACAGTTGAGAGCAATCTGGAAGTGAAAAACATTCAAAGGATGCAGCTGAAGATGTTTTTGCATCAACAAAAAATACAGCTGCAAAGCTTGGCTTTGCAGTGTAATGATAAATATTTTATGCTGGAGCAAAAAATGTGTGAGAAAAATGTACAATATGTGGATATGACTATGTTTGTGTAGTGTGCAGCATATGGTTAGCCTAAATAGCATGTAAAGTGGATTCAGTGTATTATTCAGGTGATGATTCACATTATGATACAGTATTGCACATGCATATGGGGTATTTCTAATAGAGTTTACTCAAATAAAAGTACACAACAAAAATGATGCAATCTGTTCTACTTCTAGGGGTGTTTGGTTATGGCAAAAAATCACAATCATATTTTTTTTTTCAAACAATGATTTCTGTACTTTCAAAAAGTTATATTTTTTGGGACACAAACAAGTGTTTTTTTCCCAGATTTTCCACCTTCATAATGAGATTCCTGTCAATATAGCTCACTTCTCTTCTCTCGACCAGAAATAGGTAGCTTGCCCTCTCCAGGTCGGTGGAGAGTCCCTGCCTCACGTGGAGTAGTTCACGAGTCAGGGGAGGATGGAGCGTGAGATTGATCGGTGCAGCGTTTGCAGTGGTCGCTGTATCGAATTGTTGTGGTGAAGAGGGAGCTGAGGCGGAAGCCAAAGCTCTCGATTTACCGCTCACTCTATGTTCCTACCCTCACCTATGGTCAACAGCTTTGAGTAATGAAAGGACAAGATCGCCACAAAGTGGCCGGGCGCTCCCTTAGAGATAGGGTAACGAGCTCAGTCACAAGGGAGGTTGGAGTAGAGCCGTTGCTCCTCCAGGTCGAGAGGGACTAGCTGAGGTGGCTCGGGCATCTGTTCCTCCTGGATTGCCTCCTTTGGGGAGGTGTTCTGGGCACGTCCCACCGGAAGGAGGTCACGAGGAAGACTCAGGACACGCTGGAGGGACTATGTCTCTCGGCTGGCCTGGGAACACCTCGGGGTCCCCCGAGCTGGAGATGGATAGATGGATGAATGGCACTCTGAAGGGGGAGTAACTTAGCGTAGAGAGCAAAGGGAGGGGGGACTCAGACCATCAAAGATAAAAATGAAACTTGTAATATGTTTTTGGCGACTGTAACATTTTCAACAATAAAAGTTTAAATGTTAGCAGTTAATATCCCATAGAAATAAAATACCCCCTCTTTAATAATGATATTAAATTCTGTCTGAGATTTTTATTTATTTTTTTATAATAGTTTAAGTAAAACAATTAAAAAGCAAAACACATCTCACGCTTCCTGTTTCATCCGTGATATTTGAGTCGTCCATTATTTGGCCAGTGCGCAACATACTGCAAGTACAAAAGCTTTTTCTACTATGCCCAAGAACAGAGCTTCTGATCCTGAATGAAGTGTCTATTTAAATGACCTTCAGTGGAAATAAACCAGCAGGGGACAGTTCGGTGCACAGGGAGGACACAATCTGCTCAATCTGTGCTAGTAATTAAATACCAGGCATGCCATTTCTTTCATCATTTCATTTTAAGTCCTTTATTAATCCTGTTTCTATAAGATTAGTGTAAAAAATACAATAATCCTTCATTGTCTCAGATAGATCACAGATTGTAACGTTCCTCAATGTCACCGGAAAGCTAATAGTCATACAACCTATGATACGCATTTCCAAATATGGTGTTTATGGCCAGTATTACAAAACATGAATCACAGTTTCTTTTTTAATGTAATGGAAATCAGTCACAATTTTCAATAACATTTAGTTTTGCCTCAAATACTATAATTCTAATGGTAAATTCTAATGGTAAATAAAATTGTCTTTTAATATTCCTGAGCAATACAACAATACAGACTTTTAATAATTGCCTTAAAGGTGCAACTTTTCTGGTGGAGGGTCCCTCAAATGCTTTTTTCCATGGAGATGTTATTGCTTTGTCCAGGATATTTCACAGTATACTATTAAACCTTTGTATCTTCATGGAGACCAAACCAGACCAAGTTACACTTCAGATCTGTGGAGTGCTTTTTGAGAAATGTGCTTTTCTGTTGTTTTCAATGTATATGTAGTAGGGGTGTAAAAAAAAAAATCAGTGCTAGTGCACAGTTCTCGAATTGATTCAAAATGCATCTGAATTGATTTTTAATATAATATTTTTCACTAAAATTTGTTGCATAAAATTAGTTGCATTCACTGTTCTCATGATTTTAAAAAGGTAATAAATTATATTTCATACAATCTTGGTTCTCGTGAAGGTGTAGTCGACTATATTATTAGAAGTAATTATTGATAAATTGCGATATATCATCCATTGTTTTAGTATTGTATATATTGTGATATATTGAATCGTGACAAGCACATCATGATATGTATTGTATTGTACTGACTCAAGGCAATGCACACCCCTAATAGGTAGTATGTACTGTATATAATTATTGTTTCTCTCTTGGCAGAAACTCGAAATAAAAACAAATCAGTCAGTCAATCAATGTTATACTCCCGGTCGAGCAATGACATATCCATAGAAACAAGCAGGTGACAGACCCCCAACCAAAAAGTTACACAGTGCACTTTCTTCCCCCAAACGTTTGAACCAGATGTTTTTACTGACAGAGGATCGGCGGTGGACCTCTGGATTAAAGAGCTCCAACCCAATGACAATTTGAAATGATCGACAAATAAATCTATTTTATTTTTCATCCACATACTAACATAAAACACTTGCTTACTTCCAGTGAAACTTCAAATTTCAGTCTTATTTGCACATCGTATGCCTGTGCAGTATGACGCATGTGTTTCTGCTTCTCTCTGTTTGCTCTGTGTAAACTCTGTGTTTCCCTTTTCTCATGATAACAAGCCATAACAGCAGCATTTTGTTTCTCATGTAAAACTATTTTAGATTTGACCTTTTTACCATTGGGGGAAGTTTTTTAGTTTTTGATTAATGGATGTTCTGGGAATGAGGTGCTCTGAGTGTTCCATATACATGATAAACATGATATTTAGTTATTGTTTATTTTCACATGTAACTACTATATTTTATTATTTTTATCTTCACAACTGTAGCATTGTAGCTGGGTACATGTTTTATAATTATGCAGATGTTCCCTCTGTCTGGCGCATGCAGGCTGTTGTCTACAAAGAGCACAGGCTGGCCATTTTATTGGAACAAGTACAAAAAGAAGAAGTCCATATTTTAATCTATTTCAAAAGCCAAATAAATCGTTTTCGTAACATTTACTAAAAGGACCATTTGCAGCTTTGCCTTTAGATGTTGAAATCCAAATGATACACCCACATTTGCATTAGCCTCTCTCCTGTAAGCCCACTCAAAGTAGATCCCTCAAATGCATGAGCCATTGAGAGGGCTTACTGACAAGTCGAGCATAATTATACATAAAAAACTAAATCCTATTGAATAGATGAATACAAACCTCTACCCACCTTTATTTATTAATAAAACCCACTCTTATCTATATAATTTGGCAACGTCCCAAGTTTGTAAGGGGCATCAGCTGCTCTGAATTATTTTGTGAAGTGGCCTAAAATGTTAGAGCCAAAATGCTGCTTCCTTTACTAGTTTACAACTTTAAAGGTGCACTTTGTAACTTTTCTTGTGGAGGGTATGCCACTTGATTGTCTCCATTGAGATTCTGTTGCTTTACCTGGACTGTTCAGCAGTATAGCATTAAGCTAAAACAAAATTACATCAAAGCAGCAATAGTATGTAACTGCAGAAGTGCAGCATATGTATCGCTTTTCATTATGGATGCACCGAGACCACTTTTTTGAAAACCGATACGAGTATGATCATTTCTGTACTTGTCAATACTGATTACTGATATCGATACTTTAATCCCATCCCTCATGAACATACGCTGAGTGCGTTTACGGGCACATCAGTATGCCGGTTATTAGCTATATCCCGGTTATGGCAGTATTTGGGATATGCTGTTTACATATGCACTGAGAAACTGGGATACTCATACCCCTGATAAAACATAGTATTCCGGTTTATTGACATAATCTTATAAATACACAAGCACAAATAATATATATTTAATAAACCAGGAAAAATGCAAACAGCCATGATATTATAATGTGTTTAATGCAGCTTTGTGCACAGTCGAAACATAAAACCACACGGCTAATTTGCATAAACTACAAATGATGAATAAAACTGCTCGCTCCTTGTGTCGCTGATGCTTCAGCTTCTGTCGGACTAAAGGACACGACTCAGTGGAATATGAGTGTTCTCTCTGTGACAAAGGGATGTGCTGCTGGTGGTGAGTCTGTTCTGTGCGTATTTCGCGTTGCAGATGGATCATGTTAGACTTTTCAGAGATCGTACATGTGCAGGTCGTACGTGTGCAGGTCATAGGTGTGCAGGTCGTACGTGTGCAGGTCGTATGCTTGCAGGTCGTAGGTGTGCAGGTTGTACGTATGCAGTTAGTACATGTGCCACTTGTATGTGTGCAGTGCAGCTCTTTATTTAACAGTCATTTCACTCATGTACAGCCACTTTATGTTAGATACCAGTTTCTTATAACCGGGATACTGGCTTATTCGGGATACTGAAACCGGAATACTGCGTAATGTGTCATGTAATGATGGTATCGGTGTGTGGTATCAACAAATGTTTAACGTATATGAGTATGACTATATTAAGGAATTATTGGGCTGATACCAGTATCGGTATCGGTGCATATCTACTTTTTATTTTATCTGGTTGGATAATCTACACCAGCACTTTCAGACACACGTCCCAAAGGTGTAATTACATTGTGCATCACCCATATTAAATTGGCTTTTTTGCAGGGGCAAGACAGGAAATGCTGGTGGTAAACTTCTCATGCCCTTTCACAATAAGTTGCGTAAACACCATGCATTTCTCCAGGACCTCGGGGAATGATGGACTATGAAAAGTGTGTAGTTGTGAGGGATAAATATAATGCACTTTACAACATCTATTTTAAAAGAATAATGTATAAAGGAAAGGCACATGGCATGCAGACACGGTATCTTTGTAACATAATTAATGTGAGCAAGCAGTTTGGTGTTTAAACGAGAGGCGAGCATAGCAGGAGCAGCTCTGTTGCCTCCGGTCTAAATTGACACTTTTAAAAATATGCACATACACAGCTTTGCCTACGTTAAGTGTTGCTGCAGCTCCAGGTGTAAATTCCAGGTCAGATCTGTGGGGAGGCACAGTAAGTGTTAAAGGTATTTTTGAGCAATAAAAACTGTAATTGAATAAATGCATAAGAGATGTGCTTAATGGTGTATTGTGGAACACCCCTGACAAATCATTATAATTTCCATGCAGCCCTTGATATATTGTAATGTATTTTTGTTTTTTTCTGCAGACGTGCTCAGCCAACTACACGTTCATCCCATACATGGTGACCCCTCACAATAAGGTGTACAGTTGTGAGAGCAGCCTGATGAAGGGCCTGACGGAGCTCATGCAGCCCAGCTTTGAGATGCTCTTAGGCCCCATCTGTATGCCTCTGCTGGACCGTTTCATCCAAGTGCTCAAGGAGTCCCAGGCCAACTCCTGGTAAGCCCACAGACAAAGTTTTGTGGGAATACACATGTAACAACAGCAACCATTGAGTGAAAGTTTGTTACTCTTCCTCTGAATAATTGACATGTTTGACAGTATTAAATGAGAAATCAAATGTCTCTTTTGTATTGCTCCTTCAGATATGATTTTGTTTGGGGTTTTTTTCTTAAATTTTTGTTGTACATGTGTAAGTTTTAATGTGACAGAGCAGTATGATATTATCATATTAAAGATCAGGTTTTTCTATATTTATTTCATTGTGTAACATTCCTTCACAAATTTGTGCATAATTCAGGAAATTTGAATAATCCAAAATCAAAAATAAAGGTGAGAGTACTAAAATATGAGGATGCTATAATTCCAGTAATTGTGTTCAGTTGTCAGATGTGGCAGAAACTTACTGCGATTTATGGGACTCCTCTTCCGTTCCTGGTTCATTATCTTTGTATGGTGCATGTTGAACTTTGACCTTGCGTGGATATAATCCCTATTTGGACATAAACAAACATTTGGGCTTCCTGTGAAGCTGAGGTGGTGTGCTGTGCCAAGCTCCAGCTCCGCTCCAGGAATAGTGACTCAGGCGTTTACATGCACCCGGCAACGTGAGCCTCTCAATGTACAAACACATCTACTGTATCACAGGTCCATATTTCAAATGTGGTGAATACGGCATGCAGTAGTCACATGAATGCATGAGAGTTTTTTACACCATATGTCCTTCCAAGTTATGTTTGGGAATAGGCGCTAAAAAAGGAAAATGGTTTGTGTCTAGTGAAGATGTAATTAATTGATTTTACAATATAGCAAGACATTTACGTCAAATAGATATATCAAAATAATAAACTAAATTGTGTGTGTTTACATGCACAAAATATATCAAACAAGCGTCGGTTAATCAATGGATTTTTAGAGTAATTACTGTATTTGGAAGACAGTGTACAATGAGTTTAAAAATAAGCCTTTTTAACATTTTCTCATTCATTTTGCCACACTATTTTGGCCTTTTATCATATTTTGCTTGGTCAAAACCTGCACCGGGTTTGAGCAATCGGAAAGAAATAAGATTACTCAGATCAGTTGTAACTGTTTACATGACATTTCAATAATCTGATAACTCCAGAAATGTGGTTTGCTGTGCATCTTAGCATAGTAACTCACTGTACAATAATCATTTGAAGCTGATATGTAATAACGTATGTATTTGTAATCCTTGTGCTAAAAAATCATCTACTAAAATATTAGTATAGAGAAAACTAAATATTGTTGTTATGAAAGTGGATTTATTATTTTTTCCTTCAACTGTAACACTGTAATTCGATATCCTTGACCTTTCAATAGTTTAATTGTTGATTGTGTCTTTCTAAAACAGCCAGTATTTCCGTGAGACCATCCTGAGTGACATCCGAAAGGCACGGGAGCTGTACACCGGAACAGAACTGGCCTCAGAGTTGAGCCGGATACAGCAGAGACTGGACAACGTGGAGTGTCTTTCTGATGATATAGTGATCAACCTGCTGCTCACCTACAGAGACATACAGGTACTAAGCAGCTCTATGCAGCTAATCTATTGGCTTGTTGTACTGATACGCCTAGAGCACCTACTGTGTTAATTCAGTGGATCCCATGTTGGGACTGATACAAGTGTTCTTCTGTTATGCTTTAGTTTATTATTCATTACATGTTAAATTTTTACAGACCTAAGATTGGTACACCAACCTTTCGGACTATAAGTTGCTCGAGCGTATAAGTTGCACCGTTTGAGGGGAATTTATTTTATAAAATCAGAGACCAAGAACTGACATGTAATCTTCAAAGGCAACTTATAATGATAAAATGTTCAGCTCTGCTCAAATGAAGCTCCCGATGCTCACGGTTACAGGAGCGAATCTGGAGCCAGGCTCTATGTTATGAAGAGGATTTTTTGGATGGACAAAATAGCAAAAAAAAAAAAATCAGGACCATGTAGAGCGGGTTCATATGAACATTTTAAGACCCAAATGACGAGGCCACAGCAGCAGGTACAGAGAGAGGAGCCACAAGATCCTAAGCGCATTAACCCTGTCCATTCATGTATATGATCTATGGGCTGTCAGTGTGAAAAATGTATGTATATAAGTCGCATCTGAGTATAAGTAGGACCAGCTAAACCGCAGGACCACCCAAACCCTGAAAAAAAGTGTGACTTATAGTCCGAAAAATACGATACAAAAGTAAACTGACTTTTGACCTACAAGTGGGGACATCACCTGCATGTCAGCTTGGAGAGGTTATTGCTTTACCTGGAACATTCCATAGTATGGCATTAAATATTTACAGTTTCTTTTATCAAAAACACCTTGAAAAAAAAGGATTATTGATGATAGCGGTGGTGTCTCTTCACAGAATTGAACTGCAGCTTCCATCTGCTTGTCTCCAGTGGGATAGATAGTTTTAAATGAAATAAATTCAATTAAATACTCAATTCAAATACTGTCTAATACATTACTAAAGAAATATACTAATAAATACAACACTAAATACAGTACTAAATTCAATTAATCAATAAATACTGTCTCACTTTAACTGTAGGCTTTTAACTGTATGTTTATATTGTTGTTAGGTGACTTTGGGTGTCCAGAAAGGCGCCTAATAAATAAAAAGAGAGAGAGCAAGACTTTTTTTTCTAAGATCCAAAATGATTCCTTCCCACTGCACTATGCAGCTGGGTGAACTCATTTCTGTAGCTTTGCCAATTCATTACAAATTACTATAATTAACTTTTAAAGCAGCTGTATCGCACATGGTTTGTATGTATAGCAGACCTCTGTAGCTTATCTCTGCTCTCTTCCACATCCACATCAATACAGGTCTTAAGTTTGAGCTATCGGGTTGAGTTATTTGTTTAAGTGATCCAGTTTTCCTCCAGGCTAATACTCCATCGAGGTACCCCTGATTGTGAAACCAAACTCTTCACTCATTGCTTCTCACAGATTGCATCAACAGCATCGAAAGACGGCTCAAATGCAATGATCTTTCCTTACAGGGCCATTATACTGTGAGTGAAGTTAATGTTCCCCTGACCTCTGCATTTTACACGACTTTCCAAAGAGGACTACTGTATACCATAACTTCATAAAGTCATATCAAGGCCACTACTTCACTCCACTTCTTGCTAGCCTCATCATTCTTGTTAAGAGTCACATTTGTTCATATTAGGGCAGTTGCAGACCTCCTATGGACCGCTCAGGGCTGGTCATTTGGTGTTCGTGTCCCGAAACATCCTCCCTCTACCCTCCACTGTCCCCCTTTCCTTTGACACCCTCTCTCGCCACAGGCCGCCCCATTAATCTTTCATGGGAACTCCAAGCATGGAAGGCACCCTGCATTATTCAACACAGTTTGGGTATAGCAATGACAGTTGTATGGAGACCAATTCAATAATTAAACTGGGATGAGCAGAATCAAAAGTGAAATCAAACTACAATAGAACATGATTAATTGTGGAAGAAGTTAACAAATATATGTAAATGAATGACTCCAATATATTTCCACTTTGGTGATGATTGATTATTATCCAGTTATTTTCCACCCTAGAAAATAAAGGACTTAAATTAAAAGATATTTATAGCACAATGGGTTAACCAGAGCCACAGTGAAAGTGCAACCCAAGCTCCCCCTCATTGTCCCCTGTCATTGTCCAGGATTATGAGTCCGTGGTGAAGCTGGTGGAGACACTGGAGAAGCTGCCGACCTTTGACCCCATGGTCCATCCACATGTCAAGTTCCACTACGCCTTTGCACTCAACCGGTGAGTCGCCAGTGTCTTTCCCTTTGCGCTACGCTGCAACTGTTGTGTAAATGCTCGCCAAATCGCTGTATATGCATTTTCCACAAATTATTGACAAAATACTATTGCAGTTACACAGAAATAATGACATTTTCAACAAGAAATTGCATTCAAGTGTGTCACAGTTGCCGACTTCACATAGTAGTATAGAGTATTTAGTTGTTTTAGTAGTAACAAGAAATAAATTAAGCATAACTTTTCAATATCAGTTTGAGAGTTTTCAGTTAATGCTTTTGGGAGTTTTCAGTTAATGCTTTTGGGATTAAAAATCAGGACAGAAAAGGACATCTGTTTTGGATAATAGCTCAATATTTTAAATTATAAGCAATCACGGGAGAACTGTAATAAGTCTTGAGGACACATTATGTTCAAAACAACAGCATCAGATGTGCCAAGATTAATAGAGTGGTTTGTTTTATATGTAGCATGATTATTACTTTGTTACATCCTATTATCAAGTACTTTTTACCGATCATATTGCACAAGAGATCAGATTGAGGGTGAGGGTTCATGTAGTCAGTAGATATTAGAAATAAATATGTTGAAGGAAGTTCGATGGGGGTAGATGACTGTCGTATCCTAAATGAAAAGTCTCCCATTTAACTTCCGGCTAAATTTTATTGTGTCATTTCTGAGGCTGACTCACAGCCTCATGGATCATCAGTATTCATTTGTACAAACACTTGATTGATTTGAAGTGGCCTCTCGGTGGGTGCATGGAGCAGCGAGCTGGAGTGGGCCACTAATTGGATGAAGCCCCTTTGTGATACTAGCCAGATATTTGTTCTCACTCTCTATAATGGAACTGGTATAACGTTATGTTTATTTGATCATTTGTCTTGAAAATTTAGCAATGTATAATCACAATGAATGTTTTTTTTTAATTTGGTTTACTTAGTTTAGTTGGTAAAGTGTATTGCCCAGAGACACAATGTCAGTATATGCTCAGATTTGAAAATGGACACAGATTAAGAAAAGCCATCGCATCTAAATAGCTAATATTTTAATAACATTAGTTCATACGCTGTTCTTTTTCATAGGTTCGTTCATTTTCTAGAATCCGTTTATGTCATTGGTTTCAGAATAATTTAGGACTGTTGCCATAGCAATTAACAATTTAACACAAACTCCATCCATCGTCTTCCGCTTTATCCGGCTGACCCTCCCCATGAACCCCTCTGTGAGTGGTGAGCCTACAGGAGGTTAAAACAAAACAAAATATTATTAAATAAATAAATAATTAAATTATCAATAAATTATTAAATATAAATGATATCTTTTGAATGGGGAAATGATCAAAACATTTTTGCTTTTGCACCTGAAAATAACTGTGGGCGATTCACTGTTTTTGAAAGGAAAAGCCAAACTTATGACTCACAATTGTTGAACATTGTTATTATGTGTTAAGAACTGTCTCCACTAACTTGCCATATTAATCTCGGAGCATAAAGTCCTTTCAACTGACATGAATCATGTCTTTAGAGTTGAATAATAGCACCATTTTCTTAAGATATTGTGAAAAAAAATCCTTTTATCCTTCCCATTGTTTATTTTTGCTGACAGAGATGGCATTGAACTAACTTGTGCCTTGTGTTTCCTGTTGTTATTTGCAGATAGGTTTAGTAATTACAAAGATATTAACTATAAACCAGGTCTATGTAACAGTTGAATTTTACGCTCCATCTTAACGTTAAATTATAGAGACTTGTTGAATTTTGGTGTGTCAGTGCAATGTATACCATGAATTTAAATGTATGCCTCCATATTTTCCAGTAGGCTATTTGATCTTTTTCCAAATCACAATGTTTTATCTTGCACAACCACTGTTTGCTGTTAGCCTGTGTGATGCAAAGCCATCCATCCAAATCCCCATCGACCACCAGCCTAACAGAGTGCTAGATCAGGTCTCTCTTGGCTCCCTTTGGACCGTCTCCATGGTAATAGCTGTCACCTCATATGTTTTATTCAACCTTGGCACACAGCGCAGAGACTAGCCCAAGCGTTATGTTTACCACCATTTTTTTCATCTTCTTTTACTTCTCATCTGAGCTGTGACATGCTGTGTTAGTGTGAGACTTTGCAAAATAACACCAGTCACATGACACATTGGATTAGAGAGAGAGGGGGGAAAATGCTCACTTAAATATTGTGAAGATGGAAGTAACTAAATGCATAGTAAATAACATTACTTCACAATACTGTATAATGACAACAAATCAGTAAATGTTATTTTGGAGTAAATTCTAGCCTCTCAGGCTGATACCTTCAGATTAAATGTTACTACCTGTAGTTGACAACTTAAAAAACCTTTTCTATTAGTGGAGTTATAGCAAAATTCCAAGTAACTATTAAAAATTATGTAAAACTTCAATGGAAATAGGAAGTGAATTTGAATATAAAAGTCTGTATTGTGTCCTTCAAAGGACATAATACAAGCTCCTCTTGTTTGACACGCGTAAAAATAAAATCACACGGCATAAAATAGAAGTGAATATATAGTGCAATATCACAAAAGACAAGCACACTTTTATAACAGTTTTTCTGACAGATCTGGGAGAGGTGAGTATACATAGACATGAGGATGCTTGAGCTGACTATGTGGCTGTTAATTAATTCTCTATGGGAAGACGGCGTGCCAGCAAGGAAAGAAACAAGCCTAATTGACATTTATGTAACTTATGTAACAGGTTTGCAGAAAGCGGTGCTAGTAAGGAACTGTTATGTAAATGTTATGTATTTTTTCCCATATCTTTACAGTGGTATATGCAAAATGATTAGCTCAGGGCATTTTCAAACTGTCTGGCTTCACATATTTCATTTCAGTGGATCAAAGTGTAGCATTATCTAAGCATAAATGCCATGTAAACAGCTATGTCACTTATCTGCAAGGGGGTGTTGGCTGGCAGAGTGGTTAGCTCGGGTTGGCTATATTCCAAAGACAGGCTTACTTGTTATTTTAGTCTGTCGACGCGTCCTTTTAATTACAGTCTATTGTTGATTCACTCGTTGCTTTGTTATGACAAACATTACAACCTGAATGTGTTGCTGTAGCACCAGGAGCCTCCGACTCTTACACAAACACTGACAATTTGCCTAATGGCCTCAGTAACCTGATCATTGAAAAAAGGTATTGCTATTGTATCGCAATTACTGTAAAACAATAATTACAGTCTCATATCTCATTTTTATTATTATTTTTTTATATAATCCCTGTTTTTTCTTTTTAATCTAGACTCAAAGGTTGAAGATTATGATAATGAATGGACTGAGTATTTACTGCTCTACTACATGATCCTGTGAGATAGGGCTGATTCCTTAGTTGCGTGTGTGTGTTTCTTGTTTATGCTTGATTTCAAGTAATGTTGTATGGATTAACAGATTCATATGGCTGCAAACTTGTATGTGACAATGTATGCTACCATTGTGTCCTTGGGTAAGACATTTCGCCTGCCTTTCTTTCCACTGGTGCCTTGAAAAAGATTTAAGATTCAAAGCTTTATTGTCATATGTACAGTAAAGAAACACGTTTCTTACTTTGCTGTCCACACCGGATGCACACAACAGTCAACAGTCAAATAGAAAAATGTGTAATAGTGCAATAGTCAGTAATAGTGCAATAGTCAGCGATTGACTATTGCACAATACTGGTTCCTTAAAATAAAGCTTAAGAAAGATAAAACTATGATATATTTAGGCCTGTCACGATAATAATTTTTGAAGTATGATATCTTGATGCCGAAAAATCTCCAAATAAAAGACAATACTGAAACTACTGTCTATCATTGACACAATAACGCTGAAGTAAACCTAATTGTAAAAACTGTCCATCAATAAATACATTGCACAATTAAACACTTTAGTAATTAGTTCTGGTATTTGTAAAGTGTCACAGTGTCTAATTATTCGACCAACTACAGCTCAAATATTATCAAACAGGCTTCCATCCATCCATCCATCTTCTCCCGCTTAATCCGGCTGGGTCGCGGGGGCAGCTTGCTGCCCAATACTCATAGCACCTGACCCCCCCTATGAACCCCTCTGCAGGTGGTGAGCCCACAGGAGGGTGGACAACATGGTGTTTGCATGTTCCTCCCCGTGTCTGGATGGGTTTCCTCCGGGTGCTCCGGTTTCCCCCATCAACCTAAAACATGCCCGCACCCCTATGAACTAACATCAAACAGGCTTAAAACTACCAAAACAAACAAACAAAAAAACTGCTAACTGCTATTGCAAAGAAAGGTGCCCGGGATGTTTATTGAGCCTGAAAAAGTATAGTTCTTTCCGTCGTATATTGAACAATAATTTGACAAAGTAATTATCATGACATGTATCATATACTCTGTAGATTAATAGGCTGAAGATTGATTTTGGTGGTGTTGTTCCTAACCCTAACTCTACGTGTGAATGCAGGAGGAACCTTGCAGGAGACAGGCAGAAGGCCCTGGATATCATGCTGCCGCTGGTGGAGGGTGAGGAGCAGGTGGCCTCAGACATCTACTGCCTGGTAGGACGAATCTACAAGGACAAGTTCCTGGAGTCTCATTTTACAGACACGGAGAGCCGAGACAGCAGCACACACTGGTAAATATACCCACATGTGAAAAGAGCTGTACAATACATTACATAGCTTTTTTTTCAATTAGGAATATCCCAATTTTGTAGATTTTTTAGACTTATTTATAGTGAACAAATATAATTTATTTAGAATACTACTACTTCATTAGTACCCTAACCCTTAGCTAAGTATTTACTAAGCCTGAATCATTCTTAATAAGTGAAGTGAAATGAAGTTTGAAAATATCCTGCATTTTTATGTTTATTTAAAGGTCCTATATTACACAAAACTGACTGTTATGAGCTTTAAGCCATATTATAATGTTGTTACCTCTAAAACTTACCCTTGTGTTTTGTTTTATTCACACATTTGACTAATCCTATCCTTATTATTAGTCTGTCTACATCTCCAGCCCAAAATGCTCTTTTCCACCTTGTGATCTCATGAAATGGTAGTTTTCAGGTTAACAGCTCCTTTTACCTTTTGTTCAATTGAGATTCCAGGTCTGAAATTATCCAAATGATCCTAGTGGAGGTGTGTGAAGTTTAAAAACACAGTGGAGCACTTCCTATATTACCACATAACGTCACAAGGTGGAACAGAGTGGTTTCTGTTTGAGAGAAGAAATCAGCCTAAATTGCAGGATTTGTGTGTTAAATACCGTATGTATGAATGAAACAAAACACATTCCAAGTATGTTTATGATGAGGAAATAACATTATAGTAACATAGAAGAAAAACAGTGTAAATATGGGTCTTTTAAGAGTTTTCTCAGCCCTAGGGTTTTATTGGAACAGATCTAAGTGTGAAACCGGGGTGAATGTGGAGAGACTGTCTGTAAAGTGTCTGCATTTGGTATCTGTTCTTCAGACTAAATCAGCAGATATTTAAAAACTTCTGTGGAGATCTGTAAACAGGTTAATCGTTCAATATTGTGCAACCATGTTGTCAGAGCAAACAGTTGGCTTGTCCAGTGTTATGATGTTAGGTGAAAAGTTTTAAAGGGCAGCAAGTGTGATGGATGAGTGTAGCCTGACTCACAGTACTCATATTAATAAACTTAGTATGACTGCAATGTGTCACTTAGACTATAGACACTGAAAAAATAGAGCATTGCATCAGACATGTAAAGCTGGATGATTGGTTCACACACCTTTTCTTAATCCATGAACAGCATGCAGTCATTCCAGTTGGGCATGTTAAAATGTGGCAGGGAAGTGTATGCATTTTGATACCTTTTGATAATAAAAATACTTCAAAATACTCAACATAAATTGATATTAGTAAATTGGTAAAGACCACTTGTCCATATTACTCTCCTCAAACTGCTCTTTTATTTTAACTACTCAATGTGGAGAAGTTTAAGTATCTTGAGGTCTTGTTCATGAATGAGGGGAGGATGGAGCGTGAGATTGACAGGTGGATCGGTGCAGCGTCGGCAGTGATGCGGTCGCAGTATTGGACCGTTGTGGTGAAGAGGGAGCTGAACCAAAAGGCAAAGCTCTCGATTTATTGCTCTTATCTACGTTTCTATCCTCATTTTTGGCCATGAGCTTTGGGTAATGACCGAAAGGACAAGATCACAGATACAAGTGGATACAATTTTCCTCTGAGTAGAGCTGCTCCTCTACATCGAGAAGAGCCAGTTGAGGTGGCTCGGGCAGGTGCTCCGGATGCCTCCTGGACACCTCCCTTCTGGGCACATCACACCGGGAGGAGGCTTCGAGGAAGACCAGGACACGCTGGAGGGACTATGTCTCTGGGATGGCCTGGGAACGCCTCAGGATCCTCCCGGAAGAACTGCAGGAAGTGTACGTGTGGGGCCTCCCTGCTCAGACTACTGCCTCCATGTCCCAGCCCGGATAAAGCAGAAGAAAATGGATGGATGTGCTTCAGTTAAATAAGATTGGTTCATATAGTGATACAGAAGGATGATTGAGACAGTAGTATTCTTTTTGCTAACTGCTAATTATATCATTGATTGATTGTCCCTGAAATGGAACTTAATCCAGAATCTTTTTACTGCAAGGTGTAAAACTGGAGTAGAAGAACATTGTTGAAGTATTTGTCACAAAGCACTTTAAAATGTACTGTTTTACTTTCCACCGCTAAAGCCTCATTGTCAGGTTCTTGATGTTGTTTACAGTCCACAAAGTCAGGGATGCAGAAGCGGCAAAACAATCATAAAAATACTGAAGAGTGATTGCCGTTTTGTGGAAATTATTTTTTGTAGATTTCATATGATTGTGTACTTGGATGGAATATGCTGCTTGTATAATTGTATTCCATCTGGCTGAGAATTTCACGTCCAAGGAACAACAGGGCTAATAAGACTTACACCCTCTCCCGGGGCACAACAGATTGCTCATTAAATAAATTGAATTTCTACTTTTGTGATGGGCTCTTGGTTGCAGCTTGTTGGTGCTAGACCCCAGCTCAATATGTCTGATTGTTTGTATGAGTTTATTCCTGCCTGATCCTGCAAAACAAACTGTTAGATTTTAGATTTTAAGTCAGGTCGGTCATCTGCTTATCTTTGTGGAAATATTATTGCTTTGTCTATAATGTAGCATGGTAGAGATTAAACCTATCTATCTCAAAGAAACTCAATTGTAGGCTACATTACAGGTCAGATCTGTGGAGAGACAACCCTATTCACAGCATTATTGTATTTTTGCGCAATAGAAACACCCAAAATGATGTGTTTAATGTCATACCATTGGACATTTCAGGGAAGTAATAACTTTTCCATGGAGACAAGTAGGTGATGGACCCTCCACCAGAAAACTTTAAATTGTGTAACTTGTGTAAGACTCTAACACTGCTCTTACTATACAACTTTTTCTGCTATTGCTCCTGCTATATGTAATGTACCAACTGTGAAGAAGTGCATAAAGTGTTTTGGGTTAATTCGTAACTGTGTGTTTGTGTGAGTATCTGTTGAAAATGTGATTTAGAAAATATATTTGCTTATTGATTTATTTACCTGATCTGTATTATTTCAGGTTTAAACAGGGGTTTGAATCTGAGCCAACACTACACTCTGGTATCAACTATGCTGTTTTGCTCCTGGCAGCGGGACATCAGTTTGATACGTCCTTCGAGCTGCGGAAAGTGGGTGAGTGGATTAAACCATGGCTGATATAATGATCAATAACTCCTTCTACATCATACATTAAATAAAAACTAAAGCAATTCATAGACGTGTATGTTGCTCCAAGCCAATTGTGAGCAAAATATGGGCATTTGAAAGTGTCTTCTGTTATGCTTGTTGTATGCTCATTGGGCAGTTCCAAGCCCTAAATGCCACCAGAAGGTACCTGCTGTTCAGTAGTGATGTGTTCACTGTTTTTTCCTCTGAAACTCGAGCCCCAGTGCAGCTGAAGAACGTGGGAAATAGCGCAAAGACTCTGCTGAAGACCTTTTCAATTCACCTCTGTCCCTGTGGACCTCCACCCTCCTTCCCTTCACCAGTCTCCCTCACTTGTATTACCATTTACACAATGCATTTGTCTAATATTGGCATCCTTGACAAATCAGAAAAGATTATGGAAACTCCTGTAATAGAAAAAATATATAAACCAGATTTATCACATCAGAATATGATAAATCCTTTGTCTGCCATAGGTCTGCCTTTGTATTTGAATAAAAAATATTTAGAGATTTAAAATATATATAAAACTAAATGTAAAGAAAAGCAATAAAGAACAATATACAAACCATTTCTATCTGTTCTTTTCGACATAAAATACATAAAGGACATTACTATCTTGTCATAAGCTGCTATAACTGCAACACAAACATTGCCATATATTTTATCACAGGTTCAAAAATGATCAGAGTATTCTGTATTTATTCAATGCTCTTGGTATATTTCAGCTATGATGTTGTGTTGTGTTGCAGGAGTGAAGCTGAGCAGTCTGCTGGGGAAGAAGGGCAGCCTGGATAAGCTGCAGAGCTACTGGGATGTGGGTTTCTTCCTGGGGGCCAGTATTTTGGCCTGTGACAACACCCGGGTCATCCAGGCCTCAGAGAAACTCTTCAAACTCAAAGCACCAATCTGGTGAGGAGGCTAATAACAAATGAGTTTAGTCAGATTAAAATGGCATTAGTAAGTGTAGTAACGTTTGTTTTAGTTGAATGAATCACTTACGGTAGATAAAAATAAAAAACCTGCTTGTCCCCACAGAGACAGTACTACTTTGCCTGTAATGTTCCACAGTATGGTATTTAACTTTTCTATCTCCATGGAGACAAGCTGTAATGCCACCAGGCTGAAAAAAAGCAGAAAACACTCACCTTCACCTTGTGATGTCATGTGGTAATAGAGGAAATGTTCAACTGTTTTTATACTCCATATACCTTTACTAGAATCATTTGGATGGTTTCAGCCCTGGAACTGCCAATCTCTACAAAATTAAAGGCAAAAGGAGCTGTCAACGTGAAAATGACCACAACGTGACATCACAAAGTGGATCAAAGCATTCTGAGCTTTGGAGATGTAGATAGATTAATAATAAAGGATTACTCAAACATGTGTGAATGAAACTCCAGCTATGTTTTTGTTGAGGTAACAGTATTATAACATGGAAAAAAAGCTCACAAGAGTCATTTTTTTGTAAAATTAGACCTTTAAATTAGACCTTCCTGTGGGCTCACCACCTGCAGAGGGGTTCATAGGGGGGGTCAGGTGCTATGAGTATTGGGCAGCACGCTGCCCCCGCGACCCAGCCGGATTAAGGGGGAGAAGATGGATGATGGATAGACCTTTAAATGAAAATGGAAACATTAAATACTATACCGTGGAACAATTAAAGCAATAACAACTCCCAATGGTGACAAGCTGATGGATCCCTCCACCTGAGAAGTTTCATAGCGCAGCTAAGTTTTGAGTAACTGCATCCTGTTTTTGGGAACCGTTTTTTCAAAATTATTATTATTTTGTATCCATAAAAAGTTTCATTTACCCAGTGTCCATATATTTGTGTTCAGTTCTGGTACATATTCATGCATAAGGAAAATGACGTCATTAGCCAATCAAGTGGGACAATTTTGACACCAAGTTAGAGCCATGATCATAACAGAAATGTCAATCTGAGCAATGCCTCAATTCATTTCCCAATTTTCTCTGTCGCATGTAGTTATTTTCAGCATGACTGTCCCCATTTGTTTGAGTTAATGACATTGAAAGACTGCGCTGGTGTGACAGATTGTACAGTTCATGGTGCATCTGTGTCCCAGATGTTCATTACAGTTACTACAGCTGTGAAAACCAAATTAAAATCTCTATGACAAACTGAGCCCTGCCTGGAAACACAATCCCACAGTATCGCTTGTTTGCATAGTATCCTTTGATTTGTGTTTGTGTTTCTTTATAATCTGACAAAACAGGCATGCTGATTATTAAATTAACTGTCCTGCATTTACTCACATGTGTCACAACTGTCCAGCCTAAACGTTCTTTATTTTTTTTAGTTTTTAGCCTACAAGAAGAATGTAAATGATGTATAAAAAGTATTAGTAACAAAAAAACAAGCTAAAGAATGGATGTCAATTGCATTCACAAAATAGTACATCTGACAGTTTTCCAGAACAGACTAAAACATAGTAACATAGGCCTGTATATGATTTTCCATGTGTTTAGTACAGATATAATATGTAAGCAGCTCTTGAAATCAAAATAAGTCTGCTGTGAACTGAAATTTACGTTAATTATAAAGTGTTTTATTGTCTGAGTGTCCAAATGCTGTTGGCATTACTGCTCTGGTCTCTGAAAGTTCTGAAAAGCACTTATAAACTTATTATGATAAATAATTAGGATGCTGGAAAGCCATAAAGTAAGTGAGGGAAAACTTTGGACCACTGCAAATGATTTAAAATGAACTTGTTCTGTTTTTTTTTTAAGATGACGTTAAACAAATCACTAAATAGTCCACTCACCATAAATGCTGAAATAAATACATCTATTTCAATACCTATAGGGTACTGACAACTCTTCTTTGCATTTCAGGTATTTGCGTTCTCTTGTCGAGACCATTTTGATTTATCAGCATTTCAAAAAGCCTGGCACAGAGCAGCCAGCCCCAAAACAAGAACTGGTAGACTTCTGGATGGACTTTTTGGTAGAATCCACAAAAAAAGATGTGTCTTCTGTCCGATTTCCTGTAAGAACCTTGAATCAAAATGTAAGATGTGCAAAAGAGAGAGAAATTATAACATTTTGTAACTATGCAGGTGCTGATATTGGAGCCCACCAAAGTGTACCAACCTTCATATTTGTCCATTAACAACGACGTAGAGGACAACACGGTGTCTATCTGGCATGTGGCTCCTGATGACAAGGTAATGATTGGTAGCTGTGATATGGACAACAACACTTAAAGAAGGAGTATTATGCAAAATTGTTTTTGAGCTTTCACACACACAAAAAAGGTTGTTCCCTCATCAAAAACATGCCTGAAGAGGTTTTATATGTTAGTAAATTAGCCATCTCTCCCAGGCCGTTTGAATCCTCCTTCTCCTCCGCCAAATCTGACATGATGTGCAGTAGTTTCATTAGCAGGATGCACGCTGATTTTGTTATGATAGCTCTCTGAAGGGAATGACTTAGCGCAGATAACAACAGGAAGGGGGGGCTCAAAGCGTTAAAACAAAAGTGAAACTTTCTTGTTGATACAGTACCATAGACCGTATATATGAGTGGACTAAGTGACTGTGACGTCACCCATAGTGTTTAGCGCTGCTCAAATGAGGCTTGCGATGCCACGGTTACAGGAGCGAATCTGGAGCCAATGTTATGAATAGGGTTTTTTTGACGGACGAAAAAAAAATTCAGGATCATGTAGAGCGGGTTCATACAAACATTTTAAGACCAAAATGACTAGGCTCGCTGCAGGAGTTACAGCGAAAGGAGCGATAAGATCCTAATGTAAGTCATTGGGAAAAAGGGAGAGAAGGAGCCGGAAGAGCCTCCTGGAGCACTTCCTGTTTGGCACGCGGTGGCTAACGGGTTAGCTTAGTCCACTTATATATACGGTCTATGTACAGTACATTGTATTTGGCAAATATGGCATTTTCAAAACAATATAAAAGGTAACATGTCGATCTAAATATGTATTAATATCCCTTAGAAGTGCAATACTTCCTCTTTAGGTTTTTATTTTAACATTAATTCATTTAACAAATGTTTGAATTTAATCACAGTTCACAAAATATGTTTATTAGTAACATTTAAAAAATAGCATTACAATAGTATTTTTTGTGTGTTTTTGTGAATATCCATTTATTTAATATTTGAAGCAATTCGTCACTATTTATTTATTTATTTAGTAAGCTGTTATGTAGCATTACTGTGCTCTTATGTTCTCTCTTTGTATGGTATTGATCTTTTCTTTTGCTCAGCACTTAGTTGCTTTCCCACACATAAATGAAAGGCGTTACTCACTGAAATCTATCCTTGCAGAAATGTGGAACCTCATTAGCAGGCCTCTTTCACTAGCCTTGAGTAAAAGCACTATTATTACGCTCCGCTACTTCTTTTTCCAGTTTTTATTCAGTTGTGACATGTCTGAGTCATCTCTGTCAAGTACTGTAAAGCAAGTAAATAAATAAAACACATTCTAATACAAATTATAATGCAAATTTTAACTACAAAAAGTACACTAATCTAAATTGTAATTGTTTTCAGCCAGTGTAATGACCATGCACTCAGGTTAATCCACTGTCCCATGGCGTCTAAAGTGGTGTGATTGTTTGTGGTCTCCTTACAGCAAAAAGGGATCCATGAGTGGAACTTCAGTGCCACTTCAGTGCGAGGCGTCAGGTCAGTTGTCTCTACTAATGTATGTATGTACTAATGAGTGTAACCTGTCCAAACAGGTTACACTCAGTAAAGTCACCACCATGACTTTGGAGGGCTGCCCATCACGGAGCCGTAGTCACTAACTCACATGAACACTCCAGTTGTTTTCAGACTGTTGCATGAGGTGATATTCCTGAATCAGTTATATGTTATAGAAATATATATATATATATATATATATATGAAATTATGCACACAATGGTTGAACTTGTGTATTATTCCACTGTTTATTCACACTTCACATTTGATCAATTTCAATATTAACTTTCCCCTCCTCAATTTAACACTGTACGGGTATAGTAATAGATAATAGATGTCATTTAAACCTATATCTATTTTTCTATGGTAAAAATTAGAAAAAGATAAGTAGTATAATAGGCAATGAAGATAAGATTATTCAATGGAATTCTATCTATCTATGCATGCAAACACCAAAATACAGTTTTTGACATCTAGATGTGTGTTAAGACAATATATGAAATAGGTTAAAAACATTAAAAGAATACATAATTATATGAGATTGAGTTCCATCTGTAGCAATAAAGTTAACATTAATGACAAATGTAAAATGGGCTTGCCTGGATGCTCAAACATTATGCCTATTATTGATTAGATCACAAATTGCAAAACACAGCTAAAACTTCCTACAGTCATTTGTCAACTTTCAGTGCATATTTTCTCATTAGGCTTTTTTTTTTTTGGCCCTACCTCAACATCTCTGTGCACAACAGAAAGAAAAACTCACTCTTTTGATTATGTACAAGGCCACGTGCAGTATTTATCAAGGGCACACAGTGTTGAATAAAATCAAATTAAGTTTATGTGTAAAAGTAAGACTGCTTTTTTAGCTTAGATTGCTTGAGTACATTATTTAGGTATACTTAAAATCTCTGTGTACCACCTGTTAAAACTAAACTACACATTAGTTAGCCATATCAAACCATGAACAAAGATTTAATTTTAAAAAATCAATGTAACAACTTAATTAACTCTTAACCCTTTTAGTGGTATCTAAACCTGAAGCCTTCTTAATAAACTACTACTACTTACTACTATTTACTTTATGGTCACATATGTCAGTTTATTCCATGGAAAATTTGACATTAAAAATTACATAGTTAGGAACATTATCCACATTTTAGCTTAGCATTGATCTTACAGTGCTTAACAAATGTATTAGAGCACTTGTCATGAAAACAAGAAAACTTACATAACTTCATAGTATATTAAAAACGTGTTTCAAATGAACAGTTTCATTATTATTCATTAAGAAAATGACCAGTTGGAATTACAAAAAAGTCCTTGTTAACAAATAACCAAAAATGTCAATATTTTGTGTGAGCACCTTTTGTGCAGAGAACAGCTGTGTTCTTGCTGCTTTGTTTTTATGTCATTTTGCAAACTCTCTTTTGTTATTGAGCTCCAAATATTTTCTAGCTGTTCCCAGAGACTTGCTTTGGATGAGACTTTGGTGTCATTTTGGGAAAACATTAAAAATTTATGTGTAGCAACAATAGTTATATTTTAGCTTTGAATATATTGTTTTAATAAAAAAAAAAGATAGACTGGCAGATTAACTATTATAGAAACATAAAAAAATATTTTGGTAAACAGAAATACTGTTAAATTACCTTTGGCAAACTCCTTATACTGGATGGTGGTCTAATAAATGTGTTAAGCATTGAATACGATGTCTTGAGTGACGCAAAAGCCAGTGCTCAAGCCCCCTGCACATTTGTCCCCGTCTCCCCTCGAGTCTCGGACGACTTCAGCCCGAGAGCTGGAGGGTTGTGCTCAGACGTTTCTATGGCAACAACTCAAGTTTATTCTCCCACTCAGCTTCGCTCAGTCAGGACTCCGGAGGACACAATAGTTCCTCTGCACAATACAAGAGACACGCAGACCAATGCTTTTCCTGTTCTGGCCTTGGCATGTTCTGGTCATGTTCAAGTTTTCAGTTACAACTGCTTTTTTTTGCTGTACAGTACAGTGTAGTGTAGCTACTTTTTGTCAGTATTCTAGTGAAGTTATTCTACCATACAAATATACCTAGTGTGTCATACTGAAATGATTACATTTGCGTCAGAATGCATTGTCTAAGATGTCTGAAAACTAAATGCTAAATTACTCAACAACCCTGCCTCTGAATCACACCTGTGGATATCTAACAAAAAATTGATTTAAAGCATACACACCCCTCTCTTGAGCTTCTAATAAAGGATATCTTACCTAACTATTGCCCATTCTTTTTCAGTATTTCCAAGTTTGATGAGCGCAGTGCTTTCCTGTATGTCCTTCATAATGCTGAAGACTTTCAGATCTACTTCTGCACTGAGATGCACTGCAAAAGGTTTGTCATCATCACTATTGTAAGCCATTATAAAAAAATTAGGGCTGTCAACGTTAACGTGTGAACACATGCAATTAATCACAAAAAATATCGCACTAATGTTTTTTTTTAAGCAGATTAATCACACAGTTTATTTTGAACACACATGCTCTTCTATGGAAAGCTCGGTTGGTGACCTGAAAGGCGGCGCAGTTTATTAGGTCAGTGATCAGGTCTGTCCATACGTGGATGTGAAGATGACAGATGAGACTGTGACTGGTGCTCAGCGGCAAATTTCTCTTCAAAAAACTGCCACACGGGACTTTAGATAAAACTAAGGTAGTTTGCAGATATTGCAGTGATGAACTCTCTTTTCCACAGAAGCACAAGTTTAAAATATCATCTTAAAGCAAAACACGTCTTTGATTCAGCAGCAGCAACAACGCTACTTGTATGTGCACCATAGGGATGGGCATTCGATTAAATTTTCTTGATCGATCGTTGGGAAAATTAACGATTGATTTTCGATTAATCATTAACATTTTTTATTAAAATTATCATCAGTATTATTACTATTACTAATCTGCATAAATAAACTCAACTTTACAACAAATAAACCATAACCACTATAGAGCCACATCAGCCCGTATGAGATTAGAATGTGTTTAATGCGGCTTTGCACACGCTTGACACGAAACTTAAAATCGCATGGCTCATTTGCATAAACAGTAAGTGAAAAAAGCAGCTCTTTCCTTGTGCACTGATGTGGTCAGCTCCAGTGTTTGCGCTGTGAGACGCAGCCTCGACTCCTTATGCTACTTTACACACAGCAACCTACATTCGGTTTGTCAATTAAAATTAACGTGATTGACGAAATTCTTAATGATCAGTTATCGATTAGTCGACTAATCATGCCCATCCCTAGTACACCAACATGACAACCTGCAGTAATGTTGTCAACAAAACTACCAGTGATAGAAAAATGTCAAAATATTTTGGTAATTTTTTAAAGAATAATTAACTGCAATTAATCGTGATTAATCAAAATTCTAAAGTATGATTAATCTGAAAAACTGAAAAAATTGTTTGACAGCACTAAAAAAAATATTATGCACTACAGTTCTTGGACACCCTTTATGATTGTTAGTTTTTGTAAGATAGTTAATCGTTGCCCAGTCTACACCCTGCTTGAGGCCCATTGTGGCTAATAGTTTCCACCTTGTTTAGTTTAGTTCAGTTTTTAACAGGCACCGTGTGTAAACACGTTAATCTCATAAAAGAAAAGATGCTTTACCCCAGATTTAACTAAAACTAGTCTCCCTCCATCTGTACTTGAACCTTGTTGTACATTATGAGCTACATAGGATTATATGTATTAATTAATCTCACAGAATTTACACCAGATGCCCTTCCTCATGCAACCCTCTCTCTGTTTCTTTGTTTTGCATTTATTTTATGTTATTCCTTTTCGAAACAGAATATGCCAACAATTCAATTAACGTTTCATGTATGCTGGGGTCAATAGGCCATCCTATTGTTTTAAACTGCCATCATTATAGTCTTAGTGGAACAGTGGGCCATTGGTTTTAGAGTTCAATCACCAAATGCAGATTGTAGTATAGTTGCGTCATTGGGCAAGACACTTTTATCCACAGTCAACATAAAAACACGCAGAATCACCAAGCGACTGCTTTGAATAAACAATACAAAAGATCTTGCAAAAAAGCCTAACCTAAGTCTTTATCTTTTTATCCTTTTATCACTTTACTGCTTAGAGTTTACTTTTCTATTTGAACTTATAGTCCGCTCCATCACGCGGCTGTGATATTTTGCACCTTCACTTCATCACGAACACACCTATTTCCTTTTAACACTACCCCTGCGTACCTCTCTCCTCTCTGCTACATGCAGGCTCGCACATCTGAGGCTCCGAGCACTTCTGGTCCTATTATGTCTGGAATGAGCTTGGTCGTGAGTCATCTCAGCTGCCAATGCACTTTTACCTTATAATGCACAGAAAAGGGAAGACGGCAGTGAGGAGGTGACAGGGGAGGTTTAAGATGGATGCCAGGTGGTTGTCTGTAAAATACTGAATAGTTTGAATGTATAATGTAAAATACTTGTGGACCAAAAGTGCACCAGAGAGGTTGGATATAATTATATTAATTATATTATGTATCGCAATGCTTTTAAAGACTATCTTGATGGATTTTATGCTAACTAATGCACAGTGACACTGGGTTGAAACTACTTTTATTTTGGACTAAAGCTGAAGTGTTCCCAAGAATATGACATTAGTTGGTGATAATTGTGACTACCAAACTGCTGCTTATTGAATAATGGTTTCAGTGGCTTTAAAGGTACTTTATGTAGTCTGCCCTCTTCGATATTGGATTTGAACATGTGTACCTCGCATCAGGGGACACAGTTAAGTGTATAAAAAATCTAAGTCTTACATATACTCCCTTTTAACTTTTTAGGAGATACAGTATTTTATTAATTGATATCGTCATGGTCCAACTTTTTTATCGCTTTAAAACAGTGAGTGTTGCAAATTGTCTTAAATAACCCAGTCATTAGCCAATTGTGCCTTTTTAACACATTTGTGAACACTAATTGGGCTGAAATATTTTAAACCCTTAATCTGCTGACTCTTGATTTACTTAGAAACTCCAAATTAATTCATAAGAAAACCAAAAAAAGAGCACAAAGCAAGCAGTATGCCCTCTCCCAGTCCTGCGTACAGAGGTATGTGAGTATGACAAAGTGCTGATTCCTCCTGAGAGACCGGTAGCAGTGGTAAAGGTCACGTATTGTACACTGGAGCGTGGGAGGTGCTCACATAAACATAGCTACACAACAGCTAATGGCACTGAAGACCACTGTACCCAAATGTGAAGCAAAATGTGATCTTTATCTTCTGACATTTTAGCATTTTAAGTGATACTCTGTTCATAATTGTGAATGTCAATAATGTACAGACAGACACATTGTTAAAGACAATCTGGTGCTGCTGTGTTATCTGGACCTACTTGTGCTCTGTACATAATTAGCTATTACAGTTACACCAGATGCCCTTCCCAATACATTTAATAAAGATTGAGACACACAATGGCTGCACCGGCCTGTAGCATTGCAAGATTTGGCAACTTGTAAACACTGCATAAAATATTCTTGTCTCCACCAGGTCTTGTTACAATGTGTATACAACTTTCTAACCCTGTAGTTTAAATTTCTATGAATTAGACCAATTAGTTTTGATTGTAGTTTAGCTGTTCAGATGTTTGTCTTTCCCTGGATGTGTCTACTATATGCACTTTGAATAATATAAAACAATGGTAATATAAAAACAGATAACAACAAGTCCAATACTTTTAATTTTCCATAGTTGTTCAGCCTTACTGTGTTGACTTAGTGCTTGGCTTGGTAACATGAAATCTTTGTTCGTTTGTCTGTGGTTTCCATTGCAGATTCTGTGACCTGGTTAACAGCATAACTGAGGAGGCTTGGAGAGGTCCGGAGGAGGGGGACTGTGATGGTGATGCCTTAGAGGTGAGAACGCTGTACTCAGTATTGGTCAGAAATCAGATTAGATCAGATTTTGAGGTCTTTGTTGTTTCTATGCACAACAAAACATCTGATCATGACCTGATTTAATGAGTTTTCAGATTATTGGAAAGGGATTGTAAACAGTTACATCTGACTTTAATCTGATTTGTTTAGGACACCTGCGTAGGTATTGAATTATGCAAAAGGGTAAACTAATGTAACAAAGACAAAATGTTTGCTTGTAGTAATTATTTGAAATCCATTTTACTTTGTCTTCCAAAGACAACAGTTACTCAATTAGCAGACACTAATTATTGGGTTATCTGATTATTCTAGTGAATGTAAATGTACCCAGTGAGTGGTTCTTTATGGCAAAGGTGGCAGATTCATAATCATCAGCATCATAACCCTAATTTATATTTCAATTGATAACACGCCATCCTTTTGTTCTATAATCCACTAATTATGCACAGCAAGAGCAAACTGCTGATTGCCTCTGAGTAATTGAGCTTAAGTGTGTTTTGTTTCTCGCACCAACCGCACCGCTCAACACTTGCTAGTTTTCTTTGAATGTAATTTTAAGCCTTTTAAACCCCCATTCATCACAGTTTCCGTCATAATAATGTTTTTGAATGCACCCAGCAACAGTCATGTGGCAAGGCAGAACAGACACCTGCCGCTGTATTCTCTTCTCTCCTCCGCAGAAAAGAACAGCTAATTAGCCAGACACTGCTTCGCCCTATTTTTACACTCCACACTGTAGCTCCATCTGATGTGGAACAGGTTTGCAACACAGGTGGCTTTTTGTCTGCTGTTTGGCGCAATAATAAACTCCTACAACTCTGTGACTTGCTCTTTTCATTTCCTTTAAGTGAAGTATTGTGCAAATTTGATTACTATAAAATACAGCAAGGTACATTGTGTGTCTTTTCTGGTGGATTGTTTGCCACCTGTTACTCACCAAGAAGAGTTATTGCAATTCCTGTAATGTTTAACAGTTAGGTATTAAACCTTTCTGTCTTTTTAAGTTTATTCAGTTAAAGGTGTTTTTTATTGCTGACGAATACTATGCATTGTTATTGTGAGTGGGGTCACCTCTCCACAGATCTGGCCTGTAGCTTGGCCTGGTGGCACCACCTCCTTTTCTCTGGAGTTAGATTTATATCATACTGTGGAACATTTCAAGTGCAAGAATAACAGATCCTTGGAGAGAAGCAGGTGGCATATTATCCATTAGAAAGTGCAATGAAAATAAAAATGCTAAGAGAATGCATAAATACTGTATGCTTTTTTCAGACTGACAGTTGTCTGGATGAAATGCAGCTTTATGAAGAGTTTATTCATTGCAAAAAATGAAATTCTTTAGCCCCAGAATGTAGCAATGACAGAATGACACATAAATTATATCTTAACGTACGAAGGAGGTGGAGAGGCCAATGATTTTGCTGCCACCTTAAGCTTGGTATCAGGCTGAGATTGACTGATGGAAACTGACAGGTAGTCCATAGCCTACTTCCTAGTGTAATTTCCACTTCAGCTTCACAGGTCCATATAAATATTTCTGCGTCGTATATAATTTCCACAAACAAGACAAATTTAACACTGTGGATGCTTTGTTTTACAGTATGATTATGAGTATGATGAGCATGGAGAGCGAGTGGTCCTGGGAAAAGGCACATTCGGAGTGGTCTATGCCGGGCGGGACCTCAGTAACCAGGTCCGACTGGCCATCAAGGAGATCCCTGAGCGAGACAGCAGGTCAGACACTGAAGTATATATAGAGAGGTAACAACAGTTTAAATGGTTAACTCTTCGGCCTCATCAAAACATTCACAAGGTTGGGTTCACATCACATTATAGAATTGGTGTATCATGGGTTTAGTTTCTTACAAAAACAGTGAATCTACTATAGAGTTACATCAGCCCCTGTCCTCCATTTCAAATACTGACATCAAATTTTCCAACATGATCTCAACTTATTATTTTGACAGCTTCAGTTTAGCCTAATAAACATTTAAAAAAGCAGAGAGATACTTCTGACCACAAATCTAGAGCTGTAAAGTAGGACAATTTAATATACAAGCCTTCCTTCAAAGCCTCAAGCAGATTTACGCGTTGGTCTACTACTCCTGGATCCTAAATTATGTTAAGATAATAATTGTCAATCAAAGCCACTTGAGTTCCTTGTTCAGTGGACTGTGCTCAGTGCTCACTCTTGTTTTAGCCGCTTGTTAGTGGAAGGCTGTCATGAACGCACTGTCCCCAAGTCTTTGAAATCACATCACTGTCGGCTGAAAACACATCGCCACTTGTGGATCCACCCACTCCTGCTTGGGCTGTCTCCGGCTGAGCGACTTCCCCTGCACAGTGTGTTCCCAGCAGAGCCCTCCAGAGCCAAGCACCAAGCCCTGTTCTGTTAATGTGCAAGGGCTTTGAACAATGGCAGTGCATGTGTGTGTTCGCGTGTGTATGTGGTATGATATGACTGTGACGCGAGCACATTATTGTTGAGTTGACAGATTAACTTGTCAGTGGTTCCTTGTGGGTTTCTCCCTACTGCAGTTACCACAGTGAAACAAAAGAGCAATTATTTTCATATAATGATCGCCCAGATGCCCTTCCTTATATAATTCGTTTATCAAAACTTGGGACTGGCTGCTGCTGCTACTGTTATTTTTACCTGCCTGTGTGGCATTTGAATGTGAAGAAAAGGCAACATTTTCTGTCCTGTTTCTAGCATTTATTTTATTTTAACAAATTTATTCTTTAGACCAGACAGCTGTGGGTTAATTGCAATGGAACAGAATCCTATTGTCATTGTTCAAGCCCATGCACGGAAATGACTCCCTTTTGTAGCCAAGAAACATGGTTGCCTCACCAACAGCCACCGCTCACTAATATGTGGAGAAGAGGGGTTTAGTGTTTTGCACCACAACAACTGTATTTACTCGTCAGAGTTGGCACTGAACGCTCAACATTCCAATTATAGGACAACCACCACCTGAGCCAACAGCGCTCCCAACAAATGAAAATTGAATCTTTTTTTATAACTTCACAGTAAAGGCAGATGTGTTGAAGGACAGCACTTAGAGCTATATTTGCTGCCCAGTGATATGCATTGACACATGGATGTGTTGTCATGGCAGGTACTCTCAACCTCTTCATGAAGAAATCGCGCTCCACAAACACTTGAAGCACAAGAACATTGTGCAGTACCTTGGCTCCATCAGCGAGAACGGATTTATCAAGATCTTCATGGAGCAAGTGCCTGGAGGTGGGACAAACTATTGGAGCTTTTGCCAAGAACACAACACAACTGTTCTTCAGTTGTGTTTATAGATTAGAGTTGAATGTTTTTATGTGTTCTTTTTAATAATCTTTTTTGCAACTAATAAAAGCAGATGATCTGTTAGGGGCCATCTTACTGAAGTAGTTTGCAAACAGTTAAATCAAGGGTTCACATGAGTAATCTTTGCAATAAACCAAAGTATTGTTCTTTCTTATTGCAGGGTAGCCACAGGTTCTTAAAAGTCTTAAAATGGTCTTAAATTTCATGTTCCTAAATTAAGATCTTAAAAAGTCTTATTATCTATTATGTTGTCCAAGTCTTATTTTTTTTCACAAAGGTCTTAAATTTCATTATCCTATTTTTTTGTAAACTCAACCGGGCTGCAGTGCAATGTGAGACAAGACCATGTGAAAGCTTAGTTTGTCTTGTTAGAATGTAAATGATATAAATAATTTTTTGGCCATTTTACAAGCAACGCATACGACTATAAATGAGTTCTGAATGAGATTTTATAATGACAGTATCTTTGTTATTTAAACCAGTGAGTAATGGTCATTATTGGAATTGGATTTGGTGTTTTTCGCCCGCATAATTGTTGCGATGTTGGTCTTAATTTTCATTTAAGTGGTCTTAAAAACGTACCTTGCATCTATAGTTGTAGTAGTAGCAGGTTTACTGGTTGTTTTTGCATTTTTTGACGAGCAGTTAAAAAGTTTCTTGACTCACCACACATGTACTGATTATTGTTGAACTTTGCTCCATTTCTCAGGCAGTCTCTCCGCTCTGCTGCGGTCCAAGTGGGGCCCTCTGAAAAACAACGAGCCCACCATCGGCTTCTACACTCGGCAGATCCTGGAGGGGCTAAAATATCTCCATGACAACCAGATCGCTCACAGAGACATCAAGGTGACTCGCCAGATCTAACCCTCTCTTTTGCATCATCATCTAGCTTTTTTTTTTTTTTTTACTACATTCAGAAATCTCAAAGCAAGTTGTCTGAGTAATGAAAATTCAGCACCATGGCCATAAATCAACACAAATCTATATCAATAATATTTATCTTTTTAAAAGGCAAAAGGCCTCAAGATGACATCTGTAGACAGGTTGAAACAAGTTGAAACCATGAATGTTATACTTCCAAGTCAGGCTCTGACCAGGCTCTTGAACTTGCTATATTTACAAAAGATTTAGATTAACATAAGTAATCGCACCCGTCTCACATGTTTGTTATACAAGATTATAAATATCTGATCTGAAAGAAAACAAACCCTCCCAGTCTGCAGACGTATCTACAAAGCTCCTAACATGAAGTGAACATACTCCAAGTTTTGGTGTACTTGGTTCTGGTGTGTAGGTTGATAGTTGAAACAAACCAGGAGAAAAAAGAGAAAACATCTTAAAGAAACATGACCCTGAGTAGAATGTCAGCTCTGAGCAGCAATCACACTGTTTGATTGACAGGCGAACTCCTCAGGAAGCCAGTGTAAATAAACTACAAGCTAGCACCAATAACTGTGACAAGAACAACCTGAAACAATATTTTTGGACTGCTTTTAAAAAGGCAGACAAATGTAATTCGTTAAAATGTATTCCTAGGAAAAAGTATTGATTCAATTTGATTTTTAAGTTTGATTATTTTCTTTTGCTTGTGTAGCTTGCTGTTGATAAAAATGATCATAGTCTACGTAAATTGACCCAGGCTAATTTACACCTCAAGTAAACGATGCTAGGTCACCATAGCAACATCTTTGCGATTAAGTTAAAGGGTCAATGTGTGAAAATATGTCCATTTTATTTGCAGAGTGTTATATTATCACCATTACTATCTTTATTCTCAGTATTTGATCAGAGCAATGTGGATAAACCTGCTATTAACTTGGCTCAATGTGGTATTTTTCACAAATCTGTAGGGTCATACAGTTATCAATAAAACAGTAGTAGTTGTAAAATAGATAATACATGTCCACATTAAACAAATAGCATAGGTGAGGAATGTTTTCCTTATGTACGTAGCTGCTCTTGTGCTGAGAAGAGTTCAGAGGACAACTCCTGCACTTTCCTGGAGTTTCTCATTTTCTCTGTTGGTGAGATCTCCACCAACATCAGTACATGTGGTTTGAGTGTCCATTATAGGGGCTTGAAGTTTTTCTTTCATTTTCTCATGGACTTTACTGGTGTTAGCCAGTTCTTGTTTGAGCTGGACATTGTCTCTCACTGTATTGTTATACAGATATCTTATTTTCTTGTACGTACTGACTTGGGTTTTACAGCTCTTTATCCTTCTATTGGAGAGTAGCTTTGAGCTCTTACAACTCTTCCAGTCTTTTCCATTACTTTTTTGGAGTTGGCAAGCTCTTGTTTTAGTTGCGCATTTTCCTGTACTGTAGAATTATACAGGCATCGGATTTCCTTATGTGCAATAGCTAGGTCTTGGAGTTGGTCTTCCTTCTTCTGAAGAGTCCAACTCCCAAGTCCTCCTTTTCTTGGAGTTGGACTCCTCCTGATTCTTAAACTTGGCCTTTGTCTGCTCCAACTCTTCGCACAGTGCGCTGACAAGAGCGCTGTCCTCCAGGGGTGTAAATTCCTGGATTAGATTTCTGTCCTCTGGGTTTGAGGAGTCCTGGATGTTGGGCGACACCAGTTGAGTCTCCTCTGCCTCCTGCCCCCTGTTGGTGTGGGGCAGAGCAGAGCCTCCAGGTCGAAGTCCTCATCGTAGAGGTGGACGTAATCCTCTGATGTATAGCGGCACCAGGGCTTTGTTGAGAAAGTAGTCGAGCTCCCCATGTTTGTGAGCGTATTCAGTAGCATCCTAAGAAGTTATGAAGTTATGAGTTATTTGTCTTAGAACATTGGCACATCCTACATTCTGTGGACTTAGGCACCATCTTCTTTGGCATCAACTCTATCCGTGGGTTTACGGAATTATGAAAAATATGCACTGTTAGATATTAACTATTCAACTATTAATAAAACAGTACTATTATACTATTGTATGCCTGTGTCAATAAAACTTATTTATTTTAAATCAATTTTGCATCAAACACAAAAATGCATCACTATTCCTCTATTATGGTAAGGGGTTAGGTCAGAATTTAAGATAATCTACATTCATTTGTAATAAAAATATGCTGTATGTATGCTAATGTTTCTATTTATTCTATGCGTGCTTTGACAGTAGCTCATACTTTTAAAATAATGAAATTTTGGTAACTGGCGCATCTTCATTTTAACCTCATTGGTGATGAATGCCAAAAGATTCTGTGTTCATTATTTCCATATTTTTCTCTAGTTGATACCCAATAAGCAATACTTTGTTCTGTCTTAAAGACTTGATACCTGAGAGGGTAACTATTGATACCAGAGAGGGTAACTATAATCCAAGTATGCCTGTGTCATATTTATTTAATGATAATGGTAATGATCACATTTTTATATCACACTTTTCTACCTTCAGGGCACCACTCGCCCATTCCCGCACACAGTCATACCCCAGTGTATGCAGACAATGCATAATATGAAATAAGTGCATTATTGTTTTTTGCTTTTTGTTATAATGTTTGTGAGAATTTATTGCGTTTTTACATTTATTACATTTAAATCTGACAACTTTTGTGTTATGTTACAACATACTGAAAAGGTAGGATGTCGATCTGAATATTTGTTCCAACTCAAATAGCAATTTAGATTTGATTACAATATAATTTACAGCCCTATTGTAATATTTGATTCTTGATTCTGTTTTCCCTTATATTCAAAACAACTACCCTTATTTTTCCTATAAACTGCTCTATCTTGCTTATCTTTTAAATAAAATGATAGCAGATGGATGCATGTGTACCAGATTTTTCATTTTCACTCTGCTCTCTCCCTCCGCAGGGCGACAATGTGCTCATCAACACCTACAGCGGCGTCCTGAAGATCTCCGACTTTGGCACATCCAAAAGGCTGGCCGGGATCAACCCCTGCACAGAGACATTCACAGGTACGCACTGACCTACTGCCTCTAATTACACAAGACTCAGTTAAACACACCTAGCTATAGAGCTGTTTTTCTGGGCCAGAGCGCTGGATCTACAGACGGGAATATCTACAAGACCTCCACTCTGGCCTCTGAAAGTTGTGAAATGCCCTTATGTATTCAAAAGTAGCTCTACTTAAGATGGTTTCTTTACATATGATTTGACATAAAACACTGACTTTGTATAGATTTGTTTTTTTATCAGTGTTTTTAAGTTTAGTAGTTTCTTTCTTTTTTTTTAACAGAAATACTAATAATTTTCATTCCCAAGTCACCTATTAAGTACAATGGTACATTTCTATGCGCTCATTCTGTATAACACCATGTGACTTCTGGCTATTTCCCTCATAAACTGTGTGACTGTAACTGGGTTTGGCTTGTGTTTGTGGTCAGTTTTAATGGCTCCACTGCTGCAGCCAATCATCTTCAAGTCTGACCTACAGGCCTAATGCTGGGAGTGACCCTTTGTCTGTGACTGTGCAGAAACTGGGCTACTCCTCCCTGTGCTATTTCTGGCCCTGCCCTGCTATAAGTGTGTGTCTTTCTCCATTTAGCTCAGTGCACTCAGGCTTGTACACAGAGCCGGGCTATTTATAGAACAAAAGGCCTCTTTGAATGGTGCGCTCTAACTTTCACAGAGAGGGGAGATTATCTGATGATACGGGAGGGCCTCTGCGACTGCACTTTTAAAGACTTAAGCCTCGACAAAGATTAGTTACTTAGGAGTTATGTCACGGTTTAAGAAAGCAATTACGTCTATAGTAGTTTTTCAACACTTATATTCTACTTAAAATAACAGAAATAAAAAAGGGAAGTCACAGAAGTCTTCATTTTAATCTGTTACTGTTTTTATTTGATATGAATGTGTCTCATTAAAAACAAATAAAAATGCCTGTCCATATAAATTTCATAAGATAAGATAAGATATCCTTTATTTGTCCCACAATGGGGAAATTTCAGTGTTGCAACGCACAGTTAAGAGAACAGCAAGAAAACAGTAGCAGCATAGAAGTACAGAATTACTTAAAAATAGACAAACTCTATAAAGATAAGGATTATAAAATAAAATAAAATTCTATATACAATAAATTGCTATCTGAATACAGTGGCTATAGGTTATACAGTATAAATATCGTTAAATCTTTAAAGTGACTACAGTATCTTACGGTAATAAATACATTTGTAATGGGTAAAGTGACTGCTGGACATCTTATGTATTGCACATGGTCCCAGTATTGCACAGGCAGCAGAGTTAGCAGTGTTCATTGTAAAGTCTGAATTCCTGATCATTAACAAGATTTTAACCATTTAAAATGCATTTGACATACTTTTTTTTAATTATTACTTTTTGGTGGACTAGTACTTGTGGTAAATATTCATCATAACTTTACATCAGTCAAGTGGCAATTTGTGAAGAAATGTGGATAACAAAAAAATTGAAAATTCAACAAGTAGCTGTGAGTTAGAAAGCAGAATATCTCTACCTACGCCATCAATCAGCATTTTTCTGATCATTTAAACATCTTAAATATATAAATATGTTTTAAAGGAATTAGTAGTCTAATATGTATATGTAATATGTATAAAGCAGTCACTTTCTTCCTCCAAAGTCTGAACTCAGCTCCAAACGAGATGCTTTTACTCTCAGAAGATTGGCTGTACCCCTCTCAATTACAAAGACCTATGCTGATCACTGACAATTAGGAATCACTAAATCTTCATCTTATTAAAATTCAGCTGAACAGTCATATTTTAAAGTTTTCATTGTGTTCTTGTGAATTACAGCATACTGAATAAAAATCAAATCAATCCATCTTTGTGTGTAGGCACGTTGCAGTATATGGCTCCTGAAATCATTGACAAGGGTCCCAGGGGCTATGGTAAACCTGCAGACATCTGGTCCCTGGGCTGCACCATCATCGAGATGGCCACAGGGAAACCGCCCTTCTACGAGCTGGGGGAGCCTCAGGCCGCCATGTTCAAGGTAAGGGACAATGTTGACAGTGTGGGGAAATAAAATGGCAGGACATTAGGTTTACGGGACATTTCAGCTGTTTGTCATACTATTTTTCGGACTATAAGTCACACTAGCCAAAAAATGCATAATGAAGAAGAAAAAACATGTATAAGTCGGACTATAAATTGCACTTTTTGAGGGAAATTTATTTGGTAAAATCAGAGACCAAGAACCAACATTTCATCTTGAAAGGCAAGTTATAGAAGTTATAGTAATAAAAACAATCTGTGTATTATTCGTTCATTCGTTTTTCAATATAGAACCAAAAATAATAAAATGAAAAAACAAGTCTTTTCTTTATTATTGTCTCTAAAACCAAAATGAAAAAAGGCTAACTATTTGTTTTGTTTTGTTTTTTTTTTTCATTTTTATTCATATATACGATTCATATATTTGGTCTATGGACTGAGTGTGAAAAATGTAAAAATGTAATATAAGTCGCACCTGAGTATAAGTCATAGGACCACCCAAACCTTGTCCGAAAAATACGGTACCTAAAAGTCGAAAATCAGAATACGCCCTTTGTTCATATTATTCAGTCACCTTCAACCATTCACGACCATTTTACATTTAACACTTGAAATACATAAACTGCTGGAGTGAGTGTCTTGCCCAATAATTTCATCTGCATACTTCATTCTGTAATGCTAAGTGAATGTAGTAGTCGATCAAAAATTGCACAAAACAAGTGCATCAATGACAGCATGCGTCGCTAATTTAGTTGGAATGAACCACAAAACAGTACCAGACCACAATGTTCATACTTAACTGAATAAGCCCTTCATTGTCTGCACTACAGTTTAACATAATTGTCATTGATGAATTAGGGGATGGGGTGGATATTCAGACAAACTGCGTCATCATCTCTTTAAAGCCAGGCCCTATTTTGTAATTTTGTCACAAACTTGTTTTTGTTTCACCCCCAAGGACATGGAGTACAGGGCTGTCCGCTGTCAGTGTGCAGAGACGCATGAATATTGCATAACACTCTTCTGTATTTGAAAACCAGTACATGCAGTTGCATTCCCTTTGCCCCATATTAGAATAACAAAGGCTACAAATAATTGCACCCAACAAAAGAATGAGCACAATACTAGGTGCATGCAGTTACAGCACCACCTGCTTCAAAACCACATTGTCTTTTGTATTCACGCAAATGTGAGTATGCACCTGTTGCTGTCCAGTTTACACTTCAAATATTTTCCCATACACACAGTTATTTGAACACAAACATTGTTGTAGTCCTCTTAAGACAGTCTGCTGGTCCCGTTTGTTAGCACACCCCTTTGTTTGAAGCCCTAATTGATCTATTGGCCTTGTCGTGCAGTGTGTTTGCATAGGGCTCTGATCCATGCGAAAGCTATTAGTGACATTATTAGGGCTGTCAGTATCTGTTATGTAGTGCTCACGTCAGTGCTGTGAATCATGCTAGTTTCCATATTCCATATAATTAAAAACAAACAGTGGTCTTTGCATTGGGTGGTAGTACATTTTCAGTATAGATGAACAAAAACACTGTAGAGGTAATGTATGCATAATGTCCTCTTGAACCAGATGCACCATAGCAAATCATTTACCTCCTAATACAAATAATGTTGTGTGCATTGACAAGATTTAAGTTTTAGAATATCTTTAATCTATCAGTGTTTTGTTAAAGGTGCTGTACTGATGTTTATCATCTTACATTTACTAGTTCATTCCTCACTTACCTTTTACATTCAACACAAACTAATTATTCACTCCAATAAATTTCTAAGCTTATCCCAACTTTCAGAGACCAGTGCAAAGTTTTGTCGTGACAATAAAGCAAACAACAACTAACACTAGCCCAATTTGTAAATCGGCAAGACCAGTTTTGCTCAGATACATGGAAAACATCTGGTACAGGGATGTAACAACAACTCTTGTTGTTATTTGTTAATGTATTATTTTCATGTTGGCCAAACTGATTATGATCCTTTGCTCTTCATCAGTTTGGCCAACATGAAAATAATACATTAACAAATACTATGCAAGTTTCCATTTGTTTTCTTTCTTTTATTCTATTTAGATATTTAGATAGATCTTGTTGACAATACTCACCCATCACTCACCTGTATCTATAGTTATAGATAGTGCATAGCTACAGTAATATTTATCTTCAAAAGTTTTTCCAAATATTGTATCCACTGCTCACTCATCTATAAAGAATGCGTATGGGAGGGTTGTCTCTGTCTGGTCCTGAGCGAACATTCCTCCACAGATACTGCACAGATTTCTGACATTCCTTTTGTTGTGAGAATCTCACTGAACTGAACTACTGCCCCATTGCCTCCAGCAACGCAGTTATTGTCATTCAGACACTTCACTAGTCCCTGATTCAAAAACCTTTAAGACCTTGTGTGTTTAAAAGGCTCATGTGTTTTCATAAGCAAGCGATGGGCTTTTCTTTCTGGTGTCCTTAAAAGCTCTCACGTAATTCGCATTTAGTTGTTTTAGTGGCCTATTATGCAAATACGAAGTAGCAGAAATGTTATGTCATAATATTTATTAGTGTGAATATATATATAAAATAGGACTGCACAATATATTGCAGTGTGTACATGAGTTCATATTTCAATCTTGTTAATGCTCCTATAGTTGTCAAGTATTTTATTTGAGTTGTTTTTACACATAATTGCAGTTTAATCACAGAGAAAAAAAAAGCTGTTAGATTATTTTCCAAAATGGTTCAGCCCTATTATAAATATACAAAGAATATTTTAGAAAACTGATATAACAACAAATCAGGACAGAGGAAATATGATAATACAGGTAAAAGGAAATATTAATACCGTAATATCGTGGGCCATCACAATATATTGAATTACAAGTTTCTTTGCTTAAATTCATTGTTATGATGCAGCAACAGCTAAAATCAGAGAGAACCACATAGACCATGATCCTTTGCTCTGTTTCAGTCCAATCTACATGCTGAAATAACTGTTTTTAAGCCATTTTAAAGCTTAATTATTTTGATTATTACAAGAGAAAAGAAGCATGATTCATAATATTGTTAGCCTAAACAAAATATCGCAATAAATATTGCACCAATGAGATGCATATTGTGAAAATATTGTATCGAGAGATTGGATATTGTTACATCCTTATAAAACAATGGTAATAAAACTGTATACTGTAATGATATAAACTCATGTGTGCAGGTGGGCATGTTTAAGATCCACCCAGAGATCCCCGAGTCCATGTCACAGGAGGCCAAGGCATTCATCCTGCGCTGCTTCGAGCCCGACCCGGACAAACGCGCCACAGCGACAGACCTGCTCACCGACCAGTTCCTCACCGTCACCAGCCGCAAGAAGAAGAGCAAGAGCAGCCTCAGTGGTGGGTTCGCAATGTGATAGATGCGTTAATTGAGAAAATATTGGAGCCTATATGATCAGAAGGAAGTGCAGCGTAAAGCTGACATTGATTATTGCACGCACTGTCTTTGTTTATCAGATGATGTTTACATCAGATCCTGCTGCTGCTATTTTATATGATGATCTTAATGTCCTATAATGGCTAATAGCAGAAAGTTTGATTTTATAAAGCTGGTCTCATATAGGTATTGATTACAGAGAAGAATTGTAATATATTAGACATTGTCAATGAAAGTGAATTAAGGATTTCAGTGTTGTTTGGCCATGGTGAATTATGAGAAGAAACACAATACTTTTGCACACCAATGGACTCCAGGAGGAATAGTTTTAATGAATATTGGGGATCCAGTAAATAAATAAATGAATAAATAAACACTGAAGTTTAATGTTGTGACATTTCCTACTTTCAGCCATTATGTGCCAAAACCAGTCGTTCAGGCGCCCTTTTATTGGGTCTAAACAAGAGAGATCAGATATAAAAGGCGTGTTCCCTGGTCTAACAATACAAGAATAAAAGAGTCTGAATCCATGGAAAAATGCTTGTGTCATGATTACAGAGAACTGTTGTGGGAAGTGCCACTCTTTGCTGACACATGTTTGTATTTCTTGTCCTTCCAGCTCCTTCCTCTGGGTCAGGTAAGGTATTTTTGATTTCTTCAGACAACTTCAGACTTGCTTTCTCAAATCCTCTGGCCAGCTTTCACCTGTCTTGCACAGTCCTTGTTCCAAAAAAAATATTGGCCAACATTTTATTTCATGGAATTTTCACATCAGTTTCTCCTTTCTTCCTAACATTCTGCCCTCTGCTTTCCCATGTGCAGTGATTGTGAAATATGTGTTAATTTTGCCTTTTCTAGTGTATTACCTCTTACCTTTCTACATATTTTTTTCCAATGAATGTATTATTCACTGTACTTTGTAGTTAAATACAACCACAACTGAATATGGGATTATATAATATATCATTAGCGGTCACATACTGAGAATAAATCATTATAATATTCATGTTCTGGTAGAGGAATATATAGGATTTAAATGTAATATTTCATACACAACAGTCCCAGTCCCCAGATATGAATTAAGCATGTTCAACACCTCTGGTACTTAGAGCTCAGTGAGAATAGGCCTGTGCATATAAATCTGTTTGTATCCAGTACGCATTTTTAGGTACTGCCTGGAATGTTGTGAATGTTGTCCCATATTTAACCCAGTAAGAGCACATCTTTTCAATACCAACTTGAAACAACAAATGTATAATGTGACTATATTAGCAGTACAATTAATATTTGATTTGAACATGTTGACGAGGGATGTAACAATAACCGAAATATCGTGATATTGTATCAGCAAAGGTCTCAATAATATCGTGGACCATCACAATATATAGAATTACAAGTTGCTTTGTTTAAATGCATTGTTTTATAGTAGCAACAGTTAATAAACATAGGGAACTACATATCCCATGATTAATTTCAGTGTAGACAACAGAAAGAAATGTTTTTACTTTAATTATTGGGATTATGACAGTAATAATTTGCACCAAAGTCTTGTCAAGATATTTTAAAAGCAATAAGTCCTACCTACAATTCTTGGATATTGTTACATGCCTAATGTTTACGGGTCAATGACATGACGCTGTCCAATTACAATTTCCTCAGTTAAAAGGGTTCAAATTTCATAATAATTCACCACATTTATGTAGTCCCTCTGACCTCCATGGATCATGTTTTCAGAAATCATTAGTTATTCTGCATGTTTTTTGTACTTGCGTTTAAAATGTCGTGTGGTGTGACCGTGCATCATGTGGTGTGACTAATAACCGCAGTAATTCTGTGGCTGGAGTTTAATAACAGACAAAGTATGTGAGGGTGAATGGTTTTCTTAAGGCATTTTTCTTCATTTGGTGCATTTTACAGGGTAGAAGTTTGTTCATTAAACACAAGCAGGTGACTGCCATATTGTACATGAAAAGAAAATATCAGTATGCATTAAAAATCAAAAGAAATGCCAAGAGTTTGTTTCTATACACTTCATATTACTCAGAACTTAGATTAATATCCCAACCGTGTTTTAGAAAATAAAACAATTTTAAGGTTATTCTCGGTCACACCACATGACGTTTTACACTAAAAATGCTTAATATAAATGTTAAACATAGATTTATGCACCTGACACTGTAAATATTTGAAAAAGTTCAATAGAAACTAATATTTTTTATATTTTAAAATTTGCCTGTTGAAAATCCTTGACCCTTACATATCAGAAGACACAAGAGACACCATGTTAAAAATATGTAAAGAAAAAAATCTTACAAATACAGCATTTAAAACTACCCCACCTGTACTTGTGGTAAATTGTGGTTGCGATGGCTGTGCTTTAGAGTACCTGCGGAGCATCTCTCTGCCGGTGCCCGTGGTGGTGGAGGACACGAGCAGCAGCAGCGAGTACGGCTCCGTCTCCCCTGACAACGACCTCCACACCAACCCCTTCAACTTCAAACCCAGCATCAAGTGCCTGAGCGAGAAGGATGTGAAGGGGCCGCGCTCCCTGTTCCTGAGGTGAGTGCAGCAGGAGGGCGAGAGGCCATCAGGTCTGTTTTATTTCACGAGGCACAGCACAAGAGTCAGAGCAGCAAGATTCATCTCAATAGACGACGTATTCTGTGTATTTTTATTCCTGCGCTCCCATTGCAGTGCCCTTTAAGATGACAAAAAGCAAATGACTGGTCTTTTACTGACATTTAGTCCAACTTTATTTATAACGCACTTTAAAAACAACAATTAACCAAAGTGCAACCAGACAAAACGGCACCAAAAGATAATTGATAAGATAAGATAAGATAGGACTTTATTGATCTCACAGTGGAGAAATTCAACAGTCACAGTAGCTCCAGGTTTAGTGCAAAAAAGGAAAAAAGTGTGATGCAATTAAGATAAACAATAATAATAAAAAATAGAAATAATAATAAAAATAATAATATAAAGTGAATAAGTATATGTACAAAATTTACAAAGAGAATTGAAATATAAATACTATATAAAATAAAGAAAGTACAAAAACAGTGCAAGTTGTCACAGTCCAGTAGTGGCACAGACATGATTATTGCACAGAGGAGTTGTATAGTACATGATACTGTACGTACTGTATTAATCATCAAGCTCTAGAATTATTATTTTTCAGTTCACTGTTTTTGCAATCTGGTATTTTGTTTGTAATTCCTGCAGCATTCCAGTGGAGAATTTTGAGGACCACAGCGCCCCTCCCTCTCCAGATGAGAAAGATTCGGGCTTCTTCCTTCTCCGAAAGGACAGTGAGAGGAGGGCCACGCTGCACCGCATTTTAACAGAGGACCAGGACAAAGTGGTCGCCAACCTCATGGATGCTCTGACACAGGTTAATATAGTCTAAAGAGGCACCTGGATAACAGTCTTAAAGGGGAACTAGTAATGGACTTTAGCTTCAAACATCCCGGAGTTCCTCTTTACTTTTATCCATTCACTCAGTTAAGTAAATGTAATTGAATATTGTCTTTTGTAGGGGTCTGAGGAGACGAAGCTAAAGCCACAGAACATCTCCACGCTGGTGTCCAGTTTGGCAGACTTTGTGCGAATGGCTGAGAGGAAAATCATTGCCAGCACATTGTCTCAACTCAAACTAGAACTGGACTTCGACAGCACGGCCATCAGCCAACTACAGGTGGTGCTGTTCGGCTTCCAGGATGCTGTAAGTTGTTTCCAGTTCTGACCACGCTCTTATCCGTGTAATTGTAATTAGCTACATTTAAAATCATAAGAGTTACTGAGTACAGCACAAGTACCAATCGCACTAATTCACACTTGTCTCTTATTACTGTCTCTGCTTCTCTCCATACGACAAACACATAAATGAAGAGTAGTACTTTGTATTTTTGTTGTACTTCAGTTCAAATTTGGCCGCAGTACATTACATATTAACACTTAGATTGCCAATAACAAGAAGTCCTTTTTTCACCAGATACAAAATTTTTTTTATTAAACTGGAATCAGTAATTTGATCTGATTCCTCTATGTGGTGGAAGATGACATAAGAAAAAACCAATGAGCTTTTTATGAGGCGCTCTTAAAATGCACAGGACAAATGAATCCATGGCGCCTCCTGTTGTTCAGATATAACACGACAACGAAACAAATGCTAATACTAAATAATTATCGAAAGGAAGCAGAACATAAGGAAAAGTTAAGTGGTACAAGTAAAAGTAATACGACTACTACACCTCAGTTACACTTTACTGCTTTTTTAGTTGACCCATCAGTGCTCATTTATTAGTTTAGGCCTAATATTTTTAAATACAGTATGTGTTTTGACATACTTACAAAAAAGTATGACCATTAGTCCACAAGTAGTATAGCATATAATAGATTTTATATTTATAGAGTTAGATAATTGTTGCCATGCTTTTCTAATAAATATTCCTCTTATTTTAGGTGAACAAAGTGTTGAGAAACCACAACATCAAGCCTCACTGGATGTTTGCTCTGGACAACATCATCCGTAAAGCTGTGCAGACCGCCATCACAATCCTGGTGCCAGGTAAGCTGCAGGCCTGGGGGCAGAGCACGATAAATACATTAGCAGCTCAATATGGCTCTGTGGAGAACAGACGGCAATGTCCTCTGGTCAGGGAAAAACAATGGAGGTGGATGATACCCATATACGCTTAAGATGTGCTATTAAAGCATTTTTTAGTATTATGCACAAAAGAATGTTTAATTTAAAAAAGGGTGTATGTAGATTCAATTATTTACAGAAATGTTTATGGGTTAAAATAATGCCAGGTTACATTGATATACAGACAGTTAATGAACATCCTAAAACAGTAAACAGTTATGTAAAACATTGTTAATTTAGTTTAAATAGACCCTTTTAGGGCGGAAGTGATTTAAAAAAAAGCTGCGTGCGCATTTTGGCAACAGAAGTGTCCTTGTTCCCCATTCATTCTGATTCATTCAGACTGAACACGGACAGAAGAAGACGGAGATAAAAACATTTCCAGCACCAAAATGTCTGGTTGTTATGTGTGTGGTTGTCAGAATCAATCTTCTAACTGTGGACTAAAGTTTTAAAGTTTTACTCACTGATCACATGAAGATCTGACAGTCGGACACCATGTGTCAAGATCAGCTTGTTGTGGAAATATTTGCGTGCTTTTGACGCTGAGTTCTGCCGTACTTCTGTTGCCAAAATGTGTGCACAACCGTGGCTACGTCATCACTGTTTACTAATACTAAAAGGGTCCATAAAGGTATTTTAAGCAGAAGAATTCTTTGACAAACGTGATTGATCTACAAGGGAAATTACTGCTAAGTTGTTCAGAAACATTCTTAATAACAAAGAACAAATAGAATTGTAAACATTGAAAACATACAAAATAATTATGATAGTAGTAGTAAAAAAAATATAGATTTGTATATGTGCAAGTAAAATAATAATATACTGTATAAATAAAAGGTGGAGTAATGGAGTGAGGTAGTAACAGTGCAAAGATGAAGATGGGAGCTCTGATACACAAGATCGGAATACTTGATCTCACATTTTTAAAACTGCTAAATAAAAAGCAATATGCCGTCAGATTATTTATAAATGAGCTACACGATACAGACTTGGTTAAAAGGTGCGTGTTAGTAAACGTGTACTTCATCTGTACCATTAGAGCTGAGGCCGCACTTCAGCCTGGCCTCCGAGAGTGACCACGCGGACCAGGACGATGCGGACGATGACCCCGAACCGAGCCGCCCCCAGCCGCACCAGACCCGGACCGGTCCTGTTGCCCGTAACGACTACACCATCGCCCCTAACGACGATACCGTGGTCACTTCCGGGGTCAGCACCCTCAGCTCCACGGTGTCACACGAGTCCCATGCTGCCCAGCGGTCTGTTAGCATGGAGCTGGGGAGAATGAAGCTTGAGACCAACAGGTAAACCAGATCTCCCTCATGTAATAATAACACGCTTTTTTCATTTTATTTCCAGAGTAGTCATGATGTGGTATTTTACAACATAGTGTTCATTAATAACCACTTTTTTGCTAGTTAAAGGTGCATTGTGTAACTTTTCTGGTGTACACTGCAAATTTCTCTGATCTGGCCTGGATTTTAAAACTTAAATCAGGTTATTCATCTTGTTTTTTTAGATTTTTTATCTACTTACAAGTTCTGAGACTGCTTAATTCTAGTCTAGAGGTAGTTTATTTTAAGATAAATGTCAAGTAAAATTATCTGTCCATGCAACAAGATAATTTCACTACTTTTAAGTCATTTTCTGATAGATTTAAGTGTTTATTTCTTAAGGTTTTTGCAGTGTAATAATAATAATAATGCATCAGTTTTATATAGCGCTTTTCAAGACACTCAAAGACGATTTACAGAGCATTATTCATTCACTCCAGACCCACCACCACCACTCACGCACACACCACTGTCATACTAGGCAATGTGGGTGATGTGCTTTGCCTAAGGACACTACAGCAATTTTTTTTTGTGACTGGTGCCCCCCTGTGGCACCTGGAATTCCCAGTGGTGTCCCATCCAAGTACTAAACAGGCCCAACCCTGCTTAGCTTCTGAGATCTGATGGGATCAGGCTTTGACAAGCCGGTATGGCCACTTGTGTCGGATCTGTCACCTGCTTGTTTCCATGGATATGTCATTGCTCTGCTTGGAATGTTCCACAGTATGACATTAAACAGCTCTACCTTACATTTATTCAATTACAGATGGTTTTATAGCTCACAGGTGCCCAGAAAAACAGGTAGTCTGATTGTGAGCGGGTTCATCTCTCCACAGCTCTGACCTGTAACTTGGTTGAGTTTGGTCTCCATGAAGATAGAAAGGGTTAAAGCCATACTGTGAAACATTTCAGACAAAGCAATTACATGTACATAAAGAAAAGCATTTGACAGACACCAGAAAAGTTACATGATGTACCTTGAACATAATAATAAATTAATTAATTGTAAATGTTTCTTACTTTTTGACATCAAATGCAGTCAAAATCTCTGTGAAATGCGAAGTGCAAAGTCTCCAGTTGCAAATTCATGGCCAAGATTCATCCACAGCTAATTTCATCCAGTTTCTTGTGTGGGCTTTGTAGACACAGACTGGTCAAAGTCAATACCTGGACATTTTTTGCACAGGTTGTTGGAGCAGTTATTGGAGAAGGAGCGAGAGTACCAGGCCATTCTTCAACAAGTGCTGGAGGAAAGAGAACAGGAGATACGTCTGCTGAGGCTGAGATCTGAGGACACAGGTGAACAGCTTCAGCACATCAAAGCACAACTAAACCATTTTAAGAACTATATGAACATTGTATCTCAAAGGTCCTACACTACAAAACTACTACACTAAACTGACTCTTGTGAGCTTTAAGCCTTGTTATAATACCCAGAGTTTTGTTGACAATTCCAGAGCTGAAATTATCCAAATGATTCTAGTGAAGATTTATGGTGTTTAAAAACGCAGTGGAGCACTTCCTGTATTACCATATGACATCACAAGGTGGAATGGACTCACAACAGCGGTAAAGGGTGGAAAACACAAAACATTTTGCCAGATGTCCATATCGTTTAGACGGCAACGGCGTTTTGAAAACGCAAAAATCTGAAAACACTCTCCAGAGTGAAAATCTTGAAAACGCTCAACCCTGTTGTCGCTGTTTAAATGATTGAAAGCGGAAAACTGCATTTTTGTGGGCCGTGGCAAAGAGATTACGTCATGAATCAGTTCATGCACAAATGAGTTCAGGAAAAAAGCAAACATGACAGAACTTCAACTTGCCCGAGCGGCTGCAAATGCCACAGGACTGATCACACAGAGTGATTTAGAGAAGTCCGTCCACATGAAATTGGTGTTATTACTCTTCTCCAGGATGTTTTGAATTTACACTGAATTTTGTGTGTTAAACGTGTGAATGAAACAAAACACTTTTTTTCATGAGGAAGTAACATTATAACATAGATCAGAAAATAGTGTAATATTTAGCTGGGAAATAACTCAGTGGGAAACCTGAGAAATAATGATTTGGTCATTGCAGGACTATGTCATATTCTACATTTGCGTTACATGTTTTTTTTTTTTGTTTTTTTACTTGTACAACAGGATGTGGTTTAGAAAAGTTTCTTTTTCTGTTTCAGAAGTGCCCACATCCTCAGCGGCTCAGGGGGGACCAAAGAGCCACATCACAGAGCCACAAGAAGACACAGAGCTGACCAAATGGTTGCGGCTGTCCGGGGCCGACCAGGACTCCATAGACAAAGTATGACCTGCTTCTGTTTTGAAGTGTGATGTTACACGATGGAAATGTTTAACTACAACTGGTTTTGTGCTGTTTCGGTTGTAGATTGTGAATGAGCAGTACACACTGAACGACATCCTCTATGATGTGACCAGAGAGGATCTGAAGAGTTTAAGGCTGAGGTAAATAAGTGGATACATTGGTGTGGTGCAATAGTTTCACTTCAACATTTGGCTGCCATAATAGCTGACTTTTTTTTGGATGTGCATGGCTTTCTCTACCGGCCACAACAGCTGACCTCTCCATCACTGCCACACAGCCTCAAATGCAGAACTCAATTTTATGTGTTTGTTTCTTAAAGCGGAACAGTTTGACATGATTGACTGTATACTTTATTATCATTTTACTATTTCTGTTTTATTCACTTGTTTTTAAATCAATCAATCAAACTTTATTTATAGAGCGCTTTTCATACAAAAATGCAACACAAAGAACAATCCCACATTTCCCACTTTTCCCTCCACCCTCCACCCCCCACAAAGCTAAACTAAACAGATGACTCTAGAAATTACAATCCCACATAAAGCTGAACTAAATAAGTAAGTCTAACTGTGACATTACTATCTTTATTTACTATCTTTATTTAAACCGTTTAATTATTTTTCATTAACTGTTGCAGCAGTTATAGGAAAACATATATATTTTGTACAGTAACATCATCAACAATTATACAATTGTAGATGTTGAGATCCTCATTATAAATCTTTTTATGTTTTATTTTCAGGGCAAGCAATGCTCACAAATTTAGGATCTTGTTCTGTTCCTAATGTTGGTAAATTGCGCCCTCTAGTGCTTGAAAACAGATGAGGCATCACAATGTTGAACTCAATGAATAGAAATTAAGTATTTTTTAAAAGAACCCCAGGAAAATGAGCAGGCCCTTGGGTACAGATAATGGGGATCCTAATAAATAAACAAATAAACGATTCATGAATCTCTTATTCCTCAGAGGCGGGATCCTGTGCAGACTGTGGAAGGCCATCACGGAGCACAGACAGAAGACCATGTGAAGCCTTACAGTGCGGGGACACTCGGAGCAGCTCACTCTCTCCTTTACCTCAATATTTATGTGAGACAACCACAAAAAAGACATTCAGAGGACTGGCTTGTCTATGAGGCCTCCCATTCAGAACCAAGGCTTTTGGAGAATTTTAATGTTTAAAAAAGGTCATTTTAAGAAGTGCCATTGTATTTTTGTTATGGCAGATTCTTGTTACAGAAATATATTTAGTGAGAGCACAAACTCCTATCTTTACAAAATGTTTACAAAAACTATGGGACTGACGGAATGATACAAGCCTGAGATATGATTAAATACATTCAGAATATATGCTGATCATGCATAACATTATGACTGTAATGTACCTTCAGTCAAGTTATAACTCGACCAGTCAAACTCTCCATGTGCATCAGCTGCATCAGAAAGACTACTGTCCTTTTCTATAGACACTGACCACTGTAAACTAGAGACACCCTTGGCAAACTGACTTTTTTTCTGTTAAAGGATAAAATTATCACTTGCTGCCTTATATTTGACCCAACCTATCTTACAAGTGTCATATTGAAGTGATAATTGGTCAGTAGAGTTATAAAGTTATGGCTGATCGGTGTATATGAAAATAATTATGTTTCATTTTCTTATCACTACATTATTTAATTTTATTTAATCGAAAGGATCCTGATACATGGTCTTTTCTTTGCAGATTATTTAATTTCTTCACACATGCACACAGCAAATTAAACATTTGCATCATTGTGTAAATATTTTGTGTTATATATAATATGTGAACAACATTTCTCTTTATTGATAATGTATTGATTATATGGTCTCTTAAAACATGTGAAGATCCATTTGTACAGAATGGATATTTGTAAGTGTCTAAATCATGTCAAGTAATTGGGGTGATTAATGTTAAGCCATTTTACTATTGCATCCAGACATACTATGTATTTTGTTGTATCTTGCTCATCAGTCATTTTAACATTTTAAGATCACAGCATGTAATGCAAAAAATAATTATGGAGGAGCCTTTACATTTTTACCACTTTGTTGTTTGGAGAAGAAGCATTCGTGCATTTGTTTTGTATCTAACTGGGGTCAAGACTTTTGTGTCACAATATCAAATAAAAATGCCCATCACAAAACAGAGGTGTTATATCTTATTCTTTCAGGTGAGACAAACAAATGAACACAAAAAGACAACGTAAAACATTCATATCTTTAGTATTCCTCCAGACACAAATATGTAGGACTAATAATCTACACCAAAGGATGGAGGGTCCCCCGTTGTGACGTCAGCAGCCCCTCCTCACCATGACAACCTCAGATTTTCAGCATCGTCAGCGCACGAGGAGTCTCCCCTCTGCTCTTATTGATCAAACCCGGTCTTTTCGGTAAAAATACTGACCTTTTCCTTTGACGCATTTACATTTAGACTAGGAAGTGTGCACCTGCGGACCCTGATGTGTTGGGCTCGCTCTGGAGGCGGAGGGAGACGCTGTTTCACTGCGTAAACAAAATGGCCCTGTTTCAGCATCGCCGGCTGCTGCCGCTGGCCTGCGCTCTCCTGTTGGCCGGAATTAACCACGTCGACGCGCGCTCTTCGCAAATCTCGGATTTAAAGTCTAAAATCTCCGGCGCAGAGCTGATTTTGGATGAATTCCGTAAACAGCTACAACAGGAGCAGGCGTATAACCGAGCTGGCGACGTGACTGACTCCTGTGTGGAGGACTATGACACCGCGGAGGCGCGCATCATCCGGACCAGGCTCTCCATCGAGCAGGGCGCCACCTTCCTGCTCGCCCCGGACACCGTGTACACCTGGAGGGACTGTCTGCACGCCTGCTGCTCGCTGCCGCACTGCACCGTGGCCGTGGTGCAGGAGGACCCGAGGCAGACCGGGGAGCGCCTGGGCTGTTTTCTCTTCAACTGCACGTACAGGGGTAGAAACGTTTGCTCCTTTGCTCAGAAGGAGGGCTTTTCCTCATTCACCCGGGCTAACACCAACGCCACTCGGGGACAACTGTCAGCTCTGACCGGGGCCACTTCCAGGAGGCCCGGGGAGGATGAGGAGGACGCACAAGGCAAGTGGCCTTCATCAGGGCTATGAGAAGTCACGGCCAGACTCATGCTCAGGCCTTAAGTTCTTTAAGATCCTAAAATAAATAGGAAAAAGATGGGGCAAAAATACACCTTCAAATTAACATTGGGCCTATTTGACATTGTGGCCTTCTTAATATAATCAAACATAAGTATATGAGGAAATGCTTGGAATAGACCATTTTATGGTCTCAAACTGTACCCTTTCACAATGTATTTCTATAGCCTGTTTAACCAAGAGGGAGTAGCCTAATCGTGTGCTTTTTGGCAGACACATGAAAACAGCTTTTATTTTCTCAGGGCAGGACAAGAGGGCACCTAATTCAGTCACTGAGTCAAAGTGTTCAGAGCGTAAATACAGAGCATTGTCCAGAACAAAGGTTACATTTACAGTACTTTTAGGGTTATAGCAATTGAGAGTCCCTTACATCTCCTGTGTCTAAGTAGGCATCTAGCTTGTTAATCGTTACCTCTGAATGTACTTCTACAGATTTAACTGCTCCAGAAAATTGCATTTTGCTGCTATATTTGACACTAAAAGTACTTACACTATAATAAAGTAGATTATTCAGAAAGTATAATCCCATACCATCCATTTGATCTATTAAGTTAATAGCCTTGGTTTTGCCTGTAGAAGACGAGCCCCCGCGCAGTGATGCTGGGCAGGACGTGGTCATCCAGTTGCCCACAGACTGGGCTGTCCTGGACGGGAGGGACAGTGTGGATGACCATGGGATCAGCCGCTACGAGTGGACACTGGTCAGAGGAGATACTGCTATCAACATGAAGGTCAGCAGTGTGTTCAGTGAACGTCAATAATTATTCAGTGAAATGACATGTAATGAATAGTTGATAAGCAGTGAATATTTCCAGCTGCTTTGACGTAGTGAAGAGGAGATGGAGAGACTGGTGGTTCTGCAGAGGAGGAGAAATAGGGCAAAGAAAAATGTTGAAGGATTTATGAAAGATTTGGCAGGTGATTGGTTGAAAAGCAAAGGTATCAGGTTGTGATTGGGTGACAGATTGGAACAATTTTAGAACAACATAGGAATAAAAGTATTACTGGCCGAATTTATTTCTGTTTAAACTTAATGACAAAGAAATTGATGTAAAATATTATTTGGTCCAGAGTTGTATCTGCTAGTTGGAAGGTTGTAAGTTAAAAACTCACCCTTCCAGAAATATTCTTTAAACCAACCATAAGGATCAGGTTACTAATGTGTTTATGCAGTCAGCAGCAGTCATGTGTTTAGTTCGCACTACCCATAATGCCTTGCGATGTCCAATGAGATAAGGCTAATTACGTGTGCACCTGCCTCTGCCCATTGACTAACATTATCTAATCTGCATGAGAGGAACTGCCCAGCTGTTTGGGGTCGAGGAACATTTTATTACCTTGCAGAGTGTTATTTCTTGGAAAATAAAGGCTTTTCACTCTTTTCACTGTCTGGAAAGATGAGATAAGAATGGATTTACTGATTTCACAACACAAGTGGAGAAATATCTTGGTGAAATCAGGTTTTATTGCCGGATTTCAGACAACATCACATCGTTCTATGGGCTATTATTAATCAGTACAGATGGGAGTTGCTAAAATTAACATATTAAACTGTAGATTTTAGTTAATGATTATAGTCACTAAAAGAAATCATCAGGTTAAACATTTAAATTTTGGATATTTCAGGACAAAGTAAAATGTAATCAAGAGGGAAAACCTTGTCCCTCATCAAGTTGGGTTATTTTCTAGATTCTAGCTAATATCATTTTATTGATTGAGAGTAGAATTTGTCATTTACTATATCTTATACATATAATATCTAACCTCTTTTAACCCCTACGTAACCTCAAATACTTTTTCTTTATAGCATCTGTCTTCTAATTGAACAAGGCCTAGAACAAATAATAGAAACTGTGGGTAAAAACTATATACTCATTAAAGTGCAATGAAAAAACAATGGCATTTCTTGTTCTTAGGTGACTCACCCAGGTCTGCTGAAAGTCAGTGGTCTCCGTGAGGGTATTTACACGTTTCAGATGACAGTGACTGACACGTCGGGGCAAAAGAGCTCTGATAATGTGTCCGTGTCTGTGCTGGCTCCCAAACATCAGGCTGAAGGTGCGTGTTAAAATCTGCAATAATCTGCCAGAAAATCATGGGCCTAATCGACTTTTTTGTGTGTCTATTATAGTGTGTACGGGCCACTGCTCAAACTACCAGTTCAAATGTGACGATGGCTGCTGTATCGACATCACTTACGCCTGTGATGGGAAACAGCACTGCCCTGACCGATCTGACGAAGACTTCTGCCCCAACTGTAAGAAACATATAGATCATTTTTAATACTAGTCTTTACCATGAGGGAGTAGGGGTGATTCTTTCATTTTAATGCCATTTCACCAGCTTTTTATTACTATTAGAAAACATGAGAAAAAATTGCAATTTTTCAAACAAAAAAGACCTTTATTAATCCCAGCAATACATTTTGTGTATTTTCCATTTGGATATTGCTTTCAAATTCACCGCACCTATCCACAGCTTTTAGAGTGATGAAAAATTGGGACCATTATCATAGCAATTAAGAGCTCAGAACCAAATTTCATATATTTGTGAATGAGCAACAGTCCTCAAAGTGGCACCTACAACAAGAAACAGACTCATAAATAAATATATATAGGCCTCTGCCCTCCATTTGTAATAATGACATAAAATTCTCCATGCTGTATGTGGAACTGAATCTAACACTAAACAAGTTCATATTTAAGGACTAATAATACTTTGCTGTCCTCAGTTGAAGGCAGCAGAAAGTCAGTGACCCACTCGATGGACATGCCCAGCCCCCGTCGTTTAGTGACCCACACAGACACAGAGGAGCAGGCGGGACTCAGGAAAACGGTGGAGAGCATGGCCCCACCACAGGAGAACGGTCAAAAGGATGCAGCTGCCACTCAAGGTAAAGGCTAAGTGCTGAGGTTTAAGTCATTTTTATATATGTAGACCTTTACTGCCTGTTGAAAATGTGTTTGTCTATGCTGTAGGGTTGTCAAAAGTAAAGTATGAATACTAAATCTATTATTGAAACTTATTTGAACGAGTATCAATACTAAAAAGCCACATTTACAGAAGAGAAATGAAGCTTTCCTGAATAGCATTAGAATGATCTTGAGCTGTATCAGAACAAGTATAAGAGCACATAGACTTAGACACATAGATTACACAGATATAAAGTCATATGGTAATGTTGTAATGTAAAAATGACAATGATTTAATGTTGAAAATCATACTCTATTGTCTAAAGAAAGACGTTTTTTAATTATTCAAGTTCAAAGTTAGCTTTATTGTCGATTTATTCACATGTACTAGACATACAAAGGAATCGAAATGTGTACGTTTCTCCTTGTCCCAAGTGTAGACAAAACAGGACAACATTTATGTGCACAGACACAACAAATAACTATCTCTAGCCACTACAGTAACTACAGTCAATTATCATCATGGCATCAGGATCAGTATTGAGTACCAAGTCTTTTCCTTGATATAAAGTTTGAAATACCATTACGTTGTATTTCAAATGGACTTTACTCTTATGAATATATTAAGCGAGGGTCTGGCTGGAGTACTAGATTTGATTTACCCTCCTTCAAAATATTTGCAGGAGATGTAGTAGTGTTATTATTAGTAGAAGTGTAAAATGAAAGCACTGTTTTATTCAATTAGTTCCTCTTAATTTTCAATCCAATGATTAAAGAATAAACATAAATAAATACATTAAAAATACTTCTACTTCAGTACAAATTATAACAAGATATGAAACCGCCTTGAGAAGTGTTGTTGGTCCTCCTCCCTTACACAACGCGATACCTGCATGTACAAAACAGTCCCTATGCTTGGTTCTTCCCCTGGGGACCACATACCATAGGCCAGAGCAAGAGAGTAGGACCTCCCCATACGACAGTTGTGTCCAGTCCAGAATAGAGCCATACTATAGTACTATGAAAATGGAAACACAGGTTCAATAAAAGCATAGTAAAAGAGCCTTGCTGTTGACTTTTATTGAAAACAGATGGGGCCCTGTAGGTGAGCTCAAAGCTGGACTCAAACTCTGACCTCACTGCAGTATCCTCTTAGAGTTTCATGGGAAAAGTGCTTGGGACAAAAGGCTTCTGTGGTCACTGCCATCTGATCCTGAATCTGAACAGAGAAAAAATGTCCTTTACCAGTGTCAGTGAACGCATCACTAGACCTCAACTGCAGTGCATTCTTAAAAGGCTGTTTTTCAGTAAAAAGGATGTTAAATAATTGTTTTTCAGTTAAAAGTGGCAAAACAGGATTAAACATTGTCACACAGTCATTAGTCGGGCTTGTAGTAGTGACATTAGGCTTTGTTGACTTAGTTTAGTTTCTCTTGTCTCATGGTATTTAACAGAAACCTTGGCAGCTGCATAAAAAATTGCTGGATATTTTTAGCATTACTCTTGTTGAATTACCAATTTTGAGCACTTGTATCTACTTAGAATACACACAAACAAAATTAACCTATTTTCTGGACTAAAATTCTCTCTGGAGTATAAGTTGAGCCAAAAAATGCATAATGAAGAAGAAAAAAAACATATATACGTCACAAAGGACTAGAAGTCACATTATTTTATAGAATCAGAGACCAAGAACAGACATTTCAACACTTCAAATTGTCGACCTCGGCTTGGAAATCTGCTGCAGTTTTTGGGACATCGTCATCCATGTTCTGATAGAGGCAGTTGCGTTGCATGAAGCAGTAACAGCTTTTTTTTTCGTCATTGCAGTTCGAGTATTCTCCGCTTCTCAACAGTTTCTCGCTCACTCTAAACTTTCTTTCAGCTGCTTGAGTATGGTTTTCAGCTGCATATTTCACCACTTGCAGCTTGTAATTGTAGTAATCTTTATAAGATGATGTTCAAATGTTAAATTTTCAGATGTACAAGAGTAATAGGAGAAGCAGATACTGGCTTACAAACCTAGAGTGCCCAGTTAACTGTCAATGAAGATGTACAGTAAACATTATGAATAAGTGTTTGTACGTTGACAGATAGGAGGATAAACTATCTTTCTATTTATCCTATTTCCAGACCCGTGCACCTCTGCTCCAGTGGTGGGACCATGCAAAGGCACATTCCCGCGCTGGTACTATGATCAGGAGGCTGGCCAGTGTAAGCACTTCCTGTACGGAGGGTGTCAGGGAAACCACAACAACTTCCTGCAGGAGTCTGACTGTGTCACCGAGTGCATCCAGAAACGTAAGACTGTGATAAGACTGAAGATACATGTGCTGAGCATTATCATCTAATATATATTGTTTTGTTTTCAGCTCCATCATTTAAATCCGCAACCGTGGCCCCACCAGTGACTAAACAGACCGAACGAGGTAAATGTCCAAAATACAATGTGTTAACCTTTGACTTAAATAGGCTTTTGATTAGAAATGACAAAAATAGATAAGAATTGAATACATGTAGCAACTATTTGTGGTAATTTGTTTTTCCACCACAATGTTGGGGGTAAAATGCGCTCAAAACATTATAAGGTTCATGAACTACTCTGCCATACTGGTGATGGCAAGCTACTGTATAGTGTGTAGCCATTAATACCATGTTGTAGACTGGCTGTTTACTTGCACACCAAAATATGATTATTATCTGATTTCTGGGCCTTTAACATTGTTTAAATTTCCCATAAAACACAAAATCTGAGTTGAGGGTCTATGATCAGAAAGAAATCAGATTACTTTGCTGCTGTTTAAGTCATTTTAATAGTCTTATAACTCCAAATATATGATCATTATTTTTTGTGAAAGCTGCTCCCAAAGTGTCCCAGAGTCAAACAGAAACTGAGAAGGCCATTTCTAAACCAACTTTCATCAAAGGAGAACACCCTGCCCCTGAATCAGGCATGTAGTACTTTTTTCTCACAAACCACTATTGGAATTGTTATGTGTGTGTGTGTGTATATATATATATATATATATATATATATATATATATATGTGTATATATATATATATATATATATATATATGTGTGTATATATATATGTGTATATATATATGTGTATATATATATATATATATATATGTGTATATATATATATATATGTGTATATATATATATGTATATATATATGTATATATATATATATGTATATATATATATAAATATGTATGTATGTATATATATATATGTGTATATATATATATATATATATATTTTTTTTCACTTAAATAACTGTATATCTTCTGGCACGTAGGCGCTATCCTCCCTCTGGTGCTCGGTATCCTGCTCACTGCTCTGCTCCTGCTCATGATCGGCTGCCGTCTCAAACTCGTCCAACACAAATTGAAAAAGGCACGGCCCCTGACCACTGAGGAGTCCGATTACCTCATCAACGGCATGTACCTGTAGCTCTCAAATCTACCACTACTACTGCTACTACTACTACTACTACAAATATTGATTGTCACAGGCTGGTACTTCAAACGTGCACTCTTTCTTTTGGCACCCCTGGACTTTGATTGACGTTTTTAGCTATTTTTTATGAACAATTCCTCCTTACGCTGGTGTGAATGCTGCCAAAATACTGCCTTTGAATACAATGATATACAGTATTTATGTCAGTGTGTGTTTTGAGCTGTTGATATTTTTCTATAAGAGATTCGTTAAATTACAAAAGAGAAATCTATCTGGCTAAATGTTGTGGGATTTGATTTGATACACCAATCAGGCATAACATTGCATGCTTAATTTGGGGGTGTTACTTGCAGACTTCACTATGGGAGTGTTAAAAGTATCAAAAATCTGATACTAAATGATACTAAAATGAAGATCGAAACTATACACTCATTTGAACAGGTATCAATACTGCAAAAAATAACAGAAACAATAACAGAACAAGAATTTGACCATTATCCGAACAAATACAAGACCTCATGGTAACATAAAAAGTATTATAATTTAGTTTTAGAAATGAGTACTAAAAAAGGAAGTTTCTTATCTTCATTGTGGTATCGTAATCGGTATAATTTAGTATCGAAATCAAGTTTGAAATTTTAGTATCATGACATTACTTCACAATGCGACAAACTTGTTAAAATTTATGGACCTGCTGCAGTTTCTCCTACTTCTAAAATTTGCAAATAAAACATGTCAATAGTCATGAAGTTATGCCTAATTGATGTATATTTTAATTTATATGAAGTTGTCCTTGTCCACTGTGTTACCTACCTCTACCTTTTGTCTCAAGATATTTATGAAAATTCAATATTTCTTGTGTCTCTTGCTGGTGAAAAACATTTTATTTTTCCTGATGTGTATTTCTACCAGTAGGGGGCACCAACACAATGCTGCCCCCCGCCTCTCAAACAATATTTATCTATGACTGTGTGTTGACTGTAAATTGAAGTGCCTGCTCTGGTGCACTTTACATCAATCTTTATTTTTTAAAAGAGATCCTATGGTCATGTTGCTTGATTTCTGGTGTAAATGCAGTTGTAGCTTTTCCTCGATGTGTTATGTCAGATAATAAAAAGTATATTATAAATCATTTTGCCCCTGAAGAAAATTCACTCAGCTACAGTACTTAGTTTGCATCCTCCTGGTCAAATATTACTCCACAAGTGACTCAGTGAAAATAACACTTAAAGGTCCTATATTATTTAAATCTGACCATGAGCTTTTAGCCATGTTATAATATTAGTTTTTGTTTCATTCACACGTTTGAGTAAACTTACATTATATTTGGGGTGTCAACATTTCCAAAGCTCAAAATGCTCTGTTCCACTTTGTGATGTCATGAAGCAGTAGTGTCTAAGTTAGTGTCTACATTTTCTCTTTTGTTTAGTAGAAATAGGCTGAAAATGTCCAAATGATTCTACTGAAGTTGTATAGAGTTTGAAAACATAGTGGAGCACTTCCTGGATTTTGTATTTTCAGTTTGAGAGAAGAAATAAGCAGGGTTTGTATGTTAAAAGTGTGAATGAAACAAAACACAACTCTGGGTATGTTGAAGAGGAAACAACATGGATCAGAAATAGCGTAATATTGGATCTTTAAAGGCGCATTATGTACGAAAACATCAATTCTAAATGTATTGCACCACTTTTGAACACCAGAGGCCACTGTTTCCTTTGAAACTCTATAAATCTGGATTTGGAACTATATCCTGTTTCCCCCATTTTAGTCAGGTGAGGTGTGGCAGAATGAACAATCAAAGCACCAAACTTTTTTTTTTTTTTTTTTTATTCATTCATTTCAGGCAGCAGCAATCACAAAACGACAAAATATCAACATACTGCACAACATGCCAGTTCTACCTGAAAGGGAGTGGGAAGAAGAAAACTTATTTAATCCCACCCCCAATCCTCATCAGTAGTGACACTGAGAGGTGTTAAGTGTCACATTACATGGTGGTGCAACCACAAATGACAGGTTACATCAGAATGACAGAATTTTTTCAATTTCAATTCAATTCAATTTATTTTGTAGCGCCCAAAATCGCAACAACAGTAGCCTCTAAGGGCGTTCCAAGATATGGATGAGTAAAACATACACACAGGCATATCAAAACAGGAATAAACAACATTCATGTAAAGCAGCAAATGAAACATTGTCCAGTCATCCCCTGTCCTTAGACCCTCCTTCTCAGCAAGGAAAAACTCCAAAAAACCCAGGGTCCTGGGAAAAAGAAGAAACCTCGGGGAGAACTACAGTGAAGGAGGGATCCACTCCCATGGACGGACAGGCTATAGATGTCCAGGCCCGTGGGCCAGTTCAGTATGACCACAGCTACCCAGGTGGGGAAGGAGCCGGGCGAGGAGGAGGAGAAGAGGGCGAGGGAGGAGGAGCCGAGGGAGGAGGAGGCCAGGCGAGGAGGGAGGAGCCAGGCGAAGAGGAGGAGCCAGGCGAGGAGGAGGAGAGAGGTCCAGCTGCCATCAGGTGTCTGAAAGAGTTCCACTCCACAGGGGAGTGGGACAGGGACAACATGTGAATAGCAATGAACAAACTACAGATGAGAACATAGTGAGTGATGCTGATGAGAAAAAGGAGGAAACAGAGGACAGTGGTCAGGTTGCCACACTTCCCCCAGCTTGTTATCTCCTGCGGCAGCTTATCTTAGTGACATCAACTAAGTAACCTGGTCATAAGCTATTCCGAAGAGGAAGGTTTTAAGCCTGGTCTTAAATAAAGAGACTGTGGGTGCCTGTTTAACATCAACAGGGAGTTGATTCCATAACACAGGAGCTTGGTAACTGAAGGCTCTCCCCCACTGTACTTTTAGACACTCTAGGAACCACTAATAATCCTGCATTCTGAGAGCGAAGTGCTCTGTTGGCTGATAGGGGACAATGGCATCCTGAAGATATGATGGGGCCATATTGTTTAAGGCTTTGTATGTCAGGAGGAGAACTTTGAATTTAATTCTAAACTCGACAGGAAGCCAGTGAAGTGATTTTAACACAGGACTGATGTGATCACGTCTTTTAGTTCCTGTTAGGACTCTGGCCGCTGCATTTTGGACCAACTGGAAGCTTCTTAAAGTACCTTTAGTGCAGACGGTGAGCAGAGAATTACAGTAATCTAGTCTGGATGTAACAAATGCATGGATAAGTTTTTCAGCATCATTTTTAGGCAAAATTTTTCTGATTTTAGTTATGTTTCGCAGGTGAAAATATGCAGTTTTACAGGCTTGGTTTATATGAGCTGTGAATGAGAGATTTTTGGTCAAATACGACTCCAAGGTTTTTTACAGTAGAGCTAGAGGCTATACTCACATTGTCAAGTGAGATTATCTGGTCTGACAGAGAATCTCTCTGACCTTAGGACCGACAACAATGACCTCTGTTTTTTCAGGGTTTAAAAGGAGGTAATTCAGGGTCATCCAGGTTTTGATGTCCTTCTCACAGGCTCTGAGCTTTTCGTTTTGATCGGTCTGATTAGGTTTCATTGATAAGTACAGCTGAGTGTCATCAGCATAGCAGTGGGAAATTAATGCCATGTTTTCTGATGTTGTTACCTAATGGCAACATATACAGAGTAAACAGGATTGGACCAAGCACAGATCCTTGTGGAACACCACAAGCTACTTTAGAGCAGGGGAGAGGTGCACTGGTTTACACTAACAAACTGGTACCTATCTGATAGATAGGATTTAAACCATTTGAGGCGGTCCCTCTGACACCTATGTCACATTCTAACCTCTGCAGTAGAATGTTGTGATCAATGGTGTCAGCTGCCACTGAGGTCCAGTAGGACCAGGACTGAAACCAACCCGTTATCAGCAGCTAGTAGCAAATCATTTGTCACTTTAAGCAGAGCAGTTTCTGTGCTGTGGTGAGCTCTGAAACCAGACTGAAATTTTTCATATAAAATTATTGCCCTGCAGATGGTGACAAAGCTGTTTCACCACAACTCGTTCCAGAATCTTTGAGAGAAATGGAAGATTCGAGATAGGTCTGTAGTTGGCTAGTTCATCAGGATTTAAGCTAGGTTTTTTCAAAAGCGGTTTAATTACAGCATATTTAAAGGACTGAGGAACAAAGCCATTTTCTAATGACATATTTATTATGTTATGGATGGAACCTATTATTAAGTGGAGAGCTTCTTTGAGGAGTTTGACTGGAATAGGGTCGAGCAAACAAGTTGATGGTTTGGACGACATGATGACTGAGGTAATCTCCGCCTCATCGACAGGAGTAAATTTGTCTAATTCTATTAGAGGATTTATGTGGGATATTGGTGTTACAAACTGGATTTGCTGAATTTGCTCGGGGTTGATTTTTGGAGTGAAGCTTCGTTGATCTTGTCTCTAATGGTTATAATTTTGTAATCGAAGAATTCAAGAAAGTCATCACAACTGAACTTCGAAGGGAGAAGAGACTCAGGGCAGTATGCGAGTTTGTCAGCCTGGCTACAGTGCTGAACAGAAATCTGGGGTTGCTTTTGTTTACTTCTATTAGGTTTTGAATAGTATCTGGTTTGTGCTTTTCGCAGAGCGACCTTATAAGAGAGCAGGCAGAGCTTCCATGCCTTCAGAGACTGCTCGGAGCGAGAGCGGCGCCAGAGCTTCTCTGTGCGTCTTACGTGTTGTTTGAGTGATCGCAATTCTGGAGTATACCAAGGAGCCGGAGGTCTTGGTTTAATGCTTTTCTGTTTTAGCGGAGCTGCAACATCGAGCAGCAGATTTTAAGGTGAGCATTGTCCTATCCACAAACTGATCCATGATAATTGGATTAAAGTTGTTCTCAATGTCACATGGCATATCATTTAATACTGGCTCGATTATTTCTTTTGAACCTCCAGCTACCGATTTTTCTGATATTGTTCTTTTCATTATAGTTTTCTCCTGCTGAGCTGGATAGTCTTTTAGTACGAATTGAAAGGTTATTAAAAAATGGTCCAGAGAGTATAGGGTTTTGAGGAATTACAAGTAAATCACTAATCTCAATACCATAAGTTAGGACGAGATCGAGAGTGTGATTGTGACAGTGAGTCGGCTTGTTCACACTCTGGGTAAAACCGATCCCATCCAGGAGAGCACCAAAAGCACTGCTGAGGCACTCACTGCTGTTATCAACATGAATGTTGAAATCTCCAACTATAACAATCCTTTCCCATTCCAAAACTAAACTTGAAATAAAGTCAGAAAACTCTGTCAGAAACTCGGCATAAGGACCAGGAGGTCGGTAGATTGTTATAAATATGACAGCTTTTGGTTTTTCCAGTTGGTGCACGTAATCGATAGTGCGAGGCTTTCAAAGTGGAATGTATAATTAGATTTGAGGCTGAGAATTAGGCTGGAGTGAGAAATGACGGCCACACCGCCACCTCGACCAGTGCTCCTGGCACTTTGAAAGTTCACGTGACTTGGAGGTGTAGATTCGTTTAGTCTAACATAATCATTTTCCTGAAGCCATGTTTCAGTTAAAGCTAGAAGATCAATATTAAAGTCGCCAATTAATTCATTTATTAAAAGAGATTTAGAAGAGAGGGACCTGATGTTTAGCAGTCCACATTTTACACACTTATCATTTTGTTTATTTGCGACACATGTATTTATTTTTATTAAGTTATGAGATCTGACGCCTTTCTATCAGAGTTCAGTTGACTTTTATTTGTGCTTTTTACATGCTTAAATTGTTTGTTTGCAACACAATTATTTATTTTTATTAAGTTATGAAACCTGACGCCTTTCCTATCAGACTTTAGTTGAGTTTTATTTGTGCTTTTTATACATTTATTTTGTTTATTTGCGATGCATGTATTTATTTCTATTGAGTTAGGAGATCTGATATCTTTCCTATCAGAGTTTAGGTATGTTTTGTTTGTGCTTTTTGTGCGTGGGACATACACAACCTCAGCCAGTCTGGGAGAATTTTCTATCTATATATCAGCAATGGTAAGGAGAGTAAACAATACTAGCAATGGTAACAGACAGAATATAACAACAATGGTAATGGACAGCTAGACAGAATACCAACAATGGTAAGGAAACATCAAGCACAGGTAATACTGATAAGACTGATTACAGATACACTTTAAAACCCTCTTTGTATATACTGTGACCAGACCTGATGTTTATAGAACGATTTGAATCTATGAATATTATGACATTGCTTGTGTTGTAATTCCAGACTGTTTCAGAGTTTTACCCCACATACAGACACACAAAAACTTTTACTTTTAGTTCGGAATTTTGGCAATATGAAGTTGCCAAATCCTCTCAAGTTATGAGCTTGCTCTCGAACTGTAAAGAAGTGTTGTAGGTTGGGGGGTAATAATTTATTAAATGCTTTAAATAAAATTATTGATGTGTTGCATTTTACAAGATCATTAAATTTTAACAGCTTTGATTGAATAAATTAATTATGGGTGTGATCTAAAAAACCGACCTTATGTATGATCCGCACTGCTCGTTTCTGTAATATGATTAATGGATTTACTGCACTTTGGTGTTTCCCCACACTTCGACACAGTATGTGAAGTATGGGAGTACCAAGGTGCAGTATAAGGTACGGAGTGCATTTACATCAAGGTATGGCTTCGCTTTATTTATAAATGACAGGCATTTGGAAATTTTGTTTTTTGTGTGTCTGATGTGGGGTTTCCACGACAAGTTGTTATCAATTACTATACCCAAAAATTTAGCTTCATTTACACTTTCAATTGGTACACCTTCAATCATTATTTGCAATTCAGAATTATTTTTTTTATTTCCAAACATTAGTGCCTTAGTTTTCTTAATATTTAGAGATAATTTATTCATATCCATCCATTTCTTTATAGCTATTAATTCCTTATTTACAGTAGTTACAAGCTCATTATAATTATCATTACTATAGAATATATTTGTATCATCTGCAAATAGAATAAGTTTTAGCACATGAGATACATTAAAAATATCATTTATATACATATTGAACAGTTTAGGTCCCAACACAGACCCTTGGGGGACACCACAAGCAATGTCAAGTGTTTCAGATATGTTCTCGCCCATTTTGACGTACTGTACCCTTTCTGTTAAGTAACTTTTCACCCAGTCCCCAGCCACACCTCGAATTCCATATTTTCCTAGCTTATTGAGTAGAATTTTATGATTAATTGTGTCAAAGGCCTTTTTGAGATCAATAAAGACACCAATTGCATGTTTTTTATGATCTAATGCAGTCGTGATTTCTTCAACTGCTTCCATTAATGCCATTGACGTAGTTCTATTTGCTCTGAAACCATATTGTCCTGCATTTATTATCTGATGTTTTTCAAGAAATATTTCAAGTCGAGAGTTAAAAAGTTTCTCTTTGAAAACTGGGGCAACAGAGAAATTGGTCTGTAATTAGTAAGACAATGCTTATTTTCATCTTTGAATAGTGGGATTACTTTTGCTATTTTCATTTTTTCTGGAAAACAACCAGTTTGGAATGATAAGTAAAAGATATATGTTAATGGCTTTACAATATTCAAAATAACTCATAAGTCATATTAATATCATGACAGTCAGTGGACATCTTGCTTTTACACTTCAGTACAGTATTAATCACTTCTTGCTCATTAGTTCCAGAAAGGAAAAAAGAACAGGGATTTTGTTTAATATTCGAACAATTTTCTGATCCTTGGTCTGGAATATGAGCAGCCAAATCTGGGCCAACATTTACAAAAAAGTGGTTGAATTTGGTCACTATTTTTCTCATGTCATAATTTTCCCCGTTTTCATCTAGAAAATAATTTGGATAATTTGGCTTGGAGGAACCTTGTTTAATTAAGCTGCTTAATATGTTCCAAGTTCCTTTCATATTATTTTTGTTTTCATACAATTTATTTTTGTAATACAGCTGTTTACTACTTCTTATAATATCTATTAATTTGTTCTTATACTTCTTATATCGTTGTTCAGCTTCTGGTGTTTTTAGTTGGATAAACAGTTTATAAAGTTTATTTTTCTTTTTACAGGCATTAATTATTCCTTTTGTCAGCCAAGGACTTTTTATTTGTTTCTTCTTCATATGGCATTTTCTCACAGGACAGTGTTTGTTATGCAAGGAAGTGAATATATCTAAAAAATTGTTATAGGCGCTGTCCACATTTGTTTCACTGTAGACTGTATACCAATTTTGATGCGCAAGATTATGATTCAAGGAGTTTATCGTTTCTTCAGTTATCATACGTTTAGTCAGTGTTATCAGGGGTTCTTTAGTTTTCTGGAGATTAAAATCATACAGAGTGAAGACAGGTAAGTGGTCAGTAATATCACATATAAACAGGCCACTGGTAATTTGATCTTCCATAATATTTGTAAAAATGTTGTCAATAATTGTGGCACTATGCGATGTTACTCTGCTGGGTTTTGTAATTGTAGGATATAAGCTCAGACTGTACATAGTATCAATAAAGTCATCAATGTTTTTTTGTTTCATGGGATTCAACAAATCAATGTTAAAATCACCACAAATAAATAATGTTTTTTGGTTCACATTGGAAAACAGAGTATCCATCCCTTCATTGAAAATTTCTATATTTGAACCTGGCGTCCGATATATATATATAAGATATGATTATGTTCTTCTTTCTGTCATTAGTTATCTCCACTGATAAACACTCCATTATTCCATCGATTGTTAGAGTCATATTTGCTAGAACATTAAATTTAATTGATTTATGAATGTATAATGCAACCCCACCCCCTGATTTATTTGCTCTGTTCATATAAACTAACTTGTAATCGTCAAGAAAAAAATGTATACCTTTCTCAATATTGAACCAGGTTTCTGAGATAGCTACAATCTTAAAGGGTTGAGAAAATTTATACAAATACTGCTTAATGGAATCAAAATTTGCATACATACTTCTGCTATTGAAGTGTATTAATGATAGTTTATCCTCTGGTTTTGTACTGTTCTCATACTGTTCTTGGGTAAAGTAATTGCAGCTTCTAACAATAGAAGAGAGAAAATTATTATCAGGGTCTCTTTCTGCATCTAACTTATTGAAAGTGTTCACATGATTTTCCACAGTTTCCAGTTCCATTTGTCCATATTGTAGGATTTTCTGTATCATGTCCATGTTCTTATTTGGTAAAGTCTGTGTGTTTGGTGTATTTAGCATATTAATGTTGGAAGTGAATCAAGAATATCAAAAGAAAAGCATAGCTAGACAACTGATCATATTAGTGGTGAAGAATGTCTGAATTTACCTTGGGTTATTTAAATTTGTCCAGCTCCACTTCCTCTCTGACCCATATTACCCTTGCCACTTCAGGAGCTCCATTGAGTTTAATGAACACTTTACAGTTTGAAGTCCATGTCGCCTGAATCTTGTTTTGTCTCCTCAGTGCACAGGCCTGTCTTGCAATGTCGGCATTTCTTTTTGTTAGGTGCTCATTAATGTAAACATTTGTCCCCTTAAGCTTTCTTCCTTGTTTGAGCACCGCGATTTTCTGTTTTCTGTTTGTGAACCTTATTATTGCTGCTGATTTCATCTGTTTGTCTCTATGTGGAAGAGGATGACAGGCCTCAATGTCCTGAGTGTCCAAAGAGATTCCCCTGCTAAACTTTACCACCTGCTGCTCTGTTGATTCCCAGTCCAGTTCATTGTGTTCTGCTCCTTCTGCTGATGCTGCTCTAGCATAGCTTCTGGGTTTAATGTCCAAACCAGTGATGATGAGATCGTTAATTCTTGAGTACTGTTCCAAATCTTCAACTCTTCTCTCCAGCGCTGTGATTCTATTGTCTTTTTCAGCATTGGCCCTTTTGAGTTCCTTGACTTCACTCACAAGCTCAACAATAGTCTGTTGCTGTTTAAATACTTTGTCCATTTGTTCCGTTAGGAACTGCAAGGGCTTTTTTATTTCCTCCAATTCTTCCTCCATTGCCGCATTTGCCTTTTTTGGCCCCATTTATAAATCCGAAGCCAACAGGTTGTCTTTCTCCTACGCCCACCGTCCGAACCTCTCCTCCAGTGACCGGAGCGTGGTGCCTCCCTCAGCAGTCCCACACAACTGTCGGCCCTGGGTCGGTCCTCCACTGCGCCTCTCCCTCTGTGGCAGGACCCCACAATCCCACACACTCGGAGCGCGGTAACTGCACCGGCAGTCCCACACAACCGGCGCGCGGTAACTGTGCTTAGGTCTCACCCAGCAGTCGGCCCGGGGGCAATCCTCCGTCTTTCCGTGCCTTTACTTCAGTGCTCGGAGCGCAGTAACTGTGTCACAGCAGTCCCACAGCAACCGTTCACTTTCACGTGTAAAAGCCGGCTTCTTCCTCCTCGCGCTTGGCTAGCTAGCTGCTAGCGGCTCTCTCTTCCAACTTTGAATAATAAATCAGCTGCTGCATATTTCCAATTCAAACCAGCGTCTGGTTTGTTTTAAAATGTCAGTGTTTTGTAAGAGAAAATTCTGTGTTGTGTTGACATAAATGTTGAACTTATGGAGTGTTTAGGTGTCCAGTCCAGGACCAGTGTCCTGGTCCTTTCTGTGCCTTAGCTACTTTATTCTTTGTCTTCTAGAAGGTAAGGGACTGGCTGGTCAGACATGCGGTAAAGTGACTGCCCAAGGAACTGGTTTAAAGCCCAGATGCTGCAGCCTGGATACTTGTTCTGCAAATAGTTTTGAAAAATAAATGCTTTGATTATTTGTAATGTGCCAATTTGCTTGACATTATTGACTGAAATAACAGGTGGGTGTGTCCCATCAGTTTCAGAACATCTAGAGATCTAAACTACAAGCAGCAATTTGTAAATAAAAAGTCAAACATTTTACAGAAAGAACATTGAAAAAGAAATGAAAAAGTCTCTAAATCTGGACACAGTTAACTAGAATAAATACTAGTGCAAACTGAAAACTGCTTCTGGATGGATAAATAAAAATTAGTAGATAGATGAAGGTGTTTATGAATGGACAAGGAACAGTCTGTAAGTTTGTGAACATTTTTAATAGGTTAATCGTAGTCGTTTCACAAATTTTAGGAGAAACCATATTTTTAATCCATCAAGACACTTAAAAGTCTAAACATCTTTTGAGTACAATAAACAATTCCCTTACTTCAATTATCTAGTTGTAATAAAATAAAATAAAATATATAGGCATAACACAAATGAAACAAATGTTACAACTATATCTGGGTTCTGGGCTGGGCCTTTAGCTTTTATGGCCTTTATTTTCATTTAGTTTCAGCCTTTATCTGAACCCTTCTCTCTGAGTCGGTGCGTTGAGGATATTGATGGCTAGCTAAACCGTCAGTTAAAGCAACAATAGAGAAACTACTTTCAGTGTCAATTTTGTTAAACGCTAATCAGGAAAAAAAAAAATAATCTAAGTATTTTGTCATATATGCTGCCCATAGTTCTGTCACTCAGCATGTTGAGGGGCATTTTTGAATAAAATGATGTGAGTGCATAACCTATATACATATATACCAGCTTGGGTGTAGTCAAAAGATGCTGCTGGGGTGAAAACGCTGAGAACTGTTACATATTTTGAGTATATAAAATCTCTTTTACTCCTTAACTTGAATGTCAGAAGCAACCATTCCACCAAATGAGAAGCCCAAATAAAATGTGACACTCTTTATCTCCACACTTGACAAATAACCTTCCATTTTCAGTCCATCCATCAACGCGCTTCAACAACTTTGTCACTGTGGGTGTTTTCCAAACTTCCCCATCCAACCATTTTTCTCTTCTCTCAGAACTTCCGGTTTGTTTTTCAATCACACTTTTGTGAATAATCTTATTAAGGCCCTTAGCCTTTCCAAAGTAGAAGTGGCCCACAGTTCTGCGTTTCCCTTGTATTTTTTCCTCTGCGTGTTTCTGGAGATTATTGAGAGCTGTTAACAGGATCTTACTATCTGTGGGATTGAGTTCGCTGTCTGTTTCAGGCCAGAAGAGAAGGGTGGCAAGGTAGAGACAATTTATTGATAAATAATACTTTCCTTTCTTAAAAGACCACGTGTAACGCTCTTAAAGTTCCTTGTGAGTCAGTAGCTTTGTGGATCCTGGCTTGATACAGTTAAGAGCAATTTGGCAATAGATAAAATGTCCAACTTCCTCCGGATCAAGGTCTTGCAAGGGATGGTACATGTCAAGTATTTTCTCCAGTCTGTCGCCAGATGCCTTTGTATCTTTGTTATAGATTAATGACATGATTGATGTCACATTTCCACCTCCAAGTTTGTAAGTCATCATCTTTCTTTGAAACTGAGAGTTTTGAGGGGGAGAGGGTACAGCAGTAGCACTGTCAATATGGACCTTGTTGTCATCCAGTTGTTTGCAAAAAAGTCAGCATAAACTTTACTTTTTCTAGAGAGCCACTCTCGTGGTCTGTATACCTGTTCAAGATCACTTGCATCAAGCTCCACATCTTCCTCACTGAAGTCAGTGTGAAAGTAACACAGATCTTCAGAAATGCATTCAAGTGCATTTAACAAACCCTTCTGTAGTCCTTTTAACAGTGAATGAAACCTCTGCCAGGGTTTTTTTACTTTTCTGGGATGTAGTCTGTTAGTAGATAGTCCATCAGCAGTGATTTGCCAGTTGTGATTGCAAAAACATCAACTTTTGATAGGAATTTTAACAATCTGCAGCCCACATCCACTTCCCCAAAATAGTAGCTTAAGTTAAGACTCACAGTGTCTTTTATGAGGGTCTTTTCAGAATTTCTGAAAGCAGAAATTGCTTTAAGGGCAGTGCTTATGATTTCAACTCCTTTCTCGGGAGACGGTTCCTCTTCTTCAAGACTGTCAAACAAGTGATAAAACCATCGCTTGTAAACTTGTCCCAATGTGTCAAGAACAAACGTATCAGATGGAAGACAAAATTTTGCTTTCTCAGCCCATTCAAGGGCCTCCTCAAACTTCTTGTTTGTGTAAAGCAAATGGGCAAGTTGTGCGACAATGCCATCTTCTCCCAAAGAATTATAAGCATGTGTCAGAAGCTCAATGGCTTTCTCGAGCCCCTCTGTTAGTGTGATGTGCTCAATGAGAGGTGAAAAAGCTGTATCTTCAGAATCTCCTCTACTCTTTTTATTTCGTCTGATGACTAAGGCTTTAATGAACTTTAGGAACTCATCCCTACCAAACCTGTGATTGATCAGTACGTTGTTTTTCCAAAGTAGAAGTGGCCCACAGTTCTGCGTTTCCCTTGTATTTTTTCCTCTGCGTATTTCTGGAGATTATTGAGAGCTGTTAACAGGATCTTACTATCTGTGGGATTGAGTTCGCTGTCTGTTTCAGGCCAGAAGAGAAGGGTGGCAAGGTAGAGACAATTTATTGATAAATAATACTTTCCTTTCTTAAAAGACCACGTGTAACGCTCTTAAAGTTCCTTGTGAGTCAGTAGCTTTGTGGATCCTGGCTTGATACAGTTAAGAGCAATTTGGCAATAGATAAAATGTCCAACTTCCTCCGGATCAAGGTCTTGCAAGGGATGGTACATGTCAAGTATTTTCTCCAGTCTGTCGCCAGATGCCTTTGTATCTTTGTTATAGATTAATGACATGATTGATGTCACATTTCCACCTCCAAGTTTGTAAGTCATCATCTTTCTTTGAAACTGAGAGTTTTGAGGGGGAGAGGGTACAGCAGTAGCACTGTCAATATGGACCTTGTTGTCATCCAGTTGTTTGCAAAAAAAAGTCAGCATAAACTTTACTTTTTCTAGAGAGCCACTCTCGTGGTCTGTATACCTGTTCAAGATCACTTGCATCAAGCTCCACATCTTCCTCACTGAAGTCAGTGTGAAAGTAACACAGATCTTCAGAAATGCATTCAAGTGCATTTAACAAACCCTTCTGTAGTCCTTTTAACAGTGAATGAAACCTCTGCCAGGGTTTTTTGACTTTTTCTGGGATGTAGTCTGTTAGTAGATAGTCCATCAGCAGTGATTTGCCAGTTGTGATTGCAAAAACATCAACTTTTGATAGGAATTTTAACAATCTGCAGCCCACATCCACTTCCCCAAAATAGTAGCTTAAGTTAAGACTCACAGTGTCTTTTATGAGGGTCTTTTCAGAATTTCTGAAAGCAGAAATTGCTTTAAGGGCAGTGCTTATGATTTCAACTCCTTTCTCGGGAGACGGTTCCTCTTCTTCAAGACTGTCAAACAAGTGATAAAACCATCGCTTGTAAACTTGTCCCAATGTGTCAAGAACAAACGTATCAGATGGAAGACAAAATTTTGCTTTCTCAGCCCATTCAAGGGCCTCCTCAAACTTCTTGTTTGTGTAAAGCAAATGGGCAAGTTGTGCGACAATGCCATCTTCTCCCAAAGAATTATAAGCATGTGTCAGAAGCTCAATGGCTTTCTCGAGCCCCTCTGTTAGTGTGATGTGCTCAATGAGAGGTGAAAAAGCTGTATCTTCAGAATCTCCTCTACTCTTTTTATTTCGTCTGATGACTAAGGCTTTAATGAACTTTAGGAACTCATCCCTACCAAACCTGTGATTGATCAGTACGTTGTTTTTGATAAGGGCTTTTGCTATAGCACTTTGTGGCAGGTCCTTGGACAGTTGCTTCAAAAGTTCTTCAGCCACCAGTTTATGGATAATACGTACGGACAATAAGCATGTTGTATTTTCTCTGAGATCTACAAAAAGTAATCTACCTTCGTCACTGAGAGCATCTACAAATGCATGGTGCCGAATTGTAGCTATGTAAGATGCAATCTCCATATAGGCCTCACAATGTGACATAGACATGTAAGAATTTTCCACATAGCTGTTCAATAGAGCAACAAATCTAATAAGGTGAGTGACAGTTAAAGAATGATCAATTTTAGACAGTGTATTTTTGACAAACTCAACAATGCAACTTTTGTCAAACCCTTTGCTCATCAGCACAAATGTAAGGATGTAATCTGGGTGTGACAATTCCAACTGATCCTTCAGTTCTTTATGTTTCTTGGCAAACATTGGCTTTTCATTTTGTGACAATTTATGGGTAATGGCCACATTTTGAGATGGTAACATTCTGCAAGCCCTCTCTGGATCATTGGATCTGTAGCAAATGAGCAGAATGAAGCACAGTGCTGAAGAAGTTATGTGTTTGGATGTAATGTTATTTCTGAGTTCCCGTCTAAGATTATCTATGTCCTCTGTTTTTTGGTCTTCTAAGAGCAGGAGCACAGGCAAACAGTTGTTCTGGTCTCTCTCTTCATATTCTCTTAGCTTCACTGCATGTTCAGACACAGTGGTGAGTTCCTTACATTGCTTCACAACTGCACATCGTACTTTCTTCTTCCAGCTCCAGAGGAGTTGTCTTGCCACTGTACTTCCTCCACTGCCAGGTTGATGGTATATGTTCACATTCTCAATTAAGCGAGAGGGCTTGGGAGATATTATCTTCTCCAGCATGCTGTTTGCTTCATGGAAAGCATCTCTTTTAATGATATCTCCACACTTGTGTTTGTCAGAAAGCCAAAAGTTTATCCAGTCAATTTTACCACCATGATAGAAACAGTTCTCTCTTGTGTTAATTTCATCTTGGTCCACGACGTCCAGATTAGTGTTCTCACACTGGTCAACACTGATAATCTCTAAAGTATGAAGCATTGCTTCATCAGATGACTTTAGAGAGCAAACTCCACCATTAGAGACAGGTAATGTTCTGCTGGTTTGGTTTTTTGAAAGTTGAATACTCTGAACAGTGGCATTCATGTGGCTGAGTGGCATTCCAGTGACAGTGATCTCGTCGAGGGTAGAAATCTCACAACAAATCTGAGCCAGACTTGACAATTTTTTGTAGTTTTCCTTTGACTCACATAATACCACTATAGATTCATGTCCATTCATTTCCTCATAAAATTCAGAAAAAGTCTCAACAAGTGGCTGTTCAACATCAGACATCAACATGAAGAGCACTATAAACGATCTTCGTGGCAAAAGTTCGTTACAGATAAATGACACCGCTTTTTTCAGTTTCTTTTTTCTTGTCTTAATCCAAGTTTTGTCATCACAGGGTTTCTTTTCCATGAAAGTCCTTTCTACCATTGCAGAAAATCCAGCTGGCTTTTTCAAAAAGGCCCAATTTGTTAGAAAAGTCTGATACATTTAATTGTTCCTCATTTATATAATCATGAAGAAAGTGGGGAGTCACAGCTTTCTGTTTTCTGAATGCAGCACATAATCCTGTTTCTAAAGAATCAGGGTCAAAGTCAAAAACAAAAACAGTGTTCATGTTAACCAGAAAGGAAATGTGTTCTAGGTGTTGGGGGTGAAACTTGTTGGTTACAATGATGTAGTGCAACGAATTGTCCATGTGCTTCCTTCCATAAGTTAAAAGGATTGAAAGCTTTCTTCTCTGATCCTCTTTATATTCAAAAGTTGTGGAGTGTTTTGTGCACTCAGCTTCCTCTCTCTGCTGGTCTTATTCTTTTAGGCTTTGAATGAAAGAAACAAAGTTGTCTGTGGAAATTTGAGGTGTGTTTGCCCCAACTCTACAATAGGAAGCTTTGACTTCAAGCTTAATTTTTTTTTTTATCTTTTTCATGAAATTTTGGGATACAAACTTCATAAAAATGACCTTTTACAATCCTGACTTCTGGAACAACATCATATTCAACCACATGTTTTCCCTGTAGTTTCCTTTTCTGTAACTTCTATGAACCTTGGGTGTCTTATGCATTCTCTAGCATCACATTGTTGACTTGAATCCTTGAAACATTTTTCAATATAATCTAATGCATTCACAAAGTCCTCACGGTTTCTGAGCTCTATTCCAACGATTTCCCCATGTCTGTAAGAGCCTTTCACTTTATCCATAACCCCAAAATGAATGGTTCCATTAGCTCTCATGTTCATGCAAGCACAGGCAAATCTCAAAACCTCACTTGCAACTTTTACTTGTAGCCTTTTTGAGTCCAGTGTTTGTGCTATCTCAAGTGACTTATATTCATGACATGGCATCAAAAGATTTTCAGTTCCTGTCTCAGGTGCAAGTAGACTGTGTTTGATGTATCTGAACTTTTTTCCATCACTCTCAAATTCACGGTATTCACTCCAAGGCAATGTTTCTGTGTCTTCACTGCTCTGTGTGGGAATAATTTGCTGCTGTGCTTGAGACTCACAAACAAGGCTTTGTTCTGTAGTGGGGTCTTTCTGTACCTCTTCATTATTTGCATCGAGACCTCTTTCTTTCTGCTGCACAGTCTTTAGTAGCTGTTCTCTGTTACTAAGTAGAAGCTCAATTTGGCCACTTTTCATTCCAATTTTCTTTCTGAGAAAGTCATCACGTAGACTGGCAAGGACTGGTCCAGTAACCTCCTCATCCTTAAGTTTATTTATATAGCACTCTTTTATTCCAACATGCTTTAGCCAGGAGCTAACATCATCTTCTGTCCATTTGTCAAGGTCCATGTTGTTCTGCATTTCTATAATGATATATCAGATACATACATTAGCGTTAAGTGTCTATCTGTGCCATGTGACATTTCTTTGCAGTCGTGGTGACTATAGTAGCGATGGTTTCAGATGTATTATGAATTGAGTTAGTTGATTTGCTGCCATCTTGAGTTAGGCAGAATAAGCGTTGAACTTCAGCCTAGACCAGGGGTGGGCAAACTTTTTGGCTCGAGGGCCACAGAGGTTCTAAAATTTGATGGAAGAGCCGGATCAGGAGCAGATGGATGGAATGTTCTGGTCTGACTACATCAGCCCAGCAAATAAGATGAAAATAACGTGCAGGATCCAACGATTTAAATGTGGCATATTCAAACGTCTCAATTCAACTTGTGCACCATATATAGGGCCAATGATTTTCCGCTTCAAAAGTTAACATTTTTACATGAATGTAGCAACCACCCCCTGCAAATTCTTGTTTGGTTTTAGACCTGGTTTAGACTTGGTTTAGACCTGGTTTTAGTCCTGGTTTAGACCTGGTTTTAGATCTTGTTTAGACCTGGTTTTAGTCCTGGTTTAGACCTGGTTTTAACCCTGGTTTAGACCTGGTTTTAGTCCTGATTTAATGCTTGTTTAGTCCTGGTTTTAGATCCGGTTTACACCTGGTTTAGACCTGCTTTAGACCTGGTTTAGTCCTGGTGTTAGTTCTGGTTTAGAGGTGCACAGGAAGAAGCGCGGTCCACGCAGCGTAAGCGACAAGACACGATCCACGCCGTACAAGAGGAGATGTGGCGCGCACCGTGCGGGAGGAACTGCTGTGTGCGCGGTACACTCATGGATGTATAATAAGATTTTATTATAGTTCTATGGGCACACTAGATATATACTTGGCCGCAGTGCTTTATGGGAAGGTTTTCAGACCATGAGTGAAGAAGTTGTGTTCAAGATATAGTTCTACCCCCGGGCACTTTACCATGGGCCTATGTGGATAATTTGGGTTTATGTGTCAATGTATCTAGAGTGCGCCATCCATTTGGAAATGCCAGAATTGCAGGGAAATTGAAACTAATATATTTTATTGCAGTTCATTCATGTTTGGCGGGCGGATTAAAAAGGTTAACGGGCGTAGTTTGCCCACCCCTGGCCTAGGCCCTTTCGGTCTGTGGGATGTATTGTTTCTGTTTTTTGTCTTGTTTCTTTGAGTTTGTCAACTAACCGAAAAAAATAAACTAACTAAACTAAAGTGAAAAGTATACAGATTAAGTAAACTATGGTGCCATTTTGCGATGCAATTTAATCTATGACTGACTAACGCTGGCAACCTCTGTTGCCTGGTGAAAAAAACGTTTTGGTATACTGATACTTTACAGAGAGAGCTACATACAGCACATCTATAAGGTGGAATGTTCAGCAGTAACATGGAAATATAATGCACACATTAGCAAACACTGTTAAAAAAAGTCATAGTCTGAAAACTCAAGAAAAAAGTATAAAATGGATTTAAGCAGGCATTTTTGGGAGTCTGAGATCAGTACAAACTTTTATGGTGCTGTTTAGGTGGAGTGATTTTCATCTGTGACTGTAATTTTGTGTGCAGTTCCAGCTAAGTCAGTTCTTACGTTAGATCGTAAACACAACCTATGTTGGCAAAGGCTGATGGAGCTCAACAGTGACTGCTTGCTTGGGCTCCAGAATTAAATTTTCCATTCATTTTCACCACAGACTTTTAGAAAAACTCAAATATTAAGAATCTAAAGACATAGTGCAGGCTATGTCATGACTTGTGCTCCCCTCCCTCCTTGTTTGGGTCTGTGTGTAAAACACACAGTGAACCTCTTGGCTCCTCAGTTGGCTCTTCAAGTTTTTTGCGACCTACTTTATCAACTGAATATTTTCTACTTACCTGTTTTTCTGCTCTCCAGTGATCCCAGCCTTGAAAAATGTACAACAAGGGGACCTAAAGTTTGTTCCTCTAAGGCAGAGGTTCTTAACCAGGGTTTAATCGAACCCCAGGGGTTCGGTGAGCCAATCTCAGGGGTTCGGCAGGGGTCAAGACACACATCCACCTCTTATGATTGGTGATGACATGCCCCGTTTGGCCATTATTGGCTGCAGGAAATGTTGTGCATGGAATAGTCTTGTGACTGTCATGATGATGTCGTGTAATTTCTTTAATATTTTCCCTTAATACTAACTATGTCGACCAAAAAAAGAAAGTGGTTGGACAAATATGTGCAATATGGATTCACATGTGTGCACCAATAAAATATATATACCTATGTTTTGAATTTGAAACATTTTTTATTTTATTTTTCCAATTAAGAAAAGTTTGGTGAATGCGCATATGAAACTAGTGGGGTTCAGTACCTCCAACAAGGTTAAGAACCACTGCCCTAAGGGAAGCAGGACCCCATGAACTGAATACTGAGATATGGGCCCATATTATGAGGTCCCTCATTCACAACACAAACACACACTGAGTAAGATTTACTTGCCTATTGTAGAACTCTCCACCATTTAATTATGACTGTGCCTGCAAAAAAAAAAAACGTGAATGAGCAAGTTCTTATTCAGTGTGTTCTCCACTCACAGCTGGCACTTACCTGAAAGGATCATTTGAAAACAAAAATTCAGAGTTTCAAAATGGAGGTCACCGGAGGAAACCTGGGGATGAAAAGACAAGTTGTTGTTCAGGTTGTTTCACCATAAAACTACTAAATACAATAAAAAAGAAATAAGATATATGTAACCCTTGTGCACGGAGTCTGTCTATATGTGGTCCCAGTTGTCCCAGCACACCCAGTTTCTGGACCCTGCATTGTGTTTGGTGATCTAAGAGTGGCTAGGTGTGGTGCGGAGAGAAGGATCACAGCAGACACGGTAGTTCTTTTTGATTGTGGGATGAGCGGCAGCCAGTACATTTATTTGATGAGTTCCAATAAAGATGACAGGTGTTTTTAAGTTGCTTGGCTCACAGGACCTTACGGAGTAAGGGCGGAGAAAAGAGCGCACAATTAATAATCTAATACAAAATTTAGTTACATGCTGCCTAAGTGAACAACAATAATAATAAAACAAAACATTTCACATATTCTCTAGTGTAACTAACAATGAACCAAAAGGTCAAGCTACAGCCCAGCGCGCCATATACCACCCGGCCTCTCGCCTGCTAGCGTAAATTCAAATCCCCAGAAAACAAATAAACAAATATGCTGGCAATTCAGAACAGGTCCAACAGTTACCAAAATGTCTTATATAATATGTTTGGCGCAATAAACTTGTAGATGGCAAATATTGACCAAGATATTTATAGATTAGTTTAGCAGCAACTGGCAATGCGTATCTTACGGAGTAAGGGCGGAGAAAAGAGGCCGGGTGGCGTACTGCGCAGCTCCTTCGCGCATCCGCTACGGTAGCCGCACTTGGACATGACAGGCCAAAAACGCGAACTGTAACAGCGGTCTCATAAAAAAACAAAGTACTAGTGCACCACCTAGTGGTCGCTCCCTTACATATACACTTTTTATTTCATTCATATTCAAGTATGAACATCACATTGATATTAAACACACTCCTGCTCATGATCGGCTGCCGTCTCAAACTCGTCCAACACAAATTGAAAAAGGCACGGCCCCTGACCACCGAGGAGTCTGATTACCTCATCAACGGCATGTACCTGTAGCTCTCAAATCTACCACTACTACTGCTACTACTACTACTTCAAATATTGATTGTCACAGGCTGGTACTTCAAACGTGCACTCTTTCTTTTGGCACCCCTGGACTTTGATGGACGTTTTTAGCTATTTTTTATGAACAATTCCTCCTTACGCTGGTGTGAATGCTGCCGAAATGCTGCCTTTGAATACAATGATATACAGTATTTATGTCAGTGTGTGTTTTGAGCTGTTGATATTTTTCTATAAGAGATTGGTTAAATTACAAAAGAGAAATCTATCTGGCTAAATGTTGTGGGATTTGATTTGATACACCAGTCAGGCATAACATTGCATGCTTAATTTGGGGTGTTACTTGCAGACTTCACTATGGGAGTGTTAAAAGTATTGAAAATCCGATACTAAATAATACTAAAATGAAGATCGAAACTATACACTCATTTGAACAGGTATCAATACTGCAAAAAATAACAGAAACAATAACAGAACAAGAATTTGACCATTATCCGAACAAATACAAGACCTCATGGTAACATTAAAAGTATTATAATTTAGTTTTAGAAACGTACTAAAAAAGGATCTTCATTGTGGTATCGTAATCTGTATATCTTAGTATCGAAATCAAGTTTGAAATTTTAGTATCATGACAACATTACTTCACAATGCGACAAACTTGTTAAAATCCATGGACCTGCTGCAGTTTCTCCTACTTCTAAAATTTGCAAATAAAACATGTCAATAGTCATGAAGTTATGCCTAATTGATGTATATTTTAATTTATATGAAGTTGTCCTTGTCCACTGTGTTACCTACCTCTACCTTTTGTCTCAAGATATTTATGAAAATTCAATATTTCTTGTGTCTCTTGCTGGTGAAAAACATTTTATTTTTCCTGATGTGTATTTCTACCAGTAGGGGGCACCAACACAATGCTGCCCCCCGCCTCTCAAACAATATTTATCTATGACTGTGTGTTGACTGTAAATTGAAGTGCCTGCTCTGGTGCACTTTACATCAATCTTTATTTTTTAAAAGAGATCCTATGGTCATGTTGCTTTAATATGATTTCTGGTGTAAATGCAGTTGTAGCTTTTCCTCTATGTGTTATGTCAGATAATAAAAAGTATATTATAAATCATTTTGCCCCTGAAGAAAATTCACTCAGCTACAGTACTTAGTTTGCATCCTCCTGGTCAAATATTACTCCAGAAGTGACTCAGTGAAAATAACACTTAAAGGTCCTATATTATTTAAATCTGACCATGAGCTTTTAGCCATGTTATAATATATTAGTTTTTGTTTCATTCACACGTTTGAGTAAACTTACATTATATTTGGGGTGTCAACATTTCCAAAGCTCAAAATGCTCTGTTCCACTTTGTGATGTCATGAAGCAGTAGTGTCTAAGTTAGCGTCTACATTTTCTCTTTTGTTTAGTAGAAATAGGCTGAAAATGTCCAAATGATTCTACTGAAGTTGTATAGAGTTTGAAAACATAGTGGAGCACTTCCTGGATTTTGTATTTTCAGTTTGAGAGAAGAAATAAGCAGGGTTTGTATGTTAAAAGTGTGAATGAAACAAAACACAACTCTGGGTATGTTGAAGAGGAAACATGATCACAACATAGATCAGAAATAGCGTAATATTGGCCCTTTAAAGGCGCATTATGTACGAAAACATCAACAATTCTAAATACATTGCACCACTTTTGAACACCAGAGGCCACTATTTCCTTTGAAACTCTATAAATCTGGATTTGGAACTATATCCTGTTTCCCCCATTTTAGTCAGGTGAGGTGTGGCAGAATGAACAATCAAAGCACCAAACTTTATTCTTTGTCTTCTAGAAGGTAAGGGACTGGCTGGTCAGACATGTGGTAAAGTGACTGCCCAAGGAACTGGTTTAAAGCCCAGATGCTGCAGCCTGGGTACCTGTTCTGCAAATAGTTTTGAAAAATAAATAAATGCTTTGATTATTTGTAATGTGCCAATTTGCTTGACATTATTGACTGAAATGACAGGTGGGTGTGTCCCATCAATTTCAGAACATCTAGAGATGCTGCAAGCAGCAATTGCTGCAGAGATGCTGCAAGCTGCAATTTGTAAATAAAAAATCAAACATTTTACAGAAAGAACATTGAAAAAAATGAAAAAGTCTCTAAATCTGGACAGTTAACTAGAATAAATACTAGTGCGAACTGAAAATTGCTTCTGGATGGATAAATAAAAATGAGTAGATAGATTAAGGTGTTTATGAATGGATGTCATGAGCCAGGGATGGCTAGGGGTGTTGGCACAGTAACAAGTAAATGATGGTTAAGTGGTTTTTACCGGGTATGTAGAAAAAACAGGAGAATGGTGTCTTGGAAAAAAAGTCAAAACTGATATTTTATTTTAAATAAAGTACTGAAAAATACTGCAGGAACACAAAAACAAAGGAAAACGAAAGGTAGCTGCAGCACGATGACCCGTTGTCCCCAGAATGACGGTGGCTCTCTCCTTTTATGTCAGCTGATGCACTCCCCTCCAGGTGCGGCAAATCAGCTGACATGCCTTAAAAGGAAACATACACGTAAACATAGACATAAACGTTAAAGTGCTGAAGGGCCAGGAGCATGGCTAATGTCTCCTTCTCAATAGTTGAATAGTTGAGTTGGTCCTTCTTAAACTTTGCGGAGAAGTACAAGACAGGATGGGGCACACCAGTCTCATCATCCTGTAACAGCACCGCACCAACTCCAGTGGCACTGGCGTCCACCTGCAGACTGAAAGGTTTATTATAGTCAGGTGCAGAGAGGACAGGAGCACTGCAGAGGAGAGACTTAGCTGCCTGGAAAGCACATTCACATTCTTCAGACCAGGTGAAAGGAACAGAGGGGCTACATAGGGCCGTGAGAGGAGCAACAATCACAGAAAAGTTCTTACAAAAACACCGGTAGTAACCAGTAAGGCCTAAAAAACAGCGCAGTTCTCTACGGGTGGTTGGAGTGGGAAAATTTAGCACAGCCTCCACTTTGGCATGGACAGGCTTCACGTGACCATGTCCAACAACTTTACCAAGGTAGGTTACAGTGGCCTTAACCAAACTCACATTTGGCCAAGTTCAGGGTCAAATTGGCTTCTGAAACACGTTTCAGTACGTCACGCAGGGTAGAAAGATGTTCAGACCAGGTGTTCGAGTACACAACAATATCATCCAAATAGACATTACAGTTGGCAACATCACTGAGGACCAGATGAATGAGGCGTTGGAAAGTGGCAGGTGCATTCCTCATACCAAATGCCATAACTGTGTATTACATAAAATGGTCTGGTGTAACGAAGGCTGAGATCTCAGATGCCCTATGTGTTACGGGAACTTGCCAGTAGCCTTTAAGCAAATCCAACTTAGTAATGTGTGTTGCAGGACCAATACTGTCAATACAGTCCTCCATACGAGGCAGAGGAAACGAGTCTGGTACGGTGACAGCATTAACTTTCCTAAAGTCTGTGCAGAAACGTGGTGACCCATCAGACTTAGGGATAAGCAAACAGGGGCTATAACTCTGCTTGGCTAACCCATTCTCCAACAAATACTTAACCTCTTTCTTCATAGCCTCACGCTTGTCTAGTGGACAACGGTAGGCATGTTGCTTAATTGGAGCTGCGGAACCTACATCTATGTCATGCTCTATTATATTGGTGCGAGATGGTGTGTCACTAAACAGTGAGGGATAGAGCTGAAGCAGGGACTGAATATCTTCATGCTGCAAATCAGTGAGATAGGATAAGCTGGTTTCAAGGCTGGACATAAACTCAGAGTTTGACAACCTATCACACTGTTGAGCAGCACAGGGCTCCACAAAATCCTCCTCAACTGGAACGACAGAACACATAGGCGACACACAAGGCACCACTAACACCGACTGGTCAGCCTTCAAGGGAGGGCTTCTGTCAAAGAAAGGCTTAAGCATGTTAACATGACAGAGTCTGGTCTTCCTCCTACGTTCAGGTGTCAGGATGAGGTAATCTGTGTTGGACACCTTCTTCTCAATAACATATGGGCCAGAAAAACGGGCAGAAAGTGCAGAACCAATACTCGGCAGCAAAACTAAAACCTTATCACCAGGTTAAATTGACGGTTCACAGCTTTCCTGACGAAGCGCGTTTTCATACTGGCCTGTGATGTGGAAAGTGCTTCCTTAGCTAGAGCAGTGGCCTGCTGTAATCGCTCCCGACACTTGGATACAAAATCAGACAAATTAGTTTTGGGAGAGGACAGACACAACAAACGGTCTTTAAGCACTTTAAGAGGCCCACGTATTTTGTGTCCAAACACTAGCTCTGCAGGGCTGAAGACAGTAGACTCCTGTACAGTGTCTCTGATGGCAAAAAGCATAAATGGAACTCCTTCATCCCAATCTTTACCAGTATCAAAGCAGTACTTGCTTAACATGGACTTGAGAGTTTGGTGCCAGCGCTCTAATGCGCCTTGGGACTCTGGGTGATAGGCACTGGACACAGAATGAGTGATACTAAAGGATTCTAGGGTTTGTCTAAAGGTTTTTGAGAGGAAGTTTGTACAACTTTAGGGAGTCCAAAGGTGGTAAAGAACTTTGTCAGAGCTCTGGCAATAGATGGCGCTGTAATCTGTCGCAGTGGGATGGCCTCAGGAAACCGGGTGGAAACACACATGACAGTGAACAAAAACTTATTTCCGGTTTTTGTCCTAGGAAGAGGACCAACAGTCAACAATAAGGTGTTCAAATGGCTCACCAACAGCAGGAACAGGGCAAAGTGGTGCAGGTGGAACAACTTTGTTTGGCTTTCCTACAGCCTGGCAGGTTTTACAGGTCTTGCAGAAGCGACCCACATCTGCTTTCAAACCTGGCCAGAAGAAATGCTGCAAAATACGATTATAAGTTTTGGTGACACCAAGATGTCCAGACCACAGGTTCTCATGAGCCAAAGATAACACATGCTGCCTATAGCCTTGTGGAACCACAATTTGAAAAACTGCACACCAATCATCCACCTCAGGTTGGCTGTCCTTGGCTGTCCTGACCTTGGCACCCACTTGCGCATCAGAATTCCCTTCTCCACCAAGAATAGCTGTTTGCTTACAGGATGTTCTAGAGCAGCAAAACATTTCGCCAAAGACAAATCAGACTTTTGGGCTTTGATAAGAGCATCACGAGTCAATGGGGGAGGCACCGAAGAGTTTAACTGTGGCTCTAAGCTTTTAACCTTGACATACTTAGAAGTTCCAGAAGAAGGCGCACTGTCCTTAGAAGAAACAGAGGCAAGCACTGAGTCACATAAATCAACTTCAGCCTCCTGAGCACACTTTCGAGACTGGGCTCTAGTCAGAACACACACAGAAAACACTTCGGGATGATTCTTGGCCAACTCATCTGTCTCAGAATCATGGATGGGACAATCAACAACTTCAGGGGAAGGATAGACTTTTCCACCGGAAATGTCAGTGTTTGTGTTTTCATTGCATCGGGCCTGAAGTGATTGTTTTTCTGTTGTTGATGTGTGGGAACGTCATTGTTGTTTTTTATATATTTTATTTGTGAAAAGCCAAAGAGTGCAAGGACTCAAGATCAGAGGTTTTTACTCAAATACTAGTATTGAGTTACCCCCAGTTTACACCAGAGACTTTATTCCGCTTGAGCGTGCTCATATCCCTACTCGTCAAACAGCAAACAAATGGCAACACCTTGGTAACGTAGCTCAAAGGATGCCCCCTTTAATGGACTGTGCTGTTGGACTTTTGATAGGGTACGATTGCTCCAGAGCCCTAGCCCCCAGAGAGGTCATCATTGGTGGTGACAGTGAGCCCTATGCCGTTAGGACAGATCTAGGTTGGAGCATTGTAGGAGGGGCACCTCAGCTTGTAAATGCTAGCAGTGTAACTGGTTTATGTCACAGGGTGTCTGTAAAAGAGGTTCCCCCTGTAACCCCTTCAACCATCATTAAGGTACTTGAGTCAGATTTCGCAGACACCAAACAGAGTAGCAGTAATATATCCCAAGAGGATATTCAATTCCTTCAGATGCTAAATGAGAAAATCAAACAAAATGAGCATGGACACCTTGAAATGCCCCTGCCATTTAAAGCACACCCACAGCTCCCAAATAACAAAACTTTGGCTCTGGTTCGCCTAAAGCAGCTTAAAAAGAAACTCGACAGAGATCCAAAGTTCAAAGCTGACTATGTAAAGTTCATGAATGGAGTTCTAAGAGACGGTGATGCAGAAAGGGCAGAATCACAGCCAACTCAAGGAAATGTTTGGTATATACCGCACCAAGGAGTCGCAAGCCGGACAAAATTAGGGTGGTGTTCGACGGCTCAGCAAAGTTTGAAGGAACGGCATTAAATGACCACCTACTAACAGGACCTGATCTTACAAACGGCCTTACTGGAGTACTCTGCCGCTTTCGTAAGCACAACATTGCAGTCATGTGTGATGTTGAGAAGATGTTTCACAGGTTCCACGTTAGTCCAGAGGACAGAGACTATTTACGGTTCCTTTAGTGGGACAATGGGGACACAGATACGGAGCCCACAGAATACCGAATGACAGTTCATTTGTTCGGTGCGTCCTCATCCCCTGGCTGCGCCAATTTTGGCATGAAGCATTTGGCCAGTGAAAATGAGAGAGACTACCCATCAGCCGCTAACTTCATCAAAAAACATTTTTATGTGGATGATGGCCTTACAAGTGTAGAGTCAGTTAAAGAGGCAGTCAAACTTGTAAAAGAGTCACAAGCTTTATGTGCAAAGGGAAAACTGCATCTTCACAAGTTTCTGTCAAACAACAGAGAGGTCCTAGACTCAATCAATCCTGCAGAAAGAGCTGTGGACATAAAAGATGTTGATCTAAACTACAATGACCTCCCAGTGCAAAGAGTGCTAGGTATAAGATGGGATATAGAAAGTGACAGCTTCTTCTTTCAGGTAACACTCAATGAGAAATCAATGACTAGGAGAGGTATTTTGTCAGTTGTGGCATCCCTGTACGATCCCTTAGGGTTCTTAGCCCCCTTCATTCTAGAGGGAAAGAGAGTGTTACAAGAGATGTGTCAAAAGGGCATTGGGTGGGATGATCCGCTACCTTCAGAACTAAAGCTAAGGTGGGAGGGGTGGATGAATGATTTAGAAAATCTTAAATTTATTCAGATTCCCCGGTGTTTTAAGCCTCTGAACTTTGGTAAAGTCCTGAGAGTTGAGCTTCACCATTTCTCTGATGCGAGTAGTCAAGGCTATGGTCAGTGTTCTTATATCAGATTAGTGAGTGAACAGAAAGTACATTGTACATTAGTCATAGGCAAAGCCAGAGTCACACCAATCAAAATAGTCACAATCCCAAGGTTGAAACTAACAGCTGCAGTAACATCCGCTGCTGTTAGCCACATGCTGAAAAGGGAGCTTGAACTCAAAGTTGACAGAGAGTACTTTTGGACAGATTCAAGAGTGGTACTCGGTTATATTAACAATGAGGCTAAAAGATTTCATGTTTTTGTTGCAAATCGTGTTCAAAGAATCAGAAAAACCACAAACCCAGAACAATGGCATTATGTCGACACAAACAAAAACCCAGCCGAGCATGCCTCAAGAGGCTTAAAGGTTTTAGACCTTATTCACTCAAACTGGTTCACTGGTCCTAAGTTTCTTTGGGACAAAGACATTGTGATAGAGCAAAGCATGCCACCAAAGCTCATGGTGGGAGATCCTGAAATAAAAACAATCCAAGTGCTGAAAATTGAGACAACACAACAAAGTGACATCAAAGACCATTTGGCAAGGTTCTCAAACTGGAATGCTGCAGTCAGTGTCATTGCTCGTATCAAACGAATGGCAAAGAGGATTAAAACAAAGGACCCTCCAAATGTGGAGGAAAGACAACAAGCTATGCTAACACTAGTCAAACTTGCACAAAAAGATGCATATGAAGAGGAAATAAACAAACTGAATCACTCTCAAAAGTTGCCACGCAACCACAGACTCTTTGAAATGGACCCATTCCTTCAAAATGGCATAATGAGAGTAGGAGGAAGGTTAAGAAAGGCCTCAACAGGTTTTGAAGTGAGACATCCTGTAATCCTGTCTAAAGACTGTGTTATTACTCGTCTTATCATTGCACATTATCGCGACAAGACCCAGCACCAAGGCAGAGGACAAACTTTGAATGAAATCAGAGCAAATGGCTACTGGATTGTTGGTGGAAGCAAAGCAGTAGCTGAGTACATCAGAAAATGTGTGTGGTGCAGGAGAGCCCGCGCACCACCTGAGCAACAGAGGATGGCAGATCTACCTTGCGACCGCATTAACCCATTGCCACCTTTCACCTATTGTGGTATGGACTGCTTTGGCCCCTTTAATACCAGACAGGGTTGTAAAGTTTACAAACGGTATGGTCTTCTGTTCACTTGTTTAAGTTGTAGAGCAATTCATATTGAAATGCTAGAGGATATGTCAACCGATGCATTTATCAATGCTTTAAGATGTTTTGTAGCGATCCGTGGGCCTGTTCGACAGATCATGTCAGACCAGGGAACTAATTTCACGTGAAATGGACAATGACAGAGTGAAAGCCTATCTGGCAGAAAAGCAATGTGACTTTCTTATGAATGCACCAAGCTCAAGCCATGCAGGAGGAGCATGGGAGCGTCAGATTAGGACCGTTAGAAGCGTGTTATGTAAAGTTCTTGCCCAAACTGTTGATAGACTGGATGATGCATCATTGAGAACTTTTCTGTATGAGACAATGTATATTGTAAACAGCCGCCCACTAACCATTGATAGCATAAGTGATGCCAACAGTTTAGAGCCCATAACACCAAACCATTTAATCACCATGAAAGATTCTGTTCCACTTCCCCCTCCAGGTAACTTTGTAGAAGATGATTTGTATGCTAAGAAGCGCTGGAGAAGAGTTCAGTACCTGTCAGAGCAGTTTTGGCATAGGTGGAGGAAAGAGTATCTCACTAACATTACTCTGAGACAGTGCTGGCACACCCCTAAACGCAACATGAGGGTTGGTGATATTGTAATAGTCAAAGATGAGAACATCCCTTGCAATGAATGGACACTTGCTAAAGTTATTAAGGTACATGAGGGTGATGATGGACTGGTGAGGAAGGTGACTTTACAAGTCAGGGACAGAAAACTGGGAAAGAAGGGAGCGCACTTACATAAGCCATCCATTATTGATAGACCTATTCAAAAGTTGGTTCTTCTTGTTGAAAGTACTTAAAGGGTTGTACATTTCTTACATTCAAATGTTCATTGAAAATTACCTTGATGTGTTTTATGAAGGGTGTATAGTATATATCTTCATTGTTAAAAGGTAATTTGGTGGGAGTGTAGCTGACGATGATGTCAGTGTTTGTGTTTTCATTGCATCGGGCCTGAAGTGATTGTTTTTCTGTTGTTGATGTGTGGGAACGTCATTGTTGTTTTTTTTTATATATTTTATTTGTGCAATGTTCGCTTTATGTCATGTGACCTTCACCCTTGCCCCGGAACTGGTTAGAGAGGGAGAATAGCCGCGAAAGAGAGAAAGACGTCAGAGAAAGCAATAAAGAGCAAAGAAAGTACGCTAGCTTCAAAGTTCCATTTAGTTACCGCTGGTGGCACATAGGCGAACACGTTTTCACGGTGATCGGTGAACAAGTTCATGGTGATCACTTTATGGTGTTAAAGAAAATAAATATTGACGCACATGATCATCAGTACGGAGCGTAACGTCCTTTTTATTGAAGAAAACCAGGGGTAGCTACAGGCATCAAAGATGAATGGTCTGAAACACTCATCAGGAGCAGACGGTTGGCTAGAGGTAACAGCAGACGGACCGGCAGGTGCCATTTTGATAAGCCCCACCCCTTTTGATGGCTTTGATATAGGCTCTTTCCGTTTCAATACTTCACATTCCGCTATAAGATGGCCGGTCTTATGGCAATAGAAGCATTGCTTTGGCCTCTCTGACCGGGCACCATTTACTCTACCAGACTGAGCTGAGGTTTCACCAGTTTTCAACGTCGGCTCACGCTTAAACGTGGTTCTGTGCGTAAGAGCAAATTCGTCCGCGGACACAGCGGCTTGCTTGAGCGAGGAAGACAACTATGCGCTCTGGCCGACAGTTTTTAAAATGCTCAAGCAGGACCAGCTTACGAAGCAACGTTAAGCTGTCAATTTTACTGGCAGAACACCATCTGTCAAATAAGAGACTTTTCTCCCGCGCAGTCAACATAACTTTGGGTTGGCAATCTTTTAAGGCCCCGAAAACGCTGCCCGTACGCCTCCAGTACAAGTTCATAAGCCCGCAGAATTGCACCCTTAAGTTTATCATAGTTAAGACTGTCTGACACTGACGCACACGCTTCTAAAGCTTTACCGCTTAGCTTGCATTGCAGTAAAATAGCCCACACATGCCTAGGCCAGTGCAACTCGGCTGAAATACGCTCAAACGCTCCAAAGTAGGACTCCCGGAAAACCGGGACTAACTGGATATTCTTCGTCATGTCAAAAGAGTTATGAGGAGTAACTGCAACCGGTTGGTCAACGCTAGGAGACTGCGCCTGCAGTTCCAACTGTCGAATTTTTACCGCCGTTTCAGCCTCCATTTCAATTTTCTTTAGCTCCAGTTCACGCCTAAGGTGAAACTCCCTCTCCCTCTCCTCCTTCTGAATTCGGAGACGGGTTAAACGAACCTTCAACCGTGTGTCTACCTTCGAACCAGGAGTAGAGTCCATACTAAATGCTTCAAATGGTGACAAAGTGCACGGTTCCTCCTCCACCCCACTAGCGGTGTCCCGCGGGGGAGTCACCGGCAGCTGCCGCTCAAAATGCACCGGGGACGCCACTGCATCTCCCGCCGCCACACAAACTTCGCCAGGCTCGGGTAAGGACAAAACCCCCTTACTGACCAAACCCGCTAATACGGCCTCTCTCAACTCCGCTTTACGCATGGTTAATGAGCAGGGCCGGCCCAAGCCTTTAAGGGGCCCTAAGCAGAATGATTTGGGGGCCCTCCACAACACCGAAACTACACTGCTAGCTAATCAAACCTCTGTTTTTTGATCTGCTATGATCAGTTACTGTGGCTAAACAAGGTGACAAATCAGCCCTTGCACTCTCAACGGTAAACACGAAAATCAGGGTCATGGACAGTCATTTACATCTTGCAGATGGAACTAAACTCCCGCCCTACCCGATAATACTAATAACAGTTATTGACAGATTGTTAAACTCACACTAACGATCTGACAGCCATTATCGAGAACAAGGCGCTTTGAGATGTGAATATAGATTAAACCATGTCGAGGCCAGCAACTACATCCCTACAATACAAACAAACTTGTAGCCCGAATTGAAGCTTAAATGGCATTCTAGGCGCTAACTACAGCTCACCGTCAGTTAGCGCTATGCGCTAATACCGGTCATGACATTTAGGTTGGTGTTTGTAGGTAAAGCCACGGCTCTATGCTGTTAAATATTATATCCAAGGCTACATTTTGTGTTTGGTAGCATAACATTAGCTACTGTGACTGCCATTCTGTTAGCTGATCCAGCCAACCTAACCAGAACATAAAAATTGTAAAATTGAACATTCAAATTTACTCGTTTCTTGCCGTGTTTTTCCTCCTCTTGTCTCTTCCTCTTCTCTGCTCCAGACAGATAATTTCTTTTTTGAGACATGGCTTTCCATCTCTGACCTATCTTCCGAAGTGAATAACTCCTGTCACGTGCGTCTGGTTGCGCAGGAGCAGTGGCAGCAAGGATTAGTTAATCTACTAACCAACCTACCAACTATAAAAATGATACAAAACGTTATTTCATGTCTTGTTTTTTTTCATGTCTTCATGTGTTGTTTCTGCTATATCATGTCATTGATATTGCGTTTTTTTTTTAATTAAAAATATTTTCGCAACTGGGCATTCCAACTGCTCTTGGGGGCCCCCTAGTGGTGCCTGGTGGTGCTTGGGGCCCTAAGCGGCCGCTTAGTTCGCTTATGCCTTGGGCCGGCTGTGTTAATGAGACAGTAATATCATAGTACCTGGCAATATCACACAAATCACACTTCTTACACGAGTTCACCACTGACCACGTAGGAGCAGCTACAAACAAGTCCAAGTCAAAGGTAGCCATCACTCACCAGAAGAGAGACGAGCACTGATCACTTGGCTCACTCAGCTGACCCAGCTGATCTACTTTGTCAGCTGACGCTTCCCACCTGTGCGCAATTGAGGAGCGGCGCGCTCTTGAACGAACTCGCTCGCAGACGCGCACTCCCACACACACTTATGCTCCCACAATCATCGAAACAAAACACATATCCAGCCGCAAATCCACACAGCACACACACTATCCCAGATCCCTACCTAACCAGAGAATCAGCCTGTCTGTCTTCTGGGGCTTGCCGGGCTCGAGGCGACTTTAAAGGCAAAGCACAGCGGCCAAAGCCCTGTTGCGCCTACCCCCGCCAGAGAATTCACTCCACCCAGGATTCACCCCGCAAATAACAAACTAAAACAAAAAACGGGTGTCCGAAGGAATGACTGTATATAGCCAAGCTGAACACCCCCTAACCAATCTGGGAAAGTGATATTTAACCTAGTGTGCAGGCCAGAGAAAAGGACAGAACAAACACACAGAAAGACCGGAGCACACACACACGTACACACTCGCAGACATTCCCATTTAATCTACCTCCAGATGACGAGCCCTCAACTGTTACGAGCCAGGGATGGCTAGGGGTGCTGGCACAGTAACAAGTAAATGATGGTTAAGTGGTTTTACGAAAAAAAAAAACAGGAGAATGGTGTCTTGGAAAAAAAAGTCAAAACTGATATTTTATTTTAAATAACAAAGTACTGAAAAATACTGCAGGAATGCAAAAACAAAGGAAAACGAAAGGTAGCTGCAGCACGATGACCCGGTGGCTCTCGCCTTTTATGTCAGCTGATGCACTCCCCTCCAGGTGCGGCGAATCAGCTGACACGCCTTAAAAGGAAAAACAAGGAGGGAAAAAAACCACTGGCGCGATGGCCGTAACAATGGACAAGGAACAGTCTGTAAGTTTGTGAATAGTTTTAATAGGTTAATCGTAGTCGTTTCACAAATTTTAGGAGAAACCATATTTTTCAGAAATGTTACATGTATGTTTTAATCCATCAAGACACTTAAAAGTCTAAACATCTTTTGAGTACAATAAACAATTCCCTTACTTCAATTATCTAGTTGTAATAAAATAAAATAAAATATATAGGCATAACACAAATGAAACAAATGTTACAACTATATCTGGGTTCTGGGCTGGGCCTTTAGCTTTTATGGCCTTTATTTTCATTTAGTTTCAGCCTTTACCTGAACCTTTCTCTCTCTCTGAGTCGGTGCGTTGAGGATATTGATGGCTAGCTAAACCGTCAGTTAAAGCAACAATAGAGAAAATACTTTCAGTGTCAGTTTTGTTAAAAGCTAATTAGGAAAAAAATAAAAATAAAAAAATCAAAGAATTTTGTCATTTATGCTGCCCATAGTTCTGTCACTCAGCATGTTGAGGGGCATTTTTGAATAAAATGATGTGAGTGCATAACCTATATATACATATATACCAGCTTGGGTGTAGTCAAAAGATGCTGCTGGGGTAAAAACGCTGAGAACTGTTACATATTTTGAGTATATAAAATCTCTTTTACTCCTTAACTTGAATGTCAGAAGCAACCATTCCACCAAATGAGAAGCCCAAATAAAATGTGACCTTCTCATTGCCAAGAGGCATGGATGCAGAATATCTAGGAGATACCCTGATCTCTTTATCTCCACACTTGACAAATAACCTTCCATTTTCAGTCCATCCATCAACGCGCTTCAACAACTTTGTCACTGTGGGTGTTTTCCAAACTTCCCCTCCCAACCATTTTTCTCTTCTCTCAGAATTTCCAGTTTGTTTTTCAATCACACTTTTGTGAACTATCTTATTAAGGCCCTTAGCCTTTCCAAAGTAGAAGTGGTCCACAGTTCTGCGTTTCCTTTGTATTTTTTCCTCTGCGTATTTCTGGAGATTATCGAGAGCTGTTAACAGGATCTTACTATCTGTGGTATTTAGCTCGCTGTCTGTTTCAGGCCAGAAGAGAAGGGTGGCAAGGTAGAGACCAGTTATTGATAAATAATACTTTCCTTTCTTAAAAGACCTCGTGTAACGCTCTTGAAGTTCCTTGTGAGTCAGTAGCTTTGTGGATCCTGGCTTGATACAGTTAAGAGCAATTTGGCAATAGATAAAATGTCCAACTTCCTCCGGATCAAGGTCTTGCAAGGGATGGTACATGTCAAGTATTCTCTCCAGTCTGTCGCCAGATGCCTTTGTATCTTTGTTATAGATTAATGACATGATTGATGTCACATTTCCACCTCCAAGTTTGTAAGTCATCATCTTTCTTTGAAACTGAGAGTTTTGAGGGGGAGAGGGTACAGCAGTAGCACTGTCAATATGGACATTGTTGTCATCCAGTTGTTTGCAAAAAAAGTCAGCATAAACTTTACTTTTTCTAGAGAGCCACTCTCGTGGTCTGTATACCTGTTCAAGATCACTTGCATCAAGCTCCACATCTTCCTCACTAAAGTCAGTTTGAAAGTAACACAGATCTTCTGAAATGCGTTCAAGTGCATTTAACAAACCCTTCTGTAGTCCTTTTAACAGTGAATGAAACCTCTGCCAGGGTTTTTTGACTTTTTCTGGGATGTAGTCTGTTAGTAGATAGTCCATCAGCAGTGGTTTGCCAGTTGTGATTGCAAAAACATCAACTTTTGATAGGAATTTTAACAATCTGCAGCCCACATCCACTTCCCCAAAATATGAGCTGTTAAGACTCACAGTTTCTTTTTTGGGGGTCTTTTCTGAGTCTCTAAAAGCAGAAATTGATTTAAGGGCAGTGCTTATGATTTCAACTCCTTTCTCAGGAGACGGTTCCTCTTCTTCAAGACTGTCAAACAAGTGATAAAACCATCGCTTGTAAACTTGACCCAATGTGTCAAGAACAAATGTATCAGATGGAAGACAAGACTTTGCTTTCTCAGCCCATTCAAGGGCCTCCTCAAACTTCTGGTTTGTGTAAAGCAAGCGGGCAAGTTGTTGTGCGACAATGCCATCTTTTCCCAAAGAATTATAAGCCTGTGTCAGAAGCTCAATGGCTTTCTCGAGCCCCTCTGTTAGTGTGATGTGCTCAATGAGAGGTGAAAAAGCTGTATCTTCAGAATCTCCTCTACTCTTTTTATTTCGTCTGATGACTAAGGCTTTAATGAACTTTAGGAACTCATCCCTACCAAACCTGTGATTGATCAGTACACTGTTTTGGATGAGAGCTTTTGCTATAGCACTTTGTGGCAGGTCCTTGGACAGTTGCTTCAAAAGTTCTTCAGCCACCAGTTTATGGATAATACGTATGGACTCTAAGTGTGTTGTATTTTCTCTGAGATCTACAAAAAGCAATTTACCTTCCTTACTGAGAGCAGCTTCAAATGCATGGCGCCGAATTGTAGCTATGTAAGGTTCAATCACCATATAGGCCTCACAATGTGACATAGACATGTAAGAATTTTCCACATAGCTGTTCAATAGAGCAACAAATCTAATAAGGTGAGTGACAGATGAAGAATGATCAATTTTAGACAGTGTATTTTTGACAAACTCAACAATGTAACTTTTGTCAAACCCTTTACTCATCAGCACAAATGTAAGGATGTAATCTGGGTGTGGCAAATCCAACTGATCCTTCAGTTCTTTATGTTTCTTGGCAAACATTGGCTTTTCATTTTGTGACAATTTATGGGTAATGGCCACATTTTGAGATGGTAACATTCTGCAAGCCCTCTCTGGATCATTGGATCTGTAGCAAATGAGCAGAATGAAGCACACTGCTGAAGAAGATATGTGTTTGGATGTAATGTTATTTCTGAGTTCCCGTCTGAGATCATCTATGTCCTCTATTTTTTGGTCTTCTAAGAGCAGGAGCACAGGCAAACAGTTGTTCTGGTCTCTCTCTTCATATTCTCTTAGCTTCACTGCATGTTCAGACACAGTGGTGATTTCCTTACATTGCTTCACAACTGCACATCGTACTTTATTCTTCCAGCTCCAGAGGAGTTGTCTTGCCACTGTACTTCCTCCACTGCCAGGTTGATGGTATATGTTCACATTCTCAATTGGGCGAGAGGGCTTAGGAGATATTATCTTCTCCAACATGCTGTTTGCTTCATGGAAAGCATCTCTTTTAATGATATCTCCACACTTGTGTTTGTCAGAAAGCCAAAAGTTTATCCAGTCAATTTTACCACCATGATAGAAACGTTTCTCTCTTGTGTTAATTTCATCTTGGTCCATGACGTCCAGATTAGTGTTCTCACACTGGTCAACACTGATAATCTCTAAAGAATAAAGCATTGCTTCATCAGATGACTTTAGAGAGCAAACTCCACCATTAGAGACAGGTAATGTTCTGCTGGTTTGGTTTTTTGAAAGTTGAATACTCTGAACAGTGGCATTCATGTGGCTGAGTGGCATTCCAGTGACAGTGATCTCGTCGAGGGTAGAAATCTCACAACAAATCTGAGCCAGACTTGACCATTTTTTGTAGTTTTCCTTTGACTCACATAATACCACTATAGATTCATGTCCATTCATTTCCTCATAAAATTCAGAAAAAGTCTCAACAAGTGGCTGTTCAACATCAGACATCAACATGAAGAGCACTATAAATGATCTCCGTGGTAAAAGTTCGTTACAGATAAATGATACTACTTTTTTCAGGTTCTTTTTTCTTGTCTTAATCCAAGTTTTGTCATCACAGGGATTCTCTTTTTCATGAAAGTCATTTCTTCCATTGCAGAAAATCCAGCTGGCTTTTTCAAAAAGGCCCAATTTGTTAGAAAAATCTGATAAATTTAATTGTTCCTCATTTAAATAATCATGAAGAAAGTGGGGAGTCACAGCTTTCTGTTTTCTAAATGCAGCACATAATCCTGTTTCTAAAGAATCAGGGTCAAAGTCAAAAACACAAACAGTGTTCATGTTAACCAGAAAGGAAATGTGTTCTAGGTGTTGGGGGTGAAACTTGTTGGTTACGATGATGTAGTACAATGAATTGTCCATGTGCATCGTTCCAGAAGTTAAAAGAATTGAAAGCTTTCTTCTCTGATCCTCTTTATATTCAAAAGTTGTGGGGTGTTTTGTGCACTCGGCTTCCTCTCTCTGCTGGTCTTTTTCTTTTAGGCTTTGAATGAAAGAAACAAAGTTGTCTGTGGAAATTTGAGGTGTGTTTGCCCCAACTCTACAATAGGGAGCTTTGACTTCAAGCTTAATTTTTTTTTCTTTTTCATGAAATTTTGGGACACCAACTTCATAAAAATGACCTTTTACAATGCTGACTTTTGGAACAACATCATATTCAACCACATATGTTTTCCCTGTAGTTTCCTTTTCTATAACTTCTATGAACCTTGGGTTTCTTATGCATTTTCTAGCATCACATTGCTGACTTGAATCCTTGAAACATTTTTCAATATAATCTAATGCATCCACAAAGTCCTCACGGTTTCTGACCTCTATTCCAACGATTTCCCCGTGCCTGTAAGAGCCTTTCACTTTATCCATAACCCCAAAATGAATGGTTCCATTAGCTCTCATGTTCATGCAAGCACAGGCAAATCTCAAAACCTCACTTGCAACTTTTACTTGTAGCCTTTTTGAGTCCAGTGTTTGTGCTATCTCAAGTGACTTATATTCATGACATGGCATCAAAAGATTTTCAGTTCCTGTCTCAGGTGCAAGTAGACTGTGTTTGATGTATCTGAACTCTTTTCCATCACTCTCAAATTCACAGTATTCACTCCAAGGCAATGTTTCTGTGTCTTCACTGCTCTGTGTGGGAATAATTTGCTGCTGTGCTTGAGACTCACAAACAAGGCTTTGTTCTGTAGTGGGGTCTTTCTGTACCTCTTCATTATTTGCATCAAGACCTCTTTCTTTCTGCTGCACAGTCTTTAGTAGCTGTTCTCTGTTACTAAGTAGAAGCTCAATTTGGCCACTTTTCATTCCAATTTTCTTTCTGAGAAAGTCATCACGTAGACTGGCAAGGACTGGTCCAGTAACCTCCTCATCCTTAAGTTTATTTATATAGCACTCTTTTATTCCAACCCGCTTTAGCCAGGAGCTAACATCATCTTCTGTCCATTTGTCAAGGTCCATGTTGTTCTGCATTTCTATAATGACATATCAGAAACATACATTAGCGTCAAGTGAAAAGTATACACATAAAGTAAGATATGGTGCCGTTTTATAGCTGGATGAAAGATGACAATTCAACTGTAGCAGGCTATTATCTAAACCAGAGAGTAGGAAATATACGTTTGTAATATATGGGGAAAAAGTGAAGGTACCTGATTTCTGAGTATACAATATTTAATTTAATTTTGCAGCAGAGGGCACAAAGACTTTTGCTCGTACTCTGAAGGGCTATGTCATTTAATCTATGACTGATTAACACTGGCAACCTATGTTTAAGACAGGTGAAAAAATTGTTTTTTTTTGTATTATATTGATACTTTACAGAGAGAGCTACATACAGTACATCTATAAGGTGGAATGTTCAGCAGTAACATGGAGATATAATCCACACATTAGCAAACACTGTTAAAAAAGTCATAGTCTGAAAACTCAAGAAAAAGTACAAAATGGATTTAAACAGACATTTTTGGGAGTCTGTGATCAGTACAAACGTTAATGGTGCTGTTTAGGAGGAGTGATTTTCAACTAAAAAGGTAAAAAGGTGAGAGTTACAAACTGAGATGCTGTACAATAGTTTGTGACTGTAATTTTATGTGTGTAGTTCCAGCTAAGTCAGTTCTTACGTTAAATTGTGAAGCTCAGATTAAAGTCTAACAGAGATTCAGACAGAACAGTGCCTATAGTTAGCTTCACACCCACAGGGTGTTTTAAATTTTAAACTATAATAATCATCATATTCTAGATCGTAAACACAACCTATTGTTGGCAAAGGCTGATGGAGCTCAACAGCGACTGCTTACTTGGGCTCCAGAAGTAAATTTTCCATTTATTTTCCCCACAGACTTTTAGAAAAACTCAAATATTAAGAATCTAAAGACATAGTGGAAGCTATGTCATGACTTGTGCTCCCCTCCCTCGTTGTTTGTGTGTGTGTGTTGTTTTTGTAAAACACACAGTGAACCTCTTGGCTCCTCAAAAGGCTCCTCAATTTTTTTGCGACCTACTTTATCAACTGAATATTTTTTACTTACCTGTTTTTCTGCTCTCCAGTGATCCCAGCCTTCTCCAGCCTGAGACTTACCTGGTCCAGCCACGCTTCATCCTGAATCCTACCTTTTGTAAAATAAATTCTTCTTATCCTTTTTTTCAATTGGTCTTTTCTCCATTTTTGGTTTCGTTCATTTCTGTGCCATAACCAGCTAAGCAGCAACATGGTAGGTAATATCCATATTGTGGTTTTAATTCCAAAAAAGCAGTTTAAGCTGTTTTTGGTTATTGGTTTCCAAGTAGCTGATTAGCCCTGAGCAAGCATTCAAACTTGTATTTATTTATTATTATTTTTATGAGAAAAATGAATGGGAAATTTATTTCTAGAAGCGGGGGGTGGGCCATCACTGCTCCATTAACTTGTAGTATGTTATGGAGTGCAGAGTGTGATTGTCCTTTTCAACATGTACATGGTGGGGTTTCCCTAGTTAAGCACCTATAATACATATTTTAACCCATCTTAACTTCAAAGTTGTTGATCTAAGTTGTTAATAAAAATGTACAACAAGGGGACCTAAAGTTTGTTCCCCTAAAGGAAGCAGGACCCCATGAATTGAAAACACATTTGATAAATCACATGTAGATCACAAGTAGTTTAAGAGTGAAGAGATATGGGCCCATATTATGAGGTCCCTCATTCACAACACAAACACACACGGAGTAAGATTTACTTGCCTATTGCAGATCTCTCCACCATTTAAATATGACTGTGCCTGCAAAAGAAAAAAGAAATGTGACAAAGAAAAATGAGCAAGTTCTTATTCAGTGTGTTCTCCACTCACAGTTGGCACTTACCTGAAAGGATCATTTGAAAACAAAAATTCAGAGTTTCAAAATTCAGGTAAGCAGAGGAAACCTGGGGATGAAAAGACAACTTGTTCAAGTTGTTTCACTATACAACTACTAAATACAATAAAAATAAATAAAGCAATTATCTAGGCTACTGAATCCAAAAACAAAGGATATACTTTAAAAAAAAATGTAATTCATATTCAAGTATGAACATCACATTGATATTAAACATTACTTGCCTGACAATTGTCTCTTTGGGACACAGATACGATAAGCATACAAAATAACAAAAGAATAAAACTTAACATTTTAATTTCTGTCCAGCTATAGCAAAAACATTTAATTGCAAAATGGTGGCACAAAGGTTAAAAAAAAAAAAAAAAACAGTATAAAATATAGCCGTCCCTCGCGCCTGCGTCCCTGCCGCATGCCGCAGCCTGCATATCCCGCACCCCGCAAATGCACCATGCACCTAGCTCCAACCCTAACCCTAGCCCTAACCTTAGTCCCTTAACCTTAACCTACCCCTGCATTTTTCTCAAATTTTTTATGTTGAGTTTTTTAAAATACAAGATTTCCTAGGACTTCCGGGTTTGTAAAGGGGCGTGATCACAATAACATTTTTTGTTCCTCTTGCCGTGATTCATCTGGCTACCAAATTTGGTTTGGCTATGCCAACATTTGTGCAAGGACATCCCCTTGAGGAGGACAGATTTTTGGCTTGTTGCCATGGCAACACAATGTGAGATGGGGTGTGAGCATCATTGACGTTTTTGATCGAGAGCATATCACGAATATGTGTACCAAATTTAGTTTGTCTATGACAAATCCCAAACCAAGTCATTATAGTAGTACTAGTCCTCAAGCATCATGTGCATCTTTTGGTTTTCTGAATAACCCTTAGACTTGAAGCAATTAAGAGATTTTTTTGCATTTTCCCTTTAATGCTTTAATGCTAATGATTTTCAAGGAGTAAAAAAAAATCCTAAAAATTCCACAAAGGGTTAATTCAAAATCCAAAAGATGTGTGATATTTGAGGACTAGGACTACCATAATAGTATGGAGTTTTTAGCTTACCTGACCTGCCCAGTGTTTTATGAAACATACTTGCACAATCCTTTTTTTCTCTCTTTTTATTTGTTTTTTATGTTTTATATTTGTTTTTTTTTTCACATTTTTTTTCGCAAGCGGGGTGGAAACTTCCGCTGTTGTTGCAAAGGTGAATATCCAATGTCCAAAGTGAAACTAACTCTGAAACGGGCGGTGAATCCACAAATGGATCGCTAATCATGTAGGCCAATTTAGCGGCACTTTAGCGGCCCGTTTCTCCGTGATCACTAACCCTAACCCTTAATGGAAACTTTAAAACTTAAACGGAGCTTGGATTCGTCTCTGTAGCTCCCTGTAGCTACAGCAGGGCTCTTCCTCAGGTCCAGACGGGACCCGTGTGTGTCTATGTCTATGGTAAATATGTGCTGAGCATTATACATCCATGGTGCTGAGCAGAGGAAAGCAAAGGATCTATAGTTCTAATGGTGGCTGCACACAGACCGGAGCGGGGTTTTGGACATGTACTTTTGACGGATACACCCGTTTTAATGCATGATCAAAAATTATTCGCCATTAGGCTAACTATTTTTCTTTTAGTTGACGTGCCCAGCCTCATTTTTAAACTATAGGCTTATGTTAATATGAATTCTTATTAGGCTAATATTTCCCGAGCAAGATGTAAAGATTTCAGATCATTTTCAGACCTTCTCTCTCTATATTTACATATATATATGGAATTAACAAATTGGGCGCGGCTCTGTATGAATAAGCATTTTGATATCAAACTGTAGTTTCTTGGGCATATTTATAGTATTTGTATTAAAAGACAAAGTGAGGCCTTTATAGCCTATATGCCATGATAGACTTATAGACTATATACTACATTATCTAGCAACCAATAGCAACCAAGTAGTTTTACTTTTAACATCCCACTGCCACTAAACTGTTTAGGTCCATCACAAAGTTGTTGCCTATTTTGACTTCTATGTCTAACTCATAAACTACTCTTAATACACACCTCTTTTCTCTACTAAAGAAAAATGCAGATTTAATAGATTTAATAGCCTAATTTCACAGAAGAAAAACTGTACAAACCTTTGATAACGCAGGCTGCTCTTGGTATCGTTTTTCCTGAAATGCACAAGTCAGTGGTGTCGCAGTTTATAGACTTGTGGGTGTGGCAAAATGACAATATAAAAATATCTTTCTGCGCAGGCTCGACACTCCCGAATAGTGCTGGTAGATTCACGTTGGTTTAGACGCGTTTAAGTGCACATGGCAGGTTTGTTTGTTTATGTTTTTATGAAAAGGGTGAACAGTGCCTATTACTGAATTTAGACACATGTAAATATGCCAGATTACAGTACAGCCTTGGGCTAATTTTCCATCTGTAGCTCCTCTGGCAAATTGGCATTACAAAAATAAAACTGAAATGCAATTTTTCATGTAGTGCCCGCTCTGCACTCTTGTAGGAGAAATAGTGGATAAACTACGGCTAATTATTTAGCAAGTTTTTGCAAAGTTATTTTGCCGAGTAAGGGCGATCAGGGATGTCAGACTGTTTACTTAAATTTAATTTCTGCTAAAACGGTATATGGCAAGAACACCCTTTCTGTACATATTTAATGCTTGATGTGTCAGGTACAACTGGATAGTCCAACATCCGGTAAAATCCACGCCCCTTCCATGTGCCTGCTATGGCCTTATGGCCACCACAGATTCACACCCACCACCTTTTGTTCAGTAAAGATGTGCAAATCCAGCGCTGAAAGCATCCATATAATTCTAATGAAGGTGTATGGTGTTTAAAAACACAGTGGAGCACATCCTGTATTACATGACATCATAAGTGTTTTCTGGTTGAGAGTAGAACTCAGCCTAAATCTGCTGGATTTGAGTGTTAAACTTGTGTGAATGAAACAAAGTACAGCTCCGGGTATGTCCTGGGATGAGGAAACAACATTGTAACATAAGTCAGAAAATAACATAATATGGGCCCTTTAACAATTAAAAACTAAATAATTATATTTTTTGAATGGGCACAAGCTCTTAAATTGGCATCTGACATGACTCTGAAACTCATGCATAGACACTGACAATAACTTTTTATATTCTTTTCTTGGCAGTGGACAATCACATTTGTATCCTGTTTTATATTGCAAAATCAGGTGTTGCTTTTACTGCTCGCAGTAACCCATTATTGCTCATCTTTTCTTTCCATAACACTTCTATGAACCCTCAACCCAGCACAATCACAACAAGACCAAAGTTCTCAGTTATCACGTCATTATCCATAAATTCATTCAATAAACTCCAGTGTAAGGTCCAAACATTTGTGAAGCCATAGACACTTTGCGCACCTTGTTCCACCTTTTAAAATTCCTCAAAAGCAAAACAAATCTATGAAGAGTGATCCAAAACTCTTTACTGAGTATTCACATATAGCTCAGGACATACAAAACATACAAAAGGGGAATTTTAACAGGCAAGGCAACCGGAGGTCAAAAAACTTTTTGGTTTCACTCCACATTCTCTCCACATTCTTCACTCTTCAAGTCAAAGTGGATCAGAGGAACTGTTTTTTGTGTTTTCTCTTCAGCAGGACCCTTCTGCCAAGCAAGAAAAGAAGCATTAAGCTGGAATGAGTGTATCTGGCTGTATATACTGCAGTTACTTGATGTAACTATAGTTCTATGAGTGTGTGCGACTCGAGCCCACCTACAGGCTTCACTATTGGTTACCTCTCTCTGGCACCAAGCCAGCCTCTGAGAAAGATCAAAGTTATTGCACCAATCATGCCTACAGCCTGGCACATGCCCACAAACCCAGTGCCCTATAAATACTGGGCCACTAGCCACATAACTCCCTTCTTCACATCAGTTCATAGAGGGGTACAATCCAGCTGGTCCTGTAGGTAGGTGGGCGCTCACACACTCATAGAACTATAGTTATGTCAAGTAGCTGTAATTTCTATTTCGTCTGTGCTCTGTCCACCTACAGGCTTTGCTATAGGTTACCCACGAGGCGAAGGCTGTAGGCATAAATGTATCCCCAGCTGGATAGACTCTCGAGATTTGTGCGGTAACACAAATCCTGTGGACCTGACACTCCAAGCACAGCCCACGTGCTCCGGCTCATGGCACCAAGGCCGACAAGGGTCAAGCTGAAATGTGGGCGAGTCTCACCCATAGAGCGCCCACAAGTGTCTCCCGACCACCCTCCCTGGGCATCGGGTGGTAGCTATGTGGACTTGTTCTGTAGTCTTGAAAATTAAAAAAATGCTTTTATTATTGTAATATACCAATATTTTTGACATTATTCAATCACTGTTAATATTGATTACTGTATTTTTTGAAAGATTGAGGACTGAAGTGGCAGTCAGGTGCAGCAGGTGTGGGCGGGGCATGTGTGTGAGAGCAGACATGCACACAGAGGGAGAAAGAGACACTTTATTTATTCTGAGGGAAATTCAAGTTTAGCTGCAGCAACATTTACTCTTCCCTTCTCAGTCGCCTCAGTCAAAGGTCATTTTTACTCCACTCTGTTGTTTTGGTTGGTGATGAAAATGGACCATTCCCACAATCTTTTCCCTCTGGAAGGTCTCAGAGTATTTCATCATACATTTAGTGCCACATCACTGACTGTTTGAGCGAGCTGAGTGTGTATGGGGCCTATGTCAGGTATGACAAGTACAATTTGGCATAAGAAAATCACCTTTTTTATTTTGTGTGTTCCTGTGCGTTTGCAGGCATGGCAAAGAGATGGTGCTGAATGAACCTGTGGGCCATCTGGTCAGGACCAAGGTGGCAACAAACCATGAGGGGGGCTTAATGATAGGTCGGTCTGGCCTAGAAAATCCCCTTCTTTTCTAAAAGGCCAAATTTAATGTTTTTATTGCGTGTTTACTTGGCTTTCAAACTTCTCAAGTTTTAAGGTACATTTAAAGTTCCTGTTTGGATGTCGGGTATGTTTTGTCTATATCTATGTCTTGATTTTTTAATTATTTTATCATAATATTAGTTAAATATAGGAAATAGAAAAGTTCAATATAGAGCTCCATCTTATGCCAGCTAATGTGCTTCAGGCGAATAGAAATGTTTTAAAAAATGTAGATAATTTTTTTGTATTTCTTGGGTAGAGCTGGTTTGTTTGGCTAGTAAACTGACCAATGATACAATTATAATGAAAAACAGCGTATTTGTCAGGACAGTGCACAGTTGCATTGAGCATAAAGGCAGAAATGCTTGTAGCAGACTGTATCTCAACAGGCAGGGAGGGTTCATTGTGCAATTTACGCTATACAGTGCAGATATGCTACTTACTGGTATTTCTGGTAACATATTCATGAGAGCATGTAAATCTGAGTATAGAACAGGTTAACTGTATATAACAAGCAGCTGATGGGCAAGAATAAGTTAAAATGAATATATATTTTAATGAAGTTACTCTGAGGAGCAGGGTTATGATGTGGCTTGTAGCTAGATCCAGACCTGAAGTATAAAGAGTTAGGTTTACAGTCGGCCTACTAACATGTTTTATATTAGCCTAAGAAAAATATTAACTGTGCTATCTGTACTTTAATCTGAATGCAATATGATTAAACCCATTGTTCACAATATTTTAAAACCATTTCATAAATAACAACACTAATTATATGCAAAAATTATTCAAAACCAGGACCAAAATGTAAGTATTTCTTTATTTTCTCAAGCCATTCCACACTATGAAGGCCAAACATCATCCCACACTTTCATCACCCAAATCAAATGTGCTTTTTGAATGTATGACGTTTTCTTTCCCAACAAAAAGAGACATTCATTTTTGCTTGATATTGACTTGTTTTGGCAAAGCAGTGCCTATAGCTTTAGTTCAGTGTCTGTCACAAACTGTTGTTAATGTGAAGCAGCACACAGCAGTGGAAAGCTCAGTCCAGTGTGTGGTTCTGGTGGGCGAGTATCTTTGGATCAAACACGTGTGGTTTCATAACCCTGTACTACAAAGGGGTAAATTAGTGTGATCTTTAATTATACCTTTCCTGTAAAACGTAATCTACATCTTTAATACAATTAGTGCTGATTGAGGCCCCACAATAAGGACTAATGTGGCAGTATCATATATTGACTGTTCCTATGTAGAATGTCCAGTCAGTCATGGACATAAATTTTTCGCAAAGGTTAGATTGTTTTGAAATGACAAAACTAAAATGAGAAGGCAAAAGTACAAGACTATAGCAGAGCATTTCACTGAGCTTTTGTGAGCTGAAGTGGAAGACATGTTGAATGGAAGAAGTGTCCAAATCACTTTTCAAACAAAGTGAATGAGTCTGACTGGCCAGACTGGCATCTGGAAAAAGCATTATAGAGCTCCCTCCAACAGATTACAATACTGTGGAAATTGGAATATTTCAGTAGTACTTGCATGCCTTTAGTACACATTGAAACTTAATTGCTTCAAATCCTTCACAGTATGTATGGACAAGCCAAGTCAGTGGTATGCATCTATATTTTTGTGTTGTGTACGTAACATTGGAGAGCTGCAATGTCCAGTTAAAAAAATGTCTTTGTAGTACAGGGCCTACAGGGTGATGGAGTGCTGCGCTGCAAACTGTATGTGTTGTTATTTCAGCTTCTGTGTGACGCTAATAACACTGCTGGGAAAGCTCATGTTGAAAAGCTAACTTACTATACAACCCTGCGATCACAAACAGGAGTTTGCATCTAAAAGGCTCAGGCATCTGTATCCATGTGCTGCTCCTACATTCAGCTCTGATGCTGCTGAAATGTAATACTGTCAAAATGGCCCACTGCAATTCATGAAGAGTCCACAAAAGTCCAGCAGTTTAAGAATACATAACCAAAAAAGATGCAAGCCTGAAAAATTAAATAAAAAAATCCCTCTATCTTGCTATGTCAGTGCCAAGCTGAAAGCAGTCTCTCTTTGCTGCCGCTTCGTCCGGCATAGGTCATAAATCATCCATGTGATTCTCTTTGAGTCCTTAGTTGAACAAAATCTGTGGTTTAGTTATGGTTTGAGCAAAATGACGAATTTCTCTCCGTCCCGAGATTTTCCAAATTCAAACTGGAGTTATGAGCTGTCATGGGTATCTTCAAAGTTCATCCCTGTGAAAAACAGTTGATAAAGTTACTACATGTAAAAACTGTTTGCAATGTGGGTTCCACATCTGCTGCATCATGCATGAATAAGGTTGACCAGTGGTTCTGTGGTATGAGCTCCACTAGTGATTCATGCCCTCTATGAAGAGACAACCATGCCCTACTTGGGCAGAGGTTGGTCTGGCATAAAACATAGACAAACTGGCCCATAAATATTTAAACTTTGATTTTCTAATCCAAAAGTAAATTACAAAATACGCTATCCCTAAAATGATTAAAACAATGGTCATTAGCTAACCTGGATGCAAGGACATGCAAGAAGGACTAATACAGCACTATGTAATTACTGCTGTACGTATCAATGCAAAAGGTCCCTGATTATTAGCATGGTCATGATATAATTTGAGTAAACGCTCCAATAGGTTCATGCAAGAGAGGATATGCAAATACCAAATGGAGTAATATGTTAGCTGAAACATTTGGATTTTACAAACAAAGTGGTTAGAGTTGCGACCTCCTGGGATCCTTTAAACAAACTGTCTACATTCATATCATATTCATTTAATGTAACATAACTGACAAATAATGAATGCAGAATTTCACAGTATACTTTACTGTATCTGTGAGGTGCCATTGAGAGGTACTAGACAATTTATCCACAAGTTCCCAGTGCAGGTCACACTCTCTTTACCAATTTCAACTTTTAAAGTGATCCAAAGTTCAAAGTCATGCGTTATTAACTATGATGTCCAACTTCAATGGTGAAGTTGGTTTTGGTTTTGAGTTTGGTTTTAGGCAGGCACGTTTAGTTTATTTGAAGTTAATGTAAAAAATAAAAGAAACGTGCAGTTACTCAGTATGGTATGGAAGAAGCAAAAAAAGTCAACAAGCAGCAAAATGCAGCCGGTTGTGCCTCTCCGTTGCCTGCTCCACGCCACACCATTTCACCTTTGCCATCTGAGAAGGAGAGAGGGGAGGAGAACAAGAGGAAGTCACTTCCACCTGGACCACTGCTTGTCTTTGTCTGTTAAAGGCACATAAATCACCCCCATCAGGGGCTTCATTTTGGTGCTGCCATCCTCCAGCTTATCGTACTGCTCCAGCATCTGGTTCCCTCCGGCCGGTCCCACAGGCAGGATGAGCCGCCCGCCAGGTTTTAACTGGTCCAAGAGCTGCAGCCACAAGACAAAGGCTTGAGTCACCAGTAGACATTACAATCTTAATAAAATTATCTTGTTTTTTATGTACGCATCTTTGCATTTTGAAAAATTTACATTTTTACTAGGTGAAACTTTTATATTATTCATAAGATTGAAAATAAGGTTAACAATCAACAAAAAGTATTTAAGCCCACACATCTCCTTATTTCTACCCAATTTCTTGTTCCTATTGTGCAGTTTCTGAACTACATTTGACAGCTCAATAATGGGAATTTTGAGGATAATGATAACTATAATCTGCAGCTGTACACTCACAGCTTGAGGAACATTGGGTGCTGCTGCTCCAACATGAATGGCATCAAATGGTGCCTCCTCAGGACAGCCCAAACGGCCATCTCCCACTGCAAACAGACAATATATTAAGTCAGTCAAATCTGAACTTCTAACTTGTACAAGTCGTTACATTTTTACAACAAGAAATTGCTGATTGCTAACCACATTTTGTGCAACCATGAAGCTTGAAGTAATTTGTTAAATGTTCAGCTCAGATTTAATAGCTACTTACCTACTAACTTGATTCTTCCAGACATTATCAAACTGGGGTCATCTTTCTTCACATTATTTATCGAATCATCTACCAGCTCTTTGATGTGATCAATACCTATAACTTTCCCCTTTGGACCTACCTGTAAAACCACAAGGGCAACAATAAAACAATATATAAAGGTAAAATTCAACCCAGATTCAATACTGATTCCGATACCATATAATGTGATTTTCCACATTAAATCATATTACCACGTGGACCTAACCATAATAATTGTGCAAAACCTTAGTCGTGCAGGTAGGGTCCATAGTGGTCCACAGGTGTATGCTAGTCTTGTTCTGATACCGCTTGAGATCATTCTAAAGCTATTCAGGAAAAGGTCATTTTTGTCCTGTGGATGTGGCTTTTTTAGTATCGATACCTGCTCAAAGAGTATCTAGTTTCGATACTAGTTTTAGGCTTGATTAGTATGTGATTTTTTAAACTTTTTTTTTCTCAATATGACCAAAAAGGGCTGTAAATTTAAACTTTAAATTGTCAATTGTTTGTAGCTGGTTCTATTTTTTCTAAACTGTTCACATCACTCCTGGTTAAAGCTAGGCATGTCTCAATTGTTACAAAAATACAACACAATATTATCCAAACCACTATAGATATAATGAGGAGTGCCAACATGGAAGCACATAGATGTGGCGTACCATTCGTGCAAAGCAGACTGATAAAATACCACTACCAGATCCAACATCTAGGGCCTTGGCTCCTTCGTACAGCTGGTCGTGAAGCAACTCCAAGGCGTAGGCATGCTATGAAAAGAAAAATGACAAAAATATTGCAAATTAATAGCTACATTACAAAAATTGACAATCATTTATCAAGCTGCTGCCATTGTCAACATTTGAAACAATTTCTCACATAAACACATGAATAGGATTTAGGCAAGAACCATTATAATCAGATAAAAGATAATGTAATTTAGTGGGATGAAAAGGACATCTCAGTCACTTCTTTCTTTGCCATTTAATACATTATTAATCTGGAAATTGTTCAGAACTGTCAAGAATCCTTTAAATCTTACCATATGTGGAGCACTAATGGTTGCTTGATAGCCTTAAGGGACAAAAAAGAACACATTTTGTTAGTTAATATTGCTTTAATTGTAATGGAAAAGGAGAAATTCAATTTGTCAACCAGACTAAAGTTTTTTTCATCGCAACTCATCCAGGCTGCTTATTCAGTTCTGCTTTAACTTTAATTGTAATTTCATTCCTCAGGACATGAACAGGATGTACCTATTGACTGTGGAGAGTCCATGTAGGGGTTACACCTAGAGAAATGTGCCCGGTCTGTTGCCAGCATGACCTCGTAGACCCTGTCCGACTTAATAATACCATTTTCTGAAAAATAAAAAAAGACATAGATCCTCATGACAAGGTGAGCAGCAAGAAAATACAGGGCTATACACATTCACTTAGCCCGATAAAACTCTTTAAAATACTGACATTTAAATAGTACGATAACTTAAAATTTCAGGGCTCATTTTGATCTGCTTGGGTTTTTAGTCTACTTTTTGTCCATTTAGTATTTCCTTTGCAGCTCTAAATTACAATGCACTAATAAGGATACGTTAAGGCCATGCTAAAATGAAATTTCACATTTTAAGGCTGCACCCACTAAATAAGTATCATAGATTTTAAGCCTGTAGTCGACTAAAGACATGTCCTGTCAATTGATTAATTGACTAAAAAGGTGTGTGACAAAATCTCTCAAAACTATTATGCATTTCTATGTATCTAGACCCATTAATCGACTTAAGGACTTCAGACCTAATATCTTATGAAATCAAATAAACGATTAAAGAAGACTAATTTCCAATAATAAACCAAATGTGACTGAATACAGAAGTGAAGAGGACAGTATAGTGTTTGTGTTGAGAGTTAATCCTCCGACAGGTTTGAGCAGCAGCTGTTGGCAGAGGGAGGAAGAGGCTGGGACAGCTGCTCTCATTCCCCCAACTCTTCTACTCACCCCCCCCCCCCCATCACCTCTGTCACCCCAGAGCCATGCGAGGATACATTTCTAATACCCTTAACACACTGCCAGATGGCCGACATGCAACACTCCGCAAATATAAATAACAACAAACCGTTTGGGGCTTGTTTCCTGCAATCAAATAGTGAACTAAATAATTAAATGTTACTAAGAATTCAATTTATTATGTTAAAAAAAGCAAAATCTGCAAACTATTACATCTCACAGTGGAATACAGAAAGTACATATTTTGCTTGTTTAGTAATATGCAGGTCAGGAGGTAATGATAAATAAACTTATATTTTCATAACTCACTAAAGATTTTGCATAGTCTACTGCAGTTTTGTAGTTTGGTATGGGGGCTCTTGGGGGTAAATGGGCACTTACCAGGGAGTACAGAATTATGTCTGATTTAAAAAGAGATTTTGAAACAGTATTTGAATTTTAAAAATCTAAAATGCATATCAAATATATATCCTTAATTTTTGCAGTAACATTTTGGACTTCAATATCATTAAACCAGAAAATATACCATAAAAATAAATGCTAAAAGAATCACTAGTCTTTCCTACAGAAACACACTGTTTAGGATTAGCATTGATGCCATGTGTGCCCTGCTTAAGTCTTCTTCTTGTGCAAACTCAATGGCATGGTCCAAAGGGGTCTCCAGAAGAAAAAAAAAATTACATTGGTTTTCAACTATAGAAATTAAATAAAAACATTACTGGACAATGCAGGTTAAGATCTGACTGAAATTAAGATAACCAAGGCTATATTAAAACAGATAATTTATGCTTGATTAAACAGTTAGTTAATTTTCTGTTGTGTTAAAGCAAACTGGGAGTTAAAAAAGAGACTTTATAATTTATTCACCCTCGTTGATTCTACATTTCCTTGAAAACCTATTTCGCTGCACTTTGGGCTTCGGATTTTAGATTCCACAACATGACCCAATGATAGTGTCTTGAGATACAAGATCAAATATAAATCAAATATATATTTTTTTGACCCCTATGAACTAACATCAAGGACCATGTTGTCCACCCTCCTGTGGGCTCACCACCTGCAGAGGGGTTCATGGGGGGGTCAGGTGCTATGAGTATTGGGCAGCAAGCTGCCCCCGCGACCCAGCCGGATTAAGCGGGAGAAGATGGATGGATGGATATATTTTTTTTACTGAAAAAAATATATAGCTGTTTTATTCTTAGGTATAAAAACAATGGACATGATGGCCAAGTAGTTTTAGATGTAATTTGGGTTTTTAAGTAGATCCATTCATTTATCGGTGCCTCTTTGCTGCTGTATATTCTGTCCATATTCTGAGAGCGAGAAAAACTTGTATCCTCTGTCCTCTATATGCGGGTTAAGGCACTAGCACCCACCCAGGTTCAGATTTTTTAAATAGGGGAAAGAAAAAAGATAACTGCATTTTGTGTCCCAAGGTAATCTTCAGAAAGTGTGATAAAGACATGAAGTTGGTCAAATACTTCATCTCGGTTGTTTCAATAGGCTTCCTCCATCACCCCAGGCGCACCATCTGTTCGTCTCTCTTGTTTATTCAGGGTGTGCATACGCGTTTCACCTGCTTCTGTCATTCTCTGCTCTGATCAGCTGCAGAAAGCATCAATGAAAAGAGGCAGGGCACTTGCTGCTGCTGCTGCTGTTAGCCAGCGCGCTGTTGCAAATGACGCACATTAAGCTAACACGCTAAGCTAACAGCTGACTGAAACGGTCATGCCAAGCAAAGCCCAGATGGATCGATAGTATTCTGGTTGTTTTGCAGTCTGAAAGCATGCGTTTGGTTTGCTGCCTAAAGGAAGTTGTTGAAAGGGGAGGAGAGGTAGGTAACGCTAGGGTAGCAACACAGCACATAGCAACCAGCTAGCCGCGGCTCCACTTCCAGCCTTGCACTGCTAAAAATGTAGTTTTTGCATTTAAACTGGAGGAATGTGAATGCACCGGATGCAACAAAACAGACTTACTGCGGAGGTTGTTAACAAGCTCTGCGTGACTGGTTCCTCCAGATTTCCAGGCCATTATTAGACAGACTTTGCGGAGCAAGTAGACAGCAGCTGTCAGTGCCGCGCCTGCGCCAAAGGTTTGGCCGAGGAAGCGCACCACCTCCAGAGCCGACGGCGGGGCGACGTCACCGGGCATCAGGGCTCGGGTTTCACCGCAGGGTTACCTCAGGAGCGGGAATGCAGTTACACAACCATGCCATGTCACCAATGCCGCATTTCATAACGCTATGTTTACCCTCCACAGGTAAGAGCACACAGTAAAGCCTTTCTCTCTCACTTTATAATGAGATTTACCGCGAGATTTTATCTGCAGAATTACCACCAGAGGGCGCAGAAGGATAAGCTCCAACCACATCCACTGTGTCCTGAATTATAGACCAACAACACTCCAGTAACACAACACAGCACAGCGCTCCAGCCACCCTCAAAGTGTAAAATAGAGGTTTCTCTAACACTTGTTTATGTATTTGGTTCACAGTCAGTGTTTGTCAAGACTATGATAATCCTGACCAAATGGTATTTTTTATTAAAGACATTAAAGGTTTATAGGGATCATCTTGGATAGTCTCTACTAATATTTGATAAGACTGACCAGTGTTATTGCTTTATACGTGTGTTGCAGTGCTCATGAGGCAGCAGTTTTCACAGCCCAAACTCCACCTCTCCTCATACTCTGCCACATGAAGCAGGAACAGGAAGCTTCCCCTACTCTAATTTTGTTTCCAGCGAAGACACAACAGCCATATCTGGAAAAAGAAAGCATTCAAAATTCAGAATAGGATACAGACATTGCTGTAGACACCTCTACACTGCATGTAAGTATAATCTATTTTTGTGTAATCACATTAGCTTATCTTGTTAAAGACAGGCCTAGATACATATATTACAGATTATAGATCAAGGTCATTGTAGTAGTGCTTTTGGTGCCAAAGACAACGATTCAACTTGCTTAAAACAATAAACTCAGTTTGTATTATAAGCCAATGCCAAAATAAATAAATAAATAAAAGAATAATTTACAGATTGATTGAGCCTACTTTCACACGTATGGCAGTTTACTTGTAGTTTACTGTCAGTGACATTGCAGTATGTTTCATTTGGCACGTAAGGCCCATTACCATATTAACTTCTGTCATTGTGTAGTGTCTGAGAACTGTTTTACTTTACAGAACACAATGGCTTCTGGGTTGGAGGAGGAGCTTCACTGTCAGATTTGCCTGGAAATCTTTAAGAACCCAGTGATCCTGCCGTGTAGTCACAGCTTCTGCAAAGCCTGCCTAGAGATCTGGTGGACAGATAATGTCAAAAAGGACTGCCCAATTTGTAAAGAAAAACATTTACGAGCAGACATAAAAACCCTGCCATCTAACTTGGTATTGAAAAACCTTTGTGAGGCTTTCATACTGCAGAGAGATAAAGACGCAACTACTCCTGTATGTACTTTGCACTCAGAAAAACTCAAACTTTTCTGCTTAGACCATCAGGAGCCTGTGTGTCTTGTTTGCCAGGCTTCAAAAGCACACAGCAAGCACACATGTAAGCCAATCGATGAGGCTGCCCATGACTACAGAGAGGAACTTCAAGATACAATTGGACATTTAAAGAAGAAACTAAAGCAATGTGAACTTTTATTCACAAAATGGAACAATTTAGGCAAGCATATTGAAATCCAAGCAATCAAAACTGAAAAGCAAATAAAAGAGGAGTTTGCAAAACTTCACAATTTTTTACATAGAGAGGAAAAGGACAGGTTAGCAGCTTTGAGGGATGAGAAGGCGCTGAAGAAGAGTAAGATTGCTGAAAGGGTATTTGTTATAAGTAAAGACATGCAAGCTCTGAATGAAACAATCAAAGCAACAGCCAGGGAGATGGAGGCTGAGGATGTGAAGTTTTTGACGAAGTACAAGGATATTGTGGAAAGTGTGGAACGCTGCCCTCTGGTGGATGAGCAGAAGATGAGCACGGGAGCTCTCATAGATGAAGCCAAGCATTTGAGCAATCTGCGTCTAAACATGTGGATGAAAATGAAGGACATGATCACTTACAGCCCAATAATTTTAGATCCAAATACAGCAGGGACTCAACTGGTTGTGACAGATGATTTAAGTACAGTCAACGTTGGAAAGTCAAAGTTACATCTTCCCGAAAATCCAGAGAGGTTGAGCAACTATTGTGTCATAGGTTCAGGAGGGTTTACATTTGGGAATCATATCTGGAAGGTAGAGGTTAAAAACAATCAAAACTGGACTTTGGGTGTAGCGACACTCTCTGAGCAACAGGGTGGTGCTAGTCTAACTCAGATATGGAGATTGGCCTACTGTGACGGGACATATTCTGCAGAAACCAAATCTGGGGACTGTACTTTTCTTTCCCTCAAGAAACAGCCTCAACGGATCAAAGTTAATTTAAATATTGATGGTGGAAAGCTGTCATTTTTTGATGCAGACATACAAACACATTTATGTACATTCACAGATATGTTCACTGGGAATAAACTGTATCCCTATATGTTTACTGAAGATGGGGCACCACTCAAGATACTACCACAAAATGTTAACATCAAAATAGAATATCAGTAATGTTTTCCTAATAGGCTAAACCAGGGGTCTCCATCCTTTTTCTTCTGATGAGCTACCTTTATCAAACAAAAATGCCTGTGAGCTACTCATTTTAGCGGTCGCAAGAAATTGAGTAAATATCAGAACCTTCTGTGGGGTACTGTCTTATGCCTATAAAACATTCACATAATTATCCATTTATTAGTGCACAAAGACAAGCAATGATATGTTTACAGGGGTAAAAGGCATTTAATTAAATCCATCCATCCATCTTCTTCCGCTTAACCGGGGCCGGGTAGCGGGGGCAGCAGTCTAAGCAGGGGCTCCCAAGCTTCCTTCTCCCCAGCCACTTCCTCCAGCTCCTCCGGACGGACCCCGAGGCGTTCCCAGGCCAGCCGAGAGACATAGTCCCTCCAGCGTGTCCTGGGTCTTCCCCGGGGCCTCCTACCGGTGGGACATGCCCGGAACACCTCCCGAGGGAGGCGTCCAGGAGGCATCAGGACCAGATGCCCGAGCCACCTCAGCTGGCTCCTCTCGACGTGGAGGAGCAGCGACTCTACTCCGAGCTCCTCCCGTGTGACCGAGCTCCTCACCCTATCTCTAAGGGAGTGCCCGGCCACTCTGCGGAGGAAACTCATTTCGGCCGCTTGTATCCGCGATCTTGTCCTTTCGGTCATTACCCAGAGCTCATGACCATAGGTGAGGCTAGGAACGTAAATTGACCAGTAAATCGAGAGCTTCGCCTTTCGGCTCAGCTCCCTCTTCACCACAACGGTCCGATACAGCGTCTGCATCACTGCCGACGCCGCACCGATCCGCCTGTCAATCTCACGCTCCATCCTCCCCTCACTCGTGAACAAGACCCCGAGATACTTGAACTCCTCCACTTGAGGCAGAGACTCCCCACCCACCCGGAGAGGACAATCCACCTTTTTCCGGTCGAGAACCATGGCCTCGGATTTGGAACAGCTGATTCTCATCCCGGCCGCTTCACACTCGGCTGCAAACCGCCCCAGTGCACGCTGCAGGTCCTGGTTCGATGGAGCCAACAGGACAACATCATCCACAAAAAGCAGAGATGAGATCCTGTGGTCCCCGAACTGAACCCCCTCCGGCCCCTGACTGCGCCTAGAAATTCTGTCCATAAATACAATGAACAGAACCGGTGACAAAGGGCAGCCCTGGCGGAGTCCAACATGCATCGGGAACAGGTCTGACTTACTGCCGGCAATGCGAACACAGCTCCTGTGCTCCACATTTAATTAAATCAAACTTTAGTTATTCAGCACAATACGAATAATTCATAAATCCCTTGGCGAGCTACCTGGAAGTGGTTGGAGAGCTACTGGTAGCTCCCGAGCTACAGGTTGGAGACCCCTGGGCTAAACCTTATGACAACATAAATCATAGTCATGTATTTGCTTATTTCTATTTAATTACATTGCACCTCTTTTACTTCTACACATCTTGTAGATCAGTGGTTCTCCAACCCATGGATTCTACCTGTGGATACATGATGACCATAACATCCTTCTCCTGTCTGAAAATAAGAGAATAATGGTTAATAAAGCTCTTATTGAACTCTAATGTAAATACAAATGCAATTAACATGTCATTCTTTCATTAAAATTCACGCATTCTAATTTGGACTCTTTTCTTTGAGCCCCTTGGGGCCCCATGAGTATTTTTGGGAACTCAAATTTGGCCCTCAGGTTGGGAATTACGGTAGTTTTTTCCATATTGTAATTAATCTGTTATAAGTTATACATTGTTTTGCAACTCCTGAGCAATTCCTGAGTGGATAAAAATGAGTCTAAATTTTATGAAAAATGTTATAAACAAAATACTACATGCTATTCTGTTACAATGGTTCAAGGTATATCTTTAAACAGACAGGCGCCCCAGTCCATCACTGGCCTCTGTGCTCATATCAGTAACCACTATGGCAGACTCCACTAACTCCTACAAAGCAGCTCAAAAAGACACTTATTTAGACAAACATTTGGTTGAATGTCTCTTTCTTTATGACTTTTTCATGTTGTATTTTATTATTGCACTCTGTAAAGCACTTGCTCTATAAATAAAGTCTTAATTGGCATAATTTGTTGCAGTATTTTGAAGGGATATTGTAATGCACATCTTTTACCACACGGGGGAGACGAGCTTCTGACAAAGTGACGTCGAAAACAACACAAAGAAGAAAGATCTCCAAACTACAGGCGCGAGGAGCATGCTAAGCTAACACAAACTGTCAGTAATATTAACAGATTCAGGACTTTTTCTGTCATGGATGGAGTTGTAGCTAAGTACGTGTCTCAGAAAATCAGTAAAACTAGATGGAGACCGGTTTCACACACGACTCTGCAGCAGCCGGACATCTTTGCTACGGGATCATGGGACAACGAGGTTAGTTGTCAACTCTCTAATTCATTCAAACATCTGATATTTTGTCTTCTGTCACTTCAAAAAGGTTATAAAATTCAATAAATCTTAAAGCTAGGTTACCAAACGCTCTGCATCTGGACTCAACCCCTCTTTACATGCTCTTATTGACTCATAGCATTTAGTTTTATTCATTTTTTAATATGTCACAGCTGTATAAATGAGCTGGTCAAAGCTGGTGTAATTTCTCGAGGATGACAAGTTGTGCTGTTTGCACATGAATCCGCACAGATATATTTTAATAATAATGACATTTCTTTTTCTTTGATGTGTGCCATAGGACAACAAGATTTCCATTTGGTCTATTGGCAACAATGGAGTGGCAGCAATGGAGGATGGATTTGAAGGAGACCCACAACACTTATGTGAACTCAGACATGATGGAGATGTTCTGGATCTCCAAGTAAGTGTAAATGTTGTGAATTGTGAGAGAAGACATATGCTGTCATGCTCTATGTTTGTTGTTTTGTTTTCAGTTTTTGGATCAAGAAAGAATTGTCACAGGGTCTTCAACAGGAGCCGTCACTATTTTCCGTCATCATCAAAACAGTCAGGTAGATTTGATCTTTTCTTTGCACCCTCATATTACCAGTTAGTTGTTAATATGGTGCGTAACAAAATTATTAGACCACCTGTCATGAAAATAAGAACATAAATAACTTCATAGTATAAAAAAAAACGTGTTTCAAATTAACATTTTCATTGTTAATTCATTAAGAAAATTACCAACTGGAATAACAAAATAGTCCTTGTTGACAAATAATAACCAAAAGTGTCAATATTTTGTTTTACCACCTTTGGCACAGATAACAGCTGCATTCTTGCTGCAATGTTTTTATGTAGCTTTGCAAAATCTCTTTTTTTTTCATTATTGAGTTTCAAATAGTTTCTAGCTGTTCCCAGAGACTTGCTTTGAATGAGACTTTTGTGTCATTTTTGGAAAATATTAAACTTGAAAATTTATGGATAACAACAATAGTTCTATTTTAGCATTAAATATATTGTTTTGATAAAAAGATCTTGCATATACTGGCAGATTGACCATTATAGAAACATTAAAATATATTTTGGTAAACACTGTTAAATTGAATATGGCAGCAGTAGCAGACACCTTATACTGGGCGGTGGTCTAATAAATTTGTTAAGCACTGTCTGTAATAAATATGTTATTATGTTATTACAGACATTATCCATCTCTCAAAGCTGGGCACGAGCACACCACTACCCCAGTGACAATGCTCCATGCACTGGTGTTGTGTGCAGCAGTCCTGAGATTGTCACAGTTGGTGAAGACGGCAGAATTATCACCTTCAGAGCTGATCACGAAACAGTAACTCGAGTTATAGGTGTGACTTTTCGCACTAATTGTGCAGTACAAGAGTTAACTATGCACTGGATAGCACACTGTAATTCCACTCATTTTAAGTATGTTTTACTCTGTGTATAATATTTCTGATTTCTCCAGATAATGCAGATAGCAGCACTATTCATGCAGTCACTTATTTGAAAACATCTGAGATACTGACTGTGAACTCTATTGGTCAACTAAAGCTGTGGGACTTAAGACAACAAGGCAACTCTCCATCCCAGATTCTGTCATTGTACGTTACCTTTTAATTTTAGCAAGGATATTGTTCTGGGATACTGATTGACATACATTTGAATTTCAGGTCAGGTGACAGAGTTCCTCTTCATTGTGTGGGAAGACATCCAAACCAACAGTATATTGTTGCCACTGGTGGACAAGATGGCATGCTCTGTGTATGGGATGTGAGGCAAGGGGACACACCCTTCTCACTCATGGAGGTACATTCTGCTGAAAGTAAGTCTTGATATAAACTTGCACATTTTGCTTAATTTGACTTATTTTTAGCAGGTAGTGGCTGATTATTGAAATCGCTAAAATGGTTATAATTTAATAAAGTAAAAGTAATGATTCTCAAGAACCTTTCTACATATCTTACCTTGCCTGGGTTATTTCTGCTTGCACTGGTTCTGATTTCAAAGACTGAATTTGCCCTAACTTTTTGTCGTCAGTGTGGGAGGTCCATTTTCATCCGACCAACCCGGATCATTTATTTACCTGTTCAGAGGATGGATCTTTACTCCATTGGGAGACGTCGTCACCAGACACACCCTCATTCTTACAAGGTCAAATCTACTACAACACACAGACACTATTTAAAAAATAATCTCTTTGAGTTTATCCTCAGATTTGATTGATTTAAGCATCTATTTTCTTGTCTGTTATCCAGGTGGCAGGAACAACAGCATGATGTCTCGTAGTGCAATGGCCCCAGCTGGAGGGAACCAGTCCATCATTAGTGCCTGGCTCAATGGCGACTCTAGTAAAGGTCGTCTGGAGACCACTCACATGCTGCCAAGTCAAACACTGTCGGTGAACAGCTTGGATGTCCTGGGACAGTGTCTTGTGTGTGGGACAGATGGAGAGGCCATTTTTGTAAATAGGCAGGTGCCAGTTTAAGGAAAAAGACATTGTGAATGAGCTTGGTGTTTTCTACATTAAGAATATGCAATTTTCTGTGCTACAGTGTTAGACATTTGTCATAATGTGAAATACAGTTGTACAGTTTACATACCCTGACAGAATTTGATTGATTTCTTGGCCATCTTTCAGAGAATATGAATGATAACACAAGTACTTTTCTTTCATTCATGGTTAGTGCTTGGGTGAAGACATTTATTATCCAACAACTGTATCTCATAATGACAACAAAAACTACACAAATGACCCAGTGATGGCTTGGAGTCTTGTGTGTTAGTTGTGGATGAGGCTCTGTATTTTTTCTTATGGTAAAGCTGCCCGTTCTTCTTAGCAAAACGCTCCAGTTCTTGTGAATTCTTGGGCTCTTGTATGAACTGCAGCTCGAGATCTGCCCAGAGGCTCAGTGATACTGAGGGCAGAAGAGACGGCCACTCCAGAACCTTCACTTTATTCTGCTGTAGCCAATGACAGGTCCACTTGCCTTTGTGTTTTGGATCAAGAAATCATAAATTCTCCCAGGGTATGTAAACTTATGAGCACAACTGTATGTCTCACGTAATACAGATCAATGTATTCAGAAGCATAATATGTTGAAATAAACACATTTTGTAAACATAATATACAGACTTCCATTTACTATTACATTTTTTATGAATGTTATGGAAAAGTAAAGTTTTATTGATGAGGCTGCACATTACTTTTTTAAAATTAAGGTGGGGCCCTGATTCCGGTGACCTTGATGAGGGTAATAATTAATCTATCTATTAAAAGTTCAGAATGCTAAACATAATGTGATTGCGTTTTTGTACTGTATTTATATGTTGCCATAACACCATAAGCCCCGGCGTTGAGGCCAGGTAGATAATGGACAGAATTAGTGCCATTCAGATGTTGCATCCGGGTACCTTAGTGATCAAGTGTCGAGCTCGAGGTTCAGATGATCTTCCGCAAGGTTTTATGGTTTTTATACGTAGACTGCATAAAGAATTAAATTACTACAATAACCATCTTGTGTTATAGTTGTTATACAAATTGTAATGAAGTTAATGCTAAAAATAATTCATAAAGTACTTATCTCTGTATGCATTTGTGGTCTTATGTCGTTAAAGAAGTTTTATTTTGGTATTTGGTGTGCGGAAGTAGCGTGTGGGACTGGGCTTGACACTGTTGTACTTGTCATTCAGACGTCCCAGGAATTCAACAACACCATAAGCGACCAGCCCGGGATAACAAGGGCATTTTCACTCACCAGCGGGCTCTGAGCCCCGAGTGGGACTATGAGCTTATAACTTTTGTTAGATCACCTTGGAAATCACTGTAAGTATAGTTTTCAGGTAGTTATTGCTTTGTCAGTGAACTTATCTCCTGTGTGCAGTGCTAACCTGTTGTTGAATTAGCCTAGCAGCAAATGGAGGCCGCGGAGCCTCTGCTTGTTCCGTGTAACTTTTAGAGAACACAGCTAAGGACGGCTGCAGGAAAGTAAGATTGTGGAAATGTGTTTATTGTGTTATTAATTTATCATAATGCACGCGAGAGCTTCTAAGAGCTACAAATCCGCACTCAGAAAGTTTCTCGAAAGCACCTAATGTTAGCGCCAGCTGCTACAGACGCCAACAAGTGTACAGAGACATGTTTTATGGAAGAATTAGCATTGGTCATATAGTTTATTTCTAAAATGATAGTACATTTATTCAATCTCAATTCAATACACCTATTGCCATGTGTATTGTGTAATAGTGAGGCCTGGTTGGCGTGTTTACAGTTCTATTTATAAGTAATTGTCAACACGTTGATCTCTCAGTGTTTTAATTAGTATCTTCATCTTGTAGGGCCAAACCTGTTGGGTAACTGCATAGCTTCTCTGAATGCCTTATAACATTTTTGTTCTTCCTTTGGCAGAACTATGCCGATGTGCAATCTTCTCCTCCCCTCATTCTTGTGAAACTTCTCTCATTCTCATCTCTTCATCATTATTGTTCAGGTGAGGAGACAACCTGAAGGCTACGGACCAATGAGACCCAAAATGTTTCCCACGAACAACTACAACAGCCAACAAATGCTGCAGGAAATCCGAAACAGTCTGCGCAACATGACAAAACCCTCAGACCCACCTAAAGTGGACATGAGCTGTTCTGGGAAAATGCTTTTGGAAGACTCGAGGCAGCAGGGGCGTTCCAGTAACCCAAAAAACCCACACCATAAGGCTCTACAGGAGATCCGAAAATCTCTGCAGCCCTTTGCTAATGAACCCAGTCATCCATCGGAAAAACACATGTCTTTGGATCCACCGTGGGCCAGCTTTGAGGAGGTGACACTAATATGATTTTGTACATAACAACTCTATTATAGATCACTCAGCGCACTTTGTTTAAGGGACAATTATTTGGAAAATGAGAAGTATGCAAAGTTGAAAGACAAGCTTGTGCAGTTGTAAGTTTACTCAAAAGTATTTCTTCAGTTGGCAGCCACTACTTGTTTAGAGAACACTGGCATTCATTGTAACGCAGACCTATTTTGAGTAGCATAAGTAGTTCTGTTTCTTTTTGTTGTATGTTCTGAAAAAGAAAACCCAATGCAAGAAGAGTTATAGCAGTGATGTTTGATGATCTGTGATGCCTTTGCAAAATGTAACTAATGTATACTTTGATAAACAAAACATTGTTCTCTGGATTTTGGAAATATAATAATTAGTATAAAAATAAATCTGTGCTAAATAGACATGTTTTCATGTCATTTCAGCCTGGTCACATTCGTAGTATGGGGAGTTTGGATTACATGAGTAAGGTGAGCTACCAGGACCCAATGAGGGAACAGATGGCTGCTGCCAACCCCAGCGGTTCGAGCCTGAAAGCCTCAGGTATGTAAACTGTCCACTGGGACTCACCTCCTTTTATCCTTTGTTTGTGCGTTTTGAGTCAACCATTGCACTGTGTGGTTTACTAGATTTAGGACATCTGCCTAAAATGTGACAAAAAACGTTCCAAGTCTGTCACTCAATGAATCCATCACTTCATCTACATGTCAGCTCATTATAACCAATTTGTTTGTTATATAACCAAGTTGTGTGTTTCATTTTGTGAAATAATATGTCTCTACTCTGTACTAATTGTTAAAAATCCACTAATCTCATTGTAGTCTTAAAGCTGCACTATGTAACTTTTCTGGTGGAGGGATCTGTTAGCTGCTTGTGTCATGGAGATGTTGCTTTGCTATGAAAATTCCACTCTATCTGAATAATCGTAGTGATCTTTCATTTATTTGATTTCAGGCATTTTATTACTCAAAATACTCGGTTTGGTTTTGCTATGGAGATTGTTAAATTGTATGCCATTTCATAGAACATCCTCAAAACAACAGCTGGAAAAGAAAACGTTTTGGACCCTCGACTTAAAAAACGAACACAGAGACCCTTTAATATTCTAAAAAGGATGGGACCAAAATCAAAACCACAATAAAATTTAGCAGAATGACATTTATGATGAAATTACAAAAGTGTATATCTACCTTAAATGATCTCACAAAATAATTAGTCTTGTACTGAAAAGCATGTTAATGCTAAAACTCTTCTAAATATTGCATTATATATATTGTAGGTTCATCTCACCTTCAGCAGCCAGTCCTGAGGAGGCCCAGCTGGAAGGGGTCACGAGAATCCCTAACCCCCCGGCACGGCCCACTGATGGCGGACGGACTGTACCGCTCCGACAGCCCTGGACCACCTCCTGCTTTTCCACAGGGCCACCCCACTAACAGCCAGAGAGTGAACCCCCCTGTCCCCCCTCAGGTCCGCAGCGTCACCCCACCTCCCAACCGTGGTCCGATGCCTCCTGCGCCATCTTGGGACAACCCATCCACCAAACGCTACTCCAGTAACATGGATTACCATGTGCCACGCATCTCGCCAGTGCCACAGGGGGCATGGCCCGAGAGCTACTCCTCCTCAGCACCTCCAAGTCAAAGAGGCAGCCACCAGCCAATCATAATGCAGAACACTGGCCCTAATAAGTTTACCTTTCCTTCCTGGTCGCAGAATAACAACCCGCAGTCAGATTACCATTCAGGAAGCAGGCAACCCCCTCCGCCTTATCCCGTCAACCAGTCCAGCCGCCATAGCCCCACAGACCAGACAGGAGGTCCAGCATCATCCCCGTCTTACGTCAATGGTGGTAATCTTCCTCAGTCTATGATGGTGCCCAATAGGAATAGCCACAATTTGGACTTGTATGGAGTAGGCCCTCCTCAGACGTGGTCCCAAGCCCCATCCAACCAGCTTCAGTCGTCATCCGGGAACACCAGTAACCAGGACCTGTCTCCGTCGTGGCAAAACATCCCGGTCCGCTCCAACTCCTTCACCAACCCCAATCTGAATGGTAGGGCGTGCCATTCCTCCAACTCCCAGCCTTCCGCCACAACCGTTACCGCCATCACCCAAGCCCCCATCCTGCAGCCCATCAAAAGCATGCCTGTACAGAAGCCGGAGCTCCACACAGCAGTCGCCCCCACTCACCCCCCTTGGGCACAACCACCTCCTCCCCCTCAAGCCGCACCCGTATACCCCGAACCTACGTCATCTGTCCCTCAAATATCGGTGGTACAAGAAGCTCCGAGTTACCAAGGTCCGCCACCACCCTATCCCAAACACCTTCTTCAGCAAACGGCCACCCCAAGTCCGCCTGCCTACGACCCAGCTGCAGGTAAGGCAAGTTTGGTCGAAGACGAAGGGATTTCTGGAGACGCACCAAGAGAGAAAGCGCCAGAAAATGCAGAAGGTACAACGGAAAAGGAGAAAAAGCAAATCACAACGTCGCCCGTTCCATTAAGGCGCAACAAGAAGGACGCAGAGAGGAGAGGGGAGTCTGGGAGAGTGGCGCTGTACTCCCCACAAGCGTTTAAGTTTTTTATGGAGCAGCATGTGGAGAATATCCTCAAGAACCACCAGATGAGGATCCGCCGCAGGAAGCAGCTGGAGAGCGAGATGCAAAGGGTAAGGAAATAAAACCAAAGCCTATCTATCTACAGTTTGCTGTGTGTATATTACGATCCTTAAACTCAGGGCTGGGAAAATGGCATAGATTAAGAAACATGAAGGAGATATTTATATTAGGACTACATCTCGCCAATGTTAGTCACTTCTCATTATTTGTCATTATTTTGAACATTTGAAATAATGTTTAATATGTAAATACACTGTGGAAATAATGACCATACTACCACAAGTTGGATGAATAATTGATGCACTGTGTATTTTAATTTTTCTGGTCTGGTCCTTTCTGTCCTTTATCTTTATCTTTAAACCTTTTATTCTGTTCTTATTTCTCTTCTTTTTCTTCCTGTCTTTCCCTCCTTGCCTTCAGCTCATCTAAAAGGTAAATGTATACACTCTGTGACTAACAAAGGGATTTTGTTCCATCTCCTTGTAGTTTATTAAGTATTGTATATATCTGTATTTATTTATAGACCTTGATTACATATTTGTATTTATCAAGATGTGTTTAAGTTTACAACAAATGACTGAAATTCCTTTGGGCTACAAGCATGTTGGTTTGAACAAGCGTGGCATGAAGTTCAACAAGTTCACAGTGTACTAGTAACAAAAGCTGGGATTACATAACATTTTGTGATTGAATGCATCATGTACTTATTTTTAGACAACCTTGCATTACATTTTTATCGTCCTTGTCTTAGAGTCTTAAATTATTTTTTCTGTGCAGGTGGGATTGTCCCCTGATGCCCAGGAACAGATGCGAATGATGCTGTGCCAGAAAGAATCCAACTACATCCGACTAAAACGCGCTAAGATGGAGAAATCCATGTTCAAGAGGATCAAGACCCTTGGCATTGGTGCGTTTGGTAAGGTCTGTTTGGCCCGGAAAGAGGATACAGGCGCATTGTACGCAATGAAGACTCTCCGAAAAAAGGACGTCCTTTTAAGAAATCAGGTGGCCCACGTCAAAGCAGAGAGGGACATCCTGGCCGAGGCTGACAACGAGTGGGTGGTCCGTCTCTACTACTCCTTTCAAGATAAGGACAACCTGTACTTTGTCATGGAGTACATCCCAGGAGGCGACATGATGAGCTTGCTGATCCGACTGGGCATCTTCAAAGAGGAGCTGGCCCAGTTTTACATCGCAGAGCTCACCTGTGCCGTCGAGAGCGTCCACAAGATGGGTTTTATTCACAGAGACATTAAACCAGATAATATACTGATAGACCGGGACGGGCACATCAAACTCACAGACTTCGGACTCTGCACTGGTTTCCGTTGGACGCACGACTCCAAGTACTATCAGAGTGGTTAGTATGGAACATTTAAGCATTTTCAGAATCAGAATCAGAATTACTTTTATTCATCCCCGAGGGGAAATTTTCTTTGTTACAGATGCAACCGACCAAGTAGTTAGAATAAAGTTTAAAAAATAAAATAAGATAAATACAATAAGATAAAAGATAAAAATTGTTCTCTCTCAGAAATTATTTACATCAGTGACATTTACAACTATATACATGTGTGAGCAGAGAAATGTATATTACAGTAGTAATTTAATTTAATTCAGTGATTTAAAGTGCAGAGTTCAACAGTTTGATGGTGACAGGCAGGACAGATTTCCCATGTCTCTCATTTTGAGGTGGACTATATAACTTTGAATGATCTGTCACCTGCTTATGTCTATATGTTATAGATAAAAAGGGCAATAAACTATAATAAAAGAAAATACAAAATTACAATTATAAACACTGGCATTTCTATCTAAGGCGGTCTACCTTTATACTTTGCCATAAGATGTGTTTGTAGAAGTGGGTAGAGATAATTGGTTTCTATATTATAAATATATATATCAAATATAAGATATGGTCAGATGTTTTGGCCTCACAACATATGACCTTCCTGCTGTAAATAAAATGTTGTTTTTTAGGTGACCATGTGAGGCAGGACAGTATGGATTTCAGTAAAGAGTGGGAGGATCCCTCAAACTGTCGCTGCACTGACAGGTTAAAACCACTGGAGCGGAGGAAGGCTCGGCAGCACCAAAGGTGTCTGGCTCATTCGTTAGTGGGGACTCCCAACTACATTGCTCCTGAAGTTTTGCTAAGGACAGGTATGTAATAAGTACACTAGCCTCTTTAATGTTATTAAATACAATAATGATGTTCCTATAATTTCTTCACATAAAACAAAATGTGATGAAATTTTGATTCACACATACACAAGAAGCAGACAATGCTACCCGGCCAAGTCAATGGTCACATCTGTGGAACGATGGTATAAACAAGAAAACGTGCTCATTTGTGTGAACTCCCTTTTTGCAGGATACACTCAGCTGTGCGATTGGTGGAGCGTCGGTGTCATCTTATATGAGATGGTTGTCGGGCAGCCTCCTTTCTTGGCTACCACACCCATGGAAACGCAGCTCAAGGTATGTTAAGCATCTGGCTCTGAAATCGGCCCCATTGCCTGTTTAATGATGTTTTTGAATGTTTCTGTCTCGCCTTTAAACCAGGTGATCAACTGGAAGAGCACGCTGCACATTCCGCCGGCCGCCAAACTCAGCCCCGAAGCATCAGACCTCATCATCAAACTGTGCCGCGGACACGAGGACCGACTAGGGAAGAACGGAACAGACGAAATTAAAGACCACCTGTTTTTTAAAAGCATTGACTTCTCCAGTGACCTCAGGCAGCAGGGGGCGCCGTATGTCCCGACAATTGCTCATTCGACTGACACATCTAATTTTGACCCGGTAGATCCAGACAAACTGTGGAGCAATGACAGCGATGATGAGGACAACCATAATGACACTCTGAACATCTGGTTTAGAAACGGAAAACATCCTGAACACGCATTTTATGAATTTACTTTTAGAAGATTTTTTGATGACAATGGCCACCCCTATAGCTGTCCCAAACCAATCCAGTATGAAGAGGATGAGGCAGAGGCAGAGGCTCAAGAGGTGGTCACTGAATTGGCAGCTCAGGGGCGGGACTTGGTCTATGTTTAGTTTTGGAGTTTAATGTACACAACCTATTTTAAAGACTTTTAAGGGGCACGTATTGATGTAGGAATAAAGGCAGCACTCAAAGGAAAGATCACTGGGTAATTTAACATTTTTTTAAACTCCTAATGAAAAAAGTTGTAGTGTTAGTGGAAGGTTTTGCATTTTCTACCTGCCCTTTGCCCTAAAGAATGTCCCCTGTGACTGGTTTGAAGTAGTTGTTTACATTGTAAATTGAATTAGTTTCCCTTCACGTCACTCATCATATGCTCATGTGCTTTGTAAATTGTTGTGCATGCATATGCCGTTAGAGCCTTAATTTATTTATTGTACATTTTTACAAAATCGTAGTGCTGTCGGGGGGGGGGGTCTTTGTTGTAAACATTTTTGAATAATTGCCTTAATTTATATTTTATGTTTTAATTGGGATTTGATTATGTGGACATTTAGATTTTAAGGAACACTTTTCGTGAATGCTGTGTATTTTTGATTCATCTTCCACCAAATATAAAAGGGTAATAATCAGACTGGCATTGTAATAGTTGTAGATGATTAAGATAGTGTATTTTTTTTTTTTATTTATACCTAAATGTATTTATAAATTATGCTGTAAAGAGTTGCTGTAAATATTTTCTTTAGGCTTGTTTTTGTAGGGCAAGCCCTTGTCAGTGTCTACTGCTGCTGCCTTCTGTAATGGAGATGAGACACTAAACTAGAACGGATTATGGAGCCCATCTTCAACTGTCACCATGTTAATAGGTCACACTTTCTGACTTTTTTTTTACTTTTTAGTTTCTGGTTTAAGATTATGTTAGTCCATTAAATGGTCTAGGCTGTATTAGTGGATTAAATCTGAACTACACCATACAATAGTAATTCAGAACAGATAGCAAGTTCATTATATCATATAATGGTATAAATCTTTGGTTTTCATGTCATTAGGTCCTATCGTTTTTTTTTGTTTCACAGTCACATTCCGCTTAAATGTTTATCTTTTCAACCAAAGTCCTCATTAGGTTTGTTGACTTGTTGAGACGCTTTTCCATTGAACTGTTTCAGACATCTTTAAAATAGGAAATTCAGGCAGTCTTATTTTTTCTTAGTATAAAACAGTAAAGCTAAAGGATCTACATTTTTGAATGGGCTGCTGGTAGATTATTTTGTCTCCACATCACTACTATGATGTATTCGTATTGTGTTAGAAGAAATCTCTAAATGTTGTACACTAATGGTGACCACTGGCATTGTGCACTGATTTTCTGTTATCAGAGTTTTATTTTTGTGTACATCTGGGAAGTTGAAGACAGGGCATCAAGTGGGAAATAAAGATAAGAAATGTTCAGAACTAAACAACTTGTTGCTGTTTTTAATACAAGAATATTCAAATATATAGATCTATTATAATTTATTTTAATGTATTTGTTTATTTCATTCATAAAGTATAAAAAGACATTAACAGTGTCACAAACATACAAGAAATGAATAAAAAGGAACAAAAAGAAAAGTCTTATGTTAGCTGCCCTCTTTTCCAGACAATACATCAACATTTATAGTTACTTTAAAACATTTCAAATCAGTCCATTTCATTTCAGTCACAATTATTAAACAACTGCAAAAAGAAATCTTCACTCTTATGCACAACAGCATAGTTTTCTTTTTCATACATACACATTGCACTGGATTTTATGTATTTTTTAAATGCCACAATTGTACTTGATCCTTTGATTTCTTTGTCAAGACTGTTCCAAAAATGAACTCCTTTCACACCAATGCTTTGTTCCATAAACTTGGTTCTGAATCTGTTTTCATTTATTTTTTATTTATTTATTTATTTATTTTTATATTTAGGTTCCTTTTAAATTGTAGTGGCTTGTTCTCATCTCAAACAGTCTTTGAATATTTGCAGGTATTACACTGCACTTTGCTTTATACCTAACTCTGAGGATACTTAAGTCAGCAATATCATGCATTTTCCACCCTTTAACAGATATCAATTATAAAAAATGCACCAACAATTCACCAATTATTATGCGATCAAATAAATGAACAAGAAATATGAATGCGATAAAATAAAACTAATAACACGTTTGAATTAATTTAAATCATTTACTTAACCATGAAAAAAAAAGCCAGCCCCAAGATGGCCGCCGTGCTGTCGCGTCTGCGTGCTCTAGTACAGCGCTGCGATATCTACGTGTTTACATTTGTTGCGCTGTTTTGAGCTGACAGCGTCTTCAGCAGCTGATATCTCATCAAAATATTACACTGGAAACAATGGTGGCGGTTTTCCTGGTGACTCTATATGAATATTCTCCACTTTTTTACATTAGTGTTGTTTTTTTATGCTTCGTTGTTACGGCTGCAATGGTACTTGGGTGGTAAGTCGTTAGCTTATTTTATTAGCATAAGGATATATAAACTACACATGGGATAAGCTTTTCAAGAAGGAATCTCACTTGTATCATATTTGCGTTTCGTTTTATGTTGCCTTAATGTAGCTGTCTGAATTTGGTCACTACTGCCAGACAACGACAGATGTGTTGAACAAGCGTGTTGTCTCTTAATAACAATTTATTCATGGGATTTATTAGAGAGAAGCTTGAAGAAATAAAATTACTCTTTAAATAAACTGCTATGAAATAATGTGACACTGTCTGCCCTATTGATTTTTTAGTTTGCAGCCCTTTACATGGGACAGTTATTTTCCTAACAGTTATTATTACAAGGCATTGACTACATTTACATTTTTTTCATAATTATAGATTTATAACATGAGGTTTCTTGTATTCTAAGGGTGGGCTTTGATGTTCATGCCATTCTCCGAAACTCTGATGAAGAACAGTCAGTTCTCCAAACTCCAGAAAAGCAAATGGTTCGGGTGACCAACCCCTTCACCCTGGAGCTGGCAAGTAAACCTGCCTCTGTGGCTGGTGAGAATATTGCTTTATTTACATGTACTTTCTATATTCCCTTTTAAGTACCTAACCTTTTGTAACTGTTTCCTGTAGATGGGGTGTGGTTGCGACTTCGCTGCCTTGAATCCTCTGTCCTGAGCTGTTTCTGGGGTTGTGACACTTCTTCTGTTCAGGCCGCTCTAAAGGCCCTGCAGCACAGCCCACAGCCCAGCAGTCTGCAGTGTTTCCAGCAGGCTTTAGCCTTTCAGTATAACTACAGCCAGAAGTTTCAGTATCCTTTATAATACACACTGGAGCCGCATCAAAAAGTTTAAGTAGCAAATGTGTCAGTCATTTATTAATTTATTTATCATAACTTGATTTTTAGTTAATATGTTTATTTAAAAACTGCAATCACCAAATTCACAGTTATCTTTATTTTTGCCTGCGTAGTTTCTTTAAAAGCCTCTCTCAGAGTCAGTGATACAAACTGGACTGAGATCTTCACACACATCCCTGCAGAACAGGAGATCACAGACTTTGGGCCTCTACCCAGGCAGCGTTACCCCCTGGTGGCTGTGTTGACTTTGGCCAAGCAGGAGGCTATTGACAGTTATAACATTGTCAGTCCTATTTCTTTATTCATCCTTGTGTATAATAGACATGCTCATATTATCCTTGTTTCAGGTGGCCAGTGTGACAGTCATGCATGTACCAGATGACAAGTACCCTCTCTCAGCACGCACACTTTTTCAGTACCTTTTTACTTCACAGGGAAGCATGTATGAGTTAAAGGTAAATCCTTTTGAAATCATAAAGCACAAATTAACTTGTGAAATTGAAGTGCATGAAACCAAATACTGGATTTGTGAATTTTTCATAAAGTGAATATTTCACAGGCTGATACACATTACATACATACAAGTTCTTATTAGTTCTGGTCAATGAGGGGGGGTTTACATAAACTGCAGTCTCCTTTCACTAAAACTTCTTCATCCGTTTCTGCAGCCTCTCTTCATGTCTGCAGACAGTGAGGAAGAGAAAGCAGAACCCAGTACCAGCAGCAGTACAGACGTGAGCCCAAACAGACCAGAACTGGACTCTGAGGAGGAGCAGTGTTCGGACAGGAGCGAGTGGGACTGTGTGGTGTGTCAGAATGCTAGAGTGAACAAAGTGCTTCTCCCCTGTAGACACACGTGTGTGTGTGAGAACTGTGTGCTGCACTTACAGCACTGCCCGGTCTGTAGGGCCTTCATCATCGAGTCATTCATCCTAAGACCCAATGACACAACAAATAGCAGCATTTGATATAGGTACATCTAGAAGCACTATTCACTTTTCATGGAACCTTATTTATATTTTTTAAGAGCATTGCAGAGTATACGCTTTATTTAACTGCAGTTCAGTCAGCACTGAGTCATCTGTTTGTTTGCAGTGATTTTGATTTCCAAATATCTTTGTTGCCAGAATGAACAGATTAATTGAATCTCAAAGATTCATACCTGGTGAGAAATGCAAGGTAATGAGAGTAAGACTAGTATTTAACAATTCTGTAATCAGGTTTATGCAACAGTTTCATGTTTTCATGTAAAACATGTAATATATCTTGTATACATTGTAATAAAGTAAAAGACAGACCTTTTACTTAAATTTATTAATGCTTTCCAATGGAAGGCATATAAGAGTATAGAATTTTAACATGGAAAATTTTGTGCCTCCCAAATATGACATACAAACTGAGGCATACATTTCACCAAAATGCAGTGACACTGTAAAGCAAAGGAAAACGCTGTAGCATATGTTTTATACAGGCTTATAGTCCAACTTGGACTCAAGTTTCTTTGAATCAGCCACTTTGCGGACGGCCTTCATGAAGTCTTCTTGTGTCACATATTCCCTGTCTGAGCGGATGGCAAATAAACCTGCAGCACACAAGGCACAGACAATGTGAGAATGTGAGAAAAAGAATAACATCAATGAAAGAAGAGTTCACAAGAGCTATGGCCAACCTGCTTCTGTGCACACATTCCTCAGATCAGCTCCATTGAAACCATCTGACAGCTTTACAATGGCTTCATAATCTAAAACAAATGTTAAAATGCATTTTTCAATCTTTTTGAGGCAATTATCAACTACCATTCAAATAATAATGTGTAGTTTGACCTACCAAGTTCTCCATGCTTAGTTATCGGACTGGAGTGAATCTTCAGGATGTCCAGACGAGCCTGCTCATTTGGTAGCTCTATGTCTGCTCAAATAAAAACATTGAAACCACAAACGTGTTTAACACTAATTGTATTCATGTCATTATGCATCAAGTGTTTGATGCTTACGGATTTTACGGTCAAGCCTGCCGGGACGCAGCAGAGCTGGGTCCAGAGTGTCTGGCCTGTTAGTGGCCATGATCATCTTGACTCTGTGCAACGTGTCAAAGCCATCCATCTGGTTGAGAAGCTGTTGATAAACATCAGCATTACAAAGCAAGCTAAACAAGAACATTAAGTAAGTTTAATTGTCGACAAAACATATTAATTTCATGTGCAATATTGTCAAAAATAAATGTACTACTATAAAAAGGCGGTGTTAAAATGTAAAGACTTGGGCTAATGTAATAATATCTGACCTCCATGAGAGTTCTTTGAATTTCTCTGTCGGCAGAGGTGCCCTCAGAAAAGCGTCGCCCACCTATAAAGAGTAAATACATTCATAAAAATATGTTCCAATGCTCACCATAACATTTTGACATTATGGCTAAATTCTATTAAAAAGTATTTAATATAATACATAAAGTAGAATTTGTGACAGGTAGCATTTACTCACCAATAGCATCAATTTCATCCATAAATATGATGCAGGGTTGATGGTCTCGGGCATAATTGAACATCTCTCTGATGAGCCTGGCACTTTCACCAATATATTTGTCAACAATGGAGCTGGACACCACCTGCAGAGAACAGAGTGTGACCCTCTGTCTATACAAGTCTAAAAACTAAATGTGTTCAAACGCACTTTGAGGAAGTTGCAGTCCAGCTGACTGGCCACTGCTCTTGCAAGAAGAGTTTTTCCAGTGCCTATGACACCATATCAAAATTAGATGCACTGCTCAAGTTTCAGTGTTATTTTTCATTATACTATAATGGATTTAAATTAACAATTAAAGTACTTGGTGTAAGTACCAGAATATTACATATCTGTTGTCTGTCACACATTCAATTGCAAATTGGTTTAGGCTTGAACTGATTGAGTTCTCTATATATTAGCTTGTAATTCTAACCTGGTGGTCCATAAAGTAGACAGCCTTTAGGAGGAATGATCCCGACTCTCTGGAAAAGTTCAGGGTTGGTTAAGGGCAGCTCAATGACCTGATAAAAAAAAATGTAAAAGCATAGCATATTAAATATTTCTAGAAAACAAGGGGGGTATCAGTATATTTTATAAGAACCTGTTTACCTCTCTAAGTTCTCGGATCTGTTCACTTAAGCCACCGATCTCCGAGTAGGAAACACTACCAGGGTCCTCGTGGGACATGTTGTACACCAGAGGATCCACCTCCCGGGGCAGATACCTGCAAAGACAAATAATCTCTTAATGAAAATCACTTACCCATTTCTTATGCATTGTGTTTCTAACATTTGGCAATAACATAAATCTCACCTCATTATTGTGAGAGTGGTCATGTCCAAAGCCACTCTGGTACCAGGCTTTAACTGAGACTTATCCAACTGGAGAAGAGTGAAAAAAGTTCCAATCAGTAATGATGGGTAAATTGAAATTTGGTATAGTTTATGTGTTTTGCTGTTATTACCTGTCTACGACATCCAACCACATATCTTGGACCATTTGTAGCTTTTACAATAACTGAAATCAGAAACCAAATCATAATTTAATTTCTAGAAAGGCATCTTGAACACTGAGTTTGAGTCTAGCCACAGTGAACTTACATTTTTCCTCTGTAAGCTGTTTAAGCACCTCACCGACAATCTGTAGAGAAAAAGGATTTTTTTTTTTTTTAATGATTCTGGTAGTAAATTAACAATGTGTCTGTATTTACTTTAGTTTTCTTATGCTAATGTAAATATAACACTTCTACAAGGAAGGCACAGTAGTTGATGGGAGTTGTAACGTCCATGAAAGGGGAACATTTTTCACATTATTATTTAAGAAAGACAGTAAATTAAAAAAAAGTAATGTTTACCTGTCCCACACTTTGCAGAGCCTTCAGGTCATTCTCTGATTTTTCATATTGTTTTGTCTGCTCTCTTAGCTGTTCCCTCACTGGAACAAAAACACAAACACGATGTTAACAAAATACAAAATTAGCTCAAGCTAGGTGGATTACATTTAGCTCTGATAACAAATGAGGTTGGCATAGGTTGTTTTTAGCAAATAACAACTCAATTAACATTACAACGCGACACCGATTAAACCGTTTTAGCGACTTTTGTGCCCCAATTACAGCCTGTTTGAATGAGTAAGAGGCTGGCATGACAAAGCATTTGCTAGCAGGTAGCTTGTCAACTGTCTCCAAGGAAAGATGTCGGAATGAGGCATCAAACTACAGAAGAATTGGATCGGAGAGTGCAATAATTTCTTATGCTCACATTCTTTTAATCGCCCGTCCACCTCTTTATGTTCCAGTAGTTTTTTCCTGTAGTCTTGTAGCGCTTTCTCTCTGGTGTCCGCCATGATGATGCTCTGCACAAAACTCGCTTCTACTTCTCTGCTGATCGAAGGCAGGAGCAAACTGTTTTAGTGCGCTACTGCCCCCTCTGGATGTGATGGTGAGTGCAGCGATGGAAAAGGCCCCCAAAAGGCTGCAGAGTCAAAACGTGGAAAAACAACAACAAAACAAAACAAAAAACAACTTAATAGCAAAGGACTTATAGGGGGAGGGAGGGGTCTACTGACTGTTTATTAAGTCTTTGTATATGTTACTTATTGAGATGGCTTTTTTTGTAGGGTAAGTGGTGAATTGAATGAAAATAGTTATTTATTTAAATTATCAATAATGGGAAAGATGGTTTAGATTTAGATTTTTTTTGCTTTTATTTATCAGGTTTGATTTATTATATTTTATTTCCTTATACCTACCTTATACCCTTGTATTTTGTTTTCATTGTCTGTTTCAATTCTGAAATTAATGACTGTGAATGTCTGCCTTTTGTGTATATATTGTATATAATGTATAATAATAATTTTAAAAAGACCTTTTAAAAAACCTTTTAAAAGACCTTTTAAGATAAGATCTTCCATGCTGCAGACCTGTGCCAAGTGTCCTCTGTGAAAGTCGAGAAATTACTGAGAAATTCAAGTCAATTTGGCGGTCAAATCCCCTGACCTTGCAATTTGATGTGATTATTTTGATTTATTTATTTTCCATTTGACCATGTATTTATGTTATATTTTTATATGACATATGTATGCTATGTTTTGTCTCTACGAGAGTTTGTATTATATTTGTATTTATTTGCTAAGAGTTCATACCACAACACTATGCTGTTTAAGACGTTTAGTTTACATTTTAGGGTTAGCAGCATCAGGTTAGTAGTAGAATAATGTTTGTACTTCTAATTAGCAGCAGGATTCATGGACTATAATGATAGACTACAGTAGGGGTGTCCAAACTTTTTTCATCGAGGGTCACATATTAAAACACAGACCAGCGTGAGGGCCGATCGTGGGTCATAGATTGGTGATCAAAACAGTGAGTAATTCAAATATAATTACCCACTAGACCTTTATTCATGCTTAGACCCTCAAAATGACACATTAAATTTGCTTGATCAAGGTAGATTTCAAAAACATGCAGTAAAAAGTACCACTTGAGGTAGTATGGTCCAATTCACCTAGAAGCCTGAGGGCCAAAACTATTGGTCTGAGGACGACATTTGGACATGCCCGGACTACAGTATAATAGTATAATGTAAGCCGTGTGTACTGTAGGGGGCAGCATTAAGCACGCCTGGCCAGAGCACGCCGCTAAATACAGTAGAAGAAGAAGAAGATCTGGTCCCGTCCAATGAGCGCGCTCCGTGTATCACGAGGGATGTTCCGCAGGCGAAGATGGCGCTACAAGCAGTGAGCTGTCGGTAACCGGATTACACTGCTCCTAACATTAAAACAGTCCGAGCATTCAGCCATGGCCCTGCTCTACGGCCTGCTGTGGCGGCTCTTGCTCTTCCTGGTTCATATCAACAGGGCTTTCGTGTGCTGGCTCCGTGCCCGCACCCGCTGCTTCAAAGGCCGCCTGTGGGAGCGGGCACTGGCCTCTCTGCTCCTGCCGGTGGCTTTCACGGAGTTCCCGGAGGATCAGAATAAGATGCATCGCAACCCAGAGTCCAAGGCACTGACAGCGGACAGTCCCTCTGAACGCCAGGCTGTGTTCCTGCATGACGGGAAGAGTCTGGAGAAACTCCCGGTGCACATCGGACTTCTGCTGGTGGATGAAGAGCCCAGCTACACGGATGTAGCCAACCTGGTTGTGTGGTGCATGGCCATGGGCATATCATATGTCAGCGTGTACGACGACAATGGTACGAGTGTCCTGTAACCCGGAGCTGTGTGGTTTATCATTACTTCATTTACCCTGTGACAATGGGGCCTTGTCCCACGGTGGGACAAATCTCTGCCAACACATCATAGGAACTTGTCGTTTACAGATTTACTTCACTTTGAACCCCCCAAAACCACAATTTCTATAGTATATCTAAGTCTGTACAAATGTGTAATTGATTTTTCACTTAATTTTGTCTCTATTCCGCTGGTATTCATCGGGCAAACAGCCTGTCACAAAATGAAATGACCGTGGACTGTTTAATAACGCGACAGACATCTGCCATGTAGTTTGAGAATAAGCTGAATAACCTTTTTTGATTGTTTGATTTATTTCAGTCACGAGCATATTCTGACATTCTTCCAGAGACAGTCACATTTAACATGTACAGACTGAAAAGGTGTAGGCTGATCTTGAGCTTATTATGCCTTTACTCTTCCTCATTGCATCATCTTGGCATCAGTTCACAATTACAGCAAACAAATTAGTAACAAACAAATTAGTAACAGTATGGCAGAGACTACAGCACAAAAGAAGCCTCATAGTTTATGTATCTGCTCAAAGTTAAACATTTAAACTTCTTTTTAAAGTAGAAAAGAGCGGTACACAGTTTTAAATCTTCTGTACAGTTTTTCCAGAGCTCCACCCCTTTAACAGATACACAAAATTTCCTAATGTTTTTTCTGAAGTCATATCGGCTATTTCGGAAGCTGAATAACTTGTTGACACTATGGTCTTTTTGTTCGCTTATGAATTGGTTTTTAGGGTTCTGGTAGGTTCCAAACATGAATCTAGTTAGACCAAATTACAGGTTTGCAATAATTAGCCCTACTAATAACTCACATAAGTTAAAAAATTAAAAAGAAATGTATGTATGTCATGCCTGTAGAAACCATTGAACTATTATTGTGTCTATTGTTTAATTACAGGTATTCTCCAGAAAAACAACTCTGTTCTCATGCATGAAATAACCCAACTGCAGAGACACCTGTTGGGTATAGAGGGGTCAAAAGTGGAGTTCCTGAGAAATGGCTCTGAAAAACATGGTAGGCATTTAATATACTACTACTACTACCCATTTTGCACTACATAATACATCACACTGTTTTTACTGAGTGTTTTTCACTAGTAATGGTGCTGTAGCCAGTAAAATGTCCATCTTTAAGTAATAATAATACTGTGTTACAAAGGAGATTGGAAGTCACATCATCGGACAGTATTCTACTCCTATATTAAAATATATAAACATTATGTCTTCTTATAATTGTATTTTTGTAAAAAGGCATTATAGAGCTGTTGGTTCATTACCTTACATGTTTCAGCCTTTGTCATGCTTAGGAACCACAGCAGAGAAAAGACTGGTCACACTAGTCAGATGATGTCTCTGGCAAAGGCAATGCCCCTGAAACATGTAAGGCTAGAGGCAAGGCAAAAAATCTTGCTACTTTGTTGGATTATTCCTGTACGCTAGGCATTTCCAAACTATGGCCCAGGGGCCAAATGTGGCCCTCAGACCAATTGTTTAGGCCCTCGGGTTTCCAGGTGAATTGGCCCATACTACCGCAAGAAGTTTTTGAACTCTAAACAAATGTAGTGTGTCCTTTTGAGGGTCTAAGCAAGAACAAAGGTTTGGAGAGTCATTTAAACCTTTTATAAATGCACAAATTTGAATTACTCACTGTTTGGACCACCAGTCTATGACCCACAATTGGCCCTTATGCTGATCTGTGTTTTAATATGTGGCCCTTAGTGAAAAAAGTTTGGACACCCCTGCTGTAAACACATAAACACACAAGTGCAGACATACTCATAGTAAAACAAAATGTAAATATTACAAGTCTGTTTGCAGCTTTATTGAATATGTGTAAAATCTCTCAGTTGTCCAGGTAGAATCCACGGCAAATGAGACATTCAATTTGTCAACTGGACAAAAGTTTATTTAGGTCAAACACGTTTTACAGCTCATCCAGTCTGCTTCTTCAGTTCTGTTGTCCTTTGCCCTTTATTGAATAGCTTTAATTGCAACTATAGATGCAATTTAAGTTGTATATCTCCAAATCAGCAACTGTAATCATATCTCATACTTTTGTGACATGCCACTGATAGGCCTTGTATCTATTCTTCAGTATTTGTCTACCTCAGCATCTGATGTTGCTCTTGTCTGCGTTGTGAACAGTGGTATCATGTAGGCCTGTAGTCAGTGTGCTGTCTCCTGAAGATGGGAAACAGAGTATCGTGCAGGCAGCCAAACAGCTTTGTCGCTCTGTGGAAAACAAAGAGAGGAGCCCCAAAGACATCAGTGTCTCCATGCTGGACTCTTTGCTCAGAGGTACATCAACTCTCATCTGTTATCTGTTCCGTTTAATGACATATAATTGCCCATGTTTTCTCTGTCATAACTGTAGTGGTTAGATTGCTAGCTACAATGCTTTTTGTTGTTCATGTTTGTCTTCTAAGTAAATACTCTACAAAACATTCGACTACAAATATATCATTGTATAGTATAATCACTTCAGTGCCTTATTTATTCCAGAGTTCAAGAATATTCCGGACCCCGATCTGGTGTTGAAGCTGGGTCCGGTCGACAGTACACTGGGGTTCCTTCCTTGGCACATCAGACTCACAGAGTTTATGTAGGTTTATTTGTTTTTTCTCAAAACTAAAACAACCCTCTCTTCATTCCTGTTCTGTGGATGCTTATACACCCTTCTAACCTTCAGTCACAATATTTTTTTCAAGATTGTTTGTCATATGCAGGTTCAACACAAGTTCAACAGTGCAATGAAATGCTTAGGATGAGAAGAACCGTTGACTCACTAATATTCAAGAAGAACTAATAGTATGCAATAAATAGTACTGTTAAAAAGTGTTTGCAAATACAAGGGAAATTGTAAATAATATAGTAAAAAATATAATAAAATATAAAGAAAAATACAGATATAATAAAATTGTAATAAAATATAGTAACATACAGGTGCAGGTAGGATTAAATAAGATATAGGTAGATTATTTCACAGATGAGTTCCACATTGCAAATAAAGGTAGTGACAGTGAGGCAGTGACATCCATGATACATTCATAGTGCAGCAGTAAGAGTATTATGCATTAGGAATGGGCATTCGATTAAATTGTCTTAATCGATCGTTGGGAAAATTAACGATTGATTAATCATTAACATTTTTATATTAAAATTATCATCATTATTATTACTGTTACTAATCTGCAGAAATAAACTCAACTTTACAACATATAAACCATAACCACTATAGAGCCACATCAGCCCGTGTGAGATCAGAATGTGTTTATTGCAGATTTGCGCACAATTGTTTACGTGTTACAGAAACGAATCTTAAAACCGCATGGCTCATTTGCATAAACATAAAGCGGAAAAAAAAGTAGCTCTTTCCTTGTGCTGATGTGGTTCAGCTTCTGTTGGACTCAAGAACCCGGCTCAATGGATTGTATGTAGGGCTGCAACTAACGATTATTTTCATAATCGATTAATCTGGCGATTATTTTTCAACTAATCGATTATTAATCGGATAAAAAGAAGGAAAGTGCTCCAAAACTGTGCTAAAAGTAAGTTAGCCGTGCGTCCTGGGTTTACGCACAGAAGCTGTGCTCGCTCTGCCAACCCCTCTCTCTATTACGTCAGATCAACAAAGCTTTGACCAATCACGGTGTTCGTGGGCTTGTACCGCACACTCTGTGATGGACAGGAGCACCAGCGAATCACAGAGAGGGTTTAAGAGGTTAACTGGACTAGTTAATGGCTTAGAAACACATTGTTCCAATGCAATCGCGGCTAATATGTGCTAACTAGCTAACACCAAGCAACTTCGGTTTAACTTGTATAGTGTCAAACAATACGTTGTGATTAAAACGTTCCTATTAACTTGTACCAGTAATGCAATCCAACTACTTTTCATGTCAAAAAGGTTGCCAATATGTTTGTGAAATCTCACCAGAGTCCGACTGATTTTAAAGGGGAGACGCCATTTCTCAAGTGTCCTCTTTTTTTCCCCGTGTTAACCTTTCCTGTTCTCGCCCTAACCGTGGTTGGGGAGCACTGGGGAAATCGTCTTCTCCAGGGCCGGGATTGCTTCCTCCGGGTTAACTCCCTTGAGGACCTCGTGCGTTTGCGGTGTATGAAAATGTAAATAAAAGGAGGCAGTTTCGCTGCAGAGTGGGGCTTTATTAGCTCACTACACTGTAGGAGTAGCACCTTTTACCCTCTACGTGCCCGATCGCCGTGCCCGATCCCTGAGAGCACACGGGACACACACACGGAGCGAGACCCGGCTCCACTGCTCCGCGCGGACATACATCCAGCGCGCCCCAGGCGCGCGCGCACGCAATCACTCACCCTCTCTCTCTCCTCCTGCACTGAGCTATAGACACAATATAGACACATCTCACAACACCCGATTCTCCCGCTTGGACTTTGTCACGTGAACTAGTCAACTAATCGACTACTAAATTAGTTGCCAACTATTTTAATAGTCGATTTTAATCGATTTAATCGATTAGTTGTTGCAGCCCTAATTGTATGAGTGTTCTTTCTCTGACAGAGGATGTGATGAGGCTGTGAGTCTGTTCTGTGCGTATGTCACATTGGAAAAATCATAACCGGGATACTAATGTGCAGGTAAACGCACGCATTGGGGGATGTAGCGATCTCCAAGGAGCCAGAGCCGAGACGTGGGACTGTGGAGCCACAACTCCAGTGTTTGAGCTGTGAGACGCAGCCTCGACTCCTTACGCTACATTACGCAACATTACGCACAGCAACCTAAATTTGGTTTGTCGATTAAAATGAACGTGATCGACAAAATTCTTAATGATAAATTATCGATTAATCGACTAATCGTGCCCATCCCTATTATGCATCACAGAAAGTAGTTTACATCACAGAAAGTAGTTTATCTGCAAGAAAGTAGTTTATTTGAACCTTTTTTAGCCAAAAATATATTTAGTGTACTAATCACTAATCATTGGTCGCATCCCTGATCGTTTTGGGCCTCTTTTAGTTGTAACAGTGCTACTTTTATGCAGGTCTCTGAGTAAATACTGTTGAACTCTTGTTTGTGTCTACAGCTCCCTGTCGACTCATAAAAACGTCTCCTATGATGATTTACTAGGGGCTCTTCACAGATATGGATCATGTCAGCAGCGACTGGGAAAGTAACGACAGCACTTATGGACTAATTTGTCAACACAGTGTTTGCATACACTGACATCAGAATGGAGACTGCACTTGTTTAGTAAAACAACCATCAAGCTTTGGGAAGCCACCAGACAAATGTGAAGAATTGTCAACCAATTAAAGTATGGTAATGATTATATAAATGTCCCATTGTATGGCTTTATCAGTTATCAAAAATACTTTTTTACTACAGAGTTTTAATCTATATATAACTGTGTATTTGATAATTGTCCTGTCTAAAAATTAAAATGTCCACTATTGATCAAAGTATGTTGTGTTTTTTCTGTGAAGCAATGTGAAAAGACAAAAGAAATGTTAAGATAGACGTATTACAAGTGCAATTTATGATTCACTGCTTAGCCCAGTTTTAATTCATCCATCCATACATCCATCCATCTTCTCCCGCTTATTCCAGCTGGGTCGCGGGGGCATCTTGCTGCCCATGAACCCCTCTGCGGGTGGTGAGCCCACAGGAGGGTTTTTATACGCCCGTTGTGTAACACGGGACGTATTATGGTATGGCGCTGTCCGTCCGTCCGTCCGTCCGTCCGTCCGTCTGTCCGTCTGTGGACACTTCAAAGCTTTGAAGTCTTTGAAGCTTTGTCTTCATGAAAGATCTGAACTCTCTTCTCAAATGAGCTCAACAAGAGTTCCGCCAGCGGGGCAAAATACGCCCGTACTTTGTATTATTGTATATAGAATTCTAGAATCGGAATTCCACCAATCAGATTGCAGCAACAGAACTTAAAGACACTACAAAGTTTTAATGTGTCAAAGCTCAAAGAAGCAGAGAATGTGGGTTGTTCTCGCTTTCAGCAGCAGAACATTTGTCAGTTGTCAGTTGGAGACAAATAAAGTGAGATTGATCAGTCTGGCCTTCAGTTCAATAGTTGGACTAGTATTGCACAGCCTCCAGAGCATATATGGCCTGTAGCAGTTTATCACAGTTCTGTACAGATTTTACAAACACTGATAATTGTATTTTAATGTGTTTCTCTACACAAATATTAGCTCTTTCACAAAGACAACGCAAAACCACATCAGGTGAAGTGTAATACCGGGACATTCCTGTAGGGGCAGTGTGGGCGCTATTGCGGCTGTACTCGCGGAAGGAGCAGCATTACATGGCCGTGCTGTTGTTGTGACCGAAATCCGTCTGATCCACAAACAAAGAGCCGAGGGCCGCAGAGATGGGAGCCGTGCTGGGCCTGTGCTCCATGGCGAGCTGGGTGAGTATGGTTTTGTGCCGCTCTGTGTGACCGTGTGAGAGTCGGTTTGGTTCGGCCTGATCGAGGGTCCGTCTCCGAGGCGACGATGACTGCGCATCACAAAAACAGGCCCCCCACTCCTCTGCAGTGGGATTTAACTCTTCTACTGCATTTGTCACGATGAATCTCACGTTTTCAGCATGTTTACATTACAGTGCCACTGTTTGGTTTCAACTATTAACACCACACGAGCTGTTATTCATGTCTTTAACCTGCGTAGCTCACGTCCTTGGCCTGATGCGTGTTTCCCGTGTTTACACTGTATCCCCAGTTAACCCGTTTTATAATGTTGTTATAATGGTGTAATAATAATAATGTAGGCCTACCGCTAAAAGCTGCTCACTGTGTTGTGTTCGTAAACATGGGTGCACAGCTGCTGCTGTTGCGTCACTCGGTGCCCCCAAAACAGACTGCGTAATGGGTGCAGTGGGTGCTCTCCCACACTGGTGTAATGGGTGCTCTCTCCCACACTTGTGCAGCTACTCAGATGTTCAGATATACTGTTCTTGGAATTAGGTCACAGTTTAGAAGTGGAGAAATTAGATTTTGTTTTTCTTAGAAGGACTTTAAACTCAGATCACAATCTTAATTCTGGGACAGGCCTGATTACGGTAAATAAAACAAAAGAGATATCATGGTACATGCAATACAAAAACGCTCTCAGATAACAGACAACATACAGTTAATCCAGAAATGTGTAGTTTTAGTTTTCTTCTATTTTTTTGAAAATGTATGTCTTTTTTAATGTAATGAATAACCCATTATCTACAGTGTTGACCTTTGATCCTCTCTCTCAATGCTTCTGTAAAAAGAAAGACACCGTTTGATTTATGTGTATGCAGATCCCTTGCCTGTGCGGCAGCGCCCCCTGCCTGCTGTGCAGATGCTGTCCCAGTGGAAACAACTCCACAGTCACCCGGCTCATCTATGCCTTCTTCCTGCTGATGGGAGTGGGAATCGCCTGTATTATGTTGATGCCGGGTATGGAGGACCATCTCAAGAAGGTGTGCACCTGGATCAGCATCACATTTTAATTGTGAGGTTTAATTGGAAAAAATTCTCTCTCTAAATGTTCTCCTTGTGTGGCTCTGCAGATCCCAGGCTTCTGCGAGGGTGGGATGGGCTCCTCTATCCCAGGAGTTGAGGGACATGTGAATTGTGATGTGCTGGTAGGATATAAAGCCGTGTACCGCGTGTGCTTCGGCATGGCTATGTTTTTCCTCCTCTTCTCTCTCCTGATGGTCCGTGTGAAGAGCAGCCAGGACCCACGTGCCACCATTCACAACGGGTTAGTTTATTATTCCAACCTGTGTCATACAAACTTTTTCAGAGTTTGACATGTGCACAGACAGACAACAACATAAACACATTACAGCAGACATTACAGTACAGTTAGCGATTATAATTCTGTGCTCTCTATTACACTTGCTACAAATCAGGCATAACTGAACTATTCAAATATTATATTATCTTGTGTTTTACTGTCTCATTGCATAATGACAGCTGCAAAAGTTTAGTAAGTCCAGTTGTTCTGGTTAAATTTTGTGATAATAATGACATTTTCTTTTAACAGGTTTTGGTTTTTCAAGTTTGCTGCAGCTACTGCAATCACCATTGGAGCATTTTTCATTTCTGAAGGCCCTTTTACAACTGGTAAGTCAGAACTACTTTTAACAGATGTCAGTATGGAAATGTCCAAATTTATGACACGTCTTTTTTTTATAGAGGATGTTGAACATGTTTTACTGTGGATTGTTATGTTTCTATGGGATTTTGACATAAAATGGAAACATATGTGCATCTAAATTGAACTGTACCTAAAATGACATATGAATGCTGTGCAGTGTGGTTCTACGTGGGCATGGCAGGAGCCTTCTGCTTCATCCTCATTCAGCTGGTGCTTTTGATCGACTTTGCCCACTCGTGGAATGAGTCGTGGGTGGAGAAGATGGAGGAGGGGAACTCTCGCTGCTGGTATGCAGGTACGATTTAAATCTTACTTTTTGATATTGTGTAGCAGGGAAGACATGACTGCAATAAATATAACCAGTACTTGCATTTAGTCATGACATGTATATGAAATGTTCTGAATGCTCTGTGTCCTCAGCCCTGCTTTCAGTGACTGCTGTGAACTACCTGCTGTCCCTGATTGCGCTGGTCCTCTTCTACATGTATTACACCCATGCGGACGGCTGCACTGAGAATAAACTATTCATCAGCATCAACATGCTCCTCTGTATTGGAGCTTCTGTCCTGTCAATTCTCCCTCAGATTCAGGTTTGTTACAAGTCTTTACAAAAATTCTCTTTGAATATCAGTGGCCTTGTTCTGGACTTTTAAGATTACCTAAATATAATGTGAGTAATAAAAGGGACCATGAAATTATATGATTTAGCTTTTTACATGCCATTTAAATAATCTTATAACTGTGATAAATGTGATATTTATCAGATTTTGAGTGCGCTTGGACTGCAGCCACTGACATCTCTAAGTGGCATTTGTTTAATTTAAGATTTTTCCCCTTTGAGTAAAAGTCTTGTGGTCCGCAGGAGTCCCAGCCCCGCTCAGGCCTGCTGCAGTCCTCCCTGGTTACCCTGTACACCATGTATGTGACATGGTCTGCAATGACCAATGAGCCTGGTAAAGTTTCTAATGATGCTTACAATCTGCTTCCTATGAAAATAATGAACTCTATGAGTTTGAGCTTGAAACAGTATTATCCTCACAGATAGGAAATGTAACCCCAGCCTTCTGGCCATGATTGGTCTAAACAGCACCAGCCCTGCAGCTCCGGGTCAGGTGGTGCAGTGGTGGGATGCCCAGGGAATTGTGGGATTGATCCTGTTCCTTATGTGTGTGCTTTACTCCAGGTAAATATCTCACAATGGCTACTCTGACTCACGGTTTGTGACCAAAATCACCTAGAAGTTTTAACAGGATAGGTTATGGGATAGATAAAAACCCAGTTGCTGTCTTTTTTCCCTACAGCATCCGTAACTCCTCCAATGCCCAGGTGAACAAACTGACCCTCAGCACTGATGAGTCGGCCCTGATCGAGGACGGGCCTCAAAGTGGCAGTTTTGAGGAGTCAGGGGGCCTCAACAGAGCCGTGGACAATGAGAAGGATGGAGTCACGTACTCTTACTCCTTCTTCCACTTCATGCTCTTTCTGGCCTCGCTTTATATTATGATGACCCTCACCAACTGGTACAGGTTAGTGGAACTGGAGAGATGAAGCTGTCACATTTAAGTGTTATAAGTAGTTGATTACAATTTCAACACTGCCACTATGACTGAAAAATTTGTGAAATATAGCTCTAGTGGATAACCATACCTGTATTATGTTCTAAAAAAAAAAAGAGCAAAAAACATACATTTGTAGGCACATGTATTTGTAACTTTCTTTTTTTTTGTAATAACCTCCGTAGTCCTGACTCCACTTATGAGACCATGACCAGCCGGTGGCCGTCTGTGTGGGTGAAGATGTGCTCCAGCTGGATCTGCATCGCCCTCTATGTGTGGACCCTGGTGGCCCCACTTATCCTTGTCAACAGAGACTTTGACTGAAATAAATCATTCACTCACGCACATTTCCCCACAAATGATAAAAAAGTCATTTGCTGTATTCCTTGCTTAGCTTTGATGACGTGTGTATTCTTTGTGGTTCCTAAACAATCCAAATTAAGGAAGGAAAGATGCATGCTTAAATAACTCAAAGTGTGTACTACATGACACTTGTGGTTGTAACTAGTATTTATATTTTATTGCCGTATTGTGTTCACCCCGCAGCATGCTCAAACCTCACACATTCTAACAAGTTTCTGTTACTTTTCTCTTTGAAAAACATAACATGCATTGTGAAGTGTATTGATATTCTGCAGTGACTAGAATGTGTTTTGAATAGTGGTGGCTTTTTACCTTGTATTTTGACATGTTTTACTGTATTGCACATGATTAATTAAAACTAATTGATCAAATGTATCCATACTGTACCTCTGATTTTAACTTTGGGTTGCAGCCTGTCCCAGTAATTTAGATCCAAAAGCAGGATAAACAACAGTGGTCACAGAAACAATCATTTAGAAAAGTAAATGTTGCATGAGATTTAACTTATGCAAGTTTTGAAGTGGCAGATATGACTTAATAACAACTTAATTTTTTCAATCACATTTTATATCACATTGTTAATAGTGATATTTTACCACACATTTTACAATGTAAATTATTACCACCAAGTGAAGACACTGGACAAGGTTTCAACAAGAGTCCTCAACACTTGATATATACGGATATTCAGAGTTGTAGCAGACGAACAAGGCAAGTTTATCGGCTTTGTTATCGCATTGTCCACACATGTATTTTCACACTTTAAAGCTACCATTTGTAACAAAACTGGCTAACATCCCCATTGTATTCTCACATAACACCATCTACACGCTGACAGCGTGCCCCTTTGACCTGACATGGACCAAAGGGCACAGGTGAGCCTCAACAAAGCTCAGGTGAAGGGGAACAGTTTTCTCATCTGCCATCAGAGAAATCAAATAAACTTACAGATGGTAGCTTTAATTTTTTAAATGATAAAATACCAACATTTGTATTGCAATGTAATATATTTGGAAAAAACAAACAAACTGCAATATACAATGGTTATTTAAAGCCAGGTTTCTCATGAAAACTATATGCAGCACAAATAACTATTGACATTGATTCTATACAAAGAGCTTGAACCGAACTCAAATGCAAGAATAAAATGTGAGTTTGTATATCTGTTCTATTCATCAAGGGTAGACTCATACCCAAAGAGACCAGTGACCATTGGTGTAATACAAATCCATAGACTTGTTTTGCATTCAACTGAAGAAGGACCCTCAAGAAGGATTGGTCCAGGAACAAAAGGCATGTGCTGTATTGCTATATCCACTACTAATTTGTGTCCACTTTAGAATAAAATATTACCAATTATGTATGAAGTCTATTATTCGTCCAGATCATGTCTAGATGCAGAAAAGTTTCACGTTGAAATGACATACACCATCATTCCTTTAAGTCTAAAACAGTTAGCATTTTGACAGCTGTAATAAAAAACAAACAAAAAGACCACAGTGGCAGCAGATTCCATGAACCACAAATGCCCTGACAGAGTGGACAGACACCATAGGAGTAATCAGTTTATAGAGTAAGAGATAAGAGATACTGACAGCAAGTATTGAAATCTGTACAGCCACCTATGAAAATGTCATATACACTACTGGACCCAGGACAAAATATGACTGTTGCTTTTTTGAATTATGCAATTTTGACAGACAAAAAATGGTCAAGAGTCACACTGGAATGCCGTCTGGAAGCAGTAACTAGTAATCTACTGTGATTTTTCACTTTTATGCGCATTCAAGAGAAATGAGATTCTGTAACAAACATGTGGCCCCAGTCCAGGCCAGTGTCCGTGAGGCTCAGGTGTTCACATGGCCTCCACTGGTGTTGAATCTGCCTCCAGCCCGGGGCTCAGCTCGCACAGGTAGAACAGGGTCTCCTCACTAGCCTCTGCCTCGGTCAGGGGCTCCAGGCGGATCAGGGAGCTATGTTTGGTCTGCACCGAATCCACCGAGTCCAACAGCTCAGACGGCAGCTTGTCTACCTGTTCTACTGGTGTGATGATCGCCTCCTGCTGGTTACTCATGGAAGTGGAGCTTGTACCTGAGGCCAAGTCCAGGTCTGGAGGAGCGGAGCAACCATCAAGGAAAGCCATCAAAGGGCATGAAGTATACTGGATCAGCTGCTTATCTGTGAGGAACAAAGAGTGAGCAGTGAGCATAGAGTGCATCAGAAAAAGTACACCAATCTGTGCTTCCACATGCATTCCCACCTGTGTTGACCTCAGTCTTTGATTGGTCCAGCTGCCCGGTGCTCTGTTTGGATCCAACACTTTCCTATGGGGAGTCAAAAAGTTGTAATTTTAAATCTAAACTTTAGGTAGTCCATTACTTTAGGTAGTCCATTATGTACAAACTTTATTCTAACTACTTGGTCGGTTGCATCTGTAACAAAGAAAATTTCCCCTCGGGAATGAATAAAAGTAATTCTGATTCTGATTCTGAAATGTTGTACGTGTAGTGAATAAAACAACATTGAAACTGGTTCTATGGTGAAGTTTATCTGACAGGTCCTTTTTGTCACGTTGTTGGTGAGGGATGCACTTACCTCATGATCTACACCAAAGGGTTTGCCCAGCATTGCCTGAAAGTCCTCCAGACTGCAGTCAATGCTATCCAGATAATCCATCAGCTCCAGCCTGCATGATATAGTAAAGTAATGAACAAGTAGTAAACTAAGGCATGTTGAAAAGCCATACAGAACTCTTTCACAGTTCATGGGGCAAGCGTATTTGCCATGAGAAATTAGCACATAAAACACTGTGAAAATAGTAAATAAATTGTAAACATGATATTGTAAATGATTTCATGTAAATAAGATAACCCATGCTGCTTTTTATTTATTTCTCTAGCACTTACTTGCCCAGCAGGCTGATATTCTGCGAGATGGCTCCGTTTTCTTTGAGTATGTAGTCCATGAGCTTGACTGGGTCCTCCTGGCTGAGGGCAAACTGTTTGTTGAGCTGCAGTGCTGCACTGGTGGGAGAGCTTTTCGCTGGGGAGGACTGGCTCTGTGAACTGGGCTCTGTGTATGCTGTGCTCACCTCCATCTCTGCAGGCAACCCCCCACTGTCCAGGTCCACCTCCACAATCTCAACATCACTAGACAGTGTTCATAAGGTTCAAAAATATGCACAAAAGAGGATGTACATGCACATGACCAGGGAATACATTGTATGGATTCATAAATTATTTATCATATACCTTTACCATATTGGGCCAGAGAAGGAAAATACAAAGATACCATAAAACAGGATACAAAGCTAAACATGTGCTGTGAAACATCACCAGGCTGAGAAAAACATAATGATTTCATTGTATTTCAGTTGATCTCTCACCTGTGGTCATAACCTTTGGATGTGCCCTGGGCGGCCTCTGACAACAAATCGGCATCGACCACGTCTGTGAAGTCACAAATGATGACGTCTTCAGTATTGTCCGAGCTTGTGACATTGTTCAAACCGGTGACAGAGGGCTACAGGGCAGAATATGTGATTTAAATGCATGGGTTTGACTTTATTTGAAGACATTTTACTATTCAAAAAGATAAATGTGCAAATTGTTACAGCAATTTTTTTAATCATTCTGAAACCTATGAAGTAGTACTCACCTGCTCCACACTCACTTTATCATCATATAACTCATGAATGTATTTTGACTTCTTGCCATTGCTGTTCATAAGAAAAGGCCTGTGATGCGAACATAAGTCCATATTAGTAAAATATACAAATTGCAAAACTGTAAAATGTAAACATAAATAAAGATACCAATTAATAAAGTGTGTAACTTACCGTTTGCGTTTTAAATTAAGGATGCGGTTGTTCTGTACCAGCGAGAGGAGAAAATGTATGAGCTGAAAAAAGAAGAATAATGACAGAATAAAACAGAATGAATGGTGTTAAACTAGATGACATTTGACACATTTAATGATTATGACTATAAAGGCCTTTAGCCAAATGCCAGCTCACAGCAGGTCTTAGCTGTGCAGTTACCTCTGACACACTCTTTTCCAGTTAACCCCCACACACATCACACATTCATAACCATAAGAAAAAGTTTTTTTTTTTTTTAAAAGGGTTGAGGTTATGATGTTTTTGTTGTGTGTTTTAAATGTACACATTGACTAACCACATATACACACCCAAATAAACACACACTATAAAATACATCTAAAGACTGGAATTAAATAACCACATACTGTGCATAAATATTAGCTGGAGAAAAACAGTGCACACACCTTTTTTATAAGCTGCTGTTGATGAGCATGTTTTTGTCGGAGGTCTGAGATCTCTGTCCACAGAGCTTCATTCTCTCTAGAATTATAAAAAGATAATACATTGTAAATTTAATTATTAAAAAGATCATTTTCAATCAAGACTCACTGGGTGATTTTTTTGTATGTAGATTAATGCTGGACCCACACAAAAATGTATAATCCAAAAACCATTTAAAAAAACAACTAAAAAAGCAATTTAAACTCTGAAACCCACTCTCTCCTCTGTGACACCCATAATTAAGTGACACTGCTTTGTCATCTTTACAATCTTTCAATGCTAAATGCTCACCTATTATACATGTTATTATTCAAATAAACCTAAGCACGTATTGTTTTCCCTGGAGGAGACGGCTCTCACCTCTTGAGTGTGGCCAGGCGTACGTCGATGTCCTCCTGTTTGCACTGAACACTCTGGACAGTGGCCAAAATATTTGTCAGGTCGGTTTGTCGGATCTTGTTTTCTTCAGGCCGAGCATTTGAAACCTTAACAAAATGTATTACATAACTTTCTTGCAGTTAATCAAAAATTACACTTTAGCACAGCTGTTTAGAAAACGAAATATGTTAGTCATGGTTCTATGCAAAGACGTAAAAGCTCCATGCATTCATGTCACTCACCTTTCTCTTGATGTTTTCCAGCAGCTCATCCTGGCCGTGTTTGAAGTAAGGATGGTGAAACTCCACTGGACCATCTCTCTCCTGCTTCACAATCCCCGTGTCAATATGCAGGACTTTTCGGAAACCATCTGCAATCACAGTGTATGATCACAACAATGCTACACATTTTGGTATGAAATGACTAGTGTAGTGAATGAAACAATCAGTGAATAATTGCTTAAATTGCTGTGTTTGGCAACTGTCAATAATGTTTGTGTTTTCAGTCATCAGGGACTGTCTTATTTTTCCCTCTCAAAATGTAGAATTCTTTTAAAAACAACACTTACTGGACCTGCTCTGTCTTAAGATTGTCTTAAAGTTTGTCAATGCTATGATAATTTAGTTAAGTTAGGAGAGACTTTCACTGGATAGATAATGAATCATGAACACAAAGAACCCATCAGCCTGGTGGGTATGTACCACCAACTTTTAGTTAACTTTAGTACAGTTTGTAACCTATGTGACTTTGCAAACACCACAATAGGTAATTTCAGCTACGTCTCTGGAAATAGAACAATGAATATTTACACATGTTGAGCTGTCGGATGAAGCTAGCCATGTTGTTGTGTTTGAAGAACTTCGGGAGGATCTCTTTGGCAAAGCGTTGTTCATCCAGCACCATGAAGCTGTTCCCCTCCTGCAAACATTACATCAGCATTAGCCAAGAAGTCAGGCCGTGTAATTATGACTTTTACGTACCGAGTCTATATACAACACAAGCTAGCTAATGCATTTTACTTTAGCATTTACCTAGCTGAAGTGTATACAATAGCCTAGCCAAGGCCTTTGGGTTTTAGCACGGTTTCATGTTGTTTTTAACTGACAATGTAATGTAGAAACTGAAATATAGGCCAAATTCCTTCAACTAACTTGGGTTACTGTCTAATTCATTTTAAGCTGTGGCTTAGGTCTTATCCAGGCTAACACCGAGCCCCACAGCGCGTTACCTGGCTCCAGCAAATAAACTCATTGGTGTCCGCGTCCTCCACCAGGGTCCACAGCTTGGTGAGGAAAGCCGGAACGTTCGAGTTGTGCTTCATGTCGCAAACCTCTTGAGACCAATAACACTATTTAAAATGAAAAGTACGATGAGAGCAGTATAAATATCCAAGTGGGCGAGCTACCTGTCGTTTGCGTTTGGAGCAAATGGCAATGGCGTTTAACTTCCGGTTTGAGGCTGACACCGGATTGGTCCAAATCAGACGTTTACGTAAGGGCCCTCACGTGGAATCGTAGAGACTTTTTTTTCGGCAGAGATTTCAACAAACTCAGCACCGGGCGTAAAGAAAAACGCAAAGGTAATGGCAGCAATGCACCATTTAGCCTGCACACAGCCTGCAAAATCCCTAAATCCTGATCAAAATAGCTTGCGGTCCAGAGACATTTGATTTGATTCTATTAAAATATGTCCATATGTGAAAAATGTAATGCAATATTAAGATGACCAGACGCCCCTGTTTACCCGGGACAGTCCCAAGTCTGAGTCCTGTGTCCCAGCAGATTTATCCAAAACCAGTGATTTGTCCCAATTTTATACAAGAAATGTCCCAGCTGTCCCTATTTTTGACCAATTTGATACCTGCCAACAGTAAAGAGAAGGATACAATGTCATTTGTTTAGGTAAAATGCAGAAAATCTGCATTTTAGGCTGCCATTTTTCATAGTATTTGCGCTGAGATCCTGCTCATGTGCTTGTCCTTTTACTCACTCATACAGTTTCAGAAGCCAATGTCATAAAACTGTCTTCCTATGACCTCTTGTATACTGAGATTTTTATATTTTATTACTTTTTTCTATTTTATTTTGCTTGTACATATGCATTTACATAATTATGTCTTATCTGACTCCTGTCTCTTGCTATCTTTTTGCTACTTATTTAGAATTTATTATTACCTTTCATATTTTTTCTCTTTGTTATTGTATTATTTTGTGATGTCTGTGCTACTGTGTCCAAATAATTTCCCTTGTGGATCAGTAAAGTTGGTCTAAATCTAAGCCTAAAAGAGGATGTAATCTCTTCTTTTATAAGAGGATCTGGGGCAGATGCAAACACACGTGTATTTGAGGCTCAGTTTTCAGGGGCGGGTCCAGGAGGTGTAGCAGTTTTATTTATGGGGCAATTGAGGACACGGAGACTGTAGTACGGCTATATAATACATTGGCCTATTAAATGCAAAACCAACACAAATAAAACAACTAGTCTCTACATAAAATCACAGTAATAGAGTGGCTACAGGCAAATATTGGCTTTAGAGTTCTATGTTTAGAATTTTATAGAAAGTGTTGTCTCCACATAAGTATATACGTAATTTTCAGGTTGTTTAATAAATATATTCAGCACACAGGAATAGAGTGGACACAGGCTACATTGCCAAGGCTGGACCTGTCCTTGTTTGCACCCTTTGGACAGAACTACGAGAAAGCTCCACTATACCTGTATCGTTTTTCATGTGCTACTTGTGTAATTCAGACGCAGGCCTACTATAAAATGCAAGTCTGTCAGTTTACCATAGACGACATGCATAGTTTACATGAAAACTGACCAAAACATAGAAAAAAGGCAACACCTCTATTTAGGCAAACTATGGGCCAACAAAGGCTTTCCGTGTTTAAAGAATAAGCCAAAAGTAAGAGTTTAGTGAAAGTTGTGTTACTGACCACTAGATGTCAGCCTTGTACAGAGCTAGGTCTGAGCCTAGAAGTAATTCCTTCTGTTGGTTCTCTAAGAAGAATTGTTTAATTAGCAGAATTATTAAAAGAAAATCCATACTTTTTTGTTGTAGTTAAAAGATCATGAAACTGGTCTGTCTTATTGGAAATTCCCTAATGATAACATTGACAGATTTATATATGTGAATTAATAATAGGCAATATTTACCAGAACTTGTAGAGATTATTTTTGGCACATTAACTGCAAAATTCATATCAGAATTCTATTTAGTATGTCAAAGGGAAGTGGTACAAGCATCAAAGCTCTAGGTAAAAACTGCAGAAACCAGAAGTAGGACAGGTAGTCAGTCCCCCTGCTCTGCCTTGTGATGGATCCACAGAAGATGCCTTGGACGAAGGAGCCACGGGACATCAGGGCTGAGTGCCCCTGACAGACCAGGCCCTAATTACACTGGATAGCCACGTTACATCAAAAGACGTCACCTGCTCCTTTAAAATGGCCCTAATTAAGACATTCTTTAACTTGTACATGAGAGATTATGGATGAGCGGGAATCAGGGGCCACTGGAGCACCCTGGTCACATGGACATATGGACACACAATTTTAGCTAAACTTAAAGGTGCACTAAGTACCTTTTCTCATCCACTACATGCTTGTCTCCATGGAGATGTGATTACTTTGCTGTTAAAATTAAACATATAATTTTTTACATTTGTTTTATTGTTCAAAAAATACCTTGAAATACCTGTACTTAAACTGTGAGTGGAGTCACCTCTCCACAAATCTGTAACTTGGGACAAGCAGGTGGTCGACCCAGAAATTTAATAAGGATTTATTCTTTATAGGCAGGAGTAGTAAAGTCAAAGAATCGAAAAGTGGAAAAGTATGTTTTTGTTTACAGTATATTGTATATTGAGGAGTGGCCTAAGAAATTACACATTGTTTACTGTAACAGAAAATTATTAAAAATATATTTAAAAAAAAAATACAGCCAAGGCTAGTTTAGACTTGACCCACATTTCCTCGATCAGACGTGCTCCTCAGAGGCTCTGGGACTTGGTGGGAGCGTGTAGTATTTTGATGAATAGTGTGATGGACATGATAACATTGATCATTTTGTCACATAGTTTTAATTACTTGTTTTCACACAGACATTGTGATGTGGTCAGATAAAATGGCAAAATAAGGGTCAGGGGTGACAGTAGCTCAGTTGGTACAATCTTTGTCCACTGATCTGAAGGTTGGTGGTTTAAAGCCTGCTCTCCACATAAACATCATTGGTTGAACAGTCAGATCCACCTACCCACAGTTCGGAGGTGTGATTCCAACCCCCACAAATTAATGCTGTGGTGGTATCCTTGGGCAAGACACTTAACCCACCTTGTCCTTATTGTCTGCATAGGTGTTTGAGTGTGTGTGTGAATGTGTGAATGTTTCCTTGATGAGAGCTTTAAGTGTCTTGAAAGGGCAAAAGCTCTATATAAAAATGAGACCATTTACCGTAATTAGTTTTTTAGTCAGTTACTTTGAGTTGCTTTGGGTTTTATTTTGAATACTTTTGATGAAAATATACCCTACCGCCATATGCATTTGACAGATTTACTTAAAGTTGATTTTACTAGTCACTAAGATGAATTTCAACTCTATAAGGAAAGACTTGTACAGGAGCCCAGTAGCCACTAGAGGCCCCAAGAAAAATACTTTCCTTTCAAAAAGTGGACAACAAGTTTTTAAAATGCACAGGTTTAAGATGTTTCACTCACTCTAAAAGCTTTTTTGTTCATTTGACAGGATTGATTTTTTCTTTTGCTTTGGAGCATACCTGAACAATTGAGGGATTACACATTTTGGAAGTTTCACAGATTTTAATCTCTACAATCTCTACACTTATTATTAATTGACAATAATAATTTATAATCATCACAGCTCATTGTTTTTCTAGATACTCACTCTGAAAGCCTTCTCCACTGTTTCTTGTTTTAGTTACTCAACTTGGATCTTAATTTGATATATTTCTGTCAGCATTATTAGTCCATTGTATCAATACACACATTTCTCTCTTGTGGCTACCACAAACAGTACATAGACCTCTTAAAGGGCTTTTATTACACTAGTTTCTGATCTATGTTATAATATGGTTTCCACATTGAAACCATACCTCAAGTTTTGTTTCTTCTCTCAAACAGAACACAAGCTCTCTATTTGCCAATCTCTACTGAACTAAAGGTAAAAAGTAGCTGTTAAATTGAAAACTACAACTATATGACATTATATACTATATGGTATTTTGGGATTTGGGGATGTAGACAGACTAATAATAAAGGATTATTCAAACATGTGTGAATTAAAATAAATCATTAAACGTGGCTTAAAGTGCACTAGAATTCATTTTGTATAATATAGGACCATTAAAGTTAGAAACGGCTCTAAATGGCACTACCTACTAATACCTACTAATTTTGTGTTAGTAAACTAATTGTGGATTTGATATCTTTTCTTGTTTGTTTCTTATTTTTTCTTGCAGATGAAGAATGGCTTAAAAACAACATGTGGCAAAGTGATTTTGCATGTTTCTGGTCAGTGTGGTTGTGGTCGGAGCAGGTATGAGTGTGCACACTTCACATGGCCCAGTGGAATGCTGTGCTTGGAACCAATAGACTTTTTCCATTGGACAGAGATCTTGGACATCGATTTTATTGTAGTTTTTCACACATTACCTAATTCTTATTCCCCACAGATAAGCAATGTTTCTGTTGTTTAAAAATATAGGTGATCAGGTTATGGTTGTTCTTCTCCTCTTCCCTCCTTTTTGCATTTAAATCTATTTTTACATAGGAGCGTATGTTTTTGCTGTAATGTGTATATGCAGTATAGTGTATATATCCAATATGGGTCTGGGAAATATGGCAAAAAATCTATTATATTTTCCTCATATTTATCAATTTTTATTTTCATAATAGACTATAATAGACTTTTAGTATTGACATATCATAATTGACATAAAAAGACACTTTTAAAAAAATAGTCAAATTCCTTCCTCCAAAGTCTAAACTCTGCTCCAAACCACATGCTTTTACTGACAGAGGATTGGCTTTAGACCTCTCCATTAAAAAATCCCAAGTTTATCATTGACAATTATATCTGAATCTTGATCTCGATTCACATTTGATTAACTGCCCACCCCTAATACAAGCCAAACTCTTGTCACTTCTTAAATTGCCTTTTGCACAAATATCTATCTTTAAGCATCAAGTTGATTATAGCCTTGCTGCTAGGCCTTTCAGATTGCTTAAGTTGTTTCTCAATGTTGACTGTACACAGAGCATGAGTTGCTTAATCCAAGAAGGGAAAGTGATAAATGGAATTCTGCAAAAGAAGAAAGCTTGTTTTTGAGAAATATAGAAAAGTATCAAAATCAAAGCTGTATACTATGATTATACTACACTGGTACTAATACTGCAGGGAACTTTGATTGCAGTATGTGGCCTCTGAGTACTCCTGTTTCCCCCACCAACCTAAAACATGCACAATAATCTTGGAACTCCACACCAAGATCCTGGCTCTAAACCTAAGAATGAGGTCTGCATTTGCCGTAGAATTAGACCCTTTTGATAACTATTAAATAGGTTTTTACACCATGAACGGGGTGAAGAGGATCATGCTTGACCAAAAGAGCATCATTTTGACCTGAGCGCTTACGTAATGTGAACTGGCTGTCCTCAAAGCTGGCCTCACAGTGTTTGTCTCATGCACGAGGAGCAAAATGTGAGGGGACACAAGGGGACACGAGGAAGCACGCGTTTTGAATTGACGATCAGCACTGACCAGGCACTTTGTGCAAAACAAACTGAGTGGTACCACTGAAAATAACAGTAAAATTAAAAGCAGTTTGATGTGGATTTTGAAACTGATGACAAAAAAGACCACGAGCAATACAAAAATGTGCAATGTTTGAGGATGATTGGACATAAATTCAGTGTCACGTTCGTATTGTCTGCAGTTTTGTATTTACTCTTCAAACGAAATATATTAAATTGTCACATGCTACCTGTTCAAAGTTTCATGAGTAAAGTGGATACAAAATCTTAAAAGACTTTGCAGTGTTACCTCCATGTCCAAACATTAAATGTTCTTTCGAGATCTGATCCTACAGGATTCTCATATCAATTTGGTTTCTCCTATGGGCGAGGCAGACAGGTGCTGGTGCAGAAGAGTAAACTATTTAAGAGACACAAGGCCGCCCTATAAACTTGAGATAAAAGTTCAACTCTTTTGGGCCTTACATGTATAGATTGCTACCGTACAGTTTCCACTTTTGCAGCACATGTGAGTACAGCAGATGCCAGTTCAGGGCCTCAGAACCAACAAAAGCTGCTTCTCTTCTCTTGCCCTGTGTCGGGCCTCTACCACTGTAGCATCTAATGAACACATTGAATTATAGCACTATAAATACTCCACTGTCTGAAACGTGTTCTCACGTGGAGTCACGTTTACCCCTGTCTTTACATGGCTGCTGTATACTGCTGATCTCTGCCCACTGACTTTCATGTGTTTTGATGAAAACAATATCTGGCCATTTTTTTTTCAGTCATAATAAACACTTTTTGGAATTTTTGTGGTTCTGAGGTGAGAAAATGTATGTTGAACATGTGTTGCAAACTGTTCCAGAGTAGAAAACAGATACTGGTATTAATGGTTACTATAACAGACTTGGTTCAAATGATTTTGGGGATTGCAGTGTGGTCACAGGTTTGTCATGTTAGATGTTTGGGATACATGCAGGGTTACACAGCTGGCCATGGGCTCTGTAAGATTAAAGGTGACGGTCTGTCATAACTACCCGAGTTAGCCCTACCCTATAAGCCAGGGGTGCCCAAACTTTTTTCATCTAGGGCCATATATTAAAACACAGAGCAGCGTGAGGGCCGATCGAGGGTCATAGACTGGAGGTCAAAACAGTGAGTAATTAAAAACTGTGCATTTATAACAGGTTTAAATGACCCTCCAGACCTTTGTTCATGTTTAGACCCTCAAAAGGACAAACTACATTTGCTTGATCAAGGTAGATTTCAAAAACATGCAGTAAAAAGTACTACTTGTGGTAGTATGGGCCAATTCACCTGGAAGCCTGAGGGCCAAAAACAACTGGTCTGAAGGTCACATTTGGCCCCCGGGCCATAGTTTGGACATGCCTGCTATAAGCAGATCGAGCAGCTGCTTAGGACCACTAGAGGGCCTCCAAGAGCGCCATAATTTTATTGTAGATGTCACAGAAAGGGAAAAATGTCTAACTTTTGTCATATTCTGTCCCTAGGCCAATGGTAACTCCTGGTGTGTGTTCATATTTACTATAGCACATTTTTTCACCTGTTTGTTTGATGTTAGTCATATAAACACAGTCTGTGGATGTGATTACAGCTGTCATGTTGTGAGATGTACATGGGCAATAGTGAAGCCTGAGTTGCAGTGGCAAGGGGCCCTAAGGCACCTTCAGTTTAGAGCCCCCTTAAGGCTTGTGCCGGTACTGTCATCTGTCTTTCACAACATCGCAGTATAAAGCTACTCCACCAGTGACACACTCCGCTGTCATGTCTCTGCAGAAAAGCCTTATATTTTGTGTAGTTTTTTTATGAGCTGCCCTTAATAACATCCGACAACTACTCCTTGTGGGAATTCCTTTCTCTGAAGGAGGATTTGTTTGGTGTGGGACAGCAGAGGAGTAATGAGCAGCTCCTGCAGCCTGTGTGTTGAATAATTGACTGTAAACACTCTGGGAATGTTAATTAAGCCTCTCACTTCACCAAAAAAACTGGAGAAAAAATAAAGAAGTGGTTCTGTGAGACTGGGATAACCTCAGGAAGTCCTGGGCCTTCAAAACAATGCCAACATCAAGACATGGTATCTCCACTCCATCCGTGGCATGGCTCAGTCTGGGGAACTATTCCAGTGTCCATCACCAAGCATTTAATACCATTTTCACATTTTATCTTCAATTTCTCATGTTGAAGGCTCCTCTGTGTCTTGTAAGGTTCTCTAGACTCAAGCTTTCTAAAATAATAGTAAAACTTCAGTTGTAAATTTCAGTAAGCTAATTTTTTGTTCACTAAAGCACATGGTAAAAGTGAATTTGACATTGCTATATTATATTTTTTGAGTTTTTAGAAACATTTCCTTTGCAATTATTTGAACACATGAAACAACTTAAAGATCTCAGTCTGACAAAAACAGCCCCTACATTTTCCATCACTCATCAAATTGCATGCACCAGTTACAGACAATGGCAATAACTTTTTCAATTTCCTGCGCTGAAAGCAACAAAAGCACCAGATCAGTTCAATATAAAGGAGCACATCCCCTGGAGATGGCACGAGTGGTATTCTGGCAAGACGTACACTACATGAAGCATTCCAAACTCCTCTCTCTGATCCTAACATCAACAACTACCCTTTTTCAATTTAGGTGGCTGCAGTAATAAAAAAAATGAAGATTGGCACTGAGTATTCCTTGCAGGACAGCCTGGCATACAATTTCACAAAAAGTGTTCCATCCATGATTATATGAGCTGCATCAAGTGTGGACATTACAATCCATGGACCAAAAAGTTGGTGCTGCATTTGTATCTACTGAATGGCTTGGGTTTGTAAGGGGCAGAGATGGTTTTCAGTGCTTTACTGGATGCTCAAAATGACCATAGTGCAGCACTATCCATACACAGAAACTTTCACACACTTACGAGTCATGTTTCAGTTCCTATTCTATTTTACCTGTATACTAATCACAAATGCAAATCATTGATCAGTATTTTATGCATGGCTTAGAGTTTACATTTGTTTAGGCTACATTAGCCTAAACAAATGGTACACTATGGCAGTGGGTGCCATATTTGTCACGTGACTGATGATGATGAAGTTCTTTATTAGTCCTCCATGCATTTGTCTGGCACCTAATATCCACAAATTGATGACTGCACATATAAATAGACACTTCCAATATTTGTAAACAGAATGTGTGCATTCTAAAGGTTGGTACTGAACAGGACATTGGCCTCAATGCATCTCAAAGGGGAAGCTAACACTAGCCACTGAACATTATAGCCCAGGGGTCTCCAACCTGTAGCTCGGGAGCTAACAGTAGCCCTCCACCCCTTCCAAGTAGTTCACCAAGGGATTTCTGAATTATGCCATTGTGCACAATAACAAAAAAATTGGTTAATTACATGTCTATTACTATTGTACACGTATCATTTTGAAGCCCAACTTTGTACACTAATAAATGGACAATGCTTTATGTTTTATAGGCATCTAACTGTACCTAAAGGCTTGCCCTCTTTCTCATAATGATCTCAATTTCTTCCAGCCGCTAAAATTAGTAGCTCTCTGGCATTTTTGTTTTGTAAAGGTAGCTCACCAGAGGAAAAAGGTTGGAGACAGCTGTTGTGGACTATGAAAAGCCGGGGTGATTTTGACAACCACTTGACCACACGTGAGTAAGTTAACAACAACATTACACAACAGTTTCTAGCAGCATTTAGTTAATATTCTAACAAAAATATTTTGGGATACATTACCATATTATTTCCATATGTTTCTGCGGTCTACAAATGTCTAATTTTTGCTCCCTCATTAATACACATCACTCCAGGACTATAATATATGTTTTTTTTCTTGTAACTAGTGATGAGTGGATTTGCATTTCAAGCTTCCAAACAGAAGCAGCACTGTTAGCAACATCACACAATTTCCAAGTGGATTTAATACTGTGTGAGTGAAATTCTGATGGCTGCTATTTGTTATGTAACGATAACATGGTCTACAGCCCTTCTCTGGACTCTGGAAGCATTTATCTGAATTACCCATCGACACAATGAAGCGTACGTCTGCTGAGGCTATGTGCCCGAGAGTCTGTATACATGCACTGTTTGAATTTGGCCAAGACAACACACAAAGCTGTTGCTAAGATAGAAGTTTCGCCGCTGAAGAAATGCAGTGTTTATGCAAGGCCGTTTTGGTGCTACCTCCGTGGTGATGCCCTGGCCCACGATCAGGTCCCTCTTGGCCAGGGGCTGAATGAAATGGCATCATCCAGGCAAAACACTGATGAAGTTTCATTTAAATGCAACTTAAAATAGGAATATCTCTCTTCTTTATGACTCCTGACCTATTGGTTGTGACATGCATATATATAAATTTAGTTGTCCAGAGCACAAAAGCTGCTTGATAATGAAGCAGAGGGGCCCTCACTGCAGCCTCTTAACACTTGGGACACTACATCACTGGAACAAAGGGGCTTTCATGGGCACTAGGCAAACTCAAACGTCAAAAAGACACACACTACCAGATTGTGGTACACTTTCTTTTCCCATTTTCATTTGCCTCTTTCTCTGTGTAAAGACACAATGCAGATTTCAATACCTATATTGTATAGAGATGAGTCAGTGACCAATATTGCTTTATTCAGGCTTTTGGAAAAAAAGAAACAATTTTAAATCTGTGCCATTATCCTTGATAAATTAATTTAAAATAGACCTATTGAAGTTTTTAGGGTGTTGTCTTACAAGAACACTTGGATGGGGATGCCTGAAATCAGTAGCATAAGTAGAACTGAAGCTTTAGCGTAAAATTTTCTTATGTTTTTAGGAAATTGCTGCACTGTCAAGCTGTTTGAAATAAGAACAAATTATTTACAAGGAAAGATGAAGACCCAATTTTTTTTGCTCCTACAGCTCACTGAGATATTTGACCAGACAATTCCTGGTCTTTGGCAACCCCCCAGGCTGGCAACCATTGAGTTATATGACTTTGTACTGAATTACCATGTCTGTGCACATAGGCTTTCATTGACACTGAGTGACTGTTATAGGTTCAAGATAAGCTTTTCAGGAATACTTGAAAACTTGAACTTGAAACAAACTGCTTCCCTTGTGTGTTCTTGCGTAGCACTGAACTGATTCATAACGTGTATATAGGGCACAGTAAAAGTGAATCAGGGATTCATTAGGAGTGCTATTCAAATTGTTTTGTTTTATGGAGTTAGTCACAGCACTTTACACTAGGATAATCGCTGTAATAAATATGGGGGAAAGCTGCAACTCAAAAGGAAGAACTTCATGTCTGCATTCACGAAGCTCTTACTGCATCTATAATCTCCTCCACATTTTAATATTCAGAAGAGCAGCCCTATGAACCCATGCACAAATAAAAACTTTAAGCTTTAAACAATGCAAATATACTGTAAATACAACATATTATAGATACCACAATCACAGAAGTGCGCATTTTCACACTTCAAAACAATCAGGTAACAATTAGCAAACAACAGATAGTCAGACCAAGGTAACCCATGGTAAAAACAAAACAGTAACATAAATGTGTTTGGTGGTTGTATGAAGGAACTAACTTTTTCTGTGCAGGTCTTTCTGCGGGAGACAATGAGCTAAGACCAGTGGTGGATGACAGGAACTTGGCAGTGGGCTGGTCATTAGCGGTCCTGAACAGAGCATGACTGAGGAGCTGTGCCTGGCCTGCTAATAGCGCTGGTAGCCCCGGCCCGCACTGGCATGCACTGTGGTGGCACCCAGAGAGCGATCCCTCAAAAGAAGATCTGTTTAGACGCAGCCTGTGTTGTGCATACGGATTTACTGGTGCGGATAGCAACTCTTATTTACTATTCCACTCGGGCACATTTCCTCGAGATTCGGCTCAGAAAGAAAAGTTGCTAAAAAGTCTGATGCACAAGGGAATTTCTGTGCACTTTTGGAAAACTTGTGCTGGTATTTCTCATGTTATAATTTGTAAAGATGTGGACTTTTTTTTTACCTTCCATATGAATGCTGAGATTTGGTGCGTGATCTCTCATGGTCACAGTGGGAAAGGAAGAATTTTGAAATACATTTTAGAGTTGTAACGATACTAAAATTTCAAACCCAATTTCTCGATACTCAATGCCAATTCACAACCTTTTTATTATTAGTCTATCTACATCTCAAAAGCTCAAAATGCTCTGTTCGACTTTGTGATGTCATGAAGTGGTAGTAGTTAACAGGTACCTTTTACATTTAGTTCAGTAGAGATGGGCTATTTCAGGACTGAAATTACCCAGATGATTCTAATGAAGGCGTATAGAGTGTAAAAACGCAGTGGAGCACCTGTTTGAGAGAAGAATTTAATCTAAATATGCAGGATTTGTGTGTTAAACATGTGTGAATGAAACAAAATACAATTCCAGGTATGTTTTTGGTGAGGTAGCAACATTATAACATAAATTAAAGCTCATAAGAGTCCATTTCATGTAATAAAACACTCTTTCTTTAGACACCAGAATGTGATTTCTCAAATGACTCTTGTTTTGATGATAGTTTTTATCAATTAGTATCTGATTTTGTCAACATGAAGCCAACAGATAGATGCTTTGTGGTTTGAATATATGTTAAGCGCTGTAATGATCTGAACAGATCCAGAGGAGGATCTTAAGATTAAAAACACATTTCCTAGTTTCAAGGTGAATGGAAGTGTTTATGAGTTAGAATGTAATGCATGATTAAAGCAAAAATACTAGGCTATTGTAGATCAGCTATTGATGTGAACAGCAGATGTCCAAGTCATTTGTGTTGGCTATATGTACGTGGAGTATACAGGAATAAAAAAAAGAGAAAATTGGGCCCCTCAGAAAAAAAAAAGGTTCAGATCAAATATGAGTTTACTGAAACCACAATTATATGATTTTTTTGATGATATGATGCTTTTGTTTACAGTTAGCGCTGGTTCTGAAGTTTGTAATTTAGTTTAATTCTTGTTTTATGTGCTTGGTTTTGACAACAATCACACAAAGAGCTTTTTTTTTAACAAAACAGTGTTTGTATTTTTTTATATTATCTTCACAGTTCACAGTTTAATACTATGTGCTTTCTGAATGGAGACCCGAGTTAAGGAGTCCAATTTAACTTTTATTTATTACAAGGACAGAAATATTGAAATTAAAGGTAGACTATGTATTTCTGGGAACAATGCTACTTTGCCTGGAATATTCCACAGTATAGCATGTGTTTATATATTCATTAACACCTATCAAGACTCTTATATTAGCAGAATAATACAGAACACATTTTTAATTATCTCTGCAAAATCCATCAAAAGATGTTTTTAGCCTTGTTTTAGCCATTCTTTCTCCAAATGTGTTTCTAAAGCTAGTATATATCCTATACAACCATAAAAAAATTACTCTCTAATATATACTTGTTCACATATATTTGAAAACGAGCAAAAAGCTGTTTTCAATTACCAAGGAGGGAGAAGGCCAGTCAGAACTAAATGGGTGGACTTTATGAGCAACCCCTGAACGCAGCATGAATGAAACAAGAAAAGAATAGGCACTTAACAGTCTCCTACCTCCTCCTGCAGCTCACTTCACTCTTTCACCATCAGCATTTAACTCTGTGTTATAGTGCATCCCATAATAACACAGAACAATCCCAGTGAAGCACTCAGCAGCAAAGGGCAAGTGAGGACAAGCAAGTCAAGTGCTAAGCAAATGCTAAGTAAGTGTGAATCCAGTATATCATAAGTAATGGCACCCAGCATGGAATACCAAATACAAAAATGTCCAAGCAAATGAAGAAGTATGAGTAATGGGTTGGTAATAGTCATAGTGCTAGTGATAATGAAGTAAGTGCCAGTGGTCCCACTTTTATAAAGCTTTTTCTTACAGGTGTACTCAAATTAAAGAAGCAAGATGAGTTAAGTGTTTTCCACAGGGGCACAGCAACTATGCACTGATGGGAGAGAGACATTCAGAATGATAAAATATGATGATTTTTGAGTGTATATATATATATATGTGTAATGTACCCCTTGTAACCTCAAGGTGTCTTCTTAACAAAACCAAATATGTTAAATTGTAGATGCGGCTGTCTGACTGTTCCACCTGTATGCAGTGCTGTGATTAGCTGATAGCTGTGCTGTGCCCTGCTCTGCTCCTGACAAGGCCTCTGCACTATCTCTCTAATACGTGCTAATTGCATTCCATATTTGCTGGTGCGTGGCCAGTAGGAATGTCCATGCTATTGTGGCATGAGGCTTTGGCTGTCAGCACGATCTTTGGGACTCACTCAGCTCCTACAATCATAAAGGTGTGAGCCACAGACTCTGGAGCAGCACTGTGTCTTAGTCTAATCACTGTCCTTATTTTTAGCTTTACTTTTACCACAATACAATGTTTGTCTGTCATTTCACTGGGCTCTAGCAAATACAGCTTTATAGAGACACTGACCAATGCAGAACTTGTCACCACTGTTTTCCCATGTAATCATAAAAGACTTTGTTACTCCAGTCTCAGAATGTGGTAAGGCTGTGTTACGGAAATACAAGTATGTGGTATTTTTACCAGTATCGAAATGCGGTCAGTGCAGTAACTCAAATTGAGAGTTTTACGACAAAAGTCAATGAAGTGAAGTGTAGTGACCTTGCCTGGCAAATCCAGAATGACATCCTCTTTGTCTTGTTATACTCATTGATATCAGCCTGGTCCTCATGCGCTCTTGCTTCTCAATCATAGCATGTCGCATGTGTCTAGAGATAGTATTTATGTATAAATGTAACATATGTTCACCATTAATAAATTAGTACTTTGTGGTAATATTATTTGATGTTAGAAGTTCCAAATTATTTAGCATAATTTGAGCTGTCAAAGATGAAAAATTTAATAAATTCATGATGAGATTAATTCTATCATGAATCACTAGTTCTGTCACTTTTGTTTGAGTTCAGTGCACCTCAGAAATCAAGTTAAAACACCAAGGCCATATTCATTTAGCAGTGCTTTGATAAATGAGTGATGTGGTGAATCAGGCATTGCAGAATGATGTTAATTGGTATTAACCATAAGCGGGCTTGATGCACCTGTGTAAAATGTGGTAACTGAGTGAGTTATTCTCGTACAAGAGGAAGGTGCATGATGAGGCCAAGAGTCAAGCCTGTTACGGACAAAGGTTTGTCAATGATAAAGGTATGTCTTTTACAGGTGTGTTTGTTTGGCCCCATGGACAGGCTGTACACTGTCTGTATACGGCTGCTGCTGCTGTGTGTGGGAAAGAGGGGCTGGCGCGCTGCCAGCAGGACACACTGGAGGTTACAGGAGATTAAAGTCAAACACAGCTCCCACAAAGAGGAATATTTGTCCTTCTGAGAAATGTTCAGAGGTAATACTGGTGAGAACAGCCTCCACCTCAGGGCCTTTCATAACAAGATGTGGGTCAACAGGAGATGGGGGAGGGCATCAGGGTCAGCCAGCTCAGCCAACAGCTTGACCTCCTCTTGAAATACATCTTAAACAATTTGCCTGTGACTTAGTATACCTGTATATTATTATAGTAACAAATCTTGCAAGGTGGATGAACCTTGTTCAAGGACACATGGCAGTATAATTGTGGAAATCTGAACCATCAACCGTTGAGGAGAGGAAAGTGAACACATGCTATAGAAACCAGCAGATGTTTTTTCTGTGAGTGCCATGGGTGTGAGAACTGTGAGGCGTGATGAGTGTCCCACCTCTGTGTTTGTTTGCTCTTGTGTCTTTCCACTGGGACACTGTCGAAGAGTGGTACAGGGAACAGTGCAGAGGAAGCAGTGATGTGCTGTCTTTCCTGCGTCGGCGGCACGGCCTGCTTCCTCTCATTGTTCAGCGTCAGAGCAGATGAGTAAACTCCCCACATCCCACCAGTTTACAGTTCAGGCTCCCAACTTCATAAGAGTCAAACTATAAACATTTGCCTTTTAAAGAACCCATATCACACATTTTCTTATGTTATAATGTTGTTTCCTCATCAAAAACATACCTGGAATTGTGTTTTGTTTCATTCACACTTGTTTAACACACAGACCCTGCACCTTTAGGCTGAGTTCTTCTCTCAAACACCGTTTCACCTTGCGATGTCATGTTAATACAGGAAGTGCCCAACTATGTTTTTAAACTCTATACACCTTCACTAGAATGATTTGGATAATTTCAGACCTGGAATTGTCAATCTCTACTGAACTAAAGGTAAAGGGTAACTGTTAACCTGCATTTAAGCTTTGGATATATATTGGATGTATAGACTAATAATAAAGGGCTATTCAAACATGTGAATAAAAAAAAACATAACTCAAAGTATGTTTTTGAGGTGGGGCTTACAGTTCACAAGGGACAGTTTAGTGTAATATAGGACCTTTGAATAGAAACATGCCTTTTGATTAGGAAAAGGAGATTGACAGATTGAGGAGGCTGATGGTTCTGCTCCTGTGGATGTGTATGTAAAACAGAAGTGTAGAGGTGGAAGATTATTGGTTAAGAGGCTGTGATTAGTAACAGACACAGAACTAGGAGAGAGTAACACATTGGTAATGCAGTTTTCTTGGTTGAATGTACGAGAAGACGTTTTATCATAGTCTCATAAATAGTTTCTGTGACCGGATCGGAGCCGTTCGTACACAGCCTATAGCTCACACAGACCATTCCTTGGAGCCAGTGAACTCCCACCTATAGCATGCGTGCCCCGCGGTGTGCATAGCCACAGGGGGCGCTCTTGTTTGGGACTGGTCAAAGCCGTCATGTTGGAGCTGTTGTGGTACAGCGGCCCTCAGAGCGACGGGAGGGAGGAAACTCAACTCTGAGGCAGCTCCAGCCAAAGTCACTATCAACAAACACTATCTGATCTCTCCATACAGGCCTGTTTGAGCAGATGTGTCAAGGCAAATAAACACCAGGGCAGTCTATGAATCCCAGATCTGCTCTGCGGGATGGTGACAGGTGTGTCCAGATACATATAGCAACACAACATACACCATCACTGGTAAAATCATATCGTGATGTTATAGCAATGATTCACACTCTTCATTTCCTATTAAAATATTAAAATGGATGTTAAAACTATTAGAATACACATGTAAAAATGTATGAATAGATGTTCAAGACAACAGCCATCTCTTATTACAGTAACAGTATGAAAAAAAAAATCAATTTAAAGGGAAAATGCAACTATGAAGAAGCTGGGCTTTCCAGTTCTGCAGTTTTTGGGGTTACAGTGAAACAAATCTAAAATAGTGATCACCTTTACCCCACCCATTCCTCCTACTGTTCAGCCTCCATCATGAAGATATAGATCAACTGTGATAAAATAAAAATTGTGTTCTAAGCTCTAAGAAGAACTGTAATATAATTTTGTTTGGCATATTCAGCACCCCTAAATATTTATCCATGGCAATGAAAAAAAAGCATATTTTTTTTTAAAAGCAGACCTATTATGCAAAATTTACTTTTCAGGGCTTTTAACCATATTGTATTAAGTAGTTCCCCTTCTCATTTACCCTCTTGAAGTTGTGTTTGGAGTGATTCATGCATGTTTGAACAATCTTTAATAGATAGCACCGATCAAACCCTGTTTTAACCACCACCAGCATAAGTCCATTGTTCTGTACTTACTTCGTTATCTAGTTTAATACTCTTAATCTGTAATGATGTGCATCTATCCATCAGAGGTGCCAGTAACTCTTTGTGTAATGACATTTAAAGTGGCATCAGCTTCCACTGAGCACCGCAGTTTTCTAACATGGAAGTCAGCGGGCTTGTTTCTTTTAGTTCGTTATTTTAGAGGAATATAGACATGCGCAGAGTATAATATAATGAGCCACTGGTGTCATAGATAATAACTATATGGCAATCTCAAGCACAATATGTCTTCTTTAAACGTTCAAAATACAAAATAAAAGCTGTGAGCATCTCTAATGCTTCAAAACACAGTTGATACAAGTTAATGACCACTGCTTGGATATACTTGCTCAAGAACGTTCCCATACACAACTAGTCCTTTAATGATTGCTCTGAAGGATTCAAAATACTTTCTGCTGTTTATAATGGTTGCTCAACAGTCTTTAGATAATTGTTGTGAATCAAAGCAGCTCTCATGGTAACACACAATTTATGTGCCACTTATTTGCTGAATTGGAGCCGTTTTGGATGTTTTTTGGATGTTTTTTGGAAGCTCTGTGGAACATTTTTGTGATGTAATTGAGCACAAAAGAAGCAGCGATGCATTTAGAAGATAACAAAACAGAACATTCTTTTTTGCCAGAGAGTTACGGGCATCCAAAATAAAAAAGTGGTGTAGTTCTGGTAGCAGTGGGTTGGGGTTGAACCAGAATTCAGAACGAAAAACATTTAGATTAGTTTTGATAACAATGCTTTGCACGTTGCCATACTAATTTCAAACAAGCTCAGGCTGCACCAAATACACTAAATACTGATTTAAAGCCATTATATGTAAATTTTTGCCAATAAACTGATATAAAAATGTCATTATTGTTGTGTTTATTGCAGTAAAACACAGAAAAAGCATGTGTTCTTACTGTGGGCAGGGTTGATTCTTTACAAACTGGCCTGGAAGAGGGCCTCCTGCTTGTTTTCATGGAAATGCATTACCTTTGCCTAAAATAGTCCGCAGTTTGGCATAAAACTTAAGAACTTCTGAATAAATGTTTTGAGGCAAGGTTTTAACTTTCTGTTTTCATGGCATCATGCAGTTGACTCTTTACCTCCAGAACGTTACCTATTATTACTTTAAATGAATGTAAAATATCATCATTTTTTAATGTAATACACTTTAATTTGCCTTAATAATGCATGAACTAGCACTTAATTCATAATGAACAAATAGTTAATTCATATAAAAACACAAAGGAAGTGAGAGCTTCAGGCTATTCTAGTTCAAAGTCCAGAACAGATTCTTCTCAAGGACAAGGCTCAAAAGCTAAGCAGACAGTGAAGGTGATCAAGCTTGTAGCATAAAAACTTATGGTGATAGAGTAAAAAGTAAATGCCCTGACGAAGATACTAGTGTTGAAACGCAATGGGTTGTCCCATGTAATCATTAAAGGACTCTTACAGTGTGGTCTGCTGGAGCAGCAGCATCACAGAGAGAGACAAGAGGAGACTGGACAAAGTCATCAGGAAGTCCAGCTCTGTCCTGGGCTGTGCCTTGGATTCGGTGCAGGAGGTGGGGGACAGAAGGGTCCTGGCCAGATTCACTTCTATGCTGGACCTGGAGTCTCACCCTCTTCAGGGCCCTGTCTGCTCTGGAGAGCAGCTTCAGTGACAGACTGATCCACCCTCGCTGTGTGAAGGAGGTTCCGCAGGTCTTTCCTTCCTGCTGCTGTCAGACTTTACAATGATCACTGCTAACTCTGCTGCCTGTGCAATACTGGGACCCTGTGCAATACTGTGAAATGTAAGATAGTAATTTATTGTATATATAGTTTTTAGATTGCAATTTATTGTATATATAGTTTTAAGATAGCAATTTATATTATACATAGTTTTATAATCCTTATCTTTATAGATCTTTATAGTGTTTGTCTATTTTTAACTTAACTGTACTTCTATTGCTGCTACTGTTTCTTGCTGTTCTCTTAACTGTGCGTTGCAACACTGAAATTTCCCCATTGTGGGACAAATAAAGGATATCTTATCTTATCTTATCTTATCTTTTTGTAATTCCAACAGTGCCTCCAACTTTTTCACTCTATCACCGCATGTTTTTATACTACAAGCTTGGTCATCTTCACTGTCAAATAGTTCATTCATTCATAGTTCAAAAAGTCTTTGTTCATTCAGTATTAACGTTAATGAAGATCCAGTTATTATCAAGTGGAACCAATTTTCATGCACATTTTTTTTTTTTTAAAGATGATCTGAAGATTTTTATTACACAATAAGTTACAAATGATGATAAAAATATGAAGCCTTGTTGAGACCGTGGGACAAGAGTGTATTGGTTGTTTTCAGATTGAAAACAGTTAAATATGCTGATGACTCTCACTGGGTGTATTTGATCTGCCCCTGTGTCCACTGCACACTAAAGCAATATCATAATGCATTATGGGCTCTGTACATGGCCTCCTGTGGGTCCTGAACGGTGTGGCGACTTGTCCAGACCTGAGTCAGCTCTGTTCAGCACTCTGCCAGTGTCTCTGCTCCAAAACACTGTTTAGGCTCCACATAATGGTTATTTTCACAATTCTCTAAGTGCTCCCTGGAACAGATGAATAGACATGTGGCCACAATGTAAACCAGCCGGGACGTGAAATGAGGAAAAATAATGATTTGGAGTCAGGAGCAGGAGCCATGTCCGCCCTAAATGAGAGTGTTCTCTTTAACCTGTCATACACAGACCGGTGTAATTACTGCTCCCAGCACCAACACGAAAACAAGCAGGAGGAGACAAGGTGCACGCCCAGGTCTGTGGGACATTATCATTGTTATAGATGCAGGTAAAATGCAGTGGAGCAGAACCAAATGTTTGCTCATGTGTGGCAACATATACTTGACTTTTCTTAATGTTACCATGTTCATAAAAACAGAACAAAAAGTGAATGGTCTGCCACCTGCTTATCTAACCAGCCATTCCTTCCTATATTCTGTTCAAATGCAGAAAGATCTGGAACAGGGCCATAAGAGCCAACCACAGTTGCCACTCACTTGTGGTCACTTGCCACTCAAATGTTAAAGGCATCTCCTCTCAAAAATCGCCAATAAGAGCAAAATTATAACAATTGTTGTTGATTCTGCAATCCTCTGTGTTTTTTTTTCTTTTTTACTTGTAAGCCGCCCTATTTGTCTTGACCCAAACAGACCATGTGTCTCTCTGATTGGTTAATCTGCCTGTCACTTCTATTACGATGGGGATGAACAGATCTGTGGAAAGGCAAGCCCACTTATTATAACTGAATAAAAGCAGGATAAAGAGAGGTTTATAATGAGGGAAAGCAATAACAAGTATTAGCCTTCATATTATACATAATCAACTAATTTGAAATCTTTCAGCTTCACACACTGGCGGCCACTGACAAAACAATGTGCTTTTCCTCAAAAACACAAATGATGGACTGTTCCCTTGTTTTGTAGCAAGACTAAGTCAACACCCTTCACAAGATATATTGGGTTTGTTTACAAGCTCCAGAAGTGAAATTTTGACCTACAAAAAAGTGCATGCCATTGCTGTGTCCTTGAGCAAAACACTTCATTCACCATTCCTCCACTTACTGTACGGTGACTGTAAATGAGTCATGTAAGAGGGTACTGTTTATTAGAGGGTACTGTTTATTTTTTATTTATTTTTTCCCCCAAAACTCTTATGAAATATTAGTGATTTTGAATGGGAAATGTAATATCCGGTTGGTTGTGAGCACACCTCACGGCGAACTCTCTGTGACGCTGAAGGACATCCTGAAGAAGAACAATGGTAGAGAACAAAATGGTCTTCACTTTCCCAAGGCTCTCGTCTCTCACACGTCACAGGGTACTCGACCCTGCGAACACGACACTAACAGATATATGCTATGCAGTTAAATACAGGAGAAAGTCCCATTGTTTTGAATACTCTTAGGTCACAAAAGACTTTATAAGTGCTTTTCACTTTCAGAGATAGGAACGGAGTTTTGCCGTGACAGAAAAGCTGACAACTAGGATGCTAATGTGCACTTATTGATTATCAGACAATAAAACAAATTTCAGATGCGTACAGCACACAGTGGATTCTGACTTCATGAGCTGCTTATACTATATATATATATATATATATATATATATATATATATATATATATATATATATATATATATATATATATATATATATATATATATATATATAAAATCAACTGGCATTTTTAAAGCCCCACTCCAGCCAAAAGATAGACCAAAAATCATTTTCTGAAAACTTAAATATTGAGGTTTTTATTGCACTAAAAGGCACATCCTTATTGTGAGTGGGTTTGCCTCGTAAATTGGCCTGGTCATAGTGTTACTTTAAATAAAAAAAGCAGTGAATATAGATATCACCAAAATGTGATATTGTCACAGAAATCTGATTATTGATACTACAGCTGTCAGCAACGTTCCCTGGGGTGTAAAGCTAAATGGAGGCTCTGCTCTGTCTGAAGCTATTACTCAAGTTAGACTTCTTATCTTTGCTTTAACACAGGCTCACAATAAAGAACTACTTTTAAGTTGTCAGACATCTTAAAACATATTGCTGCATTCATGTGGTCCTTGGGGACTCGGGATTCACAGATGAGATGTTAGAAACTGGTTTGCATTCATGTGCTTTTATCTCGGAAAACTGGGATTTCGCTCATTAACAGTGTTTAAAAGAGCTAACCAATAAGATTTATTGGTGCTGTTAGTCTTCTCAGAATTAAACCTAATGTTATTTGTTTGCTTTAGCTAGTTAATGCTAAACAGTTGTAGTCTCAAGTCTTTCTTGTGCAGATCTGTTGCTCTCATAATAACTGACAGTTAACCCCTGAATGTAAAAACCTTTAGCCAAAGAGCTCAAATGTGTCTGATAAACTGACATATGAGCTGATTTTCATTCATTTCCTCAGAGTAGGTGTTGTTTTTTCTGATTTTCATTATATTACATATGAAGTAGGCTAATCTATATACAGTATAATTGATCTGACAAGCTTTAATCAAAAGGTATTGGTGACTTTTGGGTGGTTGTGTCCTATTTGCTTGTCAAAAAGTATTGGCCAATGTTGGTAATGGTAATCCGTGAGTGTTTATGATCATTTACAGTCAGTATTTGTGCTCTGTCACTGCCCGTCTGCACAGTTAACATGGGGCTTCCTTTCTCACACACTGGATTCCCAGAAGACACAGTAACCACCAAACAGGAAGTGACCCCCAAGTCTGCTATGTGCGCTATCACGTCAACAGTATAGACTTTACTGTGGGGTCAGGGCGTTTACACAATTAGTAGTGAAATAATTAGTGTGTCAAACAAAAGGAGACATAAAAGACACAGATATGAGGTGTTGAGAAGTTTATTGAAAGAACACGCCTTCACTTAGATCCCATAAAGATAAGGATGGCCCAATAGGATTTATTTCATTTACCATAACCCATTTTTATGTAAATGATTAAAAAGTTGTAATACAAAATACCTAAATATATTTTTCTCAGGCAATATACTTTTTATGGTGATCGTGTAAACATATACAGTCATGTCTGTCCTCAAAGATGCACTGTGCAGCTTTTCTGGTGGCGAGTCTACTTGTGTCCATAGAGATGCTATTGCTTTGCATGGAATGTTACATGGAATGACTTTAAACATATCCATCTAGCATTTATTCATGACAAGTGTTTCTATTGCTCAAAAATACAGGGATTCCTTCTGTAAATGTGGCGACTCTCCACAGATCTGAATTGTAATGTAATGTATTGCTATAACCTGCATGTTTGTCTCCTTTGTGATAGATAAGTTTAGTACTATACTCTGGAACATTCTAGACAAAGCAATCACATTTCCATGGAGACAAGCAGGTGGGGGACCCTTCACTAGAAATGTTACGCAGTGCACTTTTAAAAAATATACTGGGTATTTTTGCCAACACTGATAAGAAACGAAATATCATATTTTGGGTGCCCCACCACACCACACCACCCAGAATTAACAATAATACAGAATTTATCATTGCGATTCACTTTACTCCAAAACATATACACCAAACATAAATGTTAACCCCATAATGCCTGAATGTATATAGATGTATATATATAAAAAAGTTTTTTGCCTTTAAGTAGATGGTAAATTAAGTTGAGATTATTAATTTGAATATAGCAAAAAAAAAAACTTAATTGAAATTTGTGCATGTTGCAAATTTGTGACAACTAGAAACAAGTGCTTGCCAAAGGTTCATGGAAGGTGCTGCATCTGCACTAATCGGCACTGGGGGAATGCAGCCGCTAACGATTTGTTGCATATTTGTAACACTCGGCGTTAAGGGGTTAAAATAACAAATTATTTAAAAAGGGTTAATAAATTTGTGGCCATACCGGCTTGTCAAAGACTGATCCCGTCATATCTCAGAAGCTGGGCCGGGCCTGGTTAGTACTTGGATGGGAGACCACTGGGAATTCCAGGTGCCACAGTGGGGCGCCAGTGGCAAAAACTGTCATAGTGTCCTTAGGCAAGACACTTCACCCACATTGCCTAGTATGAAAGTGGTGTGTGCGTGAATGGTGGTGGTGGTCGGAGGGGCCGATGGCGCAGATTGGCAGCCTTGCTTCTGTCAGTCTGCCCCATGGCAGCTGTGGCTACAATAGTAGTTTACCACCACCGGGTCTGGACTGAATAAATAATGCTCTGTAAAGCGTCTTTGAGTGTCCTGAAAAGCGCTATATAAAACTGATGCATTATTATTATTATTATTATTATTAAATAATTACCTAAACCATTATTATAAACAAATATTTGTGCAATGACTGCAGACTGAACACTGAACTGAACATTGTAAACACAGAACAAGTTTATACCTTGTACAAATTTCTTTGGTAAATCCAGTCCAAATAATTGCACAGTAGAGTTTATTCAATCAAGGAACTTTAAATAAGAATTTGAAAGTGAAAATTTCTCCACAAAGACTCTATCTGCTGGGGAGGTCCGGACAACGAGGGAGAGAAAGAGAGATAGAGAAGAGGGAGAAAATAAGGGAGGAAGAGAAAGAAAGAGGGAGACAGAGAAAGAGAGATTTTGCGAGATTCTGTTTGCGCTGGCTTTGGCTTTTCGCCTTCTCGCACTTTGGATGGATGGAGTTTTGCAAGAATTCACGGGCCTGATTTTTTGGTGGTGGCCCCACAAGCACTTGATGCCCTACGCCCTGTGCAGGAACGACGGCACTGTTAGCTCCACTATACTGTGGATCTATAGATAAAAATGTACCAATGTGATGAAGAGAATAGTAAATATTTCCTTTGACGCCATGAAGCTGATGGTTCTCCTGCTGCGGTAGAGATGGATCAGACCTTACAACAAAAAAGAAGAAGACACATTTGTACTTTTTCTTTAGCGCTGTAATATATTGTGTTGGTATCAAACAGCTGTAGGGTACATGCTCTTTTACCCTGGTCCTGAACAAAAAGCTGTTGTTTCCTCACAGTTCTTCTCATGTCTGTGTGAAAGTTGAAAGTTTCTCTGATGTGCTCAAACTACTGACTGATGTCTGGATCAAGCATCAGAGTCCCACACGCCTTCAGTACAGAACACAAGACACAGGAGAACGCTGCAAAAATGAAAATAAAAAAAAACAAAAAACTTTTCCGGTGGAGGGTCAGTGTTCATCATTCTCACAGTATGACATTAAGCTTATATATTTAAGTAAGTGATGCCCCTGGACTGTATATAGTATAAAAGGACGTGGCTAACCCGCTAGCTGCAGCGTTCCAAAATAAAAAAAAAGGAAGTGAACATGGGTGCGCTTCCAGCTCCATCGACTCCGGCTCTAATTCCCTTTGTATTGAGAAAACATATGCTGTTGTCAGACTGCTGGTCTTAAAATATTTGAATTAACGCAGTACATGATCCTGATGTTTTTATTTCACTATTTTTTACCATAAATCAATTCCTATTCCTAATATGGAACTGGCTCCAAATAACTGCTAGTCTCAGTGAGCTTCATTTGACAGGAGCTGAATGCTAAAATCACGTTCCCTTTGTCCATGTATATAGTCTATTATGACGCCACTATGTCAAGAATGTATGTTTTCAGCAATAAAAACGCTTGCGATTGAATAAATGCCAAATATGTTTAATGCCATATTGTAGAACATTCCAGGAAAAGCAATTATCTTTCATTTTTAGTGCAAATTATATCTTGATTCGATTGATGTGTAATTAAATCACCTCAAGTCGAGATAAAATGAGCTTCATTCAAGTGATTTAACTTATATTTAACTGTATTATTGCAGTCAGTCCATATTCTACCTACTATATTTACAATTCAGTTTAATTATAATGGGACCGTTTTGGGGTGCGAGTGGCATAGTGGGTTAAGTGTTTGTCCGTCAACCGGGTCAACAGTTCCATCCCCGTCCATTGTTGTGTCCTTGAGCATGACACAGCACACGGTCACAGTGGGGGTAGGGGCAACAGGTAGGGCCTCGGGTATAAGGGTTGCGACTTAGAATAGAAAAGGGACAAGCCATAAGATCCATAAGACAGAAGAAAAAATAACAATGAACTGTAATTTAAAGTAGCAGATAACAACTGCCTGTGCTGATCTCATTCTGATCCCGATGTGGTGATTCACGTCTGCACGTAGGTGTGGCATTACCCGCACAGTCCTTCACACGGCGATGAGAGAAGGACCAGCCCTTCAACCTACTTTTGGCTTTAAAATACACTTTGCTGACTTTATACCTCAAAATATGGAGACAACTAAGAATCCTGCTGTTTTATTCTGGGGAGCTTTTCTGTAAACCATTTTATAATCGCTCTCCCTCATCCAAAACTACTTGAAGGTGCATTTGGTTTTATTATCACATTCATGTCTCTCTCCCCAAAACTACAAAAGTTGGTTCCCACTGCATGATGTCATCTGGTGGTATTCCACGAAGTGCTTTTTATTGTTTTTAAAGGAGACAAATGATATAAAATGGGCTTTTATGTGCTTTTAACCACGGTGTAATTAGCTTACTCAGAGTTGTATTTCGATTGCGTAATCCGGTCTTGTCTTGCGCTTGAGGCTTGAAAACTTCCAAAATCTCTATTTTTACCTACCCTCTATCTCTACCTATCACTTTATTTAATTGAGATTGTTAAAAAATTTCAGGTTGATGTCAGATGGCACATATCCATTTTTCAGCAATTAACAAAAGTCTGTTCCTTATATGAAACGCCACTATAAAGAAGATGGGGCCAGTTGAGCAGTTATGAACAGGAAGTCAATGGACATTTGCAGTTTTAGATTTATATTGTAAGTTACAACAAAGTAAATATACAAATATATAAAATCATCTTTTTTAACTGTTTACCTTAATAGTAAATACTTATTATGCATAGCCAACACTTTCTGATCATTTCACTGATCAATGCCTTCACACTATTCAAGTATGAAGCTTTGAGATGCCTGATACTATGCATTTACCAGAGCACAGGATTATGGTCTGTGTAGTTCAGTCTGCCAATTTGCCACTGTAACCAAAACAACACATTTCAAGGCTTGCAGGAAACAACTGGGTATTCTGTAGCACATTGAGACTTGACATTACAACATCACAGCTACCTGCTGTTACATCCTTAATAGTTAATGGTAAAATAAATTGACTAGCATGACTCAAACCTCCCTGACAGTGAAGCCTGATGGGTCTTGAGATGTTGTAGAGCCTGGCACAGTAAAGCTCAGAGACAGAAGCACTGCGCATGGGAGAGCTATTTTTGCCGAGTCAGTGGTGTTTTGGAGCTAGCAGCCGTTGTTACCAGCCAAAAGCAGTTAAACAGGCTTAAATGAGCTGCAATTTGTTTGTTTCTGCTGTAAAGTGGAACCATGTGAAGCAAAGATCTCCCAAAGCCCACTGTTCCCTGGATTCTTTTGGCATAATTGGAAATTTGAATTTTCTAGTTAGCACATTTCAAACATTATTACAAGCTTTGTTTTTCTGGTGTGGGCCAGTTTATTTTTTACTTTTCTGGGACAACAGCACAACATAAATACTTTCTTTTTCTTTGTTTTAAGACATAATTATTTGTAAAGCTATGAGTCAGAATGCAGGCTCAACATTACACAGACTTACCAATGTGGAACTGTTTTAATTTGGCATACACTTTAACTAGAAACTACCAGCATCAAAAGTGCTTGATCTTGACAAAGACAGAATTAAACATCTTGCCTAAGGACACAAAACCATATGTGCACTTGTGAAAGCAGGGATTGAACCACCAACTTTCTTTGAGTCTCAGATTAGGGGGCACTCTATATGAAGTACTGCTGCCCTAGTACTAAGAGGTGAGGCGAGTTCAGTTGTGACTCTCAGTGCTGTATGTCCTGATTATTATTACACAATATTGCCTTTCTTTGCAGTGTGGAATCACCATTGTTGAAAATGGAATGAGCCAGAGTAAATGTATTTGTCAGACATGCAGAAATGCTTGGTTCTCTGTGCTAAGATGTGATAAGACTATAGGGCAGGAGGCTGAGTAAACACTACCATTCCAGGGCTGTGAGGAAAGCCTGCGCAGCCCTGAAACAAGTCCTGCTTCAGCTGGTCCATAGCGTCTCCAAATACACTAGTTAGATACAGAGTTCCTAAAGTTCACTGTGGTGCAAAAAGGATCTGTTGGACCAGACATGGTTAGACATTGGTTTAGACATTTTTGACCAGACATGGTCCAACAAACTAAATGGTGTTAATGCTCTGAATCATAAATCATTTCATACACCATAAACACAAGGCTAAGTAAATACGTTTGCATCAGTTTGGTTCAGCACTTTGAAGGTACACAATACATTAATTTTCCCCACAGAAAACATCTCAAGAACTGCTGATGCAAAGTAGCTTGTAGCTAAGTCTTTTATCTCTGAGATTAATGTTTTCTGTGACTGTCCTTTTAAATAAATAAATAAATAAAATAAAATGTGCCCTCTGTTTCCATCAGTGCCACTGGGGGAGCAGGGGGGCCCATCTGCAGGTCTTGTTGCTAAGGCTTGGTCAGGACAACCTTCTAGAGGATTTTACCAAATGTGCATGTTTTGGGTCGATTGGGGAAAGTGGAGTGCCTGGTGGAAACCCTCCTAGACATGTAGAACATGCAGACTCCACACAGAAAGGCATGGGCAGCCTGGGAGTTGAACCAGAACCTACATGCTGTGAGGCGAGAGTGCTAGCCAATGATCCAGTGCCTATCATCTCAGCATCTTCTGTCCCTTCTCTCCCCCAGCTTGGTTTTGTGTTAGACCCATGGATATTATAAGAAGTACTATCCACCCCTTACCAATAACACAAGACTCGTAACTTTAGGAAAGACACATTTTATTGGTTAAAACATTTTATCCACAAATACAGTTTGAATCTACAGTATCATTCTGTTACATTGTAACAGTGGATCACAATAAACAGAGTCTTCAGTTCAGTGGAAGAACTCTCCTCCAGACACTTCAGGTATTAGGCACCGCATCAAATAAATTAGTAACATCAACATCTCACTGTGTGCCTTATAGTACATCTCACCAGAATCTCAGTGCAAATGCCATTACAGCTGGAAGATCCATGACAGAACTACAAACACAGACGTACCCAAAATCAAAGCTAACATTACTTAAAGTTCAATTGAAAGAGAAGAACCCACAACTAGGACTGGATCAAAAGTGTGTCGAATCTATGGAGAATGTTTGTGAGCTGACTAAATATTAGTCTTGATGTTTAGGCAGTCCTCTACAAACGAACAGGTTTAGTGATGCAGTTAGCTGGATACAGTACTAAAACTAAATCTTTAAGCAGCAAAACTTACATCATCATTAAAAAGACACTGGTGAAAACAAGAAACAATAACACAGGATGACAGCACGTAAATTCCAAGTCTCTCAGGAAGTAACAGAACATCAGTAAGATTCATCCGAATAAATACGCACTTTGAGATTGCTTTTGTCCGCGCTCACATTTTACTGGTAGTGGCTTCAAGAAATAACAAAATCATATCTATAAACCAATAATATGTTCTCTCTTGGACCATGTCAGCATAAAAAGTTCCAGTTAAAGGATTTTGAGTATCATGTAAAGCATGAGTATAATTCATGTAAAAATGTAACTTTTACCATATTGATCCCATAGTAGCCGATTGTCTTTGAGATTAGATAAAAACCTTCAGATGATTGCTGGCATTTTGTATCAGAACACGGTTTAATGTATAAGCTGTTTAGACATTGTTGAGATATGGTATAATGCCTGTCCTTGACTATAAAAGCTGAAAGAAATGAAGAATTATGCGTCAGTATGGCACCTTGTCTGTGGAAAAGATGGCCTCCTTTAGATTTATTAATGTTTGTCAGTCACGTTTGTAGTTTGTTTAATGTGTCATTTTCGTATTTACATAAAGTTCCTTACACAAGAGCAATCTCTAGTGCCACCGTGGCTCAGGGGTTGTTCTGCATACATTTGTGCTTTGCATTACATAGATAGGACATATCTTTTTTATTTTAGGGACGTTTTTTTTGTCAATAATAACCAGTAAGCCAAAGTCATCAGTGAAAATGGTTAGTTAACATAAAGATATGAGTAGTAAAGGCATAAGTAAAGACAATGTATTAATGTAATGTATATGGACAAAACAACATCCAGCGGTAGACGTGACTAGTCTAAGAAGTGTGTAGTCCTCCTGGTTTCCTCTGTTAGTGCCACTAAAGGTAGTTCAGACTTGTACCTTTGACAGTGTTATATACACCTCTGGAGCTCTCTTATGACTATGTTCACACATCTAGATCATCTGGTCGGGCTCTGCTCATGCGGCTGCTGGCGCGACTACAGGGTCGGGGGTCTAGCAGGGAGAGGGGGTGCAGCTCGGGGCCTGGAGGGGGCATTTTCTTGTGCTCCACTGTGTCATCGGGGAAGTCAAAGGCCTGTGCGTGTGAGTTGGAGATGGTGCTACCTCCACCGGTTGGCCCCAGCCGGCTCTGCTCGGTGGAGTAGTTTGCCCAGTTCTGTTCGGTGGCCTGTTTGTTGTAGTTTCGGACAGAGCCTGTGCCTCGCTCACCTGTAGCCAGCTTGTATCCTGGAGGGGACAGAGGTGCGCTTGGGGAGGAACAGCCGTTATAGTAGGCATACTTGGTGGTGGACAGTTCTTTTGGAGAAGTGCTCATGGTTCCACCAGGAAAAAGTGCTGGTGGCAGCTGCTGACCTTTGACCCGATCCTTGATCCTTTTAAATAAAACATAAAAGAGCTCAATAACATTGAGCAGAAGAGACACCAGGGACACTACCAGCATAAAGATGATAAAGACGGTCTTCTCTGTGGGCCGGGACAAGAAACAGTCCACTCTATGAGGACATGGGGAGCGCTCACAGGTGTACACAGCAGACAGACTGAAGCCATAGATGTACCACTGGATCACCAAGAAGCCCACCTCAAAGAGAGACTTGAAGAATATGCTCACAATGTATGTCCTCAACAAGGCTCCTTTCATCTTGACCTTTCCATGCTCCTCAATGCCGTATTTCTGCTTTTTCATTTCGATTTTCTTCAGCGGAATGTCCACATCTCCTCCATCGTTCTGCACTACCTTCAGCTCCTCTTCCTTGCGGTTGAGTTTCTGCTCTTTGCGGTGCAGGTAGAAGACGTGAGCCAGGTAAAGCAGCGTTGGCGTGGAGACAAAGATGATCTGTAGCACCCAGAAGCGCACATGGGAGATGGGGAAGGACTTGTCGTAGCACACATTCTCACAACCAGGCTGCTGCGTATTGCACTTGAAGGCCGACTGCTCATCCCCCCAGGCCGACTCCACAGCTGTCCCAAGCACCAGGATCCTGAAGATGAAGAGCACGGACAGCCAGACCTTGCCCCCTGCGGTGGAGTAGGCCTGCACCTTGTCCAGGAGGCGCCCGAGAGCACTCCAGTCACCCATCCTCGCACGGCTCTAGCTCCTGAAAGGAAGAGCAGACCAAAACCAATTACAGCTTCAGACATTACTTTATTTTACTTCAAAGATTAGTTCACATTTTTTGTCTTCCTAGGCCTGGACTCAAACTGTGATACTGTTCGATTGGTTAATTTGGACCATGAAGTTTTTGGTTCATTTTGGACCCCAGAAAGGGCAGTCTTTACCCCAGTAAAGACTAACGGGGATCCAATAAATAAATAAATAAATAAATAAAGTTGTCAGGGTATAGTCCTGGTTTAGTTCTAGTTTATTTCTTTTTAGTTCTTGTTTGGTTGACTTTATCTGATTTTGAGTAGAGATATACTGAGCCAGCTTTTTCCCAATACCAATACACGAACATCTTTGAGTAAGTTTACCAATACTCAGTATTGACAGAATGTGTTCATAATGAATTATCACTTCAATATCAATGAATTATCACTTTGTTTATGTCTGTATATAAGAGTATTGAATAAAATATGAACAATATTTGGTCCAATACCTGGATGAATTAAGGTCTAAGAAAATAAACAAAAGGGAACATTGTGAAATATGGTTTTACATGATATGCTGATGCCCAGTGAGTCTTTAAAGACATCGGTATCTGAACCCATCGTTTTAAACAATATCTGATTTCACCTCAGATATCCATGCCTATTGTAGTATTTTGAGTTCAGACACTTTAAATATATCAAAACTAGATAACTACTCTTTCCCAGCAGGCCAAAGTATCAAGAAATTTACTCTTGAAAAATGAGGACCTCTGCCAAAGCATTTAGTGCCTCCTCATTTAGTTTGGGCACAATGCACAAAAAACGTCACTTTACTGTGGTAACATTCACCTTTAGTTACAATAGTTAATCATGATTTCTTTTAAGCAGATAAGTGACCTACATCTTAAACAAATGTGAGGACATCAGTGTTCCTTGATGGATGACTACTAATGGATTGGTTCAGTCATACAGGCCTTTCACACTATAGCATGGGTGTCCAAACTATCGGCCCAATTGCTCAATTGCTTTTGTACTGCAAAGTATTTCATCAACTATAACGTCAGTAACAACATAGTGATCCTGACCTAAAATCAATCCTTATTAAAGGTATGGTGATGCTGTCAAATGTAAAATGCATCTGAAGGTTTAGCAGTTCAACAGAAATCAAGATGGTCATTGTGCTCTGTGAAAAGGAACTGGAATTATCCACAAATGTCAAAGCTCCAAATAACAGTAAACAATTATGAAATGAGAGAGGTGCTTAGCTCGCCTCGCAGTCAGGCCAAGTGTCTAAGCTACAGCAGCATGACGCACTCATTAATACCAAAACACATTATAATCTGTAATACAAGTTCAAAGTACAATTCCCCTGTAAAACGTAGAATTCCTATGGTTAAAGACAAAAATGCAGGCCAAATGAATAAAATGTCCAATGAGGTAAGAGGACTGGGTCTCTCAGTAGCATATATAATAGATGGCACAGTAGAGTTGTCTTGAATTCATTAGATTTTGCTAGTGTGCTTTAATGGTTAAGTTAATAATGAGTAAGTGGGAACCTTTCGTCTAATCCACCAAACAAAGTGCATGTGCTTTTACTTAGCCCACACAAGCCATGCACCACACATTCTAGACCTATATATTCAGACAGTGGTCAAATATTGAGAAAAAAAAGATTTGTGTACAGTAATATAGCCACATACACAACAGTAAGACCCGCCACTTTCCACATGAGCGCCTTAAGACAGAAACTTTGAAGACTCCCCAAGAGAACAATAGAGAGCCTTCTTCTGCATTGTTCCACACCAGTGCCCAGACATGTTTTTAAAATCAGTAGAAAACGTATTATAAATAGAAAATATTATTCACCAAGGGGAACAGGTTAATTTAAAATACAGCAGGGAACTTGAACTCAAAGAACAGTCATCCAGGAAGTTTCAGAAGACAAGAAATTGACTTGGTATGTAAGACTGAAGACTTATCCATAGCAATATGAACCAATTAAGGAAGAAAGACCAAGCAAACAAAGTAAGAAAGAATAAAAAGGAGGGAAAAAAAGGAAAACTGCAGTCAAAAAAGTACAATTGCACAGAAACAGGTAATTGATTGTGTCTGGCTGCTTAAACCCTTTAAAAATCCTGGCTCAAATAGCTCTACATTTAAAAAAGTATTTAAACCTTCAGTAGTTTCAACTGTACTGATTTATTTCTTTAGTTTTTACTCTAAACTTATTATATATTGGATGCATTTGTTTAAAGTTCAATCAAATTTTCAGCCAGTAAACTTAAATAGCCTACTCCTCAGATGAACTTTTCTCAAACTTTAGTCATTAAGAAAGTAACAAGTGAAATGAAATCCAATAAAACTTACAGAAAAGTGCCGAGACCTCGTGACTGGCTCTCCACAAACTTCTGACAAACTCGTATCCACAGTTTGTCCCAAGTGAGCGCAGTTTTGAGCAAAGTTTGGCTCCCCCCAATTCTGCACAGCGGTCCCGTTAGTCACCTGACGTTTTGATGACGAGTAGGATCTATGCTCTGAAGACTTGAGGAGGGGTAGGCCTATACAGGTTCACTCCTGAAATAAAATAAAATACAAACATGACGAAAACGTATCTTTTTTCAGTAAATACAACTCCTATAATGTCGTTTGTACAAGACTGGCCATTAAGGATCTTTGTGTTGTCTACCTTTCCATATTTTGGCATAATTCTAAAGTTGACAAAGCATAAATTACACAAAATATCACGTTTCAAAGTTTATACGCTAAATCAGGACGATGCGTAAAAGTGTTTGGGTTTCATCATGCGTCAAGTTCTTGTGGATTTGGACAATTAAGTCGATGATCCAGTGGCACCCCCTGTTGTTCGAGAGGAGAACTGCAGGTTATAGTTCATTTTTGATATATCAAAAATGGGTGATTCTCTTTTTGCATCAACATTTTATGTCCGCATGTTTTGCTTGGCCTGATTTTTGCCTGAACTGTGCCAAATATTAAAAGTAAGGTAAATCAATGGTGTATCAACTGTTTTTCATACATTAGATTCAATTCAAATGCATTTGAAATATTATTTCATAATTAATACACCTTTTTGGTAACACACGCACTTAATTTTATTGTGTCCCACAGTGCAAGTAATCAACTTCATCTAGAGCAGTGGTTCTTAACCTTGTTGGAGGTACTGAACCCCTCTAGTTTCATATGCGCATTCACCGAACCCTTCTTAATTGGAAAAATAAAATATGCTTTTTTCAAATTCAAATATAGGTATGTCTATTTTATTGGTGCACACATGTGAATTGCACATATTCGTCCGACCACTTTCTTTTTTTGCTCGACATAGTTAGTATGAAGGGAAAATATTAAGAAAGAAATTACACAACACCATCACGACAGTCACAAGATTATTGCGCGCACAAAATTTCCTGCAGCCAATAATGGCCAAACATCATGAATCATCAAGAATCATGAGTTGGATGTGTGTCTGACCCCTGCCGAACCCCTGAGATTGACTCACCGAACCCCTGGGGTTCGATCGAACCCAGGTTAAGAACCACTGATCTAGAGGAATGAATTAGAAAATTATATATATTAAAAAATCCCTTTCACTGTTAAATAGGCTACACTAAATTTCATTTAATCATGTAATTTAATATGATAAAATTCTATTTTTTATTTATCGTTTCATTCCTACTTTACATGTCCCAGTAGTGATTTTCCCCCCTGTTAGAATGTTTGTTATTGAGGTGCAATAAAAAAACTACAATTCCAGACAAGCCATTTACAGGAAGTGACATCATTTTGGAAGGCATTTCAAACTGTGGAAACTGAGGTAAGCTTCTACTGAGACTCCCTCCTTACTATTTTTGATCTTAAACATGTTACTCCCTTCTGGGTCACGCTTAAAGTTCCACCCTGTTAGGGTAACTTATGAGGAATGTTAATTCAGTTTATTTAAAAAAAATATATATTTGATTTAGTTATTAAAGTAGTGTTAATCTACTGTAGGTCAGAGAGCTAAAAGGTCATTTGGTAAAGAGCTAGCATGAGATTAGCGAAAAAAATTCCACCCTGTCGGGTTCCCCCCTGTTAGACCTATGAGCCTAACAGGAGGGAATGGGATCCTTCTATTATTATTATTATTATTATTATTAATATAATAATAATATGGATGGAGAGCAAACTTCTGGTCGGAGGGAAGAACATTGTGGACCACACGAATGAACAACAGAAGATGTTTGAGCTGAAGAGGCAGGAGATCGCTGAGCAGGTCAAAATGCGTGCAGTTATGTAGAGTGTAGACGTGGCCCATTTATCGAAAAAAATCACTGAAGTTGTGTGTTTGAATCTGCCATAAAGAATCCTGGGAATCCAACTGGCTGACAAATGGTAGCAGAGATTGGAGACCCTGTCCCAGACACTTGTATCTGGGTCATGGTCTGAACATTGGTTAGTTTAGCCTCACCTCACTTTTCATGTTCACGTTTGTGTGTTTGCGTTTTCAGAAACGTCGAGAGCGAGAAATGCAGCAGCAGATGGAGAGCAGAGACGAGGAGACGCTGGAGCTAAAGGAGACCTACAGCTCTCTGCAACAGGAAGTGGACATCAAGACCAAGAAACTCAAAAAGGTACCTCTATAAAACACCTAGTGACATCACACGGGGGTGTTCTGCCACTATCTCTGTGGTGGAATGTTCAGTAATTGCCATGGCGACATAACCCACACATCTGTGCAAACATGTCCGAAAGAGCGACTTGTTTAACGGCACAAATTGGCTCACCTATTCCAGCAAAGTCAGTTCTTTCTGATCAGATGAGTTAAAACAAAACGCAGATTAAAGTCTAAATTGAATAACAGAGCTTCAGACAGAGCAGTGCCTATAGTTAGCATCACACCTCCAGAAACTGTTGACCTCAGCTGAAAGTATCTATATAGGACCAAGGAACTAAAGAAGGTAACAATGTAAAGCAATATAAGACCAACTCATGAAAAAGTTAAAAGAATGAAATTTATGAGAATCCAAGAAGCTCAAGAAAGAAACACCATGTATGAAACTGTAACAACCACAAAACTCAAATCTCTATCAGTTCTACGGGAAAACGCTTTGAAGTGTCCACAGACGGACGGACGGACAGACAGACGGACGGACAGACAGACAGACGGACGGACAGCGCCATACCATAATACGTCCCGTTTTATCACGGGCATATAAAAAGGTAAATATGCAACTTGATCATTTCTATTATTGACTAGACCCAAGACCATGTTATATTACAACAAAAATCTGCAGCTGAACAATATTAATTTTAGTTGCCTCCATCTGTATTAAATAACATTGGCCCATAAAATGCTGTGATGTCTATACTATAATATACTGTACTATAATAAAACAAGAGCTCCTCCAGCGGGGCAAAATACACCTGTACTTTGAATTATTGTATATAGAATTAAGTTAGAATTTGTCAAACCTAGTTAAAGATGAATTGTTGGTGCAGTTTGGAAGATTCCAATACTGACAAGGTTTTCGCAAAGGGTTGGGCCGTGACCTTGACCTTTGACCCTGTGACCTTGAAATCAATAGGGAATATCCTTGACCCATGGGGTGTCCAGCCATGAAGTTTGACATTCCTAGGTGAGACGGTTGTCGAGCTAGAGCGCGGACAAGGTAATGTGTAGTTGTCTTGTATTCTCTCTCTCCCGTTGCCTAGCAACCGCTGCAGCTGGAACTGTGTGTCACCTTTGAACTTTAAACTTCAAAGCTTTGAAGTCTTTGAAGCTTTGTCTTCATGAAGAGGCAAAACATGTGGGGCATGCGCCGATATATATATAAGATGACCTTGACCTTTGACCCTGTGACCTTGAAATCAATAGGGAACATCCTTGACCCATGGGGTGTCCAGCCATGAAGTTTGACATTCCTAGGTGAGACGGTTGTCCACAGACGGACAGACGGACGGACGGACGGACAGCGCCATACCATAATACGTCCCGTCTTACAACGGGCGTATAATAATTCAAAGTACGGGCGTATTTTGCCCCGCTGGCGGAGCTCTTGTTTACACCTAAGGTCACATGAGATATTCTTAAAGCAGCACTATGTCACTTTTTTGGTACACAACTTCAAGCGGGTAAATGAGAAGGGGAAACAACTGTAACATGGTTAAAAGTCTGAAAAGTAAATTTTTACATACCCTGAAACGCTGTGTGTTGAACTCCTGGCTGTAGAGGAGTTCGTCGTCTTCAGACGTGTAATCTTTGTTTCTGCGAGTTGCGTAGTTGTGTATCAGTCGAAGGTCTGAGTTGAAGTGAGTTTCTCAGGACCTGTGTCGCCCTTATATACTTATAGAACCCTTTATAAGAGACTCTTGATGATGTCACAAAGAAATAGAATGTCTGACGGAACGTGTTGCCAGGTGACGCCAGGTGAATCTTTCCTTATATGGACATGAGTGCGTTGCCATAGTTACACAATGCTGAATGTCAATAATTACATTGGAAGTGTCTGAATGTCCGTCCTAGGCCCTAAACCCCAAACACTACACTGACCTGCACTCTTTAGTGAACTCTATAGAACCTCATTCACTGAGGTCCAGACGCAGATTCACGACTTTGAGGTCACATGTGTATTAGACCTCAATTAGTCTTGATTTAGACCTTATTTAAAACTGGTGTAGACCTGGTTTAGACCTAGTTTAGTCCTGGTTTACTTTTGGTTTAGATCTGGGTCAGACTTTTAGTAATTAGACATGGTTTAGCCCTATATTAGTCCCTGGTTTAGACCTGAATTAGTCCTGGTTTAGTCCTGGCTTAGACCTGATTTTGTCACTGTATTTCTCCAGGTTTAGTCCTGTACAGTATATTAGACCTGATTTAGTCCTGGTTAAGACTTAAACAATGGTTTTGTCCTCTAGTGGTCCTGTTTTAGACCTGGTTCAGATCGGGTTTAGACCTAGTTTAGACCTGATTTAGTTTTGGTATAGACCTAGTTCAGATCTGGCTTAGCCCTATATTAGTCCTGGTTTAGACCTGGTTTAAATCTGGTTTAGACCTGGTTTAGCCCTGTATTAGTCCTTTATTAGAACCCCTCGGAGGAATAAGATGGACTCGCAGCCCCGACTTTGAACTACACTAAATGTGAACTGTGCCTGAGTGAACTGTGGTAGTAGTTATTACCCCACAGAAGTAAAATTCCCCCCTCTTTAAGCAGGGCTCTACAGTGCGCACATTTCACTCGCATTTGCGAGTAAATATTTCGTCGTGCGAACGTGGTAAACAAAACAGGCGCACATGTGGGGTTCATGGGGGGGTCAGGTGCTATGAGTATTGGGCAGCACGCTGCCCCCGCGACCCAGCCGGATTAAGCGGGAGAAGATGGATGGATGGGTGGATGGATGGAAGAAGAAGAAGAAGAAGAAGAAGAAGAAGAAGAAGGAAGAAGAAGAAGAAGAAGAAGAAGAAGAAGAAGAAGAAGAGTTTCACACTGGAATACTGCTCAGATTTTAAATACTGAAACACTGACTTCCACCCTGTCATGTTCTGTTCCACCCTGTTATGTTCCGTTCCACCCTGTTAAGTTAGATGTTTTTAAAAATATTTTGACATAGTCATTAAATCTTGTTAAAATGTTTGTGCTACGTTGGAAGGTCAGGAACATTAAATGGACATATATGGGTATAGGTTGTAGAGATGATTATTTGTTCAGTGCTGTCAGTAAAAAAGGATGGTTAAAATGTCATTTCATATAGGATACAACCATATACCTCTTTATTATTAAATAACCTTTAACAGTTTTTGTTCAGTGCTGTCAGTAAAAAAGGATGGTTAAAATGTCATTTCATATAGGATACAACCATATACCTCTTTATTATTAAATAACCTTTAACAGTTTCAAACTAAAGCATATTATGGCATCAAAATGGACAAATTCTCTCTAGGAAAATGTTGTTATTCAACAATATTAACATGTTTAACTATGTGCAGTTTAAATGTAAATGTCCCTAACAGGGTGGAACACTTTCAGCAACAACATTTAATAAAACTACCTGTAATTATTACTATATTCATCCTTGAGCTTGACCATTATGCATTTCTTATAGTTAAACATGTCAGTATTAAAAAACAACATGAAAAATATATTCCATTACCATTTTTTACCTCCAACTTTACAAACCCAAAATGTTGCCGCAAAAAGAGAATCACCCATATAGTTAAAGGTGCACTGCGCAACCTTTCTGAAGAAAATGTAATTTCTTGGTCTAAAGTGTTCCACAGCGTAGATTAAACCCATCAAACACAAGGGAAATAGGCAGGTTAGAGCACTGCATTGCATTAAAGGTCAGATCTGTGGAGAGTCGCCCCTATTTACAGGAGTTAGCTATTGTATTTTTGAGCAAAAGAAACACCCGTTATGAATAAATGCCATATGGATATGTTAGTATATACTAGGGAACATTTCAGGCAACGCAATAACATCTTTATGGAGATAAGTAGGAAGCAAACCTTCCATTAGAAAAGTTGCACAGTGCACCTGTAACACCTTTTGGCATATTATCCATTTAAAACAAGTTAAGTTGGAGGATTCTTTTGCACTGCTGTCCAATTTTGACCTAGGCTACACACCTATTTAAACCTTAATCATATTGCTCATTAGTAAAAGGCAGTAAAATGGTAGTTCACAAATCATATTTTGAATTGAAACAAATCTTTATTCAAAGGCAGTTTAACTTACATAAAATAATACTTTTAAAAGATACATTATGTACAAAGACATGAGGAGAAAAAGAAAATACATTGATATAATTGACAACATATTTGCGGGGAACAATTTCTGCAACACCCTGTTGTGCTACTATAGTGAAGTGTCAAATAATTATACATTCCTATAGTGATTGTCCAGGGTTCCATCTAATTTCCCCTTACGTTAGCAAGAATGGCAAGGAATAGTTTCAGCTTCCAGCCAGTTCAGGTTAAGAGGGAGAAAATTCAAATGTATTCAAAGTCTTAATTTGGGCCGGGATGTGCTGTGTGACTAGACAGGGGTCAGCAGATGAGGCAAGAGCCAAGCCAAATCCAGTAGAGTGCAGCACACTTTCAGACAAACTGTACAAACATATTTTAATAAAGGCCTGGGGTATATGTCAAAGGTCACATGAAAAAGAGGAAAGTGTTTGTGTATCACACATTCTTGGATAAAAATAAAGTTTACAAAAAGTCTATTCTATCACAATCAGAAGACAAGAGAGATGAAACTAGAAAAACAAAACCAACATTAACAGACCGTATTCATTTTATATAAACCCATAAAAATAAAATAATTTCTGGAAACAAAAATCCATAGGTTGCTACTGTATTTCAAAACCATTGAAGATACACAACCTGCAGTAACTTTCTCTAGACAGGTCACACCTGTTTGTTTCACTGTGACCTCAGTGCACATTATAAACCATGTTACTTTTTATCTCGAATGCTTATTATAATCTTTAAATACATGTTGATACCACAATAGTATAATGCACAATATAAGCATTAGCAATTTATATTTTAGCCATTACATTTTTCATTGTTTTCGGTATTCTCATTCAAAAACCATTCAGTAGTTTATATTACTACAAATCAATAGGAAAAAACGATTAGTAATGAAAGCTCAATGCAACCAAATACTTGGATTTAAACCAAAAATGGCGGCGGACGGAGCTCCAGCTTTGTAGTTACTTTGTTATTATGACAACAGTGCACCTAACCAACACAAGTTCCTTCAACACTCCAGCTTATTGAACTTAAGCTGACGACCCTAAAATCACAGAAGGTCAAGATATTCTGCCATTGAGGTGAAGTGTAGTGTTTTAAACCAACTTTTTCATTTCACCAAAACATACTGCTAATGTTGACCTGCAAGCACTAGGAAGATACTGTAATCAGCACATTTACACTTATTCTCTCACAGTCCCTCATTCGGTTCCAGGTGATAATATCTATAATCAGAAGGCAGAGCAGTAAAGTGCGGCGGCTTCAGTGGGAGATGGCTTGACTGGTCCAGGATGCGCTTTCCGTGTCTGAAGGCTTCGAGAGACTCTTGTTTTCTGTGTCACCATTCTCAGCTTCAGTCCTGAGGGTCATCTTCTCCAGAGCTGAAAGGCAACACATGTTCAGCCAAAATCTACAACTGAATCCAAGTAGTAAAAGGAAGAAGATAGAAGATAAGTTGTATGGCTAGGTTTGAGATGATATTACAGCATTCTATAGGCCAATAATACTTAATAGGGAGGCAATTTGTGGTCACTAATGGATATGACAAGTTCAGTATTTGTTTTATATATTATGATATTTCAAACTAAAATACAATGTGATTAATAAGACATCTTCTGCCCTGCATATTGAAGTATGACATTATAACATTATAAAACCTGGAAACCATCCATAGAGGTAACACCACATTTGAGATTGTGGCCTTTTGAGCAGTTAACATGATCTCCAATGTGTTGCAAGCTGATGCAACTTTCCCCTGGAGGTGTGAAGCTAACTAGAGACACTGCTCTGTCTGTTGTTACTTACGTCAGCTTACTTACGAGCCGATTTGTGCTGTTGAGCGAAGTTCTCCCACTTTTTAAATTACAGTCTAGCTAAATTATGCAACAGTTTTTCAGTTGGTTATTTTTTTTTACTTAGTTATAACATTTTGACAATGTTTGCTAATGTGTGCATTGTTTCTCCATGGTAAGTGCTGAACATTCCTCAATAGAGATACACGTAGAATACCCCCATGTGTCAAAACATAAACATAAGAAATAGGAGCTGTATAGCCCCGTAGCTGTGTGGAAAATAAGGTCAAATTAAGAGAGCTGACATATTTACTGGTTGTGAGGAGACAAATGTCTGCACAGAAAGTATATACAAGGGAATAATAATAACTACTTAGAACAGCAATGCAAACTCATCTTATCCTTTTATTCAGTCCATGTTTCCATAACAAACTGGAGATTTGCCAAACGTTTCACAACAGTGAAATAGATAATGTAGGTGAAGTGTCCTGGATGAGGTCCAAACTGACTGCTCTCAGGTTGACATAATATTAATAATAATGCATCAGTTTTATATAGCGCTTTTCTGGACACTCAAAGACGCTTTTACAGAGCATTATTCATTTACTCCATACCCAGTGGTGGTAAACTTTTGCTATTGTAGCCACAGTTGCCCTGGGGCAGACTGACGGCAGCGAGGCTGCCAATCTGCGCCATCGGCCCCTCCAACCACCCCCAACACTCACGCACACACCACTTTCATACTAGGCAATGTGGGTGCTGTGCCTTGCCTAAGGACACTACGACAGTTTTTGCCACTGGCGCCCCTGTGGTACCTGGAATTCCCAGTGGTCTCCCATCCAAGTACTAACCAGGCCCAGCCCTGCTTAGCTTCTGATATCTGATGGGATCAGGCTTTGACAAGCCGGTATGGCCACAGACGGATGAAAACTACAGAATCCACTTAACTGCAGTTGGCTCAGTTACAACAGTTAAAATAAAACATCAATATACTAACTCCTCAACAATTCATCTATATTTAAAATAATCATTCCCCCTAATATCACCCTATTTAAAGCATCACTACCTGTATTTTGGTAAACATTAAGAGGAGACTGCTTACCTTGCAGAGAAGCAGCGCTGTTGCCTTGTTGTGCTCGGTTGCCTTCCTCCAGTTCATCCAGGTACAGTCTGTAGCGATGACCGTTGTCATCCTCATACTCCACGTTCTCATCATCACTGTCCACCTCTGGAGCCACGTACACCACCTCAAACTCAATCTGCCCCCGCTGCAACACACAGGGCAACAAGGTAACTTGACTGGTCTTATATCATGCATATTTGGGGTTTTGAATTCTTTTGGCACATTAGCCTAACTATTTTCAGTAAAACTTTAAATGATGTATGTGTCTTGGAAGTGGAGCTAACGTAAATTCAGCCTGGAAGAGCTAACTTTGCCCCCACCTACCGCACCTCGCTTCTCCAGAGTCTACCTTTTCCACAACCTTCATCCCTCACTGCAAACATTCCTCCCCACTGCTCGTCTCACCTCTTTCTGTCCAAACAATACCCAGTCTGCCCAATTTAAACCCTCATTGCAGGTGCACGAATACTTCTGTTTGTGCCGCGCCCCACCACCTCCCCAGCACCCCCTCGGGTTCTCATCATCTCTTTGTCTCCTTCACTATCCTCATCCTTTCATCGTCGCCTTCACCCTCCTCTGCCTCACCTCTGCCGCCTCGCAATGTTTTCTGCCGGGGTCTGACTGCCAAACCTAACTCATTGAAGAAAACTACTAATATTTCTCTTTGTGTCTCTCTCTCTCCAGGTTGAAAGGTATTCATGCCGCCATCAGGGGCCCTTTAAAATGGTGGAAGTATAACATGTGTACAAACCTGCTGTGACAGAATGGTGACTGCTTCCTTGTGTTTGGCGTCTCGCAGGTTGATGCTGTTCACGGCCAAAATGGCGTCCCCCACATGCAGGCCTCCGCAGCGGTCTGCTGGCTGGCCCTGATGGATCTCTGATATTAGAATAGGCACCCCATGTTCTTTACCGCCCTGGGACACAAATCAAACAAAATCAAATGAAGAATGAAACCCTAAACGCTCTTTGGAAATTAGGACTTACCGTTATGGAGATGCCCAAGCCTTCATGGTCTTCCTTCATCAGGACCACCTTTCGGATAGGACCAACCCCTTGTGTTTTCTTTAACATGTCTGGATCCTGCCAGGAAAAGTAATCCTGGTCAGTTTGTAGAAGACAGTTTTTTGGTTATAATGGCTGGTATTAGACACTCACATGACCCAGAGGAGAGGGCAGAGGTTTGTTGGGATCATTCCTCCCGCGACAGGCTCGGATCACAGTCTTATGTCGGTGCAGGTGGATCTCGGCCTCCAGCTGGTTCCACAGTTTGTCATGAGCCGGGCCTTTCATGTCCCGGCCTAATAATTGGATCTGCTGCACCCTGGACAAGACCCAAAAGAATACACTATAGGCAAGCACAGTATGCATGTAACCTTGTTTTGTCATACAGGCTGATCAAAACTGGATTTGACTGCATTTATTCTTAGCAGCAGTGGTGTAATATCCAAATATTATTGTACAGTTTTACCATTACCTCAGTCATAATATTATCAAAGAGATTATTTTCCTATTTCCCAAGTGTAATTTCTTCATATGTACTGGACTGAAAAAGGAAAGAATAATGTTGACCCTTCTTTAATTTACTACCACAAAAATACATTTCACAAAGAGTTTACTATAAAATGTAATATTGTGATGCTTTAGTTAGATGGATTTGCTTGGAATTTTAGATGATTGTTACATCCCTATTTAGCAGCATATTAATATAGATGTATTTATATATGGTATATTTAGTGAGTCAATAAATAAGTGGTTCATAATAATACCTGCCAGCCAGTTCCTTATCGAGATACTTGGCTGCGAGTCTTGCTCCGTAAACTTCAGCCTGCAGCACAGCGATGTGCCTCCGCAGTGCCTCGTTCTCCTTCTTAAACAACCTCATCTCAGCCTCCAGCTTTGCCTCCATCACTCGCTCCTTCTTCCGGGACTCAGTCTGCTGCACCTGAAAAAAAAAACCCATACCAATTCATGTGAGTAAATTGTGATTCTACATTAAGATGCTAGATGTTACTGTAAAAATAATTCAGTTGATAAAATCAACTATATAATATAGGTGCATGAACTTTTATGGTAGGCAATCTTCTACCTGCCCATCTCTGTGGAGATGTTTATAGTTTATACTTGGAATATCACACAGTGTGGCATTCATTTATCTAGCCTTTATTTGACTGTGAGTAGTTCCATTGTTAAAAAAATACCTTGAGGAACATGCATTATTACTAAGAGCAGGGTTGTCTCTCCACAGAACTGACATGTAAATTGGCCTGGCTGTGTCAAGTGCTTGTGACATAAATGTACTTGGGAATTTCAGGCAAAGCAATAGCATTCCCATTAGCAGTTTTCTGTTGCTTTAGTGTGAAAAAAATAGTCTCAAATGTAGAATTAAACCATGATGTAGTTGGCCTTGGCCTTGAATATGTTCATTGGATTATCTGATTGGTTATCAATTTAATCATATCTCTTTTTGAATGCCCTTGGATCAACAGAAATGCTGGAAAGCGCTATATAGGACAACAATTAATGAATAACAAATAAATAATGAATAATTAAGAACTGCTAAAAAGGAAGCATAGCCCACACACTTCCGACCTCACCAGTGTGTCTTTGAGAGTCTCTGGCTCCTCTGGCTCTCCCTGTTTGTTGTGCAGTTGTAACTGGAGAGAGTGGAGCTGCAGGAGCTGATCGTGCACCTCTCGTTCCAGCGCCTCTTTCTCAGCTTTGGCCTCGGTCAGCTCTGAGCGCAGGTCCACCAGCTGGGCCTGGAGGGAAATGAAAGAGGAGCATCACTTACATCATCTTTAACAGCTTAGTGCTTTAAACCAAACCACAATCATGCACAAGTAGTGGTAAAAGAGTAGTCATTACTGTTAAAACATACTTTTCAATGTGCCTTGGTGCTTCACTGAGCTGGGAAAATCAGCTTTCACTACTTACCACTATGGTCTTGTAATGATTTACAAAAACATATTAACTTTGAATGGGTAGTGTCACTTTATAAGTTGAAAAAAAAAGTTAAAAGTGTGGTGACTGGGAAATATCTTTCTTGAGAGATGCAACTGTAATATTTTTTGTGACTTTTAGTATAATTTGTGTGGTCTGCTACGTTGGCCAGGTATCACTTATTACAAAGATTCTCCTGTCTTAGACTGCACACAGACATAAAGAAAGAAAGAAAGAAAGACAGAGACAAATAGACAGACAGATAGAGAGGCAGAAACATTTCAGTAGTAGAAAAAACTGGCACAAACTGTACAGGAAGCAGTACATCAGTAGTACAAATTGTGAACAGCATGTCCTAAATGAGATCAAAGAAATCAATGCGTTCCTATATTTATACTCAGTAACTATTTCTTTTTAAATAGACATCTGTATGTTGTGGGCCAGTGGAGCCAGGATCCTACCTCCAGTTTGTGGTTGAGCTGGAAAACCGTCTGAGTTTTGTGGCAGAGTTGCGCGAAGCAGGAGCTGAGGGTGGTCATCTTCTGCCGGCCCTCGTACGTGATGTCCACCTGGTCCGGGTCGATCTCTCCCAGCAGCAGGTCCACATCCACGAACGCTTTGTCGAACTCTTTCTCCAAAACCTCCAGCCAGCGGAAAATGCTCAGGCCCGAGCCGTGGCCCACCGGGGAGGAACCTGTCGAGGAGGCGGACATGGCTGCAGTCTAACAGCGCACCGGGAGAAACTTTCCAACGTTATTCCTTTCACCGCTTGTCCCTAAACACGAAGATTTTCTGAACCCAAAGTACACCGAGCAATCAAATTCACTACAAGCCCATTGTACAATAAGATCGAAGTGCTGCGAACAGTCCAACTGCACCCGGAAATCCCAAATCTGTCAGCAGCAGCAAACCAGGAACAGCAGCACAGCAGCGCAGCGGCCACGGCAGCGTCCTCTGGCGGTACGGCTATGAAATGAGTGCACCTCTGCCTGCAGGGGGCGCTTTTGAACAGCCAATTGCATCGATAACTTCATTATAATAATAATAATAGTAAGTTTAAAAAAATCTTAAAAATACATTTAACGTACTGTTTTTTCCTGGCATTTATATCCTCGCATTTTTATTATAAATTTTGATAAAATTAACTCTACAATTTTTTTTAAAATCTTAAATGTTTTTTTTTTTATCTTAAAAATACATTTAAGATTCTGTTTTTTCTTCGCATTTATTTATTTACTCACTTTTTATTTATTTTTAGTTCCCTATTTTCCCTATATTTGTTTATTTTGTTTACCTATTACTTTATCTGTATTAATGGCTATGGGTAGAGTTCAATTTGTCAACTGGACAAGAGTTTTGATAGAAGACGTTTCACAGCTCATCCAAGCTGCTTCTTCAGTTCTATCAAAACTCTTCTCCAGTTGACAAATTGAACTCTACCCATTGCCATGGATACTACCTGGACGAATGAGGGATTATACACTTATCTGTATTAGTTTATTATTACTATTATTTATTTATGTATTACTTTTATTATGCATTTTGAGAAAATCAAATACAATATAGACATGAACGTTTATGGAGGGCTGTCTGCCACCTGCTTGTCTCTGTGGACATATTCATGGTTTATGCCTGGAATATTGCACAGTGTGGCATTCAATTATCTTGCCTTTATTCGACTGTGAGTGCTTCTATTATTTAGAAAATACCCTGAGAAATATACATTATTGCTGAAAGCAGGGTTGTCTCTCCACAGACACAGACATGACTTTTAAATTGCCTGGCTGCGTCAAGTGCTGTTCTCCATGAAGACATCAATGTACTTTGGAATTTCAGGCAAAGCAAAAACATTCCCATCAGCAACAGTTGCTACACAGTGTGAATAAAATAGTCTCAAATGTAGAATTAAACCATAATGTAGTTGGCCTCGGCCTTTAATATGCTCATTGTCATTATCATTATTATAATAATGATAATAATTATTTATTTTTCTTTTCTCTGGAGACAGTGGGGGAGGGTAATGGGAGGGTTTTTGGAGGGGGGTCACATTACATTACTATTGTTTTTTGTAACATCTGCTTTATGTGCACAAAAAAGTAATAAAAAAAATTAATGGAGTAAACTGATGATGATGATGAGTAAAATGTTGCTTTGTTCCATCTGTATAAGAAAATTATAATATTTTACCTATTTTTTGTTTTGTTGGACACCAGCTGTGAGGTCCATGCACTGGAAAGACAGAGGTGAACGGCGCCACAGTGTGCTCTCTGGAGGCACATCCCTGTTGCTTAGAAATGGTGTAGAGGCTGAGATTAAAGGTAGCTTCAAAGCTCTGGGCATGCTCCTTCCCCGCACTGACTGCATAATGAGTCCCCAAAGAGAGCAGCAACTCCCTATCACTGACGACAGCCCTGTCTCCTCGCTCTCCTGACCTTTATCAAGTCAAACTGGTTTTCCACATTTGTTTCTAAAGCAGAAATGTTGTCCACAGAGTAAGAAAATGTCCCGGAGGTGCTCCCCATGACTCGCTGCGTTCAAATGACTGCATATGTGCGAAAAGTGTGACGACGCAACAGTGGTGGAAAGTGCTCCCTTGTGTACAATTTACACGCATTTAACAGATGCTGTGATGTAGAACTCATTAGAAAGATCATGCCTGCCAGGAAACACCAGCAACAGATCAAACAGGTCTCTCTTCAGTTCCACTAGTTTGACAATAGAATAAAATGAAACTTCCATCAATAAACATTTTTTACCAAGTTGATGAAAGGGAGTGCTAGTTGAATTACTAGTCTGAATTAGTGAGTTATTTTCACTATGAGTCCGAACTCGTAAGAAATAATCAGAAATAACATGGCTGTTTGCACCAAACTCACTGAAATTCACCTTCAATGACTTTAGAAGCTGCTTGTCAATGTATTCACAAGTTAACCCATATAATAAATCATAGTGACATTTAGGAGAGACCAATCACACAGACAGATTATCAATGTAAGAAATGTCTATCTTTATTACATTCAACAGTACAGTACACTGAAATTGCACATGTTCACCAGATATAGCAGCATTCTGACTGGCAATTCAAATAGGCACATCCATAACAGTAAAATAAAACTACACAAGATCATGGCCACTTTAAGAGCTTATTTTTATGCCTTTTTTCAAGACTCTGGCACTGTTGTTATGATGCTTGCTTACAGAAAAAGGGCCTATGGAACTAAAAGTACTGAAAACACCTATTGAGAAATTTGAGGTTGTATTCACATTTTGGTAACAGCCTACCCTATAATATATACAGTACATGACAAACTTTTCCTTGTGAAAAACATCAGATTTAACTTCACAACCAAACTACGATTTTAGATTTCAAGTATTGTGGGTCATTTCCACAAGTACTGCAGTAATCAACATGTCTCAAAAATGTCTTCAAATACACTGTACAGTAGGCAATGTAATATTTAAAGATTTTCATGTACAAAATAGGTAGATTATTAAATGTATACTTTGTATACATTTTCATAAATAGTTTCTTCTATATTGAAATGACAAAATGTTGACATGTAGGCATATCAAACTCTACGAATATAAAAAATGTTCTTAGTTCTTATCTGTACTTCTAATTCAGCGCCTTTTGGCCTTTGATGACAAAAAACCTTCAATAAGAAAATCACAAAGGCGGTTTTCCATATGTGCATTAACAGTAGTAAGAGTCATATCAGTTAGTTAGACCACTGTGCGGTGCTCCCCGCACACATACACAGCACTGGGCTGGATGCGCCGCTTGGTATTTCCAGGAAGCTGAGGAAGAAACTTGACGTACTTGGGCATCAGGTCAAGGCAGGCGTCACGGAACTTTTTGATCCTCCAGTAGTAGATGAGTGGATTCAGGGCTGACTTGAGGTAGCACAGCCACAGCAGCCATGTACTGATCTGAAAGTACGAGTCTTTGAAGTAGAATCCGTGGCTGAAGGTGGACATGAGGCTGTAGGCAGTGAAAGGGCCCCAGCACACGGTGGACACGGAGAATAGGATGAGGATGGTGGCAAAGGCACGTGTCTTGAAGCTCATGTCAATGTTGATCTGAAAAGGCTTCTGCAGGCTGAGCAGCCCCAGTTTACTGGCCTGGCTCAGGCACATGCTGTCGCTGCGGCTGTGGATGCGGATGGCGTTGTGCCGAATAGTGTTCAGAATCCCCAAAAAGGTGTACACCATGACTGTGAATGGCACAAAGAAGAAGACTAGCATGAGGATGAGGACGTAGGCGTGGTACCCCGGCTCTGCACTGTAGCCAAACACACACTGGGGAGCTCTGGGGGGGCTTTGGAGTAGCGGGGAGCCCACAGCCAGAGGGAAAGAGAAAATAAAAGACAGTCCCCAGGTGAGAGCTATGAGCACTTTAGCTCTGTGAGGACTCAGCTTATCCTGCTTCTGCACGATGATCAGGAAACGGTCTATGCTTATTATAAGCAGAATAGCAATGCCCTCCATCAGAAAGAACCAGAAGAGCATTGCAGAAACTCGACAGAAAATGTCCCCAAATATCCAGCTGGTGGTTATCACTGTGACCAGAGCAAACGGCATGTTGAGTATGGCCAGCATCATGTCGGCAAAGGCCAGGCTGGCCAGCAGGATGTTAATGGCCGAGCGCATGGCTGAGCGCTGATACACCATCAGACACACCACCACGTTCCCCAACAGCGCCACCAACAGAATAATCACCATGACTGCACAGAAGAAAATCTGCAGAGGCAGACCCAAGCCCTGGAGACTTGAAGGGGGCCCTGTGGGGGACACTGATGTTAAGGTCCAAACTGGGCTAGAATTGGCCATGGAGACGCTGTCCATGGGCACATCAGAGAGGTTTAGCATGGCTCTGACCAGGCAGCAAACACTGTGGTTCCTGGGGCCCTCCTGTGGGGGCCCAACAGCAGTGGAGTGAAGCATGACTGCCCCGAATCAACAGGCATCCTCTCAGCACAGGGCCAAGCTAACACATGACTGTGAAGGCCATTGGTTCAGAAGAGCAGCTACATGTCCCGACTCCCGGCCTGAAACACAAACGCAATAAACTGCTGAATAATATTAATATTTTACAATTACATCATGACATTGAATCTTTTTTCCCTGGATAACCTTTGGCAGATTATTGGCAGAACAAGGGTAATGAGTACATTACTATGCAGCATCCATATGCTGAACACCCAATAACAATTTTATTTCTCCATGTATTACCAGTAACACAAGTCTCCATCTGGCACAAATGCATCTATAAAACCTTATCACTCCTGTGTAAACAGAGCCCGGATCACAGAGTGGCCAGTGGTACATTAATGCTTGTGCTAAAATAATGATAACAAAAACACATTTCAGACCAAATCAGTCCTGATAGTTTAAAATATGTGGGCGGTAAATTCAGGTAAACATTATTACAGCAAATTATGTGTAATGAGACATGCAGATAACCTGTGCATACCACACATTTAACTGTTTAGTGCTATCATCACTGGAAAAACTAAACAAAAAAAAAACTGATCAGATTATAAATTATCAAAGGGCATGCAAGGTGTATTAATTAAATTCAGTCAGTTGAAATTTGGTTTGTTAAGTTATAGGATTTGACCATTTAACAGCACTTTTCAACATCCTCCAAAGAAAACATCCAAATACTGCTTATTGCCCTGCAAAACAGCAGTCGTTAGGCTGCAGCACATACACACTCCTTTGACTACTTTTGAAGAACATTTGCCGAGACCCATCACTCATATCCAGTTGAGGATTTTAACCTTGGACGTTTGCAAAATGTTGCTGCAACAGAGAATTCACTTGGTCTTCAATATATTTTAGTTAGAATTTGTCAGTGTAGATAGTTTGGTCTTTATTAAAACAGAAACCAGAGTAACAGGCCTACAATGTGCACAGAAAACTAAATCGTCATACGGCCTACAGTAGCCTACAAATAATGGATATTTCGGGCTCAATCCTGAGGAGCATCTGCAAGATCCCAACAGCTGGAACACAGGAGGAACAAGCACTCGCAACACGGTTGGTTACATAAACATATTTTACATTGCGTCTGGTGATAACATCCATGATGGTGCTACTTACATGTTTTGGCCATGTTGTTGATATCCGACAGCAGCTGTGTAGTTTTAGCTGACCAAACGATACTCGCCTTTCTTTTTCGCAGAAGCGCAGACAGAAATAATGGTTTTACGCAGTACGTAGTGAGTATCTTGACTTCGCCTCTGCATCCATGGATTTTTCCGATGCCGCAGACAGAGGTGTTCCCACCTACACACATGGAGACCGAGGGACAGCCGCATTTAAACAGCTTCTTTGTCCACAACGAAGCTCCAGGGAAGAAAACATCATCCACAAATGTTTAGAGAAGGCGCATCCTCCTCCGCTTTCTCCCTCGTTACTGCTTCAGGTGCATCTGTGCGCAACAACTTCCACCGTTTGATCTCTGAATGAACCTGGAACCAAAAATCACAACAAAAACTACCGAAAGGAAGTGCACACAACATGACTTCCGATTAGCTCTTTCAGAATAAAATCATTTGGCCAATTTTTTTTGGCACGATTACTGCCCTTTTCTCCTTTTCTACACTTCTAAACTGTTCGGGAACCTTATTGCACTCTATAGTTCTTAAAATAGCTAATCAAAAAAAAAAAAAAAAAAAGATGAAAAAAGAAAATCCACTGTTATTTAACCTAATCCAATTATGGAAATCTCTATGCTCTCAAGTATGTATGTATTATGTACATATATTTCGGATTGGCATTCACTGCATTACTGTGCATTTTCATGAAGAACAAATTTAAAATAGAAATGGGAAATCAGAGCCACTAAATTGACTCCAGAAATATCTGCCAAAAAAGAATCTAATCTGCTTCCATTTTACTATTTTGTAATGTCACTCAGCATGCACAAACCATAATGCTGCAACAGCAGCGGTTGCTTAAATGATAAATTAATTAATCATTGCATTTATAGAGCACCTTTCATTTCACCCAAAGTGCTTAAATAGTTCATTATTCATTCACTCCACACTCGGTGGTGGTAAACTACTATTGTAGCCACAGGTGCCCTGGGGCAGACTGACAGAATCAAGGCTGCTAACCTGTGCCACCGGCCCCTCCAACCACCATCCCTCACACACACCACTTTCATACTAGGCAATGTGGGTGAAGTGTCTTGCCTAAGGACACAGCAAAATTTTTGACTAGCGCCCCACTGTGGCACCTGGTATTCCAAAAGGTCTCCCATCCAAATACTACTCAGGCCCGGCCCTGCTTAGCTTCTGAGATCTGTCAGGTTTTGACAAGCCAGTATGGCCACACCACAGATGTAGATGATGTAGCATTTTGACAATAAGGGGCTTGACTTGAAAATAATAAATACATAATAATTAGTAAATGTGCTTGTGCGCTCAGCCTAATCATGAGTTACTAGGATTGTAGGTCTTCAGTTGCTTAGTGGTTCTCAGATTATTTACACCAAGTATTCACACCAGACTTCACCAGGTCTCTAAAACTAGTCTAAAATGAGACCAAACAGTCAAAAAATCTGACTAGATAATACTAATAATAGATAAAGTAGTAAAGGATTTAAATCAAAAGAGGACAATAAACAAGTGCAGAGGCCAGCGCATACCACCAGAGGCAGCCCATGCACCACAGCTTTAGAAATAATAATTGGTGGCCTAAATTGTGTCTTGGTCACAAAAAGTTTACATGGACCACAGAAGAAAGGAGGGAGTTGGCTGGACAATTTTAGTAATTATCTGTATGCAAAGTTGTTATTGCGAGCCAGATAATAGAGTTATTTAATCATTTTAATTCTACTGTTGTGCGTGTAAAGTGTAAGTAGATATTTGAAACAATATTAGTATTTTAGTTGTTTTTGTAAGCAGCCCATTCACCATCAAATCACATCCAGAGCGCATGCGACAAAGGACCTATATAAAAAGATCCATTGTGTTTATTTCTTCATTGAATTTATTAGTGTCCATAAATATAAAGCTAGTAAACACTACAGTGGTATCCAGTGCTATGAATCGGTGATGCTTTTAGTCTGTGCGTTGGTGGGAGGAATGATCTGGACTCTGAAGGGGCAGAAGAAGTTCAGCAGAGCTTTGCAGTCCCTCAGCTCCAGACTGTAATGCTGGGCGATCTTCTCTGCGGTCCATGTTTGGGGCTGCTGCTGGTGACTGCTCAGGGCCTTCAGAGCCTCAGCCAGGGTCAGTTTGCCTTTGGGGACGTCCGTAAGCTCCATCAGGCCCAGCTGCTCCAAGGGGACACTGTACTGCAGGGGGCGTCGCTCTGTCTCTGCTGCCTCCTCTCTGGTCGACTGCAATAAAATGGAGATGAAGATTTGCTTTTGTCACCAACATACCCACGCAAGATCACACACCAGCATGTTTTTCTTACCTTCCCTGTGCCAACATGTAATTTACTACAATTTAATACCGTTGTAATTTCAGATAAAGCAGGGTCTATGTAACTCTGTGGGAGATTCACTCTTTTTGGAAAGAATATCCAAACTTATACTCAACAAATGTAAAAGAATGGTAGTGATAATTCCTTCCAATCATCATATCATTGTTGCACTGTCTTCTTATGACCTCTTGTATATAGCTAAGATTTTATGTTTTATTACTTATTTTTCCTATTTTATTTTGACTTGTACATATATTTACACATTTTTGTAATTGTGTCTTATTTGACAGTTGTCTCTTGCCATCTTTTTGCTACTTATTTAGAATTTATTATTACCATTTATATATTTTTTTCTCTCTTCGTTATTATATTATATTGTGATGTGTGAGCTACTGTGTTCAAACAACTTTCCTTGTGGGTCAATAAAGTTTGTCTATGTCAAACATTTGACATGTTGAGAAGATATGGGACTTTATCATTTATATTTCTTGTAGAGGTAGGCCCAGTAATTACAGCAATGTTAACCATAAATCAGGTAAAAGATACATATTTAATCTGGAAGATTTGACCAAACAAATCTGACCTGTCCTCTACCTCACACTTTAATTTTAGGATGTTGTAGTGAATATCAGTAATTATCTAATCACTAATTATGATTAGTAACTAAGACAAGAGTTCTGAATGCAATGAAACAATCACATAACAACACCCCTATGAGATACTGTGTGATAAGGGCATAGAACTATAATAAAATCTCTTATTCCCTCTTATTATACATCCATGGATAAGGGTCAGTGAGTGTCCCAGTCTGACCTGTGGGGGTCCCGCGGGGTCAGTGGACTCCACGTACAAAGAACGGAGATGATTCAGCAGAGGAGCATTTTTCTCATTTAAACCTCCCGTATCTGAAATAAAAACAACAACAAATGCCACAGTTATAATCTCAGGTCACAGAAAATAAAGCGGCTGTGACTCTGCTCCTCACCTTCAGATGATCCCGGGACGGACGCGGGAGTCTCCGGGTGTCGGGGCGCAGCTCGGGGCTTGTCACGGGAGATCTCTCGGTGGACACGGTTCTCCAAGTTAAAGCTTCTGAACATGCGAGCCACACGGGCGCCCATCGTTGACTTTCCTCAGCATCCAAACAGCAAAACAGCACCGCACGCCGCCGCTTACGCAAAACGACGGGAAGCAAAGAGGGTCACAGCTAACTTCCGCTTCCGACAGTCACAGCGCCACCTACCGCCCTGGAGCTGCCCCCGCGACCCAGCTGGTTTAAGCGGGAGAAGATGGATGGATGGATGCTTTTAATAGTGCTTGGCATTATAGTGCAATTTTTATTTTAATTGGTTGGATTTGTACAGGGTTACATCCCAGACCCAATGAACTATTCATATATTTCAAGACTAAGTTAACATATGAATAGAGTATGTTCTTATTATGATTTACATCCATTCAAATACCTGAGTTAACAGTAACATTCATTCCTATTCAGCATCAAGCTTTAAAATCTGTAGAATCAAATCCGTAGTGTTAAAAAAACCAAACAAAAAACACCCACTCAAGAGAAATGGAAACAATGTTTAAATATGCCCAGCAGATGGGAGCATTTCCTGTTTTTTCTTTCTATAAGATCTATATTATACGATACTATACTTCCATGATGCGCAGAGCCTTCTGAAGCTAAAGAGCCTAAACACCAACATTGAATTAGACCTTCTACTAAAGATGTCCACAATATTTATTTTCACAGCACGTTCATTCCATTTGATATAAAAGGTTTTTTTCCTAGGGCTCTTGGGCCTATTTAAAGTTGACCTATGTAGTTTGATGGTGGAGCTGAAGTCAGGCCGCTCTTTATGAACACATCAGCAGTAACAGAACCAACAGCAGAGATATGACTTTAATCTGATATGTTTGATTACAAGAACCTGCATTCAAAGGGTCACCAACTGCCCTAGTGATAAAGCTCACGGAGAACAGACAGAGTTTTCATGAAATAGTTTTTATACAAAATAATTGCAATATATTTTTTCCACCACCAAACTTTCAAACTATCACATTCAACCATACAATTTACATAACAAATTGTCCTAAAGAGTGGAAAAGAGGAGCAGGAGGAGCAGTGATAGAGCAGAGATTAGTACTGGGAGTGGGAGCAGGAGGAGTAGAGGAAAAGAAGACCTTAACACTAAGAGTGGGAGCAGGAGGAGTAGAAGAAGAGGAGACCTTAACACAGAGTGAGAGCAGGAGGAGTAGAGGAAAAGCAGATGTTAGCACTGGGATTGAGAGCAGGAGGAGTAGAGGAAGAGCAGATGTTAGCACTGGGAGTGAGAGCAGGAGGAGTAGAGGAAGAACAGATGTTAGCACTGGGAGTGAGAGCAGGAGGAGTAGAGGAAGAGCAGGATGCAGCTGTCGATGAGGAGGATGCTGTAGAAATAGCGGTGCGTGTGCAGACTGTGTCCTCCCTGGAAACGCGTCACCAGCACAGCCAACAGCAGGAAGAATGTGCCTGTGTTCATGAGCAGGAACAGTCTGATGTAGAGGCCTGTGTGGGTCAGAGCCTGGGCCTGTGTTCCAGTGTTTACTTCGGAGACTTTAAGCCGTGCTTTGGCAAAGCCTCCCTTTTTATTAGCGTAGTCTACAAAGAGATGGGAGTCCACATTGCTCTCAGGATTGTCCTCATAAACACGACGGAACTTCCTCTGTCTCTCTTTTTTCTCACTTAATTCAATCTGTGCAAATATGTCAGGTAGATTCTCCGGCAGCTTATCTCCCAGGTTCAGTCTCCTGCCGTTTTTCCCACGCTCTTGTTTCTTTGACTTGGCAAACATTTTTTCAATAATTCCCTCAGTTTTCTTCTTGTCTGAGAATTGCAGAAGTCGTTCTGCTGTTTTCCTGAAGGTGGCACTGTTGAGCACTCTGCTCAGGATGTGCCTCTCCATCTGCTGGAACACAGGCTTGACATGCTGAAGGTTGTCCTCCACCAGGTTCACATACTCCTCCACCTCTGCAGGAGAGCGCTCTGCCTGAGCCACTGTCCTCTCAAACACCACTTTCTGGTGCCCATGAAGAATCATGGCATATAGGGGGCTTGAGGGCACCTCCCCAGTCACCAGATGTACTGTGTACATCTGCTCCTTTGTAGACAAATGAATATCCAACCTCTGATCATTCCCACGCACTTTCAAGGAGTTAAACTCCACTCCAGGACCAAACAGGGCATATACCATCCTAGAGAAAGGGTAGCGTAATGGCGCAGTCACATTCACATAATTAGACCCATTGTAGCCAAAGTTTGATGGGTACTTCCAGAAACCCACAGACCCCTTGTTGCTGAAGCCAGTGTCATCCATCCAGAACATTTTGTACCTGTCATTCTCATGTCTGACAAAGGCTCCATGCATAGAGCCTTTCCTGATCCCACTAAAGGCCAGTTCTGTGTTGTGAAAGAAAGCACTCATAGCTCTGCTGGGGCTATCCTCAACCAGAGCAAAGTGGTCCACGAGCAGAAGGAGCTGGGGGTGCAGGAGCAGCAAGTTCCTCTGGAAGCTGCGCACCTTCAGCTCGGGGTTATAGGCCGCACTCCCCTCTCCACGAATGAACACCATGCCCTGTCTGTGCATGGCCACCTCCACCTGACCCTGAGTGTCAGCCGCCTGCCCAGTCTTATACTTAAGCCACTTGGAGTCGCAGGATTCTGTGATCTGTCCAGCCCAAGGCTTAAAGCAGGCCCCTGGAACATCTGATCCAAACAGCACTGCATTGTTTAACAGAGTGTACTTAGGCCCATACAGAGCTTCAGTGATAAAAGGCACTCCATTGGGTGCAAAGGTGAAAGAGTTCTGGTCTGGGTGCTCATGGCCAGCGTTAAAGTTCCTCCAGCCTTTCACCCACTCCTTGTACTTGTTCTTGTGAACTATGTCGTACATGGCACGGCCGCCCAGTTTTCCTGACTTGAAGGAGAGGAACGTTGAGTTGGTTCTGGCCAGTAAAGCACTTCCATAGGTTACAACCCCCCAGTCCTCAAAGTAGTGGAGCTGTGATGTGCCATAGTCTGGTGGAGGGGTGGAGGAGAGGCTGGGGTCATACCTGAAATAAAGAAGGCAGAATAGTTATGAAAGATAGTTCATATGAGTTCATATGAGGACCTCAGGTAGTTTAGGTATAAGAAGAAATTGTTAAGACATGTAGCAGGCTGAATGAATGAATGACAGAATGATGAATTCAAAAGGAGAAGATAAACTATATGTTATAATCTGGGGTAGCTGAATTTCAAACCATAAAAGTACGTATTTAAATCTATCTATGCTGCAAAGTGTACAAGGGATGGACCACCAATTCGCACTCATTCCAAAACCTATTTTAGCGACATATTGGACTTTTTTGTCTCATTTGCAATTGGTAAAATGTTTCATAATTATATGCAAAGCAGTTTGATTTAGTCAATTAGTGCTTCTTTTATAGTATACTCTACGGTAAAGTTGGGTACTGCATCTTAAACTGAATTATGATCACATATGCCAGACATTAAACAGAATTATGATCACATATTGGCCCATGACATTACTAACCAGATGAACTCAGTATGCAGAGTGCACCAGCGTTGGCTCTTTGCGGGCTGCCCAGGCCCTTCAGTCACTCGATTCTGACGGATCCTCTCTGCAAGCCAGTTCCCACTGCCATTACGCAGCACGTATCTGTCCAGAAACACCAGCTGGCTCTCAGGACCATAGAACCAGTTATAGTTAGAATCAGCAATCCCCACAGTCCTCTGGAAGCCTGCGCATGGACAGAACACAAGATGACAATAATGAGCAGAAAATAAAATAAATATATATGTCATAATAATAAATATAGGTAATGTGTGTTTGTTGCTTTTAAGTTAGAATAAAAAATAAAAGAATACTTAATACTGACACTATTTGTGACAGTATAACTTACATCCTACATTCATTCTATTTGCCATGAGCTTTTCTAAATAATCATAGTACAAATACATAAAATCAGGCAACAGTGGCGTAGTGGGTTAAGAATTTCTAGTGGAGGGTCAACCAAACACATTGTTATTGTGTCTTTGAGCAAGACACTTTCCCAGACTGCATATTCCACTCATTCCTGGTCATGACTGGTTAGCTGTGTGATCTCTCTAAAAAAATATAAAAAAAATAACCCCTACCTGCAATTTTAAGTTCCCAAGATATGAAATGGATAGTCAAAAATCATTCAAATCTATACAAGCATGCACAATTACCTGGCAGAATAGTTCGGTAGAGGAAGGCAAAGTGCTGGAGGAGCCAGGGGTGATGGAAGTGGCTGATGGAGAAGTGTCTCTGCACTAAAAACATGTACTGGAACAGAGAGCGGGTGGTGTAGCTCCCATAGGCCACACCTTCATCCAAAGAACCATCAGTGATATCCTGTAATATCACCAGGGACTTCTCCATGATGGACAGCACCTGCTTGGTCCACAGGTATGCCTCCTGGAGATAACCTGCAGAAGAAAACACACTATTCACTGGTCTGTAGTAGTTTTTGGACAAATCTATTTACACTGCATTATGCCGTCATTTTTCAATTGATGGTAGAAGGCATTCACTCATTCACACCCCAGATTCATGCAGTAGGCTCTTGCACAAGGACCCTACCATAATAAGTATTTGTAGAGGCTGTGGTCAGTGTCAACCTTGTTTAGACCTGTTTATTGCTTCATTGTTTCACATCATACTTCTACCACAAATCACAAACTTTGTGTTCCTACTAGGCAACTGAACAACTGGAAAAACATGAACTACATTTTCCACGTCCTTGTTCAGTGTCCGTATTGAAAAATGTGTAAACATAAAGAGGTTAGGTTCTCGAGTCTGGGGTGGAAAGACTGAAACACTATGACTGCTGAATTTACACTGTACTTTCTTAATATTTTCCTTATATCGTGGGGATGGTGCTTATGGATTTCTTTAGTCCGATTCTTTTGTCTTGCTACTTTATCAATATCAAGATTTTAAAATCCATAGCAAGAGCCACCAATTTGTCAAGATGTAGTTCAGTTCACAAATGAACTTTTTACAATATATATATATATATATATATATATATATATATATATATATATATATATATATATATATATATATATATATATATATATATATATATATATATATATATATATATATATATAAATTATGTATTTATCTGGGATATAAAATCATATGTTGATGCATGATTTTGTAAACATAACATTTGTAAAGATTTTTTGCCCTACTGTTCTTCTATTTCTATTGTAAAACACTAGTGTGCTCAAAAAGACACATCTAAGGACAAAGTGGAAATGACACAAGAGCACAGACACACACACAGACAAGGGGCAGCTTTGAAAAAAAAAATATATATATCAGCAAAGTTTTCTCTGACATTTCTGACATATTACTTCTGCTTTCCTGTACAAACAGCTGCCGACCTTGGGCCATGTAGACCAGGCTGCCGGTGAGCAGAGCCACACAGTTAGTGGGCTGGTGGTTGTGGAGGTACTGAAAGCCCCAGCCTCGCTCATAGGACTTCTCATAGATGTCCCGGGTCACGTTGCCGATCACTTGGAGGAAGCGCTCCTGCTGCTGTCTGCTCAAGTACTCAAACAGGAAGTCATAGGCTGTGGCAAAACCAACCAATGAGTGGGCCACAGGAACCTCATCCCACGGAGCGTCTTTCACAAACCTGCAACACACAACCACATTCAAATCCAAGCCCTTGTGGAAATATATAATCTCATCCTGCTGTTAGGACACATTTTTACCAATATGAACTTGGGTAATAACTAATATGGACTTTTCATGCGGTTTGGCTTATTACAAACATTCAATTAATTTCTGTTCAAAGAAGCAAAGGAAAAATTCAACTTGGACAACTGAGGGATTACACAAGCATCTATTCAAAGAACTTTATTTTTCCCATTAAGGAACATTTTTGTGGTCTGGCACCTTTATAAAATCCGAACATAAAAACAAGGGTCATTGATACCATTGGTTAAAAGAGACAATATAAATATATACTCCTTATATACTTGCTATATTGTTTGTTCTAGTCTAGTCTAATTGAAGTTGGCACAAAAGGGGATATGGCCTGTCTGGTTCTCAGAAAGAGAGAAGAGAATCTCCTGCCAGATGGGTGCAGTCTGTATTGATTATGGAAGCAGTGAGTAGAGACTGAGGAAATCAGCGCGGCCTTTTCTAATGCCCGAGTTTGGAGAAGAGATCCAAGATGAGAGCCAATGTGTGTTTTTGCAAAATTATTCAGAACAGATCTAAACCAGTATTTATTTTGACATGAATTTTTAGAATAGTTTAGCCTTCGCCTTAGCATTTTTACTTTAGTCAGTGTTCTTTTTTACATTTTTATTATTATTCAAAAGCTGTTATTCAAGACAGACTTTTAGATCATTTTCTTCTTGAGTCTTCAGACATCTAAAAATTTGGCTCTGTTTGCTCATAATGTTTTCTTTGTGTTTAAATGTGGAACTGTTCCCTTTAGTATGATGAAATGTATGAATAGAATTGACTTTATAACACCAAAAAATATAAAACTACTGTCTTTCCCCATAAAAAGAAACTCATTTTTACATTTATTTGTATGAATTGTAAATGACAGAAGTTGGTAAGATTTCGGTATCATTCCAAACATGACAGAGCTCTTTGCCTGACATAAGATCCTGGTGCAGACAGGAGCTCCAGAGCCCTGCAGACCCACAGACAGACCTCCTGGAGCACGAGAGCAGCAGCAGCACACATAATTGAAGGCCCTGCAGACCACAGCTGTGTCGCCCTGAGAACTCGGCTGACCATAATAAAATGCAGCCAAGGGGAAAACTCACAGCGAGCTCTGAACATGTGAAAACACTTGCTCAGTGGCTTTCGCTTGCTGCGCTGTGGCACACATACCAACGCTGGGAAAATGTACTGCAAATTACCCTAATACCGCTTACTGCAGCCCCTAGGAATGAGGTGCTAGAAATCCCCTCCCCGCAGGTAGAGGCACCAGATGAGATCAGTCAAAGGGATTAACTCCCCTCTGCATTGTGCCTCTAATCATAAAATGTACTGTCAAGAAATGCATCTTGTGGAAAGCTTTTATGCCATTTCTATTTTTTTGCACTTACAGAAAGAGGGAAGTCAAAATACAGAAGAAATGACTATGAAAGGTCATATTTAATTGCACAATAATGTTGATGATTACACACAATAACATGATAAATTGGAAAGCCCTTCTCTAATCAATGTCATGTTCTAACTGTATTATTTATTATCTGCACTTTATAACTCCTATACTTCCACTAATTGTCTTGTACTGTTATTCTGCCCATACTGTATATAGGTGACAGCTCAGATCTCTGGTAAGGTGACTCCAGTCAATCTAAGACTGCATGTTTATTAATATTATTTTGCTTTAAAGACACTTGTAACTGAATAAATGCAGTATAAATAGGTTGGATGCCATATTGTGAATCATTCAAGGCAAAGCAATATTATCTCTGGAGACAAGTGGCTTTTCGACCCTCCACCACAAAAGCTACATAGTGCACCTTTAAGTGAAACTACTTCAAAATACTACTTAGCATGGCGATTATCAACGTGATGTTAGCACACAAATGGCCACTGGTTCTTGTTGCTAGCGTAAATAGCTGAATCAGATTTAGGTCTACCTGACTAAAACAAAACATTCCAGATATATATTCAGGGGCATCACCTATTTGTAGATGATAGAGCAGATCATGTGACTGTGTGTTGACAGTTCTTTGTAGCTGGCGAGAGTGGGAGTCGGTGTCTCCTCTGCCCACATCTGAACTATTCATTTCCTTTCATCATTCACCAAACAGCTGCAGAACACATTTCCAGTCGGACAGTGAAATCTGAGCAGTCGGCCTCATTCTTTTACACTAAGGCTCGCTATTGTAGCATAGAATAAGAGCATAAAGAAGTGCTTTTTCAGCCTTAAAGGTGCATTGTGTAACATTCTGATTGGAGGACATGTCACTGCTCCACCAGGAATGTTCCACAGTATGACATTAAACAACTCTTCCTTACATTTATTCAACTACAGTTGGTTTTATAGCTCAAAAATATCTAGAAAAACAATATCCTGTCTGTTTGTGAGGGGGGTCGCCTCTCCACAGATCTTACCTCTAACTTGGTCTGGTTTGGTCTCCATGAAGATAGAAAAGTTTAATGCCATATTGTGAAGCATTCCAGACAAAGCAATAACATCTTCATGAAAAAAAAAAAAAACATTTGACGCACCCTCCACCAGAAAAGTTGCACAATGCACCTTTAAAACAATAGTGCTAAACAACTTGACAGAATGGCTGACACTATGTGGCTTGTTAATTCCATCCATCCATCCATCGTCTCCCGCTTAATCCAGCTGGGTCGCGGGGGCAGCTTGCTGCCCAATACTCATAGCACCTGACCCCCCCCATGAACCCCTCTGCAGGTGGTGAGCCCACAGGAGGGTGGACATTATGGTCCTTGATGTTAATTCATAGGGGTGCGGGCATGTTTTAGGTTGATGGGGGAAATCGGAGTACCCGGAGGAAAACCATCCAGACACGGGGAGGAACATGCAAACTCCACACAGAAAGGCCCGGGTGACCCGGGCATCGAACTCGCAACCTTCTTGCTGTGAGGGTTGTTAATTTTTATCAGATAATTTAAATGCATTCCCCTAATGAGAGTAACACTCCCTTATACAGTACAGCAGGTGGGTCTACTGATGCAGAATATTTTCTCCTTACTAAGAGGATTTGAAAACCACAACATAAAAAGTAGATAATTATCAGATTTTAGTGTACACAGGCCCACTCTTAAACTGGTTTGTTGAGTAAACATTACCGCAGCGCTGACACTGGAAAGCACAGCTGCTGAGTAAGCGTACTTTCATTTGAACCTGCACATTTTACATGAAATAAATTTTCTATACAGTTTACTTTACTAAGTAATAAGACTAAGTCACTATTACTAAGCAAAACACTGACTTAGACCATGCATATGTGACTCTAATCAAAAGCTGTGAGAAGACTGTGAGTACTGTTTTTGGTGAGGATGATAATAGTAAAAAAGTAATAATAATAGTATAATAGCAAAAAGAGAGAATACCAACTAGGCTGCGCTGCCATCCTCTCCATGTAGTTGAGTGCCATGTCCAGGGCCCCAGCCCGGTGAGGGTATAGCAGACAGAACATGGACAGCAGACCCAGGTTATTCCCATAGACCTCGTTCCAGCGGCTGGTGAACTCCGCAGGGCTCCAGGGGGGCAGGTACTCCTCGGGGTGCTCCAGCATCTCCTCTGCGGCATCTCGAATCAGCTTGGCCAGCTCACGGTGTGAGCTCGCTGCTGCGCGCTGCAGCTCCTCCACCTCGCCCCGGTCAAAGTACAGCATGGGGTGGCCCTCATAGTTCCCTCCAATGAATGGTATGTCTCCTCCAGGATCCAGTACAGCAGCACCACAGAGCAGGGGCCACAGCGCACTTATGAGGAAGACTGTGGGGGCCCCGCGGGTGTGTGTGCTCATCGTCTCATCGGAGAGAAGGCATTTCTGAGGTACATCAGCTGAGAGAAAGGAGGAGGAAAATATGAGAGCCAGTACAAACCCCTAATGCATTCCTGCAGTAACGAGTTCCATGTGTCGACTTTCCACTCTGCTCCAGAGCGGAGCACCCAGTCACAGTGACCAGCTTTTCACACTAACTTTAAGGCTTTGCTAAACTCCAATAAACAGCCATGCTGAAGTTGGGAGGAGTGGACAAGAGGGAAAAACAATAACAGTTAAACTGTCTGTTTATCATAGAAAAAAAGCCCTGTGAGCAGGGGCTGATCACTCAACACTTTGACATGGGAATGTTTGGTATCATAATGGAGCTTAAACACAACACCAAAAGATAAAAAGGAGTTACATTCTAAAATTGTGTATTTTCTAATGTGATTACAAAAAGGATAGGAACTAGGAAAGCTTTCTGTTAATAATCCGAACACGACCATGGTCGAAATATTTGTAATTGGGTTGGAAGGAAGTTTGTCATATTCTGTGGAATTCCATAAGTAATCCCCCTGTGGCCACCAGGGAGTAAATGTAGAAAATGTAAGTACACAGCGTGTCCCTTAAACAGTTGCTGTCTATGTGTGATAACAGATCAATAACTCTCAAACTCAGACTATTTCTAATAGGCTGGTTGTAAACAGAGATGATTTGCCAAACTTGACTTCAGAGGAAGAGCAGAGCAGAGCGCAGACTTGGCCGCTCTCCTCACCTCTGTGTAACACTAGGAATAACGCCACCACAACCCCCAAAACATAAAGCCAGGCACAATTTAGCTTACAATAACAAGGCCCACGGAACTTTTCACTGTAACCTAATCAGTTCGCAATCACATAAACCTTAAACAAGGTCGAAAGTTCATACGATCCAAAAATGTCATCAGTTTTTCATTCCTGAGAAGCATGTAGTTTTCTTCCACTACTGGTGTAAAACATCCTTCCACGCGGATTACCAAATTCAATAGTTCTTTCTTTGAACAACTAAATCAGAATAGGTCTCCTACAGCTCGTTATATCTGGTAAGAACAAACGCGTTATCGGTCACTGATAAAGACCCATTTGTAACTAGATTTGGGCACAAATGTAGCCTTGTTCAGAGAGAGCAGCGATGAGTGAAGGGGAGGGGAGAGCGGGACCTTACCTGTCAGGGGCCCGTGTTCTTGGCGTCATAGCTCGGACTGAAGTCGGCGGCTCGGCCTAGAGTCCTGGGTCGGCGGAAAGCAGGCAACCGCAGCAGTGTGAGAGCTGCAAAGAAGGAGGAATGTGGAAGCGAGAGGGGCTGACCGACGAGGAGGGGCGCAAGGAGGGCGCACAGAGAGCCAGGAGAGCCCACAGTTACTCCGCGCATGGATCTGTCTCCTCTCAGTCTCACACACGAACATGGGCATCTCTGGGATTCTTATAAACCAGGGAGGCTGACTATAAGGAGGGACTAAAGGGTTCGACACAGAATTAAGATTTGGTTGAATTTCAACTTAACTTCAACTCAAATTTAGGGTGCGTTCCACAATTGCACAAATATCATATTCAAGTTGGGACTAAATCTGGAACTAAACCTTGACTGAATCAGGACTAAACCATGTTGACATCAGGACTATACTTCAAATTCAAACCAAGACCAAACTTGCCTAGGAGAACAATGAACTTACCCCTAAGGTGCGTACTAGTACATTTTTGTTTATTCTAGTGGCAGTTTAAAGGAACTGGGTTCTGATTGGATAACTGTCTTGAGAACATAGGATAAAAAAATTAGGCATCACCATGTTTTTGGAATTAACAATAGGCTTAAATCAGCATTACAATTGTTATCAAAAACAAAATTTTATTTTAACATACCTGGGGTTAGGGTTACCTAATACAGGTCCTTTAAAACATTTAACAAAGACACCATTTCCTGTAAGATGTACAAATAAAGTAGGCCAATTCATCAAAAGTCCCTCAGTTGGCCTAAAAATGTGGCGCTATTCTGTGCTTTAGGATACAGTCTGGTATTATATGATTATACTATGGGCCAAAGAAAAAAGAAAGCAGATTCTACTGGCAACAACTCTCCTGTCACAGAATTTAAAACCTAAAGATATAATCAGCCATGTGTACATTTAGGCCTGCTTAGTTTAGCAGGAAAACGTTCCCCTTTTTAAGTCTGGTAACTAATGCATCTTACATATTCAAAACATTTTGGGGAAAGAGAGACACACGCTACATACAAAGAAGACTTTATTTTAGTGACAGTTACAGAACACACTAATGAGGCTAAACCAGGCAGTGTCAGAGTTTCCAGGATGAGATGAGCAGAGTACAATCACCACTCAAGTCTTTCTGCTCAAGTATGAAACACATTTTTTCTAAAACTGAACAGCACTACAGTATATTCATAATATCTGTCTGTATATCATCTTAAAGGAACTACATGTAGTCAGTGTTTGGCATTATGTTGTTTTTTTTCTATTGGGACAGGGCAGACTAAAAGGCAATATACAGGGACTATGTGAGAAGAAGGCAGCCTGACAGTGCACCTCCAGACAGGAGCCTACAAATAACAGAATACAGATTATTTGCAGATCTCTACATATTGACTAATGGAGTGACACACCAATTGTAAGGGTAATTTACATAGTCTCCAATTCTACCCTGACTTTGCCATAAGCTATAGTTATTGACAGATGACAAAGATGAATGCATTCATGGCGGCACAGTGACATGTTGCCTGTGTGGATAAGTATTTCAATAGAAATAATTTGCAATAATTATTCGTGTCCTTCCAACAGTTTAAATGTAGTCAAAGAATGTGGTAAAATGGATTCCAGTTTTTTGCCTGGGTCATCTCTTTTTTAATGAATATCATATAACTGACTATTGAACCAATTTCTATCACTTACATGTTATCACAATATAATGCATAAAAATAAATGATCCAAGTCACCAGGTGCCAGACTATGCCACTGTCACTGATGAATACAATATTATTGCCTATGATGAACAGTAAACCATTCACTCAAAGCAGAATACAAAGCAGTTTGACTGAAGCACAAGAAGTCCACTTTAATACAGTCACTCCAGCGGAACAAGTACAGGACACCAGGACACATACAGACTTCACCCATTATACACATATATTCTCAATGTAGTTCTGCGTCTTAAATACAAAAGACAGGACTGCACCAGGGTTTGGCAGGTAACGTCCCAATAAACAATCAACACAGGACAAAAGACAGATTTACTCCGTAACGAGCGGTCAAACGAAACTTCAACACGCACAGCACCAACACGATCCAGAGGTAATGGGAGAAAATGTAAAGTGCTAACCATGTCCAGGTCAGTTTTAAAAGAACTGTCCATGTGTTATTAATGTAAACAGACAATCACTCAAGTCTTATTCTTCAGAGAAAACTACAGCACGACACAAGGCCCCAATGTGTGTCACTGTGGCCTACATTCACAAATGCTCTGGTCATGTCTCACAACATGGCTTTTGAAGCACAGCTCTTTTCAAAGTATGGAGTACCCTTTTACACAAAAATATGGAATTAAATATAAAAAAAAATCAGTAAGACCATAAGGCCCCCCTCAAATAATAATGAAGACATATTTTGCTTTTCTTCTGGTATTTAGTATCCTATTAAACGGTCACACAAATATAATTATTTTACATTTTGTAAACTGCAATACTGATCTAAAAGAGCTTAGTAATAGAAACCATTGGCCTCCTGTTCAAAACTGCAGAAATGAGAGCCCCTGCCTTCATACATAGCAAAATGCTCATAATAATGCAAACATAATATGTCCACAGGAGAAATCGATTTATGTGAAATACAATTTTATCCAGGTGGGTTAAATCCTCTTTTTAAACAAAATTCTGATTAATATGCTACAGATTTTATTACCCAAATGTTTCTTCGCACATTTACCAGAAAGTGGAATAACAAACTGCTTTTACCAGCTTTTCCACCATGTATAGTTTGGGAGAGGGCTTCATTTCTGGAAGTTAATGAAGGTTCCTATTTCAACAAGAGAGATTCACACAGAGCACACTGCCAAAAGACCAATAGTTTTGTTCCTGGATGAACAGAAGACACAAACACACAGGTGTTCCAGGCACACCTCTGGTCTCAGTCTACACAGCAGATGGTGATGGGAGGCATGTTCCTCTCCTGAGGCCGACATAAGGAAGGACTGTTTCAAAATTATGAAGAATTTTATATTTTTTACTGATTCTGGAACTTCTTGAGTAAAGACTCAGGAGGTCTGGGATAGTATCCGCTGGTGCAGGGCTTGTCTGGAGAAAACCGGGGGAATTTGTAATCCAAAGGCAGATCTGGAAAAGCAGAAGTAAAGCATTAGGAACAGGTGCACGTGGTATGTAGTTATAAGAGGATCCTTATGGGCTAAAGTACACGGTCAGCCTTTTGAATCCATGAAAAAAAGTTGTACTGTGGTCTGCTACAACATACAACCAACCTAGTTGCTTGAAGAATCACCCGTCAGTTTGGTGTTTGACAATCTGCTACTTTGTCCTCATATAAACACATATTTTCTACATACTCCTAGATTTTGATTCTCAAACATCTTCTGTCCCAAAGGCTGTATTTAATAGGACAACTAAAGCATCAGTGCAAAAATGGTGAGACAGTAGAGAATTCAGCAAACAATGTTGAGGCAGGAAGGGAACCTGCACCGCCAAGGTGGTAACAGCCACATGTGCCCAACCCCTTAAACCACTACATCACTAGTGAGCAGTGAGCACTACACATTTGGAGATGAATTTGAGAAGGATTCCATACCATTCTGCTGACATGTTGTCTGCAAAGGAAACAGAGCTGGTAGGTGAACTCAATAAATGGTAGCCAGTGAACCTTGCATACATTTGAAATCTTTTATCCCTTTATTCTAAGTTTCCACAGCAGATTGGTTGCACAGTGATTTTTTTGTCGAAACAGATCTAGAATCGAGAGGGCAAGGTGTTTTGAAATGACTAACCTCTTTGATGGCTAATTTAGACATTATGGTGATTTGCCCTGATTATTTTTTTTAATGCAAGCCTGTGTACCTGCTATGTGCTCCACACTGGGAATGGCTAGAGAGCTATACTTGTGGATGCAGTGGCAGCACCAGGTCAGCTTGTGCACATCCTCGTCTCCACCCACTCCCTTCTGTACATCCACAAAGTACGAGCCCCACTGGTTAGATGCCGCAGAGGGAGACTTCATGCCCTGCTCCTGAAAGACACACCACACAAAGCTCAGGCATGTACAGACAGGCCTTCAGGAGTGAGTGCGAGAGAGTGAGGGGAGGAGTGGGGAGGAGATGGGCAATCAAAAGGGCTCTGATATCTGTCAGTGATGAAATGAATGGACAGAAATTCCCCTGCTCCACTTCTCATCAGGGATATGCCAGAAGAGAGTACAGGGAAAGCAGGATGTGCTCTTCAAAAAGGCATGTGATTATGACTTTTGTGCAAGATCAACTCATTTTAACCGCAGACAGTTGTTGCAGACAAGTGTTTCTGATTGCCTACTTGAATCTTGCTCCTGTATCTGCCTTTTACAGATTACACAGTTTACAGATCATACAGTTTTAACTGCACATTTAGCATTTTAGTATTTAGGATAAGCAAGCTTGCCTCCCCATAGATCTGACAAGTAACTTTCATAGTTGCGGGTGGCCTTAATCCACGCAAAGCAATAATAGCAGAGCCCTCAACCGGTAAAGTTATATCACCTTTAATATTTACTATATACATGTCTTATGTCACAGCTACCATTTGACCAACTGGTTTCCATATTTTACAGTAACATTGTGAGTAATTAATATGCACAACTGTTGTTATCATAACTAAAGAAAAAAATATAATAATCTACTGTCAAGAGGTTAAAATGGGACCAAAGAGTATGAACTGTGGTATTTGCAGTGAGGCACAGAAGGGGGGAGATCCAGAGCAGGCGGAGGCGTGGTTTGGGGATCAGGATCTATAGGTCTTTAATAGAAAGCAGCTCCACTCTTACCTCAAACTTTCCCTTCTTCTCCTGCGGCTCCACTGGGGCCTGGTTGGATTTGGCTGCGTCACTCTGGGGCACCCCCTCCCCCTCCATTTCCTCCACGATCATCACAGTCTCCCACTTCCCAAAGCTGCTGGCCGGAAACATGTCTGAACGCATACTGTCGCCAAAGTACACCACCTACAAAGGACAACACAAAATGTACACAAATATACACACCATAGGCTGTATAAAGGGAGTGAACTAAGCGAGTGTGACGTCACCCACAGCGTTCAGCACAGCTCAAATGAGGCTCACGATGCTCACGGTTACAGGAGCAAATCTGGAGTCAGGCTCTATGTTATGAATAGGATTTTTTGACAGACAAAACAGCAAAAAAAAAATCAGGATCATGTAGAGAGGGTTCATACGAACATTTTAAGAACAAAATGACAAGGCTCACAGCAACAGTTACTGATAGAGGAGCCACAAGATCCCAATGCAAGTCAATGGGAACCAGGGTCAGAAGGAGCCGGAGCCGGAGCTCCTGGAGCACTTCCTATTTTGGCATGCGGCGGCTAAGGGGTTAGCTATGTCCATTTATATATATGGTCTATGGTACACACAGACAACACTACAGGAAAGGAACATTTCTACAACTTTACACTTATTGTCCCTGATGGGAAATTTTCATTTAACCCATCCCAGTGGTCCCCAGGGACTAATTACTTTCTTTCAGGGACCACTGGAAGTAACAACAGTAAAAACAGTGGAAAAAGCACAATGCCTTAACCCTGTATGGCAGCAGAGTGGCCTCACACCAACAAGAAGGTCCTGGTTTTGACTACGGGCTCTGGCCTTACTGTGTGGAGGTTGCACGTTTCTCCCAATGTGTGGGTGGGTTTTTTACTCACACTCCAGTTTCCCTCATTAACCCCAAACATTAACCCCAGTGGTTGGGAACTCCTAAAAACTCTGGACAAGGTAGTGCAGCACCTGGGGACCCTTCTCCACATCTTTTGCTGTGGTTGGTTAGGAGTGCCCAAATGGAGGATAATGGTACTCTTGAATGTCAAATTTATCAATTTGCTTAGTTGAAATCATTTACAAAATTAGCAAATTAAATACCTTATTAGCAATGAGGATCAACACTAACATGCAGGTTTCATCTGTTGTCTGGCAATGCACTATAATAAAAAAGACTACATACAGAACAAATGACATACTGCATCATGCCTACAAGTACACACATTACACAAAGCAACAGTGACAAGCTACAGTAAACACTGTTTTAACAAAGCCACCATAAAAACAGATGAGACGATAATGCAGTTCTCAGGTAAGCAACTGTGTTTACATTTAGGAGATTTTTGTGGTTAGTGAGGGAACAGAGTAGATTCAGTGATTTCCCAAACTTTTTTTGTTTCAGTAACCCCTAGTACCCATTAGGATTTTTTTAGAAAAATAAATCATCAGTTATTGTCAATTATTTCTTTTACATTACTTTGTTTTCTTGATATTGACATTGTATTTTCCTATAAAACATTCTTAAGGGTACAAATTTTACTACAAAGAACATTTTGTCTCTAAATAAATTCTGAATCTAAACCCTCTGTAATGGTAAGTGCCACGTGGCCCCAGTGGCCACTGTACCCCTGGTTGGGAACCACTGGAGTAGACACTGGAGTCTGTTGAACTCATCACATCACATCGGAGCAGGCCAAGGCAGGTCTGGAGAAGAATTCCACCCACAGCTCAGACAGTAAGAGTTCAGTAAAAGGGAAAATGAAGTGAGGAATGAGTGTAAAAACAGTGAGATTATTAGCTGTTGGCCTTGTTCAGATCCAGGAAATGAGGCAGGGAGAGAGAGGGCAGTGACTTGGAGCAGATTGCCCCAAGTGCTTATCTAATCTTATCGCTTATGTCCTTGTTCCAGCGCAATTTTTAATTAGTCTCGGCTGTTTTTTTAATTGCATTTCAATTTTTAAATTTTTTTATTATTGTATTATTGTTCCAAGAATGTTTTGTCATTTTTTCCATCTTTCCCTCCACGTCAACTGGGTCAAAATACCAAAATCTGAGCTATAGGTCGATGCTAGACAGGAGTTCAAAGCTGGATGACTAATTATTATATTTTAGTTAAGAAGACTGCACATAGAAGCTACAAGCAAGCGACAATCTTCTTGCTGTGACGAGAGCGCTAGTGTGATATATTGCTGAAGTGAATAGACGATAGACAGCTCAAATCATATAAAAAAATATAAAAACAACAAATAGTTCTCCACTAGAAAAAGAACCCATGAAAAATATTGACCCTAAAAATGCCATCTATCATGTACTGAGTGCTAAGTCTATATAGTAATTATTGTGACAGGCCTACTTATTTTACCAGTTTGATGAACACTGGCTGTACAATTTACCTACTTCTTTCGCACTCTGCTGTTTAGTGGAAATCCAAAAAGGGCAGTGTTCTCCGGGTGAGATGTCTATAAAAGGGATGTAAGGCATTCCAGTAGCAGTTTGTGACAGAGCTGCCTGTGTCAGACTGGCCCTCACATGTAAACAAATAGGAGGGAAGGGAGGGGCTCCACAATCACAATCCCCCCACACCTTCCCCAAAAGGGCCGCAGCTGCCGGTAACTCTCCAAATGTCTGGGATCAGTCTCCTAAATATTTACACAGAACACGGACTCCAGTTTAGCCTCCGACATCGTTCACGAAATACTCTACTGTGTGAAGACAATGAACATGCATTAGTGTCTTTGCACAGTAGTCTTAGCCTTGTGGGAATCTAGATACTCATTTGAACAAGTATTGATACTAAAAAAGAAATGAACCTTTCCTGAATAGCTTTACAATGATCTTAAGCTGCATCAGACATTATAAACACCCCATATACCTGTTTTTTACATAGATGTAACACAACATGGTATTATAAAAGGAAACACTATTGTTAGATGTTGAAAATTACATTTTTTTTTATGATCATTGTGGTATAGGAATCAGTACTGAGTATCTATTCCTTATTATCGAAACAGAGTTTAAAATTTTAGTACAACACTAATATAGGAAAACAAAACAAAGTTAACCCTATAACCCAAACCAGACTGATCTTATGGTTAATTATTGGTCTACATTCTAAGTAATTTAGTCCCTTTATTGTAAAAGCAACACTTAGGAACCAAATCACATGGCTGAGCTCTGTGCACATATAATAATAAACAATTTAACTGATCACAAGTCTGGAAGACACCCGAGCTTAAATGCGCAGTACAGTAATAGTCTATCCCTGTTTCACTTCTCCATCTGAAAAAAAGATCTTTCTAAAACTGTGCACATGCAGCATTCATGTCCCCTCAGCATTTCTTATCACTCAACAAATTTCACACAACAATAAATAATATACTTTTTTTAATATTATGATGTTGCCTTATATTTGTGTAATCCCTCAATCTTCCAATGTAGGTTCAAGATCATTCTAAAGCTATTCAGGGAAGGTTTAATTTTGTCCTGTGAATGTCCTGTTTTAATGTCAATACTTGCACAAATGAGTATCAATTGATTCTAGTTTTAGTATCGATTAGTATCTGATTTTCAATACTTTTGACAACCACAGCAGCACTATTCTCGAACCTAAACATCGAGTGAGACAGTGTCCCTTCTTTGTACAATTCCAAACCCCGTGCTTTTGGTTTTTTTGCATAAATTCCTACCACAAACATCACTTTCCTCCACTCAATAAACCTACTTCACAGACTTCTTCCTTTGGGCCAGACACTTCTTTTTTTCCTTTATGCATTATTGGAGCAAGTGATACGGAGAAACAAGGATGGAAACTGAAGACTAAGAATCTATTTCATATTTCACCATGTAAGTGTCTAGAAAAGCACCGGGAGCAATATATCAAACCCATTATAATGATTGGCCAGTCCATTTCTTCTGCTGAGGCTGATGTGAGCGTGTGCCCTTGTGAGGAGATGACAGCGTTGACACAGATGGGGCCCGGCTCTTAGCTTATCACTCGAGAGCAGTAAGCGCCGGACCCAAGTGAAAGGGGGTCCATTGTGTCAGGCCGGTGTGGGGTCTGTGGGATCCAGAGCCTCCCTCAGACTGAACAGAGATGTGTGGAGATGTGTGCTGCTGTGGCTCTGAATGTGTGTGTGATTGTGATACAGATGGGTAGTCATCATGAGTTGTATTGTCTTTCAAGTAAGAAGTTTACTTTTCAGATAGACATGCATACTGGTAGAAATAAATGTTTACATGTTTTTGACTGTGAGTGTGTTTTTATAAAGGTACATTGTGCAACTTTTCTGGTGGAGGGTCCATCAAATGCTCTTCTCTTCTGGTTTTACAGCTCAAAAATACAGAGAAAAACAGGAATTCTAACTGTGAGACAAAGCAATATCATTTCCATGAAGAAGAGCAGTTGATGGACCCTCCACCAGAAACGTTACACAATGCTTTACACTTCAATTATATTTAATAATATTTAATAATAATAATACATCGGACTTATATAGCTCTTTTTTGGACACTCAAAGATGCCGTTTCCTTGGCCAACATTCTAGCTACTCTTACCACTTCTTTGAACTGCAGAGAACAGTTCTTCTGTAGCTTTCTTATCAAAAATTTTAATCCAAGACAGCATCTCTAGTGGTGTAAAAGTGCCTGTGCTGTAGACCTTCAGGTGAAAGTAGGGAGAAAAGCCCAGGGTCATCTGAGAGCAGCCTCGTCGTAGCACATTCCAGAGTCCAGAACATGGCTTAAACAGACGGCCATTGACCTGCTCTGTGGGAGGGGGGAGAGTCTGATGTGTTGGTTTTACTAGAGAGTTTGGCCTGTATGGTTTTTATCTGGTATGTGACATGCTGTTACCTGGAAGGTTCTACAGCATGACATTCAACTTATTATTAACTTATCTCAATGGACACAAGCAGGTGATGCCGCCATGCCCAACTGTAGGTCTGATCTGCGGAGAGGCAACCTCAAACTAATACAAAATAGACAGGTTTAAGGCAAAACTGTGTAGAACATTCAGGGCAACGCACTAATATCTACAAGTCGGTGTTGACCCTAAATAAAAAAAGTTACATAGGGCACCTTGGAATACATCTCAAAATGCTCTCAAATCAGCCTCTTAAGAGAACCTCACATTAGACTTTGTTCTTTTTTTGCTTCATCCTTTCATTTCATTCTTTTGTGCCGTTCTTTCAACTCTGCAAAGATGTTCTGACAGCGCGGAACTTTCCTCACTTTGACAGGTTTAAACATGCCTTGTCCCAGACTTCATCTGCCTGCAGGTCAACAGGTCATCTCTTATTATTCTGCCCCATACACACTACAATGCTGATAATTAGATAAGGCATCGGTTTTAACAATATCCATTTTACAAGACTTGAATTTAGTACAGACTTCTAATAGCGAAACTCAGCAAAGGATCATGGTCTACACAGTTCCCATTTTAAAAAAAAGTACACCATCTAATATTTCTGGTGGAGGGTCATCTGCTTGTCTCCCTGGAGGTGTTCTTGCTTTGCCAAAATAATAAATAAGTGAAATAAATAGCAATAGCAATAATTTTGTACATGCATGAGACAAATAGGTTCCGCCATCCTCAGAAAAATTGAATGTTGCACTTTTATATGTTATCTACTAAATATGTATCATTTATTGGTAGTTCAAAAAAAACTATAGTGTGTAAGGTTCAGCTCAACACTGAACTAGTTTTGTACTCAGCATTTGACTGGTGTGGTAAGAACCAACCTTTGTCTGCTGACATTAGCTGAATGTTTGTGAAATATTGTGGGTTTAGTTGAATCAGATTGATCATGTGACTTCAGTGGAAACCCTGTGTCATACTTGTTAGTTGGAACCAGGAAATATGAGTGTTGCTTGACCTGGCAGTGAGCCCATGACGTGGTGCTCTCCCCTCACTCCTCTGTGAATGTGCTGGAGCTCATTTATCACAGTCTTCTCATCCACTTGGAGTGTGCCAGCGTCTGGGTGCCGACACACTCCTCCAAGATCACGCCCAGGCAACACAGCGCTAGACTTTAAAAGCGCTTTTCTACAAGCAGATTTTCAATATTGTCTGATTCAACATAAGATGAAAATGTTCTCATGTTTATTATTCCCATGTTCTACTGTCTATAGTATCACAAATTAAAACTTGATTTCAGTACTTACGAACAACTTGATTCTACAATAATAATAATGATAACAACAATTTTCAAGAAAATCTAAGACAAATTTCTTTATTATCTAATATCTAATTAATAAAAAAAATGGTTGATGGAAGTAATTTACAATTTAAAACTGAATAATATGTCTTTTGAATGAAGAAAAAGGTTGCAAATAACATAATAAAAAAGCTGAAACACATGAATACTGATGATATCCAAATATTCTAAAACCATTCAGTTTTCAGCCTTTTCATTCAATATCAATACTTGTTCAAATGTCAATATAAATACTTGTTTTTGTGTTGATTAGTCTCTGGGTATGGATACTTTTGATCGTCTCTACTATGTGGTTGATGCGATTTGCAGATGTACAGTGTAATTCTTGCGCTCTGCTTGCACCATTGCATATGTGTGTGTGTGGAATGTCTGCTGTACCTTGGGCTCTGGTTTTCCAGTCATGGTCTTGAGCAGCTCGTGCAGGTGGGGCCAGTTTCCCTGAGAGTACCAGCCCGGTTTGTCCAGAGACGGGAGGCCCTCGATCTCCTCCACGTCATTCACTGGAAAGAGAAAAACAGATTATCAACAACCGTCGTAATACCAGCTATACTGTTGTGAACCAGCACTTCTAACACTACATAATTCTTAAGTGGTCATTTTTGGTGGTTTTTCAATCAGTCAACAAGGCAAATGGTTATTTTTATTATACATTGAGACTTTTAAAATGCTTTTTAAACCAAATAAAGATAAAACTATAGCAACTAAAGGCTTCTAAATGGAGAATGTTTATGAATAGTGTATGAAAGTTTTTATTCTTTTTTGACATTTTGATCTAATAACGTCTTTGTTATAAACAGCTCTCCTTGTATGTGTTTTAGAGGCAATGTAGTCCTGATTATGATTATCAAAATACATCTATGATTATATTTTATAGTCAATTAGTCATGATTAACTGATTAACTAATGCAGCAGTTATACAATAGTAAATAATGTCTATGGGTTAAGATAAAAATGCTGAACCATTTTTAAGTCCATTTGAAATCATAGTGGAAGTTACTTAACATTCGCTGGCTCCAGATAACAAAACAAACAAACAAAAAAAATGTATTTGTCTGGGATTAAATTCATGCCGACTGCTGTTTTTTTAATTTACATTTTTAGGTGTAAATAAATAAATTTATTACTATGCCGCAAGCAGAACAGGGCATTTCAAGTTTAGATAGATCGAAACACATTTGCCAAACACATTTTTAGACCTGTGTACATATAATCATGCTTCAGTCATAAACCAGGAGACTGGAAAAGCTCTTTACAAATCAGTACTATGACTTCACATGACAACAGCCAAGTATCACTTAGCCTGTTACCAAACAACACATGTACTGCCATCTGCCAGTGCCAATATTTACTTAGATGAGCTTGTAACGTCATAATTCACTGTTTACCCCAGCAACTTTAAGCCGTTGCACTAAGCTGACAATATTGTTTCCCAGGTCTAAACACAGTCTAAATAAACAGAGGGATAAAACAGGATTCAACACACAGTAGCCTGCAATTGTCAGTGTACGTTTGACAAGATCTTGTATTGGACTGCACATTAGTGACTATTATCTATTGTCTTTTATGCTCTAGCACTGCATTCTGTTCTGTCAATGGGCAAAACACTTCAGCCACTTTGCTTTCTGCCAATCTGCCTACCTACCATGCTCAAATTAGGAGTGATATGAGAGATGTGAGCACTGACCCAAGTTCCTGAAGGGCCTCTGATGGGGAACCAGGGAAAAGAAGCCTGGTTTCAGAGCATTTGTGATGATGACGTCAAACAGCTCCTCAAAGTCCTTCCTAGAAACAAAACAAGAAATTGTAAACTTCACCGCTGTTCAAACAAACACAAATGTAAGATTCCGCACAGATGGAAAGCAAAGATTGTTTCTCTTGGCTTATTATGTGTCACTGTGTTGATTCGTATTGTGTTGGGGGAATACAATGGGGGTATACAATGTAAAAAGCAAAGTAAAAGTGGGTTTACATGACTTTCCTGAGGCCTGTGTAATCCCTCAGTCATCCAGGTAGATTTCATCCCAAAAGAAACTGTACAAAAGTATGAATTATGAACTATCCTTTTGTGTTAATTAACAAGTATTTAATATTGTGTATGTCACGTAAATAAGTTGCTTATAAATGTAGTTGGAACTGTTGAAGTTTTAGAAATGTTTTAGTTTGTGTGAAAAGGAGGAAGATGTTACAAGTCTATACTTCTTTCTGCTCCTTTTCATTCACACTGATATATGAAACAGAATTATTTTGTATTTATCTTTCAGAAATGAAACAAATAAAGAAATGAAATGAAACTGGACAAAAGTTTTAAGAGTAAATCAGTTTTGTTACTCATCCAACTAGCTTCATAAGTTCAGAACTAAAGAACAGTGATTTCAGTTTTCTTTTGCAAAGACTTTTCCAATGTGAGTCTCCATGAAGGTGTTGTTACTTGCAGTGTTCCACAGTAAGGTATTATAAACAGATTCATCCCACATTTATTCAATTCCAGGTATTTTAGACAACGCTGAAATACATGAATTCTTATGATAAGCGGGGTCACTCCTCCTCAGATCTGAACTGTAGCTGTTTAATACCATTCTGTGGAACATTCCCGGCTAAGCAATAACATCTGCACTGAGACAAGCAAATGCCAGATCATCTGCCAAAAAAATTACACAGTGCGCCACTAAATTTAGGCGAAACAAACTGACACTCTGGCTTCTGAGGCTTACCCCAGCACGTGCTCACAGATGAGGCGGCAGTAGTCGCTGTGGGAGCTGGTGATGAGCAGCAGCACTTTGCCTGCGGTCTTCATGGTCCGGAGCCAGGTCTTCACCGAGTCGGAGCAGGGCTGCAGATACTGCCCGGGGTCCCTCTTCACACATGGAAAGTATGTTCCGGCATCATCTGCACATACAGCATACCACTACCAGATATTATACACAATATACATGCCGATCAGTTAGTTGACTATAAATAGGGCGTGGCAAAATCTCTTAAAACTATTCAGCATTTCTATGTATCTGACCCAAAGTGCACTACAGCTAGACTACAACTGCATGGGAGTGCAAGCAAAAACATAAAAAATAAGTACAAGAAAACATATTTATGTATTTATGTAAAACAGATTACCAATAAATACCAAATCATCAGCTAACTCACTTCTCCTTTCTGCTGTCGCCCCATATGAATCCTTATAATCCATATAAAAAGCAACATTTTATTTTACAGCGAAACCCCAACTCTTAAAAATTGATCTACTGCACTCTGCTGTCAGATGAACTGTATAGCACCACAAATATTTAATTCAAAGGCACATCACCTTTTCTGCCTGTAGATGGGGACAAAACCCAAGCTGCTTCTTATCTGCACTGCACATGAACTGTTCCCGCCAACCAGAATGTGTTCAAAACTTACAATTACCATCACAGAAATTGCCTGTGGAGTTCAGAAATGCAACAAAACTGCAACAACACAGTCTTAAGTCTTAAATCTGGAGTTGTGGGAAAGGAAAACACATAAAGTTTAAAAACAATATCAAGAAAAGCATCCAGAAAGTAACTAGGAGTTGGAGTAAGTGGCTGCATACGGTATGTTACTCAAGTGACCACCTCGAATTGTTGAAAAAAAAGGTCATGGAGAGGCAAACTCAGTTTATATTAAACCGTAAAAGACACAGACAGATCAAAATAACAATAGGTGCCAACATATGATGAGACAAGACATGACATTGGGTTCACAAGACAAGATGTGATTTTGACATAAATTGTATGGTCCATTTCACAATTTTGCCCTCAATTTTTTATTTACTCTATTAAATATTTTGCTGTCAATGTAGCGCTCATTTGTGGAACTAAAGCCTCTTAAGAAATGTAACACACCAGCACTTGACCACAGTTTATTAATGGCATCAATGAAAAAAGTGCCTGTGCAGGACATTATAAACAGGGCGAGTTAGTCACCCTATGTGTAATTGGTTGTCTAATCCAAATGAATCTAACAAAGGGATGTTTTATGTTTCAAGTTGAGGACAGTTCATACAGTGTACAGCGGTGTCCGGATTCTCCTGCTCTGTCCCTTTGTTTTACGTGGGTCTGTATGGGCGGGTTTAAATACTGATTTGTGTGACGGTTTGTGTGGGGCTGGGCAGAGATCCAAGCACACAACCGGCCATAGCACTCTGGTCATGAACTGTGAAAATGACCCGGGCAATCTATACAGAACGGCTGGGATCATGACCATCGCTTTAACGGACAAACAACCAAACATATCATCAATCATAAAATGAACGTGAGGCAGTAACAGACACAGTAGTGATACAATGTCACTGCCAACAAGAATACTACAAAGAAAAAGATAGTAATATACAGCAAGATTTAAGACAAACACTTTTTTTCCCTTCTAATTTTCGCTCCTCTCATTTTTAAAATTATAGCATATAAACCTGGAGATGGAAAGTAAAATGCATGATTTTGTGGGAATAGAAAGTTAAAACCATTCTTCTCCGTGGAGCTAGATAAGTTTTATGCCATACTGTGAAAGACTAGAACCAAAGGAATAACATTTCCATGAAAGTTGGATGGGACCCTCCTCCAAGCCAAATAAGAGTCTGGATTATGGAGTTTAGTCTTTTTTTTTTTTTTTTTGCCATACTATGGTTTTAATTTCATCACCATAAACAAGACAGACTTTCAATCTGTGCTATTAAAAACACAAGCTTTTTTTGTGGATTGACTGTGGACATCTTGATTAAAAACATATCATTGACGACTGAATGGATCTTGATGTGATTAAACCTTTCATTTTAATTTAATTGCTTTAATGAGTGGCAACACTCAGGCCTCACAGCAAGAAGGTGCGGGTTTGATCCCCGGGTCACCCGGGCCTTTCTGTGTGGAGTTTGCATGTTCCTTCCCGTGTCTGGATGGGTTTCCTCCGGGTGCTCCGGTTTCCCCCATCAACCCAAAACATGCCCGCACCCCTATGAACTAACATCAAGGACCATGTTGTCCACCCTCCTGTGGGCTCACCACCTGCAGAGGGGTTCATAGGGGGTCAGGTGCTATGAGGATTGGGCAGTAAAGTGCCCCCGCGACCCAGCCGGATTAAGCGGGAGAAGATGGATGGATGGATGGATGGATGCTTTAATAAAATTGTATTGATTAATAGTACTGCCCGATACTGATTTCAGTACTAGAGCTTAACGCATCTGCTGATACTAGTGTAGAGACTATAAACAGTATTTATTTCTTTTAAACAAACAGTAAAATAAGACAAATCTGTTCCAAATGTGATATGCAGCTGTTATTTATCCCTTGAGCAATGACAGAACAACTTTCTATGAATAAAAATCAAACATTCTGACACTTTCTATGCCAACTATGACCAGTAAATAATCTTTACATGAGTGCATCAGTTTATATGCCCAATCCAAAGACTGTATAAAGGAGTGGAGAGTGTGATGTCACTCATAGCGTTCATCTCCAATCAAATGAAACTTGATGAGGGGCAGTTGTAGGGGCAAATTTGGAGCCAAGTTTCATATGTGGAATTCTGACCATGAGTAGCAGTGGTTTAGCAGTGAAAGGGCTCTTAGCAATGCTGTCAATCACACCTGCTGCTAACACTAGCAGGCGTGACCTCTGGGAAAGAAGGCACCTGATTTGTCTGTTATTAATGATCTACTTAATTTATGGACAAAATAGCCAAATAAAAACACCAGGACCATGTAGAGTGGATTAATATAAACATTTTGAGACCAAAATGAGGAGTCTGACAGCAGCAGTTACAGAGAGGTGATGGTTTTTCAATAAGTGAATTGAAGCCAGAGTTGATGGAGCCAAAACCATGCTCATGCTCACTTCGTAACTGGAATGTGGCTACAATCTATATATTTGGAAGCAAATATTGGGTTGGTACATTTTTCAGTATCAGCACCATGGTAGACTTGTTTAAATCCTTAAACAGATTGGTTGCAAACTATCTGCAAATCAAACCCAGGACCTTGTTATGAGACGCCAGTGCCAACCACACCAGGCCTCCCTAGGGGGGAGTTACCCTTATCATAGGGCGCTTGCACATTTTTCTTTTCCACACTACAGATCTTGTAACTGGCAGGTCTGTGAGGCCAGACAGCACCTGTGGAAAACACTGCTGTCTGTCTCTGGCCTGTTTTAGCAGCACGGCCACAAATGACTGCAGCACATCCCTCACAGTCAAGAGTTTGCTTTGACCACTGGCCACAAGGGAAGATTCTACTCTCCCTTTGGAAAATAATGAGAATGCAAATAGTAAGGACATAATTATGTCCAAAACTCATGGTATAGGATTAGCACACTATTCCCTCACAGTGCAATATTTAGGATTAACATATGATTAGTTTGTTGTGCTGCTACAGCAAAACAGTGCATTTAGGCATGAGCTTGCATTTCAATATATGCAATTTTCAAGCCTTTGGACAATTAAAAAAATACAATATTCTGCTTAGAATTGTATTAAACTAAAACATGCACAATAGAGGCAAAATCCTCCAACTAGGTTGTCCTGACCAAGCTGAGCTCAGGATCATGGAGATGGATACCCAGGAGCTGCACTGTGGCACCCGACAGTCAATGGCATTGAATGATGGGTGCAGGTTTTCTCTTTTTAACTCTTAACTTTTTTTGTTATGGCCTCGGAAATGTCCACATTTGTTCAGGCATCACTTAAAACTCATGGAGTTGATACGAAACGTTGATACGATAAATGTAAAATGTGCAGTCTGTTAAGTGGCTCTCCGAAAGTCTTTGGCTTTGAATGAAAATCTTAAAGATAAACCAGAACAATGGCGAGCACCAGAAAGAAAGCTTTGTGGTTTTTGCCCCTGATCCCAGTGGGGGAGTGTGACGTGGAGCAGAGCAGAATGCGTCATTACCCTAAACCACGTGTATGTTTAGAGGCGGCCTCTCCAAATATACAGAGCTTTATCTTTGTCTTTACATCTGAGGCTGGGTCTCACACTTGCAGCCAGGCTCAACAGCCGCTGGGCCAAATGGGGTCAAATGGGGACATAGAGGAGCAGCAACTATGCTGCCCTTGGTTTGTTTGATTATTAGTATTGCCGATTGGCAGAAATTGTGTTGATTTAAGTACAATATAATAAAGGTGAACTGTGTGACATTATTGCAGTGTTATACAGTGTATTGTTAATTAAAACACAATCTAGTGCAACTTTAAACTAACAACAATAACAAAACTATAAAAATGTGAATAGATTTGTGATGATTCTGTCTTATCTTATGCCTAGGATAGGTTAGTGAAAATTAGGCAACTACTTTCCATTGTACTCTACTTTATTCAACAGCATGTTCCCAGCACCTAAAATGTGGAAATACATAGAAATTGTTTTCATAAGTAAAATTATAACATTATAAGATAAAAAGGTAGTTTGGCATAATTTGGGCCATTTAGCTGAAATAACAGCCACATTGTGTGAGCAAAACATTAATGTTAAGCCATGCCTACTGTCTAATATGGCAATACTGCAGCCGTATTTAACTATGAAATAATCGCACTGTAAAATTACCCTGAGGCTTAAATGTGTTTAACACGATAGTGCTGACTCATAAAGGGAGAGAGACAGGTAGGTGGAGCAGGAGGGGTCAGGCCTGGCTGTACTCGCACAATCATGATGAACGAGGGAGCGGTATACGTGTGGAGACTGTTAAAACCCTTTGACTGGGTTTTCTCATATCTCCTCTGCCCTCGTGTTACTGTTTAGAGACAGGCTGGTTCTTTGCTTTCAGACCTACAGTATATGTGCAGAGTCAGCTGCAGGACAGGCCACTGCAGGACACTGGAGAATACAGGTGTTTAAAGAAGGCCAAAGGTTTAACACATTGTTAATAGGGCTTTGGGAAAAACATCTAATTGCACTATTTCTGACATTAGAGCTGTGAAGATTTGCAATTTACATTTTTAATAACAGTATTCTGTTCAAAGCTCACGTTTTAATCATGGCTAGAAGAAGTGACAAAACTGATGAACTGTCAAATCCATACAAGAATCACATTTCAGAATGTTTGTTTAGATCTAACCTACAGAGAAAGCTGTTATTTTATGCAGAATAAGATAGATTAATTTGTTTGTGGGAAAAGTTATAGTACTTTAAATTTGCCAAGTGTGTCCATTCAAAGTGCAATTTTGACAATATTATGATTAATCTTGCAGCTCTAATGGTAAACACTGTAAGGTTGCCTTACACACACTGAAGCATCAAAGTGTAAATGTGAATAGATGTCTGTTTACTTGTTCAGTTTATAACAGGATACACATTTGTGAGAAAATATGTGATTCATTTTAAAGTTTTCTACACAGAACTAGTCCAGTTCCCCATGTTTAGACATGACTGTACACAAGTGAGGGCTGAACTGTTGCATGCTAAACATGCATTAGCTTATCACAGCAGATCAAAGCCCCAGGATCATTTCCAGTGCAGTCGCACAGTAACAGTGGCAGGGCTGACAGGGGGAGCAGTCTGTCTCATTGTAAACTGTGGGGACCTGCCTTTCCTGAACACATTAAAGGTTCTCAAGCATCACAAAGAGAATATCACACTGCTCTATACTGATGAGAGGACTGAACTAGTTTAGAATTAGAGGTGGCAACAGTAAGTGTGCAATATTAGATGTATTATTTACTTGGGTGGTAGAACATTTGTCCACTGATCCAAAGGTTGGTGGTTTAAATCCTGCTCTCAACGTCACTGGTTGAGAGGTCAGATCCACTGACCCATAGGTTGGCGGTGCAATTCCACCTCCCAGAGATGAATGTGTCCATGGGCAAGACACTTAACCCACCTCAGTGTCAGCGTACACTGGTGTACGAATGTGTGTGTGAATGGGTGAGTGGTTCCTTGATGTAAAGAGCTTTGAGTGCCTTCAATTCGGAAAAGCGGTATATTAAAATGTGACCATTGGCCATTTACAAAATAAAAATGCAGAAAGCGAAGCTGCTTCTATACCTTCTTAGGACTGATATGGGTCTTATGGAACTACAGCTCCAGTGTGCAAATCTGTAATAATAAAAACAAGTGATTTTAATTAATCCAGTTTTGTAATATACATTTAGTAACAAGAAAAGTAAAGTAAAAGATCTCATGTACCTAAAAACTAATTCTAAATTATAATGTATGATCTGGTTACAAAACACAGGCCTGTTACTACAACACATTTTGAAGTATGGGAAGTGTAAAATAAACACACTTCATGCCACTGACGATATAACCGCTAAGCAGGGTAAGTCCAAGAAACCATTTTTGTACCATCTCATAAAACATAAGCTACTACAATAAATAAAAAAATCTGAAACTGAGTCATATATGTTAATTAATCCACACCCCAACAGCTCAAATATTAAAAGGATGACAAAAAAAAAAATCAAGCAAATCTTCCGTACTAGAGAAGTGAAGCTACATTTTATAATATTCAGATCCCAAAATATATTTCAACATTCACTTAACAGAACTGACTGTATTATTTGATTATAGAGCTCTCTGCAAGAAATAGGAACTGAAATTAACTTGCCATGTGGCAGAGTGACCCAGTTAACCTAATGCTCATACTGTATATGGGTGATGTACAGACATCGTGGCAGGAGAGGAAGGAGTGGTCCGAGTAGTGGTGCATTCAATGAGAGTGATCTGGTATTTTTACAGCTTAATGTCACGTTTCAGATGAAAGTGCTGACGTTAGATTTGGGATTGGCTGGTTTACCATTTACCATAAACACTGGTGCCATGCCTCAGCTCCACTTGGCACATCCTAGACAATTTGGTTCACTGCACAGAACTCTGTTGCGGCTAATAAAATGTTGATTAAAAGCTTACATTTTTGTCATCTGGTTCAAGTTTCACCACAATCACTGACTCTTGGTCTATACACACAGGCAGAGTATCAGAGTTCTCACACAGGGGAACACCAACTCCACCCGCTAATTATACTACAACATGGGGTCGCTAAGGTTAACTTCCCATGGTAAGAGGAAACCAAGATGGCCTACTGTCTCCCACACAATGGAGTTTACATGCACAGCAAAATCTGATTATGTAATTTCTTGAGTTTAAAATGACTGAAGTGACATGTAGACTATTAATTCTGATGTGAGTAATCGAGGGACCACAATCAGAAAGAAATAAGATGATTTTGCTGTTTATATGTCATTTTGATCATCTTTTAGCTCACAAAATCTGATAACAATGCATGTAACCACAGCCAATGTTTCACCCGCTAACACAAAGGCCATAGAGTCGAATGTACCTGGATCTGTATTATTTGTATATTTGCTTTTTCCATTATGCCAATAAGAATATTTTAACAATATTACAAATACAGCACAAAACATGAATCTTTCTCTAAAATGACAAAAATGAAGACATATCACCAGTGCCCTTCTTTGGAAGATTATTCTCGAATTTAGTTTCATTCTTATCGTTTAATCAGATTTTTTGATTTGTTTGTATTATAGACCTCAATATTATATACTCAAGATTAAACTTTGATGTTTCTACTACACTTAACAGTAGCTCCATCAGACTGATGTTGATGTTCAGCTCAATTATTGGATTTATATTAAGCCTTGACTGAATTATACTGTAACAGCCTCACAACAGCCAACACTAGGGATGCACCGATACTGACACTGGTATCATCCATCCATCTTCTTCCGCTTTATCCGACTGGGTCGTGGGGGCAGCAGTTTGCCTCCCAGTCCTCTGCACACCTGACCCCTACAAACCCCTCTGCGGGTGGTGAGCCCACAGGAGGACATTGGTATCAAAGATCTTTAATTTCATTAAATTGGATATATTAAGACTATTTACAGGCTTTTGTTTGAACTTTCATTCATACAAAGTTGTTCAGTAGTTATGTGAGGGATAAGGATCTCTTGTGTAATAAGTTAACTATTTTAAGTAAATAAGTGCCATTTTCTATCCTTATACTGGTATTGGTTAATATCAGGTATCAGAAGTAAAAAAGTTAAGTTGGTGCATCCTTATTCTACAGCACCATTTGCTCCTTTACTCCATCAATGACTCAGACTTTCAGTAGCTTCACAACCAACCTGAGCTCAGCCAAGCAAAAGAAACATGTCCCAGTAATATAATGCAACGGTAACTGCATTATATTACCGACCCAGGAATGGTAGCATGATTTTATGCACTGTTTATGGAGTGCAAAAATATAGTTTTACTTGGCATTTCATTTGTCGTATTATAGCTCATATGAAACACTGGTCCTTCATAGGGAGTATCTGAATTGCGGCACTAGCCACTCAAGGTTTTCTCAATGTATCTTTAGCTGTGGCCAGAATCAACCAAAGACATTTATCCCACTCATGAGATAACTGCTATTCGTGACTTGAGCACGTTTGGGTCTGACAAAATAAGCAGCTTTAGACGTCCTTATCACTAAGAATGGTTCAGTGATAACTCCTCACGGGCCCCCGAAATAAAGTCACACCAAAACCAATGAGTGCCTTCAGGGATCTTGGTTTGCTATACTGGACTCTCATGTCCTCGCCTCTCACTTTTACTAAGGAGGAGCATGCACGTGTGTGAATGTTTGAATGTGTCCACACACTGGGTACACGTACAAATGAATGAACTTATCAGACAAGCAAATAGTTAGATCTGATTTTTCATGTGTGCTTACCGTACATGCCCAAGAGAATCTTATCATCAAAAGCTGGTAACATGTATCAGTTAATCAAATGGATTTTCAGAGTAACTGTTGTACAATTTAGTCAGTTTGTCTCTGCTCGATTAGGCTGCACTACTTTCCTTGTCAAAACCAACATAGGTCTGCATAATCAAAGAAAATAGATGATTATATCACATGACATTTCAACCTGGTAACTCTAAAAATCAGATAACAGCTGGGCAGTAGAAGGAGCCAAAATGTGATGACTTATGATAATATATATATATGGAGGAAAATTTATATTGACCCAATTAAATCTAATCTACTATTATCAAAGTTCAGAATTCATAATTTTGGTTAGTTTTGATTCTCTGCTGCCATACCTTTCTCTGGGGCACACAGAAAATCTCTTAAGTGTATCCTGGTTAGCCATTAGCAGATGCAAGTAGTATTTTATGCAAACAAACCATATACTACATAATAATAATAATAATAATCTATATTTGTGTAGTGGAGAGCAATGGAGTAACTAAGTGTTGGAATCTGGTTTGGCTCTCAGCCGCCTGTCTGGCTACACCCGCATGGGGCATACGTTGTGTTAACGTGCAGTCACAGTTGTGGTGAAGCTTTTTATAGAAGAGACTGTTTAAAAAAGTGAGTAATGCACTGAGATGAAAGTCTGTTGTTTCTCTGCTACGCTGGCAACCGTCTGGACGGTGTCATATTATATGTTTACATGTATACAATATTTTCTGTACAATTGGGATCATACAAAAACTTACAAGTGCAACGTTCACAATGGGTCTAATTCTATGAGTAGATACACCAGAATTTAGGACGATTTCACTGTAAATTCCCATAATGAAGTAAAAAGCACAAGCCTTCAGATGTAATGGTCCTGCATCCGGCCTGACGGCACACCCTTACAGAGCGGCAGGTACAGGCGGTGCTCAAACTACACCCAGAATAAACGGCATTATTATACATCATGAAATAGAGCCATTATGCCACTTACTCTGTTTTGATTGGGATAATAAGATCTAAAAAGCCATTAGCTGCACCAAAATAAATCTGAAAATGAGAGTTAAATTTGATTTCATAAGCAAGAAATCTGTTCTCTGTATATTTATATCATCAAACAACTCAGGCCCCAAATCAAAGGCAATAACTGAAGAATCAGAGCAGACCTGTTTGAACTGGACCCCAGCTGTATCGTGCATACAAGTGCTTATGAAATAAACATTTTTAAATCCTAGTGTAAGAGTGATACCTTAAACACAAACAGTGAGGAGAATTACTGACAAGACTTACTTTTGAGTCAGGTTTCAACTGCAGAACTTTGCAGGCCTCCAAGGTAAATAGCCTGAGATATAAATGACCTTTAGCTGTGACACAAACAAAAGTATCTCAAAAAATATAATTTGCAGTGCACCATAATTCCGTATGAATGAGATGAACCTGTCAAGGAAGACAAGATGGCTGCAGTAAATTTTGGGTTGTTTTCGTTTCTCAGGTCGGTCAAGCTTCTAACCTTTTCCAAAGGCACCCTATAATTGCATCAAGGAGGTCCATTCATAAAACTCCAAATGGCTCTTAGTGGCGAATTCGGTTTATTAAAATACTCAGTCTATGCCAGTGTCATTTCCCTGCTTTAGGACACTATGTTTAGCCTGCTTTCCCGCTTCAGGCACAAAAACATGTAATTACTTTTGTCAACTACTTCTCACATAGTTGTCACATCAAGAGCATGATTTTAATGATAACACACACTCAATAGTTAGCAAGAACTCTTGTCATAGCAATCTGCAAACAACAAGAAACTGGGAAAAAGTTACACTGAAATAGTAAATGACTATCTCTTTACAAAAGAAAAAAACAAAAAAAACTGTCAGACAGTTTGAAAAGGCACCAAAACATGATGGAGAAAACAGCGCTGGCTTCCTTCCCTGCAGTTAATTAAAGCCACAGGGCACTGACTCATGTCTGGGGCGTCCTAATAATGTGGGGCCCAAAACAATGTTTAGAGCGGACCCTTCCTAGAGACACCCTGCCCAGCATAGAGAGGGGAGACTGAAGACCTCTAATATATGTTTACGAATCGACACACAGCACTTTCAGCTCAATACAAAGTGCTGCTCATCCCTCACACTATGTCTGTTGATGTAACATCAGTCTTAATACACACATGCTTAGGAGGCAATAGCACAAGTGTCCTCTGCACAGAGGCACTCATCTGCAACAGGCCAAACACAGCCAGGCCTGAGGAAGTCCGGGCTTTTCCAAATGACATACTGCACTGACCACTGCAGCCCTTTATACACCCAGCGTCACTTTGTGGCACAGCTTGGATCTGGCATTCTGTGCACATTGTGCTATCTCCAATCCACACAACCGTCCACAAATTTAAACATCATGATAACATCATATAAATTAAATGCTTTCTTAAAGCAATGACTGCAGACAGTAACAATTTGTTGCAACAATACAAAATACTAATGAGACCAAAGAAAGCATAGCTTACATCAAAACTGGTGTTCCCAGAATGAATTATCTTAGACTAATGTGTAGTCTGCAAGCACAAGCTAAGAGTAGTAATGTCTAACACAGCACATTTCAATTAACTAATTATGTGACCTCAAATAAGTGAATCTGCTGTACACATGCACATGATTCTATTTCCAACCATCACACACCATGAGTTTCCCTTCATCAGGAGGCCAAGCCACTCCACTGTAATACTGCCCAAAGGTTGTTTGACTCTGTTTCCTTTTATGCTTGTGGTTATTTTGTTTATTGGTACATGCAAACACCTCTCTGCTTAGACTGACCAAAGCCAAACATCACCATCAGAAGGAAGGTCCAAGCTTACTCCCCAATGAACATGGAGAGATTACTGTGCCAAGAAATATTCAATCCATAACATCATAGTGTTCTTCTCATGCACTCATACAGCAACCATAGGTCAAGGTGTACCTCACTCCTGCCCTCTAGTGTGTGACAGTCGCATTACATTTTCTCACAACAAAACCACAATCCCAACAAATCTCACAGCCAATGCATCAAAGGCAGCAAATGCAACAGAGTGAGACATCTCTCTGTGAGGAGAAACTGTGTTTGACTGGATAATTTAAAGTTTACAAACACAAACAATGCTTACTGAATGAGTGCACAGGCCAAAATTATAGATCAAACCGTTTCCATGGTCATGAAAACCTGGATGAAAATAGCAAACCTGGTGAATGTATTTCACCACAAGTGACAAAGTAGAGTAAAAATAAAGCCTGACACATAATCATTCTAAAATGAGAGAAAACATCCCGAAAAGGGTCTTCAATTATTGTGCGGTGCTTTCACAAACTTCATTTAAAAAAATTACAGCTTCAATACAACACTGAAAACAACACCTACAAATATTTATAGAAAATATAAGTAATATAATATAATAGGTATACATTTTGTCTGTGTAAAATAAACATAATAACAATGTGCCATGAAAATGCTGCCATTTTGGGCAAAATGTTTTACAGTTGCACAATTGTAATTTATTAACTGAATATTTAAAACAAATGTGGACCCAATGTGCTGCTGTCTTTTCTAAAAAATAATGTTAGCAATAGACACATTTACTACTTACTTTTTGTGGGCTACAGTTCAGCTCGACCAAACCATTGCAGTCATTGCAGTCACAACCTGGACTTTAGAAACTTGAATCTGAGGTCCAACTAAGCCATTTTATTGACAGGGGCATGGGATCTATGCAGTTTGAGGGCACCAAAGGCAAATTGTTCACTGTAATGGGATATGCTCTCAATAAAATAAAAATGCACATCTAATTCATTAGAAGGCCTTGCTTAGTTAAATGAAGATGGCTGTATTTTAAATAAAGACAAAAATCAGGTATGGCAACTTCAAACACAGGAGCAGGACTGTCACTCTGCAGTCAGGCCTCCTGAGGACATGGGCCCCATCATTAAAGATGACATCAGACTGGGAGGGCCCTTCACGTGCAGTGTGCAGCTCCATGCTGGGGCCTGGCACTGTATAAAAAGCCAGAGCCCAATGCCCTGAGAAGAGCAGCTGAGGCCCCACACTTTAAGGATATAAGAGCCTTGCCCGGACAGCAGCCTCCAGCCTGACCCTTTCTCTGAAGCCTAAACCGAAGGTAAGACTAACCTCTGCACTGACTGACACCTGCTGTACTCTGCATCACTGCAACATCTCACTAAGAACTGTATACTTACTAAGGTCTCAAGGACAGACAGTCGCCTGGGACCTGTATAAATGCAGTTTCGTTACAATGTTTTTATTTATTATTATTATTTTTTTTTTATTTATAATGCATTTTCTGCAGGTTTAGCTTCACAAAAATGGACCTGAGGGTAGCAAGCTTTCTCCTGGTCCTCTTGGCTGTGGCAGTGGCCACCCCAGACCGCTACTACCATGTGCCCAAGATGGCTAAGGCTCCATACCCTTCGAAGAGCCAGGCCCCTGTGAAGAGCCAATGTAAGTCCTATAAGGCTTTTTTCTTTTTTTTTTAAATTAATGCCATTTTTTTACACACACACAGACACACATTCATTATATATGTGATGACTAAAAATATTGTGAAGAAATAATAGAAAGAAATATTAAAATAAAAAACATATTGAAAAGCTTTGCAAAAAGCATCACTCATGCACTTCCATGAGGATTATTATCATTACAAATCATTTTCCATTATTACTGCTATTAGGCTGCACATACACGGACCATGCTACCTGCTTATTGCCTCTGGTTAAATTGCTGTGATGTGTGTGGAAATGAAGGGCTAGCCGTAAAACAGGGAGTTTTATTGTTAGCCCTTTCCCCATGACAGGAGGTGCTAAGCTATTACCACCCCTCAGTTTGTGGCACGCACATTTGGTGTTTTTCTTTCTTTACGTAAATACTGTAATGTGGTTTGCCTGCTTGTCTCCACATAAACACTATAAAAGCTTGGATTTGACAGAACTGGCCAACAGATGAAACCACATCACAGACACACCCTGTAACTGCTCCTTGTTTGTGCTGAAGTCCTTCCTGTGAGAAAAAAATAAAGCTACATTTTAAGAGGTCACTAAGTGTAACAGTGAACAGGAAGATGTCTCATAAGAGGTAATGTTTTAGAAAGCCATGAAATGGATGTGTGTGACAGTTGAGAGCAGGTGAAACCCAGTGTAAACAGGGTGCACGTGGTTGGGAGTAGTGAGCAGGCACCTCCTCTCTGTCACTGTGGTGAAAGACTCTGCCAGAGCAGCAGTCTGCCACACTGACTTTTGATGAGGTTTGGGCTCAGCCCCATGTGGCTTGCTAATGATAGCCCTGAGACAATGGTATACGCCTCACAGGCAATAAATCTGACATCAGAACTGACACCTGTGTTATCATTATAATGTCCTGTGGATACATATCCATAGATTTAGATGATCCATTGAATAAAATACAGTTTAAAAGATCACAGTGAACTCCATTACCTCCACATTTGAATTCACATAAAAGTTAAAAGTTAAAGTTAACAGACACAATGGCTCTTTAGAACATAATACAAATTGCACAAGAAAAACAAACAGGATATATTTGGTGAAACTGCAGTGAAAGTGATCGATATTAATGAGCACATGCATGTTTTCCAGCAGCTGAACAGGGACCTCAAGGTCCACCAGGGGAACCAGGCCCTATGGGCCCCCCAGGAGAACCTGGTAGGGATGGTGTTGGATATCCTGGACCTCAAGGCCCTCCTGGCCCTTCAGGCCCTCCTGGACACACTCAAGCTGGAAAACCTGGCACCCCCGGTGCCCCTGGCAAACCCGGAGCAACTGGTTATCCCGGTGAAAAAGGCGCCCCTGGAGCCACTGGATCAATGGGCCCAAGAGGAGCACCTGGAGCACCTGGAACACCGGGACCTGCTGGACTCTCATCTGTCGGCAAACCTGGTCCTGCTGGTATTCCAGGATCTATGGGACCAAGAGGTGAGCCTGGTCTTAAAGGACACACTGGTGTTCCTGGCCTTCCTGGTTCCAAGGGAGATAGAGGTTTCGGAGTTCCCGGTGCTCAGGGACCCTCTGGCCCAGTTGGGCCCATGGGCCCAGCAGGAATGCCTGGCAAACCAGGAGTAGGAAAACCCGGTTCCCCAGGATATCCAGGTGAGCCCGGTAAGGGTGGTGCACCTGGAAGGGATGGAGCCCCAGGCCCGATGGGTATGCCAGGACCCAAAGGTCACACTGGAGCTCCAGGCGCAGGATCACCAGGTAAACCAGGTCAGGATGGCAGCCCTGGTATGCCTGGAACAATGGGCCCTAAAGGTCCACAAGGTCCAGCTGGGCAGCCAGGCTCCCCTGGAATGCCAGGTGTTGGCAAAACTGGAGAGCCCGGAACCCCTGGCAGCAGAGGAGCCCCTGGTACCCCTGGAACCACAGGGCAGAAAGGAGAGCCCGGCCCTACTGGTTTTACTGGTCACCCAGGTGCTCCAGGTCCAATTGGCCCAGCCGGCCCACAAGGTGCAAGAGGATTCCAGGGTGAAGCAGGCCCACAAGGACCTAAAGGTGACATCGGAATGGTTGGAGCCCCTGGTCCCAGAGGAGCAAAGGGTGAACAAGGAGCTCAAGGATTCACTGGAAAGCCTGGTATCCCTGGTGCCGTAGGTCCTGCTGGAATCCCAGGTCACAATGGTGCTCAGGGGCCTAAAGGTGCACAGGGTCATACTGGTTCCCCAGGACAGCCAGGATCTAATGGTGCTCCTGGACCTAAAGGACACACAGGTGCCACAGGATCTCCTGGAAAACCTGGTGAGCCTGGAAGGCAAGGACATATGGGCCCAGTTGGTCCCTCTGGACCAGCCGGTCCTGCTGGATCTAAAGGGCACCCTGGACTTCCTGGACCTCCTGGTCCTGCTGGCATGACCGCTAAGGGTGTTTCCGGTCCTGAGGGTCCTCCAGGAATTCCTGGACCCAGAGGTCAGGATGGTCTCCCAGGACCTGTTGGTCGCCCCGGCCCTCCAGGACCCCCAGGAGAGGTCATTTACCACCATGAGAAAGCCATGCCCATCAAATCCCATGAGGTGGTCATGCCCCATGAGATGATGAAGGCCCCCATGTCTGCTTTCAGCGCAGTACTGACCCATGCTTATCCTGCAGCTCAGACCCCCATCCAGTTCAACCAGGTGCTGTACAATGGGGAGCAGCACTATGATGAGCACAGTGGGGTCTTCACCTGCCAGGTGGCTGGTCTATACTACTTCAGCTACCACATGCACGTGAATGGAGCCAACGCACTGGTGGCCCTCTACAAGAACGAAGAGCCCCAGGTGTTCACCTATGATGAGTACAACAAGGGCTTCCTGGACCAGATGTCAGGCAGCGCTGTGCTCATGTTGCAGCCTGGAGACCGCGTCTACGTTCAGGTGCCTGATGAGGAGAGCAATGGCATATTTGCCGCTGATAACGTTCACTGTGTTTTCTCTGGCTTCTTGATTGCGTCTACGTGATTTCACAAATTCATCAACACACCTCAAATATTTGATCTAATTGAACTGAAAGTAAATCAGTTTACAAACTGATGAGCCCAGAAACGGTTGTCATTTTCACAGATTTGCCTAAATTTCTTTTAATGCAACCTTAAAGCCAGGAAAAAGTTTTTAAATGTATGAAAAACAGTTCTATAATATACAGATTAAATGACCCCGTCACAGTTTACATGCTGGTCCTTAGAAGGAAGGAATAAGACTCAATAGAGATTTAAGATGGTGCTCTACAACTGCCTGTAACATTTACAGCCTCTGTTCTATGTGTGTATGTGTTGTTATGTTTGTTGTCTGAAAATTTAAATGTAATATACAGAAGAACATCTGTTCACATTCCAAAGCATTTGCACAACCACTGTGAGAAAATTTTTAAATGCATTTTACACTATGCCCTGTTTAATGAGTGCCTCTAAAAAGACCAAAAGAAACAATAAAGTTCGAGTTGAAAAAAAATAAGTCATGTTTTGTGTGTTTCTGTGTCTACTACAGAATAATGTAGTAGTGAGAAAGCAAATTGCAGAGGGTTTCACTGTTATGGCCAACAATGCATAATAGATGATAATTAGTTTTACTCCTTACTCTATTTGACTCTTCTACAACAGGTCAAGAACTGACATCTATGATGAGGCAGTACTCAAAATAGTGAAACTATGACAGGATAGTACTGAGCAGAATGAGCCATACCTTTAAAGGCAGAGGTGTTGTAGTTGTGGTCGATGGCAGCTATCATGTCTTTCCAAAAGTCAGCGTTCACCTCTTTTCCTTGCTGATTACAAAAACAAGAGATTTTAAGAAAAACATTTGATGAAAGTTACTAGACCCTGTTTGCATGCACAGCACATTTGACTTTCTCCATTTTTCTTTTCCTGCTTTTCCTGATGCTCAAAGTCACTTTACAATTTTGTGCATCATTCATTCACTCCATACTTGGTGGTGTTAAGCTACTATTGAGCAAAAGCTGCCAATCTGTGGCCCCTCCAGCCACCACCAACCACATTCATACCAGGCAATGTGGGTGAACTGCCTTGCCTAAGAACACAATGACTTTTAATACATACATATCTATAAATAACACTAATACCTTCTGAAACATGTCAAAAACTCTCCCACAAAGAAGAGCTCCGGGCAGGTCAAAGTAGTTGTCGTAGAAATAATATTTAGCTGTGACACAAAAGAGAATATTTGTGTTTAGAGCACAGAAGGGAGCAGGGGGTAATAGGTACAGTATGATGGGGCGTACCAGATCTGGTGAAGGACGTGCTGAGGCTCTCAAAGTGTTTCCACTCCCGTGAGGGGCCATAGTGCCGGAGCAGCTCCTCTGTGCTCAGGTCTTTGGTCCCACGTGTTGCTCTATGCCCATCAAAGAACAAGTTTATTTACTGTACTACACAGAAAGGAGAATGGTATGTTTCAAGAAATATGGATTGTTATGTAGCATTTTCTTTTATGTTCACATGTGGTGTTATATCTGTTTAATCACGCCATCTAGGTATGTTCCATAGTGGGTCAATGGGCATAATTAATCTATATGGTCTTATATTTGTTAGACTAAAACTTAAGATCATTCTTGTTAAAAAACGTTTATTTCTGTTCTGTGAATGTGACTTTTTCAGTATTGATACATGATCAAATGAGTATCTAGTTCAATACTAGTTTTAGTATTGTTTAGAATATGATTTTTGCTACTTTTGACAACCCTAGAGCTAACTTGAAGAAATTATGGCCACTTAAAACTTAACTGATGTTGCACTGGCTTAAAAAAGAGACATGCTGGTTTTATTTTTTACAAGCAAATATTGACTCTCATATCCAAAAATAAACAACTACATACCTTAACACTGTTCCATCTTCCGCCAGTTTCACAAGATTTCCATCTTCCAGATCCACCACAAGGCCTTTGAAACTGAGTAGACATCACATACTCAATACCACAGACAAACAGTAGCACATGCACTATACTGCTGCTGAATCAAGAACAGCAGCACCATAATATTTTAATACAAAAATGAACATTAAGTTCAGTGAAGTTAAAAGAAAAAAGTAAGTTACAGGAAATGTTGGGCTCTGTTAGGAAATAAAATCAGTGGAAAAGTGCAGCATTATAGTGATATTTATTTTCTTGTGTTTATCTAGTATTGCAATTATGATTTTTATGGACAGTGTACAGACCAGAAGTCCCAGGTGGCAGGGGTGAGCTCCAGCAGTTCCTTGTCATAGCCTTTGTGTTCTACCAGAAACCGGGTAAAGCTCTCGTAGATCAGCTGTCGAAAAAACAAACAGTAGAACCAGGTGCATGTCATTTGAATTAAAAGCATAAATATAAATAATAATGCATTTACATACATTTATATACTTTTTACTTTACACTCAATGTAAAGTAAAGCAGTAACGGAGAATTTTCATGCCATGCTGTATCAAGGACAATTTCAGCATGATCCTTGTTTACATGTATTTGCAAATAGCTTTATCGTTGTCCTATCCAGGTGATAATACTCCCTGCCCAACAACAGAAGCATTGACTGTCCCACACTACATATTCTCTTTGATGAATGCAGTGTAGATTCCAGGTAAACTGGTAACTTTTACTTCCCCAGTCCAAAATCCCTGCTTTGCACAATAGCAAAAAGAAAATGACATAAACAGTTAAAATTGCCCATTGGAGAAATCTTGCATGAATGAGATAAAACTAATTGTTGCAATAAACATGCAGCCTCAACATTAAATTTTGTCTTTACTGATTTCTAGCAGTCAGAGCTGCATGTCCCTGCTGTGACTGCAGTGAGCAGCCTTCCTTGCATTTTCAATGTCAATTCCAATGCAAAAAATGTGGGGAAGTAAAAATCCTAAAGCCTAGAGCCTAAAATGTGATTAACTACTGGAATGGCACAAAGGTAAGAAAATTGACCAGTTTTGTGTAACTCCAAAATAAGCACATACAACTGCAATAAAGTAGGTAATAATGGGTTACACAAATGCAATAAACTATGTAACAATAGTTTATTCAAATGCAACAAACTATGTAACAATATCTTATTCAAATGCAACAAACGATGTAACAATAGCTTATTCAAATGCAACAAACTATGTAACAATAGCTTATACAAATTCCATAAATAAACTATAGTGACATTACCTGCAAAAGAGAATATTACAGTAGTCCTGGTGCATATGCCTTCTAGTGAACACATTTGTGCAAGACTTTGATTTGCATAAATTTGACACACCTCATACTAACCCCGGTCAGCTATTACATTTGGATACAAAGCAAACAGCGTGTGCATCATGCGTAAATCAATACCTTCAGGCTGCGATACAATCACAAATTCCAGCCCTCGTTACAGTAGCCTGAACACTGTACACTACGCCACTGACACTGGGAAGTGTTGGGCCTTTCAGGCAGTCCCCAGAATCACGAATTGACACCCCAGCATCTCCTGCCTATAGACAATATCCTCGATCACTGTGCACTGCCGGACACGGACCCCGGCTGCTCGTCGTGATGCTGCCGCGATCCAGATGTGAGGATCCGCTGGTTTGTTGTCCACACACACACACGCGCGCGCACACACACACACATACATACACATGCACACACATACATACACATAGACACGCACACGCCCCCTGCACATCCCACTCACCCTGGACGTCTCCTTCAGATGGTACCGGCACAACGTGTGGTCCAGGTCGAAGCCGATCACGTCGCAGTCGGAGAGGCAGAAATAGTCGCCCATGATCGCAGACGAGGCAGTCTAATAACGCACATGCACCCAGCACCACCGCGCTGTCAATGTCACAGCTGACGGAGCGCTGCGGTCAGAGCCTGTATTGCCCGGCCAACGCTCACTCTCTCTGGGGCTGGGGGCTGCGGGGTGATGGATTAGTGCAGGTTAGTGCGGTAAACCAAAACGAAAGCCCCATAAGACGGACGCACCAGCAAAACGCATGTGCGGTATGTCAGTGCGCGCCACTGGAGAGCGCGGCAGAGGCACTGCCGTGCTTCCGGGTGTGAGACCGTAATGTGTGATGTAAGTGAGCACATGGCATCCGAGCGCAACTTGATATGAAACGTACAGTAGACATGAGAGCCCAGGTTATAAACAGTGTACAGCATGTGCACAGTGCAGTCAGTTTAGGGCAAACCATTTTGAAATAGATAGACAAAGATTCCTGTAATTGCTTGACAATGGTAAAACAAATAACAATAACAAAAATAATAGCCTGTCCATGGGTGCAGTTTTAGTTGTGGTAATTTAATTAGGCCAACATTTGGTTATTAACAGCCTATAAGAGGCATATCCAAACTATGGCCCAGGGGCCAAATGTGGCCCTCAGACCAATTATTTTGGCCCTCTAGCTTCCAGGTGACTTGGCCCATACTACCGAAAGTAGTACTTTTTACTGCATGTTTTGGAAATTTACGTTGATCAAGCAAATGTAGTGTGTCCTTTTGAGGGTCTAAGCATGAACAAAGGTCTGGAGGGTCATTCAAACCTGTTATAAATGCACATATTTGAATTACTCACTGTTTTGACCACCAGTCCATGACCCTCGATCGGCCCTCACGCTGGTCTGTGTTTTAATATTTGGCCCTCAATGAAAAAAAGTTTGGACACCCCTGGCCTATAGCCTACGCGTGGCGCATCAAGCCGTGTCTTATGTCCTGAAACATCGTGACTGTTCTGATTCTGATTCTGATGTTTATGATTATGAGTATTATTATTATTACTATTATTATTATTATTATTATTTTATTTTATTATTATTATTATTATTATTATTATTATTATTATTATTTTATTTTTTATTTTTTATTTTTTATTTTTTATTTTTTATTTTTTATTTTTTGCCTTTATCGGATTTCCTTTTGAAATGGTAAATCATACTGGTATAGACGGCATCAACTTGTCTGTTTTAGCCTATAGTGGACACACACAAATTAAACTTAGACCTTGCCAATTTATGCATAGCTACAATAGGATCGTAAAGTTCCACAATGAGCTCATATACAGTACAGTGTACAGTATTGCAATGTGGCCGGGTGTTCACCAGGTGACGCTGTTTCACACAAAGTGGCGCGCGGCGTTTCTGTTCCTCATTCCTGGCAGGTGCAGCTGATTGGCCCAGGTGTTTGGGCTTCACCTGGCCCGGGGCCCGGCGCAATCACACAAGGAAACAGTTCATATGAAACTGGCGCACGCATGAACCGCACCGTGACTGCGCAGAATTGACTGCTTTGATTTCCTCACAATGATCTGCTCTGATTAAGTTTTACCATGGAGCTCCAGAAAAGGTTATCTGCATGCTGGGATCGCATTCTCTCGTGTTTTAGAAAACCTGAACAGTCCCAGACGGATGGACCCAAAAAGAATGACAAAACTACTTTTTTCACCGATCCCCGCATGGACGAGGGCTCAAAGGCCAACCCGAGACCGCACAACCCGACTGTCCCGCAACCCAGGGCCCCGGTGCCTTCACGAAACCAGTACATAGCCCTCTACGACTACTCGGCCCGAACGGCAGATGACCTGAGTTTTAACACCGGGGATAAACTCGAAGCGCTCAACAAAGACGCAGGGGAATGGTGGTTCGCCAAAGCTCTCACCGGGATCTCGACCAATAAAACAGGCTACATTCCTGCCAATTATGTGGCCCCTGTGGAGAGCATCGACGCAGAACCGTGAGTAGCCTGTGTGCCTATGGCTGTGTCTTCTACAAACACTTGCCTGTGTTTAAAATCCACAAATGTCCCTTGTAACAAACAACAACAAAATTATCATGGAAGTTCTTACTTTGGTATAAGACTACATATTTTGCTTCGATAACTACTTTACTAATAAGCTTTAAAGAATTTTAAATGGTATGTTTTTTCCTGCATGTTATGTTTTGCTTTTCACATCTGTGCTATTGGGCCTATGAGTTTGGGAGATGCCCTGCCAAACACTCCCCAGTTGAAACCCGGATTCACAAATGGGCCTAAAACGCCCGAGGAATAATAATCCCTTAGTTGACAGTGTTGTGACTGCCAAGATGAGCCTGGTTAATAATTGCCTCAAACCAGGAAATGTCTTTCTAGGTTAATAATTCCCACAAGAAATGTGTGTGTGTGTGTGTGTGTGTGTGTCAGATTTTTACCACCTATCTCACCACAAGCTTTAGGCCTGATTGCTAAATGCAACTCTTGACTGGAAAGCACATGAGAAATACTTCCGTGTTGAGCGAAGTAATTAGTAATGTAGTCCCATGGGTTTCCCGTGGCATTACTCTAGTCTGAAGGGCAGGTAAAATAAGGTAATATAGACTTACTATATAATAATATAGTCATTATTGTATACTTATTATGAATTTATTATGTATAATCTGTGGTGAAAGTAATGCACATGACCCAAATGTATGAAGAACCTTATGGATTAGTTTTAGATGAGATAAAAGAAAGGGATACACATGCCAATATTTCAAAATACTCTTCTTCTCTGGATTTTAAATATACCTATAGCTTGTATTGCTTTTCATTTCCTTATTGTATATTCATTGGTGAATATCATACACACCACATTAAACATATATATGTTTATATATCTCTCTAAAACATCATCCTGGTGTGCTACCAAAAATGTTTCAACTGGTTTAACAGGTACTCATCTATTGAATCTAGAAAGCAGAATAGTTTTAATTTTGACTTTTAAAATATGTAAATAATAAGTATTGTATAGCATGTTTGACTATATTCACTAAATGTACTACAAAAAGCTCTAGAGTTCTTTCCATATGTAGTTATGCACTTTGCATTGCAGTGAATTGAACAAGGTATTTATGTCACTGTTCAGGTTAAGTCATATGACACACCGAATGTTACTTGCTCACCCTGTTCTGGTCATTCCTCAGCTTTTCCTGTTGCTATATAAATACCTCCTGTCAACTACTTGTTCAAGTTTCGGTAGTTTCCTGATTGTGATGTAAATTGCTTCCTCTGGGTGCTCTGTCACTGGCAAACTTTAACTCTCAGTAACTCAGCCAGGACTGTGTCCCGGCAGCAGCTCCCATCACTTTTGGGAAACTGTATAGGTGACCTGTTTTTACACCGGAGGCGGAGGAGATAATCTAATCACACATCTATCCAGGAACTCAAGCAAAACTATTCTGCTCTTTTCTGTGGGTAAATGACAGGCTGTCATGAGGGCTGTACCTGTGAGGGAGAAGTGGTATAATGAGACTTTGAACCTCTGAACATAACACTAAACTCTCATTGTAGCTTTTGATTAAACTGTATTTATCTACTTGGGGAATTGCCAGGTTACAGTAGCTAATTTTAGAAACACAGTAGGCCTATACTTGAAATGGCAGCAGAAAATATTTGAAAATAAAAATATCAGCCAAAAGTTCACAATTTTAATGCAGTTGAGTTGTGAGAGGTATTTTGAAAAGAAATAAATGATAAATTGCTATGAAACACAGCAAAGTTGTGAGAACAAAATGTTTTCAGAATGAAACAAACAAAAAAAAACAAACAGAAGTTTTGTTAAAGAAAGTTTAACAGAAGCTGATTGATTGATTTGATTTTTGATTGAACAAAGTGATATGAACGTTGCTCAGTAGCCTCGCAGATAGAGGACTATGGAATTATGGAAAATATTGTACTGTAACACTGTATAATTTAATGCAAAACAGTCACCCATATTCACAGGAGATAGTTTTGGTCAAAGTAGCTCTGGTTCTGCTTTGCAGCTGGTACTTTCCGGACACCAAGAGGCTGGATGCAGAGAAGATGCTTCTAGCTGAAGGCAACAGTCAAGGAGCCTTCCTCATCCGCAATTGTGAGAGTCAGAAAGGGGAGCTGTCCCTCTCAGGTAAGTCCACTGCAGCTTCATCTGACCCCTGGAATCTGTGGAGCTGTATTTAGTCCTGTGATTTAGTTCTTCAAGCCTTCTGTTCTTGATCAACACATTCCTCAGAGATGCATGAAACAAGCTTGAAAATAGTTGGTTATTCCACCCTTTCAGGTTTGTCTTGTGTAGGAGATCAGATCTACAAAATTCCAGGAATGAGTGCAGATACATTTCTAAATGGAATATATTGCAAATAGACTTTGAGCTCATGATTCCCCCCCTTCCCCCCCGGCGGCACGGAGGCTGAGTGGCAACACTCAGGCCTCTTAGCAAGAAGGTTGTGGGTTCGATCCCCGGGTCGCCCGGGCCTTTCTGTGTGGAGTTTGCATGTTCTCCCCGTGTCTGGATGGGTTTCCTCCGGGTACTCCGGTTTCCCCTATCAACCCAAAACATGCTCGGACCCCTATGAACTAACATCAAGGACCATGTTGTCCACCCTCCTGTGGGCTCACCACCTGCAGAGGGGTTCATGGGGGGGGTCAGGTGCTATGAGTATTGGGCAGCACGCTGCCCCCGCGACCCAGCCGGATTAAGCGGGAGAAGATGGATGGATGGATGGATTTTTTTCCCAACACTGTGACAAATGTGTTCCAGTACATCAGTCTTACTGTTGTTTGATAAGTACTATAGTAGTCATAAAGGCCAGATAACACCAGCTGACCTCTGGTCTCACTTGTGCTTTCCATTGCCATGTTCTTTTAATTGTCCTCTTATGTCATAGAGTTTCTAACTATCCTCAGCTTAAAAATGCATGAAAAACAAAAACCTGGCCACAAAATGTCCTTGTATCAATGATTTATCGAATCACAAACTGAAAAGTAATCCTGTTTTCCAGGGAAGTAGTAGGTGATGCTTGCTCCATAATCTCCTAATGTCTCATGTTCTGGATCTTTTGTAGTGCTGGACCATGGACGTGTGAAGCACTACAAACTGAGAAAACTAGAGAATGGTAATTATTTTGTGTCCCGGACCAAATCCTTTGAAACCCTAAAGGAGCTAGTGGAGTGGTACACTCTGCAGGCTGATGGCCTGTGTGTTCGTCTGGGAGAGCCATGCAAAAAGGTCTGCATTGAACAAATTCAGTATAAAATGTGAAATGAAATGTGTGATGTTGTATTCCATTGAACTGTTGTGGTATGTTCAGTTGGAGGCTCCTACGACATATGGTTTGTCATACAACACAGTGGACACATGGGAGATCCCGCGCAGCTCCATAAAGCTGGGGAGGAAGCTGGGAGCAGGACAGTTTGGAGAGGTGTACGAGGGCCTTTGGAACGACACGACCGCCGTGGCTGTCAAGACCCTTAAACCTGGTAAACTGGCTTTTCATTTGTTTATAAATTACTTTATATTAGAATACACACACACACAAAAATACACATTTGGCAAATGATAAAGGTAGAGATTGCACAATGATCCAACTAAGAGAACGTGTCATACACAACATGGCCACAAAATCAGTTATACAGGGTGGTGTTAATAAATTCTGACCCTCATAAATTCATTGTAATTATGTGGGAAACATTGGTACAAACATGGGGTGGTAAACTAGTGAGTCATTTATGGCATGAAAGCTTTTATACTTTTAACTGGATCGGTGTTTTGAAGTCTTCTGAAGAACTTATTCCCACTGGCAGTGTTTAGGATTGTACATTTTGACTTTTGACCACTATTGTCAATGGTGCACCTTGGTCTGTTAAATACACTTTGTTAGCCGGAGATTAATAAGTAGAGTACAGGTCTCTAGAATTTATGAGAGAGGTTTATAGATTTCACATGTCAAAAATGCACAATGCAATTACGTTCTGTGCACTTTGTCAGCTTTATTGTTGTGTACACAGTGGTGTTCTCCTGTGTCTGCTGATAGGCTCCATGGACCCCGGAGATTTCCTGAGAGAGGCTCAGTTCATGAAAAGGTTACGACATGCCAAACTGATCCAGCTGTATGCCGTGTGCACCATGGAGGAACCCATCTTCATCATCACAGAGCTCATGAGACACGGCAGTCTTCTGGAGTACCTGCAGAGTAAGGACACGCCTCCACACTCTACTCATATCCTAACTGGTTAAAGCACATTTACAGTCTAGTAGTTGCTCATTCACTTTTATGACTTTTATAAAGTGCTGCGGACGGGAAGAAACTAAACGAGAGGGGAATGTGACACCGGAGAAACTGGATAACAATGCTTTAATTCAAAAGGCCATCATGTGATTGTGTGATGTGATGTTGAGCTGATCAAATCAAATGTTAATTCAGATTTTTAAAATGATGTAGTTGGACTGAATAACTCTGATATACCAAGTCCAAACAATAGGCATACCCATGTCAGCAAGAGATCAGACGAATGAACAATAATAGTGGTGTGGGCTTTGTCTTGACAGTGGACAAGGGCAATGATTTAGGCCTGTCGGACCAGATCGAGATGGCGGCACAGGTGGCGTCAGGAATGGCTTATTTAGAGCAGCAGAACTATATTCATAGAGACCTGGCAGCTCGCAACGTGCTGGTAGGAGAGAACAACATCTGCAAGGTGGCAGACTTCGGCCTCGCCAGGGTCTTCATGGTGAGTTCACTCCAGGCACAACGCTGTTTACAACCTTTTTTATACTGTTATGATGTGTTTGCACTGAGCCTCATTTTCACTGATTTAAGTTGGATTAGGTGCTTGAATACTGTAAGCAGTTAATCCTTTTTTAACATTGTAAATGAGTAGCACGGTTAGTTTTAGGAGCTGAAAAGTCAAATTGTCTCTCTGGATCTTACTGTGTTGGAGTTTTAGAAGTAAAAATTTAGCTTTATATGTACATAAAAAAAAAAAAATCTGTACTGGTTTTGTGCCTAAAACCAAGTTTAAATTGTTTTGTCTCTTTATGATTTTCAGTATCCGGTGCTGAATGCATTTGTCATGGAAAGGCTTGTTCTTCAGATAGTTATGAGCAGAGAACAGTTGTACTAAACCTACTAAAGCAGAATTATATGTGTGTGTATATATATATGTATGTACACACATATACAGGACAGTTTCTAAAAGGTCCTTGTAGAATAACTTCTTAAAGTGTCTTCATGTCCCTGTTCCCCTCTTGAATGTAGAACTCCTTTTAAGTTAAAAACGGTTATGTCTAGATGTACTTTTTTGCTTCCTGTTGTAGAAAGAAAATGAAAATGTGTATGAAGCAAAGGAAGGCGGAAAGTTCCCAGTGAAGTGGACTGCTCCTGAGGCCATTCACGACGGTACATTCAGCATCAAATCAGACGTGTGGTCCTTTGGCATTCTGCTCTATGAGATCATGACATTTGGCCAAACGCCATATCCAGGTAAGCGCATAACTGAGTGTTTGTTTGATTCTATTTAAAGTTTAACCACTTTGTCCTTGGTTTTGTTCTACAGCCATGACCAACTACCAGGTTGTGCAGAAGATTGTGGAGGGCTACAGGATGCCAGCCCCGGCAAACTGCCCCAAACTCCTGTACGGGATCATGTCGGACTGCTGGAAGAAGGACCCTCAGGACAGACCCACCTTTGAGACCCTTCAGTGGAAGCTCGAGGACTTCTTTGACCTGGATACCACCTCATATGATGATGCTAACTGCTATCACTCCTAAACCTTTGGTGCTGTTTTACATAACAAAAATAAGCAACACAATCTCAAAGACTGATGTGACTCAATGTTTAATCGTTGTCCACAAATGAAAGACACCGTCACTTTGACACAATTACTGTGATACTATTACTCAGATGAAGACTGTTTTTGCACTATATGGCACTTCAGAGCCACATGGCAATACTTTATCCACAACAAAAACTCCGCAATGATGGTGGATAGTCTCAGTTTGTGGACTCAGCAAGTACTGAGCCAATGTATATTTTCCCTTGTGAATGCAGGAGACCGAGCAAAGACTGCACTTGTGCCGCCTTCTTACAGGAAGACACTACTTGGAGCTAAGATCTGGATGAACCGGTTCTTACCTAGCATACTGCTCATATTTTCCACTCCTAACATACCAGGCATTAAAGCTCTGGTAACATGTTTGTCAGTGTGTCATAAGATGGTACTAAAGATTTTACTAAATGAAGGAAATTATGGAGTCTATTTAAAATGTATATGTATATATGATTTGAACTGCCTGCTTCAGTAGCTTTTCAACTGAACACATGTTTTACTACTTTGTGAAAACTTTTAAAAACAATTCATATGTTTAGGATTTTATGAAAAAATAAAATGGTTTCCTTTGGCAAATAATTGTACATTTTAACCATGTCAGTGTTTTCATATAATATACAATTGTATATTTTAACACTTAACTAATTAAATTGATTTTATTTTCAACTGGGCTCTGTGTTTTATTGCATGTACTGTACAATGTTCTTATTGCTGTGTGAAAGGGCTACCTGACCCCGAACTGACCCCGAATTAATTGAGTTGTATTGTGTTGTTAACGCTGCCTTGTGTTCTCATAGTTGGGCAATATTTTGTGAGGAATGACTAGCACACATTACACAGCATTACCAGCAGAGGGTGCTGTGTGGTCAGTTATTGGCTCTGTTGTTAATGGATAAGTTGAACATAGGCCCACTACGACAGGTTACACTACTCATTTCATTAAAGCATAGGCAAATACAATAACTAACATTTTTAGTGCAGTTTGGACACAGGCTGATACCTATAGCAACCATATGGTTAACAAGGGCCAAACGTTGTTTAAATTGCACAATTATGATTACCTATAAGTGGTATAGTTGATTAAAGCAGGTATTTACCCAGATAGCAAAAAGTATTCGCGGCAGATTAGCGACGGAGGTATGCCGAGATTCGCCTGCCGCGCACCTGCCGCGCACCTGCCGCGCACCTGCCGCGCACCTGCCGCGCACCTGCCGCGCACCTGCCGCGCACCTGCCGCGCACCTGCCGCGCACCTGCCGCGCACCTGCCGCGCACCTGCTGTGCCGTTTGTCAGCAGTAGGCTATTCAACCTCCACGCATGAGCAGAACATTTATTAAATTTGATAATGGCTAATACAGTGAACAGTTCAACTATTTACCTGCAATTAAATCCGCGGACATCAGGTGGGTGACTACCCCATAACGGCGGATCTGAACCGGGTTCGCCACGGATCCGCTCATTATTAGTACACATATACCAACTATAGTATTAAATGCGTATTCACTGTGTATATAAAATGATTTAGTCGCAAATCCTCTGTGTGACAGCAGGCTGCCCAAGAATTAGGGTTACTCGACAGTCAAAAAGCGAATACGGGACAAATACGCAGCGGATCCACAGAGCGGACTGACTGTGGGGCGGACTTGGCGGACCGAGAGCGGATCCGCTGCAGATCCCTCTGCTGGTAGTTTTGGAATTCCACTACTTCCTGTATTTTTGTACTTTTCATAACTTTTCCCCACCAAATGTCACTTTATCAATTCTTATATTTACAATAAATATTGACATGCAAAATTCACCAAACCAAGTAATAAGAAAAACCTGAAAACCTGTCAGATGTACTTTAATTGATCTGTAAGTCTACATTCCACAGGTTTGTACCACAAGCACTGCTTCAGAAGTACTGTGGTATTTTATCAAAACATGCTCAAAGATCTCAGAACATTACAATGGTTCTCCAATTATGAAAGTAAGAAAGGCCTTGGACAGTGAATCTAAAATTGACGTATCACTGTTTAAGCCCTATAATGTAATTAGCATATTATGAAGAAACAAATGTTCCTGGACATACCAAATGAAGTGCTGAAGGATATGGTAACTAATCTCACAGAAATGACTGATCATTTGTTATGCTGCAGACCTCTGTCTTTCAGGCTTCTTGAAATCATAAAGGTGGTCATCCATCAGCGCAGCATCGGTGTCCCAGCTCCTGAATATACGATTACATGACTTTGGCTCCATCTATCTGCATAGCTCATATTCAGCAGTGTGGACCAGTCTGCTCCTCAAACTGTGGTCCCTCTCCTTCTAAACGATCAATCCTGCTCTCACTCATTCCACTTCATTGTCTCTTTATTTCAGCACTTTCCTGCATGGGGGAGCGTGATGGATTTGCCTTTAGAGAGAAGCAGACAGGGAAGTTGGGGGGCTAGGCAAAGTGTTTGGGAGTGTAGCATAAACCCTGACACAGACAAATGGCCCGACCCATTGGGATGCTGCATCTTTCAGCAGCTTCCTCTCTCACCAGGGTCCCACTGGGGGTTTTGTCCGCTCTGACGATTTGTTTTAAGTAAAACTGTGTCTTAAGCTTCTGGAATACTCAAATATAAAGGCTCATAATAATACATCAGTATCATACAGCACTTTTTGCACATCAGTGTTCCTATGTGCATCATTCATTCATTCTCCACTCTATGGTAAGCTCTTTTAACCAGAAGTGCCCAAGGGCTGACTTAGAGTCTTGGCTGCCATTATGGGCCAACAGCGTCTCCAAACACCACCAATCACTTTTTCATAAGCCACACAAGATGTCTTGGCAAAGGGCACACCAACACTAGGCTATAGATTGCTCTGAGCTGCAGACAATATCGGCTGAGCCACTTGCTACAGCCCTGACACTTTCAGCATGCATGAACTAATGATATGACTGGACTGTAAAATAATGATATGACTGGACTGTAAAATAATTTAATTAGAAACACACCACAAAATTGCAATCTGTTCAAAATCTCCCACACAGTCATCATGGTGTCATAAACTTTCTGTTGAACATAAAAAAAACGTCTGGTTGTTTTATACATTTTTAGAGCAACAATCCATAAAATAAGAATATAGATGAAAAGGCACAAGGCAGTCTGAAAGCGTAGCTAAAGCAGGGGTCTCCAACCTTTTTTCCTCCAGTGAGCTCCTTTACAAAACGAAAATGCCTGAGAGCAACTCACTTTAGTGGTTGCAAGAAATGGAGTAATTATAAGAGCCACGGCCCTAGATTGGAACAGTTAGAGGCCTATAAAACATACACCATTATCCATTTTTTTGTGCAGAAACTAAAGTCAGACATGAACATGACACATTTACAATTTTAATAGTCATTCTACTCATCACAATTTAGTTATTCAGCACAAAACTTTGGCGAGCACCCGAGCAATAAGTTGGAGACCCCTGATCTAAGGATACTGATCATTCAACCCTGGCAATGTCCACATGAAAATGGCTAATGCAGTGTCATATTTAAGGACAGTAAAAGCATCAGATGTCTAAACATGAGGCTATATGACTGCTCCAGATTTGAGTAAGGCTGTGACAAGCTTGGCACTACAGTATATATCATATGTGGCTCTACTAGTATATGTTAAGGGCTTCCAGCTCTAATCAGACTTAATTCCTTTGCCTCATACCTTTTTAAAACAGTGCTGGTGTGTGCACAATACAGGGAGATGAGGAGGCTTACTTCACACACCAATAAACCAGAAGCCTGACCACCCCACCCGAGAATATGGAAGCACATAAATATTATATGTGTGTGATGTCAAATGCCTGCATAGTTCATAGTGGAAAAAACGAAAAGACAGAATCTTTTCTGCTTGCTCATATGCAAGCTTCTTCTTTGAAGCTTTGAAGTGTCTTGCTCAAAGACACAATGACAGGATATATCACTAGTAGCATCTCTACTGACTACGCTACAGCCACCAAATTGCTTGTCACTTCCAGCGCACTGAAAAGGTTGCCAGGATGATTTCTTTGTGCATTTGACGATTATTGTATCTCATCAAACTCTTATCAGTTTTTGCATCTCTACCTGACCTTTGGCGGAGTCTTCAGAACTATTTATTTGAGCAGGTTTTGCCTTGGCCTTGTCGAGAGCTTCAGGGACAGGGAGAAGATGATGAATGCCCTGCTTTGTTCTGCATGAAAAAGCTCCATTCATCCAGAGATCAGCCGAGGAGAGCGCTGACAATACACCAGGAATAAATAAGACTGGCTCTGCATTGTCATATCGCCAGTGTCTGACAATAAAACCACTTGATTCATTATACTCACAACAGTGGCATGCAGATTGCTTCAAAGTAATACAGCTACAATGGGGCTGAGGAAATGCCTGGAAAGTGCAGCGTCTCCTTTCTGCCTTAGTTTCTCTTTTGACATCACAAAAAGAAATGATCCAAAATGCTACAGACGTGAAATTAATAAAAAAAAAGTTTGCATTGTGTCATTACAAAGGAAATCAGACCTATACTTTTTGCTTTCCTCCACTTGTTATAAGTGCACTTAGGTGTGGAGGGTACGCCTTCTGCTTGTCTCCATGGAAATGTTATTGCAATACCTGGAATGTTCCAAAGTAGGGCATTCCATTAATCAATTTTAATTATCTCCATTGTTACATTGCTGACAGTAACGATGCATCTTTTTCCAGATATTTTTGAGCAATAAAAACACCTGACTGAGACATGAAGGTGACTGAGTTGCTGCAGCAGCTGCAACACTTTGCTGCAGCAAAACTTGAACTTCCCTCTGGATCAATAAAGCATCTCTTTCTCTCTCTCTCTGAAGGTGCAGGGTTCAACTGAACCAGACACTTGATTATGTTAACCACTCTAGCAATAGGCCTAAGTTTGTCCTATTGCAACAAACATGGTGTGTGAAAAGAAATTGCCATATAACTGCAACTGACTGACTGTGGTAGTTTGGATGTGTTAAAAAAAAAAAAAAAAAAACACTTCTTTTTAGCTCATAACTATAAGAATAAAGAAAGATGTGGCAGCGGTGGTTTGATGAAGCAGTGACCGGGGGCTTGTTGGCAGGCTGTGGTACATCTGACAGCCCTGTACAGATGTGCTATGTCTTCTGGAGGTCACCCCGGGGTGCACCAGCTGTCTGCTGCTGCTCTGCCACCCACATCTAAGGCACTCAGACCCGGCCAAATGATCTGAGCCCCGGGCCACAGGCTCAAATGTCAAGTACAACCAAGTCAGAGAATGTTTTGATGACTTTTTAATGACTCTTTGCAGATAGGTTGGGTAAAATGTATTTATTGGTTTGTTGTCTTGTAATGTTGCTGTTCTGCCCTCTCCACTCTCACTCAAAAACACTTTTTTTCCTCACAAACACACATTTGTAATTTTTATTTCTGCAGTATATATTTCTGATTCTATTGCCAAACTATATGGTGTGAAATTAACTTTTATGAGGTTGGACTCATGTTATAATTGTGTTTCCTTGTGAGCTTTAACAAAGTTGTATTTTGATTGATTCATGCATGTTTGAGTAATCCTGTATAGTCCTGCATTTGAGGCTTGAGAGCTCAGAAAATGTCAGTTTCCCCATGTCCTCTGTCCTTTGTTTTTTTTGACAAACTGATTTACAAATAAAATTGAATGTATCTCACCTTAGATGAATAGTTTATTGCTGCACTGATTCTGTAGAAATTCACAATGTTTTTCGGTTCCCTGTGATATTTTTTCTTGCGTGTCCACCTATTAATCCACATGTAAGTCATGCCTATTTAAAAATGGGGATATTCATCAGTGACCAGGCTCACATTTGCATAAAGTATTGAAGAAGTCCCATTGCAACCCTATCTATGTCACTTCTCTGTTCTTACTTACAAATATATATTTTAAAAAATCTGTCTCTGGGTCACACATGTAGTGTTCAAAAATGTCACATCCAAATCAGTTCAGAAGTTCTGAACTCATAGTCAATGGAATTGTTTCTATTATTAAGTCAATATTAGCATTAGCAATATTATAATCAATGAATAAATGTTAAGTTTAGTGTGACTCTTACCAGTTATAGAACTGTTGGCTTTGTTTTGAGATCTTTTGACTAAAAGCTTTGAACAGGGACAGGTTACTTATGGTCCTATTTTGGGCTCTCCTGACTGTTCTGCATTAGCCTGTACTCCACACACACATGAGAACGTCTGGGTCTGTGTGTGCAGGGCTAAAAAAAGGAGCAACATTTCTTCTCCTTATAAATTTATCAACAAACAGAAAAACTCCTGAAGCTCTGTCTTTTAGATCATTTTGGATCCTGACCTGTTAAATCCTGAACGGGCGTTGTCATCTATTTTGGACCAAATTCAATAACAGAAGAACCAATGTGATGATGTCATACTCCCAGATGGGGGACAAGAACTCTTTTTTCTCTAATTTTTCTATTAATGAAATTGTATTGTCATATGAAATATCAAAAAAGAAAATTCACAAATGTTGTATCTGATCATTTCTATGAGACTAGTGACTAGTTTCAGCTGTATTTCAACAAAAATCTCCACTTGAGCAATATGAAATTAAACTGCACCCCATATTACTGACCTATAAGTTGATAGATGTCATCTTATCTGAAACCCAGGCATTCAAAAACAGAATCAAAAAAACTTTCTCACCTCACTGTTCCAAATTGCCTCAGCAGCACCTGCTTGAAGGAAAGGTCAAATGCAGAGAATAGTATAATCTTAAAGTGGAAAAATAAACACTAAAGCAACTGTTTTTGTTTCTGATTACAAATATCTGGGGCAGGGTCTGATGTGTGGATACTTTTTAGACCAAGTAAGCAACTCTATTTGAAATGTGTTTGTGTTTCCCGTGTTAAAGGTAATTTTTAGAGTCCCCCTTCTCCTCAGTATTTAAAGATTTGGATCTTCAATTCCACATGGACAGCTTTCTGAAGATGCCCGGGGACTGTTTCTCAGACCTAGATACACAAACTTGGGCAGGAAAACACGACCAGACACAGGACGAACTTAATAACTCCACACAGGGCCATGCAGTGAGGTTGAGTGCACATGACTCCACCCCAGAAGTCTCCTGTCTCTTGCTAATCCCTCCCCGCTGTGACCCACATGAGAATGGATGGTGTTCTCTAAACTGGAGCACCAAGCTTTGTTTGGAGCAGTACATTAATCCAAGAACTACCTCCACAATATCCAAGAGCTCTGTGGATTTCCATTCCTCATGCTATCTAGCCGACACTAGGTCTGACAAATGGTCCAGAACTGCTCCAGCCACTCAAGTTCATCTGCAATTTAGATTTTAATGTCAGTGAATGCACCACTGCTTGTTATGAAACGCATAATTCAAATAGACTGTACAATCTAGAGTATAAGTGTGTCTGTCGGAGATTAGTATCAATTTCAGTTGCTGTAAGCCTACCTGATTTTTACTAAAAATAAATGACATAAAAAACATGAAAAACTGCAACACTGCTACTGTTTGTAGTTGCCCAAAGTTATTCCTCCCTTATCTTATGTTTCCGGAGCATCCTAATTATTAAGAGTTTATAAGTGCTTTTTACATATCTTAGAGTCCAGTTTTACTATGACGGATATGCAAACAATAACTAACATGCTAATGTGCACTTCATGATTATCGGACAAAAAAAATCCTTATAATTAGATGCAGACATTTCTGCAAATTTTTGCTCAAATATTTTAACCTAACCCTAACAGGATCTTTAAATCCCAATTCAGGTTTTACTTTGCTTTGCTTGGACTGTTCCACAGTATTGGATTTCACAGTACAAACATACATTAAAGTACTTTGGCTCAGTCATGTTGCCTAGATGAAGATAGAGAAGTTTAGTAATACAATTTGGAGCAATCCAGGGAAACAATATAATCCCTCTGGAGACAAGCAGATGGTGAACTCTCCATCTGAAAAATTACATAGTATAGGTTTGACTTTGGATCATTATAAGGGCCATCCTTACGGCTACTTTATGGTAAAAAAAAGTCTGGACATGCCCTTGATATGAAATCTGGCACCATTTCCTAAAGCATAACTGCTGATTTTTCTCTGTTCTGGATAGATCTGTTAGTATGGAGCATACTCAGCTTTACTTGACAATAAACCATTGATGGCTAATAATTTATTATCTGTATTACAGCTAAAACATCCAAATATCCACCGTGTTGATATTAAGTTTCACATGATGTCCAATTCTGACTTTAATGTTTAGTGAGGGTGTTTGAGAACCAGCACTTAGTCTGATTGGTCCTGTTTGAGACCTGGGCCAAGTCTTCACATTTAGCGTCCCTCCCGCGGCAGACCTCATCAGCCTGTTTCCGGTGAGAGAGGTGCTTACTGGGATTTATTGCCCCCTCCATGCTCCCATTCCCCCCGGGAGGCAGCACGTGTCACTTTTATCACATGCTCAAGTTGGAGTGAGAAGGTGAAATGTTAAGTGATGTTTCGGTAATATGCAGCCGGCTCACAGTGTAGCCTTGAGTGGATGTACTTATGTATGGAGAGCTTTGGACTCAGCGGTCCAGAGCAGAGGGTCTCAACAGTATAGGGGAAAAACACACAAATTCAGCATAAATTACACTGGTAAAGTCAGATATTACACATTTCAGAACCAAATCAAAACTAAAATCAAAACCTATTTCAAAAATGATGATTTATGGATTTAATATAGTATTTTAGTAGTCCTTGTCAAAAATGAAATGTATTTTGTATTTTAAGAGGTAATGTATTGAATTAATCAATTGAATTAACTGCTTAAATATGGGAATTTTAGAGATATCGCCAATGAATGATTTAATTGCTGTTTAAATTATGTTGTTTGAAAGCACTGGCTTCTGTAAAAACCTGCCCAAGGACTACGGATGGAAATTAGCTAGTATAGCTAAAACTGGTGCAGAGCATCTTTTCTCTATGAGATTAATGTCTTCTGTGCACTGTCCTTGTTTTAAATAAATAAAAATAAATAAATAATACAAATAAATAAATAAAAACGTTCAATATTATTAATAGTATTTTCTGGTGAAGAATCTGCCATCTGCTTGTTCCGCATTATGGCATTAAGCTTATTTATCTCCATGGAGACAACCAGGTGATGCCTCTGTCAGGTCAAATTTGCAGAGAGGGAACCCCACTCAAAACAAGAATACATGTTTTTCAAGATAGTTCATTCTTTAGCAACAGAAACACCAGAAACTAAATAAATTGTAGATAAACAGATTTAAAGCAATACTGGGACATTCCTGGTAAAGCACATAAGCATGGCAGACGCTCAACCAGAAAAGGCAGTGGCATAAAGCAGCTTCAGTATTATCTTTTATCGCAGTATACTTATGTAGCAGTATTTTATGGTGACAGGCCTACACACAACTCAAAACATATATTTTTATTGTTTGTTGAATCACATTTGAACCCTGTCGCATCTGCACCAAGTCAACCATGTAGAAATGAATGTGACACGTGCGCTGTCCTTTTCCGGGCTGATGCCGAGTAAACCCATGGAAACCCTGTCTCTATCCATCAATGTTATGAGAGGCCTAACAGTGTCCAATGTGCCCTTAAATGAACATGACCGATATGTTTCTTTTAATGCTATTGATTTACGGGGGCCTTTCTGGACGTTACTGTGGAAATGATGCTGGTCAGCAGGTTGGAATGGTCCAGGGGTCAGAGGTTGCGTGTGTTTTGCTAGGTTAGCAGTCCATAACCAGCTCCTAAGTGTTCAGTCACATCACAGAGCAGACATAACGACCCAAAGAGCGATGTCCCTCTGCTCCAATAACAGCTGATAGACACACAAGAAAGATGACATGGCTCTGCATATTTCATTATCAATGGCAAGTTCCAGTATCCAAGCTCACTTATGGTGCTAAACTGACTTTTTTGTTTTTGACCATGGTGAGATTTGGTTTCCTTAATAAAAAACACATCTTGAGTTGTCATCTCTTTCACCCTGTTAAGACAATAAAACACTGTAGGAACACCTCAGCTCCTCTGCTCAAACATGAACAAAAACTCAACTTGTCCACTTTTGACTGGAAAATATTGGCGGTTTTCAGATTCTTTAATGTGGGTGGAAAGGGCCTCTTTACATTATACTTTCCTGTGAAATGTCTAAACTTTCCAACATAGAACCTGATCATTTTTGCAGGTGACTAGACTGTAGAACTCACCATATTGCAGCAGAAATATGATTTTAGCTGCCTACATCTGGATTAAATATTATTGGCCTATAGAATATTGTGTTGTCATCTGAAACCCAGCAATATCAACTCCAAGACCCTTTCATAAGTGGATGGCCCAGTGGTTAAATATATCCTCAACTACAGTTTGCAACAAGGCAGATAACCCAGTGTTTTGGTGATACTGGCGACAATGAATATAATTGTGTCTAAACCTTCAAGTATCATTCAAAACGTGAATGGACTGTAAAATTATTAGAAGTGCTCAAATAACCTTATTTGAAACATTATACTGCTTTTTTAAAATATGCCAAATTACAATATCAAGCCAAATTGGCTAAAGATCTGGATAGGAATCTCTACCTCTGCTAATCGGTTGCTCCAGTGGGGTTGAAGGTTGGGTCAAGTGCAGAAGACAAATTCCCTTATTTGTCTTCCAAACTGTTCTTTCAGTTCATATACTCTGTCATGCAACTCCCTGAGTCCAGCCTCATTGTTCTGAGCTCAGAGGATTAATGGCCAATAGATGGAGAGAAAGCCATTTCCAGCTCTTTCTCTGCAGGTGAAGTTCACAGAAGGTCAGGAGCAACACAGAGGCAGCTCACCAAATGATCTTCACGTCCCATTAGAGCAGACCCGTGGGTCAATCACATTTGTTTATTCTGCACTGTCCACTGCACAAGATCATTATTCTGTAAACATCATCTTAAGATACGGTCACTTTGTCGACAGTATCGAAGTATCAAAGTTTAGATTGAAGTGCATCTTACTTTGAGCAAGAGGCATTAAAAAAGCTATTGCCACAGATTGCTTGCTAATAGCAGATAGAGGAGGGGTAAGAAAGCGCCTGTGACCGATTGTATCCTTAAAAAGTGCCTGTCTGCTCGTGCATGTTATTAAAGGAGTTGAGGAGAATCCTCAGGACATGGAAGACAGCGTCTGAGTGGAACCATGTCCTCAATGCGCTATCTTATTAGTGTATGTTTGACATTCATAAATCAAAATGACGCCCTGCTCAAATCCTGTTGTTCCAGGGATATGCACAAGATCCTAATTTTAATATCACTTGACCATAGAACACATTGTATTTTTTGTTTTGAAAGGTGCCCTATGCCCTAACTTTTTTATTTCTTTGCCTAGAATATTCCACAGTTACCTCATCTATCACTAACCACGTCAAAAGAAAAACACAAATCTGAAAGCACAAATTGTTTTTCTGAACCTGTGCTCCTTTAAACAATACATAATTGTGGTCTGTACAGTGAAGTTTTTACATATATGTATGGCGAACTACACTTAGACTTACAGTATCATGCTTCTTCTTACAATTCTGTCTCTCTATTTGAGTTTATTTTACAACAGAGAGTAAACAAATGTCCATAGATCTTTCCAGTTTTATTAGAGCACTTGCACTTCTTCTATATGGAAAAAATATGAAATAAACATTTATCAAACCACAATTGTAAACATGACTGACAGACTGACGTTTCATAGTGAAAATACATGAAATACATTTTGTGCCTGAGTCTGGTGAAGGCGTGTGGACTTGAAAAACAAGCAGGGGTGTTTATAATGCTTACACAGACAGTTGAATCCAAATGACAGAAGCAGGGGAGGTTGGCAAAGCTAATAAACGCACATTAATATTTAAGGGCTCTGCTCAGTCCTGCCCTCGGCCTTCCTCTCCGGTCTGACACATACAGACTGTTCACCGTCACTATTCGCTAGACACCAGTAAAACCTCAAGAGTTATATCCAACACTTTTAAATAAAGCAGTTACTCTAATTCTAGCTGTCCTCATCCTCACCTATTTAACACATTTTAATCTTCAGTTCATTCTCTTTAAGGGGTGTGCATAACCTTTGTAAGCACTAAGCTTATCGAGAAATACTGGTCAATAGTTTGCACAAATCGTCTTCTTTTCTTATTCAGAGGTTACAGTTAAGGTACATTTGTCTCTTGTCTGTAGGCTTGGTAAGGATTACTTTAGTGTTTTTAAGTTCAATATGCTTTGGTTACACTGTGCTAGTCCGTTGTCTGGATAAATGAACTGGACCTTATCAGCTAAAATGGACTGAAGTAAATGCTTAAAATGCTTGCTTTGTTACCAGTTTTATTAAAACACTTTTCGGGTGACCAATCAACAACTTTCTTATCCTTGTAACAATCCAGAATAAAATGTTATATGCTGAGATATGCCTAATAACACAATTACCCGCCACTCAAAGTGAAAGGCTGGCAGGAAGGGGAATAGCTAATCGCTTTAATTTCCCCCAGGTTATTTTATGGCGGACGTAACTGCCCTGTTCCACTCCTGAAGAGGTCCTTGTGCAAAAATGGTCAAATTGCAGCACTTATTTGAAATGAGCCTATGTTGTATTCAGGCGAGGAACTCACTCTTGACGCCGATGGCCCATTAGCCCTTTGTCACATCCACTTCCTGTTTCCAAGTGATTCCCAGCAGGAGCAGTATGATCAAAGGACCAGACACCTAGGATCTGTGTGCGCTCAGGGCTTCTGGACATGCACAGCTCAATGTGCTCATTATCATGTTGGTAAAGGTAAGTAAAATAAAAAATAAAAATGACTATCATACAATGTTTTAATATCATGGCTACAAGCAATATGACACTAAGTGATAAATTAACTTAGGTTACTTGCAAAACCAGTGTAAAATGACAGGAATCATGGTGCCTTAAAGGGGAACTCCAGCACGTTTGAAGCTAAAGTCCATTGCTAAAGGACTGAACAGATCAGTGTTTTCTAGGCGGATATCTCGTGGTGGTAGTGAGTCTGTCACGGCAACAAACTAGTGTAGTGATGGGGCAAGTTCTTAACTTCCATGTAAAATGCCAATTTACACAGAAGAGGCTTAACACCAGTTTCTAACCCATCTTACAACACAGTCTAACAAACAAAACGCTCTGCCTGGCTCACTCATTAGTGGTTTGGAAATGTTATAAAATAACTTTATAAGCAGCCTTAGCCTTACCTTTGTTGATTGCCCACTGCGCATGTGAAAGCCCAAAAGACTCGATTCCAGCGGTGGCGAGTGCTAGAGCCGCCAGAAGCAACAAGTGAGGATCGACTACTGATGGTGAAGAACAATAGAAACTGAAAGTTGTTGAAAGAAAATGGTTTGGGAATGTATTTTTAGCATTTAAAAAAATATATAATTCACTCATAAATAAATGGGATTAGAAACGACATCGGTGATCAAGTCTTTTAGGCTTTTGCATGCGCAGTGGGAAATCAACAAAAGTATGTGTAAGGCTGGTTATAAAGTTATTTTATAACGTTTCCAGACTTGTGGCTATGTTGTAAGATGGATTAGAAAGTGGTATTAAGCCTCTTCTGTGCAAATTGGCATTTTACGTGGAAGCTAAGAACTTGCCCCATCACTACACTAGTTTGTTGCCTTGACAGACTCACTACCACCACGAGATATCCGCCTAGAAAACACTGATCTGTGCCGTTTTGTGGCTTCTGACGCTACCTCTAGCAATGGACTTTAGCTTCAAACGTGCCGGAGTTCCCCTAATTAGACTAGGTGTTTTCTAACCAGATGTTTCTTGAGTGCCAACAAGTGCTCACTGTTGTCGTGTCCATGACCAAGACACTTCACCCACTTTGCTTGTGTGAATACGGTGCAGTTATAATTGGTGGTGCTTTCAAAAGTCATTGGCAGCCACAAACTTGAGTGAATGGTTTTGAAAAGACAAAATAGTCTATATTCCTTAAAGTGTAATCTATAATATGGGAACTTTTAAGTATTAGCCAAAACAGAATAGCTCCTCATCTTTCCCTTTACTCCTCATTCAACCTTGACAAAGTCCATCCAGTTTTACTCTCAGTGGAATGACAAGTTAGTAGGTCCTATGGAATATAGATCAGTGCTAATGTGCTCATATATTATACTGCAGTGTTTTGTAATGGCGTGTATCCATGGTGTCAATGGCTGTGTTAAAGTGACAGCAGTGATCCGGCTAAATGATGACTCCAGAGATGGTCTCCGCCATCGGTAAAGCTTCACTCTAATACCGTTAATGGCCACTGTGGTAATTGTAGCACATTATACCTAAGGAGCGGCGGGGTGGATCTTACACAGGGCTTGATTTATGCCTGGTTTTATGGACATTCACAGGTTGTTGTCCAACTTGACTCATTTTCATAATAGTGTGGGACAGGGCTGACTTAATGTGAGCATTAGGTACGAGCAGTAGTGTTTGTAGAGGTGCCGGTGGTGCACACAATAGCAGCAGGTGAATTATTTATGATGCTCAGACCCTCAAAGCACAAGCTCATCACAGTGCGTTTTCTGAGCGGTGCGTTTTACATTGGGATGTATGAGACGCTCTTTATTTGACACTTAACACAACTGCTTTTCTCATGACACACCCAAATAAGCACATTATTATAAGATTAACAAACAACTATCACGAGAATTGCTTTCCACAAACTCCAAATCTTTTTCATTTCAACTATATGCATTTTTCATTCACTCTTCCTTCACACTCTGCTTTATAACAGCTGCCCTGAGGCATTCAGACAGAGACATTGCCTGCCAATATGGCCGCCACCAAGCAAAGCAGCTGATGTATCACTTTGACTCAATATTATTAGATTGTGAGCACTCTAATACCACAATACTGGGATGTGATGAGAGAGATGAAACTACTTTTTGAATACAGAAATGTCTTCAGGATATTCACAAACTAAAATAGGCCTGTAGAGGTCTAAAAGCACTTAAAGGGCTGAGAAATCAAACTATTATATTCAGTTTAGAGAAAAGCACAGACATCTCCCCCAATCCACAAATGAACTTAGTCTCAGCATGTTTTTCACAAACAAAATAACCTGTATAAGATAGGCTGAAGTATGTCCATCCACGTTGCCTTCTTTTGTCTGGTTTGTTTGGGCACATTACCTTTGGCTTTCTCCAAACTACACTGTTGACCTGTAACTGATCTGAACCACCGAGCTTGGGCAGTGACAACAAAAGGAGCAGGGACAGATGGATTGTTAATGAACTTGCAAATATTGCAAAAATGTATCTTGCTGGCGAGGTTATGAAAAACCCACATCACTGAAAAAAGTGGTGTCAGACCCTCCACTGGAAAAGTTACATAATGCACCCTTAAGGTAAGCCTATAGTCCAGGGGTTTCCAACCTGTAGGCTAGCTCTCAACCCCCTAATAAGTAGCTTGCCAAGGGATTTCTAAATTATACCACTGTGCTGAATAACAAAATTTTGGTTCATTACACGCCTATTGCTATTGTACATGTATCATTTTGAAGCCCAATTTTGTGCACTAATAAATAGACATTGGTTTATGTTTTATAGGCATCTAACTGTTCCCCAAGGCTTGCCCTCTTTTTTTTAATAATCGTGTCAGTTGCCTGCGGGCGCTAAAATGAGAAGCTCTCTTTCATTTTTGTTTTGTAAAGGTCACCAGAGGACAAAGGTCGGAGACCCCTGCTATAGCCTGTAAAATGTGAAGACATAAATAGTTTGCTGGCTACGAGAAGTAGGTATCTAAAAAGTCCAAAATAGGGTAAATATAGCCCTAACTATTGTTTAAGTCTGATATTAAGCGTATTTATAATAAAATAAACACCGACTGGCGCTTGATCCCCCCTCCCGCGTCCCAGACCACGCCTCTTACGCAGCGTCCTCTCCAGATCATCATTCGCACTTCACACAGAGTCACCAGCGGAGTCCAGAGCGCACGGCATGTTCCCCGGACTGCGCCTCTGCTCTACCTCAGACTGTCCTCGGTGCGCGGACATGAAGGCGACACCGTAACCAACACTGTGACCAACACCAAGACGCGCGCACGACCCGGAGAGGAGGAGGAGAGCTGCAGGTAAGTGCACGCCGACGAACAGATTGACTTTTACTAGAAAATGCCTGAGTACTATAATCTATTCAGACGGTCAAGTTGAAATATGAACGAGTCAGTCAAGCAGGAGGATGCAGCAGTTCGAAATAGTGCAAATTAGTACTTTTGCAGACTTTTTAAACTTTAAAATGATAAGCTTTGGAGCTACTGCATTTATACAATTTAAGATCTTATTTCAGCAACTTTGGCTCTGCGCAGCTCTCGTGGTAGGCTTCTGTTCTGCGAAATTAAACGAACTTTGGAGATGTTGTTAGATTAAAGTTCAAGTATTTTTCACTAGAGGTTCCATGTCAGAAGACTGAGCAATAGACATTTTTGGACACATAATGGTCAAATTCTGTATTATGCAAACTCGTGACTCTTGTGTACTTTAAACCAAAGTTAAACCAAGCGGAAGAAAATGGATGGGTGGATGAAATGGGTACTTGAGTAACCCTTTTTATTATTAGTCTGTCTAAATCTCCAAAGCTCAAAATGCCAAAATGCTCCGTTCCACCTTGTGATGTCATGAAGCAGTAGTTTTCAAGTTAACATCTACCTTTTACCTTTTGTTTATTAGACACTGACTTAAAAACATGAATGAGCACTACTTGTATTACCACATGACATCACAAGGTGGAACAAGGTGGAGTGTTTTCAGTTTGGCAGAAGAGCTCAGCATAAATATGTAGGTTTTGTGTGTTAAACATGTGTGAATGAAACAAAACACAACTCCAGGTATGCTTTTTGTCAGAAAACTTTATTTAAAATTATACCATAAAACAGAAAATAACGTATTATGGGCCCTTCAACATCAGTCAAGTAGCCTAAGTTTGCATAATTATTACAAGTAGAACTCTGGTTAGTCTTAAGGGCTATAATACTGTATTATAATATCTTTAAGAACCAGAGTCCTCCCTGTCCTTTGATTTTGCTCCCATGGTCTATGTCTGGTGCTCCCCACAGACATCCATCACAGGGCCAGGTGACAGGTGCTATTTTCAGAGCTGCTTCCTGTCATCATTATTCTGCATTACACTCTAATAAAGGTTTATTAGTGAGGAGCCTACAGCAGAGAGGAGAGGAGGCGCAGTCAGGCAGCGTGGCATGTATCATCAGAGCGGAGCCTGGACCAAGCTTGTATATTTGTCACCAGAAATGTGGCCTACAGTTAAGACCACAAATGATTCATGTCTTGCATATGGATCTGTTGCTCAATGTCTCTCTGGAAATGTCAAACAAATAACAAATTACACGGGTGATAATGCTATGAAGACTTTTAGTATTATTTATTGAGGCACTAAAATCATGCCATTGGAGTTAGGGATGGGTAATATGGCAAAGCATATTGCATATTTCTAGGACTGTAGTCGACAAAGGAAATTCGACTAAATACATGTCCTGATGATCGACTAAAAGGGGGGAGTGGCAAAAGCTCTCAAAACTATTACGTATTTTTGTTCTGACCCAGACTGTACTCGCAAGACTACAACTGCATGGGAGTTCATTCAATATCAACTATTTATGCAGACAAAAGTACTAAGAAACAATGAATTTATATTAATTTATATAAAGACAAAGTTTAATCTGCCTTTTTATACAGAAATACCAAAAAAAACCCAAAAAAAAAACAGTTCACCTAACTCATTCACTAACTCATTTATCCTTTTTGCTGATGTCCCATATATATTTCTAAAATCTAAATAAAATAATCAGTCAACTAATACAAATTTTGGTCTTGGTCAAGTAGATACCAAAGGCCTACAGCCCTACATGCTGCATTTTGCCAGTAGCTTTAAGGAGCTTTCACTCTGTAATGTCTTGAATGGTTGCTAAAATAATAGGCTTCTTTTGATATTTTTAACAGCATGTGTCTATGTTTGAGAAGAGCTGTACTTAACAATTAGCAAAACATCAGTGGGTCAGATCATGCACTGATTTTATAGTGTTAATAGCAACTGTCACCCTTAGATATCATTTAGAAGCATGTTTGCAGGGGGTGGCACAGTGTCTACATGGGTTCCCTCTGGTTTCCCCCATCAACCCAAAAAATGCACCGTAATCTTCAACTAAAGTTATCCTCCTCATCTAGCTCAAGAACTGCACCACTGAAGAATGGGTCAAATGCAGAGGACACATTTCCATATGGAGACAATAGCGTACCTTAGGAGACAGGAGCAGACCTAAAACTGACTGTTGATGTTGCGTGACTGTGGATGTGACTGTGTGAGCAGACAGACCATCCCTCTCTGCTCCGTGTCCACTGCATCCATCAGCGCTCCTCCGTGACATGGACACTTATTAGATTTCACTCACGTTTGCCTTTGCACCGGCACTAATTGAATGCATCCAGGATCCAGGCAGGCACACCCACCAACATGACCTTGGCTTGTGCTCCAACTCCAGTCAGTGTTCAGAGCATGGAGAGGTACTATTACTTTAGGATTAAACCACAGCAGCTCACCCATATGAGATTTCAGCTCATGTGGGTGAGCTGCAATAAATTAATATCCCAAAGAAACACTGCTAGAAAGTAATTAGTACCTCTATAAAAAGACATAAATGTAAAGTATATAGAACATTTACACTAAATATGACAAAAACATTTATTGAACAATAAGTAAATGACAATATGTCCAAATACATGAGTGGCCATTTTTATACGAAAGACTTTATTTAGAGATTATCTAAACAAATAAGAATAATTCAGGCATAGTTAGGGCATAGTTAATTGTTAACTTGTGTAGTTTCTTATTTGTTTGCTCACCAATCAGAGATGTCTGTTCCAACCAGGTATCGATAAAAAAGTCACATTCACAGGACCGAAATGAACCTTTCCTGAAAAGCTTTAGGATAATCTTGAGCTGTAGCAGAACAAGTATATGACCACATATCATATACTTGTTCTGATATGCCCATGGACCACTATGGAACATACCTGAACGACTGATGAATTATACAGATATAAAAGAAAGTGCTACGATTTAATTATGCAAATGACATTCTGTCTGTCTAAAGAAAGTGTATTTTTTATTATCATCATGGTATTGGTTTCAACTATCAAGTCTATTCCTTAGTATCCAAATAAATTTTGAAATTTTAGGATTATGACAGCTCTAGTCACAAGTAACATGTGGGTGCAGCGATCTACCAAATCACCATCCATCTAATATGACTCCAGCTTTCTAATTTCAGCATTAACTTCCATTCCAGTATTTTACAAGTTCACTAAATTCCTCTGGAACAGTGAGTGATGCTTTAGGCTCAGACCGTGGTCCCACTGTGGGCTGCTGCAGGCATTTGTCAGGGCTTCCCGCTGACACCTCTCCAGTCATCTCCTCTGGCTCTGATTTACGCATAAGGTGACCGCTCTCATCACTCAGCTCCTCTCTCTCCTCCTCTCTCTGATTTGTAGGGCTTTGTTGGTCCTTAGGCATGTGAAGGACGCTGCCACATTCCGCCATCCAAAACAATATCATAAGCAGCCTCCATTAGCCATATGGGTCTCAGTCTGCTGGTGCAGTCTGGGCACAGGCCTACAGCATCATGCCACTATTCTAATCAGTGCCATAGAAGCTTGCACATGTTCACTTGCTCATGCCATGCTGGGGTTTTCATCTTGTTTATTACCAAAATGGGTTAATATTTCAGTTGTGGGGCTGACAGATATGTGGCATGATAGACGGTAACAACTTAAGACACCTTAGTAACAATGGTCAATATATTGATGTAACAACAAATATTCGATATCTGATGGGGAAAGATTCTTAGCTTTGGCATTTTATGTAGTTTCTTTTATTAACAAAATATACATCAAAAGAGCTTTATGGATTATTGTGTGCTAACAGAGCAGAGAGGGTCAGGCTTTATGAGCTCTGAATGGGGAGACGGTCAAAATATTAAATGGAGGGAAGTGAAATGCTAAGGGTTAACCAGACTGTATAAAGAAGTGGATTAAGTGGATTTGGCTCTGGCCAAATGAAGCTCACTGAGGCCAGCGGTTATAAGGGTGAATATTAGGAATAGGAATTCATTTACAGCCAAAGCAAAGCAAAATTTAAACACCAGGGTCACAAAGAGAGGGTTAATACAAACACTTAAAGACCATAATGACCAGCTTGCAGGAGTTATAGACAGAAGGGCGATGTTTTCTCAATACTGGAACTGGAAGCACACCCATGATCACTTCCTAATTGTAATGCAACAACCAGCAGGTTAGCTAAGCTCATTTATATATACAGTCCATGGACTTAACTGTAGGTATGATGATCCAGCATTATAACATGGTTTGTAATTACCTAAAAAAACAATTTTATATATATATATATATATATATATATATATATAAAGACAGATCAACTGTGTGAGTTTAATCTGCCTTTTTATATAGAAACACCAAAAAAATAAAAAATAAATAAAATTAAAATTCAGCTAACTCACTCACTAACTCATTTATCCTTTACCAAAGGCCTACAGCCCAACATGCTGCATTTTGCCAGTCGATTTAAGGAGCTTTCACTCTGTAATGTCTTGAATGGTTGCTAAAATAATAGGCAAAGCTACTCTATCTTCTACTGTTACTATAAGTGTACTTGTATTAATACTTTTACTATTACTCCTGTCACCCCCCGACAGAGGAGACCAGCCAGTAGAAAAGTGTCCCCAGTCCCCTGCGCTGTCCTCACACCTGGAGTGGCTCGGTCATGTGACAGTTCTGAACATAGCTCTGAGCTCACAGCTTTCGGTTGTTTTTGCTGAGTGTCCGTTTTCCGCAGCTGCACACTCTGCACCTGACTCACACCTCATCCACCATTATAACCTTGTGTTTCTGTTCATCTGTAATATGCTCTACACTTTTCTTTACTGCTAAACTTTTAGATTTACAGATTGTACTTCTAAATAGGCTACTTAGACAAAAGCTCCTCTGATGTTAACCACTAAAGAGACAGTTTATAAGTACAGACCCAGAGAGGTTTTCCTGTAATCTTTTATTGTGAAATGGCCTGGGGTGAAGTTTGTGAGCCCTGGTTTCAAACATTAATTCTGTGTCTATTAAAATCAGAGGTGTAAAGTATGCAGTTACATCTAGTCCCATGCATGAGTAGCTTTCTAATAAAATGGTACTTCGTGGAGACCATATTTAACTCCTAGGCTTGACGATGTTGACAATATTAAATGGTTTTGTATATTTGGATTTATTCAAGTATAATTTCACATTTTTGTGCATTATATTTTATGCTTTGTCTGTTTAATTACTTTATTTTCAGTAACAAGAAATAAAATGTTAGCCAACATGCAATCAGCTCTTGTGAAGTGGATGCCCAAGTCCTTAATACCTTAAACCTTACATTAAATCTTTCTTAGCTAATTTCTTGGACCACTACTTTTGTACTTCTACTTGAGTAATATTATTTTGCTTTACCCACCTCCAATGCAAAATCTAAAACAATTTCACCAACCTATCAGCTCAGACCAATCCATGTCTGTTCTGAAACTCCTATTGCTGTGTCTTCTTGACCTCAGAAACCTCACGCCTTATCTTGCGGCTGGCGTCACACTAAACTAAAATCAATACATCTTCATTCATTTCATTGGCCTCTGTAGGTCTGGTCCGGTCTTGTGTCACTGTGGGTAACTTGAGTGTTATGTTTATGATTAGGTCTGGGGTTTGGGTGCTCGACTCAGCAGGATTCTATAAGCCCTAAGCAGCTGACAGGCCCTGTTATACTAAACTAACTTTTTGATTATTTTAATTTAGTGTACAGGGCTGCTCACTCATCAAAATATACCTGGAGGTTTTTTGTACACTGGTGCATGTTATAATTTTCGTTTTGTCACAATGTATGTACACTGTATTTTTCTTAAGGTAATCTGCTGTTCAAACTTCACTCAGATTGTTTAGATTCAGCTGTCACTCACTCAGAGCCTTACAGAGGTGTGGGAAAAAGTGTTTGATTATATAGCTGGTTTCTAGATTAAATTTGTGAATCTTGATACGACAAGATAGCAGATCATCAGGGACAAGATCACGATTCAGTTTTTATCACAGTAATGTCCAACCCGAATACATCCTCTTGTGCCCTTGTGGCTATCCATAAAGCTCCACAGTGTTTTTAAAGTTCATACATCTCCACAATGCACAATGTAGCTGTATCTAAATATGTTAAAATCCCATCTTTTTCTCATGGATCTTGTATCATCCTGTGGGTTTCCTGTCTCATACCATACCTATTTGTTTATGTTAAAGTGTCTGATAAAAAGTGCAATGTGTGTGACTGTTTATTATTTGTATTATATTCCAAAATGAGCTGCATTACTTTATCATTTCAGACTGAGTGGTGATCCGTGTCCGGCTGCAGTACCCTGGGAGTCATGAGGACCAGAGGGTGAGAACACAGAACACTGCACTATCAACATGAGCAATGATACAGTAAGAAGGGAAAGAACTCTGAAAGGAACAAAGATAGACTAACTAAACGTATAGATACATTGGGAAGTGAAGGTATACAAAGGGATTATTTGTTGTGTTGGAGGGTGGGATCTGAATTCTATGCATTCTGCGTCAAAAAAACAGAACCCAACTTTGCTTCCTCTTGGCCTCCTATTTCATAAAGGCCATCATCTTTAAATCATACAGAGAAATATATAATTACTGTTAATTTACAAGTCATTCTCTCTGCTAGGCCAGACCTTTAATTCCTCTCCCTCTAAGGATGCAGTACATTGATTCCAGTGATCTGAGATTTAGACTTGTTTTCCTCTCTCCCTCCCTCTCCTCCCCTAATTTACTTTGACCCTACGTCAGATTCTCTTCCTCCTTTTCTCTCTGCCCCAACATAATTTCTACATCTATCTCTCTCTGCACTCTACCTCTTTCTGTCTGTGTCTCTGTCCACACCTTTGCGCTTCTCTCTCTTTGTACCAAGTTTCTGCACCTCTCTCTTTCTCTGCCACCTGCATCAGCTTTGCTCCTTTCTTTTTTTCCTGCTTCCTGTCTCTCCGACCTTGCCTGAGCCCCTTTCTCTCTCTGTCCCCAACTCACTCCTGTTCTCCTCTCTTCCCCCATCTGTCTCTTTGACCCTGCCACAGCCTTCCTCTCTCTCTCTCGCTTTCTTTCTCCCCCCAAATCTCTGCTCATCTCTGTCTTTTTCTCTTCCCTCAGCTCCTCTCTGCTCTTCTCTCTTTCGCCTTCTCTTTCCCCATGTCTCTTGTCCTCTCCTTCTCTTCCTCTCCTCCTCTCTTTGTCCTTAGTCGATTAATCAGTCAATCAGTGGAGACAAAAATGTGTATCAGTCATCTAATTATTTTATGCAGATTGAGGATTTATCTGGAACAGCAGCAGAAAGGAAGGAAGTGAGTGAGTCAGCTAACGTTTTAGTATTTTTTTGGTATGTATATGTAAAAAGGCAGATTAAACTAATGATTTACAAGTTTAATCTGGCTTTATATACCGTAAATAAATTGTTTTCCAGTATTTTTGTTGCATAAATAGCTGTTTTAGTATGAACTCCCATGCACGTGTATGTTTGTCAGTGCAGTTTGGGTCAGATACATAGTTTTGAGAGCTTTTTGCATGACTCATTTTTTAGTAAATATTGTTTTCATAAATCTTAACTTGTGACTAATGTGGCAGCATCTGAATTGATCAGCAAGGCATATCTTTATTTGACCAAAACTTTCTGTAGCCGACTACAACCAACCACCACCAATTCTTTTGATAATCTCACTCTCAGTCCTTGCCCTTGTCATCCTATCTTTTTTCCTCTTCATCCTCCTCTTCCTCTCGGTATCTGACCCAGCTCTGTTCATTCCTTGCTCGTGGCCCATGATGAATCCTCGCGCGCTCCTCCTCGCGTGTCAGCACCTCCGCTGGTTTATAGGCTGCTGCCGAGATGAGGTGACAGTGCGCACTGAAATATGGCCGAATTAAGAGCGCTGCTATGTGTAAACAACGCAAATAAACAACAAAATCCATAAATCAAGTCCACCAAGGCCCAGCGCTGTTAGAACTTTGTTGACCTGTAATATTTGGAGGTTGTTCTGTGGAGTAGTTTTTGCTGACTTTACATGTGCCATTTATTGTAGCGCCACAGTGGAACATGCATTATTCATGAGGAACATGCAAGTGAGCTTTTAAGAAATATTGTTTTCATAAATCTAAACTTGCTTGTGGCTAATGTGGCAACATCTGAGTCACTAATATGAATGAAGTTGAATGTAGTTGTCCACATTCAACAGTGGTTCTCTTTCAAAATTACACAACAGCTATAATCAAAAATAATCAATGCTCTGTGTAACTTTTCTGATCTGAATGGAGATGTTCACTCTGAATAGAATCTTATAGACACTATGCACTGGAAAAAAACAATATCTAGGTAAGTTAAAATGACTTAAATTAGGAACATTTTACTTTATTTGAGTAGATTAAACTTGACAAGTAAAATTATCTGTCAGTGGAAGAAGTGTTTTTTCTTAATTCAAGCAATTAAATTTTGTTTTGTCTTATTTTAAGTACAAAAAGTTGTTGTCTTTCTTATTTTAAGTGTAACAAGATGTATTTTCATATTTTAAGCACAAAAAGTCTTATTCCACTGGTAGATCATTTTACTTTTCAAGTAAATTTGACTTAAATCATGATAAAACTTTCTTAATTCAAGTTATCTTAACTTGACTAGATTTTGTTTTTTGCACTGTGGCATTAAACATATTTGTCTCTATGAAGAAAATTAGCTTCTAGCCTTTCTAATTAACAGTGCCTTTTTACTATGTTTAACAATGTTTAACTGATAAAAACATTTCACTGATTTGTGCGTACGTTCCAAACATAGCAATAACATCCCCTTGTATACAAGCATTAACAAAACCTCAAGAGAGAAGTTATGCAGTGCACCTTAAACTATGAATTTCCAATCTATATTTTTATACTAAATGATTGATGATTTAAAACCAGTTTTTCAGAGGTTTTATAAAACTCCTGCTACACTTTGTCTCAAGTTCAAATAACTGACAGCATGGTGGCGGGAAGGGCATCTGGTCTAAAAATATACCCAAATAATTCACTGTAGCAGCTTAGAAAAAGTCCTTTTTTTCTTATTATGCAGGCAAACTCCAAATTGAGTTTGAGGTATGATATAGAGATAGTTTCTTGGATGAGACGTAAATGCCAGTCCATATGATTTCTTTTTTTTGCGATTGAATTAGCTTAGATGACGGAGAATCCTCCCACCCAAACATAATGGAAGAGTGATGCTTTGGAGAGGGATCCAGTTTGCTACTCTCAGAACTTGTCAGAACTTTGTTTTTTTTTTGTTTTTTTTTAACTTTAGCTTGAAAAGTAACTACTGACTACCAGTTTTACATAACAGCCCCTGAACAATATTTTATTCTGACATAGTTGGAGTTATTGGTGAGTTCACATGTATAAATATAAGTTTAATAATGCCCTTTCTGACTCTGCACCTGAATTGTTTTGATCAAAAATCCATTTTGGATCTTCCACCGAAATGAGCTGCCACTCGTCCCTTCACAGTCATCAGTCAAACTTGCTCCGCTCATTTGACTTTAAGATCACCCCAGCACATAGAAGATAAGAGTAATATACCGGCCCATCTTTTATGTTGTAATAGGAAATTCTGATACCAATGACATACACAAAAACATACACAGAATTTTTTGGAAAATCATTATTCAAATGATCTTTCACTGAAGGTTGATGACAAACTGAATAGTTATTTGAATTCCAATTGAGTCCAATTTCACTGTGTCACGATACTAAAATTAATTAAAACTTGATATTGATACTAAGGAATATAGATTGCTGTATATATATGATGATAATAAAATCTTTATTTAAGCAATAGAATGTCATTTTCAACATTAAATAATAGTACTTTCTTTTATATCACCAAATCTGTGTAATCCCTTAGTCATCTAGTTGTGTTCCATAGTGGTCCATGGGTGTATACTAGTCTGTGTGGTTTCATACTTGTTCTGATACAACTAAAGATCTTTCTAATGCTACCCAAGAAAGGCTCATTTCTGTCCTGTGAATGTGACCATTTTGTGTTGATACTTGTATCTAGTATCTAATAATAGTAATAATACATTTTATTTATTAGGCGCCTTTCTGGACACCCAAGGTTGCCTTACAACAACACAATTCTGTACTAGTTATAGGATTGATTAGTGTCTGATTTTCAAGACTTTTGACAATAAAATATGCATACTCACTACGCTAGAAAAAGCATTAATTTTAACAATAAGGGGACAGCATTTAGACAGATGTTATCACTCAATTTAGACCAGCCCACATTAGTAATTCTTGCCAGTTCTCTGGAGAAATCAGAGTATAATCAGACAACAGATGTCCTCTTGTTAATATGATGAGTGAGGTGAGCATACAACATTGAGCATTTAGGCCTACAGAAAATGCCATTTTTAGCGTGGCTGTCTCATTTTGTGTGGTCTTGGAGCTGGGACAAAAGCGTTGTTTCCACTGATTCACATGGAACATTTTCTCCATTGTCTAAGTGAACTGTACTGCCCTGTTTGAGGGGTCTGAATGCGATTTTACAGCGACAAAATAGACATAATTTCTCACCAAATATTGATCTTGATATTGGGATAAACCGCTGTATTTCAAGTTATGGCAACTTAAATTCTGAGCCGACATGCTGCAACAGCTGTTTCCTGTTTATGAATTCACAACACTTGTGTCTAAGGACCGAACACATGAGCCAAACCTAATACAGGAGACACTTAAACGTGGTGTAAAGAAATGAAATAAATGCAGAAAATCTTAACAAGGAACTGGAAAAAGTTTGTGTTTATTCTAGCGTTAGCCTCATCTCACAGCACCACAAACTTGGAAACTAAACATATTTTTGTGAATCGTTGAGATCAGGCATACAACTTTAAGTATAATTCAGATACGATTTAGATTTTATTTATTAAGAGTTATGCTTGAGTGACGTCAGTGTCTCAGCCCTGTCCTCAAAGTCCTCAGGCCATGGAAACACAACTGGGCTGGAGACCCGCTCCAAGGCGTCCCCAAGTGAACTGTGTCCGTGAAAAAGAGGCTAAAGGGTTCACTGGCCTGTTGGCTTGAGAAAGTAGGCAAAAGTTCAAATTATGGCTACAGAGATGAAAGCGTTGACTGTGGAGCTTCTTTAAAGACAGTTGGGCCGCTTCATGAATAAATGATGTGGATTTAATGTCCTTCAAATGAAAGTCTGCTGCAGAGGCCATCATCCCCTCTGCATACTCAACAATCGCAAAGATAAACTTAGGAGGTGCATTATTTATATTGCGGAGTGGGACATCTCTGGACCTGACCATGCATTAATACTATTTGCGACATTGCTATATCACAGTTTTGAATCTCTCACAGTATTAACACAAACCAATATATTGAATTCCAAGTTGCTAACTCAAATTATTTATTGTGCTTTAAAAATATAACCATAATAATTGCACAAAATGTCATATACGTTACTGAAGTAATGTAGACAGCATCTACTATAGGGGGAAAAGTTAGCAACAGGAGCAGGAGCCAAATTTATAGATATAACTAGAAACCAAATGTCATGTCGTTACTTGATGAATAGTTTCCTCTCAGCTGACCACGCTTGCACCACTACCTTGTACTTCTACTTGTAATATTATTTTGATGTAACAGTATTTTAGTAAATGTTTTGGCCACTTTACCCACTGCTGCTGAGTGTATGAGCATAAGTGAGTGTGCAGACAGCAGCACTAAAGTTACTGTCTCACTGGGCTTTCTGCACCATCACTGTTAATGATTTTACACTTGTTCTTCAGGGAAAGTAATTAGAGAAGTTGTGGTCTGTAAACACCACCACTTTTCAGTTTTAATTATAATCTAAAAGCCAGTCAGCTTTTGTGTAATTGCTGAGTGTTTTTGAGAAACTATTTTGCGAGGTTCATTAATTTAGTAGCTTCAGTTAGATAACTCGTGTATGACATGTGCAATTTTAATGAGAATGTAAAGATGAACTTAATTGTCCCTCTATGGAAATTTATCTTGTCTGCATTTGACCATGGGACAGCCTGTCAGGAGTATAATTATTTTGCATTGCCAAATGTCCATCAGTTTATATACTGATGCCCTGGAAATGATTTGTGCAACATATAAAGCTGCCGAAGTGACTCTACGTTTGAAAGCTGTTAGCGCATTAGCCTGAGCTCCATATTCTCTCTGCAGGCTTGGGAGACAGTCCTGAAGTTTGATGGAGGGCCATGCTCTTCAAACAGCAGGCACAGCTCAGACAGAAGCTCCTGGTTCTGGGCAGCCTTGCTATTGGAAGTGTGCTGTATCTGGTGGCCCGTGTGGGGACTTTGGAAAGGTAAGTCTAATCCAGTAGCCTGTGTTCTAGTCAGATAAACATTGGCTCAAGTGGACAATTATAATACATACTGTAGCCGAGCCAGCTGTTACAACCTCCATAGCTCTTGCTTCTAATAAAGCTGTGAATACATAATAGATGTGCTGTCACACAATGATCCTGTGGAATGTTTTCCAGGCTACAGCCGGTCTGCCACGTGGAGCACAGCCTGGTCCCTGCACCTGAGCAGATCCCACTGCGGAGCCTTCAGTTCAAACGCGCTCTGCTCCATGAGCTGCGCCGAGGCAATGGCACAAAGGAGCAGCTGGGGCTGCAGCGGCTGGTGCAGCAGCTGCCTCAGGCCATCATCATCGGGGTGCGGAAGGGTGGCACGAGGGCGCTTCTGGAGATGCTTAACCTGCACCCGGCTGTGGTCAAAGCATCACAGGAAATACACTTCTTTGACAATGACAAGAACTATGCTCGCGGCATTGAATGGTACAGGAGCAAAATGCCCTTCTCTTTCCCCCATCAGATCACCATTGAAAAGAGCCCTGCATACTTCATCACAGACGAGGTCCCTGAACGCATCTTCAAGATGAACTCCTCCATCAAGCTCCTCATTATTGTGAGAGAACCCACCACCAGAGCTGTGTCGGACTATACACAAGTGCTGGAGGGTAAAGAACGCAAAAACAAAACCTACCACAAGTTTGAGAAACTAGCCATAGACTCCAGTACATTTGAGGTGAACACGAAGTACAAAGCTGTTCGTACCAGCATTTACACCAAACACCTGGAGCGCTGGCTCAAGTTTTTTCCTGTGGAGCAGTTCCATATTGTAGATGGAGACCGCCTCATCACAGACCCTCTGTCTGAGCTGACACTGGTGGAGCAGTTCCTCCACCTCCCACCCAGAATCAGCCCTTTCAACCTCTACTTCAATGCCACCAGGGGGTTTTACTGCTTGCGATTCAACATTGTCTTCAGCAAGTGCCTAGCAGGCAGCAAAGGACGGATCCATCCTGAGGTAGAGCCCTCTGTGCTGACCAAACTGCAGCGCTTCTTCCACCCTTTTAACCAGAAGTTCTACCAGATCACTGGACGGACCTTCACCTGGCCATGAACATCACAGCTTTGCTGCAGACTGTGTGTATCTAGGATTTATGCATAAAGCAGCTATAAACACAGCACTTCGTATTTTATCATTGAAAGAAAAAGTGTAAGCATCAAGGCAAAACACCATACAAAGAGCATCCATCCATTTTTTCTGCTAAATATTTATTGAATGCTGACCACTAGGTATGCTCACTTCAAGACAAATCTGCTAATGTTCAAAATAGGCATGCTTTGGGTGAATTGGAGCACTATTCAAAACATTGTATATGCTGCAGAAGAGATTAACTCAAATGACTCCTATGATATTCATACTAAAAATGGCATTCTCCAGTTTTGTCAACAATTACCAGTTAATTAGATGTCTGGGGTATTAAAGCAGGTGTATTAACACATATTACTGAATAAAATTGTTTAACTATATTTTTAACTGCAGAACATTTTATTTATTTTCTTATTTATTTGTCATCTTTTCTAATGTCAGTATCTAACTGAACTGTGTATTCAAGTCTGAACTTGCTATTTGAAAAACAATGTCCAGCTTCTATTGGTATTGTACATGAATGTAAAAGATGGTATTCTATACCACTTCTACATTTATCTTTGTTATGATTAAGGGTATGATCTGCATTCCATTGCAGATCTCAGTGTTTACAATTATATTTTGCAATAATTTTGATGTTTTTGTCTTATCCCTGTATTCATTCAGTCAAATGTGGTGGAATAAAATGTAATTTGTTTGTGTCAACGGCCTATATTCTACTAAAACAATGCAGTATATAAAAACAAACAAACAAACAAACAAACAAACAAACATACACATCAGTGATTGTCAATACAGTTATGTTTTACATGCTAAGGATGGGCCTAGTGTGAATAGATAATATTGTTTAATAATGAGACGTATATGAGTGTCTGTGTGCCGTGACGTTTTGGTCCTTCTGATCTCTTACCCCATTGAGGACCCTGACTGCATTTTTTTCTTAATTTGTTGGTCAGTGCTTTTAAACCAAGCAATACTACCCTTTACATAATTTACTTTTGGCTCATTTGGCATTACATAGGACTAAGGTGTGGGATGGAGAGATCAGGGGCCCCACGTAAACTCTGGCCCCGCCCCCTCGCCTTGGCCCCTCCCTCTGCTCCGCTTGCTCTGTTCTTCTGTGTTGATGCCGTCCATGCGATCTTCATCTTTTAAATCTGCAACTTTGTGAAGTAGAGTTGTAAACATGGCCTACACGACTGCCGGGGGGACCAAGAAGAAGGTGTGCTACTATTATGACGGTAGGTCCCGCACAGGAACCACCTGGGCATCTGGGCTAGTGTTAGCCTCTGAGCTAACGCTAATGCATTAATGTGGGTCTGTGCAGCTAGCATAGCTAACGAGGAGGTGTTAATGAGCGGTGGTGTCGCTCTGTCAGGTTAGACATTTCACTCGGATACATCGCGGATTTATGTAGTATTTTCACATTCACCGCGGGTCAAAGTGATGTGGTCAGTGTGCAGTAAGGCTTCTGTAAATGAATGAGACTGATGTGGTGTAGATTGGACCGGAGCGTCGTGCCAGACACTGGTCTTTACGCACGCTCATTGTCTGAGCACTGTTCAATAGAAAAGCTTTTCTCTTTTCTAGCGGTGGGACCTGGAGACTACTGAAGTTGAGCATCTTATACAGACTTGTCTGAATGGAGTATTGTAATGTTTTTCTAGTTGTAACAGTAACAGATGAGTTAAACACTATTTTACACCGAAAACAGAGAAGATCCAAGATTTTGTTAAATACATAAATATAAAAGTTGCATAAATTATGTGGACCGCTCAGTCTGTGACTACTACAGCATTTGAGCAGATGGGGTAGTGGACAAAATATATTTATGGTCAATTAAGCTTACATTTTAAAATTATTCTTAAAAAGAAAAGTCATTATTCAGTATCAATGATGTCTTACAGGTGACATTGGAAATTATTACTATGGCCAAGGACATCCGATGAAGCCACATCGCATCAGAATGACTCACAACCTTCTCCTGAACTATGGACTGTACAGGAAAATGGAGATCTATGTAAGTGTAAACAAATTAGACCTATGCTGATAAACAATGAGGTTTTTACTGTATGCTGTGCTCATTACAGAGACCACACAAAGCCACTGCAGAAGAAATGACCAAGTACCACAGTGACGATTACATCAAGTTCCTCCGATCAATAAGGCCTGACAACATGTCCGAGTTTAGCAAGCAGATGCAGAGATGTGAGATCTGAATTATTTATATAAAAACATATTCTGAGCTGCATACTATATTCACTGCAGACATCGAGGTGTACTGCTGGCATATGTCCTTAACAATTGTGGATCACTATGTAATAATCAAAAATGCACAAACTCCTAACTATGGATTGACTAGCTGAACATGGAGCTTAATGCATATATTCTATGAACATATGACCACTGCACTTGTTTAATGTGCATTATACCAAAGGCCTTCTTAAGTTTGGTAAGAAGTTTTTTGTTTTGCAGTTAATGTGGGAGAAGACTGTCCTGTATTTGATGGCCTGTTTGAGTTCTGTCAGCTTTCTTCTGGAGGCTCTGCTGGTAAGTACTAACAGCACATGGCATTAAGAGTGTTTAAAGACCTCTGGGCATCCTAGCAAACATTAATGAGCTTTTAAGTGGTCACCAGAGTAATATAGACTGAATGTTGTGCGATGCTCCGCTTCAGTGCTTAGTGTTGGTCTAGTGATACAGATAATATTTCTTATCTAGAGTAGGCTCTGTGTGTTCAAACATGTGTAGATAGATGATCCTTTAACTGCTGTTATTTTGCTCAGCTGGCTCAGTGAAGCTGAACAGACAGCAGACCGACATTGCAGTAAACTGGGCTGGAGGTCTTCACCATGCTAAGAAATCAGAGGCGTCTGGCTTCTGCTATGTCAACGACATCGTGCTGGCAATCCTGGAGCTGCTCAAGTGGGTTCGAACTTATTGTCTATACTGTAGCACTTATTTACTGTAAAACGGGGTTGCTTCATTGTGTATTGGTCTCTTTCTTTCTGCCGTGCTGCACAGGTACCACCAGAGGGTGCTGTACATAGACATCGACATCCACCATGGTGATGGGGTGGAAGAGGCCTTTTACACCACAGATCGGGTCATGACTGTGTCCTTCCATAAATATGGAGAGTACTTCCCCGGAACTGGAGACCTCAGGGTGAGCCATAGACAGACTGAACCAGTTGGTCCCACAGGCTTTTCTTTTCTGCACTCTGCTGCTGTACAATACTTAAAACTTTGCTTCAGTTTCTCGATACATATAAGAAATGCCTCGTTTTAATGGAAAAATAGAGTGAATCTTTGTAATTTTGCATCTCTTTGTTTAAAAGCCTGTATTGATGTCTGTAGGATATTGGAGCTGGGAAAGGCAAATATTATGCTGTCAACTTTCCTCTGCGAGATGGCATTGACGATGAGTCTTATGAACAAATCTTCAAACCGGTGAGTGTGGGTATGTACAAACTATTAAAATTTTATACTCAAAACTAACTCATGTGATGTGTGCAGGTAATGGCCAAAGTGATGGAGATGTACCAGCCCAGTGCCATTGTCCTTCAGTGTGGAGCAGACTCTTTGTCTGGGGACCGACTTGGCTGCTTCAACCTGACCATCCGAGGTGAGAGTGCGGTTACTTCAACTGCATGGAGCTAGAATGGTGTGACAAGTGATAACTGTGGGTCTGCTCAGGACATGCCAAGTGTGTGGAGTACATGAAGTCCTTTAACCTGCCTCTGCTGATGCTGGGAGGAGGGGGGTACACCATCCGAAACGTGGCCCGCTGCTGGACCTATGAAACAGCTGTGGCACTGGACACAGAGATCCCTGATGGTCAGCCAACATGTGTCTAACCTTATTTTTTAAATTTGTCTTTGCTATTTTGCCATTTTTTTGTCATAATTTTAACCTTTAGTAAAGTAAATAAGATTGAGCTGTGGTTCTTTTTTCAGTTACAGTCCCCATGATAGCAATCATTGTTTTGGGGTTGCAAAGGCCAAAGAAATGGGCTACATTTAAAAAAAAAATCTTATTGGACATAAGCCTATTTAGATTTATTTTGTCAACCAACATTTACAGCTGCATTTGAATGGTGTTGTGCATTAATATCTCAATACCCCAAGGCTGAGAACCATTGGGTTAGAGTACCCACAATTCTTCAGCATAATAGCCATTTAGTCCTTTTACTGTTGCCACGGTCATAACACTGCATCACTGACCTTTATCATATTGTCTTTTACAGAACTCCCGTACAATGACTATTTTGAATACTTTGGACCAGATTTCAAACTGCACATCAGCCCATCCAACATGACCAACCAGAACACGCAGGAATACATGGACAAAATAAAGTATGGGTTGTTCTGATTTCCCTTATTAGTTATGTTCCAAGTCTAAGTGCTCCCTCTCTCTCTGACAGGCAGCGCCTCTTTGAGAACCTGCGCATGTTGCCTCATGCTCCAGGGGTGCAGATGCAGGCCATCCCAGAGGACGCTGTCCCAGAAGACACAGTGGACGAGGACAAAGAGGACCCAGACAAGCGCCTCTCCAGTAAGACCCTCTTCTCTCATTTTCATATGGGCTTCAGAAAGTATTGAGAAAGTCACAAAGAGTACATGAATGTGGATGTTCTTTTCATTTAGTATGCCTACCAACATTTCCTCAAATAACATAATTAAAGGTGCACTGTGTAACATTTCTAGTTGTGGGTCTGCGACCTGCTTGTCTGAATGTTCACTAGTAGATTATGTGAATGTTATGAAAATATGTAGGAAAATGTGCATTCTTGAACTGACCAGGCTCACCTGTTCACATATCTATAGAGATGGAGAAGTTAAATATGGAATTGTTGCAAATTCCAGGCAAAACATTAACATCTCCATGGACACAAGCATGTGATGGAAAAGTTACATAGTACACCTTTAAGATTAGTGTCTTAACTTTTGATAAAGAATATAACTGACGCCTTATTGTTATTTTAGTTCGGGCCACAGACAAGAGGATTGCCTGTGATGAAGAGTTTTCAGACTCTGAGGATGAAGGAGAGGGAGGCAGGAGGAACGTAACCAACAATAAGAAAGGAGCCAAGCGGCCGCGGGTGGAGGAGGACAAGAAAGAAGGCGACGAAAAGAAGACAGGTATGTTTTACAGTATGACACTTGGATTACCACTCACTGGCTTTATTTCTGGCTTCACAACAAACAAATGATCTGTTATTATCTGTCCTCAGATATTAAAGAGGAAGAGAAGTTGAAGGACATTGGTGCTGAAAAAACAGATTCTAAAAGGTAATGGCATTAGGTTCTTATATTCAGTATAGCATTAGTTCTAAAACAATTGAGGTATTGTCTAATTAAAATCTCCTGTTGTGTATTTGTGTTTTTAGTGTGAAAGCAGAACAGACTAGCAGTGCCTGAAGTGCTCTACAAATCTGTCATGGTGCTATCCATCACCCTCATCCAGCCACACTTATTGATAAGCATTATATTTATTCTGAATTGTATTTTTACCTGCATATTTTGTGTCAACTGGCATCCTTATATGTAGTCATAAAAATGTCCAATTGCGAGTTGCCATATTATTCGTCCCCTTTAAATTTTTCCAATGTGCTCTGTCTTCTGAGTTGTTTTTAGCAAAAGCCTCTAGTTTGCAAATGATCATGTCTGAATTTTGATATTTTGCATTTATCAATAAACTTTTTATACAATTTTGTTTGCTGCATTGTATTCATTTTCAGTTTTTGCTGTTGCATTGCAGTTTGGCATTACAATTTTAAGTATCCCAGTAAATGTTTAACTAAATAAATCTACTCATAATTTGAATGTTCTATATTTAAAGCTAAATATATAATGTCTTGTAGATGTTTGGTCTTCAAAATTTAAAATACACAGTGAACAATGGCTGGTGTGATTCTACCAGATGATGGTGGCACTACAAGCTACACAACTGTTGCATAAAGGGTTGCTTTGTCAACTACTGAACAACTGACATTGGACATCAGGGCAATTTTTTGTATTATACATGTGGATTACTTGCAGGACTTGAGTAGGGAAAAATTGTAATCTGCAGCTTTGCCACCAGATGGCATCAAAGACCAAAACATTACGATTTACCAGTCTTTCCTCAGTATGATAGAAGAGCTTTCAAAGGTCATCTGAACAATGTTTTCTGTCAGTAAGCCTTAAAATAATTTAACGCAGTGTTCTTTTAAACCTGTCTACCTGCTCCCTGAGTGCTCCTTAGCCTCAGTTTAACTAAAATCACAAATACATTTTAACTGGACATAAGGTGGCTTAAGAAATATGCTCTCCGCAGATACAGGTCTAAAGGGGTGCAGGAGTCTAATTTTAGGCAGGTAATATAATGACATTTAATGGAAAAATACTGTATATGCACCACTTTGAAACTTGGATTTACCCAATCAGTTTGGTCTGGACCTGGGCCAGTACATTAAACTTTAAAAATGCAGCAAATAAATTACAATAATGTAGCAATAATGTGTGACAATTGTACTTCTGTATGGACTTTCCTAAACTCAATAAGGTTATTGCAAATTTAGCATTTTATCAAATATTATTTCGTTAAATTGCTTGCTGCTGGAATGAGTGCTGTCCTAAGACTGAGAAACTGGATACAACTACCTCATGGCCAGAGATATATATGATTGCATCTAAATTATAATAATCAACCACATAGACCACTGCGAATATTTTCAAATGACAGATTCTATAGTCACATTTTTATTCACATTTATTTTTGCTTTTAGTGTGCCCCAAGAAAATTAGAACACCTTAAGCAGAGACATTTTAATAGCATTTTTGTAAGCAAAGTTACATTCCATCTCAAAGTCAAATTTGGCCAAAGTGTCTTCACTATTTACAAAAAGAAAACAAGAACAAGATGCTACACAAATATTTGCATCTGAAGTCTCCAGGTTCAGGATGCTCTGAACGCCACAGTGTAGACAGTAACGCTTCACACGTCACAATTTGGTCAGGGTCAAAGTTCATCTGGGTTGTTTTTGAATGTGTTGGTTTAAAAATGACTGGATGGAAATAATCTGCAATTTCATGTGCTCCTTGAGATCAAGATTTCGTTTTGTACAATAATCACAGTTAAAAACTCCCTCGCCTATACATACTTACATTTTAATAAGGTCAGAAAACCAACATACAAGAAAGCCTATAGTGGTGTTCCTACAGAGTCACTGAGGGAGGGCTAAGGCTGGCTGCTGTTGTAAACGTGTCCTCCACTGTAGATGCTGGTCTCATATTGGATTTTAGACTTTTTACCATTTGGTGACCTATACCCACACTTACAGCTGAACCCCAAGGCCATGTCCTCTTTACATTTTGTATAAAAATCCCAAAATAAAAATAATACTGTTTAAAAAATATATGGCTGATGTAGTTAATTGGTTTTACAAATCAAAGCCACCCGCTGTCAGCCCAGGGCAGAAGAAGGCTGAGCAGGTTTTGTGTCAGGGGCCAATGGGACAGGACTACAAAGGGTTGAGATCTGTTTGAGTTCTGAAGACAGCCTACAGGGGGCACTGTCACTCTGCGCTCTCAGCTGGAGCATCAGCAGGGGCCTCTGCAGGGGCCTCAGCTGCCACCGCCTCCTGTGCAGGGGCTGGCTCTTCTGGAGCAGGGGCTGCCTCTACAGGGGTCGGAGCGGGCTCCTCTTTAGGTGCCTCAGGGGCAGGATCAGCGGGCTTCTCCTCTGCTTTGGGCTCCTCTGTGGGGGCTGGCTGCTGGGGCTCTGCTGCAGGGGCTTCTGTCGCAGCTTTGGGCTCCTCCGCTGGCTGCTCTGTGCTAGGGGCCGCCTCCCCTTCAGCCTTGGGCTCTTCTGCTGCTGCTTCTGGAGCCTCAGCTTTAGCCTCAGTGGCCTCTGTGGTGGCCTCAGCTGCTCCCTCTCCGGTCTCCTTCTTGGTCTTCTTGAAGGAGAAGCCACTGAGTTTGAAGGACTTTTTGAATGAGAAGCGTTTCTTCTTCTTCTTGGGTGTCTCGGTCTCGCTGGTGGAGGCCTGGGCTTCCTCAGGCTTGGCCTCGGCCTCAGGGGCCGGCTCTACTTTGTCTGCCTCTGTGCCATTCTCTACAGGGGCCTCAGCTTTGACCTCTCCATCCTCTTTGGGAGCCTCCTCTGCAGGAGCACTGCCATTGGCATGCACTTCCTCTTTGCCTGCTTCCACCGCAGCATCACCGTTGGCTTTGACATGGCCGTTCTCCTGAAACAAATAAAAACAGGATGGTCAGACATAGTTGGCAGAGTGTGGTTAACAGCTAACCCACATAGTTACAATATACCACATCTTCAGCTCATTGTTGGACAGGCTATACTGACATGCATTCTGCTAGACTCTAACAGGGTACATGGCACTCACAGGTAAAAAAAAAAAAAAAAGTGGCTACATTTCTATTTATACTTCTACGTCATTTATGCACTTGCACTAAAAATACTATCTCCAAGTCGCCCATAGTCCATGAACGTAGGCCTCCACGATGGAAATAGTAATGTTTTGTTATTTACTTCGTTACTTATTATTGCTTTTCGCCTCTGAGTCACCAGAGGGCAGCGCTACTCCACTTTTATCAATAGTTCAAACGACAGCTGCGCGTCTTACCCGTTAGGAGCAAACCTGAACTGTGACAAATCGGCCGAGTGCCCCGGCCAGTGCTGCCTCCCACTGAGCACCCCGCACTCCACCTCACGCCCCCCTCCCATGGCCCAGTGCCCCCGCTCTCAGCCACAACAGCAGCCTGGAACAAAAGGCGTGGTACTCCGTAGCCTTTGTTGGCCTCGGACCTCAATCAAGCACGGCAAAAAGGCACTTCCCCATTTAGGATTTGATCACAACAAATTCCTTTTAGACTCTATATGTATCCAAGCATTCCCAGTGAAAACGCGCACCGAATCAACTGTTGCTCCAGCGTCTCAGCGCCGCTTATTTACAGTGCCCACCGGTACGCGCGTTTGGCACCGCGCAGTGGTTTACCTGCTGTCCGTTGGTTTTGGCGGGTGAAACAGCTGCCTCTCCGGGTTTCTCAGCTGCCAGCTCGGCTTTCCCAGTTGCCCTCGCTAGTTGCGCTCCCATTCTGCTGCCGTCCGCTCCAACAAAGAACCCTGAGCAGGCGATCCAAAGCGAACAAAGACCGGAGTTTGCGTGATAACAGGGAGCCCCTCTCTGCGTCCCCCGCTCTGCTCTCTCTCAACAGCGGACAAATGAAAGCACGGTCCCGCGGTGGAGGAGGGTGAAGAAATGATAAGGCCCAGGCGAGGAATAATAAAATCCGACGTCCAGGCTGCTAAAATGGAAAATCCCTCTTGCTGCTAATAAGATGCGCGTCCAACGCCCAAGTGCACAGATGAATGGGACTCAAAACGATGACGGCATCACAGCTGAGAGCAGCCAATGACAGGCTCCGCTCATCAGCAGGGCGGAGCTTCAGGGAAAGGGGGTGAACAATGAACTGACAATGGGGAGCAACGCTGCGTTCAAGGCACAGAGGTCCAGCCATACAAATATTACCCAGACAAATTCTTGCACTGTCTTCTCATAGGGGTAGTGTTAAAAAGTGCTGAAGAAGCATGATCCACACAACCACTGTTTTTATCTACATGCTAAAATGTTTCAACTCAGCATTTTTGTCTCTGGTAAGTAGTGAACACTTGAGTTGTTGTTCTCCCCACAGTCCCTCTTTATAAAGGGGGTAGCATTTTATTTGTTCACACTCCCACCACCAAGTTTTGCATCAGTGAAAACTTTGTGGTGTGATCTTTTCCGGTTAGGCTATCTTTTGTTTAACTAGAAGATGCAACTGATCTGTGATTGGTGCACAGAGACAATGGGTTTAAAGTAAATAAGGAATTAAAAAGCGTATTTAGGCCCACATTTAAAACCCAATAGGCCCACTTCTGCTGTCTGTACTTATGTGGCCTCTTGAGCTATAGTCATCCTGTATCTTGTCTTGCACTTACTTAAAGAGCCCAGAATACTCTTTTTTTCTCTTCTGTTATAATGTTGTTTCCTCATCACACACATAGCTGGAGTTGTGTTTTGTTTCATTTACACAGGTTTAACACAAAAACCCTGCATATTTATAGACTCAGTTCTCCTCTCACTGTGTTTTAAACTCTACACACATTCACAATAATCATTTGTATAATTTCAACTCTGGAATTACTGATCTCAAAAGGTAAAAGGTAGCTGTTAACTTGAAAACTGAAACAGAGCATTTTGGAGAGATGCAGACAGCCCTATAATGTAGGGTTATCCAATTATGTGTGAATGAACCAAAGCACAACTCCAGGTATGTTTTTGATGAGCTAACATCATTATACCATGACTTATAGCTCACAATGTAAAGCTTTGTGTAATATAAGATCTTTAAATGTGGATTCATTTAATTTGCATGTCTCCACCGCTCTGGTGAGATCTGGTTAAATCCAGATCTGTGTGATCCAGGTCGTCTCCGAATGCTTCTTTTGGATGTGATGAAGACACACAAATCATAGCCCCAGATCTAATTATAGCAAATGGCACAAGCTCATGCCCTCATGAAAACAGGTATAACCTTTGTGTTAAGATAAAACAGAACGTCTTAAATGCAACACGTGATAGGCCTACACATAAAATAAGTACTCATGTTTTCTAATGTGTTTCAAAACATTTTAAGTGACCCACTCAAAATGGAGTATTGTTAGTGTGGACCTATATATTAAAGGTTTCCAGCTGCTTGTCACATTTGTTATTGCTTTGTTGTAACAGTATAGCATTACATCTATCTCAATGGAGACTAGGAGGTCACATTCGAGGCCGAATTACAGATCAGATCTGTGTAGAGGTGATCCCACTCACTATAAGAATGTAGGATTTCAAGGCATTTCTTTGGCAATTAAAACTAAGCAAGATATGTGATGGCATATTGTGGAACACTCCATGGAGACAAGCAGGTGTACAGTTACGTCAAATGATTATTATTCCAAAAAGTTGCTAAAAATGTAACAGCCATAGTCCTCACTACTTATGATTAAAAGCTACCTGGTTTGCCACTGATTTTCAAATCTGCAGAGCTCTTGTTGATGGCTCGTGCTGTGCCCATAGGGGAGGTGGAGGGTTGGAACACGTCTATGCCATTTACAAGTCAAATGTGTGAGCGGGTGGGAGGGGCCGCATAGGTGGACTTCCTGTGGCCTCCTGCTGCTCTGTCCTAATGTTATCAATGCAATGCAAAACAGCCCAGCGGGACACTCACCTGACATGCAAACCACCTCTGCTTTGTGTGAGCCAGCCCTGCCCATCTGCTCACCATGGTAATAACTGAAGTTAAATCACTGGAGAACAACAACAACAACACAATATACAGTATAACCAGTTGTTTTCTAAAGGTGTATAATATTACTTTTTGGCGATGTTACTGAGTTGCCTTGACAGTGTTGTATTAAATGGCATCTTTTATATCAATTTTGCATTTATTTAGTTGTCTCATTGCCAAAAAAGACATGGATTTAAACCGTGAGCATGCTTGCCTCTCCATCATCTGACATCTCACTTGGCCTGGTGGAGTCACCTGCTTGTCTTCATGGAAATACTTAAACTTAATGATGTAAAATATTCCTGTCAACGCAATATCATTGAGACAAGCAGGTCGTAAATTCTCCGCATGAAAGATGATGTCCTTGTCCATCTAAGTGTTTTTTTTTTTTGTAGAACTGGTGAATATTCTCCATTATCTGAAAGAACAACCATATGATTTCCAAAAGCCTGTCAGGAAATGTCTTGAAAAACATCATAAAATGCCTATAGATTTTCCTGATACAAGATTGCACACCCATTGGCCGAAACAGAAACAAATTCAATCACCATGTTGAGCCAAAAATGTGACAGCTCTTCTCATGTATCATTTCTGTATAAAAGTATTTATTGATGGAGGGCCAAACCTTTTCCCCAATAAAGTCTGAATCCACTTGGAGTTTGTGAAATGTACGATCAAATACCATTCCTCTGGCACTCCATAAAACATATCATATAGCACAGTCTTACAGCTTTTGACAGAACTGGCAGTTTACATTTTTATCTATACATTATGTTCAGCAGTGGAAGAAGTACTCAATTTTGTTAGATACTGGAGCACAAAAAAAGGCACAGTAAAAGTATTTCACACAGATTTTGGGATCTAATAAAACTTCAAATGTTGTGATTTTGATAAAGATTTGTGCTGAATTTTGTTCAACAGAAACACTTGATTGGGTAGAGTTAGAAAGTACAGATACTTTCTCTCAGATATAGTGAAGTAAAAGCACTTTAAGGTTAGTAAATAAAGTGCAGATACCTAAATGTTTCACTTAAGTACAGTATTTTTTTACTTTTACATTGTCATGTTCCACCACTGGTTATGTTCTTGTGTAATTATATCAGTAGGAGCACTGCACTATATATTTCTGATTAGCAAGAACACATTTGTGGTAAATCTCTGGTTGCTATACAATATTTGCTTTCCTAACAGTGTTTACAAGAAAGCTCTAGTGCCCTGTGGGAAAAAAACTGACTCAACTTGCTGCTAAGACCCAAAATTTGTCCCTGTGCTTTCTGAACAAAAGCAGAGGAACCCTACACCGGGACAGAGAGGGGTGATCCTGTTTCACATAAGCCTGGTTTTGTTTGGAAGGAGAGGTGCTTGCTATGGTCCCGGGCCATGTTTGGGGTGTGCCTACAGCGGGCAGATGGTCACCCCCCCTCCTGTATCAGGTCAGCTCTGCTCTGCTGCTGACTCCACACTGACTTCACACTTGGCACACTCTCAGGCATTTGCATATGTGTAGCATTGTTGTAAACATGGGTGCTGTGGTTGGAAGGGGCCATCAATAGTAGACAGGAGTCGGTCTATTAAAACAGTATAAAGGTGTTTTATTACATTTATTGAACAGATTCTCCTCTTTTAGACATTTGGTTAACTATTTGCAGCTGTATGCTTTGTGTTAAAGGTCCTATATTGTGTTAGAATGTTTTACCTCATCAAACACATACCTGGAGTTGTGTTTTGCTTCATTCACACATGTTTGAGGATTTTTTGTATTATTATTATTATGAGTCCGTCTACATCTCCAAAGCTCAAAATGCTCTGTTCCACCTTGTGATGTCATGAAGCAGTAGTTTTCAAGTTAACACCTACATTTTACTTTTACTTCAGTGGAAATTGGGAATTTCAAGGCTGAAATAATAAGTATAAGTAATATGGGTCCTCTAAGTGACAATCAATGCAAATCTATACCAAGGGGAATCCGAAGTGTTCCTTGCTCATAAAATTAACTAGAAAGAACAATTATGTCATTACAGAGCTTGGTGTACACTGTGGCACAAAGAGCATGGTGGCATAGTGATAAAGTGGTTGCTACAGTCTCACAAAAATAAGGTTGTGGGTTTAATTGCTGAACCAAGTGGTGACTGTTTTGTATCCTCACAACTTCCTGTTTTGCTTTTACTATTACTAAATCAAAATCAGTTTGTAATGCAGAGGACTTTTACCAAAACATGTTTCTTGTCAAGGATCTTCCACAAACAGTATGACTGATTTTAAAGAGGGGGTATTTTTTACTTTTATGGGGTATTAGCTGCTAATGCATAATGCATTTAGATCGCCACGTTACCTTTAATTGTTTTGAATTTTTCAGAGCACTATCACAACACAATCAACATGCATTCTGCTAATGAAACTACTGTACAGTGCATCAGGTTTGCACAGCTGTTGTGTACAGTTTTGGATCATGTTTTTGTATATTTATGAAGAACTGTCATGTGGCAGCATGGGTGACGTACTTGTGGGCTGAGCATTGCACACACTCTCACATCTAACCGCAAAGAGGGTGTGAATGAGCCCAGGAGAGATCTCTAGAATACTGCATGGATGGAAAAATGCATGGATGACATCTAAAAGCTCTTCAAGCATGTTTTTGATGAAGGAACAGCATTATAACATAGTGGAACGCTATTTGTGGTAATACCCCCTCTTTAACTGCCGTGTTTTAATGAGGACATGGACTTTGGACAAAGCTCATGCAAACTCTGTCTGATGTGGTTTGCTCCACCATAACTCTTCTTGTGAGGGGATAGTGATTTGTTCACTGGTACCAAGTACAGCTGGCTCGGGGACTATTATGTGTGAGACTGTGGCCCTGCTTCATGTTTTTGGCCCTCTCTTTGTTGCGACTCCGTGGACATGATACTGTCAGCACAATGAGCTCCTTCTCTTCTGACTGATGGCAGGAAGCTGTTGATTAGCCGCTGCTCTCAGGCCCCTGTGCTCTGCTCCGCTCTGTGGGAAGCCACTTTAACATGGCTCCCATCGGCAGCACTTTATGTCACAGACCTCCAGGACCCCCTCGGGATAATCGTGAGCCTGTTCCACTGCCCCTCCACCTCTCTTGGCCGTGGGGCGCATGTACATTTTATGGTTGGAATGTCGGAAAGTCATTGTTGTCTGCTTGAAAAGGTCCTCCATGGTTCACGAAATGGTGTTCCCAGCCCTTCACATGGCGTAACGCAGAATTCACTAATTGCTCTGGTTTAGGAATGTCAAGGATGTGCTTAGAATGACCAAGGACTTGACTTCAGACTCATGAATGCATACATGGAAAAGAAATGTCTGCAAAATATGCCATTCTATGATAAATAGCACTTGACATGTGGAATGGTCAGCTCTGATAAATAAAGACCATTGAGTGATTTTTTTGTTTGCATTTGACCACTTAAATTCCACTTATGTAAATCAGTGGCCAACAGCTACATAGAAACCCTTTCAGATCAGAGCCAGGAGCATGCACTTTGAGTTGAGTATTTGGTTCAGACATGCTTGGAAATATTTAGTTTAGAAGTCTACAGAGAGTGATTTCTACAGAGCAAGTAAACAATGAAGGACCTGTAGGTGTTAGTTTCATAGTGGACTAAAAGAACACAAGCTAATCCATGGGGACCATAGTCATTGCTTCTAATCTAAAATGAGTTAATACACTTTCAAACACTTGTCTAAATTTTTCCTGACTGTTTCTTACTCCATGCAGTTGAATACCTCTTGTAATTTGCTCCTGCATGAACAAACCGCTCTGTTACATGCAATGGGTCTCCAAGTACACACAGAATTCTCCAGATGTGTTATTGGGAACTGGGAAATTTAAATCAAGACACCTCAATTGTAGTTTCCTGCTGATATGCATTTAAAATATCCAGTTTATATTGGAGTAGGCCAGTTATCCTGTTTTCCTCGTGTGCATGTAAACATAGTGATATTCAAAAATACCAACATGTAAACTCCTCATAAAAACCTCACATGGTCTGAGCATGAAACCCATGACCTTCTTGCTGCAAGTTACACTCATTTTACTTCTTGATCATCGAAAGTAAATTGTATTTTTCTGCTTCCTGGTATTAGTGAGTAGAGAGGCGGTGTTACATCAGATGAGTCAGCGCTTCAGGAAAGTGCAGCCCCAAAAGACACACATGAAGACAAACGAGGATTAAACCACCAATTCTTTCATGGAGGCGAGAGTTCCAGCTCCTCATTAGCATGTCCTTTGAAGGGCCAGTGGAGAGGGAGGGTCTACAGAGGAACAGGAATAGAACATGTCTTTGTGTAGCACTAGATCAAGACTGAGCAAAGTGCAAATGAGCTATTCACTGGAGATAGAACTCAAGGGCAGACTTTTGACTGGCATTACATTTATTTATCTTGCATATTGATACTTTGCAGCGGATGCCATATGAAGCTACTCTGTTAGAAGCTCTGTTACTCACGTTAGACTTAATCTGAGCTTTATTTTAACACACTCCGACCAAAAAGAGCAGATTCAGCTGGAACTATAACAGCTTTTCAGTTAGTCACTCTCACCTTTTTGTTGAAAATCAAACTCCTAAACAGGACCAAGCCCTCACCTATTGATCACAGGCTCCTGAGTGTATTGTCTAAATCCATTTTTAAAAATTTTTCTTGAGTTTTCAGACAGTCAAACTTTTCGATAGTTATTTCTAATGTGTACATTGTGTCACCATAGAGATACATGGAAATGCACCCCCCACGTGATGTCACTGCAATATCAATACTCAATTAAAGACAGTTTTCAATGGTTGGAAAATACTGGACATGCTTTCATATTGTAAGTGGGTCCACCTTTCCACAGATCTGGCCTGTAAACTGCTCCGGTATGAAACCAATGCACTATTCAACTTTTCTTGTTCACTATTGTAGTGACTACATGGGTACAAACACCTGCTAGAAGCTCTATGTCAAGACTCTATCTGAAAAACAATCCAACATGCCCATATATTACTGCAGGCTAACAGTAGCAGTGGGACATTAGCTACTATTGTACCACATGGGGGGAATGTGTGAAACCTGGAGCACAGGCAGCTGTGGGTGCAGCTGTCTGCCTCTGTCACACTGGCATTTGCCCGTTTGGATACATGATGATTTCTGCAGGGCACCTGTTCAGATCCAGAGTAAATGCACCAGGCTCTCCTCCCTCCTCTTGGTATCCTCGGGCGAGAGGTCAGTCGACTCAAATTCCCCTTTTCTTTGGTTAAAAACCGGCTTTTCCAGTCTGCTGCAGTGTAACGTAGCGAAAAAGAGTAGTGGAAAAGAAGAGTTAGAGAAGCATATATGTCATAGCAAATATATTATTCTGTATATTTTTCAGTGTATTACTGCACAACATAGAATGATATTGATACCTACACAGCAAAAATGAATGTCTAAGGAAGTTCAAATTACTCAAATTAAGAAGATTTCACTTGATTTGAGTATATTGCACTTGAAAATTATCTACCCATGGAATAACTCTATCTTAATTCAAACATACAACTTAGTTTCTTATTGTAAGTACAGTTGTTAGTAAGAGTTGTTGTTTTTCTTACCTTCAGTGTAACTAGGTGTATTTTCCTTTTTCAACAACAAAAAGACTTGTTCCACTGGTACATAGGTTTACTTGTCAAGTGAAATGTATTCAAATCACTATAACATGTTCTTAATTTAAGTAATTTTACCTTTAATTGTAGTTTTTGTTGTGTATTTTTCCTGCATTTTTGCTACGAGCTGTAACACTCCTGCCCTTCACTCCACCTCTAATAAATACTATAAATAAATAATGCATACATTGGAAGAGGTGGGAAAAGATAAATCTTATAAATAGGCCAGATGATCAGTAAGAACTGGCTAATAGACTCTAGACAGTCTTTCTCTCAAGAGATTAGCTAAATATGTTTTCATGTATTCACCAATAGTCAAAAGAACATTTATTTTGGGCTTACTTCCTTTTTCATCAGTGGTTCCTGGAGCGAATCAGTCACACATTGATTTAGTAGATATAAACCGGAAGCCTTATGTCATAAGTATACCCACATATATTGAAACCAGCTTCCTCCTTGCATTATTGTTGTCCCCGTTATAAACATTCAAAATAGAGTCTTTATAGAATCTTATTGTGCTTTCTAAGTTTCTAAGTTCAAGAGAGTTTGCACAGTCTAGCTTATTCCATACTATTGTAAAAGACAGAAGTGATACAGATGAAACACCACAGGCAGAAGTTCTGGTGATCTTCACTTCTGCAGGCATGATTGTTGCTTTACTCCAGAGAGTCTCTTCCAGCTGCGGTTCAGACATGAACATAACTATCAGATAATCAAAACAACATTAATTTCACTGATGATCACAAACATGGGCAAAAGCTTAAAATAGGAAGCGGTTGTTACAGTCTTTTTTCTGCACAGAGGAAGTGTGATATTAATCTTCACCAACCATGCAAACATACTGAAACTTTTCTGTTCCAAATTATGGCAAATATGTTGAAAAGTACTTCTTACTGGGAATGGGTTCACAAATCTGACATTACAGGCAAAGCATATACAGATATAAAGCACAGACAGACAGGTGTTAGTCCCTATCATAAAGGTTACATAATGCAACTTTAACTTTCACATTTCACAAGTACTCACAAGTATAAAAATGTATTTAAATGCATAGTGTTCTGTCTTTCTCATTCAAACTTTAGCACATTGATGGGGCTTGTGAGGATAAACCACAAAAAAAACAAAAAACATAAACATAAGAATAAGTCGAGTCTAAATCAAGTCAGTATGGTGAGTTTTCACACTGCATGACCTTTAATAATCATTAGGAATTGCAACTTCCTTTTTGGAGACTTTGTGGTGAGCTAAACAGAAACTTAAAAGAAAAAAAAAACATCATGTGGTCATAGAGAGACATAGTGTGCATGCGTGTGTGTGTGTGTGGGTGGGTGGGTGTGTGGGTGGGTGGGTGTACCATTTGTAAGGGGAAGGTAACAGTAATGTATTTCAGAATTTGGACTTTTTTGTCATTACACCATCTACATCTACAAAAAATTGACTTGAAACTTGAAACTCAAATTTATGAAGAAGTATGGGTTTTACATTGAAGTCAGTGACAAATATTGGCCTATCCCAGTCCAGTGTTCAGCCTTCGAGATCAGAACAGCCTCACGCTTGGTACTTCCCACACTGGACCTATTGTAACGCATAGGACACAACTGTACACACTGCTCCGGCCTCCCTGTGATGCGCCATGTTCAGAGGTCTTTTCATTTACATGGTAGCTAACAGTGCACAGACCGGCTTTGTGTGTGGGGTTACCAGTCATGGTGCAGTCGCCTCAACTGTCGAAGTCGTAGTACACGTAATCATCATGACTAGTTTCACACAACATTACCAATAGTCTGCCAAGTCTGTGATTACAACAACAAACAACAACAGATAATATAAAATAAATAAATGTAAAGATTGACAGTAATAATATAGGGTCAAGGTTTAGTAAAAGATACAACAGACAGACATGATCAAATAAAAAGAAAAAAAATCTGATATATAGAATTTATTTAAAGATAACATTTCATTTTGGGAATGGACCCAGTCAAAAATAAATAAATAAATAAATAAATGCATAAAAAATAAAAATAATAAAATATAAATAAATACACAATAAAAAAATAAATAAAATAAACATTTACAAATACAAAAAATTCAACATACTGGAAAAAAATAATAAAAATTAGGAGTGATACCCAACAGTATATAAAAATACAAATACATAAATGAATAAATAGAGTAGAAAGGTGTAAGCAATGCACTTTTAAAACATCATTTCGCCTTTGTTGCTGATACAGGCCTACCCGCATGTGTTTCATAATGCACATATTATCTACAGCACCATTACGTTAACAGCCCTAAATGAATTGTCCAGTTAACCATAAGCAGTGCCCTCCCATATCATTATAGTGATTTCCCAGAGGAGCACTGAGGGGCGGATCCCGTATGAACTTGACTGCTCATAGGCTCTGTGCATTTCAGACTGACCACTGCTGACCTCTGTGTTTAACCCCTAATATAAAGTAATTGAGAGTGAGGTAGGTGAGTGGATAACATGATGCTTTTTTCCCCCTCCCCTGGGTTTAATGCAGGCATGAGAACTCCCCAAGGACCTGGCAACTCAAAAACATCACGCGATTTGAAAGAACATGCTCACCTATTGCTTGTGCTTAACGTCTCTGTACTAGAACTATACTGTCTGAAAAATGTGAAATTCCTTACATGATCACATTTTTATAGCGCTTTTCCAGCTTCAAGGCACTCAAAGCTCTTTACATTGTGCAACCACTCACACAGATTCATACACCAGTGTACCCATAGACTGTATATATGAGTGGGCGGAGTGAGTGTGACGTCACCACAGCGTCAGCACCGCTCAAATGAGGCTCCCGATGCCACAGTTACAGGAGCGAATTTGGAGCCAGGCTCCATATTTGGAAATCCGACCATGAGTATCATAGCAACCACAAGAGCCAATCATGATTGAGGTTGTTAAATGTGCTGCCCGACTTATGGCAGAGCGGTGATACGATACTCTGCTCCATTCTGCATGGACCCCTGTATTTCAGTGATTCTTCAGAATAATAAGGTAACTTTTAGCTTTTATCATCAAACTTTAAATAGTAAGTTTAAGTCATTGATTTATGTTATATGTTTATGTTATATGTTCTATTACAACAATAAATTTGGCAATTCACTTTACTTTATGCTAGTTAAATTATGCTAGTTAAGATTCTAGTAACATTAGCTATTGTAATTGTTTGAGATATTTTGTCATTTTATTTAAAAAATAGTCAAAGGGATGGGAACTTACTTAGCAGCGAAACGCACTAGCTGTCAGTCAAACGTGTTGCTAACGCTAGGCGGCAGCGACCTCGGGGAATGAAGAGGTCTGATTGGTCCGTTATTTATGTTAATATCTTGATTTAGGAACAAAGCAGCAAAATCGAAAATTCAGGATCATGTAGAGCAGGTTCATACGAACACTTTAAGACCAAAATGATGAGGCTCAGTGCAGCAGTTACGGAGAGAGGGGCGATAAGATCCTAATGTAAATCAATGGGGGAAAAGGAGTGAAGGAGCCGGAAGAGCCTCCTGGAGCACTTCTTATTTGGCACCCGGCGGCTAACGCTTTAGCTATGTCTAGTCATATACTTTCTATGGACAGCACACACATATTTTGATCCTGAGAGTTGCTTTCACATATTAATTCTGTTGTTTCTACTTCAGTCTTAATAATCTCAACCAGGAATCATGGCAATTACAGCCCACTACTGTACCTTTACTTCCTGGCCAACCACCTCCAAGCTTTTCCATTCAAATAACGACTCCCACGTTTATTTTTCCAGTTTTAGGTACATCCCGCAACTCTCTTCTGTCTACATCCACTGCAGCAGTAGAACCATCTGCCTCTTCAGCCTCTTCCCCTTCTCATTTTGCACACAAATGACTATTCTATGGTCTTATTTGTTTATTGAACTTTACTCTGAATGGAAATCCGGTACAATTTGCCTGCCATCTGATAACAAAAAGGTCATATGGAAATCCTAAACTCTACCTCACCTCTTTTTCATTAAGTATGATTAGTATCTTACATTATTGGAGCAACAGCACTTTTTTCTAGTCTTTCTTTGTATGTCTTCGTACGTCTTTGTATGTCTATATAAACTATTGCAGCATTTTTAGATAACTTTTTTTTTCATTTGTTCCTGGGAAGGTGTGGCTCACTATTCCACAAACAATGCAAATGAAATCTAATCTTTTCAAAGCAAGCCACCTCCTTTAGCATGCATGGTCCACTGTGGTGCACAAACAAAATTTGAGAGGACGAGCTGAAAAACATTTGCAAAGAAGTTATTCTGTTACAATATCTATAGCAAGTCCCTGGGCCTAAAATATGGTACATAGTTTTCTTGTAGGAATAGACCAAGGTCATTTGTTCCTTTTCAGTTCAGTCTCGATTATTAATAAATATTTAATTATCATCTTTGTCTTCTGAAATAGGACATACATTGGCTCATTTGTAAAGATAAAAAACTATTTGTACATTAATTGGTTGGGAGATACACATGGGAATACTGAGTAGGCTAAATCAAAGAAAAGCAAAGCGGCAGCAAAAAGAGAAGATTAAAAATAGTGTATCTTTGACAATATAAATGACAATATAGATATAAAGTAATATTTCTGCATAAAACTACAAAAACTCAAAGCTACGGATTCACCAAATATCAGCATGAACCCTGGAAATTTACTGGATCGAGTAGCTCCAAAATATTAGTTCAGCTGATATCCTGGATGGGTTTTTTCATGACCGATGCCAATATTGATCCGAATCCAAAGCAATTTATGTAATTTAAATTTAATGAAACTCATCCACAGCCCTTTTTTCATCACAAACCCAGAAAAGAGCTGTGTAGTCATGTTTTCCAGTAGTTATCTACACTTAAGTATTCAAACTAAGCTTTATGGATATTTTTGGGCAGCAGGTCACACAAAACAAAAGATTGTTCTGTACTGGAGATTTAAGGCTTATAACCGATAACAAGTCAAATTATCGGCCTGATATATGAAACAACCAATATATTGGCACGTTTGAGCATTTTTCTGATAGATTTCCATCTGAATATCTAAACAGGAAAATGTAAAAAAAAAAAATCATATCACCCATCCCCATTCCACAATAACATGACCCTCCCTACAATAACTCCACCGTGTAATCTTCAATATGGCTACATCCCTTTGAAATACGCCTTACATGTTTTTCTGCTATTTTTCTGAAGTCCCTGCCCTGTCAGAGGAGACAGTGGAGGGGCAGGTGGCGCACACACAGAGCAGGGCTTTGTGTGCTGATGCATGGTCCATACGTGTCCCGGGACATGAAGGCCGTCTTTATGGAGAAGAGGAGCGCCACTGTTGTCTCCTACACCACTGTAACGGAGCGCTTATCTGTGGAATGTGAGAACGCAGAGGGGACCTTACACCAGCCTTTATACGGGGATTACAGTATATGTGAGCTCAGCACGGCCTGTGTGCACACTCCACACGGATACAGATGTGGCATGTTTGCACAGTAAACAACAAACAAACAGACAGTGCTTAAACTAGGAGAAACTTGAGAGGGAGAGATAATTAATATAAATGGAGAGACGGTTACATGAATTCTGGTTTGGGGAGGTTGAAGTGGGTGATGCACAGGTGAAGAGAGATAATTAAAATTTATGTAGCCTATAAACGGAAAGGTGATAGGTTTACATGTCAACGGTACTGGAACGTAACAAAGTAAAAGTAGTCAAGTACTGCTATCAATTCATTTTCAATTTCTGATGAACAAAATTCAGCACACTTCTTTATCAGAACCTCTACATTTGAAGCTTTATTATATCTCAAAATCTGTGTAAATGCAAATTTTTTACTTTTACTATAGGTGCATTTTTAAACAGGTACTTTTTCAAGCTTTTAATTAAGTAGATTTTTTCATGTGATACTTTTTCTTTTACTGTAGTAATTTTTTTCTGTACATTTACTTAAACAAGTAAACTGTGTACTTCTTCTACCACTGCATGTCAAGTATAGTTTTAAAGTCCATATTCTTTAAAGCGTGTTGTGTCACTTTAGCAGATGTTTAATTGGAGGAGCCTAGTTCTGACTGTATTCAATAAATTTCAAAATTATGAAATACTCCAATGGTAAAAATCTGCTCCAATGATCAACTTAAGCACTTTGTTGTTATAGATGGAGGTTTTTTTGGTAATAAATGCGTAATGATAAATCATTACAGTGCAACATCTTAACGTCCAACTGTCCAGCGCATGGACAATGAAGAAGACATGATTTGTGACACACCATTCTTTACTCTGACAACTGCTCCCTCTGGCCTTGGAAAGGAGATGAGCAGGTGATGTGGGCAGTGAATCTGACTTCTGTATTAACTAGACAATATTCACAATTAAAGAAAACCTATTATGCATTTTTCAGGTACTAATAAACTATGTGCATTACTGTTTTGTTGTGGTTAATACATTCGCTACATATTTATATTAGGTACAAATTAGATACGCTTCTAAAGTAAAAAAAAAACAAAAAAACATGTATAATCACAAGTTAAAACAGTGGGCAGAGATAGGGGGTTAGGTGAAAACTGATATTTTCTGAACCTCCAAGCCCCTAATGCAGGACAACACAAGATTACTCAAAATACAATTGATGAGTGAAAAACATTCAAACATGGTTAAAGGGCCAATATTACACTATTTTCTGCTCTATGTTATAATGTTGTTTCCTCATCACAAACATGCCTGGAGCTGTGTTTTATTTCATTCATTTGACACACAAATCCTGCATATTTAGGCATATCTAGAGTTCTTCCGACAGACTAATAACACTTTACTTTACTTTAAACACTCACATTATTGGGCTGTCTGCATCTCCAAAGCGCAAAATGCTCTGTTTCACCTTCTGATGTCATGTGGTAATACAGGAAGTGCTGCTCTGTGCTTTTAAACTCCATACACCTTCACTAAAATCATCTGGACTGGATTTCAGCCCTGAAATTGTGAATCATTTCTGAACTAAAGGTAAAAGGTAGCCATTAACTTGAAAACTACTGCTTCATGACATCACAAGGTAGAACAGAGCATTTTGCACTTTGGACATGTGTGAATGAAACAAAACACAATTTTGGGTATGTTTTAGAGGAGGTAACAACATTCTAACATAGCTTAAATCTCTCATGAGTCAATTTTGCGTAATATAGGACCTTTAAATAAAAGTCGACGTAGCATCCTCGAATGCCTACTTTAATACAAAGGAACTCACACTGGGGGGTGTGAATTAAATATACCACCCCTTGTTCTGTCTTCCTTGCCAAAAACAGTATATAAGCAGTGCAGGAACAGAAATCAATGAACAATGGCATTTCTCACATTTCTTACACTCATGAAAGCATGCCTGGAGCCTCATAGTTACAACCCAGTGCCCTCTGCTTTTATTCATCACACTGTTATGGGCTGTGAATCAGAGGGAGCAGAGTCAATGACATACCAACCAAGTGGCCCAAGCTCCGCCACTCCACAATGCCTCTGCTGTCTCTTTTTGGCTGTGGTTTGCCCTCTGTCAAAAGCGCACAAAAGAACCACACAACTTACCAAGCCAGTATCCGAAAGAACAATGACTAGACTATTACGGTGCGTGTGTATATGGACTGGGCAAATCTACATAGACACAGAAAAGCATCATTTGGAGATTTATGGTAGAGGATGAGCGGCGGTTATCTCAACAGCCAGATTTAGAAATGAAGGGAGTCTTTGAGGGCGCAGGTGGCGAAACTTTGATGCAAAACAGAGGAAGGTAAACTAGAGATAAAAAGTATAGGGAGGGATGTGTTTGTACAGAGATATCTGAACATGCAAATGGGATGACTTCATTGACACAGCGCAAATCATATTCAAATAATGACTGAAAGAAATCTGTATGCTACTATTCAGGGTTGTTTTAATTATGTATGTAAAGTATAAGGGCATTTTCACATTTAGTTCAGCCAGTTTTTCTCCCAGGGCAGCCGTGACCAGAAAAATCTCATCGGACCAAGAGTAAAATGATTATGTAGTGGTAAAGAGCACTATGTAACTTTTCTGAGAGTGTTCACCACCGACTTGACTCTATGAAGATGCTATTATGGTAGTAAAGTTGTAAATGCATCTCTACAACAAGCAGGTGAAGCCACTAGTCCAGTTGTTTGTCAGTTCTGTGGAGAGGCGTTTCAGCTTACAGTAAAAATGCATGTACAAGTATGTATATTTTAGAGCAATTAAAACCATGTAACTTTTTGGTTTGGGGTCCATCGTGTGCTTGTTTCTATAGATATGTCATTGCTCTGCCTGTAATGTTCCACAGTGTGATATGAAAAAGCTCTAACTTACATTTATTCAATTACAGATAGCTCAAAAATACCTAGAAAAACTGGCGTTCTGACTGTGAGTGGGGCTGCTTCTCTACAGATCTGACCTGTAATTTGGTTTGGTTTCCATGAAGTTAGAAAGGTTTAATGCCATACTGTGAAAAATTCCAGACAAACCAATAACATTTCCATGGGAAAAAGCATTTTACGGCCCCTCCAGAGAGGCCATACAAATACGATATACATTTAATGCAAAACAAAGCATTAACTCCCCACCAGAAAAGTGCACTATAATATCATATACCAGTGTAAAACATTTTAGCTCAGCTGTTTCTTCTATAAATTGTAAATTAAACAGTTGTCTGGAAGAATAAATGAATGGTCTTTTCAGAACACCACCACTAACATTAAAACCACAGTGATACAAGTGAGCACGTGCACAGCTCTGTCATTACCACAGCACAGAGGATATATGTGACTGTCTAATGAAGAGGGAGAGGAGTGAGTCACACAACAGCTGTCTTCTGATCCTCAACTAACTGTGGCACCATGTCCGCAAGTCAACTAAATAAACCTTTGTTTTTTAGGGTCAATTAAAGGCACTGCGGTTTTACCATCTTAAAACAGAACTAGTTCATTTGAAACAGTTTAGAGGGGCTCTTATTCCTCACTTTCCTACCGCACACCTAGTATTCAAAATTTTCACAGAGTTTATAAGTGCCAGAGTTTTTCATGTTCTGCTAACAACAAGCATGTTAACAGTGCACCATCCTTACTTCATGGTTGATAAAAAACACTTTATAATTGCAGACAGCACACTATTTAATCTATGACATATCTGAACTGTGACAAAAAGTGATTTTACATGATTACAATACATTTTAATGGACTGTAGTTAAAGGTATGCTAAAGGTGCACTGTGTAACTTTTCTGGTGGAGGGTCCACTACCTACTTGTCTCCATGGAGATGTTATTGGTTTGTCTGGAATGCCCCGGTATGGCATGAAACGTATGAATCTTGCATTTACTTAATAACACAAGTTTTTATGACCTCTGCAGAGATAAATACGTGTAATGCCATACCGTGGAACAATCCAAGCAATAACTCTAAACCCCTCTCTTCATCTTTTTGTCAGTGAAGATTTGTCAGACACAAACTTTCATATGAAACATATTTGTGCAGTCAACATAGTTTATGTGATGCTGAGAGTGCAGTGTCCTCATATGGCAGAGACTGCCTTTTAGAGTGTGCTTATTGGCTTGGGGCCGGCTCTGTTTTTCCACTTTGGCAAAACTGCTGGAGACGTGGCTGCCCAAAAGCCATGACTCAGGGAGATTTGTCTGGCTCTCCACACTGAAGCTATCCAGGACTCCTCTGATGGCTCAAAACACACTCTGATAATATGTTGTGAATTGAATAAGTAAATAATCATTTTCATGATCAGATGTGCAATAACATTAAATTATATTGTATTTTGTTCAGGGTCAAAGGGGTTACAAGCAGTGTGCGAAATAAGGCCCCTGACCCCCGATTAACTCCCCCCAAAAAGCCTTAAAAGCATAATTTTGTAGACAGAAAGGAAAACAATTTGTACGAAATTGAGAAGTCCCGTTTGGAGGGGGGTGCATGGGCCAAAGCACGGCACACCTGCGCGCACTGATACCCCCGCACGAGGAAAACACGAAACAAAGTCCCCTTCAAAACATACGGAGAATCCGCAACAAGGACTGCGGACAACTTCTCTATGCCGTATATACAGTCTATGCCACAAACACACGGAAGAGCGCACATCGTTGCAGAACCCACACCCCCCCACCACGCAATAGAGCCCCCCATGCTGATGGACCCATCCTCTCCGCCAAAACCACCAGCTCCATTGCGCAACTGCAAACAGCGCCGCGCTACAATGCTACAGCCGCAGCCCGACAGGTGCAAAGTAACGCAGAACTCCAGGCAACTGCGTCCGAGCACGGCACGGCCCAAAAGTACAGCAGGTGTTAGAGCAACAGTCTAACTAGTCTGTCCCCAGTTATTGTCTTGAAAACCCTAGTCCTTGACAAGTGCACTGACTGCGTGTTGATACCTAACATATATTCACTCGTTTGCTTACATTTTAATACCCAACTTTGCATAATAATAATAATAATAATACATTTTATTTATAGGGCGCCTTTCTGGGCACTCAAGGTCGCCTCACAACAAGTTTATACATCAATATAAAAAAATATAAACATTATAACAGTAAAAGCAACAGTTAAAATCTACATTAAAATCAGGCATATGAAAAGACAGTGCAGTTGTGGTTATAATGAATAGGCCAGTTTGAACAGATGAGTTTTGAGTTTGGATTTGAAGTGTGTGAGAGTGTCTGTGTTGCGGAGGTCAGGAGGGAGAGTGTTCCAGAGCCGGGGAGCAGAGCGACTGAATGCCCTGCTCCCCATTGTAACAAGACGGGCAGAGGGGACAGAGAGCTGGAGAGAGGAGGAGGAGCGAAGAGAGCGAACAGGTGTGGCAATATGGAGGAGGTCAGAGAGATATGGAGGTGTGAGGTTGTGGATGGCTTTGAATGTGTGGAGCAGGATTTTGTATTGAATGCGGTGTGTGATGGGGAGCCAGTGGAGCTGTTGTAAGACGGGTGTGATGTGGTTGATGGAAGGTGTGTATGTGATGATGCGAGCAGCAGAGTTCTGAACCAGTTGAAGTTTATGGAGAGTTTTTGTGGGAGACCAAACAGAAGTGAATTGCAATAATCTAGACGCATAGGTTTCTGCATATTGAAAATGTATATTTGTATTGCTCAACAATTCGGAGATGGGGACCCCCGAATGCTGACGGGTATTTCGCACACTGGTTACAAGTGATATACAATTACAGATTAATTATAATTTGTTACATCAAGGTTACATGCTGTTACAAGTCGTTAAAACTGTGTGTTGTAATCTGGTAACATGTTATTATAGGTTGTGACAATAGAGTGTATAAAGCAGAGGACTAAGGGAGTGGGACATCACCCATAGTATTCGGCTGCAGTCATATGAAGCTCGTCAAGGCTTGGAGTTACAGGGGCAAATTGGGGGCCAAGTTCAATATTAGGAATAGGAATGAGAGTCGATGGAGCTGGAAGTGCGCTCATGCTCACTTCCTATTTGGAGCATAGCGGCTAGCGGGTTAGCTATGTCCATTTATATATACAGTCTGTGGTTGTTACACAGTGTCTTACATACTTGTTACATGTCAGAGGTTGTTACACAGTTTGTGTGTGGTTCAGTTTACAAATTATTACAAGTTGTTACACTCTGTTATGATCTGGTAACATATCACAGATTGTTGTACAAATTGTTACTTTCAGATTACTGTAACATAGAGAGTTACGTTGTTGTTACATGTTATCACTGGCTGCTACATAGTTTGTTATGTACATCAGTTGGTTACATGTTATTATAGGTTGTTACATTCTGGTTATTGTAGTGATTTAGATTTGGACTACATGTTCTTACAGATCGTACACAATGTTTCAGGTGTAAAAGAAATATTATCAACAAAATGTACCTTTGCAAATACATGGTGTAGTAAGTAAGATATATAGATTGTGCTCCAGACTTTACCTCGGTTCCCTGGGAACATGAGCAGCTGGCACACTGACCTTGGGAGCTCTGCCGGGGGGAGGCTCGCTGATAATGTGTGTTTGAAGCACCCGAGCAGTGGAGATTATCTCTGCAGCATGTTAGTGTTTCACACATTCAGACCTGCAGCATTCGGCCAGAGCAGCACTGACCAGCTGTGACCCATTCAAAAATCGGCATGGTCCTCGTCAATGCTGAAGTTAATATGGCTGGTCAGGCTATGTTTATTCAAAAGGACTTAGTCTGTTGTGCCTTTGTTTGAAACAGTAAGATTCCTCCTGATCTGTGTGTACACATACAGTGAGATTCTATGTCAGGAAATACTGGAAGGATTTGGTGGTTTACATTGCCTCTGTGGAAATGACCACAGAGATTCCCTGAGGTCATGGGCAGATATTATACGGCACATATCACAATGATGTCATGGACTGTACATGCACAGCTGAGAGTGCTCAAGATGTGCAGTGTTGAACAGATCTGCATATTCTGCATCCATGTTGTTAAAGTTAGGAAAGAAAGCCTCAGGTGATTGTTGTCATAGAGTAAATATGTGATTTCAGAAAACATGCTCGTACACATTAGTTTAGTATTCTGCAGAACAGAAATGCCACTGAGATGAGAACATTTCAGTCAGTTGAACATGTAAATCATTATTGACAAAACTCAAAGTTATTTTTTATTTGAAATAAAATAAATACATCTCTAGCCAGCCTCAAACACACAGTGGTGACTGGGAATGAGGGACTCTTGCAGCTTATTTTTTATTGTGACCAGAACACAAAGGCTGTCTGCTGGTGGTTAGACTTCATTCAGTTCACCACATCTCTCTCCTGCACATAACTACATGTTTTCACATCAGGACCGAGGGGCAGGAATGCTCCTTTAGTGGAAAACAGTGGGGAACTCAAAATTAGAACGAAAGCACTGACTCTGCAAAGGCCACACGCAGCCCTGCATTCAAAGCCCGGGACCCTCTTGCTGTGAGGCGAGTGCTATGGCTACAAGGCCTCTGTGCTTGCAAATGTGTAGCAATACAAGGATCTTTTGTTCAGTGGGAATTCTTCTCAACTGTTCAAGGTGCAGAGGTGAGAAGGGTAGCCAAAAATGGACTAAGGAAGAGTATTTTTTTTACATTCAAATATACGGCTTGAATAGAAGTAAAAAAAAAGGCATTCATTACTGAAGTCTGTTTAATCTGTCGTCCAGGTAGGTTCCATTGCAAACAAAATTGAATTCTATCAAATGGACATTTCACCCATCATCCAAGTGGCTTCTTCTGACCAGATTCTGGTAGTTACCAGTATATCTGTTTAAAAAGTGGAGGTAACAACACTGAAACTAACCCTAATCCTTGTTTACGGAGCATTAGTTAAGTTCTTTGAACTATCATAAGGCATGAAGTGTCATCTTTATTTTGCATGATCGTTCAAGCCCCTAACTTACCAGAATTCATTTAGAAATGAAAAAGCTGCATGAGTGGTGAACATATTCACTCTAAAAACCAGTTGACAAAATTCCGTTTTCTTTTGTGATTCATTATTGACTAACTGTCCGGAACATTTGTTGATATACTAAAGCTTGTGCCATGCACTTTTAAATAAGGAAAACAAGTAAAACTTAGACTGCTGATAATATTGTGTTACTGCATACATTGCACTAAAACTACTCACATTCCCTGAAGTAAATTCACACATTATAGCTCTGTCGCCTCAGGTCACATTACAGGGTTACTATACACATAAAATAGTGGGGCCGCAGCAGGGACCCAGTGTCCTGTCTGTGAACCCTGAGGAGAGAACTCCGCTGATGTGACGCAAGTGAACGACCCTGACGGCGCTATCACATTCCCTTCTATAGAGAAACACTGGATCATACATGTTATACATCAGCTCTTTGGGACACCGTGTCCTCATTTATGGGATCTGAACGTGATGAACTGCCTCTGAGGTGGGAGGCAAGCCAGAGCAGAAAATATGTCTGAGATAAAATGCAAATATTTGGGGTGAACGTGTGACTCAGGTAGTAATCGTCATGTCCTGAAGGTTTGGGTTCACTCCAAACCCCAGCAAACACACATTATGGTTGTGTCCTTGAGCAAGACACTTCACCCATCTGGCTTTTCAGTCTGAATGTGGTGTGTTATTTGGTAGTGATTGGGAAGACTGTTTGAGTTGATTGGCAGTAATGTCAATGAGCCAAAACCAATATGTGAACTAACTTTATATTAACTCTCTTTCACATTTGCACACACCTCATCCAAACTGGAATACAACTGAGACCAGGCCATGAGCTAAACTTGGTCTAGGCCTGTGAAAAATAGGACTACAAGAGGACTAACCAGGTCTACATCAGGACTAAACTGGGCTCAAACCAGGACAACTGTGTGTCCAAAGATGACACCAACCAATATATAGATTTGCATATAAGAAAGGAATGTACACCACAAATAAGCAACATGGGGATTACACTGTGGGTTCAACTCCCTGACTGTTGGAAAACTGTGGAATTTGCAGTTATGTGTCTAGGTGGTTTTCCTCTGTTAAGCATTTGGTTTCCCCATCAATTGAAAACATACACCATAACTTTATCCTCCAGCTAGGTATCTATAACTCTAACTGGAAAAGGATCTCAAATAAGCATCACACCGGCAGTTCAATCATTCAGTCAATCAAATCAGTATAACTAAATTTATCTCTGAGGGGCAATTTCAGCACTTTGAGCAGTTAAATTACAAAAATATGCAGTAGGTGGGTCAGCAGATCCTGTGCCAGAGCAGTGTGAGGAACAGTCCTCATGACAAAAGTGTCCCTCCTCTGTGTCCTTCAGTCTCGGCATCACGATCAGGGAAACCAAGAGAGAACCAGATCCAGCTGTCCTTGTGGAACTGAAGAATGGGTCAAATGCAGAGAACAAATTTCCAGTGGGGACAATAATGTGTATCTTAATCTTCCCCTAGGATAGAGTTTCCATGTCGATGATGTATCCGTGCTTTTGTCATTGTAATATCTGTGAACATAATTTTGAGGTTGAGTGCTTGAGGTCTTTACATTAGACTGGGACAAAACTAAAGGAATGCTTCATGTCCCACTTCCACTCTGGAGCAGGAATGTGGTGGTTTTTCCAGCTAAATGGTAACAGCTGTCTGAGTGATGAGTGGGCTGGAGGTCGGGACAGTGCTCTGCTCATGTTTACCTTGGCCCTGGTTTGGTAGGAACTTCAAACACACTGTGGTTCTCTGCAACAGAACCCTGGTTGGATTCAGTTTCAGGAAAGAGCGGACTAGAGGTGGAACCAAAAGCTCCGAACATTTCAGCGGCTTGTTTTATGTTGGATTAAAGGAGGACTACATCTCTACTGAAGAACATTTGATATCTATAAGTACAGACCAGGCTCTACACTGCCCTTAATACATCTAATCCAACTAAGGCTTGTTTTGTCATTTTGTTAGACTTTTAGGTAATCAAAATTCACTCCCAGTCAAAAGTTTGGACAACATTTTTCATTTTGTGTGTTTTTTTGTGATTATTTACATAGTAGATTCTTGCTGGAAGCATCAAAACTATGCATGAACAAAACAAAGAAGAATGAAATAACTCAAAAAATATTTTATATTTTAGACTCAAACCTCAAAATAGCCACCATTTGCTTTGATCACTGCTTTGCACACTCTTGGCATTCCTCTAATGAAGCCTGCAAGGTACACCTACGAAGTGAATTAAACATGAAGCTCACTGAGAGAAGGTCAAGGATTTGCAGAACTGTCAAACAAAGCAAAGGGCGGTCTGTTTAGAGTTAATTAACATTTTTTGCTAACTACATAATTAAAAAATGTGCTGTTTTCCCAAAGTATTTCCTGTTTTTAAACATTTGTAGCAGGATTCTGACTATCATCTTTTCACCATATAATTTCATCCATGTTTTTTACTGTGAACGGAAATAAGCTACTTCGTGCTTCCTGTGTCTAATCCTTTTAACGGTAACCTTTTGCCGAATTTGTTGCATAGTTTCCTCCCATTACCGCCTGTATTCCGATTTACCTCTCCAAATTACAAATGCAAGTCCAAGTGGAAGCATGTAGCGAGACAAACGCGCTTTTCCAGTGCACAGGAGCAGATGGTGGATCGCTCAGAGCAGGTTGGACCGAGCCAGGCCTCAGTGGGAGAGGGCCTGATTTCATTTGCAGAGAACAGTCTTATCTTCCACCGTATATCCACAGATCTGCTTTGTCTTGTAACCGCAGCTTTGGGCTCGATTGTGTGACGCCATGGTCTGCAATGAGAGCACCCTAACTGAATTATGTGATAACAGGGTTTGTCCAGAGGCGGTCTGAAACATGTACTGTCTGTGTGCGGTGTTTAATGGGTTCTTAAAGGTTATGTTAAATCGTCTTTAACCATGTTCTAATTGCTTATTAAAATGCACATGACAGGTTAGAGTACCCTTTCACAAAAACATAGTTACGTAATAAGATTTTTCAGATTTTTTTTTTTTTTTTAATTCTGATGAAGTTTGTAATTAAAATTCTTCCTGGCTGGACACAGGCAGCAGATATGACATATGTAGAGGTAATTCCAGTTGTGTTATAGCAACTATAATGTTAAGGCAAGGAAGGGCAAGTTTATTTGTGTAGTACAATTTGTACACAAAGTAATTCAAAGTGCTTTACATAATAAGAAATGCATTAAAATCACAAAATAATCATCATAAAATTTTAAAATGGGGATGGGGCATTAAATTAGAGAGAATTAGAGAGAAGAGTGCGGAATGAAAAATGAAAATCTTTCAGTCATATGCATGCAAGTTAACAAGGACCCAAACTTATAAATTACATAATAGTTATGATTAAACAAGTACGACTAGATGATACATTTAGTGAAATCAATGTTTAATTTGTTGGAAAAATGTTTTTTGCATGCAATTTGGATACAAATTTAAATGATGATGACACAGGAAGAGGTATTCATTTGAAGAACTCTCATTACTTTCTGTTTTGATACTTTTCTTGATAACTTTTTTCTCCACAAACTGCCACTGACACAAAACTATGCTAAATATTTACCCTGGGTACTATCCCACTAAACCAAGTCATAATTAGAGAACATGAAAGCCTGTCCTATGCACTTTAACCTGAGAGTTGCTGGTTCCATTCTCACTACAGGCATTAGATACTGTTGATGTGTCCTTGGGCAAGACACCTCCGTATACTGCGTGTAAAATGGCCTGTGGCTGTGAATGGACTCAGACACATGTGGTAGACATCCTGTTGCAGTTTATTGGCTGTTGCGCCTGGTTTAACAGTGGCCTCAGCAGCTCGCTCTGGCTCAGTGAGCAGAGCTTCTGGAAAACCGCTTTCCTCACTTCTCCTACTGTACCGCCACCCTCAGTCAAACAGGGAAATAATATCAAAGTGATGTTTAAACCGTTGCTGTATGTTTTTACTTTCAGATTATTTAATAACGTAGTAGCAGTGAAATAACTATTCATTTGGGTAAACTGTTTGGCTGAACAGTCTGAATGAATTGAAGGTGCACTGCATAACTTTTCTGGAGGGGGGTCAGCAATCTACTTGTCTCTCTGGAGATGTTAATGCTTTGTCTGGAATGTTCCACAGTATGGCATTAAAGGTCCTATATTAGACAAATGGTTTCATGCTTTTAGTCATGTTACAATGCTGTTTACTCATAAAAAACATACCTGGATTGTATTTTGTTTCATTCACACATGTTTGAATAACCCTTTATTATTACTTTGTACATCTCCAAACCTCAAAATGCTCTGTTCCACCTTGTGATGTTATGTAGTTTTCAAGTTAACAGCTATCTTTTACTTTTTGTACAGTAGAGCTTGGCAATGCAAGAGTTTAAAATATACCAAATGATTCTAGTGAAGGTGTATGAAGTTTAAAAACACAGTGGACTAATTCCTGCATTACCATATGATATTACAAGGTAGAACAATGTTTTTCTCAGCTCAAATATGCAGGATTTGTGTGTTAAGCATGTATACAGGAAACAAAACACAACTCACCCAACATGTTTCTGATGAGGAAAACAGAAAACAGCATAATGTGGGTCCTGGCTTGCATTTCCTCAAGGTTTTTTAGACAAGACAATAAGCTATTCATATATACACAAGCAGTTTCGGAGTTTGAGCTTGAGTGGGGCATGAAAAAGATGTTTGGCAATGTCCAGGTCCACTTTACATGACAATTAAGATGGTATCTGCACAACGTCAGCCCTGTTACTGCTCAAGCGCGCCACACCTGGTTACATAGAGTCTACAGAAGAATCCCTCTGAAAATGAAGCAGCTAGACCAGAGTGTGGCAGCTCTCAGCTCAGTGTGGGCTGGTCCCAGGAGAGCGCTGGAGGGACTGCACAGATTACACAGTTATCTGACACCTCCATGAACCGTCTTTAATATCCTCCTGACAGCATCGTCCTCTAGGGCTATGGTTTCCACGGCAACAGGTACCTCAGCAACACCGCGCACACACTTGTGTTACACCATCTTTAATAACACAGCTCCCTTCCCCCACCAGGGCTTCATTAGTCAGCATTGCCTCGAATGACTGCAGGTCCTCACGGCTTTAGCTGTTTGTTTACATTTAGACGCTACCAACACGCAGAAATAAGCAGAGTTTATAGGCCTATTGTACCTCCACTAAGGCATTACAGCTTCACAATGATTAATTCCGTAGACATTTGAACTACATCTGATCAAGTAATACACAGTTTTTTGCATCATTCTGGCTTTTTAAATATGCACGACTGGAGTTATATTTTGTTTCATTCAACACATGTTATCTGTCTGTCATCTCCAAAGATCAAAATGCTCTGTTCCACCTTGTGATGTCATGAAGCAATAGTTTTCCAGCTAACATCGAGCTTTTTGCCTTTTGTTTAGTAGAGATGGGCAGTTCCAGAGATGAAATGATCCAAATGATTCTAATGACGGTGTGTGGAGTTTAAAAACAGTGTGGGGCACTTCCTGTATTACCACACAACATCACAAGGTGGAACAGAGTGTTTTCAGTTTGAGTGAAGAATTAAATACCCCTAAATTTGCAGGATTTGTGTGTTAAACATATGCGAATGAACCAAAACACAATTCTGGGTATGTTTATGATGAGGAAACAATATTATAACCTAGATCAGAAAATAGCGTTATATTGATACTTTAAAATGATTGTGCATACTACTCTAAAATACTTTTGAAACTGCAGTTATACAAGTGACATGCTGAGGATTCAAGCAGTTTGAATCAGCTGTAAAAGCTCTGAAAACATGGAGGAGAACTTCTCATAAGGGAGAATGTTAGATTACTCAAACATGTGTGAATGAAAGCAGGAAGTTAGTTTTAATGCCTTTTATTAAATTGTTCTGGAAACCATCAAAAGCAAACATTTCACAGCATGATTACAGACAAAAAACATGCCTAAACTAGACCAAAACCGATTCAACTTACAACACACTCAGCAATTGTTTCCAAAAGAGCTGGACTGGAGGTATTCTTCCTTTGAGCACCTACAAGGATTGCTTTGCATGCAGTGGACTAAATAGCATTAAGGTTGCCATGGAAACCTTGCAAGCCAAAATAAAGGGTGGGTGCGGTGGCCTTTTTCTGGTTGTCTTTTGCTGATTCTTCCTTTGTGGGACAGAGGGAAATGAGAGCCAGCCTCATGTTTATGCCAGGACACAACCCCTGTATCAGATATCAGATTAGGACGCTTGTCACTTTGGGCAAACACAGCAGCCACGACCTTATCTGCATTATCCTCCAATAATGTGTTTTGTATCGAGTGATTTCCAAAAACAGCTCACCCAAGATTCTGATCAGCTAAAGTTACAGGTAAAAATATCTTAGAGCTAGAAAGGGCACTCCTAACCCAGAAGCACTGGCCTCGTCTCCCCATTGTCAGAGTTTACCAGGAGTCGATTCAGGTTACACTTCCATTATTGTTTGCGGTCGGTATATTTTTGGACCATATCTATTGTCATCTCACCCCCCAAATCGCGCATGTATCATAAATATTAAAGGTGCTTTGTGTAACTTTTGTGGGGAGGGTCCGCCACCTGCTTGTCTCTGTGTTTACGTTATTCCACAGATGCATTTTAACATTTCCATCTTGCATAAATTCAATTAAAGTTGTTTTTATTCCTCAAAAATACCTTGAAAAACATGCCACCTCTTCATAGATATGGCCTGTAACTTAGCTTTGTGGCTCACCTGCTTGTTTTTATGGAAATATATATATATATATATATATATATATATATATATATATATATATATATATATATATATATATATATATATATATATATATATATATATATATATATATATATATATATATATATATATATATATATATATATATATATATATATAAATAATACCATATTATGCTCCATTCCAGGCATAGCAATAACAAGAAATGAGCAGACTCTCCACCAGAAAGTTTTATACAAGAAACTCTCCTCTTCCTCTTCATCTCCTCATCTTTACTCATTGGATTAGGCTACTACTTATTTTATTTGCGTTTGTCTCTCTTGCTTCATAAGTGCATTGTAGTTGATTTTTTATCTATGACTTTCTGTAGAGTTTAGGATTGAATAACAAAAACTTCCACAAAAATGTCAAACATAGAGATACATTAGCAAAAACATTATAAGAACATAAATAAAAGAGCTGCTGCTGCTGAGAAATACATTTGAATGAACTAACTTAGTATTTAGCAACTTAAAATCTCCAACATTTCTTTTTTTAATTAGACTAACTGAAAAAGCTGATGATGTCTGCCTGGCTGAATTCCTCCAAAAGGAAACTTCAGCAGCAGGTCCCTCAGGCAGTAACAGTATAGCCCCTGCAGATTCCCAACCGCTTCAGTAAATGATAGGTATTATTGCAACCACAGAGTTACACTTAGGCCAACTACAGCATCCACAAATGAAGGGATTTCTGTTTAACAAAACGTCATAACACACTTTGACATACTATGACATATCCAAATGCAAAATTGCCAATAAATTTACCCGTCTTGATGTTGTGAGAAAGTACAGAAGTACCGTACATAAGTATGCATGGCAAAAAACAAATACTTAAAATATAAAAATGCATCTTGCTGCACTTAAAATAAGAAAAACAATAACTTTTTGCACTTAAAATAAGAAATAAAATCAAATGTTGCTTAAATTAAGAAAAAACACTTATTCCACTGGCAGATAATTTCACTTGTCAAACTGAATCTACTCAAATAAAGTGAAATGTTCTTAATTTAAGTCATTTTAACTTATCTAGATATTGTTTTTTCCTGTGTAAATTTTAGGTATCTGTAGTTTACTTCTGTAAATTTTAAAGTGGGTACTTTTTATTTTTACTCCACAACATTGTTTAGCAGAACTGAAAAGTAAAAATATTTTTATTATTGTCTGAGACCTGCTGAAAAGGCTGAGGTTTTTTTAAAAACACATTTGTAGTTGATTTAATTGTTTCTGTTGAACAAAATTAAGCACAAATCATTATCAGAATCATTACATCTGAAGGTTTATAAATCTGTGCAAAATACTTTTACTTTTTACTACTGAAGTACATCTTTAAACAAGTATTTAACATGCGTTTCTTTGTTCTGGTATCTGTACTTTTACTTAAATTTAAGCACCAAAATTGCGTACTTCACCCACCACGGTGTGAGACTGATTCCCGGTTTTGACTCTTTGCTGAATGTCTCTCCTCACTCTCTGCCCCATTTCAGGCTCACTGTCCTGTCAATTGTCCAATGAAACCTGCCTCTGACATTTCATGAAATGCAAGCAAAACTTAGCAATAGTTCAGTCGCTATTTTTACACTCACATCAAAAGTCATCTTATTATCTGATTTCTGGACTTATCAAATCATTGAAATGTCACGTAAACAGCCTTTAAGATGTGAGTGGAGTGATCTGATTTCTGTCTGACTGTTCATGCGAAACAAAACAAAAACAAAACAGAAACAATACAGTCATGTTAAAGAATTACAAATTAAAAATGACATTAAAACATATTGGGTTATTTGATTATTCTAGTTAATCGATTTGTTTCTAGCCATGTAAATGTATTCAGTCTTTGACATACTTGGCCCATTTACTCACGCAAGTCTTGTAATTCAAATTCTTTAGTGAACTTTTCAAATGCCTCTATTGACGTCATGGCCATGCCCCTCCTGCTCTGCTCCCCGCCCCCCCTCCTCACTCATTCACCCCCCTCTATCTTTCTCTTTCCCTCTTTCACCCTCTCTTTCTCTCTCTCTCTTCCAAAAAACCAAAGCTGGGCCAAAACCTAAGATATAAACACTTAAATCTAGCAAAAAATGACTCAAAAGTAATGAAATTATCTGTCCATGCAGCAAGATAATTTGGTTATCTTAAAATAAACAAGCTCTAAACTAGAATTAAGCAGTCTCAGAACTAGTAAGTACATAATAAATCTGAAAACAAGATGAATAACCTGATATAAGTTTTAAAATCAGAGAAATTTGCAGTGTTCTCTCTCTGTCTCTCTCTGTCTCACTCTTTCTCTCCCTCTGGTTGACCTGTGGGGGGTCTGCAGCTGACCCCTGGACTCTCTCGGGACACAATAGCCTTTGGTGCACGGCGGTGGGAAAAGGAGCACTCGAGAGCCCCCGAAGAGCCCCGGACACTGAGGCTTGAATCAGTTCAGAACAGTTTGTGACAATGGGTAACAATCTGCTAGAGCTAGAGGACACGCAGGTGAGAATTCCGCGTTCATAATGTTAAACGTGTAACTTCGTTTGTCTCCTTGGAGATGTTAGAGCTTTGCTTGAAATATCCCGCAATTACACGGGTTGTAATCGCTCACAAATAGTACTGTGGATTTCTACTTTGAGCAGCATAACCGCTCTTCAAATCTGACCTGTAACTTAGCCTACTTTCTCCATGGAGACATACAAGATTAATCCCTTACTATGGGACATTACTTTAATATCTTTGCAATTACATGGCCTATTCACATGAAACAAAAACTGGCAAAAATGTATGTGTATTTCCTATCGGCACAAATTGATTTAAAGGTCCTACTCTAATCAAAATGGATTATTGTGAGCTTTAAGCCATGTTAGAATGTTGTTATCTCCTCAAAAACACACACAGAGTTGTGTTTTGCTTCATTCACACTCTTGAGTAACCCTTTATTATGAGTCTGACTACTATACATCTCCAAATGTCAAAATGCACCGGTAGTTTTCAAAGCTACCATTTACCTTTTGTTCAGTAGGTGAACAGAGTGTCTTCAGTTTGAGAGAAGAACTCAGCCTAAATATGCAGGGTTTGTGTGTGTGTGTGTGAATGAAACAAACCACAACTCCAGGAATGTTTTTGATGAGGAAACAGCAGCACAACACAAGGGTAGCTACAGATTTGTTGACAACTGTGAACAGTTAATAATCAGGTCTGTTTTGGTATTGCGTTTCTTGCATAATACAAGCAATTTCCGAGGTTCAGTTTCTCAAAGATTTTAACATCAAAGAATGTGAGCTCCATTATTAACTACAACAGACCCTTTCCCCAATACATGGCCCCATATTCTGCTTTCTCCTTTTGCACTTTTCCACTGGCAGCAAGTGGACTTCAGAGAGGTTGAAATAAAGCACAGTCCGCCTTGAATCAGTTGAAGCACCTCTCCTGTTGATAAAAGATTCCCAAAAGAACCCAGCGCATTGACAGTACACAATGGAAGTCCTTTTCTCCGACACATACCATATTCTTGCCCATATTTCTCATAGGGGAGCGCTGACAGGAGGAGGGGTCCAGACAGTGTAAATCGTCCTCCGTCAGGTTCTCAGGTCGGGTTGGGTGGTCCGGTGATATGGTGTGGGATGTGACACAGCAGGTTTTCATTTTCAAGTGTCAACATTGAAGTGAAACTCAAGGCTGGGGCCCGCTCTGGCATCAGAACTGCCCTTCCCCATCGAAAATCTATAGGGAGAATGTGCGAATCCCAGGCCTTGGACCTATCTCGCAATTTGCAATACAGCCCAGCTTTGACCTGCTGTCAAACGCATTAACTTTCATAATTTGTTAAAACAGGAAGTGCTTTGATATTTCCAGGGCTAAAAAGCATCATGTAGAGTGTCCATAGTACTACACTGGAAAAAAACTATATCTAGGTAAGTTAAAATGACTTAAATTAACAACATTTTACTTTATTTGAGTCGATTCGACATGCCAAGTAAAATTATCTGGAAGTGGAATAAGTGTTTTGTTTCTTATTTTAAGTCCAAAAAGTTGGTTTTTCTTATTTTAAGTGTAGCCAGATGTATTTCCATATTTAAGTACACAAAGCCTTATTCTACTGGCAGATAATTTTACTACTTTGATAAATTTACTCAAATCATGGTAAAACTTTCTTAATTCAAGTGATTTTAACTTGACTAAATTTTGTTTTTTGCAGTGTAGTTGTATCTATCTCCACGGAAACAACCAGGTGACGCCAACAGGCCAAGTTACAGGTCAGATCCACGGGGAAATGAGATAAGTATTTAATTCATTTGCATCTCACAAGAAAAACATACACCATACTTTTTACAATTTTGTAAATACACTGCAAATTTCTCTGATCTGGCCAAGATTTTAAAACTTATATCAGGTTCTTCATCTTGTTTTCAGATTTATTATCTACGTATAAGTTCTGAGACTGCTGAATTCTAGTCTAGAGGTAGTTTATTTTAAGAGAACTTCTCAAGTTAAATTATCTTTCCATGCAGCAAGATAATTTCACTACTTCTAAGTCATTTTCTGACAGGGACAGTTGGGATTTTTGGACATAGGGTCTCATTTCCTAGTGAGCTAGAGTGTTGAAGACGTGTGGAAACAGTTTTTAAAAATACCATCGAGTCCTTGTATTTGCAGAGGTTTCTGGTGCTAGGCTAGTGCATGTCAACGGGCATAGTTGTCCTGCCACTAAAAACAGTCTTACCCACTCCACAGAGCATCCGAGCCAAAACTATTATAACACCAGACTGTCCATGTAAATGTCTGTGTTGATAGAATAATGTTTGAAATAAAACTAATCTTTCATCACATGAATAGTCAAAATTGAGGGACTATTGTCTCATATATCAGTCCGCCGCTGCTGAGCTTCTATCAGGAAATACAACTCACTGCTGCTCAGACATAAATCCTTCAAATGCAAGGTTGGTTTTACTTCTAAAATTATTCTATCAACACAGACATTCACATCCTTCCTGATAGAAAGCTCGGGCAGCGGAGGACTGATATATGAGAAAATAGTCCGTCAATAGTTTTTAGTTTAATATTTTTGCCAACTATGCCAATTGACATGAACTATCCTAGCACCAGCAACTTCTCCAAATACAAGAACTGAATGGAGTTTTTAAAAAAGTGCCTCCACACGCCTCCAACACTCTGGCTCACTAGGAAATGAGGCCCTATGTCCAAAATTCACAACTGTCCCTTTAAGCTTTTTTACACTGTATCATGTGACGCTATAGATTCCATTTCAAGATGAAAGAAATGTCCTTACTTTCTCAGAACCGCACCTCTAAAGATGAAATGTCCATACACACCATATATGACACAACGATTCTTATCAGTATTTACTTTTATAATATTATGGCAGAGGGGTTCAAACGTATAAAATGGTCTCATCCACCCATGTCACGTGAAGCAGCTGGGCAGATGTTACTAAAGACGTACGTATGGAGAGTGTCAGGTGTGCGGCGTAAGCTACGGTCATGCCTGTTAAACGCAGAAAGGCGCTGCTATTGTGAGGAGGGGTTGCCATGGTGACGGCGAGGGGCGTAGGAGCGTGTGTCCCAAGAGACGGGTGGATTCACGGCGGCTGTCGGCCAGAGATCTGAGCCTTCATTAGCCTTACACATGCGCTATAATGTGTGATTTCTGCTGAGCGCCTGTGCAGTGAATGGCTTTTTTTTTGGATAAATCATGCAATACCATTTTGACAAGTTACATATGAGGTCAGCTGAATCAACATCACATCTTCTTCTACAACTGAACATACAAGAAACAGTCAGGATACCTCCTCAGTTTTTTTATTTGACATCTTAAATTATAGTAATTTTAAAGGTGCTTGTCTATGGGGATGTTATTTCTCAAAATATTCCACTGTGGCAATAAACTATCTATTTATCTATCTTTGTGGAGACAAGCAGGTTACAGGACCAGGCCAAATTACAGGTCTGATCTGTGGAAAGATGAGGAGATGCACATTAAAGGTCCACAAAATGACCTCTTGCGATCCTTAAACCCAGTTATAATGCTGTTACCTGCTCAAAAACATACCAGGAGTTGTGTTTTGTTTAATCCACACATTTCAGTTTGTCCTTTATTATTAGTCTGTCTACATGAAGTGGTCATTTTTAAGTTAACAATTATTATTTTTTTTTAACCTTTTGTTAAGTAGAGATGGGAAATTCCAGGACTGAAATTCTCCAAATGATTCTAGTAAAGGTGTGAAGTTTAAAAACACAGTGGAGCACTTCCTATAGTATCTTATTATCCTATTATTATTATTTTCTGAACTGTAAATGAAACTAAACACAACTCCAGGCATGTTTCTGATAAGGAAACAACATTATAACATAGATCAGAAAATAGCCTAACCTTGTCTCCATATAAACACTTAATTAACACTTGAATAAATGCAAAAGGGATTTGTTTAATCCCATATACTGTGGAATATTCTAGGAAAAGCAATATCAATGTTTGACCCTCTACCAGAAAAGTTTCACAGTACAATGTTAACCTATACATAAATTAATTCATTATGCTGTTGTTTTGGGTGTACACGGTCCTGAACGATGATTAAAAACACAGATTTAAGGATAATGCCATTGTCAGTCCGGTTACATTGTGAATGACTCTGCACCTGAACTTGCCCGGCGGCCCTGGTTAGTGGACACATCTCATTTGTAGCAGAAATCTCCATAACATTGAAGTACAATGTTTCGCTGGCTGCTCCTCCAAAGGCCAGCGTTCCCTCCGACTGCTCCTGTGTCTGCTCTTCAGTTTTCCTTTTTGGTCAGGATTAAAGTCAAGCAATGGACTGAAACATCTGCAGAAGGGGGCACGTTTCTAAACATCTCCCTCTTTACCAAACCACCTCATCTGCATTTCAATACATAAAAACGCAGGAAAAGACAAATGGACAAAAGGTTTGGAAAATTAGACTTAGAGACGTTTCCATAAATAATGCGATTTCACTTTTTCTTTATGAACTTTTGGTTCCCTTTTCCTATTATATCCTCCACTTCTCCTTTCGCATTACAGGAAAACAGTGATTTCTGAAGAAGTGGGTCAATAGTGACTTCAAACTTGAAAGTCGTTGGTTCAAGTCCCTCTGCACTGTCATGGATCAGTGCATTCTCTTGTTGGGTCCTTGGGCAATACACTTTGCAGTATGTTTTATGTTATATGTTTTATATGTTATAGATTATATTAAACAAGGCTATAGACCAACACTATGATGCCAATAGTGTTTTCCTTATGTAAAGCCTTAGAGAAACAAAAATGTAAAATTGCATGTATAAAAAAACAAAAGAAGATATTTAGTTTATGCTGTTTCACTTACTTTTGTTTATTTGTTTTTCTTTCTTTTCTCTCTATTTTTGTCTTTCTTTTACCACAACTGTTTAGTAGTTTTCCAAATCACCTCTTTGGTTTCAGAAGGTTTCAGACTAAATGTTTTTTTTCTGGGAATCAAATCCATGTGAGAGTCTTAGTTCTAGTTTAAGTGCTTCATTTCTCTAAACATTTATCATTACGTACTAAATATCCATTTCTCACTTACCATAAATTGTGTTATTTCATCTTTTTACTTATTTATTTTTCCTTTCTCATTCTATTCTCCATTTCTACTTTCACATTACCAGAAAAACACAAATTCTCTGGCAGTGGGATGGTTTAGTGGTTTGAGCGCTCAAATCAAATTGTGTTGTTGTGTCCTCAGGCAAGACGGTTCAGCCACTTTGCTATAGGATGTGTGAGTGAATAATGGTTGCTGCAGGGGTCAAGATTTCATCAGTCTACCCCAGTTTACCACCAAAATGTGTGAAGGGAATGAATAATGACAATATGGCGCTTTGAGAAGTCTGTAAAAGTCTGTCAAAAGTTGAAAGTGTACTCAGTGCCATGAATATTACTAAAAATATGTAGATAACAGTATTGACGCCATGTAGATTGAGCACTGTGATGCCACTTTTGCATTTTTCCAAATTGCCTTTTTGGATTGAACATTGCAGAATCCTAGGATTTTTTTTCTGGAAATCAGATCTGTGTGAGAGAGTGTGGTTCCAGTTGAAGCATTTCATTTCTCTCGAGCACACTCTGATCGTGTTCAGTTTGGAAAAATGTATTATTGCTATTGCTGGAAGAGCCTGAACCGCAGTTTCTCATAGCCCCTCCTCCAGGACTCGCTCCATGCTCGATGCCGTCTCAGAGATATTTGTTTTGGACTGGCTTTGGCCCCGGGTCAAACTGAGATCCTGCTACAACCCGCTGTCATTTGGATTAGGTTCAAATGGCCTCACATCACAACGGTTCCTATAAGCTCCGGGTATGATTCTATAGGTGTGTGAGAGAGAGAGAGCCCCGACTGGTCCGACCGGAGTCAGTCTTCACACATGTTCTGACACCGTGCGCCTCATAAAGTGTCAGGTACAGCGGAGCTATGTGTCACGTACGAGGCATTAAGCAACAATGTGTGCTTCATGAGACTAGGAATGCTTTCATCATTGAACGTGCATAGAAGTCTACACATATAGAGACGTACACAAAACACTGTAGCATCTGCTCCTGATGATCACTTGTAGCTGATATAAAGATACTTCTCACACTGTGGTTGCTCTCAATGACCAAGATTTGACCATGGATACAGCGGCATCATCCCTCATGGATACAGTGGGATCTAGAAAACACTTGACTTGACTGACCGTGACATTTTTTGTACATTTTTGAATATGAATATCAATCTATTTAAGAAATACATGGGTCACCAATCAATCAAAGAATGAATCAGTCAATAGGAATATAAAATGCTACCTGATAAATGATTCTAAAACTAAAATTAGCAGTCTTTACTCCTCATTTTAAAGAAGGCTTGCAAACCTGAGCACTGGGTATCACTGAAAAGGGACATAATAAAAATTTGATCCCTGCAAGTTAATTAGTATATTATTAAAGGAAAACCCTTGAGCAATAATCTTTGCCCCTTTTCCACTGACTTGCTGAATTGAAATAATTGAAGTCTTTCAGGGCGTACACACTCAATATAAAGCTCTTTCATGGATTTAAACCATGAATCTTCACTGGACCATCTCTCTGTTGTCACAAATTGCACAAATTTGTTTCCACATTGTGCCAGAAAGCTTAAATGTTCAATATAAAATGTATTATTTGTATTGATTTGTGTTTGTTTTGGATTTTATTTTGTATTATATGAGTGTGAAATGAAGGTGTAAGAGAGCATTTCCAAACATATGTGCCCTTTAAAGAGAAGAAAACGTAACTGGTGCAAAGACAAGCTGTACTGCTGAAACAAATGTGGAGTAGTACAGAGATGATAACATATGTTTATGGGGAGCTGCTGCTGTCACTGTGTTGGAGTCACCCTGAGCTCCACGCCCAGGTCTCCTCTGTACCTTCCTCTCTCCATCTGTCATAATATTTTCTCAGTCAAACATCTGCTGGAGGAATGTGGAGCAGCCCCACTTCCTGTCAGCGGCACACCTTTGGGTCCCAGCCCCTCACTTGGTCTGCGCTCTGGAACCGTACACAGTAAATACGCTTAAAACAACCTCCTCCTGTCGTCAATACAGAGAGAGCTTAATCAGACCCTGTCTTCATCAGGGAATCTAATTTAAACTAAAATGATGCTGTGTTGTGATGTTTTTTATGGCTTTGTAATTAATAATAATAATACTAACAATACTACTACTACTAATAATAATAAAACTAAGATCACTGATTCTGGATGGGATTAAAAAATAAATAAAATTGAGCTTGCTCTGTAAATTCAGACAGAGCTTGTGCTGGCAATGAACCCTGAGCTGTATGACTAAAAAATGTTTTAAAAAACGGCAGGCTTATATGTCTTCAATATGTTTACGTTCATTATTCCCATTAGAAGTGCAAATTTAAGTTACCTTATCAAATAAACCAGAGGGTACTACGCTTATTATTTTATGGTGTTATAGCGCCATCTTGTGGATGTGATGCCTGATTTTTTTCTTAAAAAAAAAAAGGATTTCTAAATAAACAATTTTACTGTAGTTTAAATTCATATAGATGTTTATTATTAGTAGATTAGCTAAGAATGCGTACAGGCCAAAGTGCTCATTTGTGAAAATAACATGCACTGACACAGAAACGCCTTTAGCAGGATTTATAAGGATTTATACGTTTTTTTTGCAATTGTTTGCAGGATCAAAAAGGTAGGATTTTGGGGAGGTTATGATAAACAAATATAAGTGCAAAATATATTAGTTCTCTGTTCTCTGAGTGTCCAGAAGCATTCTACACATTTTGGAGCAGGATCTTCAGGAGTACATAGCTGGTGAAAACCACAACACCACAGAGTGCACAGACACTCCATTGTCTGGAAACTGAACCTGGGAACTTGTGGTTATGAGGCTAAGGGTTATGCTTTATGGCTATCAGTGCAGGGCAGGGGGCGGGGCCATGCTCCTCCTCAGCTCCTCGATGTCCCGTCTCAGCTGGGCCACCTCTTGCAGCTTCATCAGCAGATCCTCATCCTCTGGTTCTCTGCTGTCGCTCTCCTCCATGGACAGACTCAGGGCTAAAAGGAACCACGCAGTCAATACAAATCAACAATTATTCATCTATGGTAGACAAGAAAAAAATGTATAAAGATAAGATAACTGCTATTGTCAGGAGTGAGTAGATAAGCCACAATTTGAACTGAAGTACTGGTAAATTTAATTTAAAACAATATTAAATAATACATTAATATTAAAGTAGAAGCAAAAACGGACTGGGGAGAACTTGATCACTGAGAAACAGTTTAGATGCAAAGTGTATTTAATATCTGATTTAAGAGTAAATATAATCGGACAGCATTAGGATTAAAGCTAAAGAAAAAAGAAGCTGGATAAATGATGCACTGATTTTTGGTATTTCCAAAGAAATCTGAAAGAAGCTCAAATGTTATAAAGCTGTGTAACAATAAACTCAGTAGGAAGGGTACCAGAACCCTTTACTCCTACCAGTCAACTACTGCTAAATATTTCTCGAGTAACAGTAAAAGTACAATGTCAAAAAACTAGTAAGAGAAGTATAATTTCTTTAAAAGGTCACTCAAGTCAGTGTAACAGAATAAATACAGGTCTGGTAATTTGTAACCCTAAATCCTTTGTTTTTTGTATTGTTTTGCTTAGTGCATCTTCCTTAAATAGCTTCTCCACAATAATGTTAGGACAAATATACATACACTTGATTCCCAGCAGCACAGACAGGTTGGGCTCCTGTCCCTGGGCCCTCTGGGTCAGGATGGTGCCCAGGTTCAGGAGGTCCCTCACACACACAGACATGTCCCGGAGCAGCTGGCTCACTTCAGGCCTCTGTGCCACAGCCCGGAGTCGAGCAGGAGAATCCTCTTCTGTTTGCTGCTGCTGCTGCTAACAGAGAGGCAAAAGATGAACAAAATCAACAAAATATACTCATGGGTTTCAACTTCCTGTGGTATTCTGAGGATGACTGACCATTCAAAAAATATTATATTTTGTGTTTGAATTGTTAATTGCTATATCATTTTGAAACCCACAGAAAGCTAAAAGTTAAGACATGGTCAAGACCTACTCACCAAATCTTCCTATAGAACAAACTTAAGATCTGATCTGGCCAAGATTTTAAAACGTCAACTTCACTAAATGTGCACAACTCAAAGTTAAGTTCTAGTCTCATTTCTTGAGGTAAATTCATTTCTGGTTCTCACAAATGCATAAGAGCCATAAAAGTGTTCCCATACCAGCTGCAGGGACATCTTCTCAATCAGTTCTTTCTGTTGATCAATTACCTGGAAAAGACAATAAAAACAAATCATCCTGTCAGTTTCCTTGGTCCTTTTACAAGTTTGTGAATATAGTTGAATATAGTTTGTTTGTGTGTGTGTTCATGCTTGTGTGTGTGTGGTTTTGCCTTGCTGCTGCAGTCCTGCTGCTCTAACAGCTCGGCTTTCTCTGTCTGGAGCCTCTTCAGGTCAGTCACAGGCACACGCACCCCGTCCTCCAGGCACTTCTGCACCTTCTGCTGCAAACTGCAATAGAACAACATCAACTAGTGCATTCAAATGTGCAGACAATATAATAACACTCATCTGAAGTAAAACATAGTTACAGAAATATAACTGAAAATATAAAGAGGCAAGGCTAAAAGTCAAATGTTCATCCAAATCCATCCAAATAACGGCATACAGTAGATCTCAAACGTCATCTAAAACCTAGACTCTGATTACCCCCAGATTGTACTAGGCCTAAAATAGACCTATGACTTACATAAATCTGGACTAACTCAAGGGAGGACAAATATGTGAATAAACTGATTAACTTAAACTAACACTAGAGCTGCAGTGATCCTTGTGCACCACTAAAAGGAGTCCCTGCACCACTGTGTGAGGTGCAACAATGACTGTAACACACTGTAGTCATCTAGACATAATGCGAACTTTATACAAATCCAGAAACAATTACAGATATCCTTAAGTATCAAAAGAAGAGAAGGTAGAGCGCTTCTAGTATCCCTCAAAACCCACTGGTGCTCTTGGAGAGCGTGATATTCAAGAAAAAACTAGAGGAAACAGAACCTTAGTCCAGGCACTTCAGTGGATGGCCATGGGGAAGATACGCGTTGGTGATTTTTAATGCATTTGCCCATTAAATAAAAGTTACTGTTTTTACCTTTTCAATCCACTGAAGAGCCTGGACTAAGGTTCTGTTTCCTCTAGTTTTTTTCTTGACAATTACAGATATGTTGAGTTCTTTACCTGTGTACAGATGCTAGTAGCTCATTCTCCCTCCTGGTTTGCTGTTCAATCTGAAGATACTTTTCCCTCACGAGCAGTTGTCCTTCTTCTAGACTCTTCTGCAGCCACGACACACTCTGCTCCATCTCTTTCGCTCTCTGCTGCACCTCTTTCAACTAAACCCAAAAGGAGAAAGAAACACGTTTAAGATTCTTCATGCATGTCCCAGGATGTTGAGGACCTTTTGGGCTGTGTTTACCTGCTGGCTTTGGCCCTGCACCTCTGTGAGCGTGGGCAGATCAGCCAGGTAGCTCTCCAGGGTCTCCACGTGCTGGTGTCGCTCTAGTTTCTGCTCACTCTCTCTGGCACACTTCTTCTTCAGACTGCAAATGTAGCGGTCTCGGGTCTGGATCTGAACAAGGTAATATAAATGATGTAGTATACTGAATGCAAACCGAAACGGTAGACATTACTTGTAATACTTTGGAACAATAAAACAAATCAAACAAATCAAACATACATACACACACTGATTTATAAAATGCTGAAATAATGTCTAGAGTAGGGTTATCAAAAGTAGTGAAAATAGTGAAGCTAATTGATACCAAAACTAGTATCAAAACAGATACTCATTGAAGCAGATATCAATACTAAATGGACCACTATGGAACCTACATGGACAACTGAGGGATTACAACAATATTAAACCAGTTGACAATATAAAAGAAAGTACTACATATACTTTGCATAGAGATAACAAACCATTCAATGTTACAAAACCTCCAATAAACAGAATAAATGCCTAATAGTAAAAGTGTTTATTATTATTATTATTTTTAATATTATGGTATTTGCAAAGTAACTGGACTGTTATGTGCAGCACTCTAGATTCGAGTTCTACACATAGCAAATCTGGGACGGCTCTTGATCAGGAAAAGGCCGAGCATTCAGTCAAATACTTAATAAGTGTCACAAAAATGGAACAAGCTGATATATCACACTTTTGATAATTCCAGTAAAGAGAAGAGCACATCCAGAAATGAACAAAGCAAAAAAAAAGAACTTTTCTCTGCTCTTTCTTTCCAAAACAAGCCTTTCACTTGATTGCCCAAAAGGTTCACAGCCCTGGATCATTTGTACCTTATCGTCCATTTTGCATATGTCTTCTGTGTACTTCTGCGTGACCTGCTTGAATACATTTTTTAGATGGAGTAGCTCCATTTCTGCTGCACTCAGCTTCTGGCTCAGATCTTTATCACAGAGGGTAAAGGGAGCTTGTTTGCCTGGCAGCCCCACTCTGTCCTGTAGGGATATCACACGTGTTATCAATGCAAGCAGGAGATGTTGGGGTTCATAAAGTGGGCCTTCCATACCTTGTTGTAGATGTAAGAGTCATCGAGTCTGCCCCTGTGGCTCTGCTGGACCTGCTGCACTCGGAGCTCGTTCTCTGTGATCCGGGCCTGAAGCTGCACGATCTGCTGCTTCTGCCTGAGGAACACAGCCACAGATAAAGATGAAAACTATACACAATACAACAACAACAGCAACGCAGTATATCCACAATAATAACATAGACAGTACCAGTCTATCTCCTGCTCCCTCTGTCTCAGCAGCCCCTCCTGAAACTTCACCAGACCAGGAACAGGCCCCGGACTGCCCTTCGCCAACTGAAAAATAATGCTGTCATTTGGTATAGAGTGGGGGGTGAAAAGTAAATGAACATATTTTTGTTTCAAAGATGAACATGCAGAGAATATGCAAATTATGCAACTTAATTCAATTGTTTAATTGATTAGATTTTGTGTAAAAGAGTTACCTAAATACTATTTATACAATTTTGCCAGCAACACTCTTACTTATAATTGAGCACATTTTTGGTATCAGCAAATCAGTGACCTGTTTGGGAATAGATTCCAATGTCTTGTATCATATTTATTAATTTTAATTGTATAGCACCATATCACAATATGATGACAATTACACTTTTAAATTAGGTCTGGATAAACATTTTCTTATCGACAATAATAAACTTAACATTACCTTTTATTTTGATACAATCATAAACAATACATTTGGTGCCTACTTCATCATTATTATTCGTTTGTACGACCATAAACGAAAGCAAAAAAAAATGTTTTGAAAGCTATAGAGCTCTGGAATTAATGAATTATGCATTAAATTTTGTTGTTAATTTATATTTTGTCTCTTGCAGTGAAATAAGTGAAACTGTAAATGCAAACTTGCTGTTCATATGCTGCTTTCTTTCCTGTCATTGTTTAATAATTGTTTAATTGTGCTTTATAAGTACTTTTACTTCAGCCTAAACCTTTTTGGTCATGATCCATGGAGTTCTAGTCTATGTTTTGCTTTGTAATGCTGAAAAATGACCGTATAAACTACTACTACTACTAAATATGAGAATGATGAAATTAAATGATGACTGAAATGTTTATTCTCTTACCTGCTTTAGTCCTGACTTGAGTGGACTGAACCCTGGTTGCCGGGTGAGCTTGTCCCCATAATTTTCTGCTGTGTCGTGTTTTCCCACCTCAAACTTAGGCTTGTATGCTAACTGCTCACTCAGCCACATCTGCGTCCTCACCTCAGGCTGTAGCGGGTAATCAAAGGGCGGCTGCTCACTTAGGCTCTGACTGCAAAGGTCCTGGGGGGATGCGAAGCCGGTGAACAGGTTGTGTTTGATTGGAGAGGAGAAGGCTGAGGCGCTCCTGTGTAAAGTCCTGTCTGGTTCTACGCTGCTGGACTTCCGGCTCAGTTTGTAGTAATGACATGGCCCTGAACCGGGAGAGCGCAGGAGTGAGCTGTTGCATCGAAGCGAGGAGGTCAAAGGAAGGTAGAAATCTGTTTTGTTTGTGCTTGTGTCCTTTTTGAAGCCTTTGAGCATCCCCCTGTCTAATGAACCTTGCAAGTCAATATTCTTATTATTGCTATAGGTGCGTGTGGAGTCGTAAACAGCCCATGACGACAGCTTATTGAGAGAGGAGCTTTTTCTGATGGGTTCCTGGTGGTTCTTCTTCATGTGGGGGCTGGGAGATGAAGAGGAGGTGAGCTGTTGGCAGGTTTTGTACCACTGCGCTGTGTTCTGCTGTTGGGCGGAGAGCTGATCGTAAGAGCGAGTCAGAGATAGAGGCCTGAGGGATGCGGGGGAGAGGCCAGAGACGAGAAGACACTGGGGCTGCAGAGTGGAGGACACATCTGGAAGAAAACACCATACACAGTTATGGCTGTATGTGAGAGATGCTTAATTTGATGGCGGGTGGTTCCTTGACTCCACGTAGATGCTATTAACTATGCCTGGAATGTTCCACAGTATTGTATTAGATCATATCTTTCTTCATGGGGACAAGCATGTGACATCACCAGATCAAGTTACAGGTCAGATATGTGGAAAAGCAAGCCTGTTGACAGCAAGAATACATGTTTTTGAAGGTGTATTGTTTTAGAAATAATATCTGAAACTGTTATAAATGCAATATATAAAAGTTGAAAGGAATACTGTGGAAAATTCAGCAGAAAAGTGCAGCTTTAAGTGCCTTCTATTCCATTAGTTTGTGTTGATTTAGTTAAAAAGATTACTCCTGATTTTTAGAATGTAATCCTAATTTTATGGGGCACAGTTTTGAATCATAGTTAAAATATGCATTCAAATATACGCAGATCATTGTGAAATTAACATAAGAAGTTGCCAGATTGATTTCATGACTTGTAAATTTAGTGTCTATGAAGTCAAAAACTATAAATCGATGGTACCCTCCACACTGTCGGAGCTGTAAGTGTAGAAGCCTGTGTCTCCACTGTCAGACAGGGAGCTGCCTCTGCGGTCGTATATCCTGCAGCGAGGGGCCCGGCCTGGAGTGCTGGGGCCCGACAGGAGCTCTGTAGACCCTCCATGACTGCTGCAGCCTGGACAAGAGCAAAGGAGTTTGGATTAGAAGGTGCATCACCACTGATGCATAGGTTACTGGAGCTAAAATTAAAAATGTGTCAAATAAATGCTAATAAATAAAGCGCTGCTGTTTGTCATTCAGACCTACAAGATGGATTTAACTAATTTAACTAATAGCCTATAGCTAGGCCTATGCTAAAGCAATTCTTGGTAACGCATCAGTATTAAGAGAAGAGTTAGCCTATCCCCCGAAGTGTGGTGGTGATGCAATAGACTTAGCCCACATATTTATATAATCAGAGCTCCATATCGGCTCTTCTGCAGGTCAACAGCCACAGTGAGACTATGCATTCTTCAAATGGAACAAATAACACGATATAATATATGCAGAAATATGGAAAATGATGCTAACACTGTTAGCTTTCCACTCAGATGACCAAGCACCAATAGCGAACCACTGACCTGTTTTACTCACGTCTGCCCCAATTCTCTCCATGTTCTTATTCGAATAAAACAGTTGCCCAGGTCAGAGAGGGACGATGTAACGCGCATTTCTTTAGATTTCGGGCATACCACAGACGCGTGGAGGAGGCGGGATGCCCTCCCAGAGCTGCTCAGATGCAGGAGGATGCAGGAGGATGCGCAGCATCAGCAGCAGGAGCAGTGACGCACTGCTATCCACGGGCACTAGAGGGCGACAATCACGCGCATTGTCAGAAAGGTCAGAGAAGAAAGACTGTAGCTTAGAATATTCCCAAAGGTTTTCCTTTCAGGCTGCTCTTCCCCAGAAAAGCATTTATTTGCAAGTGTAATCATTCTATTAGTGCGGCAGATGATTTAAATGTAGTTAATTTGAAGTATATTTTCGATCTATATTCTCTATATTCATTTACAGAAAACAATTTAAAGCGGGGTTTAGCTTCAAACTATAGCCCGAATACAAGGCTCAGGGTTAAATATATCGTATGCTGATTGTTTCTACCCGGGAAACACAAGGCAAATGTGGCAGCACAACAAGTGACGTGATTCTTTATAATCTGAGGATATTTATTATTTTTAGGACATTATTCTGCAGGTAAGGTGGTAGTAAGAGCACGAACAGTAATGCCTTTTTCACCAGCTGCTAAACATTGACCGATGGGCTACACTACTACACTAAACGCCAAAATGTCTGGTTTACTAACTTGCTTAAAAGTGCAGTATCTAACTGGTCGGGGGTCTGTCATCTGTTTGGTTCCATAGAGACGTTAATGTTTTGCCTGCAGTGTTTTGCAGTATGGCATTGACCTTATCTATCTTTATAGCTGGAAATTACCCCAAAGGACCCATGTTACGCTGTTTTCTGATCTACTTCATAATGTTGTTTCCTCACACAAACATAAAACACTGCATATGCTATGTTTTTCTGTCAAACAGAACCACCTTGTGATGTCATGTGGTAGTACAGGAAGTGCTCCACTTTTTAAACTCCTTACAATTCACTAGACTCATTTAGATAAGCCCTGGAATTACCAATCTTTGAACAAAAGGTAAAAAGTAGCTTTTAACTTAAAAACTACCACTACATCATGGGAAAAGCATTTTGAGCTGTGGAGATGTAGACAGACTATATGATAGCTCAAACGTGTGAATGAAAAAAAAACAACTCTGGGTATGTTTTTGATTAGGTAACAACATAATATAACATGGTTTAAATCTCACCAAGGTCATTTTTGCATAATATAGGAACTTTCAAAACGTGATAATTATACAATTAGATTAACTTTGCACTGCTGTTGTTTACTTTATGAAGAAAATCTGATCACAATGGGAAATGTATGCATTTTTTTTTACTGCTTTGTAGAATGGCCCAGTGTGAGAGACTGAGCTCTGAGGAGGAGGCCTTGATCCGAAGTGTCTTTAAAAACTATGTCCTGGAGCATCACTCTGAGGATATCAGGCAGATCATTGCAGAGGCTGAAGTGCACACTCACCATCCCATAGTTGTCAACGCCATGAACCTATTTGAAGCAAACATGGAAGTAAGACCTCATAAAACTTCTACCTACCTTTGTTATATTACATGCATTTCCTGTTTAATTGATTGCTTTATTTTCCCACAGGTTGGAGACTATTTCAATGTGTATCCCAGTGAAGTCTTGACACTTTTTGATGAGGTTTTACAGCAAACTGCGCTGGGGCTTTCAAGAAATGGCCAGCAGAGGGCAGTAGAATACAATACAACGTGCACGCTTCATGCACGGATCTCAGGTGAGTGTCAAACTGCCTACGATATCTTTACTTGTTTATTTGCTTTAAAAGGCAGTGGAAACTGTGTTGGAGGAGGAGTTGGTTCATATGTTTGTTTTTTGTTTTATCTTTACATGATTTCATCTATAGGTTTAAATCAGTGTAGTTTTTCCAGATTGTTTGATTTATTTATTTTTTTACTTTCATTGTCTTTGTATTACAGGAGTTTTAAAATAATTCAATAATTTTAATCAGTTTACAAGAATTCATATTCATATGTATGTTTGTAGGTTTACCTGTGTGTCCTGAACTCACCAGAGACACCATCCCTAGATCCAGAGATGTGGGTCATTTTCTCTCAGTCACTGGCACAATCATTCGAACTAGTGATAGTAAGGTGGGCCTCATTTGCTTTATTTTCAGTCAGTTACGTGTTTTATTATTATACAGTTACTGTCTGTGGGTAAAGGGAGCTGTTACTACTAAAGTACCTCTTTTTTTTTTACCACTTCACATTTCATTGCAATTAAATGCATTTATTTGCATCACTCTGACATCACTCACAATCTTTAGAATAAATCTGTAACCCTGTAATATGACTCGCATGTGCCTTTTGTTGCTAATAGTAAGCATATGAAATGGAAATTCCCATTCATTCTTTTCCTTGTTTTCCTCTTTTGCCTTTGACAGGTTCTCGAGTATCGGCGCGACTACATGTGCTCCAAGTGTCGCTATGTTTTTCAAGTCAGTGCTGAGTTTGACCAGTTCTACATGTTTGTTCCTCCTGTGGCCTGCCCCAACCCCGAACACTGCGAGTCCCACAAATTCAGCTGCCTCTCCGGGGACGTGGAGCCTGCCGCCTGCAGAGACTACCAGGAGATCAAGATCCAAGAGCAGGTACGCTATAGGTTTGGTTCATGTTCATGAGCTAGGGCCTATGTAACGCTATGTGAGTTTGGGATTTAAAGTCTGACTGACTTCATTCACACCTTTTACAGTTCAATTATGATAAATTATTCTGACAGAGAAGATGTTTAACTTTGTGCCAGCTTTTGTTTCACGTGACTAGGCCCGGTAATTACAGAAGTATTAACCGTTATCCGGGACTACACATCTGGAATCTGGAAGTAAATGAAGAAAATTCCACAATAAAATTTTGCACTGTCCTCCAGCTCAGTTTTAAACTATAGGGATTCAAAAATTGTGTGATCTTGAGATGCACCCTATTACTCCTGACAAATCCAGATTCAGGGTTACACTTAATGATAATCTGAGTTCATGTATTTTTTTTTGTTTTTGTTTACTGTATTCTATATGTGTCCATTCATAATTTTGATGCCTTCAGGAAATTCGTGGAAATAAATAAGGAAAGTAAATGAAAAAGTGTGTCCAAACTTTTGACTGGTGGTGTATTAGGCCACCTTTTAGATTACTATATAGTGTAAAATTGATTGTTTGACTTCTCTAGTTATGTGTTGTGTGTGTTTAATTAAATTTTTCAAGCCAAAATGGGAAACTATTGTAAATTGGAGACTGAATTGCTGCATTGCATCACTCGGCCCAGTCTCATCTCGACGATAAATTAAATTATGGTTGCTATTAACTAGTACATATGTCACGTGCTGCTTGTGTCCAACCAGGAAGTGAAATGTGAACCACAAAAATATATGTTAACCCCATAGTAAAGTAAATAGGCTGAATCATTCTTAATAAAGTATTTGTTCATTATGAATTAAGTTTTTGTTCATGCCTAAATAAGGCTAATTACACTGCAGTCATTATAAAATACTACCAGATTAAATTCAAACCAAATTATCACTCTCTCCTCTGTCGATTATGTTTTTGTCACCACAGGTCCAGCGGCTGTCCGTGGGCAGTATTCCACGCTCCATGCTCATCGCTCTGGAGGATGACTTGGTGGACTCTTGTAAATCAGGTAAAATTACATTATCAGTTCAAAACTTTGTCTCAGCGGTTATATACTTGGATCCTTTACGTAGCTAAAGCAGAAGAGCTCAAGAAACTACATAGTCCATGATCCTTTGCTCCGATGCAGTGCAGGATGGTATTATTTTTAACTTTTTGCTTGTTTAGCCTCAAAAGTGCATGTTTTTTAGAAAAGATTGGTTTGTGAAGTATTGTGATTAGACTTTTAGCAATTTATAAAAAAAACTCAAATAATTAAAGAATTCCATGCATTTAAGAATAAGTTATCTGGCACAAATCTTTTATCTTTTTCATAAACAGGATATTTTGTTAATTACAATGGACATTCTAAGTTGCAGGCTTTGGAATTTGACAACTGGAGCTTCCATTACTGAAATGTGGTTATTGCTGCTTGCCTAATTAATTGCAGTCCTTATGTTATGGGAACTTGCTCATCTCTTGTGCCCAGGAGATGATGTGACCGTCTATGGGGTTGTGTGTCGGCGCTGGAAACCTTTCACTGAGGGTTCTCGCTGTGACGTGGAGCTCATCCTGAAGGCCAACCACATCGAGGTGAACAACCCGCACACGGCCGCCTCTGTGCTGCTGGAGGAAGCCCACAGGGACATGGAGGACTTCTGGGACACATACAAGCTCAACCCCCTGGCTGGTGGGTGCTTCAAAGCCCGTCCATATGCGTCTACTGTATACGATGGATACTACTGGGTTGATTTTTGTTTATTCTGTCTAGGTAGGGACCAGATCTTGATGAGTTTTTGCCCGCAGATATTCGGCATGTATGTGGTCAAACTTGCTGTTGCTATGGTGATGGCTGGAGGGGTCCAGAGGATTGATCCTACAGGAGGCAAAGTTAGAGGTAATGCTTTTTATCTGGTTGGTGATGATTTCATTTATCTATCTATCTATCTATCTATCTATCATCTATCTATCATCTATCTATCATCTATCTATCATCTATCTATCATCTATCTATCATCTATCTATCATCTATCTATCATCTATCTATCTATCTATCTATCATCTATCTATCATCTATCATCTATCTATCTATCATCTATCTTCCTTCCTTCTCATTCAGTCTCAGATTTGCCTAGTCAGGGTTAGGAAGTATCAAGATTTTTTGAAGCATTTATAACATGTTTTGAGTTATTTGCTTAGACTGTATAAAAGAAGTGGACTAAGTGAGTGTGACGTCACCCATAGCATTTAGCGCTGCTCAAATGAGGCTCGCGATGCTAACGGCTACTGGAGCGAATCTGGAGCCAGGCTCTGTGTTATGAATAGGGTTTTTTTTCTGGAGAAAATAGTGAAAAAAAAATTCAGGATCCTATAGAGCAGGTTCATACGAACATTTTAAGACCAAAACGACGAGGCTCAGTGCAACGAGTACAGAGAGATGAGCGATCAGATCTCAATGTAAGTCAATGGGAAAAAGGGAGAGAAGGAGCCGGAAGAGCCTCCTGGCGCACTTCCTATTTGGCACGCGGCGGCTAACGGGATAGCTTAGTCCACTCATATATACGGTCTATGGTTATTTGTCTTTCTTGTTTACTATATTCCATCGTTGTTTATTCATATTTAAACTATTGTGTTTCATGCAGGTGAGTGCCATATGCTTTTGGTGGGCGACCCGGGTACAGGAAAGTCTCAGTTCCTTAAGTATGCAGCAAAAGTCATGCCTCGCTCTGTGCTCACAGCTGGGATTGGGTCTACAAATGCAGGTATGTCTTGTAGTGATGCTGGTTGGCCATTTGTAAATATAATGTGAATACTGATTGTATTATTGTTCTTATAGGTCTGACGGTAGCAGCTGTAAAGGATGGGGGAGACTGGCACTTGGAGGCAGGAGCTCTCGTCTTGTCCGATGGAGGCTTGTGTTGCATAGATGAATTTAACAGCATTAAAGAGCATGACCGCATCAGCATACATGAGGCGATGGAGCAGCAGTCCATCAGTGTTGCTAAAGCTGGGTACGACTCTCCACAAATATTTGTTCTTAAATTAGAGCTTACACTTTTGTATTGTCCGTAACATTTTTGTGTATTGTAAAATGTTTGCTGTTTGCAGCTCTGGTAATTTGATCCGTATTAGTAATTGCAATGTCTCCTCCCAGTATGGTATGTAAGCTGAACACTAGAACCACAATTCTGGCAGCCACCAACCCCAAAGGCCAGTATGACCCTGCCCAGTCCCTGTCGGAGAACGTGGCCCTGGCCAGCCCTTTGCTCAGCCGCTTTGACCTGGTGCTGGTGCTGTTGGACAGCAGGAACGCCGAGTGGGACCGCACCATCTCCTCCTTCATCCTGGAGGACAGAGGACGTCCAGGTGCTGCTCCTCTGTGCTATGTCAAATACTTGTATATCAAAAAAGTACTACAATAGATGAGTGCATTTGACTTAGTACTTCAGTGTAAAGATAATGTAAAGATAACATAAAGTAATGTTAATTGATCTCCAGATACCTTACTTAAAATGTATGTTTGTCTTGTTGTATGTTCAGGACAGGCTGCAGACTGGTCCAGCCTGTGGCCCATAGACAAGATGAAGGCATACTTCTGTTTAATTAAACGTCTACAGCCTCAGCTCTCACAGGACGCCAACAGAGTCCTGACCAGTTACTACCAGCTGCAGAGACAGAACCAAGGACGCAACGCCCGCACCACCATCCGCATGCTGGAGAGCCTAAGCCGACTGGCCGAAGGTGAGGCAGGCATTCATTCTTTTATAGTCATTTGATATTCAACCATAGAACTAACTATATTTTTACACCCCTACAGCACATGCCAAACTCATGTACAGGGAGACCGTCACAATTGAAGATGCTATCATGGCTGTGTCTGTTATGGAGTGCTCCATGCAGGTATCAAAATTGATATTCTGCTTCTGTTCGCAACATTATTTGGCAGCAGTAGCTTCAGATATTGACGCCATTATTCAACCCCTAAGACGATATTGTTGCCATAAGATTGATATGGCAAGTTTGTCGAGCCATTTCCTAATAAATAATGATAATTCAATATTTGAGATTCATCCAGTAAATCTCCCATAGAGTTGTATAAGCTCCTCCTCCATCATCAGATCAAATAAAAACCTATTGACCATCAAGTTTAGGACACCGATATGAAATATTTCTTAATAATTATGTGAAATTCTTCTCTGGTCTTGACTCTAGGGCGGTGCTCTTCTTGGGAGTATGAATGCGTTACTGACGTCTTTCCCTGATGATCCCGTGGTGCAGTACAGGACTCAGTGCGAGCTCCTGTTAGAAGGGCTCCACTTGCCCCACCTTCTGCAGAAAGAGCTGGACAGACTGTCGGCACAGTCAGGGAACTGAGGAGCTTAGGCATTCATACAGACATTTTATATTCATTTACAATGACCTGTGGTATTTTTACTCCTTATTTTAAACTGTATATATCATGACGCACTCTAAAGAAATTGTACATTGATTTATTAAGTGTGCATGTGCATGTGCGTCTGTGTGTGTGTGTGTGCGCGCGCGTGTAGGGAGGGTGTGACTTGGGGGTTGGTATCTAAATTCTACTGGTATAGTATGTAACTTTTCTGGTGCATGCAACGACAGCATGCTTGTCGCCATGGAGATGTTACTAGTTTGATTAGAACGTTTCACAGTATGGCATTTAACTTATCTGTAGTATATAGCTTTAATTTGTCTTGTCCTGTTTCCTCTTGCTAAAATTTACCTTGCTAAAAATGCATTCCTACTGTGAGCAGTCTTGCCTCTACTCTCCACAGACCTGACCTGTAAAATGTTTGCGTCTTATCTCCATGTACATAGTTTTAATGCCATACTGTGAATGATTCTAGGCAAAATAACGTCATCTCCATGAAGACAAATAGCACTTTGACCTAAAAAAAAATAGATGACCATGCAAACTAGGATGTTCTCAGTTATTGCATTCAGAAAGCGTTTATGTTTTTGAGATGGAAAGCATAAAAAACTTCACTCATATTATGCTATTCAATATGTATATATATATATGTATATATATGTATAGGACCTGTGAATATTTTATCATGAATTATAAAGGAATGTTGGTCAGTCTATTTTTTTACTGAAAAATGAGTAAATCACTGTTTTTCTCAGGCATCTCTGTAATTTCTTATTTTGCCTCTGAATAATTCACTTTAGGAGTTACAGGTGAACACAGGTCTCCCTGCTCGAGGTCAAGTTGTGAATGAACAGACTCAGCAGTGTGAAGTGTCTGGGGAGGGGGAAGTCTGCACAGCCTGGCTTACACTTCTACCCTCATGACTTGGCACAGATTTGAGGTGTCCAACAATCTCAGCTCTGTCCCCCCTCCCCTCCCTGTGTTTAAAAGGGGCAGTAGAGGAGAGCTGCCTTCAGAGAAAACAATACTAACCACTAACCAACAGTATGGCGGAAACATGGATGGAACGTTACAGCTCATAAAGAACGAAACCAACAAGAGAGAAACAGGTAGGCATGACAATTTTATCCAGAAAGAAACAATTTAATTATGAACACTTATGGTTTCTTTCAATTCAGAACTGTGTGGCATATGTGTGACTTATAAACAAGTGTTCATAAAATTAAAATGAGAGCACTCAGTAACAAATAATGTTACATGTTGAGATGTGTAAACACTAGATTATATTGTAAAGACTATTGTCTTTGGCTCTGATTTTTTTTTGTTATTTCTGTGCTGCTTGCTTCACATATGCACACACATAGGTGTATGAAAATGAACAACCCTTCTGCACTGAACAAAGAGCTGTTTGTCCCTCGTGGAGAGGTGCTGCTGGTGGCAGTGGAGGTGCAGAGGGCACGGAGCAGGTACAGGTCACTGCTGAGAAACAAGAGGGGCTCCTCCTTCCTCTGTGTCTCAGGTATGCACTTTACTGTCATCAGGTTATATTGAACTGTAGCTCTGATCACTCAGTGGGAGACCAATGCACCTTTGTGCTGTCTATTCAGTGACAAAGCGCAAACCTCAGCATCTCCACATTACAAAGGTGAAGAGGAGCGGAGACTCTGGCCTCACCAGGTGGTCCCAGTGGACAGTGGAGGAACTGCGGCAGGTTAATGGCATAAACCCACACAAGGTCAGAACACAAACAGGAGCTTTATGTCATCTTCCCTATAGGGATTAAGACTGTTGTAAACACTCTTATGATATACAACACTGTCAAGTTCTTTGGGGTTCATATTTATAAATAAACTTGGCACAGCTACACAACAACAAAGGCCTAAAATCTTAAAAACTTTAAATTAAACAAAAAACAAATGTTAATAACTGCGGTGCATGGCTGCTTCTTTGTTTACTGTGTATCTCAGGACAGCCCTGAGTTTGAGCTGACTTTTGACAACACTGTGGACCACTGGGTGACCCGCTCTGCTGCTGACAAGTGCATCTTTGTCCAAGTCCTGTATGGGGCCTGTAAGGCTCACCTGAAAGGCCCCTCTGGATGTGTGGTGATTCTACCTGGGCCGGATGAGGGCCAGAAGAAGGCTCCAGGCACTGTGAGAGAGGGCCCCACTCCCAGCCCTATGCCCACAAGTCTGCGCATCAGACGCAAAAGCATCGCTCCCCCAAGACAAACTGTCTTTATCAACTGCCAACCCAAACTGACTCAAGGTAAGTCCATAAAACCAATATCTGCCATGATGCAAGTGCTGTAATGTGCCATTCACCTGCTGCAGATGCCCACCGCATGAACCTAGTCATCTACCAGTGTAAAGCCCTTCTCAACCGAATGAAGAATAAAGTGGCTGCTAAACAAAAGCAGTACAGAGATCAGGGTAAGACTTAAGTTATTGTAAGTAATGATAGTTCATTGTCTAATGCATTTCCTTTGTGTGATTTACTGTGATTTGTTGGTTGCCACACCAGACACAAGTCCCCCTGATGAGAACAGTAGCTTTGTTTATTTGGGAGAGAGTAAAATACAATAGCTGTCATTTGGAAGCTGAGCGCTGTTGAACCCACTGACTGGGGCAGTGTAAGTGATGAGGGAGGTACCAGGCTGTCCCGGGACACGCACCACAGTCATTCATGCTTGGCCCCATATAAACTCAGAGACTGCCATGATAGAACTTGTGGAGTCATACTAACACTGTCAGCACTTTAACTGTAAGGTCAGACAATGGACTATTGTTGTGAGTCTGACACTGTAACATGGGGGCAATGGTCGCACTGTAATGCATCACTTTAGCAACAAAACCATAACATGTGGAGGTGTTGGTTAACTAGTGTTGCTTTTTCTTTAAATACTCTCTTACTGAAGAAGATGTGAGCTACTCTGTAACATGGTATAATCCTTAGGACTTTTGTCTCACTGTGATTATGGTCCTGGGTTTTAAGGTAGCGTGTTCTTTATGCTCCGAAGTAAAACATGTTGAGAATAAATCACCATTTGGACCAAGATTCTTATAAAAACATGGTTAAAGCAGTTGAATAACATGAATACAACAAGATCTTGTGTTGTTTTTTAGCAGAGCGCCCGGGTCAGCCTGATGAAGCAGGCCTGATGAAGAGTCTGGTGCAGAGGGTGAATGTGGCTCTGGGGAGGAGGAAGAGCCGACTGAGAACAGCTGAAAACAGGACTGAGGAGCTGAGACAGGCAGCTCAGCGCTTTGCTCAGAGCGCTCGCCAGGTCAGTCACTGTCACTGATAAAGAAATAATCATATTTCTGTGCTGGGCTAGCCCGAAACTGTCAGCTCAGACCTTGTTATCTTAGCCTATGTCATCAGAGGTATAATACTCCCTACAATGGAAGTGTGGAACTGGATTAGACTGAAATGGACAATATTCTCACCATATGATGAGGGTTCATATCTCCAGGTCTCTGGTCCTGTACTGATGGTAAATAAACCTCTCCATGGTTAGAACTCCAGTCCAAATGTGATGTTAAGAGTAACCAGAAGTATTTAAGAAGAAATCTAAAGACTGGACATGGATGAATAATGAAAATAACAAAACATGCTCATTTGTATATGTTTTATTCTGAATGAAACTCATTGGACTTGGTAATATTTATTTCTGTTAGTTTGTTGACTACGTTATAATAAAGAAAGAGGGTGGGATTAAATAGGTAATTATTAAAATTATTCCCAATCCTTTTTGGACTTGCAGCTTTTTATAGTCTATGTACAGTACTTTTCATTTTGACCTGTGACTTCTTTTGAGATGTTGTTATTGGTTATTGAATATCATAAATTATTATTTCTGTGTCACCAAATCACAGCAGGTGGTGGCAGTGTACTGAGATTTGTCTTATGTTGCAATGATAGACACATCTTTTCGTTTCACATTACAGCTGGCTCTGAAGTACACCAGGTAGAGGTGGACCTGCAGAGGGCGACGGGAGCTGAAGAAGTCAGGGAGAGTGAAGAGGCCTTTTCTGGATGAGCTGGAAACAAGAGATGGTTCTGTTGTTGTTTTTAACGTATAAACATATTAATAACTGTGGTGAAAACGTATATATGTGAATGTTTGTTTTGTGATTTATCTTATAATGACTGTAACATGTCGTCTAATGGCTTCATAGAGTTTCTATCCATCTAAGTGAACCATTTATTTAAAGGGGAATGTAATACTTGCTGGCCAGGTCAGTTAATACAATTTGTTGTTTACAATGTTGACATAAATGTGGCGCTGTCTTGTGAATATGTGTTTTTAACATTTGTGGATGTTTGTTCTTTAATGTCACTTTTGTCTACTGATTCCTTTGTCCTTTTGTCTGCTTGTCAGTCCAAAACATAAAGAAATAAAAAAATACTAACACTTTGAAGTTTTATATATGGGTCTCAAATGATACAAACCCCATGAAACACAGTTGTCAGTAAGATCAGCATCAGATCTATGGACTTAGACTGGCAATGTTAATGAAATACTTTGAAACATCCTACACCTTCAATACTTATTTCAGTGATCTTATTTTAGACTGACTCCTATTAAAACGTGTCAGCAGAGGGCAGTGTTGTGTCACTTGGGTTCACCACTAAAATCTGTGTCCATAAAGCCACCTGAGCTGAGTGTAGAGCAGTGGAAGCCAAAGTTATAGCAGGGTAGAGTTTAGAACAAGTCAAAAAACTGAAACGCTCCAGTTTACATGGCCCAACAGAAAGAAAGTTCACCATTAGAAAAGCACCAGTTTACAGCTTATAACATTTTGCTCTTTTCGCTTCAAATGTAGGCTATTGTTGAGGTTTCAGTGAAGGTGTTCATTGCAAATAATTATAATTTAGCCTATATGTACATGTGTGTTGTTAGATACACTCACATGGCTATAAATACACATTCAGGCTTTTCACACAGTGGGCATCACCACAGCTGCGTTTCATGTTATGTCTTTTACTTTTAATAAATGTGCATGGTGTGACTGCCTTTTTGACTGCTAATTGTGTAGCTGTAGTTCCATTGTGCTTGGTTGTAGTTGTAGTTTAATAGTCAGATTGTATCGTTGGTCTGATTTTTGTTTGGTTTGAACTGCTTGTCATGCAGTTATTTTGTATGATTACTGCTTTAGTTCGATTGATTGTATTATCTTGTCTTCTACACTATCACCTATACATTTTATATAATTATGGCTGTTTTTTGTTTTTTTTAAACCCAGAAATACCTCTAAAAATATGCTTTCATTCTGAGAGAGGGGTCTCCTGTCCACAGATCTGACCTGACCTTGTGTAGTCACCTGCTTGTCTCCATGAAGATAAGTCTTTCAAAGAGCCTTTTTTTTGGTCAGACTGTGATGTTGTAGTTCACTCTGGTGCTTGGTCTGATTTTGTGGTTTGGTTGGTTGGATTTTTTGACCATAGTTCGTTTGTTTACATTATTGCTCTGGTCCGATTGTGTTTCCATGGTTTTACTCGGTGTTAATACTGTAGTTTAGTGTGATACTTTGCTCTGATTGCATTTCCATGGTTTCATTTACTGTTAAAACCTGGTCTGTTGCTTCAGTCTCATTGCATTACCATGGTTTTGTTTGGTGTTGATACTGTAGTTTGGTTTCCACTGGCTGTTAATACTGTAGCTTGATCTGATTGCGTTTTCATGGTTTCGTTTGGGTGTTAATATTGCAGTTTAGTCTGACTGTGTTTTCATGGTTTTATTTGGTGTTCATACTGTATTTATCGTGATATTATTATAGAAATACTGCAGTTTAGTCAGATGAGTTGATGTCATTGCAATCACATGTTTTTTGCTGTTAGTACTGTAGTTTGGTCCAATTGTTCAATGGTTTCGTTTGGCGTGAATGTTGTAGTTTCATTTGTGATTGTGTTTCCATGGTTTCCTTGGGTATAAGTACTGTAGTTTAGTCTAATGCTTTGGCCTCGTTGTGTTTCCAGTGGTTTGTTTAGCATTAATACTGTAGTATGGTTTAATTACTTTAGCATGGTTTTCTTTGGCTTTAATACTGTAGGTTGGTCTAATGCTCCTGTCCAGTAGTGTTTCCATGGTTTTCTTGGGTGTTAATAATGTAGTTTGGTCTGATACTTCACTACGATTGTGTTTCCATGGTGTCCTTGGGTGTTAGTTTGTGTAGTTTGGTCTAATGCTTTGGCCTCATTGTGTTTCTCATGGTTTGTTTAGCATTAATACTGTAGTATGGTTTGATTACGTTACCATGATTTTCTTTGGTTTTAATACTGCACTTTGATCTGATGCTCCTGTCCAATTGTATTGCCATGGTTTCGTTGGACATTAATACTGTAGTTTGGTCTGATGCTCTTGTCTGATTAGATTTCCATGGTTTCCTCAGGTGTTATTTTGTGTAGTTTGGTCTAATGCTTTGGTCTCATTGTGTTTCCAGTGGTTTCTTAATACTGTAGTTTGGTTCGGTTATGTTACCATGGTTTTCTTTGCTTTTAATACTGCAGTTTGGTCTGATGCTCCTGTCTGATTGTGTTTCCATGTTTCAGTGGGTGTTAGCACTGTAGTTTGGTCTAATGCTTTGGTCTCATTGTGTTTCCAGCGATTTGTTTTTAGCATTAACATTGTAGTTTGGTCTGATTGTGTTTCCATGACTTTCTTTGCTGTTGATACTGTAGTTTGTCCCAATTGCATTTCCATGGTTTCGTTGGGCTTTTAATGCTGTAGTTTGGTCTGATACTTTACTCTGATTGCGTTTCCATGGTTTCATTGGACGTTAATACTGTAGTTTGGATGCTCCAGTCTGGCGCTTTGGTCCGGGGCGTGCTGATGTGATGGCCATGGCAGGACAGGGTCAGTCTGATGGATGTGACATTAAGGCGAGCTGAAGCCGGAGATGCTTTCCCCAGTGTGATGGTGGCATTTGTCACTGAGCTGCTCGCGCACACTGGGCCGGCCTCAGAGCTGACTGAGATTAATGATGACGCTGCCACTCTCTTTGTCTGGACCCCCACACACCAGGCAACGTACACGGCACTACATGAGGACCCTCCCAAATCGCCCTAAACATATGTGATGCTGACACACAATGTAGTAAATATGAGGTTTAAGGCATTCGTTAAAATATTTATATGTTGTGTCATTTGTGGTACATATTGGGAAGGGAATCATGTGTAAGATTTGGATTTTGAGTTATAGAAACGTGACCCAGCTGTGTTCATATAAAACATACACATGTTTAAATCATATATACTGTAGCTCTTAACAATTTCAGTGCTGTTTTATTCTTGCCATGCCTCACACGCCTCTCATTTGGGTTCCCTGTTTTAATGCTGAAATCCAGTTGGTTTAAACCTAAAAGGAAAGTCTGATCTGAATTCTCACTACTTAATCATTGCTAGTGCAGCCTCTACAGCTCGGTGAGTGAATTTCGGATGTTCTGAGCTTTCACATGAGGCATGGTGTGTCCAAATACTGAGAAAATCGCCTTTGTCTTCAGTTGTGATTATACGTTTTTTCCTGGTAACAGTGCAGGTTACTTGCAGTCCCTTTAAAGCTTACCAATATTTTCAGTTTGATTGCTTGTATACAAAATCATTCTCTGGCTATGCTTCATACTGAGACTGTAGTTTGTAAGTGATCTTGGGGGAATAATACATGGATGTACAATGCGACGGCTAACCAAATATATGGCCCCAGAGTCTTAAAGGGACACGCTTTGAGATAATGCATTTTTCAGTTTCCCTTCAATATGACCATGTAGGTTCAACTCTAAACGTTTTATTGTTTACACGACTTAAAAATACATGAAAATTAACATGTTTTTTTAAATAACCTCTATCCTACATACTGTAAACTCACTGGATATACAAATATTTAATGTCATCAGCAATGCTTCAGGTTAAATAATTGGAAATTATAAATTATATCTGTAGTTTTTTCATTCCGGGTTTGGTTTGAATTTTCGCAATTGTGATGCACAGACTATAAAATGAAATGCATTGTTCAAAACTGTTCTCATATTTCATACACACACATTTGATATTACAACTAGCATCATCTGGCTCTTGTAGGCCTATTGCAGCGGTTGAATGGTGGCGAGTGTGGCTATAGAGCACATGCAGGAAAAAGGTTTGTAATGAAGAAATGGAATAACCTTAAGCGGCATGCTGCGGTGCACAGAAAATGGCTCTCCCTGGACAGATGAGGCAGCGCTCAGATGGATGGGGAATAAGCCACTTGTGTGCGGCTGGGAGACGCAGCCCAGTGCCCCGATCATCCATCATCCTCTGACACTTTCACTTACATCTGCAGCACATACATATAGATGTAAGCCCTGCAAACAGCACCGCGCCTCTGCTTTGTCTGAATGTGGAGCTGCACCTTCAACAAGCCTCATATGAAGCATGGAGGGAATGTATGCAATTAGCAAATGTGATAATGAATTGTTCCTAATGATGTGTCTCCAGGTCGGGCCAGATGTTCCTCAGCTGTGCTATTTGTGATTTTGTGAACTGAATATCCGCATCGAAAACCAGTGTTCCCTTTATTCCCGTCTGTGATGGAATGTTTAGACTTACTGCTTAGTTTGAGTAATACATTTACAATGCACCAAAATGCTGCAAAATTTAGAGCAATGAAACATATTATGAGTACGTAGGGATGTAAAATGATGACATACCTTAATGTGTAACAGTATAAAAGAAGCTGGTCTTCTATGGGCAAAACATGATGTCTGATGGAGTAATTGTAAGCCCACTATAATCAGCTGGGGGCTCATGCTAACACATGTTAAAAGTATAAAAAAATACTATGAAATGGCATTCTTTGTAGTGAGTTTTGCTTTTTGTTTTTGCATTTGAGAGTATAATTTAAGATTCTGTCAAAAAGGTCTGGCCCCAGTCACAGAGGTGTGAGAACATGTCCCCTGCTGCTCCTGTGAAATAGCCCCATGTTCAGCTAAACATGAGTGGGAGTAGAGTCCAGAGGGTCTGTAATGCTCCAGTGAATGGAGGTGTGCTAGGCCCCAGGCCCCAGGGACACAGCTGATGAATGTTGATTAAACACATCCCAGCACTGGATGGGCAGTGACCATGAAGCACGGACAGTGTGTTTAATGGCGATCTACTTCAGATGTAGGAGCAGATACCGTCTCCTCTGATGTTAGGAGCTGGACGTCACATGTTTCACATGTACATCACCTCCTCCACTATACTCTCAGCACAGTATATAGGAGCACTAGAGTACACGAGAGTAGAGTATGTCTACTCCAGTGTGCACAGCGTAAACCTGCTCTAGTCTAGTGTAATGAGCATCCTCCCTGTCTGAGGCCCATGCAGGCCCGCCCCTGTGTGGGGGGACAGGTGTCTAACAGAATGATGAATGGCCCTGTTTGTGCCTACATAATTGGCTGCTGGCTGTTTGGCCCGAGCCTGGCTAGCTGTCTACCGGGCAGCCACCCATCTGTCAATCAGCGGCCCACTGCTGCCCGGTCGACCTCTGATAGCGATGCTAATGTGCAGTGCCTCTCTCTGATTGGCTGGATGTGCTCTGGTCCAAGCTAATCCATTACAGCTGTGACAGTAATAATCTCCACCAAACACAGGGTTGCCGTGTGCTAAACGTTATTTGACCGTTCCTGTCAGGCGGCTGCAGGCTGGGTGATGGATGAGGCCGAGTGTGCCGCGCTCATTCATCACTCCTGACTGCGCCTGTGCAGGTCCATGCTGCTGGCTTTATGTGCCTTTTGATTACTTTCAATTGAGACTTGTTAGAGTTAGTTTGGACAATTGGTCTTAGCCCATTCAACACTAAAGGGCAATTCATAGAACAAGACAAACTGGGCAATCCCCATGATCATATTCAAGTAAATCATATTGGCATGTTTTTAGAAACCTCTTTCTCCAATCTTCCATACAAATTTACACAGGCTATGCTCTCATCTAGTATCTGGACAGTTTTCAGCAGTCCTAGAGTACACAGAGACAGCAAGAACAGCAGCCAAATGACTGGGAGACCTCCAACTTAGAGGCATAGTGGAATAGGAAAATATGTATTTCTTATTAATCATAATTTAAAATGAAGAAACTGAAAGATTTTTAAGAAGTTTATGACTATTTACAATTCCCTTTGCCCAAACTAACTACCCTATATGTAAGCATGCTTTATTACATGAACTGCTTGTACAATATCAACATCTATGGCTACAACTGTGCTCAACCTTCTCTTGAATCCCTCTTGGTTTAACAACAGGTAAACACACCAGTTGAAAGAAAAATAATGGTGATGTTTCCCACTTCCACCTATTTTACACTGGTGTTATTCTTCACTGTTTGTTTTTCAAAAGACAGTGCAAATGAAAGGAAGGGCAAAGCAATCATAACCCCTCTATGATTTTCTATATTTGGGAAAACACAACTGTCCATCATGTATTTACTGGCAAAAAACAACAAAAACACTTAGGCTAGGCTAGGCAATAGGCTAGATTTAGCACGAGACACAATGGATTTCACCACTGGTACTTAAAGCTACATCAAAACTCCTTTCAGTGAGCTGGGTTATTGTTTTTTCTCATTCTTTTTTACACAATTGTCATAAGGACCTCCTCACTAGTGGATGCAAAGCTATGTGACGTCTGCTGTTGAATCACATGTATTTGATCCTGAGTGGACATCATGTGTTTGTGTGTGTGTTGTCATGCAGATGAAGCCCTGGTGGTGTGTGCTCCTCTTTGCAGTGATCTGACACGTCTGTGATGGCTTCTGTCTGACATTCTGTTGACTAACTACACCTTTACACTGATGCCATTTGGCACAGTCCCACTCCAAAGAAACCCGGCCTAGGGCAGAGCTGCTGTGAAATGTTCCAATCTTTTTTTTTTTTTTCTTGATACAAATTTATAATAACACATTGGATTTATATAGTGCCTTTCAGTAAAACCCCAAAGTGCTTTACAGTACATTATACATTCACTCCACACTCAGAGATGGGCAGACTGACAGAAGTGAAGCAATTAATCTGTGAATTTGGCTCCTACAACCACCACTTTTAACTCACACACCATATTCATCCTAGGCAAGGTGGAGGAAATGTCTTGCCTCAGGACACATCAGCAATTTCCTCTATAGCCACTCCTGTATTACCAGGGGTCTCCCATCTAAGTAAATGCTAGAGTTCGGCCTTGCTTCGCTTCCAAGATCTGAGCATTCTCAAAGTTGTTTGAATAAATGCACTCTCTCTCCTCTCTCATCCTTGTTTCAGCTATGAGACATATTTCTCCCCTTCAGCAGCTGGACTATGAGCCCCCTCAGCCTCTCAGTCTTCTTCACCAAGATCTGAAAGCTCCAAAGTTCAGAAATTCAACAAACTATCCATCACTTTGTCAAGGTCTTTTTGGTTGAAATGCAATACTGTTCCCTGACAAATTAAAACTACAGTATATTATTATAACTGTCCAGAACGTTCTGACAATCCAGCATGGCGTCTCTGTGATGTGGTGATGTGTTTATGGGTGTGATGGGTGGTGGGTGCGATGGGCCTCCACATCAGGCTGACAGCTGCCCTCCTGTGGCCCGTCCACAGAGAGAAACCTCCTCCGACGTGTGTCCTGTGGATGTGGACTGTCCCTGTGTTACTGTGTGGAGCATTTGTCTTTCATAAGTGTTTCGCAACAGACACTTTTCACTGTCACTCAGTTATTAAATTATCTGCTGGACAACGACTCACACAAGTTCACAAAGGGCTACAATAGGAATTCTGCTGTTGGGAAGTAACTCAATACATGTACCAAAAATATTCAGAATCTACATTTTTAGCACCTGTATTCTGGTATAGTTACTCTTTAAATTGGTGATATTCAGAATTCAGTTACTTTTCTAAAATCAAAGGAATACATGGGTGGTGCTTGATCACACAATTTTGGGTTCAAACTCCTCTACTGCTGAGAAAAATAGGAATTATTTAAATATTTTCTGTTATTTTTCCTTTTCTAATTTGTGAGAGGAAATGTAACAAGCGGTGAAACAAACATAAAGCTGTTTTTAATCCTATGCTGCATTTTTATACTATAATTAAAAAGCAGCTTGATGTAAAAGTATTCTAAATATTCAGAATACAATACTCTGATTGCATCATGTATCAGAATATATTACAACATAGCTGGTATTCAGTATTCTGTAACTAAATACATTTTCAAAGTACTCTTCCCATCACTGTTTATGGATCAGGATAAAAATAACATACAATAATGACTCATAATTTCCAGATTATTTTTGACACAATTAAATGTTTGTAAAACTCTATAGTGCCATAAGGATTCTGCAAAATCATAGTGAATAAGGCTGGAACTACATTTTACACAAATCTTTTAACAGTAATAATCATTCAGCAGCAATCACAACATTGTGCTTGCGTTTACAATCTGAGCTTCTCAAAGAACTACAGTGTATTTGTTATTCATTCACTCCACCTGTAGTAGGCTTCCAATTCGCCCCATCTGCCCCTCCCATACCTCCGCCAATCACTCACCCTCCTCTGCCACATCATTCATAAGCAAGGTGGTGAGGTGTCTTGCCCAAGGACATAATGACAGATACAGATTGGAGCTGGGATCTAATCACTGACCTTGAGGTTGATGGCCAAACACTTCTTTCTTAATGTGGAAATAAGAGTTTGTGTCTATTGGTCTGTTTCTGATATGAGAGTTCACTAATATTGCCCAACAACATCAAAGAAATTAGCCTATAGGGAAGAAATATGAATTCTGACGTCCCCATAACATTGTCACATTTAAAACAGAAACAGATATTAAACTAACACCAGCCTGCGTGAGTCCAGAGTGGTCCGTGGTGGGCAGCGGAATACTCGTGTTTGGAGACGGGCATTTGTGAGGTCAGCTCTGACAATGACATGATGGAGATGATGAGCGTTAGAGCGCACCCCTCTGCCCCCTTCACTGACCCGGGATCCAGCACGCACGGCTACGAGTGCCACGGGAAAATAATTACACAGTTTGTTTTTCACACTGGGATTATTAGGATATCAGTAATTTCAGAGTCTACATTTAGGCTATCAAATGGATTTGCTGGTGACTACAGCATAGGTTATTGTGTTTTAATGTAATTTAAGACTTCTGATATCTCTTGGAGTGCTGTTTCTTGGCTTTGTAAGGTGTAATAAATGTGTAACAAAGATTTTACTACTCTCCTTTAGCTCTATTGCGCACTGCACAACACCATAGTGACCTGAAATCGATTCACTTCTGCTAAATGTAAAAGATGATCTTTTATATGTCGCTTAAACCTTACAGAAACCCCCTCATATAATAAAAGAGGCATGCACAGGGCGCGTGGAGCGTGCGCGCGCTGAAGGAGCGGTGACCCATATTTCATCGACGCTGCGCGCGCGTTTCCGGCACCCTTCAGGACGCGTTTGTGGCGCGTGCCTTGGATCGGGCCTGAGCGCAGCCGCAGTTTCTCCTGTGCTCACGAGCGCACTGCAGTCACACTCAGAGACATGTAGGCCGGAAAACTGCAGCGGCACAGCACCCGGGAATCATTTCCTAAATAACACACGAGGAAATTACAAGATAAACGAATTTTCGCGAATATTGCATTTATATAAGAGGGAAATTAGAAAATTCTGGTCTGTAGTCTCACAGACGGGCCTAATATGGGCGCTTGAAAATATGAATTGATATTTCAGAATTTATAAAACCTCCAGGCTTCAAATATTTAGTTCTAATATTTTCTTATTTGTTGTAATATTTTCTTATTTTTCCATAGCAAATATTGACTGAGGCTGTAGGGTTTTTCACGCCGTTCCCCTTCTCGCTGTGGATGACAGTGATGAATGAGTTTTGCTTTTAATTATTTCTCGTCTCTTCTAGGCCACTTCTATACTCCTCTGTGTTATTTAGTTGCTATTTATATTTCTGTAACACTGAATAAATAGGCCCACATATTTTTGTTGTGTCAGGTCCGTGCGTAAAACTCTTAAAACGGTAATCTCCATCATTGCATTAAGCGCATCACGCACAGACACGGATAAGATGTAAAGTCTTTATTTCAGTGCAGTGTCGGTGAACTACAAAACTATTCACATACACTTCAGAAACACTGTACAACAAAACCAGTCTGTAAACGTGGAATCATTCCTGCACAGGGAATATTAGCGTTTCCCCACACAAATTACGCACAATAAAAGATGGGCACGTTATAGACAAGTAGAGAATATATTTTATGTGAAAAAGGGAAGACTTGTCAGATGAATGTTTTGATATATTTAAAACAATACCTGACATCTGACAAATAGCATGAAAAATAACCTGACCCCCTGTGACATGAAATGCAATCGAAATTTAAGTAATTAAAAAGCTTGAATTCACATTTTGGTAATATTATTATTATTATTATTTTAATCTCACCAAATACAAAAATCATTCAAAATATTAATTCATTCAAAATTACTCAATAAAACTGTGAAATTACTAGTTAAAAATGAGGACTGTCCCTGGCATAAAAAAAAAGTTAAATATGACCAAAAAATATTGCAAAGTAAATCAAAAAATGTAAAAAAAAAATCACGTTCTACAATAATAGACCAGAGTATATGACCAATTTCTTTCTTGAAAAAAAAAAGTTACTTAATGACACTGAATACAGTTGTAAGGCCAAAACATGTTTTACAATAGAAACATACTGATCAGACCTTTGAATGTTCACAGTGCTTAAATCACACCTGGAATACAAGTTCCATTTGAATATACATTTAGTGTATGAAACGTTATTATTCAGTGTGCAGGAAACAAAAGACTGGATTAGACACAAAACAAACAAACAAACAAGCATGGTTCCAGCTCAGACATCAGCAGGTTCATTGGAGTCAGTGCATTAGCGGTTCCCTCAGTCCAGAGTAACACAATGTGCCTTCTCCATATGAGGTGCAGTGGTTGAAAAATGTCATCAAGTTTTACTATTGGACCCCAGGGCACTAGTATTTTTTGAGTTGCAAGATGTAGTGTGAAACATGTCTGTAGTCTTTTACGTTTGTTTTTCTGTATCTTCTCAGGAAAGCTTATGAGAGCTCATGTCTTGATGGCATTAGTGGTTTTCCAATTGTCCTTTTAGAGTGCCCCAAATAGTACCAATAAAATGGTGAAAATTGGTCCAGGAGATGCGAGGGGGGAATCCAAAACAAAATAAAGATGCGTTTTCAAACACAAAACATTAGCTTGTAGCTCGGTTTCAGATCCAAAGATTTTCAGACACAGCAACATCGAGAGACAGGACAAAGGTCTCTATAGTGATTTCATTAACACAATGGGACTTTATAAAATGTGTTGTATAAAAACAGGAAGTACATATATATGGCGGATTATTTTCTCTTTGTGAAAATGTCAAAATGGCTGAAGAAAGTCGTTTTGGAGTGTCTTCTCTTGTGCTGTGTGACCCCCATGCAGACACTGGTGAGAGGGGCTCAGTGAGGAGAGTCGTGATCAGGACAAAAATGTTCCAGCAGCTCCCAGTCTTTCCCTACTGTGAATTCCATCCACAGTTTCGACAAATAAATAAATAAGTTAAAGCTTCTCCCCAGCACCAAGTCAGTGTAGTTCAGGCTCAGGACAGATCCGGTAAAAGTCCGTGTGTAGGATCCGGTCCAGACGAGGTACGGGGGGTGGAGTCACATAAAAATGGGCGGGGTCAGAGTAGAGGGTGTGGTCTGGTGAGAGGAGCTCCACTGCTGGAAAATGGAAGGTCCCTGAGCCAAACATGGAGACCTGAAAAAGACAAATTATATTGGTTAGAAGAGTGTTTTGAGTCAGGGAAGGAGAGAAAGAAAGTGTTACTTTTTATTTATTGCTTTTATTTATTATTTACTGTCTTTTATTGCGTTCATTTGTCTGTGCAGTCTGTGGATTGGATTGAAGAAGAGAACAAGCAAGAGACAGAGATATTAGCAAAGTTTTTGGAAACATAAATCAAAATGTAATGATTTTTCAGACACCCAAGTAGTTTCTAGTGGTTGGTATTATGCAAATGGATTTTTTGGAGTTTTCTATCATGTTATAAGATTGTTCCCTCGTCAAAAACATGGCTGAAGAGGTTTCAGAAGTCATTCGTGCATGTCTGAGTAATCCTGCAATCTCACCTATGTGCTGTTCAAACCCTCACAGTACTCAGCCCACAAGACTACTCCATCCATGCTCCCACAAAACAAATCTTCATAAATATATAAAAGCAGAAAACAAAAACAGAAACAACAGAAATCAGAAATGAAACAACAAAACAAAAACAATACACTACAACTTCACAAACCTGACGTGATGTGCAGAAGTTTCATTAGCAGAATTTATGCATACGAGGCTCTAATTACACACTTTTTCATCTATTGTCATCCTTTTAATTACATATTATATGCAGGCAAAAATAAAATTAGTGTTTCTCCTACTTTTTATAGTTCACGAATGACTTTACATTACTACACTTTTATATACAAGTTATATACAATTCCTATAGCTACGATATATGTAATACGTTCCACAGAATGACCGAGGTGGACCAGTGCACTGCTCACTCAACTAATCTAAAATGTCCAAATGTTATGGTGCGGGCTTCATTGTGCATGTGAAATCCTCATTTACTCCTTTTCCTGCACGGGGGGAAATTTACCGCCGCAGTCAGCATATGCTTGTGAATCAAATTAACACACCCTAAAACACCAGAGTCATCGGAGCCATTACTATAAGTAGTCAATGGTCATTCAGTGCGAAATGATTTGGTCAGGCTGAGAGCGTGACGTCTGTCGGGCTTGCACGCTGTTAACAAAGCTGCTGGGATAATGAGAAAACACGGGGACGGTGTAATGGTGAAAATTGTCTCTGGTAAAAAAATGAAGCAGCTCCTATTTCCATATAAAGAGCTCTATTAATCAAGGTAAGTGTCATTACGCTGTGCCTCATTGAGCAGTGAGAGTGCCTGTTAAATACTATTGGTGTGCTGGTGCGCCCACGGCATCGCATACATCTTGATTTGAGAAGTGTCAGCTCGGGCCCTGGCTAATAGACGTTGGGAGGTGGGTGGGGGTGTACCCTGGTTCTTAATCAGACTTGGGGGAGAGGGGGAATAAGATGGATGTGCTGAGGCTCAGAAGACTTTGGGGAATATTAACAGAATGTTTTTGTAAATCGGTTTCAATCCAGATTATAGGGTTTGGGGAAAAAATATGTAATTGTATTTTTTTTTCTTTCAAATAGTGTGACTCAGATTAAGATGGCGTTATTTGAAATCGAGATTCGGTTCATAGCGCCCACTTTAAACAAATTCTGTGGCATTAAAGTTTGAGAGAAGACTAAAAAAATGCTATACTAATAAATTACCCATTGTAGAATATCTTTAAAATACAATGTTGTGTAGTTTTGCACACTGCAAAGAACAAACACATAACTTAAATAAATGTAGACTTGATTTGCTAATTGTGACCATCTGCATTCACATGTAATTTCTGATTTGATTATGATAAATGAGCCCCACTACAGACCTAGACTTATGAGTTACAATTACGCATATGAATTATGTTACTGTTTTATACTCAGTCATAAAACTAATATTGCACCATAATAATTTACTGAGGAACATATTCTCAGTTATTGTCCACCACAGGCATTTTACTGCAAGTGCTACTACATATTACATGGCTCTACATGCCTGATAAACATTTGCACTGGCTGTTTTCAAATTATATATTATAATTGAAAATTTCACAGTCTCTATTAAGGGACAGTGAATAAATTTTTATAAACCCATTTACATTAGTGACTAGGCTCAAATGTATATATACAACTGCAGAAAGCCACTAAACTGTCTCAGTCATTGTTGTAAAGCAATGTACCCTATCCAATTAAAATTCAGTCTCACACTTTATGGCATTTTGTCTTATTTTATCCCCAAATTTTGGTAAAATATCTAAAAAAAACACACACAATAGCCTATTATATGCATTTTGAATTTACCTTTTACCATTTAGATAATAATTACCATATTTTTGCAGTAACTAGTCAGGCCTATAAAAAAAACAATTTGTCGCTGATTTGTTTTAATTCACTGGTGCATATTTCACCTGTTTTTGTCCACGGAGCTTGAATATTTTTTGATGTAGCGTGTATACTTACATTGTTACCCTGTTTTCAGGCGTGCCTCTGCCTCACCGCTCTACATGTAGTGCCACTGTCCGTCCATGCCCATGTTCATCCCCATGCCCCCCATAGGCCCTGCGGAGGTGGCACAGAGAGTTAGAGGCTCGTCTCCACGCAGCACCTATAATAAAGTTTATACATTCAAACACGTTTAAAATATCCATAGAGCTTACCTCCATGTCGCAGGCCCATGTGCTGCTGACCGTCCAGGACAAAGCCGCCCATTGGCTGTCCGTCTGGGCTGTACGCTGTGCCCTGGCTCACTGTGAGGGAGAAGGAAAATATAAATAAATAGACAAATAAAACACGACAGCGCTGCAATTCTTTCGCTCGCTTAGAGAAAGGAAACTTGTTAATGCAATATGCTTGACATATTCACTGTTTTGGTGATCAAAAATGTGTGTGCTTCATAAAAAGTTTGTGCAGGTAGTGGTTTAACAAAGATATAATGTTTTTAAAATGCATTTGGAACTTAAAATGTTCATAAATCTCAAAATTCATGTGCAGGATGTTGATTATCGCTTGTAATGCAAAAACAGTTTATAATATTGTATTGTGAGCCAGGCTGTTAGGATGCTGAACTCTCTCCCCTCTCTAACCTTCAGGCTGTCTCACTAAAGAGGAACTTTGGATTTTTCCTTTTATTTTATTATTATTTAATTTAGAAGATTGAGAGTGAGGACAATAATCTTTTTGAATTTTAATCGTGTCGTGCATCACATCTCATCATGAATCCGAAAAAAACTACATAGACCATGATCCTTTGCTCCCCCTTTTCAGCGCAGTTACCATGAATAACTTACTTTTCTAAATAATATATGATGCTAATTACTGCACTAAAGATGTGGGGGTAATTTTAGAGGAAAAATACCAGTTCTATAATTTCTTTGAGATTTAAGTTTCACTCATTTTGTCTATATCCTTACCTGCTCTGTTGGACTGGTCAATCATCGGCTGCACTATTCTTCTCCTGGCATTGATGAACCTGCGGAAGACAAAATATATTCAATTGTATTTTCTATAAAAAGGGACAAAACTACAAAGAACATTTCATTAGCAAATACTCAAACTCCTATGCCAACTGATCCAAGTGTCTAGAGTCAGTCCCATCAATGAACTGGCCTCAGGCATTGATGAAAGTAAAGGGGTTTGTCAATATCTTTGGTCTGGTGAATACACGGGATCTATGTCATTTTCAATTATCACAGAATGATTATGTATTGCACAAAACACAGAAATCAATAGCGGACGGTTGATGGATGTTGTCATAAATAATATTGTTGGGAGCATACCAGTTATTGACTTGTAGAATAGTGAGTCCTGTGTCTTGTGCGAGCTGCTTCTTCTGTTCCTCGGAGGGATACGGGTGCTGGAGAGGGACAAAAGAGAGAAGTCCAGGTTAAGACATCAGCAGACATGTTTAAAGAGCCGCTACCCATTTTTTCCCCATGTATTTGAGCAAGAGGTCAAAAGAAATCTCATTAGAAAGCATCTTTTGTCATATGATCAGGAGGTACGCGTTAGTGTACTAGCTGTTGATAGCACCAAAAACTGCTATGAAAAACGCTTATAATCTTATTGTGGTGAAACTTACGATGCTCAGAATACATAAGGTGAGAAACAACTTACTTGAGGACCACTACAAACCAATTAAAACAACTACTATTACTACTACTACTGTTTTTCACAGTTTTAAGATGGAAAAAAACTGGTACAGCGCCTTTCACTAGAGTAGCTACTTTCATAAAATAAGTTATTTCGATACTTTCACTTTGTAATACTATTGTAAAGTAATAGATACTTAAAACCAAAAAAGCTCTCTGTAGTTTTGACAGGAGAGTGAACTTCTCCAACAGGTTAAGACACACCCAAGATAAACAATGCATTTTTGTCCAAACTATTGTTGCTCAAATGTTTCCCTGCTCCACTCAGGGGCCAGTGCAGACTCTCCACACACAGAAGATGACCACAGATTGGCCCCTCACTCTCCGGGGCCAAAAGCGCGTGGCATTGTGACAGTATTTGACATTATTTGACATTGCTTGACAAATTATCTGGTGGGGTACAAAGAAGGACAATGGCTTCTATTGTTGGGGGCTGCGGTGAGGGCAGTGCGGGGCCCCTCCCTCTCTGTGTGTGTGTGTATGTGTGTGTGGTGGCAGATGGCAGACAGAGATGACCTGTAGACAGAGAGCAGGGTCCAGGGCCGTGGTTCTATTCTCCCCCTGTCACAGCAGCAGAATGTGGTGTGGACCGCTGTGATGGATGAGCTTCCAAGCACTTCATTTAAACTGCTCTCACACATGTGTCGCCATTGCACTGGGCCCCGAGAACGTGTAGAAATCTGTGTATGCGCGAATTATACGCGAAAAAAGGTAACAGTGCCACCCCTAATGTAAGGCATCTCAACTTGTCCTAAGCATCTCAACCTGGACTATGAAAAATGCAAAAAATATGTATCATGATATCTAAAATAATAGTAAAAGGTAATAGTAAAAGGTTGCGGGTTCGATCCCCGGGTCGCCCGGGCCTTTCTGTGTGGAGTTTGCATGTTCTCCCCGTGTCTGGATGGGTTTCCTCCGGATACTCCAGTTTCCCCCATCAACTCAAAACATGCCAGCACCCCTATGAACTAACATCAAGGACCATTTTGTCCACCCTCCTGTGGGCTCACCACCTGCAGAGGGGTTCATAGGGGGGGTCAGGTGCTATGAGTATTGGGCAGCAAGCTGCCCCCGCGACCCAGCGGGATTAAGCGGGAGAAGATGGATGGATGGATGGATGGATGGATGGATATCTAAAATATGTGTGATTTCTTGATAAAGCATAACACAACAATCAAGGTTCTTCATCAAAACTGCAAAAAAGAGGAGGGAATATTCAAATATCATTCAAATTATTGTTTTGAAGAGATACAAGACTATTATCTATAATGTCTATAATGTAAAAAACTTACAAAAGATGCAAAAAGACCTGGTAAGAAATAAATAAGAGTCAGACTTTCAGACTTTTCTTTTGCATTCCATTCATATTTTTTGCCCTTTGCTGTACTTGAACCTCAAAATGACATTAGAAAGTATATTCAAGCACACTTTAAATACGTCTCTAATCTTATTATAACTCCTGTATGTATTTTTTTTAGACTTACTCCTATGGGTTAGAACTAAAACTCAACTCTCAGCACATGGCGTGTTTTAGAGATTGTGAAAAGTCCAAGTAACAAGAATCAATTATTAAACTAGTTGTAAATTACATTAATAAATTCTATTCTGATTGATTATTACAGCTACTATCACAACTGCCCCATGTCTTATTATTATAGAACATGATGCTGTTTTATTTTATGTTTTAGTTGGTTAATAAGGTTAAATACATCTAAAAATGATCTTAAACAGTGTTCTACAATCAGATCAGTGCCACTTCGACAATGTCTAAACTTTGTAATGTTGTAATACTTTCCAAATGTTAACTAGATGGACTGTTGATAGTTGTTGTAAAGGTTAACAAACTCTAACAAACCTCTAACTGGCTAATGGTTCTCACAAGCCTGTACAGCTGCACCCTCACATGCACATCCTCTGAACCTCTTTAGACCAAATGACAAAAGCCTTCCAGCTTAATACCACAGTGACAAACAAACTGCTATCCCCTCCTCTAGTCCTGATGAATACGTGATCTTCTGTTAGCCGCAAAGGGGGCTTTCAGGGCCAAAACGCGCTCGCACACTTTTCACAAACGCATCCTGCCGGCAATGCCACTTGTGTTTCAGTAACGAGAGCTGAAAGAGCCGGGGAACGCAGAGGGGATAATTCAATGATCCGCCTTTATGACAAGAATCTAAAGGTGCCGATTGTAAAGGAAAGGATTAGCCCGATTCAAAGCTGTGTTAACAAAATATAGAGTTAGGACAGCTGAGGGGGGAGCAGGAGGGATGAAGAGGTCCGCTAAAGGTCTTTGAGGAAAATACCAATTACAATCACTTTAGGACCCCATTTTACATGTGTTTGTGGAAGTGAAAACAGTTGAGGAATCCTCGCCTTTGACTGTATTTTCTGGTTAGAGGTTTGATTCAGTGCAAGTGACAGCTGATGGAGACCGCGGCAACATCACAACGCTCATGTTCAACTCTTCTGATCATTTTCAAAAGAATTTACTCACGCAAAACTTAGATCACTACTGAAAAACCAACAGTGAATGGACACAATTTTTCTTATCCAACCAATGCTTCACTCAACACACTGCATGTTTAAAACCTCGATACCTGCATCAACAATCAATACTGACACTAGTATCAAAATATTAATTTGATCAGGTATTGACACTAAAATAATACATAAGAGGATGACGTTGGACCTTTCCTGGTTAGCTTTACAGTAGAATAGACTGACCCATATCAAAAATAGTCTAAGACCACAGGAAACTACTATTATTGAGTCTCCATTATAAACAAAGTGTACACATGCAAAATTAGTGTATTTTTATTTATCATTGTGGCATCAACTTTAGTATCATGATATTACACATTTGGTAAAAAATACAATAACACTTTTTGACAATCGATAGACGGATTAGTTGTAGAAGCTCTAAACTTGGCAGCCAACGCCTGTACTTCCATGTCCTGTTGTATGGTTGGAGAATGGGGTCTTACCGTTAGGTGCTGGAAGAGCCAGGCCCTCATGATGTTAGTGGCCACTTTGGGGAAGATGCCTCGTTTCTTCTGCCTCTTCTTGTCTTGATCGTCTTCATCTCCTGTTCCGGGCGACGCCAGGCTGTTGTCCAGACCATCTCCTGCACGACACACAAAAGAGGTAGAATTTCTTGAGCAATATTGATTTAATTATGCGTAGGGATGTAATAATAACCGAAATATCGTGATATCGTGTGTGGTGTGTGCAGCTCGCATCACAGCTCCATCGCTCCTGATGTGCCCCGAAAGAACAAACCCAGATAGTGCGGCTCTCACCTCGACGTGACTCTGTGGACACTGGTTAATGAACAGGAGGCTGTGGAGTGCCAGCGCAATAAAAACACTGCTATTAATCCAATGTACGCCTCCAGTTTGACGTGGGCTAATGAGAGGCGAGTCAGAGCCTTACATAAAATAATGATGTTCCAACCGCACTGGCCCCGCGCTATATGTGGCCCACTTCTGAAACACCACTAATGCTCTGTGGACAAGGAGCTAATCAGAGTCAGAGCAAAGGGAAAGGCCAGAGAACGAAGCACGCACCTGTTAGCAGAGCTTTCTTTCAGGCTACGAGAACACAAACAACAGCCTATTTCTGTGGATGATTGGGGGAAAGTGTCATTTAGATTTATTCATATTAATTAATAATGTCTTGGCTTTGTAAAAATGGAGAAGACTAAAATTGCAAAACTATGTCAGATGCCTGTGCTGTGCAGTTTCTGCAGGTGTAAACTACATAACTAACAGACTTTATTGCTACAAAGAAACAGGACATTTAGTTTTCTCCAGTCTTTCTGATTTACTGATAGCAATAATCAGTAAATCTTAATGACTAATAATCTACTAATTGAAAACCTTAATGACTTTGTCCTTTTTATTATGGTATTATAAAGCTAAGATGAAACACACACCAATTGAAACTTGCTTGAAAAATTTGAAAATATAATATTTTTTACAAAGACACTCAGTCACAGTGGACAGTGGAGTGGACAGTGTTTAAATAACTAAAAATGAGATCCAGGTATATTTGAATAGTACTTTTAGTGTGTTTTCCTGTTGTCTCAAAGTGGAGCAGGGTTTGGTGGTTGTTTGGGGGTGGGTCACTGATGAAAGCTTCATGTGTTCCCCTGTGCTCTGCTCCTCTTTCTGCTCTTATCTGTGGGCTGGAGCTGCTCCCATTAGCAGAGCGGTGTTTGATTTCGGCGGGGAGCGGGCTGGTCCGGGCAGGAGGCCGCCTTTAAGCTGAGACTTCCGCCGCTGCCAGCTAACAGCCTCCAACGCAGTGCACTCCTTGGACGCATTAATTGTGTATCAGCCGAGATGATTTACTTTTAACAGTGGTGGTTATTTTTCTGGCCCTCGGGGCAGAGGAGCCTTGAAAGCCTGCCTGGCGGGCATGTGAATAATGCATCTGAGAGACTCCTCCCCCGGGGGCAGCAACCCTACTTTTCTTAAGATTGGCCTAGCATGTCTTTTTGTTTTTGGAGACGCATCAATCAAACGTGCCTATATGAGCCATATTCATGCATAAATATTTCAGTTAATGAACATGGACAATACAAGGGCATGCTCTAGAGCCAGATCTAAGGGTACATGGGAGTCCAGGCGGGTGTGTCCGGGGCTGGTGGGACAGGCTCTGCCCTCTGTCCTAAAGTAACACTGCGTAACACACTGTCTACTCAGGTATAAAGGAGGAGCAGGGCAGAGGCACAACTCTGACCAGTGCAGCTCTTTCACCTGTACCATGTTGTAAAGTCAAAAGCAGTGTTATTAATATGTTGACATACTGGGAAAATATGAAAGCATATATATAAAATATAAAACAGAAACAAAAGCATATCTGACTAATTGTTGGGTACCCCTCCAACACACACACACACACATAGACACAGGCCCTGAGTGCGTGGCTGCTGAAAGCGGCCGCGGGGCACACGTTCTCTACACTAATGCTTTGTGACTGTTGGCGGGCAGTGCGGCTGTCTGTGTGCTGTGTGACGCAGCTCGCTCAGCCCCCCTCGTGCCAGTGTTGGCGGGGGGTGGAGGGTTGGGAAGGGGGAAGTACCAGAGGGAACACTACTGCAGGATTAGCCCGAGGCTACTCTGAGAAGCTCAGAGAAAAACAGCTCCTGAAGACATGAGGAAGGCTTCCTCTAAAGCAGCTCTTAAGCACTCAGCCTTTGTCCCACAGACATGGGTATACATGTGTGCGCAGGGCTAAGTCAATATTTATCTAGTCACTTATAACATTCACAACCTTTAGAAATAGGTAAACATGCTTTTTTCTATTTCTGTTTAACTTTTGATCATGGTTTCCATGTGTAAGGAGTTGTATAGATGTTAATATTTATGGATACATGTGATTGACAAAAGCTTCGTACATACTCAACACACAAATTACTACAATGTTGCAGTAACTCTATTATCAGTCATGGCAGTAAATGTGAATGTGTGTGGTTTAAGTCCTGAGCCTCCTCCTGACTGTTCTGACTGTGCATTTGTGCTGAGATATAATAGGTGTAATAAGTATAATGATACTTGTGATGGTCTTTACACCAGGCCTATGGGACACACGGTGCCAGCCGCAGTGATCATCTCTGATCATCTGTTGGTTTTCTCGGTGGTTTGTTGGTCATGTTAACATGTCCATTAGCAGCTAGCTGAACTGATTACCCACAGTCCCTCATCAGTGATGCAGAGCCAGTGTGGTCTGCCTAACCTTCTCAGGGGCCCCTCATCCATTAGCACTGTCACGGTGTGGCCCCCCACCCCATCATTACTCTGCTCACACAGGGAAAGTCTAAGGAGCAGCAGCTCTGAGCTGTGGTCACAGTTTAATGACTTTTGGTCTAAATCTACCGCCACATTAACGTAATGAAGCAGGAGGACTGTGTGATAGGAGCTTTGAGCAGGTGTAATGCTGTTGGCTTATTGTGCAAATTCTATAAGTTTATAATAATATTGCCTGTTGAAACCACTGTTGAAACCAACCACTGCCCAAACATATACTGTTTTTTCTACAGTATTTGCATTTGGTGCATTTGTAATATCTGAAATATCTCTGCATGAGCAGGCTTTGGTTCACAGACTTCCTGTCCTCACTCCTCCTCTCAGCAGTGTCCTGAGGTCCCCCGCAGGATCCTTTGGCTCCTTTGTCCTGCTGTGGTCTTTGTGATGGACATTTCCAGAACCCCATTCCAGCATTCCAGGGATATCGGGCCCTTAGCTGCCATCCACACTCCCACTCTGGGGGAGCGCACTATCAAAGGGCCCTACAGCACATCACACAGGGGGCACAGTGCATCACAGAGGGGCCAGAGCACTACACACAGGGGCCACAGAACATCACAGAGAGACCAGAGCACTACACAACAAGCCAAAAGAATATCACCCAGGGGCCGTGAAGCACAAAGAGCCACCGAACATGATCCGCTGACCAAGGGCATCACCCAGGGTCCAGAGACCATCACACAGGGGCCACAATGGAACAGCGTGATTAGACCAGGGGCCGAGTTCATAACCGCTCACTGTCAGCACTTCCTCTTGGACTCGACCCATAGACAAGCACTATATTTTATATACTTTTTATCACAAGAGGAGTAAGCAGCACAAATTCTAACACACAACACAACTGTAGTTTCTCTTTGCCACACTCAGTCATTTGCAATGTTTGAAAAACAAATATCTACTTTCTTGGTTTAACTGCACATGAGTCTCTCTCTGCCTTGGGAGCAGGGAAGCCATTGTTTCTCTATCTTCTCTATCTCTATGGGGGGCACTGCACACCCCCATCCACACACATTCTACAGCAGGTCAAAAGGCCAGAAGGACGGGCTGCTAAACGCGAGTTATTCAAGCTTCTCTCCAATCAAACACCAAAGAAACAAGTTGAATTGTTTACATTTAAGATGCTGATTACAGAAATGCATTATAAAATGGGTAATGCTGGCCATTTTTGCCTAAAAATTAAATGATCAAATTCATTTTTATGAATGAGATTAAATAAACTCATTATGACAGTGTTGTAGCTGCATTAAACATGTAGCTGACATGATTTTCACTTTCACAACATTTAATTTAACATCACTGATTTCAAAGAAGTCACATCACTTCTAAAACTTTTCTTGTGACTTGCAATTTCCGATGCAATAAAGTGGGGGAAATAAATCAATTTTCTTCCAAACAAATCACTTTAAGCTTAAAATTTGATGAATTGATTTAATTGATTAATTGCCCAGAGCTAAAAACGGGTGTTGGGAAAATCTGCAGTTCTTGTCTGTGGGAGCATCCTCTCATTGTTGTGCTGCTCACTGGAGCCTGATGGACACCGGGGAAAGTTACTTTAAAGTCTCTCTATTTTTACTGCAACCACGGGGCATGAAAACAAAAACAAGCCATAAAACTGTGATAGGCTCCAATTAGCACATCGGAAACTCCAGCAGCCCGGACACAACACACAAGGCCTTAGCTCGCACTGAGGTTATAGCTGAACAGGTCATTTTGGAACAATAATCTACTGAAATTATTAAAATAACATGTGTCTGCTCTAAGGGTAAAATTTAAAGTCTCACCACAGTGTTTACATACACACCAAACCCCATTATCTGATTCCTGGAGTTATCAGATTATTGAAATGTCCTGTAAACAGGTATATCTGATTTCTTTCTGACTGTTCACACGTGTGTAGGTTTTGATCAGGCAAATTATGCAAAAAGGGTAAACTAATGTGGCAACAGCAAGAATGAAAAATGTTAAGGACTGAAAAGTTTTTTTTTTAAATAAATTGTTCTTTGTCTGAATACAGTTACTCTAAAACTCTATTAATTAACTGATACATGTCAATCTGGTGTTTTTGATGATCAGATTTCCTTTGGGCACCTAAACACACACCAAAAATCAGATATAAGAATTGGTTATCTGACTAATCTGGTTATCCGATATTTATGTAAATGTACCAAGTGTCTTTTTTACTAAAGGCACCAATTTAGAACTGTAACCAAAATTAAACCAGTTATAAACTAGGTCTAAATATTCAATAATGGGAAACCCCCAATAATTTACTTAACAAAAGCCAAGCCAAAAACTGCCAAAAAAGTCAAAGCCTCTCAAACAATCCAGCTCAACTTAGAGGTAACTTCCGATGACATCTCCACCTTCCCCATAATGGACCTCATTAAGACAAATAGCAGTGGTTTGTAGGCGGGCCTTTGCTTATCACCATGCAGGAAAGTGTTTATCCCAATCTGTGTGATGAGATTAGATGGGCCCCCCGCAGCCTTGAGAGGTCAGCCCAGAGTCAGGCTTTGATATGGAGAAGATTTTCTTACCCAGGTCACTGGTGTTGTCCCCGCTCTGTGACACGTGGCCCCCACTCGAGGGCCCCGGGGTCCCCACCGAAGGAGTGGAGTGGGCGTCGTCCAGGTCTCTCCAGGAGGCGGGGTTCTGAGGGGTCAGGAGGGGTCACACACCAGGAGACAAGACAGAAGACAGAACATCACAAAGGGCTACTTAGGCTGTTGTCAGCAAAAACAGCTAAAATAAATAAAAAATAAAAATACTGTGTCATAAAGTAAAAAATACAGATATATATATAAAGGAGGAAACTGGTTAAAATGATAAAAACTGATAAACGGAAATCAGACATCAATCAGAAATTCACAAACGAGGAATTTGCTTTGGTGATGTGGTACAACATAAAACATGGCATCTGTATTCAGGACCATCTTGAAAAACTGAAAACTTCAATATTACCACCAACAAACATTTTACGGCACTATCTTGCCCATGAAGTGTCCACAGTTTTAAAGAACTGAAATGTACCCCCAAATAAAGCACCTATAAATCTATGTTTGGGTTAGTGTTTTCCCCCATCAGCCCAAAACATACACCAAAGGTAAAATCCTTCAGCTAAGGTAGTCCTGCCCAAGATTAGCTCAAGGACATGGGTCTCCTGTCCCTGACAGATTGTCCCAGCAGCACTGAAAGATGGGTCAAATTCAGACAACACATTTCCTTGCAGGGACAATAGAGTGTATCTTTAAAAAGCCTTGGTCCCTTCGGACATTACCATGATGTAGCTGGTGTTGTGCTAGAAGTCCACAGAGAGCTCCTTTCTGTTCTGCCTGTGTGAGTAGTCCGCTCTGCTCTGTGGCCCCTGAGCGGAGCCCGTACTTATAGTGCGAGGGCCTGGCCCCTGAGCCTGGCTGAGCTCTGAGTACACAGCCTCTTGAGGTGCTCGGTGTCAGCTGTTCACCGGATGGCCGTCAGTGAAGAGCTCAGCAGATGACAACAAGCCGCGCGCACAAAGCCTGAGTGAATGGGCCCTTCTTAGTCATTACACTGCTCACACACACACACATATACGTGCACCCACTCAAAGGGCCGCCATGTGTTTCCATGTTTATCAAGCTAATGAAGGGCCCCCATCTGTTGACACCCAATTAACAACACACTGCTCTAAGCACTGCAGGACACAATCCGCATGTTGCCCGTTACACACTGTAAACTCTTACAATGTCCTGCTACTATGAACTTCTTAATCTTACCACTTTGGTTTGAGTTTCCACAGGACTGAGGGAAGATTTGTGTAACTTTGTAATAACACGGATGTTTGCAAATGCAAATGTTGGCCAGTCAAAATAATTACAATAAATGACAGAGGAATTATTTCATTTTGAGTTTAATATTTATTGTATTGTATGTATCTTTTCTTTGCATGTTACCTGTATTTAAACAGATTTTTAAACTGAAGTATAATGTGTGTCATTGTAATTTTTGTTTTCACAACCTATGTGTTATTTAAGGTAAGGTTAAATTTGCATAGAAAAATGGTTTGCTGGGATTATCATGTTTCAGATTTACAGAATCAGTAGAATAAAGTTGTCTTCAATTTCTTCAGATACTGATAAGAAAATAAAATTGTGTCCTATGTACACAAGAATGTGTGTACAACAAATCTTACCCTAAAACTAACTGTCTGGCAGATTTCTTCCCTCTACTCAATCACACGACCTAATTAATCCCAAACTACATAACACAAAATAAAGGCATCTTGCATCACCTAAAGGCTGCTGTGGTTAGTCCGTGTCAGCTGCTCATAAGGCAGCGTTACTGTATTCAGATGAGCTCAAACATGCTTAGCTTAGTGCACTTGTATGCATTTCTTTGTAAAAGCCAAAAATAGGAAGTGTGCGTGTAAAGAGCCCAGCAGGACGCAGCCAAACAAAGAGGCCAGAGCACAAACAGCTGCAGCAGCACGCCTGGAATCAACACCATCAATACATTCACATATAGTCTTCTCCCATTTACTAAGCCACACTTTAACACAGGCTCTAATGGGTATATGGTCTTTGGGTCAACGTCATGAACCGCTAATTAACTAATAGTGTTGGAAAGTGATTAAATACATGTAACAAAATATATACATATATATATATATATATAGTAGAATAATAATTTTGAGCAACTGTATTGTGCTTTGATCATGTAATTTAGGCCTAAAACTGCATGGTATTAATGAGAAAAAAAGAAAACACAGCTCTTGTGCATTTTCCTTTTCTGGTTGGTGATAAATTACAAATGGTGAAAGAAAGAAAAAGCCGTTTTAATCCATGCTGGGTTTTTTTTTTACACTATAATGTGAATATTTAGAATAGAGCACTCTGATTGAGCCATGTAATGCAATACTGAATACTTTATAATGTGGGGTTTCCACATTTTGCTTCAAAGTATTTCTCCCAACACGGTTAACTAAACTCTTTATAAACAGGCTTTGTTCTCACTCAGGATTGCAGATCAAGACAACCGAGCAGTGATTTAATTTCGTTTTTACACCAGATTCTATTTTTGCTATTTATTTTGAATTTATTATTACCATTTATATGTTAGCTCTTTGTTATTATATGTATTGTGACATGTAAGCTACTGCATCCGTATAATTTCCTTTGTGGATCAATAGAGTTTCAATCAATAAAGTCTCAGTCTAAGATGCCAGAGAGACCAGAGGCACATGGATTCAGCTGTATGAAGGGACTCACATGGTCGGCCAGGTTGGTGGACGACCCTGACAACTCATCGAAGTCAGACTTGCACATGTCCCGGTCCTCGATGACCAGGTCGATGGGCATCTTCCCTTTGAGGCAGCTGATGTAGCGGTGGCAGAAGTTATCACACAGCTCGTGCACCTGAACACACCACGAAACACGTCAGTACTTTATCGTTCGTTCATATTTACTCAAAGAATGTGCTGGCTGCGTATGTGGCACCTTCTCCAGCTCCAGCAGGTGGAAGCGTAGCACCTGGATGGCTTGGATCATCTGCAAACCCGCAAAACAAAATTACAATTATGACTCAAGACAAAAAAATAAATAAATCAAAACTTATTTTCATTTATTGTAAAATTCTTACCAGATTATCCAGCTCTGGGTTTGATGAAAAGAGAGGCTTTTCTGCACGAATCTGAAAGAAGACAATTTCCATTTGATATCCATTTATTATTTATGCAACAGTTGCTTTTAGCCATCTAAAAATAGTTTTGCTTGTTAAGATGCAGCCCTTTTCTAATAAGCAAACTAGCCTACAGGCCTTTTGATTAGAAATAATTGCTTACTTTAGAACGTGAGTAATCCAAGCGTGTTTTCTTCCTTTTTGGACTACATAAAATCACTTAATAGCATACATAGTCTACCACAAACAATTTTACAACGGATCCCAGCAATTAGGCTATTTAAAGGAGTCGAATTTGACTGATGTTGTCCACTTCGATCAGTAACCTGGAGCTGTACAGGCCTTGCTCATTTGGTTGGCAGTACCAGAGTTGCGCGCCACGGGCTGAATCCACGGGCTCTGGTCCTCACCTGTTTGGCGAACACCGCGATGTCCTCATTGAAAGAGTCCGAGGAGCACACATCACCCCCCGCCACGCCAGGTTCACGCGGTGTGCAAGTGGCCAGCTCGCACTTCTCAAAAACCAGCGCCAACAGCGGAAATAAAGGGTGTCTGTGAATACAAGTTTATTGATAAGACATACATTTTGTTCTAATTTTCACAAGAGAAACGTTTAAAACAAATTGCTGCAGTCTATCAAAATATTAACAAAACTATACTCAGGCAGGTTCTACAGTTTGGATAAGACCAGACTCGTAAAAAGTTGGTGACGTCGCCTTTTTGTGCGCGTACCCGTAGATGTGGTCCTTGTCCCTCTTGAGTGCGTCGCTCACGGCGCTGCCCATGCTGCCCGGCAGGATGTTATGCGGTGCGTGTGCTCCGTAGTGCTGCGTGGGGTGAGGAGGGGGTCCGTGGTTCAAGTGGTGCACCTGGGGCAGCGGCCGGGGCGCATGAGGGTCTCCGTACATCGACGTGGGCACGCCGACCCCGTCCATGGCTCCCCCGTAATGTGCCAGCTCGTCGTACTGAAGGAATGCACGGATCGATACAGGAAATCAGCCAACAACAAACTGCCCTTGAGTGAGTATTCATTAAAATAGTATTTATAGAACATAATTTAGAATTTTGCCCACTTTTATACATAAGTGCATTTTAGTTACAATTTATAATTTTACACTTTACAGGGTTAATTAAAACACTGATGGATGTGTCGAAGCCAAGCCCCAAAGCAATATTTCTAAATAATCTAAATCGCTTTGAATTTTGTCACTTTTCCCTCTTTTTAACTTAACATAATTGTAGTCTATTTTATTTAGCATTTAAAATGTCCATACACAGACTGGATGAACAGACCGCTGAAAAAGCGCGACTTTTTTAAACTTTAAATTTTGGATAATTTAGACGAGCAATGCAGATAATGTTGATTCTTTCTTATTATGGAGAGGGGTTCAATCGTGCAATTATTGTTCTTTTTCCCCAAAAGAATGCCACTGGTCTCTGATTTTAACTGTAGTCTCTCATGCGTATTTGTCATTGCAAACCACAATTTCAGCACACGACTGAAGACAGCCGCAACAACTCATTATTTATTTTTTATTAATGATTTATTTTTATTATTCGGTTTTATTTAATTATACACAAAATAAAACAAAGACTTACACATTTTAGAGCGTGTGCGCGCTTACAGCAGAAGGCCAGGAGCTGTCAATAATGAATTGATTTCAGGCCTTTAGTTCGTTTGTCATATCTGACAGAATTTCTCGGCCTATTTAAATATTGTGCTATTCCAAATAATTATACCAGGATTAACAGTGACCCTCTTCACATAGCGCCGCACAGCTTATTCTGTGCCATTTTGTGTCTGTAAAAACCACAAAACAAAAACTTTTGCGCATAGGCCTAATTATTTTTCTCCCTCGTTGATGATCCATGGGCAAAATAATTGCTATAGGTAAGTTGAGCGTAACTTACTGGGTAAAGTAGAAATTACCAGAACAACTATAGGTCCACATTTGTTTAGTTGCACAGACAAGAAAAATATTGCCTAATGAATTTTAAGTCTGAAGAGGCTCTTAGTGTGTAGTTAGTAATTGAGCCCAGGTCGGCTTCATAAAGCCTCTCGCTTTATGAAGCCCAATGGGCTAAACATTTAAGAAAGACTCACATCCCCTTTTGGCACGGCAGAACCTATTTGCATTAAGCACCTACCCTTTGCGCCATCCTATTTGCGCGGTCCGAGACAGAGGTACTCCACTTATTGTAATCCGAAATCAAACTAATAAGGGTCCTTAAAAGCGCGTTGAGCGCGTTTCTCTCAAGACAAATCCCTCGCTGGTCCGTGCGTCACCATGTGCCCAACGATGTGCACCCGCTGAACAAGGAGAGGAGTTTCTCAGAGTGATGGAGCCGGTCAGTGGAGCAGGTCTGCTATAAGCGCAGTCCGAAGCATCACCTGGGCCCCGGGAGCGCGTCAGGACAAGATCAGCTCAGATCCTCTCTGCGTCCACTGCAAGAGTCCAAACGCTGTGGGGGCGTCTCTGCTCTGGAGGGGCTTATAGAGGTCTGTCTCTCTCTCCCTGCACCGCTCACAGCTCGTGACCGTGCGCGTGAACAGCCTGAGATCCCACAGCAGGAGACTTCCGCTCTGCGTCTAAAATAAAAGCCCTAAGAGTGTAATGCTCAGCGCTATTCTCAAAACGAGGTAGTCCTACTTGTAGAAAAAAGTCTTCTTAAAAGATAAGCGCACATAAAAGGTCTTGCAGCAAATTTTCTACAGCCCAGACCAGCAGTTTGCGCTTAGTCCCGAGCTATCCTAGAAATAATCTGAACTTCATCACACTGTACCCAATGAGAGCGTTCTGGTGGCGCTCTTATTTTGAAGGAAACATTGTCCAGTTCCTTCAGTGTAACGCGTGTTTTGGCACCAGTTTCACTTTGGATTGAGCCAAGGACCGACCTGTACGCGCGCGTTTCTCAACTCTCTTCTTGTGGGACCGTGGGTGATGACGCGGACATGGTACAGGTATAAAAAGGCTTGATAATAACCCTTTATCAAATAATTTTGTACAGTTCATTTGGGGCAAACTGAAGCTTCATTCTCTGGTCTCTAAAAATAAATGTCCATATCCGCAGCAAAGGCAAAGACTAAGTGAAATGTTGTATCATTGTCTCAGATGAATGAACATGTCAGCCTGGTGTTTTGATGGACAGCTCTGATAGGGGCAGTAAAGTACAGATCCTTCACATGTGCCAGTGTAAGTTCCTCTGCTCCAGTGATACTACTGTTAGAAGTGGTTTCTCAGTAAAAAAAAAAAAAAAACTCTTTATGGTGCAAAGCCAGGAAGATTAAACCCTGCATCCGTGAGGCCACCACAGGTCAGTGCTGTTGTGATGTATTGAGCTACACCAGCTCCATCACATGTGACAGGCTGCTGAGTCTCAAATCCACTCTGATTAACAGAGAAAAGAAAACATATCTGATAAATGGACACGGTCATAATATGTTTATTTATTCACTGCTTCTCTTTCTCTAACTTCACAAAGGCAAACATAGTTTCAGTGGATTTAAAGAACAATTTGTTCACAAGTGCAACTTCAACTCTATAACTTCAGGTTAACACATTTGTGCCACATATTTCACACATTTTAAATGCTGATAGCAAAGTAACTGGAAACGGGGTTCCCACTGAACACAAATCCACCACTTTTACAGTAACAACATGGATGCAGTGTGATAAAGCTAGAAAGATGTTATATGTTATATACTATATATAAAACTCACACAATTCTAGATTATATAGAAAATATAAGAATTAGTTATGAAGTAAATCTGTAGTAGAAAAGCTCATTAATGTACATTTTCCTTTGCAGTGCCTGGCCCCGTAATGAGGAAGCATTTGCCTAAAAGTTTTTTGCTTTTTTGATCCAAAGAACGTACTGCGCCTTTTGATATGCTCCATGTGTGAATTATTAAAAGCACGGATTTGAATTATAAATACACTAACTATAAGGAAACAGGCAAAACATGCAGGCAGCCCGGGGCTACATCTCTCCTCCTCTGCTCTCCTTCCACTCCTTTGTGTGTTTACGTGCCCCACACACCCACACCACCACCCCAGAAACACCCTCCACCCCCCACCCCACCGCGGCGCGCTCTGGTCTGATCTGAATAGAGCCTGATTCAGGATGTCAGGGCTTGTCTTAAGTGTAATAAATTACCATCTCAGCCACATCACCAGAGAGGAGCGTGTACCAGCATCCCTGACCTCCACCCCCCAAACCCCACCGCACATCCCCATCCCGCACACACCCAGGCCAGTCCGGGTGTCAGACGGCATCCACCGTCCCGCTGAGGATCATTAGCATTGTCAGAGCCGGGCCGGGATAGGAAAAGGAGGCCAAGTAGCTCGGACCATGGTGGGAGCACTGAGCATAAACATGGATTTGTATTCAGGAGGGTCAGGCGGAAAGTTTTCTGTCAAGTGTGCACTCCAGGGTGACCAGGGGTGTGTTGAAAAAATGTGCCTGCAAGTCTAAAGTATGAACTACATGGTTATGGGGCTGACCACAAGGGATGAGCCATAGATCAGTTCCAATATCCAGTATTCCAGGGAGATTGGAGGTCACTCATATCAGTATAGCCACAATATAAAGTATTTGGCACTGATTTTCTGTATTATTTTATTATTCATGCTGGCATCAAGCAAAAATAATCCATATCAGACAATCCCTACTGATCATTAGATGGCAGTTAAATTTGTCTTTGGTTGTTTTCTTTATCCAGTTTACGCATACTTTGACATAGTGAGCACCGACCCATGAACTCACTGGATTTTATTTCTTGAACAAGTTGAAGTGACCCAGTTTTCATGGGTTTGGGTAAAGTAAAACACATGAGCTGTAGTGACAGGAGCCACAGACAGGAATCACAAACAAGTACATAAACAGTGACCAAAGATATTTGCCACAAACATACACCAGCACAGACATGTGCTTAGACAGGACCCCATGGCTACAGGAGCCACAAACAGGGACCACTGACTTGAGTTACTGACTGGGAGCACAGGGGCCACAGTACCTTAAGGCTATAGGAGGTGGTTACAGAACAGACAGGGGCCATAAGCAACACACAGAGCCACAAACAGGGACCATACAGACAGAAGCCACCGACAGGGGCCACAGACAGGTGCAACAGGACCCCCACCAGGGGCTATGGGGGTTACAGGCAGGGCCCACAAGCAGAGCCACAAACAGGGACCAAATACGTGCTGTAGAGAGGTGCTAAAGGCAGGGGACACAGACAGGTGCAAGAACATGTACTCATCGTTCATCGTTTTAGGAGCCATTTTGTGGTCTTTTGCCTATTAAAATGATAACATATTTTGTTTTTATCTGCTAATTTCTGTGGTAATGGCCCTAATGTTTCATCATCCTAAAACCCAGAGCTTGGATATATGGGCTACATAAACAGAGCTAAAAACCTGGGCCATGGTCAGGTGAATAAAAAGGGGCCATAGACAGGGGCCAAGGACATGTATCAGGGAATAGTGCTTCAGACATCAGAGAGCGCCCACAGACAGACAGGGACAGCCCACACATGAGTAAACGTGAGCTTTCTCATCCTGTACTCCGACCATTATTGATAAACACTAATGTTCCTCGAGTAAAGTGTGTACAGAGGGGACAGTCTTTGTACGGAGGGAGAAACGTGGCCTCTGTCATTTCCATAAAGCATCCATCACAAGACTCATTATAAATCCTTCAGCTAATGCAGCAGTCACCATCCATCAGCCTGTAATCAATTCACCCTGTGCTCCTGTTCATTACCCCTCCTGCAGCCCAGAGGAGAGAGACGAGCATGAAGATGGGACCGCTTTTAAAACGCATCACTTATTTGTGCTATCAAATCTTTCTTGGACTTAAACTTAGACTAACTTTAATGATCCGCAGGGGAAATGACTCGGGCACAGTATAGCATTACAGTATAATATCCAAGAGCAAAAAATAAGAGGTAATACTATTCAAATGACAAAATGAGTAAAGGAAAGTAGCAAAAACAGCAGAAAACTTGTGTTGAATAAGGCCAAATATACAGTTATACATGTGTAACTTTTATAGTAGGGCCTATATAGAAAACAGCAAATAGAAAATATATCTAAGCTAATAAAATGGCTACTGGTGATCCATCTTAAATCTGGAAACTTCTGACTGTAAATCAAAGCATAATTTCTGCTAGAAGGATGAATGGATTTGCATGGTGGTCAGAGAGTGGAGGGCTAGGTTAATATAACTGCACTTTTTTCCAGGTAAGTAGTATAAGATTGATTTAGGTCAAAAGAAGAGTTAAACTTCTAGAGCTTAGGCGTAGTACTGATGCGTAATTCTCTCCTGCTGCCATGGTGCTTGGTGGTGGCTGGAGGTGGCTGCGCAGACCGCCCCTCCTGCCCCCCTCCCCGGGTGCGTGTCTGGGTGTCAGTATTAATGAGGCCAGATTTCATTTCCGATGAGCGATTATTTGACTGTTCATTTGGCTAAGATTTACGATGTGAGCCTATATCTGTAGCCCGCAGCACTGCTCTAGTCTTTAATAAAGGGAAATGAAGACATTAATCACCCGGCAGCAGTGAGCTCAGAGCGCGGGGACGCCATCCCATCTGCAGCCGCGTGGAGATCGGCGCGCACGATTCAGACGCCTTATCTGCACCGCGAGAGGGATGACTTGTCTCACTAACATGATTTAAAAGCCCAAAATACGAGACACGAGCGAAGACTTTTCTTTAGGACGAGCCTGGGCGCGCTCTTAGGGCCACCAGTTCTGCCACCGTGGCCATGGTTTTATAACCTGTTTTTTTTTTTTTTTTTTTTTAATTAATAAAGCATGCATAGGCACTATACAGTTTAGGCTACACAATTAATAATTTAATAATTCTTTCACAGTTTATGTCTCGTATTATGTCTGTTATTGCGCTGAGTTTATACATCTCCACACCCAACAAAAAGAACAACTGTGCCCAAAATAACACTGGCAAAATATAGATTCTTATTCCAGCATTTAGTTCCCTCAATGTGCTATAAAAAGTTTCCCGAGGCTCGCAAGTTGAAGCTAAAACTAAATTATATGCATCCAAAATGAACATTTTCCGACACTGTAGGAACCAAAGAAAGTGTTAGACAAGTCTTATTGAAAATTAAACCACTTTACTATTCAATTTCTGACAGACATTAACATGCAAAATATTGGTGGGTTCTTAAAAGTAAAATGATAAAATAAAACTTGTCATCACACCGTTAAAGAGCCGTAAATGTCATCTGCTCCATGAAACATGTTTAAATAGAGATAATAATTTTCAAGCCTCTGGCGTCACAAAATTTAGTGCCGCGTCAAAGAGACTGTAATATTCAGACAGACGAGCGGCGCCATCTACTGGATAAATGTGAGATTACAGCCACAGACCCAAAGAACAGGTGCAGAGGAAAAGCATTTTTAATGAGTGAAAATAAACCACTTAATGGGGCATTACATTTATATAATAGCCTATTACATTAAATCAGCTGTTCCAATTTATGAATGTAATTTAAGTATTACAAAATGAAGAAATTAATGGCAAAAATTCATTTCTTTTTCTTCACCGTCTAAACAATGTAAGTGAGATTTTGTTCTGAATGTATGATTTTTCCCCCTTAAATCTGATGGAGACACAGTGGGGTAGGGAAGTTCCTCCCTCAGCATACCCATTCATTTCTCACTCTCAGTGGGATGCCCTGTCCCTCTCAGCCTGTTTTCTACAGCCAACAGACCAGGTGGGTGAAGTGTCTTGCCTCACAGATGCTTTTGCACAGACAAACTCAATTAGGATCAAACCTCCAACCGTCTGGTTGCAACCCTACTTGAGACTGTTTGATAACAAACCATTTTACTGTAGTCTCCTTGAGCAAGGCACCTGCAAGACACATGCTCATAACTGAGCTGCACGTGAATAAAGTATAAACATGACATGTTTTGTCCCTTTTATTCGTTAAGATGTCAAGTTAGTAAAATGAATATTCTGACGACTTGTGATGCACTCCTAATCCACCTTGGGGCGCTGTTTCCTCAGCATATCTCCTGTGCCGCTATGGAACAAATTAGACACATTAGAGTCAATTCATTTAATGTGGGCGAGAGGTGTCGCCAAAGCCTTCAGTTGTCAGGAAAAACACACTTCATTGTTGTTGTAACTGTTGTTTATGTGAAAATGTTGTGTCCTTGATGTTGTCACTGCCACCTGTTGGCCCCGGAACTTTTTTGTGCAGCACAGACACTGTGCCCATTCTGTATCAGCTCCTGATCGCATGACCCTCCCCAGCGACTTCATTCAGTACCTTAGTTAAGAATCTTAGTTACATTTTTAGTTAATTTACCAATAATGATCACAGGGTGTAGACACCGGATTTTGCCACTGTAGGCTATTGTTTTTTACCCATATCTAACTTATATCAGAATTGCTCTTTAGTCTTACTTTTGTTCAGATGGCACTATCGCACCGCCCCTTTACATTTTTAACAAATTAAAACGTGCGTTTTTGTGTAAGTCTGCAGGGAATAAGACACTTCGTTAAACCATCACGTAAAGACGCGTAATTTCCCTCCTCCTCATCTTTCTTTTCTCTCGTTTCTTTTCAGGGGAACCTCTTTTGTTCATTAGATGAACACGCGGCGCATCCACACTCTGCAGGTCTGACGTGTTGATGCCCGCAGTATACGTGAGGACGCTGGGCATGGCACGCTCTGGCGTACGGACATCGCCAAAACGCACGGGCGGCGTGTTTTGCGACGGGGAGAGAGAGGTGGATCCGTGTGCCAACTACTCGTGCCGCCGCATTCCGAAGTAAACATAGCGCACAGAGCAGCAGGATGTGAACGCTTAGGTCTCTCTCTGGAGCCCGGTCTCCACCGGCGTTGGTTCGAGCTCAGTGGCGCGTGGCCGTGGGGGAGACTGTCTGCTGCTGATGCTGATGCGGGCATGGAGCAATGATGTGCTTTTACCTGCTCCCTTTCTCCATCCTCTCTCGGTTAAAGCCCAACTAAGACACTCGACGGCAGAATTCCCAACACTTATCCGAGGCAGCAACGACCAGAAGAAAGATGAAATTTCCCAGTGAGAATCCAAGAAAACCGGGGAACATGAACCCACCACCAGGTACAACATTTACGCACACTTGTCTCTGTCAGTTGTCAGTCACTGCGCTTTTACTTGAGGCTATGGCGCGTTCTTTCTCCTCAGTGTTTGTGGAGCTGATTAAAACATTTAAAACCTCAGCCCAAAGCATTATCACTAACAAGGGGTTTATATGTTTGAACGCTATTGGGGGAGCCCGTGGATAAGACTGAGGCGTGGATTTAAAAGGGTATTTAAAAGCTTTTGCGTGTACATTTTGTCACTGTGGCGTTTAAGAGACAATGAAAAGACAATAGAAAGGAGATGATGTCCATAGATTGTCCATATTGTCACTGGTGAGAGAGGCTGAGGCACTGCAGTCACCCCCCAGCTCCGTGCGCTCGCTTGTATTAAAGATCTGTCGAAACATTGGCGCCTGCAGTACAAGCCTCTCTCCATTACCTCATCGGGAGCGCATCTTCATGTGGCTCACGTCAGCTCCCCCAGCCCAGAAGCAGCAGCAGCAGCAGGTGAAGCGTGTCGGGCCCTTCCTAACCTGCCATGGCCCCTCACACAGCCTCTGCAGCGGAGCGGAGGAGGGGGGACAGCACCTGGGGGCCCCCCTCGTCTGCTCCTGTTGTCTTACGAGCTCGGGTCTCACCCCTGTCAAGCGCACAACAACTGTCACGAATCCCCCAAACAGTTGTTACGTAACATCTATAGTGAAGTGGAAATGTCATAGCTAAAAAAACACCACGAGTGCCCTTGTTTGCGCGCACATCTGGCTACATTTTCATTATCTGCACCAATAAGCTCCAAAATTAGCTTTGACAAAATGTTTAGACTCATCAAATGCGCCGTATGCTGCATTCAGGGTTCACAACATCTCTTATGAGTTGGATGAGCTGGAAAATAAGAAATCCAAAAGCATGTCTAAACAGGAGTCAAATAATATAAAATAAACTAAATCAGTAGACCGAATTTACATGGTTTTGGTCTGTCAGCCCAAAACCTTCTGATAAAAACACATTTGGACTGATCTGCTCTACTGCAAGACAAGACAGCACTCAAACTGCAAATGGTCTATCCTCGAATGACCTGAACAAGATTCATTGTGTTCTGGACCAAAGTTTAATCTGTTTTATTGTTTGCAAATGGTGGTATTTAAGGAAAACTCTCTTGTGACATTGTAGTTATTGTTATTTCATCTGTGAACAGTAGAATAAAATATAAATGCAAAATCTACAGTACAGTGGAAATGTTATGCCAGATGCAGACAAGATGCTTACCACCATTATGTCCTTGAGCAAAACACTTCACTCTCCAAACCTGATAGAATGCAGTATGAAACCATTGCTGAATGAAAATCATGTTCGTCTGTCCCAGGGAAGCTGTGGTATGCATAGTAGCTCACCACCAGAGCTGTTAGGGAGTGAATGAATACGGCAACAAATTGTTAAGGGAATCTGAGTGTAACCAGTTGGTACTAAAGCTACAAGATCCTGCTTGGGGAGCACTAAGACTGCCAGCAGAGTCAGACCTGAGATTAATGTGGTGGAGAGGGGAGACATGTCTGTTTTGTGTATTTTGGATGGATCATAAAGTTGAACCATTTGTGAATATTTGTCCAGTTATATTCATTCATATTTATTCATATATTCATAAGGCTCAAATAAGAAATAACATTCAAATATATTGGGGACGTCATGCCCAATATAATGCGAAAGATCCCTTGGATTCTGAATAAAAGTCACACACATTTAAATTCCTTAGCCGCTTTGTTTCCAAAAATCTGAGCTCCATGTTGCACAGTCTTTGATATGGATTTCCTCTTCCATTTCAGTTCCAGTTCACACCAACCTGGTCCCCCCGAAGAAGGTGCAGCCAGGCATGCTTCAGTCCAGCCTGGTGCACGCCAGTCTGGCCACCATGCAGAACCCCATGGGCTGTTCCCTGCCTCGCCTGTCTGTGTCCCGGCCGGCGAGCGTGGTGGCCAGCATAGAGGCGGGTCCAGATGGTACGGTGGTCTTCACCTTCATGAAGCTGAAGACTGTGCTGGCCGTGTTTGTGGTGGTGGTCCTGTACCTGGTGGCTGGAGGCCTGGTGTTCCAGGCTCTGGAGCAGCCTTTTGAGGACAACCAGAAGATCACCATCACAGCAGAGAAGGCTGCGTTCCTCCACAGGCACCCCTGTGTGAGCCCCGCTGAGCTGGAGGCCATCATCAAGGTGAGCTCCACCTACACTTTAGGGAAACAATCACTCTAAGAAGAGCATTCTGTCACTGTGTCCTTGGGCAAGACACAAAGTAGCAGAGGCTGTTGGTGCAACCACAACTCTATCATCATGTCATATATCCCCAGGGCAACTGTGATCACAGAAGTAACATAGCACCAGTATGTGGAGTGGAGAGGGAGGGAATAATGCAACATAAAATGGATTTGGTATCTGGATATGTGCTGCATAAATCCAATTATTATGATCTGACCCTGGGGATGCAACCATATGCAATCTGGTATCATCACAGTGTGACATTCACTGTGAGATTTTGTGCAGAATACAAATATCAAGTTTATTTAGTAAGCGGCTTTTCCCCTTAAGATTAAATATCCAGGTTTAAAGGATAGCCATGTTGCAAGAAGATAATAAAGCTAAATTTGCAGTATTTTAAAAGATACTATCTCAAAGTACATGGATGTACTTGCAGTACATTTTCAGTGCATTGCTTTGCCCCAGCTCTTCCAACCACACACATACATTCTGTTTACTACCACATTCTATGAGCCAAAAACGTGGAGTGGAGTAATCCATACATAACAAAGCCGGCATCAATGAATAGTAGAGTGAATAAAAGACCAGTTTGAAACGGGCCTGGCTCAGACTCACACTGCATCACTGTACTATTGCCCACTGCAGGACTTTTCATGGCCAACCGCCCCGGCCTCCCGTAAAGCACAGGACAATGGGAAGAGGCAGCGGTGAGCTCGATGCTTATTGAACTGGGCAGTGGTGAAACTCAGTCTGATAATGGATGGATCAGACACTCTCACAGTGCAGAGGAGAGTGAGCACCCTCCATAAGTGCTGCACAGTAAACATTAGCACACACGCTAATTGTGTTTAGGCTCTCAGGTGTCCAGATCTTCCGTAAGCACCTATTGTTACAACTGTGGATGTGAAGGTGTCCAAGTATCACTCTGCTGCCGTGAACTATGTGGGAAGCATTGCAAGGGCTGTAGAATTGTTGATTTCATATTTTTAAGCATGATGATTTTAATATTGGAAATAGGAGTGAAATATGGAATCAGGTGTTCAAGTCATTAGGTCATTGATCTCATTATACTATAAAACAACATAAAACAGCACATTAACATTATTCTGTTTGTCTGCACTGAGTTAGACTTTTGGAAATGTGATGCTGTCACTCTCCCAAATCAGGAGCAAGAGCTATTTCACCCAGCTGTAATTCTGTATGATGAATTTCATTATTTGTGTAGGTACAACAATTAAAAATTTAATTCTATGCCCTTTAATTCAGTATTTTTAAAATATAATTGGATATTTTTGCCTCATTTTGCTGGTTTAGTGCAAATGTATTTATGTCCCAGTGCATATGGGACATAAATACATAAATTCTCTCTATGTATTTCATTGCTAGATTTTATATATATATAAAATCTCTCTCTCTCTCTCTCTCTCTCTCTCTCTCTCTCTCTCTCTCTCTCTCTCTCTCTCTCTCTCTCTCTCTCTCTCTCTCTCTCTCTCTATATATATATATATATAATACTAACTTTTATGGGAATGTTTTATCTTTTTCTGAATGTTTTATCTTTATCTTTTTCTGATGCTGTGTTTGGTCTGGTAATGTTATCTCCTGCACCAACTCAATCTTCTATGAATCAAACAAAGTCTAAAAGCATCTCTATTTGGAGCAGATTTTGATATTCTGAAGCTGATTTGATTTGGCCGTTCCTCCTCCATTTTAAACTAATTACTCTTTTGTATGTTGTGATGTGTGAAAGCAACACATGTATTTTTATTTCTGTCGAATCACCTGACAGCCCTTTTTATTATGTAGAAACTAATACATTGTAAACGAAAATAGAAGAGTTTCCACCGTTACCTTTTACGAGGCCCTGGTCTATAAACCTAATGCTTGTTTACAACTCCACCCTTCCATCTTAATTCGCTAATGGATGAAACACATAAATATCACTTTATGTTCACACCTCAGACTCAGCTGCTTTCCTGGCTGACATCTTGCGCACACAGCCACTTTGATCACCACAGAACATTTAATTACACACATAGGATCATGGAGAGCTAAATATATTTCCCAGAGGTACAATCGCCGTGATATTGGTACACAAAGTCAAGTAATCCACAAACTTTGGGTTCGACTAGGCAGCTGCCAATCCATATTATATGTTTTTTGTTTGTCTTATTTTGACGGAAGGAGGACACGACAAATTTAAGTATGAAATGGCAGTGAAGGGTGGAACTGTCAGACTTGAGAACTGAACCCAGGATGTTGAAACCTGGTTAACAATCCACTAGACCACTGCACTGCCAGCTTTTTTTAATATGTGAAAAGTTAGACCAGTAATATCATAAAATGTAATTATATAAACACCTTCAGACAGGTGTAATCAGAAGCACTTGACTTTAATAAGGGCAGCAAAATGTAATATCACAGGGCACTTGTACTACTTGTACACCCCTGGAGGCTGCACACGTTCAGCTTTGGACTGTTTCTGACCAGAAAGTGGCAAATTTACCTAGAATGAGCTAAAATTGTCCAAACATTACAAAGCACAGTATTAAACACAAAGTACACAGTTTAGTAAAAACAGAATAGTTAATTTTAAGTTCTATTCACTTGTGAAGCCCAACCATTTATGTTTTTTTAATTTTTTTTTTTACCATTTTACATCATGCAGGAGAGTCAGAGCAGATGTTGCATGGATATCAGGGCAGACTGCACCATATTGGATCATTTTTTTCTCTTGCTTTCAATGGGAAGATACTCTAAATTACCCAAACGTTGATTTAGTACTGATATTTGGCCAGTTAATGCATGTTTCCTTTGGAGTTTACATTTGTTTACATTAGTAACCAGAATCAATACAGCGACAGGTGGCAAAATGCAATATCTCATCATCAGTTACCTCATTGGGTTTTAGACGAATCCAAACAACACATTTAGATAAACAACCAAACAGACACGGGGCATCCCTTTGTTCTGCACTAGCAAAACTCCTGCAGGCCTGGTGTTGGAGTGGTAGACTGGTGGCAGCCTGTGCTTCCACGGTTGGTCCAGCCTTTGTCTGCTGAATTATAGATGAGGCTGAAGGAGTGCAGGGCTAAATGGAGAAAAGAGGAGAAAAAGAAAGGACAGATGGTTGGTGCCAGGCAAGCGCTATGACGGAGCCATGCTGGCACAGACTCATGGCTCATCAACACACTATAGAGACAAATAAACCCAAGTCTTAGAGTTATAGGGGTACTTTAGATGTAAAGCACATTTTAATAGTAACAGTATGTTCATCACATCACATTTACTTGGGTTAAGTCAGGTGCCCATCAGTAAAGAGGTTTGTCCTTCCACTTATCCATACCCTGTCCTTGTGCCTTACTTTTACTCTGTAACTTCTAACAAAAACTGGTGTGAACTTTCAGGACTTGGACTCGACTTGAGACTTGGGTCACTATTTTAATGACTTGAGACTCAATCTCATAAATGGACTTGGCTTGGGATCTGACCTGGACTAGCACCTTTATGACAGCTTAATTCTCTGTGTTTAATTGGATCATGCCCCAGGAACATGTCCTTCCCCACTTTTATTTGTCTTTCAACATCAGCTATTTGCCCTGATGTATAAAAATACCAACCAGCTGGTAGCAGTGCCACCCACTCACCTCACTCCAGCTGACTGCCAAACCAGATCTAATCTACCATACGAGTGTTAGACCACAAAACCCACTACAACTCAGTATAAGAACTATAAAAAGAACTTTTCCACGCAGCATCACATAATGGATTCAACTACCAAATGAGATAGTTTCAAGCCTGACTTTGGACACTTGACAAAACATCATGCACTCTTTGCGTGTGCGTTTGTCTGATTTGAAGGTTGGTGGTTCGAATCCAGCTCTCGACATAAACATCATTGGTTGAGCAGTGAGATCCACTGAACCACAGGTTGACAGTGCGATTACAGCTGCCAGAGATAAATGTGTTGTGTCTTTGGGCAAGAGACTTAAGCCCCTTCGCCGTCAATGTCTGTGTATATTTGTGTATGAAGGTGTGTGTGAAAGGGTGAGTGGTTCCTTGGTGTAAAGAGCTTTGAGTGCCTTGAATGTGGAAAAGAGCTATATAAAAATGTGATTATTATCATTTAGCTGAATGTATAAGTGTAAAAGTTCCATTGCAGTGACATGTTACAAAAAGTTGTCTTCCAGATTGACAAAACTGACCTGATAAACTATCTTATCACCCTCTAGTGTATTTATGAGAAAGTGATTTTTTGCTGAAGGCCTCCCTAAGCGAGCACAGATGCGAACAGTGTCACAGATATGAGTTAGTGGGTTCAAAAGTCAAGGCCTTATGGAGAGTCATGACCCCTCCGTCTGGCTGGGTTCATTACTCATACATAACTATTTGTGTCTTGCTAAAATTATACATCAACTTTAATTAGTGGTGTAATGAAGGAAGATGGGTTTGATGAAAAAATTAACTTAATGTAGGAGATGCAGAGGCTGATTAGGCCAGTGATTCTGCTGCTGCGGTGGAGTTGGGTATAGGAGGAGGAAGGAGAGGAAAGACTTAAATGGGGATTAAGGAAGCTTGATGTGAATGGCTGAAAAAGTAGTAGTGGTAGTAGTCTTTCTTGTTAAGGAATCTCTCTCTCATATGTGGTAGTGTTGTCACAGTACTAAAATATTCAAGCTCGATTCTGAAAACTTGATCAGTGTTGATGCAATGTTTAAAATACACACCCACAACATAAAATGGATTGATGAATTAGTGCTATATATATATATATATATATATATATATATATATATATATATATATATATATATATATATATATATATAAAACTCCAAACTCATTTACCTTCTAATAATTGTTTAAAATATAATGTCATTTTTGGCACAGAATAAGTTCACTGCATGGTTATTCTACTTCTAAAAAAGTTCAAAAGTATCACTTGGCCATATCTGGGTTCAAAAGTTGATACTAGCCGACCCTAGATCCTAAATTACTAGTGTCTAGGGTTGTCAGACGTATCAGAAATCAGATACTAATCAATACTAAAACTAGTATTGAAACTAGATACTCATTTGAATGAGGTATTGATACACTGAAAAAAATAAAACAATATCTAGTTAAGTTAAAATGACTATTTTGAGTAGATTTAGCTTGACAAGTAACATTATCTGCCAGTGGAATAAGTGTTTTTTCTTAATTCAAGCAACATTTGATTTTGTTTCTGCAAAAAGTTGTTGTTTTTCTTATCTTAAGTGTAGCAAGATGTATTTTCATATTTTAAGTACAAAAAGTCTTACTCCACTGGCAGATAATTTTACTTGTCAAGTGAAATTTACTCAAATCATGGTAAAACTTTCTTAATTCAAGTCTAGATTTATTTTTTTTGATGGAAATCACATCAACAGGGCAGAACCTTTCCTGAAAAGTTTGAGACTGATGTTGAGCTGTATCAGAACAAGTATAAGACCACACAGACTCTGCGCCCATGGGCCACTACAGAAACATATCTGGATGACTGACTTACACAGATATGAAACCGCATTTACGCTATTACTTAATGTTGAAAATGACATTCTATTGTCTAAATACAGAGTGTTTTTTTTAATTATCAGAACAGGTATTGAGTTTTAAGTCTGTTCCATAGTATCAAAATGGAGTTGAAATTTGAGTGTCGTGACAGCACTATTAATATCAACGTCTAGACTGTAGTTAACATTATGAATGACCTGACAAGAGCATATGATGACGCATGATTCACTCTTCAGACCACAGGTGTTTGAGTCAGTGTGTCCTTCAACCACCTTCTCCACAGTTTGCCACTTTGTACCATCTGTTCCTTTGCCCTGTCATGCTCCTGCCTTTGCCCCTATCTGTGTTTGGGTCCCGCTGTGCCACCCACCCTTCTGTTCAACGCTTGTTATATCTCTCTCCTTCCTCAGCACTCGGTGGACGCAGTGAACGCCGGAGTGAACCCGACCGGGGACACCTCCTACAACTCGAGCCACTGGGACTTGGGCAGTGCCTTCTTCTTCGCCGGGACGGTCATCACCACCATCGGTATGGCAACGCACAAACAAGCAACATTAGCTGGTTGGATAATCAGGCTTAATGAGGTTTCTAATAGAGAAGGGAAGACATAATCCATAATCCTGATTCAGTTTTTCTTTACACTCGATTTTTCTTCATTTGATGTACCCCGAACTACATTTTACTTTAAGTTGTCATTTTAACATCTAATTCTGTATGCAAAAAGTAAGAATGGGCTATAATTTTATGGTTGGTTTATTTTCGAGCATAGTACACAAAATCATATGCAAACTCCAAATACAAGAAACAAAAGGAAAGACAAATTTAAACAAGGATGATCAAATTTGTTTACATTCCCGAAAAGGAGTGGGAGGAAGTAAAAAAAACTTATTAAATCCCACCCCTTCTCCAAAATTAGTCCTTTTTCACTTCCTGTTAGTCTTTCATCAGGACTTAACCAAGCAACTTTACAGGCCTAAGTCATCGTTCACATTTAATTTATACTGTACTGATCAGCCACAGTAAACATGAGATAGTTCCTTTCACACCAACAATAACAATAAGTATCTCAAAAAGAAGCTTCTTCATTATAGTGTGACAAAGTCATTTCTTTAAACTTTTTTTTAACTGTTTTAAATTTGGACTTTAACTTATTCCACAATCTTACTCCACAAACAGAAATACAGAAACCTCTCCTTGTTTTCACCCTTGTAACTTTATAATCAAATTTCCCTCTCAAATGAAAACCCCCTTCCCTCTCTGTGAACAGCCTTTGAATATTTGCAGGTAATAGTCTGTGTTTTGCCTTAAAATTAATTTGTATAGTCTGTAACTCAATGATATCTTTCAATTTTAATAATTTTGACTGCAAAAATAATGAATTTGTCCCTGTCACCTGCCCCATGAATGATCCTTAAGACTTTCTTTTGGAGAACAAATAGTGGATGTAGAATTGTTTTGTAGTTGTTACCCAAACTTCTGCACAGTAATTAAAATATGGAAGAACTAATGAGCAATAAAGAGTTTGTAGTGATTTCTGATCTAGATCCTGTTTTGCTTTATTTAATAATTTATATAATGGTGCTAATAATGGTATTAGTGACGTTAGAGGTTTCTTTCATAACAGTACTGACCAGATATTGAGCATTTCCTAATATTTTTTTAGCTGCAAAGACATTTGTGTACCCATTTTGTATTTCTACTTTGTTTATCAGATGACTAGTGAGTTGAAGAGCAATTACGCTGAAATATGGATGCATGTTTTGTACACAATCGCCACAATTTAGATGACAGATATTGGTCTTCTTGGCTGAAAAAGATCCATATTTCTTGTCAAATGGAAGCAATCATTTCGTAGTGTTACATCTTCACCCTGTAAACAAAAACAGCAGGTTCTCAATTATTTGCCAGGTCAGAAAAGGTTAGATTAAAGAAAAATAAACAAAAATGAAATGAACTTTTCGCTTTGGTTCATAGTTGTTGGAACACTATAAACTCTATAAACTTTTATTGTCACCGGCTTGTTCCTGAGGTGTTTCTGCATGAACACAACAGCGTCTCATTAGCAGTAGGAGCAGATGCGGCGCTAATGAAGGAGGTGTGCTCATGAACCTGTTAGCTGGATTCATTAGCGCCGTACCTGCTCATGGCTCCACTGCTCTGGTGTTTCTCCTCAGGCTATGGGAACATCGCTCCGAGCACAGAGGGGGGTAAGATCTTCTGCATCCTCTACGCCATCTTCGGCATCCCCCTCTTCGGCTTCCTGCTGGCAGGGGTCGGCGACCAGCTCGGGACCATCTTTGTCAAGAGCATTGCCCGCGTGGAAAAGATCTTCAAAGTGGGTGACTGACACTCTCGTCTTTTGATCTACAGAATTAGTAGTTTTCAGACTCTTGGATGTAATGATTTGATACTCCCAGATGGCGGCAAGAGACCGTTTTCCCTATTGATCCCTATTGACGTTGTACTCATTTCTATTATTGACCAGACCCAAGAAAACCATGCAATATTACAACAAAAATCAGCAGTTGAACAATTTTTACCAGCCCTTGTCTATATTAAAACAAACAAAACCGAAACCCAGCAATATATACTGCAAAAACTAAAATCTAGCCAAGTTATCATTACTTGTTTTGTTTGAGTAAATTTCACTTGACAAGTAAAATGATCTGCCAGGGGAAAAAGACTTTGTACTTTAAATACGATAATACATCTTGCTACACTTAAAATAAGAAAAACTACTTTTTGCACTTAAAATATGAAACAAAACTGAATGTTGCTTGAATTAAATAAAACAAACTTATTCCATCGGTAGATAATTTTACTTGTCAAGTTGAATCTTCTCAAATAAAGTGAAATGTTCTTAATTTAAGTCACTATAATTTAGCTAGATATTGATTTCTGGAGTGTATCTCTAAACCTGTGATATTCGCTAAAACTGCGTATTGGTAGAATTTAAAGATTGACAGTATCGACAAAAAATCCTATATTGTTCTTTATTATAGGCTCAGGATAACAATTATCAGAGTCGGGCCGTACTTGACGAAAGAATTCTTGGTCGACTAATGACATGTCCTGATGATCTGATTGTTAGACTATAAAAGGGGTGTGACAAAAGCTTTAGGAGCTATTAAAGAACTTCTATCTGACTCAAACTGCACCCACAAGACTACAAGTTCAACCAAACTATTTATATAGAAAAGTAATAGGAAGTGTAAATCTAAATTCTCATATCGTATATCTTCTCCTTTCTTTTATTGTCCCATATAAATCATCATAATCTAACTAAAATAATTTGTCAGCAGTAATAATACAAATTTTGGTTGACTAAAACACTACCTACGAGTGAATCGCCTAAAGGCTTACAGTCCAATATCAAAGCATATTTTGTAAATCCAACTAAAATGTGCTAAACATGAGGTATAAAAAGCCCATATTACACTGTTTTATTATCAGTGTTATAAATATTATTATTATATTATGTTTTTAAACTCCATAAATCTTCACTAGACTCATTTGAATCATTTTCACCTGGAATTGCCAATCTCTACTGGAAAACTACCACTTCATGACATCACAAGGTGGAATAGAGCATTTTGAGTAGACAAACTAAAGGGTTACTCAGATGTGTGTAAATGAAACAAAATATAACCTTAGGTATGTTTTTGAGGACTTAACAACATTATAACATGGTTTAAAGATCACGAGAGTCCATTTTGTGTAATATAGGACCTTTAACTAAACTTAACTGCAAAATTACACAGAAAACTGAAGAAATATGACTTTATAATGAATCTGCTTTTGAATAAAATAGAAGAAAGGATGATGATCCACAAAGTTCCCTTTGTTAAACACGTCACATTTTAGAAACTATGTTTATCCTTAATAATAGATAGATAGAACTGAGATAGTACATTGCTACGCCATTACTGGTATCTTTAATGACCATATTTCATAACAGTACATGCTATAAAATCATTCTTGTCAATCTCATTCAATATTAGCTAGATAAATGTTAGTTTCATTGACCCATAATAGCCTTTATTAAAGAGAAGCAATAACATTTTATGGTGTGTAATTAAAACAACAGCGTTTAAGCCACGAGACATAAAACTGATCAATACTCACATGAGCTCATGATGATCTCACTTCCCACAGAAGTCTGTTCTTACTTGCATTCTTTAGCACATCTCGTCTCTCAAACCTTCACAAGTCATGTTGCTTTTGTTGTTTATGGAGGCAGACTGTGCTCAAGTGAACCTGACAATAGTGACAATTCTTCACAACTTAGTAACTTTTCACCTTCAACTAATCAACTTTTTTCTGTGGGTAAAGATATTTAAACCCATTGTTTGTTTGTGGGGTTTTAAAGTCCATCCAACCATCTTCTCCCGCTTAATCCAGCTGGGTCAAAAGTTTGGACACACCATCTTATTCAATATATGAAGCGAGATATATGGAATTAGGTAGTAAAGACAATAAAAAGTAAATAACTCAAAATATTTTTCGACAAAGAAATGGAATATAAAATAGAATAAAAATATATTTTACTTCATATATTTGATGTCTTCTGTATGTGTATAAAATGTAGAAAATTGGAAAACTGTCTGACTATGCTTTTGTTGTAGGGAGTATTATACCTCTGATGATGTAGGCAGCTGTGCAATGCAATTTCTCTAACAATATCCACTTTGACATTGACTTTAACTATGATCGTTATTTACCACAGATACAATCACACCAAACCAACTAAAAAAGAAGACATATTTAGAAAGAAAACAAACCTGAAATTCAAGTTATATGGTCACTTTTCTCGTTTTCTCTCTAAAATTAAACACGAGACTTTTTCTAACACAAAATCTGCATTTCTCTGCGTTGCATCAGTGACTCACCGTCTGTGCCCGTCACGTGTTTCTCTTCCAGAACAAGTCCAATCAGATCAGCCAGACAAAGATCCGCGTGGCGTCCACTCTGCTCTTCATCTTGGCCGGCTGCATCCTCTTCGTCACCATCCCGGCTGTTATCTTCAAGTACATCGAGGGCTGGACCGCGCTGGACTCCACATATTTTGTGGTCATCACGCTCACCACTGTGGGGATAGGGGACTACGTGGCAGGTCAGATCATATCTCTCCCTAGGGCATTACAGCCGCCACAGTGTTATTTATTAAAGCTTCTGGTGGGCGCCTGCTACCGTGAGATGTTATTGCTTTACCTGGAATGTCCCTCACTATGGCTTTAAGCGTAACTATTTAGCGTTCAATCAATTACAGGTGGCTTTATTGCTTAGTAAGATGCCTCGAAACACATGTATTCTCATTATCAGTGGGGTCGCCGCTTCACAGATCTGACCTGTAACTTGGCCTAGTGGTGTCATTGTTTCCATGGAGATAGATAGGTTTAATGTCATACTGTGGGACATTCCAGGCACAGCAATACCATCTCCATGGAAACAAGCAGAAGACGAACACCCCACCACAAAAGTTACACAGAGCACCTTTAAGTACAAAAAAAAAAAAAAGAAAAAAGTTGAATTAGACTTTGCTGCTTCAAAATTTGGTTCATTTTATTATTATCTTATCTTTACATCAGTTACAAGAATTTTATATGGACGGGTAGTAGCTTAGTTGAGTGTTTGTCCACTGATCCAAATCCAAATCCACTTTATTTATATAGCACATTTTACAAACAGAGCAGTTTCCAAAGTGCGCCACAGAGATAAAACAAAAAGAATGCTAAAATTTGGTCATACCAGTCCTAAAACGATAAAACCAGTAAAATCAAATCAAAGCAACACCATAAAAATCGTAGAAAAGTAGAATTAAATCAATAAAATAAAATAAATAAAAGACACAGAGAACCACAAACTCACGCGGTGTTAAAAGGCAGAGAATAAAAGTGGGTTTTAAGACGAGACGTAAAACACTCGATTGTAAACTGTAGACTGATTGTAAACATCACTGGTTGAGCGGCCCACTGACCCACAGGTTGGCAGTGCGATTCCAACTCAGATGAATGCCGCATTTTGTCCTTGGGCAAAAGACTTAACCCACCTCGCCCCCCGTGTCTGCGTACACCGGTGTATGAATGTGTGTGAGAAATTTAAGAAACCGTAGATAAGATTTTGATTAAATTATGATGCTGATTTATTCTCGATTACAAAAGCACTGAAGATGATGTCCCATTCTTTTATAATTTGGTGTTTTGGCTCTTGAGATGATTGTCCAATTAGAAATCATCACACGAGTCTCTCATTTAAGTTGCTAGCTCCAATGCTGAAAGGATCAAAAGTATTGATACTGATAAAAATTACAAAAGAGGACTTCATCTTTCCTCAGTAGTTTTGAGTGGTCTTGATTAATTTCGAAGAGCAAGCACAAAATCACGTGTTAGCATAAAGAAATACAGAAATTCGTGGTATCAAAATTGGTATTGAATACGTAGCCTTTTCTTTAACACAGAAATTGCGGTAGGTGGGTTTGAAATGTTAGCTCCTTGACAATATTACCTTGGAGCACAGATGTCTTTATAATCAGAATCTCTTATTGTCATTGTGAAAGGGCTTTTTAGAAAACAAACCAGTCATGTGATCCATTTAAAGAAATAAAATGCCATTTCTTCCCGTCGCTGCTCTAAAAGCCTTTTGGCTGCAGGACACTCAGTCTTTCCAAAGATATACTCTATTAGATTTGTGCCCATCAGTCACACGACAGTCCCACAAGAGTGATTTAAGTAACCATCCATTTATTCCCTCTGTAGTGGCTCCTTTTGGCAGTTTGGTTTCTATTTCAGCTCATATTGAAAACCTTTACACTACAGTCAAAGAATAATACTTAAGAAGAATGATGTTGTTTGTTTTGTTATTCCAGGAGGAAACCGGCGCATTGAGTACAGGAAGTGGTACCGTCCTCTGGTGTGGTTCTGGATCCTGGGGGGTTTGGCTTACTTTGCTGCAGTGTTGAATATGATTGGGGACTGGCTCAGGGTTCTGTCCAAGAAGACCAAAGAGGAGGTACGGATCCTGCTTTAGATGGACCTGTTTATTTTATCTGCAAATTTGATGTTAATGCTCTGGGATCCTCTAATACAGTGCTTCTCAGTTATTTTCTGTTACACCCCCCCTAGCAAAAAGAAAACACTATAAATAATAGCATTTGTCTATAAAATTGGTACACCTCTGCATAACATTGTATCCTTGTTAACATTAAAGAAAAGAAAAAAGAAAGAAATATAGTTCAACTTACAACAAAGAATAACTTTATTTTTTGCACTGAGCAATTTGGTACGCCACCTTATACGATGCTAACAGTGCTCGCTGGTTTACTGAAGTAGCTTTCACAAAGCAGGATGTTTGTTGGCAATATTCGGCATGTTTTCGCTGAAAAAACTCTAGCGGCTTATCAGCGTGATTGGGATGTAATGTCTTCAAGTGGCGCCTTAATTTATTAGGCTTCATGCTGTCCGCTGCCAGCATTTTTAGACACAGAAAACACACCGCTCTTTCCTCGTCTCCCACTGTAATCACAGTGAAGCCAAGCGCTACTTCGTCATATTTCCTCGTCTTAGCTTTCGGGTGACTTTCTTTGTCTCATTATCTTCATCTCTCTCCGCCTTTCTTTTCATCCCTGTTAAAAATTTCTTCATGTTGTCTTCAGGTTCGTTTACTCACTTCATATCGCCTGCTCGGTGCAAAATAAACCCTACACCATAGAGCTAATAAGAGCTAATACTCCCTGCGCACACTCTGACAATGAGAGCGCCACTGCCAACTACTGTAGTGGATGTGCAATTACACTTTATTCTAGTACGGCAAAAAAAAAAGCATGTTCCCCAGGGTTACACACGCCCCCCCCGGCAGTAGAGGTAAGATCTTAAGTCCGAGCCCGAGCCCGACTCGACCCGGCCGGGCTTCTCTCTCGCTGACTTTTTTTAAACAATAAATAAACAGTTAAATTCGTGCGCAGAGCATGAGCCAGAGCCAGAGCAGAGCATGCTCTGCGCACGTGAACGACGCCCTCTTAATAATCTTCCCCTCCGCAGGTCCGCCTGAAATTTCGGGTTTGCTTCGGGCTCGGGCCTGCAAATCAAGTTAATTGGTCGGGCTCGGGTCGGGTCGGCCTGGATATTTTAGACCCGATCTTACCTCTACCTGGCACCGCACTGTGCCCCCCCAGGGGGGCGGGCCCCACTATTTGAGAAGCACTGCTCTAAGAGCACATTGTTCATATGTGTGGTGTTCTGACACTGGCTGTTCGCTCTGCTGCAGGTTGGGGAGATAAAGGCCCATGCTGCAGAGTGGAAAGCTAACGTTCGTGCTGAGCTGAGGGAGACTCGGAGGAGGATGAGTGTGGAGGTCCATGACAAACTGCAGCGGGCGGCCACTATCCGCAGTATGGAGCGCAGACAGCTGGGGCTGGACCAGCGCGCTGTATCTCTGGACATGCTATCCCCAGAGCGCCGTGCCATCTTCAACAGTCTGGACACTAACACGAACAGCTACAAGACCACTTCCCAAGAAAGCATCGACACCAAGCTCAACAACCTGCGTCTGCGCGGGGCGGAGCAGAGCGAGCGGAGGAACCAGCAGGCCACGTCAGAGGACAACATCTTCAACCGTCTGGGCTCTGTCACGAAGCTGGCCAAACGCAGCAGGAACAAAGACCTGAAGAAGAACATCCCCGATGAGGCACGGCGCCCACACAGTGAGGCCTATGGGTGCAGCTCTCCCATGTTTGAATGTAGCACACCCACCAGTGATGACAAGTGCAAAGACGAGCCAGAGGACGATGATAAAGAGTGTAACATGAGCCTGTCCGACTTCCCGCTGTATGTGCCTCAGAACACTTTCACTGTGGAGCCCCCCAAAGGCAGCCAGAGCACCATCAGACTGGAGGAGCTGCAGGGAGACATGGGGCTGTAACTGACCTACAGTGTTTTTAATGTCAATATTATAGTGCCTTAGGCCCCTCTGTGAGACAGAGACAGGGGCACCATCCTGTTGTCAAGTTCTCTGTAATGTACACATGCTGTGTGGCCTCCATGGGTCCATGCTGTAGACTCTGTCACTCTCTGGAGGACATGAAAACTGGTAGAATAGTGCATGTGTGTAATGGTCACCTGGTGATGTGCCTACTGTTCAAACATCATGTGGCACCATCTTCACCTCTGTTCCAAAGCTACTGTCTGTACCTGTGAGGTCCATTTCCAACAGCACTTCTTGGTGAGTCCACATTCACATGTGCAGGGCAGAGGCAGCAGAGAGCCAAAGTCTGACTCCACACTCACTCTCTCATTCAGTAACAATAACACTTTGCTGTGTAACGTGGAGTCCATGGATGTGTTTCGTCTATTGATAATGAAGTCAAGTAATTCTGTTGTATCAAATGTTTTAACTATAACGCTGTGACTATGAAAAGTATAGACACATCGGACAAGCTACAGTAGAAGTGAGGTAACTCCCATGCTGTTCATCTGCCTATCCCACTGTCTTTGTAAAACCTCACCTGTCCACTTCACCTGTCCACCTCACCTGTCCACCGCCCCTGTCCTGTCGTATGCATGGTCCCTGCCTGCTCCTGTCACTCACTGCCTCTCATTGTAACCTCTCAACACTATCTCAGGGCTCAGGCTCAATTCATGTGAGGCCTTCAAACACCACTTAGAATGACCTGAATTCAGAATATTATATATCGGCCTGAATTATGTGACATTTCGAGGTATTTCACGTTTTTATTTCATTTTTTCAAGCCAGTGGGAGCAGAAAATTGCAGCAGCCATAAACAAAACCACTGGCAGACTTTTGAAGCCAGTCAAATAATGAAGGTCTAAACAATTAATATTCTGAATTCAACTCATTTTCACTAATCTATTTGCAGTGCAGCGCCTAATGAGGAATGAAGAAAATAGAGAATGCTACTCCAGAAACACTATGCAGATGGACAGTGGCCACTAAATATGAACTTTTTACACCTGGACCCACAGATGACCTCCCACTCCCCAGACACTTCGCACTGCACCTTAAGAGTAATCTCACAGTATTCAAGAATTGTCTGTAAAAATCAGTTCACAAATAATGCACAGGGAAGCTCAAAATGCAGTACTTTCTTAAATGAAATATGGCCATTACAACTTCATAATAACTACATTTTCATTAGCCTTAATGAAGTATGAAGAAAGAGTTTATCAAGAATTATTGAGGCTACATCTTTACTATTATTTAACCAATCAAACTCAATCAATCAAACTTTATTTTATTATTTATTTTTAAGTGGATAGAGTGTTAATTAAAGGCTATGTTCCTGATTTTTCCCATGTATTTGACCACAATTAAACTTGCTCCAAAGATATATTGTTTAAGCAGCTCTTGAGGTCAAAATATGTCTGATATGTATAAAGGGTTTTAGTGTCCGAGAATCAGGAAGTGCCCATTAGCATGCTAGTTGTTAGCTCTGCTCTGGGGTCCCTCGATGTTGTGAAAAGTGCTCATAAACTCATCATGGTGAATAATTAAGATTGCATAAGGTAAGTGAGGAATAACTGCAAACTGTTTATAATATAAATCTGTTTTTAAGGTAGTAAAAATCAGGTACAGCACATTTAAACCTGAATAATTCTTACTAAACTAATTGATCATTATGAATTAAGTCTTTGCTCATGCTTTATTAAGACTATTTAAAGTGTAGCTATTGTAATGTTACCCAACTGTCCCCATAACACTACATATCTTCTAGTGTGAATGCACCTGAAGCCATAGAACTGGCACTTTTTAAAAATGCTTTAAAACTCCAGAAATATATATTTAAAAAAAAAAATGCAAAAGAAGAAGACGAAAGAAACGGCATGCTCTGTGCAGACCCTGCGATGTCCATGGTGTTGACTGTAAACCACCACATGCTTTGAACACCTCTCCAGCACTTTTTTTTACGCAGATGTCAGGACACAGCTGTATGAAGACTCTGCTTCAAGTAATGTGCAATCACTGTTATGCCTTTGAATAAAAACATCTCACCGAGTCGACCGCCTGCTCTCGTTCTGTCATTTATTACAGCAATGTATATATAAGTTTAAAGAAGATATTTGTTCTTTTGGGGAGTTTTTTGGATGTGTTATAAACTATACCTGGAGTTATGTTTTGTTACGTTCACACTTTAACATGCACAACACCTGCCTTTGTGCTTTTAAACTCCATACACCTTCACTTGAATTTAGATGATTTCAGCTCTGGAATTGCCAATTTCTTCTGAACTAAAGGTAAAAAGGTAGCTGTTATCTTGAAATCTACCTTTTTTGTTACAATTTTTATACCAAATAAATGCTCTATAGTGGTAAATCTGGCATAGTGATGTGCAGTCTGCAGTCATTTGGTTGGTTCCACTTACATATAAAACAATTGTATTACTCAGGAAGCAATAACTTTAATTCAATAAAGGTTTGCAAATAGCAGGATATATACCAGAGCAACAAAACTGTAGGGAAGAAGCATTTAAAGTTAATCTTCACTGGCACAATTATAAAGGGCCTCCATTGCACTATTTGCTGATCTGTTATAATGTAGTTTCCTATGGGTGTAACGATATCCAAGACTCACGATATGATATCATCACGGTATGAACCTCACGGCACGATATTTATTGTGATATTGTGGGAAAGCATACATAATAACAAGACTGACATTATAAAATGCTTTGACCAATAAATGTACCAAATTTGTGTACGATATTTTCACCATATACATCTCACGGTACGGTATTTCTTACAATATTACATGAAGGCTCATAAAACTGTGAATATGCTACTTTTTCCTCTAAAAATGCCTTCACAAGACTTAATCCAAAGAATGAAGATTTCAAAGTGCTTAGAACAGTTATTTCTTCATGTTGTCTGCACTGAAATGGAGCAAAGGATCATGGTCTATGTAGTTCCCTCTGTTTTTAGCTATTTCTGCATCAGAACTATTCATTTAAGCAAAGAGACTTGTGATTCGATATATTGTGATGGTCCACGATATTATAGTGAGACCTTTGACAATACGATATCATCATATTTTGGTTGTTTCCTCATCACAAACATACCTGAAGTTGTGTTTTGTTTCACTTCTTCTCTCATACAAAAAAAAACAAAAACAAAAACAAAACGCCACCTTGTGACATAATGTGGTTTACTAGAATCATTTAGATCATTTCAGCCCTTAAATTGTCAATCTGTGCTGTGAACTAAAAGTAAAGTAAAGGTAACTGTTAACTTGAAAAAACAAAAAACAAACTACCACTTCCTGACATCATTAGCATTAGGGATGTAGACAGACTAATAATGTAGGATTACTCAACATGTGTGAATGAGACAAAACACAACTCCGGGTATGTTTTTGATGAAGTAACAACATTCTAACATGGCCTAAAGCTCCTAGGAGTCAATTTTGTGTAATACAGAACCTTTAAATAAATATGAAAAATATATTAGAGAGTAAGAAAAGTTCAATATATAAAGTATAAAGTATGGTATAATGTATAATGGAAGGAAAATATTGTAAATTAAATACAAATCACAGATCTGAGGAAACATCACAAAAACAAACATATTCAGAATCCAAATCCATTGAAGCAAACATAGACATTCCTTTTTTGGGTGTCCTTGTATAGGGGAGTGGCAGAGTGGTTAGCCGATGGAAAAGGATCAGGTTCAGGTCTTTGGCTTTAACCTTGTCAGTCTGAAATAACCCAGGTTTTAGCTCAGGTTCTCTGTACGGGGAGAACAGACACCATCGAGCGTTCACCTTCGGATGTCCAGACTGTCGCCATGATGTCAACCACAAATGACACTCAAAAGTCCAGAGATTTACAAAGAGGATTCTAGGTTTGTGCCCGTGCGTTTAGCTTAAGTTTTTTTTTTTTTTTTTTTTTTTTTTATAAATAGTTGTTGTGTATAAGATTGTGATATCATATCATCAAAAGTCACAATAGTATCGTGGGTGTGACGTAGGTTAACCATGAGCGGGTTGGGGTTCAGTGAGGTTTAAAAACACAGATGAAGACATGAAGAGGTGGTCCACAGGTTTACTTTTTCTTTTGGTTTCAATAGTTACACAAGTGCAGGTGCCAAAAAGGTACAAAAATGGAGGCAGGCAGCTGTTTCCTCTCCAGCAGCAGAACTCAGACTCATGTTTTGAGGTGCCTTTTATCTTTTATGACTGATTGGATAAAACTATTAGTTAAAAACAGAGATGGTAAAAATAAACTTAACTTTAAAACATTTACCTTGGACTCCATAAAACAAACCCAAACCTAAATAACTATTAAAACCCCAACTATATACATTAAAAATCCCAAACCATGCACTAACTAAAATTTAAAACCCACTACCCACTTCCCTGTACAATATATACAACTTGGTCCAGCCCGAAACCTTAAAAGAAGGAGCTTGTTTCTGGGGGACTCTTTGGGACCTAGACAAAAACATAAAGTAAATACACAACAGAACTACACTAAAACCTCACTAAAATACAATAAAATACACTAACACACACATTAACACTTAAAACATTCTAAAAGAGATATATTGCACAATATCTGTTGCACTATTCAATTAAAAAAAAGGTAATTGGTTAATGAATTGTCTCCTTTCCCTCCATGTCCCAGCAACTGACAATTAAAGTTCCACTGTGCTTCAAGATTAAAAGTGGTAAAAGGAAGACAATAAATACTTTTTAAAAACCAGTTGCAATGTGCAATGTCTTCTGTCAGGTGCAAATATGTGCTGTGTGCTATGAAATGTGCAGTGATTTAAAGTGTCTCAGTGAAGGGTGAAGGTGCTGACTGTACTCACCGGTAACAAACTGGCCTGTTTGTTACCCTGGGCCATCACAATAGTCTCTTTGATTAAATGAATGGCTCTGATGCAGCAATAGCTAAAAACAAAAACAGAGGGAAAATGATTCCTTGCTCCATCTCAGGGCTGACTTGCCACGACCAAATAAGGGTTATAAGCATTTTAAATCTTAATTCTTTGGATTATGACAGAAGCAAAGGACTATCAGGGCATTTTTAAAGGGGAATTTTATTAAACTCCTCAAAATATCATAATATTGTACCGTGAGATGCCTATTGTGAACATACTGTACTGTGAGATTTGGATATCGTTACATGTCTAGAATAACAGTAAACACATGGGTAGAATTATACATTTACACACAAAACAATGGAGACAGTTTCAGTCTAGTAACAATCTGGACAGTGTTTTTGCGATCAAGATGTTTCAGAATCCATTTTCAAATTGATGATATTGGCTTCAAATGCTGAAAATGTATCCTAACCTGAGTTGATAAAGCCCAGCCCAAAGCGTCGGTCACAGAAACAGTGTCCAGATGACCACTGTTGAATCACTCCTGGATGATTGGACTGCACGGTTTTACACACATTAGTTTAATTCTGGCAACACGGGAAGCAAAAAAGTGTTGGTGAGTGTGATGTTTTGGCAACCCCTAGTGTGATTACATTACCTCTTCATAAATCAGTGAAGGATTCGTTTGGCTAAAGCTCAATCATTTGACACAAAACAGAATGAGCTGTGCAAGACACTGCAAACAATGTTTTGTTTTTTTTACATAGTACCATAACTAATAGTTTTGAGTAGATAAAATTCACTTGAATTACATTAACTGAAATCTCTTTAGTTAATTCAAAATATTTTTGCTTGTTTAAGGAGTCCATTAATCATTTTGAAATAGCATGAAACAAGAGAAAAACAGTAGATTTTAATAGAATTAATTTAGACTAGTAAAAAATAAATGAGAGAGTATAAAATATCTTTGTCCCCAGGTAGGCATGTTCAAATCAATAGCTTTTTCCATTAACAATTGTAATGCTAATTTATTTTTTTTATTACAAAAACACTGAGCATGAAGGCCAAGCTGTTATAATTTGGTGTTTTTGTTCTCCAACAGAACGTGGAATGAGCCAAATGAGTTTCTCATTTGGTTCAGTTTTAATGCTTCAATCCAGCTGGTTTAAAGCTAAAATTCCTCTCTCTGATCTGAATCCTAACCCAGCATGTGGAGCCGGATGTGGCAGTAGGCGCCATGTGCCTATAGGCAGCCTATTAGGTGTGGTCCGAGCCTTTAAAGGGCGGGTCTCTCACCTGCGCCCCCTTTGGCCTCTGACGTCACCCGCTGTCTCTGGAGCAGCGCCACAGGCCGTGGCCCACGGCACGAGCGCGGTTAAGGGTCAATATCACTTAAAATCCTCCTTCTTTGGCCTCAAGCCTGGTGATTGTGCCCCGCGTTGTGTGTTCCGTCCGTGAGTATCATGAGTTCTGCATTTGTCCTTCCGCTCGCCAATGTGTCCAACAAACACTCGTCCTTTCGCAGACTTCCGGCGTGTGCACGAGGGTTAGGACTTCCCCCGGCTCCTGTGCGCAGCATTTGGTTAAACGCTCCGGTGAGTAATTCTGTGATTTGTGAAACTGACAGTGACCTGGACATTTACCTGGCGCTGTTCTGTAGCGCGAGTCCAGGGCCCTTTCTGCGCACTGCGCATTCATAGGCTTTGGCCAGGGTTTTGCTCCGTTTAATTGTCTTTTGTTTCATTGTATCTTAACCGACCCACCGTCCGCGCTGGGTGCTCCTGGGCGCGCGGCGCATTCTGGGGGTTTGTATGTATAATTATGCATGGCCCCTGTCCTGCTGCGTATGAATTTGACCAGTCCATATCATAAATTATAAATTATAATTTTCTTTAGGTTAGGTTCACGAATTTTCTCCCCCCCTTCTCCCCTTCGTTTTGTTGTGAGTTTTACCTTTTCGTTCCTTCCTTCTCCCCTCTCAGCTGCTGTGGTTATTGGGCCACTTGAAGTTCACGTTGTTAAAGACTCTCCTTAATGGGGTTTAATGTATGTATGAAGGGATGAAAGTTGTTTTTATAAATTGTTTTAAAAATGGTTTGTCTAAATAAAATCCAAAGTTATCAAATAAAATTGCGTTGCCCAGTTCATAGCTCTGTTGCCTCATACTTACCTGTGTTTTGCCTTTTTACATGATAATTTATTCCCTTCAGGGTGGCGTTGCTGGCTTTTATGATTATAAGTTGAGGCTAATGAGCAAAATTGGGGCCTATTTATAAATGTAGGGCTTTCTGCCCCCTGTGCCACGACACAAATATTAGTCAGTGTGTGCTACTGTAGTACATGTGGCCATTAACCGAGAATGAGAAAAAACTTGTATGTGTCTTCTAAGTTAAGGCACTGGCAACCCAGGTCCTATGCACAAAATTGACTCTTGTGAGCCAAGTCATATTATAATGTTGCTTCATTAAAAACAAACCCAGAGGTGTGTTTTGTTTCATTCACACGTTTGAGTATCCTTTTATTAGTCTGCAGGTTTTGTGTGTTAAATATGCAGGTTTTGTGTGTTAAACATGTGTGAATGAAACAAAACACAACTTTAGGTATGTTAATAAGAAAACATTAACATTATTTGATCAGAAAATGTCATAATATGGGCCCTATAAACTGTAAGGATACATGCAGTTCCTTTAACTTAAGTGCATTGTCCATTATCTCGTTGATCGACTTTTGTGTTTTGCTACTGCTGTGAAACAATTGCCCTTCTGGGACCTATAATAAAGTGTTGAAGTTGAAGTAAAAGTACACCTAATCTTTTTTTGTAGCGTACCTTTCTCTGTCCGTACACATTAACCAGCAGAGGGCATCAGAGTGAGGGTGATAAACTGAGGCTGTACTACACCGTGACAGCCCCAACACTGATGTACTCCACTGTGCTCAGGCCAAAGGGAAATCAATTCAGGCTCTGCTCTGGAGCGCTAATGCTCTCCGTCTCTCCTGCATTATATCCTTCATACATTTATAATCGAATACAGAACAGGTTTCATCCTATACGCCATTGAAACAGGCTGCAGGTTCTAATTAACAACTGCAGAGGTGAGAAAGTTCTTGTCAAAACCACATCCAGCGCCTCACCAGACACTATTGATTTGAGAAACTCTGCATAAACATGACAGAAATAGCCGTGCATAAACCAGGGACCATTCTAGTCAAAATAGCTGTATCTCAAAACTTATAAAAAGAGAGATAGTGAAGTAATATTACTTAATCTTAAAAGTGTCTCGACGTGCCATTAGTGGAATACATTTTGAGGATAAATGATTAAAGTGCCTTTAAACAGATCAGTCTACTCATTTTGCTAAAACACAGTTAAGATCTAAGAAGATTTTTGCAAAGACATTCATCCTAATTTTTTCCCAATTTAATAATTTTTAGGTTTAAAATTTGTCTTCCTGTTTGGAAATTGTGAGCACACTAGTGAATTCTGTCATTCTGTTACCTAGAAAAAACTCTTCTAAAGTACACAGAAATTATTATCTTGTATATATAAATTTGTAAATACTTTATATTATTTATTTATTTTTTGGGTACCACCGGGTATGGAGTGAATGAAAAAATACTCTAAAGCGTCTTTGGGGACATGTGTCTGTGAAAAGCGCTATATAAATAATGTTACCTTACCTTACCTTAGTATATTATGTTTGAACTCTCTATTTCCTGTAATTTTCAACTTACTTCTTGATTAGTGTAAAATTATAGTTTATATTTACAATAGTTATAATCCCACCAAACTAAATCAAAATGAGAGAATCATACAAATCTGTTATTGCTCATTAAGTGTATCATAATAATAACAGTCATTTCTGCATCGGAAAGGAGCAAAGGATTATGGTCAATGTAGTTCACTCTTCCATCCAAAAACCAGGGTTGACTTTAATTAAACATGCAATGTGTCTCTTTGTTTAGCCTTAAATTTACAACAGCTGGACATTAAACATTTCCAAAGAAGCAAACACTACAGGACCAAGTTACAGGTCAGATCTGTGGAGAGGTGAATACGCTGACAATGAGTGCATGTTTTTAAGGTATTTTGAGCAATAAAAATACCTCTAATTCATTGAGGAACATTCCAGGCAAAGCAATAACGTCTCCATGGCGGTGGGCCATATACATGAAATGTTGCATGGTGCATCTTTAAATAAAAACAAAATAAAAACAGATGACCATTGAAACCTTTTCTATTGAACCATGCCTGTCTTTTTAATGAAACGTATTTGCCTGTCATCTCTTTATTAACATATTGACTTTAAGTAGACTAGATTAACTTCAGATATTTATCTTTTTTCAACATAAAATGACTTAATAAAAACAAATGAGAACAGAGGCTATATTTCAGGTGATCATGTAGCCTACTTTTTTAGTTTCGCATTTATTGTAGCAACCAAAGTAAAAGACAGTATGACAGTGTTCAGTTCATGATTATTCACGACCTGATGGATATCACCAAGACATCTGCATTTCCCCAAGCTACTGTCAGTCTGATTCATTTCTAAATCAAAGCGAGCAACATCCACACATTTCTCCAAAGCATCGTCACCACGGCAACAGCAGCATCCCACTCCCTCATCGCTCTGAAGTAGTGTCTGTGAAACTAATCTGCATCGATCTTTGTGTTCATCATTAGAAGTGGTAAAGTAAAATGGTAAAATGAAATATATATATATATATATTTATTTATTTATTTCATTTTCATCTGAACCAGATAGAAATACTGTCGGAATGGTTTGCTTCTCAAATGAATAATACAAAGTTATGTGCATTTCCCATTGTCAAGCAACAAACAGGCCAATACTGCCCCCTGCATTTCAAAATGGGCTTGTTCCCTTCACCCTAAACATTTAATAACCTGGGATAACAGGTTTTGTCCATACTGTTTCTTTGTATTTAAGTATTTTTATGCATGCCTTTATTTGATCATGTTTTATTCATGGTTTTACATCACCAAAGCTAATTCCTATTGTGAATTTTGTTCACTTTTAGTGGTAATAAACTTATTTCTGATTCTGGTAGTATCACTACTTTGATTTCCATGATGTCAGTGAACATATTGATCTTATCTTATGGGTCAGATAAGTGGATTCATAGTCAGAATGATGTGAGATCTTCTGTGTCTCTCGTGTGAATGAGGTGAAGGAGGAAGTGACCTGAGCTAATTATCCCCTCTGAGCTCAGACCTAATAGTGACCGGTAATGTCCGCTCATCTGGACTCATCTGGACTCATTACTTTTTACTTTCATAACCACCATAATCAACACCAGAACAAACTAAGTTCTATTTTGTTTATTTACACATTCTGTACATTCAGAAAATATACATACTGATTTACAAAAAAATACATATTTTTAAATATTTAAACAGGCTATTTGACAGTACTCATTTCATAGGGCAGACATTTTGAAACTTAATATATTAATATAAATACATTTATAGATAATACATTGATCTGGAACCAGTGATTTAATAGTAGGCATTAGAGTGCATGTGGCAAAAACAAAAAAAGAAACTGCTGTACACCTTGAATCACACATATTCAATATTTTTGGGTAGTTTAGAGTTTTTAATTTTGAACTACTGAAATTTATCCTTTATATGCATTTTCTGTGCTGAAGAAAAGTTAACACAATTCAAATTGTTTTGCCAAGTTTTATAAAGACTACAAAACATACAATACACAGTATTTATTAACAATTGCCACCAAATCAGTAGATGATAAGTACCCACTAGAAAACTGTAGGTCTACATCTGAGACTGTAAAGATGATTTATTGAAAAATATTCATGTCTTTTTCCATTCTTGATACTCAATTTTTCCAGTGCTATGAAACAGTGTAGATTCCACCCTTGTCCAGACTGATGCGGTGTGCATCATTGATCTTATTCACTGAGGAGTAACTCACAGTGAGGTACAGAAAGTTTTTGGATCTGGGCTTTATCCTTCTCCCACACACCTCCTGGGCCCTCTTCCTGAAGTCCTTCCCCACTATCACTAAGAGCATGGGGTTTATTGCACTGTTACTGTACGCCAGATACGTCGACAGCTGAATACCTATGTCCAAAATGTGACCCCAAAGACAACTCGGGGTCAGCCCAAAGTAATCCAGAATGTCCAGGAAGCGCATGAGCTGGTACGGCCCCCAACAGACCAAGAAGACCACCAGCACTGCCAGCACCAAGTACGTGGCTTTCCTCTCCGACCTCAGACTGGGTGGACCAACCATCCTTCCATCATTTAAAGAAGCAACAATGTGTTTAGTACAATATGCCATCAGCAGCACCGGGAGAACAAAGCAGAAGATGTTCCTGGCAATGTTTGGGTACACGCTCAGTTTTTGATCAGGGTAGGCCAGAATACATGCGTCAACTCCTGACTCTTTTTCGTGGCGCACAGTCCTGTAGATAAGAACATGCAGACTGACAAGAAAACCGAGCAACCAGATGACCAAGCAGAACCTTTTTGCCCAGGATCGCCTTCGGAATGGACTGATGCTCATCGGTTTGACGAGGGCCATGTAGCGGTCGAGGCAGATCAGAGTGAGGAAGAAGATGCTGCAGATGTAGTTCATGGAGATGGCGACGTTGACGACTTTGCAGAGGAATTCGCCAAAGTCCCACTGGTAACTGCGGGCGATGGTGAGGGCCCAGAAGGGGAGGCAGGTCATGAGAACCAGGTCGGCCAGAGCCAGGTTGCCCAGGTAGATGTCGGCCACGCTGCAGGGCTTTCTTTGGAGGCAGAAGACCACAAGCACCAGGATGTTCCCCAGAAAACCTACAGCTGTGAGCAGACCCAGGAAAGAGGGCTGCAGACAGGAGAGCCACAGCCACGCCTCAGTGTAGGGCTCACATATGTCCATGTCAACGGAGGAGGTATTCATGGGCACTTGCATCTGTCAGAACAAAACAATCAATAATTTATTATTATCATTATTATTCATCGTTTATTTATACAGATTAGCCTCTTGAGACTTCACAGAGACTTGAGACTTCCCACAATGTTCAGTAAACTTATCTGTCCACATGGAAACAAGCAAGTGATGCTACTCAAACAAGTTATACATCAGTTCTCTGGAAAGGAGAGTCCACTCACAGTAAGAATGCATGTTATTATTTGCAGCAATAACATGCATTGCAATGTATTTGCTATATAGAAATGCCCATAGAAAGTTTAGTGTCATACTGTGGACTATTGTAAGCAACGAAAGAATATATCCATGGAGACAGGTGAAGGATCTCCAGAAAAGTTAAATAATCCAACGTTATTTTTTATTTAAAAAATATAATGCGTTATTAGGCATTATTCAGTCACTTCAACTGCTCAAGACTGACATAAATATGGCTGACAATCTACACCTTTGGCCTGCCTGTCTGCCACATTCTGGAGGTTTTTAAGTGTTTTTCTCAATGCCACAACAATATGTACTGGTCGGAGCTGCATTCAAAAGTCAGTTTTCTTGTTTGTGAACAAATACTCAATACCACTAAGCCACTGTCATCCATTTTATTTAATACTTCCATCCTGGCCCAACTTTTTTAAAGCTGTGGCATCAGTGTATTGATAGAAATCCCATCTAAAAATATAACCACTGCATTTCAACTTTTTGACAAACTTTTGACTGTAAAGGACCATGTTCAAATGTTTCTGAGATATATTAGAAATTATTTGGCAGAACTCACCTCATCGGCCTCCATCCAGACGCAGCAGGAATGTGTAGAGCTGCTGGTGTGGGTCTGCTCCTGGTCATATATACAGACCGGGCCTGACGTCACACTGCCTCTCCTTCTCCCTCTGTCTGTTTCTCTCTAGCTCTCTGTCCATGTGCAGAACTGTTCATGTGGAGACTATGTAACCCTCCCTCCTCAGCACTGACTCACCACTGACTGGACCTCAGATCCGAGACTCACAGAAGCCAGATCCAGACAGTTCTGTAACATGAACAAGGAAAATATGTGGCGAAGAATCATGTGTGAGCATTTGATTTGGACTAACTTAAGCAATTCACAGTAAACACAGCTCACGATAATGTACACCTTTCAACATGCTTTGGATTAGATAAACAAATGCCTTGTGGAATAAAGTTTAGTATGTATCTGTAGGGCACTGACAGTCATTTCTATCAATCCATTAAAGGCACTGGACCTGATTTGTACTGTCTTAAAAAACTAGTTCATTATAATCAGTGGTCTGAAGTTATTCCTAACTGACCTTATGCATTTGGAGCATCTTGATTATTCACCAAGATGTTTTTTGTATAATTGCTTGTCACAACTAGCATGCTAACACACACTTCCTTATTATTGGGCAGTAAAATGCTAGATGCAGACAGTTTGCAGAGACTTTATTGTGTGTTTTATGATGGACATCTTTCTTCATAATGGTGATATTAATTCAACAATACAATATAATACAGTCGAATAGAATAGTAAAACACCATGAATTAGGGAATTAAAAAAAAAAAACATTCTGATGGGATCTGTCTCAGTGCAGATGTCATTGTTTTGCCTAGAACATATGGTATTAAACTTGTATATCATGCAATTATTTACTTACAAATGTTTTTATTGCTCAAAAATACCTTGAAAATGTATGCATCCTTCGTCAGATCTGTCCTACCAGAGGTTCCTACCAGTACCTGCCTGTCCGTCCATCTAAATCTCCTGTTATTCTCTTAAAAAATATGACGTCTTTGTGGTCATCGACGTAAATGGACAGCTTCAGGCATGTTCTCGCAAATCTAATAACCAGAAACCAGAGCCCACACACTCAACGATTACATTAGAACAACATAGGATGCTGTGAGGGTCTTATTTTATCACCATACTGTGTACACTAATGCTGTGCCTACACTGGTTAACATACATGTATTTGACTAGCATGAGCCGGTTTACTGATTCAAAACAGCTTTTAAACAGTAGATCTATCATGAGTAGGAATGTGCACACCTCCCACACTCAAATAACCACAACAGATTCTGGGCAGACAAAAGTTTATCAAACAAAGTGGAAAAAGGTTTAACCATTGGTCAGTAAGAGAAATGAGTTGAGAGTTAGAATGATTAAAGAAGACTACAAAATTGGACAGTGTGTATGTGTAGGTGTGATTTATTAGACACCGATCCTGGAAACAGTTTGCACAATAAGACCACACAATTTACAGTTGGATTCTGGGACAGAGCCAACATTTTTGCAGGGGTTGATTTTGAAAATTCTTTTAGATGACGAAATTTGGACAGGAAAAGGTTATGCAATTGACTCTGCCACATGCATGATACTGTGGGTTTATCCACAGAGTCAAAACAGCTTACCAAGAGGTGTCAGTGAGTTATAGGAGAAGTAAGCGAAAAGGTGTTCTCTGTTTAACCCATTTTTGGACATATTTACAGGCCTGTTTTAAAGCTGCTACCCATAAGTGTATTGAAGTGATTTTTTTACCAGTAGATAGCAGATGTGAAACCAGGTCCCTCCTCCCCTCACCTGGTCTTTGTTTAGTGCTCTCTGCTTTTCTTCTGTCAGACCAAAGCTGGAACACTATCAGAATGCAGTAATAAAGTGTGACAAAACAACAGGGCTGGATTGGCCAGTCTAATGGTGTCAGATGTGGCTTTAACACATTATTTTTTTTACCTGGGCTGCAGTCCAGGAGGCTGCAGGAAGAGGTGCTCTGAGCAGCTGAGCATCTCCTCGCTATTTTGGAACAGTTTTACTTCAAATATAATCAAGCTTTCGAATTTTTTTTACAATTTGAATCAAAATGATTTCATTTCATATTTAATTTCAACATTTCAGGTCAATTTGAGAAATTTCAATATACATTTTTAAGCTGTAACACACATGTGAGGGAGGCCTCAGGAGCTCTCAGCCCTGTATCTTCAATGAATTATTATTTTTATTATTCATTTCATGTGTTCATTCTCGTAGGTAAAACATATTCTGCACAGAAGCGTTGGACTGCAGTGTTCCACATTGATTTTGTTCTAGTCCCTCTACTCTGTCACTATGTCCCGTATCACTGTGTCACGGCTCTTTCTACATTTGGTCACTTCCGAGTCCAAAAGCAGCGATCGCAGACACTTGTGCTGTTGTCCTGATCTGAGCCAGTTCTTCTGTTCAGCTTCTGTCATCACCAGTAACAGCTCTATTCGTGGAACAGTTTAAAGTATTAATGTCATAACATTGTACATATTCCATTTTTATCCTGTATGAAGCTTAAACAGAACTTTTGGCTGCTCAGATACCCGGATCCTTAATCATAGCTGACGTGGCCACGCAAGCAATTCCAATACATGCTTAATTATATTTATATTAAATGAGCACTACGTAACTTTTAGGAATGTTGTTGGTTTGCTGACAGTGTAAATATGATGTAAATGGTGAAATGCCACTGCCAAAATGCGTTCAAAAGATAGAGAATTGAATTGGACTTTTTGGTGTCCCCATAGGATTTTTAGCCAACAAAAGCAATTTACAGCACAGAAATGTTATTTTATTATAAAGACAAAGTTGTAAAATGGTAATAAGAGAAATTTGGTGCTTTTTGAAGAATGTTTTGTTGTTGAAAATATTTAACGAGGTGATTGGAGCAATATATTGTCTAGTGAGATAGAAAAAGTCCAGGATTGTGTATTTTGGAGCAGCAGGTTAAAAGGTTTAGCAATACTGCATACTATCACTATGACATACTGGGATAGTCTTACAGTTTTTACACAAGTATGAATCACTGAATAGGTTTGTGTTCACGTGAAATACATTGTAGAATCCCCATAGTTAAAACTGAGCTGGAGGACAGGTTTCTGTGGCGGATTTGCCTGTATTACTGTCAGATTGTGAATTTGTTGACCTGGTTTATGGTTAATATCTCTGTAATTACTGCGACTATCCACAAAAACAGCCACAATAGCTTCACAAAGTGGTGCCATTATTCAACCCCAAAAGACGTGACATAAAATGAATACAGCGTTTGTGGAGCCAGTTCCTAACAAATAATGATAAAGTTCAAAGTTATCAGAATTTTAAATATTCCTTTCAAAAATTGCCTTTAATCTCCCACAGAGTTATATAGGCTGCCTATATAAGTAGAAGGTGAAAACCACCTATTGGACTGTCCAGTCATCAGCAGGTGAACGCGTAGACCACACCCACCACCACGATGTTCCCGATGGTGGCAGTGATGGCGATCCACAGCCAGAGCGCGTCCCTGAGCCTGGACTGGGGCTCTTCGGCCTGGCTCACGGCGGACATGGAGGGTGTGCGCACGCTGAACGACGAGTTAAACAGGGACTGGTCTGTGCTGTAGTCGTCTGTGGGAGAGTCCGTGAAGGCACCCGTCATCACCGGGATCTAGGGCAATCAGAAAGGGACAGTTACTCATGGCATGTATTTATTAAAGGTACACTATGCAGCTTTTCTCGTGGAGGGCGCGCCACCTGCTTGTCTATAGTATTCCACTGTATGGCATTTAAACATATTTTCAGCTTGTTACAGGTCATATTTATGGAAAAGGTGATCACACTCACAGTATTATATATCAATTCTCAAAGTTATTTTACACACTTTTAACATAGTGTGACTCAAAAATAGTCTGGGATAAACTGCCATATGTTTTGTATTTATTGTTTTTTTAATACATGAGAGCGACTTGAAGCTTATGTGGTTTGTCTGAGTGTCCTCACGCTGTGTTCATTCACACCTCCTGCTGTTGTGATGTATCAACACTGCAAACACAGGCTATCAGAGTCATTTAAATTTCCAATTCAGTTTTTTTCTTTCAGCCCGTACTTACCAACACTCCATGAGGCACTTGGGACAACAGCAAAATAATGGCTGTTGTAGAGAAGGTTATAAATGTCCTGCAACCCGATATTATTGAAAATGTAACTTTCTGGAGGAGGCACATAACCTGCATGATTCAATGGAGATGGAAACCATACAGTGTTTATATATTTTATTTTATTGTATTTATATTTTTTTACATATTCTATCCATCTCAGTGGATGCATTTTATGCCATACTGTGGAGTACAATAGCCATCATTTTAATGGAAACAAACTTTTTCCATGCTTACACTATGCCTCTATGATTGTAGTGCGGGGGTGAGTATCACCCTCATCTCCATCAGTCTGCCCCAGGGCAGTTGTGACTATGAAGTAGTTTACCATTACTGAGTATGTAGTTTACCATTACTGAGAATGTAGTTTACTGTTACTCAGTATGTAGTTTACCGTTACTGAGTATGTAGTTTACCATTACTGAGAATGTAATTTACCGTTACTGAGTATGTAGTTTACCATTACTGAGAATGTAGTGAATGAGTAATGGGAAAGGGATGTATACACTACTAGTGTTTGGATACATACACATTCAAAGTATTTTTTCTTTATATTTACTACTTTATAAATTGTATATGCATACGGAAAATAACTAAAATATGACACAAGGTACCGTATATGAAATTATGTAGTGAGAAAAAAAGATGTGTTCATTCATAATTTTGTAGTCTTCAGTGAGAATCTACAGTGTGCAGACTTTTGACTAGTAATGTATATCAAATGCATTAAAATTGTATTATTATTAGAACCTGAAAGCGACACACTGAGGAAACGTAGGCTCCAGAAGTGACTAAGAGCCTTAATGACCTGTGCACTGAGATTAATAGGAGCCGGTCACATCATTCGTCATATGTAAAGCAGTGCTTAATAACATATTAATATGGCCATTCGTCATGTTGGCTGAGTTAAAATGTTATAATGATAGTTGTTTGACCTCCCTCTGTGATGCACCACAAATACACTTAAAATACAGTTTAACTTGTACTTTTTAGGTGAGGACTGGTGTTAGTAGGACTCAAATATGTAAATATTAGTACTAATTTTTTTGCCAGTCTCACTAGTGAGACAGGCTGTTCCTCTATTTGCTTAGTCCTCTGTGTAAACCTTAGGGGCACTAGTGCACTCAGCTGGGCACTCTATGAGCTGTCCTGTGGTGCACTTAAAAAGCTGTGTTCTTTTCAGCTGACACTTATCGCTGGGGGAAATGTTCCTTTTCAAATAAAAGAACCGGATGCTATCAAGCAAAATTAAGCCCTCAGCAATTTGCTCTGGTGCTCTCATACAAGATAAATAAATAAAATAAAAGATAAATGAAATTAGAACATGCACAAACGCAAATAAAAAAAACAAAACAAACAAAAAACATTTTAAATACATTTGTGAAAAGATTATAGATTAAAATGAATAACTTTTAATGACCAAAAAGAAACAAAAACTAACAAACAAACAAACAAAAAACAGACATAAAGTTATACAACTATTTAAAATTAAATACAATTCAGTATAAATGAGTAAACGTTGAACACAGTTTACAAAATAATTTTTCAGGCCATTCATTCTGCAAAAGAAATCAATAGAACTCTTATGCCTGTTTGGAAATGGAAAATTACATTAAAATTAGGATGTGTGTCTTTTAACAACAACTCTGATAATAGCTACAGGCAATAATAAGTCAATTTTACTTTATAATTAATTTTAGTTAGTCCTGCCTTGGCCTCACCTGGAGATCTGTGTCCTCTCCCTCTGTTAGATGTGTGTAGAGTTGTGTTGTTTACCTGCGCTGCCATAAAGGACAGGTCCATGATGGAGCAGTAGTTTTTTGTTCCTCGACCGAGACTGGAGCTGAAGACCTGCCGCTACAGAGCACTCACAGCTCACCACAGGACAGTGCAGAGGCCGGGGACGGAGGGGGCTACAGGAGAGAGAGAGGGGAGTGGGGAGAGTGGGGAGTGGGTATAGACTGCACATCTTTCCTATGACCAGTGCAGATCAGCTTTAATCTTAACTAGTTCAGATGATCCAAATGTGCTCAGACTTTCTTGTTTTCATCTAGAATTTTTCATCAGTAAAATATGTCCTTGGGCAAGACATTTTAGCCACATTTCGCACAGAACGGACACAATAGTAGTGTTTTTACTAAATTTTCACAATTGATTTCAGCACTAAGTAAACGGCTTGATACTGATTTCAATACCACAGTGATAGAAACACACTTTTTAGACAATAATGTCATTTTCAACACAGGATAATAGTATTTTATTAATATTAACAAACAGTTTGACTTTCTAAAACAACTCAGGAAACGACCAGTTTTGTCTTGTGCATATGATTCCTTACAGTATCGATATTTGTTCAAACGAGTATGTCGTTTTTATACAAATTTTAGTATAGAAAGTATCTGAATAGCAATACTTTTGACAACTCTACACAGTATGAGGCCAGTGGTGAAAAAAAAGGTGCAGCAGGCATAAAAATAATGTAGTAGATGCACTGTGGACAGATCATGGGAAGTAAAGGAAATGTCGCATGCATTTGTGCAGTTCTGCCTGTCTCATCACTCTGAGTGTCGCAGTGTTATATCTTCACCATATTTCGTTTGATGTTTTGTTCAGCAAAATACCAAACTATATTTTATAGAAAAACAAAAGGCTAAAATTACGCAGTCAACTTAACTGAGTCAATACTTTTTCATGGATTAATTTTGCATGTGAAAAGCAATAGGTTGTACAAAAGGGAAATGTTTGTTTTTCGAAAGCTGCTGTACAAGTCTAAAGTGTATTGGTTCCCTCTAGTGTCCGAGATGTAGAACACAGTAACAGCAGTGGTATTTCCAAGGTTTAGGATTAGATCCTTTTCCCGTTTTGGCCTCATAATTGTATATTAAAACCACGCCCTTATGCATCACTTGAAACTGAGCTTCTGATGACCTAATTCAAAAGATGAGTATTAAAAAAGTTGCATAAGCAGTATTTGAGGATGTTTATTTATAGGAGTCGAATATCACCCTGGCATTATCTAGAGATCTGAAGGTGAGTGAGAATGTTCATGTTGACTGTGGGTGTGCACAGCAGACAGCAGACAGCTCCACTTAAGACAGTAATCTTTTAATGACTATTTGGACATCAGGGCCTCATTGAGGATTTGAGTAGACAGGACACATCCCACACAGAGATTTGCCTGAAATAATTTTGTGAATTCCTTCCACAAGGGTAAAAGTACAGTCTGGAACTGTGCACAGGGTTATTCTTCAGTCTTCTTCTGAGCCGTCACCAGCTCTTTGACCTGTGGGGTCAGAGCCTGGATCTGAGCTCGGATCTCCTTAGTCTCCTCATCTGGCTGGTCCCTTTCTCCTCCCTCCTCCTGTTTGCGGCTCACCAGCTGCTTCACCACCAGGCTCTGGTACGACGTCAACAGCTGCTGCTGCTCCTGTTTAACAGTAACAGTAACATCAACACTCCTCCAGATGTAACACCTCACATTCAAACAGAGGTACAGCAGCAGCAGTTTTATCTACCAAAGCATCACCATGACTACTAAATCTGACTACAGAGCACAGTTATTTTGTATGGGTTTAAGCTTTTAAGTCACAATCCAATTATCATATTGTTCATATCCACATTCATTAATCGCACATGCAGGGCTTTAGAGCAGCTTTTTTCAAATGATGAAATGAAACTGGGGAGGCCTCCCAAGTGCAGCCAATCAGAGCGCTGCTTAAGACCCTTAGCTTCTGGGTAAATAAGAAGCTTTATTATTAACTGCACACAGTGAGCAGGGTTACATTTTGTCACAAACATCTTCTTTTACAACATATTGTTTGGAAGAAAACATTTCCAGTCAGTGTACACTACAGTATTATCACATGCAAGACCAGGGCACCCACAGCCCACCCAAAGCCTGTGAGCACCCCCCCGTCCTGTGGGTGCATACCGTAGGGATGCGTCCGTTGAGCGTGCCGATGATCTGGGGCACACAGCGGCCCGGGGCATGGAGCATGTTCTGAGTACAGGCCTGGAACAGCAGCACACTGGTGAGGTGCAGAACCAGAGCAGGATCCTCTATGTCCCTGAGCTGCTCCAGGAGAGCCTGTCTGTGCACGAACAGGGTCTGTCTGCACACAACACACATGACACCGTTATGAGGGCGGGCACTAAAAGGAACACTGCTGTATGGCCTTTTCTGACATTCATAAATTGGTGAAAATGAAAAGTGCATTTTACCTCTCCTTTTTCTTATCAGCCTTCTTCAGCATAAAGCCACACACCTCTGCTGATCCCTCGATATTTGTCAGGAAATCTTCAATAGACTAAATAAACAGCACACAAAGGGATTAAACAAAAATGCATCTCATAAAAAGAAAAAAAAAAACAATCAAGACACAGGCACAAATGGTGTTACTATGAAAAGTGCTTTATGTTGCATTTTTTGTATGAAAAGCGCTCTAGAAATAAAGTTTGACTGATTGATGATTGATTGATATTACACATGTTACTGTGGCAATGTAAAAATAATGGAATATCAGGACAGGACTTTCATACTAAATTTTTACACAGCTAAGGGCACTACTTCTACAAATCTGTAGTACTACTCACGACACAGTTAAGAGCAGAACTAAGAATTGTGAACCTCACTTTTCCATTAAGAGCATTGTGCAGTTTCATCAGGGGTCCTTTTGTCTCATCTGGGAGTTTTCCGATGATCTTCAGTCGAACCTAAAACAAAACAGTAATGAGATAAAACCTCACATACTGTACAGCTCTAATATTGCAGTCTGAATCAGGACGACCTCTGACCTCAGGGGTGATGGTGCTGGGGTTCTCCGCAGACATCATCATGTCTGTAGCCAGGAAGTTGACCAGGATGTTGGTCACATCTGTGCACACAGTTTTCAGCACGTGTTTGGCAATGTGCACCTGGGTCTCATCTGCAAGAGAAAAATACGTTTTTAACCTGAAGGTTGAGGCATGATATTCTAAGAGTTGTGAGCCTATTGACCGTGGTTTACCTGAGAAGGCCTTGGTGCCTTTTTCAAAGAGCCGGATGTTGTTGTAGAGACTAGAGATCTCCTCCTGCAGGTCCTTCATGCTCTTTTTTTTGCTGGGGCCTGATGCAGAGCTGCTGGATGACATGAAGACTGTGCGCAGAACCTCCTGGTAGTTTTTAGTCAGAGGCCTGTGGAAGAGAGCTGTTAGTGGGATAACTAGGCAAAGATAAGTATAAACTTAAGATGACTGGACTGACCGCTGCAGATGCTCTGCCAGCTCTGAAAGGATGTCCTCAGGACAGTCTGTGAGGCGCTGCTCCAGCACAGATATGATCTTATCCTCTGACATGAATGGGACTTCAGCCTGTTTGTTACGATCTGGACAAAAAGGATACAATCAACTTTATTTTATTTGAAATGTACCATTTAAGTAAATAAGCAAGTGTTTATCAATTGTGCTGCTAAAATAACATTGATTCCTGTTATGGAGAACAAGTTCTGTACATACTCTGCTGAGTGGATCCAGTTTCCTCATCACTGTCATCATCTCTCCTGCCCTTCTTTTTGGTTTTACGTATCCGGATTTCTCTGGCATTTCCTCCACCACCTGCTTTTACACTGCCACTCCCCTCTGGAACACAGGATCAAATGATTATCACTGCTCTTGGACAAACACACATCATGCGGAGCGTTTGTGAACCTGTTGCCTTCTTCCTGCGGTCCGCTTCCCTCTTCTCCTTTTTAGACAGGGCGGAGCTCTCAGACAACATGGAAGCCTGTTTCATGTCATCTTCTGTGATCAGAAACACTGGATTGTTCTTAACCTCCTGTTAGGCAGATTTGGATGAAAAGTAGAAAAGATAACTGTTTTAGGCACTCTCTTTTGGAGTAATTACATTTGCAAAGTACAAATGATTTGTACCTTCAGCGCCTTCTGCTGCATGGCTTCATCAAACAGAGAGAGGCAGCTGCTCAGGAACTTCTCACTAACTACTACAGTTCCTCCCAGGATTCGAGCAGAAGACTGGGCGTTGATGTTCCTCATGGCCTGGTTTATCAGTATGCCCACGTCCTCCTCAGACAGGCAACTCGGAAGAATGGGCTGAACACACATACAAACAGTATAATGTATTGTTTTTATTCACAAGACTGTCTACAGAGCAGAGGATGGGAGAAAACAGATCATGGCATAAAGATAAGAGACTAACACAAAACTAAAAAAGTATTTGGCAGATAAAGAAAATAATGTGCCACTGCTGCCATTAGTAAAACAGAAATAATTTTAATAACTCGGTTATCAACATATTCTATTTGATAATGTGTCAGCTATACAGACATATTCTACGATACCCGAGGATCATTATGTTCCTATGCAAGTTATATATGTTTCTGATTAAGACAATAAAATTGGAGAATTAAATAATTGCAAAGTGGACATATACCAGTGATGGTGAAAACAGGGTGGTTTCCCAGCGCATCCAATGTGTATAATCTAATATACCTGGATATCGGTCCATGACCCGGAGCTGACTGCCTCCTCCACAGAGCCCTCCACCTGGTCCACCAAGCCCTGGCCCACACAAGCTGCTCGTAGGAACAACAGTTTATTGGACTTGTACCTCTTCTTTATGTAGGAGCTGGGGTCAGGGATGCCCAGCCGCACCAGAGCATCAAACTCTGAAATACAGATAAGCAGGAACAATGAAGAATAGTAGCCTTATATTCATCTCTTTTCTGAATATTTGCTTTACTATGTGTACAAATGGAGCAATTAATTGCGCTCAATGTGATTCATATAGTGTGTCACCTATCATTATTATACCATGTGTTCAATTTATGTGACATCAACAGAATAGTGTTGTTTTAGAATGCAACACATAGTAATACACTGTCTGTTCAAAAGTTTGGCTCAGAACTTTAGGTCTTTAGGAGTTTGATTGTCATGAAAGACCCAGTGATGCCAGGGCCCTCATAAAAATAAAGCAGCTAAACAACAAGATGAACTGAACAAGATATTGAATTGTGACCAGAATCAAATCAACTCTGTTTTTCCAAGCTGTATCCAAAGCCACTAAACCCCCTAAACCGTACCTAAATATCCGTTTTGTTGTAGGAAAGAGTCCACCCAGGCGTTCTGTGTTCTGGCATAAATATCAGGGATATAAACAGCTTTGTCCTGTCTGCCGCCAACAACCGTTCCTTTCAGACGTCCAGTGTTTACCAACTCCTCCAGGACAGCTGGTGAGACAGGCCTGCCATGTTAGAATGCTCAATACTCCAGACAAAGTGTCAGTGTGCACAAACACTGGGCTTTCTTACAGTAGAGGAGATGCTCCTGGAATCCAAATGCCCCGATCATGCTGCTGACAGGTGTCGGCCTGGGCAAAAAACACAACAAAGACTTTCACAACACCACACACTGGGCAGTCTGCTCAAATCTGCTGGCATTTTGAAGTTGAACTGTGGGAGTTTCTGAGTAACTGTTTATAAAAGTGACACAATAGAAAACTCCTGTTAAGATGGCTAAAGTTACCGATTAACTGGTACATAACTTCAACCTACAATTCTAGAACTGTACAATTAGGTAATTTTTTTATTAAGATTCAGAGATTTCCAATTCACAATGATACTCTTGGGTCACTTTATTTAAGAGGTCTTCAGCCTTCTTAATCCGAAAAATTAAGACTTGATTTGTTTTTCATAAGAGAAAAAAACAACAACATCTGAAATATGAACAAACCAAACCATATGTCTATCATGCAAACTTTAAAAAAAATCTAACTTTTTTTTATTTTGAGAATTCAAAATTTAAATAACGCATCTTGCCTTCTCAGGACTGTGGTACATTAACTTAGCAATAAAGGAGCTAAAACTAAGACTTTATTAACTAGTAACTGTACCACCATGTGTATTGTTATTGTTTCATTGTAGTAGAATAACATTTAACATGTACATTTTTGTTGACTTGGTAAACTGTAATCAACCAGAGTAAAATATATCTCTATTCTCTAACAAAACCTGTAATTTTCAAAGCAACAATGAGCATGAGCAATGTAAGTGCCAAAGATAGAAAAAATTTGAGCCTACCGTGTGATGGCACTGAAGAGACCCTGTATTCTGGCCTTGTGTCTGGCCACAAACGCCTGAGTGAAGATGATGCCTCTGTTGTACTGGTCCATCTCTCCCTGTATGAGTTTTCCCAGACGCTTGGATAGCTCCTAGAATAACAAAATGTACTTATTGTCAATTTTTTTTTAATAATATCATTACAATATCACAACTCTACCACAGTCTATCTCTCACCTCATTGAGAAAGTCACCTGGCAGGTCATAGCTCTTGCACAGTTCTGCTATGCTGATCAGACCAGCTTCCTGAAGTTTATCATTCACCTCTTCAGCCAAACGGTCCAGGTATCCACTGCACACAAAAAAAAACCCCAAAAAACATGGATTTCTATTTCTATCAACAACACACAAGCACCCAGTCAAAAGAAAGTACGCACTCATCAATAAGTTGCCCCAAAATAAGCTGAATGCCTTGAGATCTGGCGATGTCACTGGCTCTGCTCTCAACATGCACCCAGTCCACATTAATGATCTGAAATGAAACAAAAACAGAAGTTACTAACTTACAGCTAGAAACTAAAACTGAACTTGAATTGTAATTCCAACTGTTGTAAAATGTATACTAATGGTGATCAATGTTGGGAAGAATACTGAAAATGTATTTTGAAAAATGTATTTTGTTATCATTTTGTTATTAATGCATTTCATTTTATAATGTATTCTGTTACATGATCATATGTACAGAGAACTGTATTCTGAATAGTTTCACATTTAAATTACATTATATTAATGGTCTGATTAATTAAATCTGATTAATTTTGTTAATCACTGATGAAGGAAACATTTCACATGCACTCACCGCATGAGCTTATTCTATATTTCTAAAAAAAAAAACTTTATCAAATCCCCTTTAATTTTCAGAAAGTAACTGTATTCTGAATACCAAATTAAATAGTTACTGTAACTCAAAATTAGTGTTCTGAAAATGTATTTAAAGTAGTGTTTAGTTACTTTCCAACATTGTTTATACAAACTGATGAATAAAAAGCTGCATAAATCATCATAATCAGTCATAAATTTGGCAAGTCCCACCTGCTGTAGATCCACAATATTGACTCGTCCTGTAACATAGAAGGGACACGTTATACTATTAGATACAGCCCAACATGGGCGTATATATGACAGTAGAAAAGCATATGTTACATCTTAAACACCACTCACCCCCGTGCACATACAGCTCGTCCCGGATCTCTCTGCTGATCTGAGCTGGGGTGATGTACTCTTTACCGTCCAAAGTGTGCACCACATCCAGTTTCTTGTCCTCCACCAATTTATTAATAATCTCAATGCAATTTCTCTCTGACAGCCTGTAAAAGAGGCAGTTACAGACAAGTTAATCCTAATTACAGTCCGCATCCACTGTTATATACCCACTATTACACACAAAACGCAGCGATTTCTTATTTTATAGTTTTATTTTATGACACGATGAGTTTGTTGTACTACATGTGTTTTAAATAGTGTTTTTATTTAGACATTTGGACTTAGCCCTATTGCTAACAGCTGTAGCTGCTTACCTTTGCACTGTCTCTGCAAATTGTGCTCGCTGAAAGTCCGCAGCCAATCGCCGAATTTCCTCCCAGTCCGCTGCCATTCTGGATGTTTATAAAACCTAAAAACTAAGTCTGGGTCTAAAAGAAAGTGCAGTGAAGAGGGGCGTGTGTGCTGAGCTAGCGGACTCGGAGGCTAGCCACACGTCAACGTACTGAGACGTACAATGGACAGTCGAGAAGGACAAAATTCAAGAGTGCGATTTTGTCTTAAAATTATTCTCTTAAAATTATTCTTTGATCCACAAGTAGGGCTAAAATAAATTAAATAATACCTATAGATACGAGTGAGTATTAATACTCCTCCTCTAATCCACTTTTAATGAATGTATTTATTTTTGTTATTTATTAACCATTTACGTGCTCTAAAATCTTGGGTGGAGAGTCCGCTGTCCGTTTGTTATAGTTTTGTCTGTAATATGCCACAGTATAAAACCTATTTATCTCCTATACATATAGGCCTGAAGGCGTATTTTATGGCTTGGATACTGTAAGTGGTGTTGCCCCACAGATATGACGTGTAACTTAGCCACCCGTGTTTGTCTCTGTATACATAGACGAGTGTAACAAATAATAAGTAATAAATAAATAAATAAATAAATGAAAGCCTTTAAATTGCAAATAAATCAAACAGGCAACACTTTAAGAGCTTTTTATTTTCACTTGATTTCAAAAGTGTGTATTTGTGCTTTAGTCCCAGTGAGTTATAGCTATTAATGCCAGTGCAGTGACCAGTTTCAGCCTCTAGAGGTCAACCAACTAAAGGAAATGTTCCACTGTAATATAGTCAGGAATGGTGCTCTGGCATCTATTGCAGACAACTTTTACAATCAAAAATAAAAATAAACCCACAAAGAAAAAAACACATTTAAACAATATTGTAACATATTCACACAAGTTTGTTTTTTGCTCTTTGCAATTTCTTCTTAACTCTATCATTTGCAACTGACTTGTAGGAGCTGTAGCTGTGTGCCTTTTTAATAAAGCTGAGTCTTTGGTACAGTGAGACACTAATCAGGGCCCTGCAGCCAGTCTAAAAGTTGTAAGTAGATTTGCTCAAACTTTAGGATATATTATATGCTTTTGTGAGTTAAAATTTGTGCCTCCAGCTCAGATTAAAATGACCACTCAAGGTAAAGGGATATAATGCAGAATTATGAGATTAGAAAATGTATGGGGGCTATGTGGGTGGGAGATATAATATTGTAATGGTCCAAATGGAGTAGAGTTCTGTCCTTCCTGAACTGCTATCATCACACTTCAGTTAGGCGTCCATTATAAGGCATACTTTTTCAAATGGAAGACTTCAGATTACAGTCTATAGGCAGCCTGGTTTGAGTTTCTTCTGCACAGTGAGTGGGTGTCAAAAAGGTTAGGACACAATATAAAAAGTTAAACTAATGGTATGGCTGTGAAGAGTGAAGAGAAAAGTTATATCTAATTTAAAGCATATAGGCACACAGTGTTTTGCTCATTTTCAATTAAAGGTCCTATATTACACCAAATAGATTCTTGCGAGCCTTACACCACGTTAGAATGCTGTTACCTCACCAAAAACATACCCAGAGTTGTGTTTCGTTTCATTCACATGTTTGATTTTTTTTTTTCAAGTTAACAGCTACATTTTACCTTTAGTTCAGTAGAGATCATCACTTGTCATAGCGTGATATGGGCCCTTTAAATAAAAAAAAAGAAGAATTAAAATCCAATGCCCCTGTACTGTACCATCATAACATAATCTGTACATATTTTAGGGACCAGATCTTGGCCAGATTTAGCATAAAGGAACTATAGTCTTTTTTAAAGTCGTGTCACAGAGTTCAGATCTTAAATGCCTTGGTTTTTGTAAAATAATGGTTGCCTTCGCCCTCTTTTGAAAAGCAGACTAAATGCCTTATCCCGACCTGACTGTAGAAAATAGCTTGACAAATGTAGGTCAAATTTCCTCTGAGAAGGCGCCTCTCTGTGTGAAATGTGTTCTAATGAAGGTGTGTGTTTAGGAACGCAATATAAAGTCTCCAGCATACAGACTGAGGGAATAATACCACAACATGCTGATTTGTAGACTTCTTTTGTCAAGAGTACAGTTTTGTCGAGACTCTTTTTTTATAATGTTGTTTCCTCATCACAAACATACCTAAAATTGTGTTTTGTTTAATTCACACGTTTACCTTCACCTTCACTAGAATCATATGGATGACAAATTTTAGTGTTTTAGATATTCACATTTGGGGAATAGTCGATGAAAGATATTGAACTTTGTCTTAGGCTGTGGTAAAAAACAAATATACTGTGCAGTGTATTAAATCACAGAATACAAGTAATATAAGTCCAATTTGCAAGGTCATGACAATAAACGCTGCACAAACTCAGTTTCTGGTCTGTTTTTCTGTGTAAAGACAAACGACAGCTCTTCCAGCGTGAGTATGCGAACAGAGTTTATGATGGACATAAATTGGCAATAACTATTATCCAAAGAGCACAGAGACATTCCACTGTAATCAGGTTACATAAAGAAGCTTCATCAGATATCTGTTGTATGAACCTCTTTGCTTGAATTCCACTCTGAATATGGGCAGTGAGTTACACAAAGGAAACCTTTTGAATACTTCTATGAATTCACTACACTTTTATGACTAGATTTGGTCTCTGCATTGTTTAAAAACTCTTTAAAATATTGCTTTATCTATCTTTTTGCTGTTTATAGTTGGGTTAGGATTAAATTTATTTATAATTAATGTTTATAGATTGTAAACCAGCAGCATCCTGCACAAAATTTGGGCTGTTCGTGCAAATTTTTTTTCCAGGACCCCATTTTGTTTTTATTTTTACAGATTGGTCTCCATGAAGATAGAAAGGTTTAATGCCATACTGTGAAACATTCTTGATAATGCAGTAACATCTCCATGGAGAAAAACATTTGACGGACTCCCCACCAGAAAAGTTACACAATGCGCCTTTAAACAAATCAGAATCCCTTCACTTCTACATTCTGAAGTCACTTTGGCTACTCTCCACCTCTAACTGTGACTGACACACAGCAACATAAACTTGTGTCGAATCATTTTGTTCCTCTGGCACAGTTCTGATACTTGCTGAACGTATGCTAATATTTCCTAGCCTAAAGTGCACCCCAGGGAGCTGCCAGCTGTTCCCCTGGGCGTGTGGATGTTCCGTGTGGCTCCATGTGGTGCCGTGTCTCTTCAGGTTAAAAATACAGGGGAGTGAGAGCACAAGGCGTTTACTGACACTGGCTGGATTCCGACACTTGGGCGCTCACGGCTCCATGAGGAGGCTCCAGGTGCGAGTGGGCGGTGCGCTGCTCAGATCCCCACAGCTGCGGGTGAGCGCGAGTGGGAGGAATGCACTTATTCGAGACCGCAGAGCTGCCTTTCACAGCAGCCACTCAGAAAGTATGTTTATTTAAGGACATATGGACGAAAAGGCTATGTGTTCAGAACAGAACAAAAGAGTTATTAATTGGTTTTAAAGGAACTGTATGTCATTGTCATGGTAAATTTCATAAATATGTGAACACAAAAGTTCACTAACTGTGTCCCCAGATAAGAGGTGAACATGTTCAAGTCAAATATTGCTTTTGCTGATAAAAAAAATTATGTTAACTTATTCTTAATTGCAAAAACATTGGACAGGATGTGATGGCAGGTTGTTTATGTTATAATTTGGTATTTTGGATCTCACAATGATAATCCAGCCAGAAATCCATGTGTCTCACATTAATCTTTCATTTGGGTCATTCAAAGATTAAATCCAGATGGTTTAAACCTAAAACCTGATCTGACTGGCCACTACTTAAAGTCCTGCAGTCAATCCTGAATCAATGCTAGTGCAGCCTCTGCAGCTCAGTGAAAGCTCTGGAAGTTCTGAAATTTCACATGAGGCATGGCCTATCCATAAACTGAGAGAAACTTACATGTTTAGACTCAGGTAAAGCAGATTCAGTAGTGATTTTATACCTTTTTAAAACCAGTCAGAGCCTTTAAGTTGTTCAGTTGTATTGATCTTACTGTTAGTGTAGTGTTAACAGTGTAGAGCACTGGGGAAAACAAAGAAACCCATCTGAAACCTGCAATACCTGGAAATAATCCTAATGCATCTTCTTTAAAAACCCTGTGAACCTTTACAACTGATCAGAACCACACTATAAAGACATGTTTACACTTTTGTACTGATACTGCAAACAGTTTGATGTCAAACATTGTGTAATCACTTTGACATTGTGCAGGAGCAGGACTAAAACAACACACTAACTCTAGTTAGAAATATGATATACCCAGCTCAATTAGTCTCATTATTTCATTACATAATGTTCGTTACTCTAATAATCAAATGAACAACTTCATCAAAGTGTACAGCGATCTGATTAGCTGAGTCGCAGCAGGAGAGGCTCACATGTGATGATAGGACAGCATTCAGACAGTATTACAATACAAACAGACGCTACTTTTACATGGCCAGTAACAATCAGATCAGAACTAAAATAAACAGATGCTGTGATAATTAGACCTGATTTTTTTTATGTGTTTTCGAGTAACTGTTGCATTTGGAAAACAGCAAGTACACCATGTTACCTTTTATTGTTTTGAAAATGCTAAAAAGAGAACACGTTTCTTTTTCATTTTGATGAGAGTCCCATCTCCCTTTGCTTCCCACGTTAAGTGACTCTCTCTTCAGAACACTATCACAACACAATCGCCGCATATCCCATCAGGTTTGTGAAGTTGTTGTGCATTGGTTTGCATCAGGCTTTTGAATATTTATGGAACTCATCCGTTCGTTTGAGAGCACGGGTGATGAAGGCTTGTAGGCTGAGCATTGGACAGAAAGTGTTTACGGCCCAGGAGAAACTGATTACTCAATTCTGCGTAATACTCCCTCTTTAACATTCACTCTTTCATTTTTGTCTTTGCCACATTAATTTGCCCTTTTTACACAATGTTTCTTGTTCCTCCAGTGTTTACTTGACATTTTAATCATCTGCTGAATTCAGAAATTACATCATGATCTGACTTTTGATGTGCATATAAACACAACCATCATCAACTCATTTAGTTTTATTGAATATTTAGTACCCAGTGACTTTCTTATTTGGTGGAATATGAAAAATAAGACTACAGACCAGCTATTACAGATCTGCTTTTCTTACGATAACAAAAAGCCACTGTGTTGTGCCTATGCTCTTGACTGAGCTGTTACTGCGGGTAAATTGAGTCAGAGTGGAGTCCTGACAGTTTGCCTCTCAGATTGCATCATGTGGCGTTTCAGAATAATGCAGCCCCAGAGAAAGTGGCTCGCCCCTTCGCACACCGCAGACCCGGACTGCTGATCTAATCTCACACCAGGATTTGTGCTGCAATAAAAATACGCCTTTTTCTCACAGATACACTGAGTTAATTAATGAGTGATGAGCTGTGGGGGCGCTGTTGCAGAGGGCGTGGCATTACAGATGGTCAAGATGATTTCAGACTAATTCTTTCACCTCGCCTGATACATATCTTGTCTTGTTTAAAGCCACATTGTGTAACTTTTCTGGTTTTGGGTCCATCGCATACTTTTCTCCGTGGAGATGTTGTTGCTTTGTCTGGTATTAAACCTTTCAATCTCCGTGGGGACTAAACCCGACCATGTTACAGGTCAGATCTGTGGAGAGGCAACCCCTCTCACAGCCAAAATGTCTGTTTTTCTTGGTATTTTTCAGCTCTAAAACCACCTGTAAGTGAATACATGTAAGGTAGAGGTATTTAATATCATACGGTGGAACATTCAAAGCAGGGCAATGAATAACATAGGCATAGAAACAAGCAAGTAACAGACCCTGAACCAAAAAGTGACACAGTGCACCTTTAACTTGCAATATTTTATAATGAAAATATTTATTTTGTCTGCATCCCACTGTCCCTGTCAACAGTGATCGGCCATCCCCTGGTTCCAGATGTCAATTTCTCATTCATTTTTACCATAGATGTTCTGAAATAAAGTTTGAAAGCTTGCTAAGGCGTAATCTGCTACGTAGTGACAAATTATTTAAAATCTGTTTCCAGAAAATCTCATAGTGTTTGAATTTCTGTTTAAACAAAGCTGTTCTGTGATTACTTGAGGGATAAATAACAGCTACATAACACTACATGACACGTTTAGTCACTGCACTGGTATTAGCTGATATCAGGTATTGGCAGATACTTAAAGGTTCTATATTACGCAAAACTGACTCTTGTGAGCTTCAAATCACATTATGTCCTTCTCAAAAACATAGCTGGAGTTGAGTTTTGTTTCATTCCCACGTTTGAGTAATCCTTTATTATTAGTCTATCTGCATCTCCGAATCTTAAAATGATCCATTCCACCTTGTGATGTTATACAGTGGTTGTTTTCAAGTTACCAAAAAGTTCATTTCAGTACAGACTGGCAAATCCAGGTCAGAACTTATCCAGATAATTCTAGTGAAGGTGTATGGAGTTTAAAAACTCAGTGTCACATTTCCAGTATTACCGCATGACATCACAAGGGGGAACACAGTGTTTGAACTCAGTGTAAATATGCAGGGGCTGCTTGTTAAACATTTGTGAATGAAACAAAACACAAGTCCAGGAATGTTTTTGATGAGGCTATACACCTATAGAAAATGGTGTAATATGGGCCCGTTAAATCCATAGTATCAGAATCCATTTAATTTGTTTTGTCATATGGATCCCTGTTGTTTGAGCCCTGGTCCCTGATTGGTGGAGCACTTCAACACTCGGCCCCTCCCCCCGTTTAAGGAGGTCAACTTCACCTGTTCGGGGGCCGTTGCCTTTGTGGCCAGTCGACCATTCTGCGTTTGTGTCTTTGTCAAGTTTGTCCTTGACTTTGGTAAAAAAAAAAAAAGGCAGTAGTTTCGGTTAATGTGTTAGTTTAGTTTGGGTCTCTCGTTTCTGTCTGACTCTGTTTGGTTGTTTGTTTGTTTAGTTCTTTGTTGTATGTTTAGTTGCTTAGTTTACTTTGCCCTTTGATACCCTTTTTGTTTAAACAGTGTAAATATTGTTTTCTGTATATATTTTAGTCCCATCCATCCATCTTCTCCCGCCACTCAGCGACTGTGCCGCCAATGTATTTTAGTCCCCTTTTTGTTAATTTACCTTGTACATTCCTTTTAATTAAATTACCTTATTTATTCCATTTTTCCATCTTGTTTATTTGTTACTTTCCCTGCCTCTAGCAGAGTTGGGTCGTAACAACCATGAGTAAAGAAAACATTTCAGAATAAACCGTTAGCCCCATCCACTTAGCCCCGCCCCTCACTCGGATGCTGAACCGTGACTAAGAAACAAGTGTCTAAGATTTGTGCATGTTCAGATGTTTTGACAGTGTTTGGCCGTAGGCTACATTTAAACTATCAGTGCATCTCCTGCCATGATCTAACTTTGCCCTTTCTATCTATCTTTCTATCTTCATGGAGACCAAACAAGACCAAGTTACAGCTCAGATCAGTGGAACGGCAACCCAGCTCACAGTCAGAATGCCTTTTTCTCAAGGTATTTTTGAGTTATACTTCCCTACAAAGGCAAAAGACCATAACTCGCCAGAGTGTGAAAGTGACAAAAATGACTTCAAAGTTTCTGTTTTGTCCAGACAAAAGAATAAAGAGCAGGGATCCCAAACAAAATTTCACTAATAGTTGCTATTATGAAAAAATATTTGTAAGCGAAAAATATTGAGCTCAAAATTGACTTTTGACTCTTTGTATCGTGGCAAAACTGACACTGCTACTGGAGTTGTGCAAAAGTGTAACTTTGTCAGTTTTGGCCTTTTGCCTTTGCACAACTCCTTATTTTTGCCACATGATACAAAGGCAGAATTCAGTAACTGCCAAATAAGGATCAAAGGTCAATTTTGAGCTCAGTATTTTTCACGCTATTTATTCAGATGATAAAAGAGGTCTGAAATACCCCAAAAATGACATTCACTCATTTTTGACCATATATGATATTACAGTGTTCTTTGTGGGGCTGCATAAAACAACGTGCAACTGAATAAATGTAATGTAGAGCTGTTTAATGTCACACTGTGAAACATTCCAGACAGAGCAATGACATCTCCATAGAAACAAGCAGGTGACGGACCTCCAACCAAAAAGTGACATAGTGCACCTTTAATCCAAAACTCCGTTCAGCCAACCCACAATATCATCACTGTTCCTTCCCTTTACATCTCAAAGCAAAACTGGTTGATTTTTAAATATATTTTCCCACTGACTTCTCACACTTACTCACTTGCCTCGCTCCTGACTTGCGCCTGCAGCCATTTGAACTTCTCTGAACCCTCTCTGCCACGTTATCATCTGGGAAGAATCACTAATGCGTTATGAGGATGCAGTTAGCGTTGTTGCACAGGACTTGTTCACGGAGGGTCAGGCTTCTAATCTTGGCAGTTGTTTGAAAAGGCTGCGATGCTAGCTGACCCCGCGCTGGCCTATGGAAATGAGGAAGGAACATATTGTAGCAACCTTAGCCTCTAGCGCTAACATCAGTGCCGCTCAAAAACGCTAACTCTGGAATATTTGACATGTAGAGCTGTGGGCTCGCTCGCACACATGGAGAAGGGTGAGCTGTCAAGAGCACATTAGTGAAGAGTCCTCAAAGGGAAATCTTTTTTTTTTTTTTTTACAGTTTTGCATGGTTAACTAGAATCCCAGTATTAGATGTTGGTCATATAGACAGCTCGGGAATGGTTTTGGAGATTTACAAACCTGGAATATCTGTTATAGCATATATATATATTTGTTGATAACTAAGAAAAAGTAAAAATCCATGATCCTATTGAATGCATTCACAAACTTAAGGCCCCGGCCGGCTCCTTTGAACATGTGGTCAAATGGGTTCATGAAGCAGCACACAATTCTTGAGCTCTATTTTACAGTATCATTAACTTAATAAATTATAGTAAAACTAACACAGGGATCTATTGAGAAAACCGGATGAGTAAAGAATAAATTGAACAATACTTTGGTATTTGCCTGGCCAGCCAAAGCCACACACTTTTACGATACTTTACAAAGATGTTTGGGTTTGGGACCATATCTCCGTACCATATTTCCAATGGGACACTGACGGATGGACTAAGCAATCAGAGGAATGCATGGTCTGGTTGTGTCAAAACAAACATGGCGTCTTGCAACTAACCAAGAAACAGCACATAATTTCTGCAGAATCAACAAGCGAAGCACTGAACTATTGTCTCTTTGTTAAGTTTAACATTTTGTTTTAAGTGATGCAAGGATATTGGAGAGGAAATGTCTCCCACATTTGAGAAACAGATGCTACAAATGAGTCAAAACTGACTCGGTGAGTGACATCGCTATAGCATTAAAGACCATTACAGCTTTTAGCCATGTTATAGTTGCTTCCCCTTCTCATTTACCCACTCGAAGTGTTTAGTATTTAGCCTGATTCATGCATGTTTGAGTTATCTTTATACTCCTGTATTCAAGACCTCATTGCTCTGATCAGCCCTGTTTTCTCCTCCACTGCTTTTACTTTGTTCTGCTACTTGTGAGTGTGACCTGCAGCTTTCCATAGGAGGCGCCAACAATTACGTGGCTCTTTGTTGTGATGATGTTTTAGATGAATATTGTGATTTAAAATGTCCAAATTATAAACATAATGATCCACGGGCGTCATAGATTATAACTGTATATATTGGACTCAAGCACAATATTTCTTCTTTAACAAAACAAGGTGAAATCTTTACAGTCAAGTGTGTGTTTTTCAGAGCTGAGTTACTTTCCTTTGTTATCTGAAGTTCTTTACAGTTAGGCTCTGTGGTCAGCTATTGTTGAAGTAATTACTGATTCAAAGTTGATTACAGTTGCCAAGTTACTGCGCACACCTCTCTTGAATCTGTGAAATGCTGACGCCGGTCGCTTATGCAGGCTTTAAATAGCGTGTTGGCGGTATCTTGTGTGGGCAAAGCAGTGGAAGAAATGGTGAAGTCAAACCCGTGCACCTACACACTCAAAGCATTATCTCGCCTCATTCACTCCATCTATTTTTCATGGCAGTTACATCAGTGGCTCAATATATGCTGTGTATGCCATTTATACAGAAACATGCAGATCTGATTGTAAATTCTGCAGTTATGGATACACCCGGGATAATAGCCATGACATGATGCATTTTTACTGTAAGTGTGCTGGTTTATTTTTGATGTACGTTTATATGATGTAGTGTAAGGGAATTCACTCAGCTGGTTAAAGTATGGCTATAGGATACTGAGCAAAAGAGCCTTTTAGTATTTGGTTAACCCTGCAACACCAGGCTGTAATGAGGGCAGTTCTGTGTTATGTCACGTTATGCACTGGCAGTGGCCACTGGAGGCAGCACGAAGGCATAACACAAAGCCATTACACACAGTTTAGTGTTTAGTTCCACTTTAACGGGCCCATATTCTGCCACATTGACTTGAGATTTTAACTAATCTTCAAACCAAAATATACCTAGAGTTACTTTTACATTCCTGCATGTTTACAACTCCAAACTCAATAACAGCAGAAAAATTGAAATATGCAACCAAATGAAGTTCCTTTTCTTTTTGTAACTGAGGCATCTTTCCCTAAGTTGTTCTCATCATGTAATTTGCATGTTTGAATTAGCCTATACCTATATAAAACTGATGCATTATTATTATTATTATTATTATTATTATTATTATTATTATTATTATTATTATTACTATATAGCATATAGCATCGTCTTGGTTTTAAATCATAGACACTATTTTCAGTTTCAGTATTTGGTCACAGACAGGCCTAGTAGCATCGGCTGGTGCTTTTTATAACACGTGTCTAGAGTGAGTCGAGCTGCGAGGCTCATCTTTATCTGAGTCTTATTTGGCCTGGAGCGTGACCTACTCCTACCTGTCTCCATGGAAATGGCATAAAACATATCTGTCTCCATGGAGAATGCTCCGAGGTATGGCTTTAACTTTCTATTTCCATGGAATCATGCAGGTGACGTGCCACCTCCAGAGTTTTTGCAAGGTTACACAGCATTGCTTTAAATATTTACAATAAGAAAAGACAGGACAAGAGTCATAATAATGGGTTCCAAAAAGCATAACCAAACTTTGAAACAGAAGACGTTGTGAGTGCCAGTGTTACAGTGCTGTGGGCTGTGTGAGTCATGTCTAGTACTGAGAATATTACCACCTCTCTGCAGTCTGTGCTCTATGTGCAATGCTTTTGTCCAGCAATTCACATCACTCAGAATGTTAGAATAAAAAGCTCTATAATTCATGATAGTCCTGGCTATAGGAGAACCGAGAAAGCCACAGTGTTTAGAGGTCAAAGGGAGGTCGTAGAAGTTTGGCTCCAGACTGCAGCTCATTCTCACTGGAGGTTTAAAGATGTACAGATGAAGTATATAATAAAACTCTTACACGGTAAAGAAAATCACATTTATATTTTCGTAGGCGATAACAGAGTTTTGTAAAAGCCTCTATGAGGTGAGTTCACACCTTTACCAATGTGTTTATCCAAAATAGCTTTTAAACTCCTTTGTAATTAGGAACAAACCCTAAGGGAGACTATTATGTCTCGCATTCTTCACCTGCTTGAAATGAAAAAAAAAAAAATCATTTTGTTTGTGATGTCTTTGCTTGGAATGTTCCAAGTTATGGCAATGAACATGGAGAGACGCAGCAGAGGCCACCAGCCCAAGCTACAGACTAGATCTGTGGATACGTGAGCCTCTTCACAGTAATGCATTTCCAGGTTAGGTGGCAGATTTGGTCCTAGTTTAATCCCTAGTTTGGTGTGGCGTGTATGCAAACTGTCGAGTTTGGCACGAGGTGGTCTCCTACAAACAGCAACATGACTTACTTGTTTTACAAGCAGTTTTAAAGGCGCTGTAGGCCACAGTAAATTTTTTCCATCTTAAAAGTGTGGAAAAACAAGTGAGTCAATGTTAAAGAAGGGTTATTTTACTTCTATGGGGTATTATCTACTGACACGTACCATACTTAGATCACCATGTTACCTTTAATTGTTTTGAAAATGCTATACGTTCCAAAATAACTTATTAATGCTCTGAGTCCTCGCTTTGCTCTCCGCCCCTTCAGAGCACAATCACAACACAATCAGCGTGCATCCCTCTAATGAATCTACTGTACATTGCATCCAGAATTATCGTGTGGGAGTATGGGGGTCGTAGGCTTGTGGGCTGAGCATTGGACAGAATCTTACATCAAGGACGGTTCGAATAGGGCTCAGGAGAGACCCACATCTAACACCTCTTCAGGCAAGTTTTTGATGAGGGACCAATATTAGAACATGGTAGAAGGTAAACTCAAAAATCATTTTGCATTCCTAGCATTATAATTATTCATTATGAAACTTTCAGAGTTTGCTTTCACATTAATGCTAACCACATTGGCAACTCTATGTACAGGATCGCAGCACT